>OZ038378.1:60499407-61961907 GCA_964036045.1 Eutreptiella sp. 'Long Island Sound 2002' | reverse complement strand
CGATCCCGTGGGTGCCAGGGCTGCCTGAGGTGGCCCACAGCATGACGGAGGACCCAGAGGACCGGGGATACCGGTCGACCAGGCTTTGGGGGCAGTGGCATCTGCAAAGCTTTAGCATTAGGAACGGCGACGGACGCTGGCCCGTTTGTTCGCCGGGGGTATGGGGGCAAGGCACAGCAACGCAGCAGCAACGCAACAAGCAGAAAGCAAGGGCTTCTCCGTCCAGCGCAAAGCGGCAACCAAGGAGCAAAGCGGCACGCATGCGGCAAAGCAAGAGCGGACTCTCCGTTGTTCGCGTACCCCCGCCACTGTGGTGACGTCCACTACCCGTGACCCCACGTAGTCCTTTGCCCGCAGCGTACACGTAAATGCCCACCACCCCTGACCCCACGTACCCCACTGCCAGCACGCAATAACCCGTATATGCTTAGCCAGGATTTTTGGGAACTCCAGCCTAGCCTGGCCCTCAGCTTTCATCGCCCCCATGTCCCCACAATGTACGCCGCCGACCCACCGCATCCGTCCCCTAGTAGAGTACAGAAACACGGCATCAACTCCACGTCCCCGAGGTCCTGAGCTGCACCCACACCCCAGATATATACCATGCCGGCATTCCATGTCAGGGGCCAGTACCCAATCAGCTTCGAGGCATCCAATTGCCCACGTATAATATTCCTTGAGGGTCTACAGGGGGGACGCCGGCCGCTACGCGACGGGAGTGGCGCAACCCGTGAATATCGCTGGCTGGGACTCGGGCTGGTGGGTGCCGTACCTTGGTTATCGACCCCCTGCAAGGGTACCCAGCAGAGGCTCGCCCCGGGCTGTGGTAACCAGGTGCACCTCATCTGGCCCACACACATTGCCCTGGCGCCTACCCTTGACCCTTACCTGCACTGTTTGGTCAGCTCCCGTGGTTGCGCCACTTCCGCCACAGCAGCGGCCAGGCCGCAGGTTCGGCCCCCACCGACGACGTGGCGAGCCTACTTATAGCATTGGCCTGCGCGTCACCCCCCGGACCACTCAGCATGCCGCTCCTCCTCTCTCCCCGCCTCTAGCTGACCGGTGTGGCGCCCCCCAGGAGTAAGTCGCTACAATGGTGAGGCGACCGCATACTTATCGCTACGACGCCGCGCAGTACCGCTGTTGCCACGCCGATGCCACCTACGAGCCGCCACCACACGCACCACCGCAACGGCAAGGCCATGGTCAGAGGTTAGACTATGTACATGCCAGCAGGCACGGTCCCTCTAGTTTGTTAACGGGGCCAGGGGATGCCCCTACGCGCCCCCTGAGTTGTTAGAGGGGTCAGGGGGACACCCCAGTATTGCAATGCAACCCCGTAGTGCCCCCACAGCACGGTTCTCCAGTACCGCCGCGTACTCCCACCATACGGTCCCCAGTACCGCCGCGCATACCCCCACGACGCCAGTACACCGTCATCTTGAACTCCGCGTACCCCTCGTGAGTGCTCCTCCCAGACCGCCATGCCGTCTCAAGTACGCCCGCCATACGATCCACCTGACGACAACGCCGTCACATTCCTCTACGCACACATCATCGCTGCGTCGCCACTCCCGGGGTCTGCTAGCTGTTCCCGCAACCCCGTGTTACACTCCCTGGGGGCGCCGCAACGCATGCACCGTAGCGCCGGCAACATTGTCGCCCGCCTCCACACAAATCGGTGCACCCCCGGTGTATCCCGAGCAACCATCCCCAGCACTGCCGTAGCCAGGCCGCCAGTGGAGACCCCGGTGCCACGGGAATACCCTACAGGGGTTTGGGCCTTATTATCCTGGTCGGGACAACCCATGACACCTCACTGCTGTATGCGGTGACCCGGGGCAGGCGGGTGAAGCATCCGTGTCCGACCCTCATGCACGGGGGCAGAACGGCTCACCATCAGGCCGGCACGACCTGTCAGAACGCGTTGGCCGTCACACTCCGCCTGCCAGAACCGCACAATCAGGCCATGAGGGCACTGCTTCTCAGGCGCCACCCCCTCCGCTGCGTCCAGCGTGGGGACGGTGGCAGGTGCACCCACATTTTCCATACCCTGTCAATCCGCGTTACCCCCGGCCCCCACCACCATTTCACCCTCATCACCATTTCCTCCGTGATGCCACAACCAGAGTACCCGCGAGTCGCCCTCCAGAGCCGCCCACCATAGCAGCAGGGGCAGGGCTGCCGACGGCGCATCGGGGCACCGTACCCCTTCCACTCGGACGCTCTTCAGGTCACTCTGGATTGTCCTCCAGGCACTCGAGGACATCTGCCCTGAGTGCCGCAGTGCCCACCTCGCCTTAGGCCACCCCCTATCGGCACGCTCTCCAGATGTCCCGCATAGAGGGGCGGAGGCACACTGATGAATGCAAACCGACGCTGTCTCCCCGCACCCGTGGCATCGATGCGGAAGCACAAATCGTGACGGAACGCAGTTACCGTCACAACACTGCGACCACAGGTCATGCCATACATCGCAGCACGCTTCCTGGAGACCGAGCAAAGCACCTGCCAGCGCGTGCGCTGTGGCACAACTGAGCAGGCTGCGCCTCGCATCCTCCCACGTAGACACCGGGCGGAGTATCGGTCGCCCGTTGGGCAGCATCGGCAAGCTCTCAAGCAGCCGGGGCCACCACGCAACTTTGGGGCTGCGTGTGCCATGCGTCAGGAGCTCCCAACCATAGTCCCGCAAGACCTCTCCGATGACATCGACCCCGTCTCGCCCCGGGCCCCCAGCGGACGCGAGAACTAAGCGTTGTCCTCCCGCCCGTGCCTCAACAACCGCCTCAAGGCGCAGGGTGTCAAGGGTGTGTCGGGCATTGGCAGCCACGTGTTCGTCCCCTTCTGGCAGAGAGAACATGGCTTCCGTGACGTGGCCTTGCGCGTCGTCGCCCTGTACCCGTGCCAGCTGCTTGGAGCCCACCAACACTGCCATGGACCGCCGCCCCGTGACCGCCGGTATGGCTCGCCGCAGCTACCGGTCATAGAGCCACAACGTCCCCACGTCAAGCACGACTGCTACCGCCAGGATTGGGAGACCGCACACAGGTTGCTGAAAGAGTGGCAGCACCTCGCGAGGCCACCCCATGACGTTCCCTACAGCCGGATGGTTGGAGTACACCTGGAGCCAGGGATCATTCTGGCCGTCAGGGTCTCTCACCATGGTACCATGCACTGTGGCCCACGATTGCGCGGACACCACGCGGGACCACTCCCTAAATGCCGGGATGTCCCGAGCTACCCAGGAACCGATCCACTGGCTGAAGGCCTGCGCCACCGCCGCCATCCAGTGAGGGAACAAGGACATGGCTTCCTCGTGCGCGATGTACGACCGTGGCACCAGCAGGGCGTGTAGCGGTGCCCTCTGAAAGGTCGCTTGCAGGTCGCCGGGGAGGCCGGCAAACGGGTTCCACGGCGGTGGCCGTTGGATTCTCCCTGCCGGCGGGCAGAAGGGCGTGTCACCTCGCAGGAACGCGTATACCGCCCTCCTCCGATCTTGCATCGGCAGCTGCATGATCTGGGCGAGCCGATGGTTCCTGCGGGCATACACATCTTCCCCAACCTGGACCATGTCCTCCATAAAGAGCTTGGCCTTCGCCGGGCCCCGGGACGACGCCGCCCGCACTGCCGCGAACAGCCGCTTTAGGTCCCCGGGGACGACACATGCATCAGGGATTCCGTCCACCTGCAGCCGTGCTCCCTCCACGCCACGAACTCCACCAACCTGTCCGTCAGGGGTAGCTCCGCTGTGAACTCCTCCACACGCCTGCACAGGAGCCCTACCACCTCCTCGTCCCGCGCACACAGCAAGTGCATGTGGCCAATGTCCTCTTCCGGTCCCCCACAGAAGATACAGGGGTGGGCCGGTATTGCCACACGCGTGAGCTCTTGCCTCCATCGTCGCATGATCTGCATGGTGGACAAGCGACCGTCACGTGCCCGCGGCATATTCCTGTGCGTGGGGCCGTGGTGGACAGCTCCCAGGGGTACGGCCTCACAAGCGCCAGCCAGTGGCGTGTGGGCCCTGGTGCGCGCCGCAAGCGAGCGCCACTCCATCTCCCGGACGTGCTGAGGGGCTTGCATGGACGGCACACGCGGCTCGAGCTCTCCATCATCCCCCGGCACCAACAGGATGGCGTGCTCCTTCGGCAGAACGAGATGAACAGGCGGGGTCATTGTTCGGGCTGCGGCAGAGTCCGGCGCTTCAAGCGGGACTGCCGCCAAGTGCGAGCTCTGCCTCACCACCCAGTGGTGTGGCCCCCCAACTCGGGGTGGTAGTCGCCGCAGCCCCTCCACTATCCAGTTCAGCGCGTGATGGTTGACCAGATGTGATGTCGGCCCCTTGATGCCACGGTACAGGGCCTCTTGTGCCCTGCGGAGATGGCTCCTATGATGGACGCGTCCACCACGTGTACCGTGCACGCTGACAGGGGCGTGTGCAACAGGTACGCCGCCGCGCCGATGATCTCCGCCTCCGGGACCGTGCCGTAGATGGCACCCGTCCACGTGGGGCTCCCATGGCTGGCCACCGCCACGTGGGTGGCGTTGTCACCCTGGGGCGACGCGTTAGACGACGTGACTTTAGTCGCCACCGGCACCCAGCTGTACCGGTGGGGTTCCAGCCATGCCACGTCGGACTGGGGGCTCGGCACGACTCTTCCAAGGGACGCCGCGCTGGAGGCTGTGAGCTCCGGGGACAGGACCACCTTCGGCCGATATACCGCATGTGGTCTCCGGGCCAGGTCACATCCGCAAATTGACATGATGGCGTCAAGGGCCGTGGTATACTCCGCCCCCCAAACCGTTGCGGAGCAGGAGGGCTGGTACACCACCACAGATCCCTGTTCCACCGCGCCTCCATCACGCAACGACGTGACGGCGACGTGCGGATCGTGCGGCACGTTGGACATCTGAACCACTTCCGGGACCGAGCACTGATCAGGATCCGGGACAGGGCCAGCCGGCAGTAAGAGGACAATTGCCCACTCGTTGCACCCGTGCACCGGCGCGCATGCCTTGGAAAACGCTGGTCGCTCGTGCAAAACCCACAGTGGTGACGGGTTTATGCCGCCCCCGGCGTGTGGAGTGAGTAGGGGGACGGACGCCGGATCGTCTTGCTGCTGGTAACCCTCAAAGATGTCCCCCAGCAGAAACAGGAGGGCGGCTAGCGGGACGAACGGCATGGACAGCCCCAGGTTCACCGGGTCCCATCCTTCCTCCCTGTATCCGCCCACCACATACACGTCACCCGCAGTGGACTGTCTATTGCGTTTGTTGGCCTTCTTGCGGCGCACCGGGTGTATTAGCCGGTGAGTCAACGGACTAGGCAGCTGCAGCCGGAAGACGTCGCAAAGCCCCGTGAACCACACGTGGTCCAGCTGATGGGGCCCTACTCCTGTGTGCGGAAGGTGCAGGTGGTCCTCATGACACTCCTGGAGCTTGACAGCCCAGTGCCCAGGCGCAGGACAGGGGAGCCGCGCATGCAGGAGGTCATTTGCGGGATCAGTCAGGGACTGTACCGCCGCACCTGTGCGGGGCCCTGAGAGAACGCAGATGTCCCTACCCTTGAAGGTGTAGGATTGGGACGCCCACTTCCGCCCTGCCCACTGCACCTGTGGCAGATGGGCGTGTACACACGAGTACACTGACGATGGCATGAGAAGTCCTACGCGCAACGTCCCCATCGCCCGGAGAACCCTGTCCACCCACGTATTGCCAGTGTGCGTGGCGAATGATGGAGAGGGCACCATGAACTCCCCGCACACCCCGTATTGCATGTGTACGTCCCGGAGCATGGCCCGCAGCTCATCCCGGACTATCGTCGACCTGTGATGTGTGAGTTGAGCCATGGTCGCCACGACGGAGTCGCGGCAGATAACCTGGACATCTGCCAGTCCTTACCCATGACCCGACCGCACCGCTACGTTGGACAGGTCCTTGGGCAGCTTCTCGAATTGCAGGGCTGCAGCCTTGATGGCAGTATTCAGTTTGATCACCGCCTCCGCCGTGTCGGACAGGTAGGGCGCCGCGTACCGCACCACGCCTCCAACCACAGCCGCCATCACCTCATGAGGCACCGACGCCGGCCCCAACGTGTGCTTGCACCAGCCCAGCAGAGCTTCACACCGTAGTACATGTTTCTCCTTCATGGTTGCCACCCCCCTGGGATCGAGGCGCAGTCCCAAGTATGGCACCGTGCCCTTGGCGCGTAAGCATACCCATGGGGCCGCCGTGTTCCCTGGGCTCAGGCACACCATGATCGAATGGATGCGAGCAGTATTGGCATAGGGGCACTTGCCCACATTGAGGGACATGCCCAAGTCCGTGAGGTATTGCACTATCGCCGTTGCATACTCCAGGAACTGCGGCAGGGAGTGCGCTATCAACAGGAGGTCATCACAGTACGCCTGCACCAGGGGCGGCACCGCGTGGCGAGCATCTCCCCATGCCTTGCGCGCAAGGCTCCGCAGGAGAGGTTCTAAGAGGAGGAGGTAGAGCACAACGCTGTCCGCACTGCCCTGCCGCAGGCCCCTGTGGAGCCGAATGCTCGGCGTTGGGCCGTGCGCTGTGACGATGCGCACCAGAGACCCGCAGCTGAGGGTGTCGAAGAGCCTGATGAGCTCTTCCGGGACCCCCATGTGGCGCAGGAGGAGCGCCAGCGCCCTATGCGGCGCTGTGTCAAAAGCCTTTGATACATCGAAGGCCAGGACGTGGTTTTCCTCCTGCCCACGCTGCAACCTGCGCTGGGCTAGGAACACCGGGGCAGCTGCCGTGGAGCCCGGCATGGGTCCGAACTGCCAGTCTGCAGCCAGTCCCTTGCGTGCCAGGACGGCTGTGAACCTCCGCATGAGGGGAGTCATGAGCATGCGCATGTCTTGCTGCCCAAGTGCCATCATCCTGTACTGGTCCAGGTTGCCCGTGGCTGTGCCTTTGGGCATCAGCCAGATAATGGCCTCGTGCCAGGACTGCGGGACGTCCGCACCCCGCAGGTTGGCCTTGTACGCGTGCACCAAGGGTCCGCGCACCGGTTCAGGCAGCTCTGCTATGAGGGCAGCCGTGACCCGGTTGGACCCTGGAGCCTTGTCGTCCGCCACGGCCCGTCTCACGGCGTCTTTAAGGTCCTGTAGGGTGTAGTCCTGCACTGACCTCCATTCCTCAGGCACCCCTCGGGGGATGTGGGCCCGGACCAGCCGCTGGAAGGCCGGCAGGTTCACAGGCCCCTTGGCGTACGGCGCCTCCCAGTACCTTTGGACCTCGCCAATGACGTCCGAGGCCTCCAAGAGCACCTTCTCCGACTCGCGGACGCGTACGGACCAGAGGCCCGACGGGGCATAGTTCACCACCTTGATGGCCCCCCGTATCGCCGTCCATCGGAGTTGCAGATCCGGCACCCTGCCCCGCCAATAGTCCTTGATGGACCGGCGCCTGTTGCTCCTGAGGACACCCCGCAGCTCCTCCACGCGCGTCTCTAGCTGGTGGAGCTGTTGGTCCAACGCGGCACGTAGGTCCTCTACCGAAGCGGGGGACAGGTCGGGGTCCACCCGCCGGAGGTGCTGTAGCAAGGCAGTCGCTTCCTGGGAGTGGAGTCCGGCCGCCGCCGCGTCCCGTTGCCACAGCTCATGGGCGCGCCAGGCCAGGGCCTGCTGATCCGAGAGGACCTGGGCCAGAGACGCCTCCGTCTCCGCCTGCCCGTACGGGTACTGCTGGTCCATGCCCGACGGCATGCGCACTCCCGTGACCCTGGACACGTCATCACGGAAGGCGTAGAGCAGGTCAAAGACCGCCTGCACCTCCGACGTGCCCATGGTGGCAGTGTCCTGGTCCGACGATAGCCACGCCTGCAGCCGCCGATCCCCGCAGGCCTTCTGCAGTACTGCCGCCGCCGCCTCACGAACCCCGGGGGAGTCCGGGCGTATGGCATGCAGCTTGCCTTGGGCGTGCGAGTAGGCCATCCTGGTGACCCTCTCTTTGCCGGCGACCGCCAGCGGGATGTCCAGGACCACAGGGCCATGATCCGACCCCAGCGACGCTGGAGACCGCCCCGGCGCCAAGTGTGGGCGTTCACGCGCCGCCTAAGGGACCAGAGGCGAGTTCAGCAGGAAGGAGTCCAGTCGGTGCCCTGCCCTCGTGGGCCTCCTGTCCTCCTCCCGTTCCGGACCTGCCCTGCGGAAACCACACAGTTCCCCCAGGGCTTGGAACGTCCTCGTGGTGGGGTGCCACGGGGACTCCGGCCACACGTTGAAGTCCCCCCCGAGGAGCACGGCCCTGGTGCCTCCCGCGCTTTTGGCCGCCGCTTACATGGCCACGTCAGCCCAGAAGGACGCCTTAGACGCCCAGGAGTCGCCGCCGCTGCCCGGGCCGTGGACGTTGATGACCGTGAGGGTGCCACCTGCGGTCACCACATCGAGGGCCATGGCCTTGCCCGGCACGATGTCCACGACGTCTCGAACTTCCTCCGCGGCGAATATGTCCGCCAGAAGGCCAATCAAGAGCCCGCCGCGCACCGCCGCCGCCGACGCCGCCTGGGCATCCACCCCTGGGTACGCATGATACCCGTGGTGACGCCACTAATTCTCCGAGTGTACCACACCTTGAGGGTCCTGCAGGCCGGTCTCCTGGAAGAGGCCCAGGATGGCACCCTCGGCCTTCATGATGCCCGCCGCCACCGCCTCACCGTCGAGCATACCTGGGGCCACTGGTATGCCGTCCCCCCGCATCGAGCGCTGGACGTTCAAGGACACCGCCGCCCGGGTGTCGGAGGCGGGGCTCCTTCACGGCTGCTCGTGCGGACCAGGGCCCCCCGCCGGATCTGGATCACTGGACGAAGGGGGGCCACCAGCAGGTCCAAGTGGACCACCCGCGCCCGGTGCGGGTGGACGGCGAGGTGGTCCCTGTCCCCGTGGGCCCCCAGCCGAGGCGGCCGTTGCCCGCTGGGACCCGGCAGATGCGGCGGGCACCCCCTCTGCCTGTCCGCCGGACGTACTTGCCGCTGTAACCTCCCGCAGAAGTTACCGCCCCGCGCCGTGTTGCAGGCCCAATCGCTCCAGGTTGCGCCGCCGACTGCGACGCTCCTCGCCCCTCCACAAGGCGGCCACCCGTGGGCAGCATGAGCGCTCTGGACCTCGCCTGGGCCGACGCGAACGGCCCCACCTGGCCCCCCGGCATAACGCCAGCCAGCATGGGCAGGGCCTGGTCCCGTTGCGCCGGATCAGCCGCATGGTCCCGCTGGAGGTGGTCCAGCAGGTCCTTGGGGTGGAGGTGGGCGGGCCGGCAGTGCTTGCCGGCTCTCCACGTGCAGTGGCCAGCCCCATCCAGCCGAGACCAGGGGCAGACGTTGATCGCCTTCGACCCACGCTGCTCCGTGGCCAAGTCGCCGCCGAAGTGCTGCAGCACGTACTCTATGTTGGCATAGGCGCCATACTGAGGTGGGGGGCTCCTCTTGGGTGGCGGCTTGGGCGCTGCCTGTGGGGCCGGCTTTGCCGCTGCGGCCGGGGATGCCGCAGGCCGAACCGGCGGCACGCTTGGTGGCTGCGGCAGGTGCAGCATCCCCCCCACGGGGAACTGCCCCTCCACCCAGCGGCGCTCAGCACCGCGAACTTCTCCCGGTCGCCCTAGACCTTCCACCTATACGCGGAGAACGCCCGGAGCCACGGCCCCATGTTCTCCGCCATGACCAGGCGGAGGGCATCCCCTCCGCCCTGCCGGCGAAAGCGCGTCGCGGCCGCACCCGTCACGGTCCCTTGGAGGTACAGCGCCGCAGCCCCGTCACCACTCAGAGCTCCAAGGTGCAGGGCCTCCAGGTCGGCGGGGCGGACCCTGCGCACCGTGCCCTCTCCGCGATCGTACAGGCGCAGCGCCGAGGAGTGGGGCTCCAATGCCGCCACGACCCAGCACCACGCCCGCGACACGCTATGCAGCAGCGCCAGCGAGGCTGCCGGCCTGTTGCTGGAGGCCTGCGCTGCCGGGGCCCTGGGGAGGGCCGCCATGTGACCCTGCAGCGCCCTACACATGGCAGTTGCATGCTCAGCCTGCCACATGTTGCTCGGGGCTATGGGCCAGACGGCGTGCCCCTGGACCGCCGGCGGTCGCGTGACCTCCACGAAGACCGCCGGCGCCGGCGGGATGTCCTGGGCCGTGCATCTGTGTGCCCTGCGCACCGGCCCCAGCTCCCTGAGACACTCCCGGAACACCCTGTAGCAGGCCGGGCCCCTGGACAGCTGCCTCGTGAGCCCGCACGCGGTGACGACGACCCACTCCAGTCCCCCTGCCTCCACCCGAACACAGGCCCAATACTCCTCCCCTTCCAACACCACCAGCCGCCCCATATCCGCCACGCCCACCGTATGAGTGGGAGGCACGCTCTCCACCCGCAGCCATCGCTTGGCACTCTCTTCCCACGGCTGGGGGGCATGCATACGCTGCTGCTGCATCGCGTCCTGCACGTGCTGCAGGGACACCGTCGCCAGGATGGACATCCCCCTGTCCGCTACTGCCGCCATACACAGCAGGGCATGTTGCATGCGCGCCCCGGGAAACCCCACGCTGTGCGGGACGTCCGCCACGTCCAAGGGTGTGCGGGGCGCCGGCAGGGCATCCAGCACCGCTGCGGGCAGTTCCCCCAGGGATGGCAGACGCGCGATGGGCCCCATGTCCCTGTTGAGGACCACTGCCGCCACCCACCGCCTGTCCAGCGCGGACAGGATGTTGCCCGGCCTTGGCACCCGGAGAAGGGTACCGACAGTGGACATGAGGGCGCACACGCCGCAGTCCTTGTTATTGCTACAGGCTGCTGCACCTGTGCCGCCCGGGCCGTCGCCAGCAGATGTTCCGCACCCGGCCACCCCGCCCTCTGGCCCTGGGTGCCATGCGCATCGTCCGGACCGCCATGTCCCAAGTGTGTGACCACTGGGGCGGGGGCCCTAACACCGCAGGCTAGCCTAGCGGGTCCACTGTCAACTGCGTGGCAGGGGCCGGGAGGTGGTGAGCCGTCCAGTGCCGCATGCTCGGCGTCTCCGACCTGTCGAGGTACACCGCCTCTGAGCCGCCCAGCTCGACGTACCTCGCGATGAGGAGGGCAGCCGGGGTTTGGTCGTGCCGCTGGCCCTCCCACCACTCCCTCGGGAGCAACATGGCGTTTGGGGGGCAAGGCACTGCACCACGTCGGCTGCCAGTGCGACCACATCGTCGCTGAGCTCCACCCCATGGTCCGCGGCCACCAAGAAGTGGTGCTTGGGCCTGGAGAACAGGTGCTCCAGGGCGCCCCGCAACTCAGCCGGTGGGGGAGAGGCATTTCCGCAGTGCCGCAGCCAGGGGAGTGCGCCCGGGAGATGCCCCCCTGCTCCTCCTGGCCAGACGGCTGCCCTAAGGACCGGCAGGTCGCGCCAGACAGCCCTAGCGACCAGATCGCGCCAGGGCTGTGGCTTGTTGGCCCCCCACTGGAGGACGGCCACCACATCATGCGTGGTCAGGGGCTCTGCAGTGAGCTGCAACGCTCTCCCCCCGTCGGTCTCGATCACCGTGCCCCGTGGGGCAGTGAAGGCGTGGCCACCGGTCCCACGGACCGCCACCCATCCCCACAAGACCGCCATGGTCTCCCAGCTGGGGTGGCTAGTTCTCTCGGGCAGGACCACCACTGGCGGGTATGGGCTGTTGGCGGCCCACACGCGCCATTCCACTCCCACCAGACGCTCGTGACCAGGGGGCCGGAACACCTGGGGCCATGCGTCCGGGAGCCGGCGATGGACGGCGGTCCATACATCAGCCCCGTCAGCCCGCGTGAACTGGAGTCCCTCCAGGATGTCCCTGTCCACAGGGCTGGGGAGGCCCGCAGTGTGAACCTCCAGCCCCCGGCCCAGGCGAAGCCCTGGCCCCTCTCCGTCCCCCAGCAGCAAGACCTCCGGGTCTGTGGCCGCAAGGCGAGCCGCCACCGTGGGGAGATGCAGCTAGACAGTCCACGGCTAGACGGAGACGGGCTCGCGCGGGAGGTCAGGGCAGGCCGCCACAGCACTGCCATTCCTCGCCCAGCGGAGCACTCTGTCCCACCACTGCGCCCATGCACCCGGCGCTGCCGGCAACGACCAGGACAGGTACGTCATGACCGCCTTGGCCTGCCACTCGCGAGGGTCCATGCTGGCAGGATGTGTGTGCCACGTGCACACCCACCCCAGATTGGCTTCCTGGACGGTGACCATGTCCCTCCACGGGACTACCGGGAACGGAGTGAGCAGGGCCGCCATGCCACATGGCAACGCCACCGCCCACTCAGTCAGGCCCCCACTCTCCACCGCATATCCCACCGCTGGGAGTCCTCCTCCTTGCGCCTTTACCACCACTTCCCGCGGCAACGTTCCATGGCCCCGGCCGTGGCTCTGGCTGCGGTCCAGGCTGAGGGCCCCCACACTGGCCATGGCCTGGAGGATCAGGAGCAATTCTTGGGGTACTCCCCGCGGCACCGGCGGCTTGGGGTGGGCGAACCGGCAGGCATCTGCCCGCATGCACCACCCCTTGGCCCAGTGCCTGCAGGTTTCCACCTCCCCCGTCCCCGGCGTAGCCTTGTCCGCCACTCCCAGCCCCCGTGGGCGCACCTCACGCGGCGCTTCCGGCGTCCCCATGAACTCCGGCTCCTCGTCCCGCTCCATGGCGACTTGCGCCTCTTTACTCCTCCTGCGTTGGTCCTCCTCCTCCAGTGCCTCCGTCGTCGGCGGCGGGCTCGCTGCAGCCGTGAACCTCGCCAGGGCCGCCGCCACAATGGCTTGCACGTCCACCTCCTCCCCAGCCACCTCCGGCTGACCTTGCTGCTGCTCCTCCCCCGTGGGCTGCTCCTGCCCCACCTCGTCTCCGTCGCGGCCTGCCTCCTCATGACTCCCCACCGGGACCGCGTGTTCGGACCCCTGGGGGGCGGCGCTCTCGTCGAGGCGCGTGCCCACTACCACCAACAGCTTGAGGTCACCGCCGCGGCTCTCAAGGCGGTAGCTGCTGGAGTTGGGGACGAGGACCACTCCATTCCCGGTCAGCAGCAGGCGGTCCGCGCCGAACACGACCTCTGCACCCTCGGGGTGCACCGCCACCAGGAGCGCGTGGGATCCCAGCGCCTGGGGCGTGAGGGGCCCACGGCCTGCTCGCGACGCCAAGCGTCAGCCCCACCCCGCCACAAGGCCACGTACAAGCCTTCGTCCCGCCGCACGTCCTCCAGCCCTGCCTCGTCCATCAGGCGTCCCACGGACAGGCGCACCGACAGGGGGAGGCCTTCCTGGGGCTCGACCGCCCGGACATAACCGGGGTGGTGACCCAGGACCGCCGCGTCCCCAAGCTGGACACAGCGGACCTGGCCGTCGTCCGGGGACGCGGCCACCAGGGCCCTCTCCCGGGCGACCTGCCCTGGGCGCTGGAGCTCGTAGCGCTCCAGGGCGCTCGCCAGCATCCCTGCCTCCCGCTGCCCCGTACCCATGAGGCGGTGCCTGTGGGCACCCTCGGCCGCATGGTACCTGCAGTGCTGCCGCTCGCAGCTCCCCAAGGGAGGGGGCGGCGCCGCAGTGGGCATGGGCCGCAGCGGCGCGTTCGCCGGGTCCACGTCCATGCCGGCGTAGACGTCGGGCCCGGCGTCGTCCTCATACATGAGGGCCAGCGGCGACTCACCGGGCCCGTACGCCTCTTCTTCCTCCTCGTTCTCCGCCTCTTGCTCTTCCTCCGCCTCTTCCCCAGCCGCAACCATAACCGGCGGCGTGTCCGGTCGCGGCGGGAAGGGCGCCAGAGGCCGCTCGTCAACGCCTCCGCCCCTTGCCGCCTCCGCCGCGTCCAGCCGTGCCCGCAGGTTGTCGGGCAGCCGGGCCCAGCTGGTGCCCGCATGGAGGTCCATGCTGTACGGCAGCACCGCCGGACACGGCTCACCGGGCGCCACCTGGCGCCACTCCCGCCACTCCCACATCCAGTCCTCCACTCCTTCCCCCTTGGCACGCCTCCCACTAGGCTCCACGACCCCACCGCCCACCGCCGGTGCCTGCGCCTCCGGCACACCTCGCCCCGCGTCCTGTCCCCCCGAAGCAACCACCCCCGACGGCTTCTCCTTGGCCCCTTCCGCCCTCGGGGCGACAGCCGCGAGCGCCTGCGCGACCAGCTCGCCGGCGTCAGCCCCCCTCCCCGGTGCCTCCGGCGCGGCTCCATCGCCCCCCGCGGCTGTTAGCTGGTACGCGTCCAGGGCCTGCGCAGGCAGCTCGCTGATGTCTCGCGGGCCGGCCGCCGCCGCCTGCTGCGCCGCATCCCCCGCCTGTTTCCCTACCGTAGGCCCCCTCATGGGGGCTGCGCCCTGCACCCCATGCGTCGGGGGAGGACCACCACCTGGCACCACTGGCTCAGGCCCCGTCGGCACCACGGGCGGGGCCCCGCGCGGCACGGCTGGATCCGGCACCGGGACCGTCCGCGGTGGAGACCCCGCCGCGGTATGCCCCGGCCCGGGCACCGCCAGGGGTGGCACAGCCGCTGGCGCCCCCGTTCTCCCCGCCTCGCGTGGGGGCACACCACGTGCCTCCCCTTGCGACACCCCCAGCTGCTGGGCGCCCCGCCCCGGCGCAGGCACCGGTACCGGTACCGGCACCGGTACCGCATGCTGAGGCGGCCGAGGGTGCTGCTGGGGCAGGGGATGCGGGTACACCACATGCTGGTGCGGACGGTGATGGTGATGGTGATGGTGAAGGTGGACGGGGTGTTGTGGCACAGCCGCCGGGTGATGGTGATGGTGAAGGTGGACGGGGAGCTGTGGCACAGCCGCCGGGTGTACGTGTTGGTGTGGGAAGTGATGCTGCATCATGGGGAACGCGACGGGGTGGTGAAGTAGGTGATGGAGATGGAGTTGGTGGTGGTGGTGAGCCCCAAAAGGCGGGAAGGGCAGGGGCCCGAAACTTGGGGGCGGCGGCATCGGAAACGCACCCGGCGCCGCATACCCCGGCCACCCCGACATCGGTCCCATTGGGGGCCGCCCGCGCTGCGCGTCCTCGAGCTGCTCGAGATCTTGTAGACGTTGGAGTAGTCGATTGAGCAGGTGCACCCCGAACGGCACCGTGCCCGCTGCGAACCGCGCGTGAATGTCAGGCGCATTGTACGGGTGGGGATCGCGGGCACACACCTGCCGCAAGCAGACGTCGACGAAGTGGTCCCATCCGTTGTCCCTGGCCGGACGGTCCGCGTCCACGCGCGCCTGGAACGCCGCATACGTGTGCGGCCCGTGTCTGACGAGATCATACACCGTGTCTACCAGGCGCCGGGCACGTCGCCGGAAGGCCGACAGCTCCGCGGGATTGGTGGGGACAAATGGCGACATTTAGCTAGCGATGGCTGTGTGAGCTATGGACATGGGAGAACGGGTGGACTCTGTGGCCCGTCCCGCTTGCTACTGGCCTTATGATGCACGACACATTGCACGACACAGTTGCCCACCCCTCTTGCGCCCCCCCCCCCCCTTCCCTTTCGTGCTCCTTTGCCCCCGGTTTTGCCCCCTAGGTGTGCTCCTTGGTTCTACCAGGTTGTTGGTGGGTGTGTTGCTAGGCAGGGTTGGGGGGGGGGGGAGCCCGACGCTGGCTCGGGTCCCTCTCTCCGGGAGTTTCCCCACGGGGGGGCCGATGCATGCACTCCCCGTCAGGGTGTAACTCTGTTGTACGGGCCGTCCATTTGTACCCGTTCCGTACAAATGGACTGCGTTGTAACCAGGTACGTCGGCCCTTCCCCACACCGGGGTCGGGTACAATGTGGGTCTCCGGGGAGTCCTTGCGGGATAGGCGCGTCTCTTGCCTACCCCGATGGACGGTGTGCCCTACCCGCAGCCCCTCACAGGACACGAACCGCAGTACGTGCCGTGGCGAGTGCTCTTGGTCAGGCCCATTGGCCACCCCCCCAGGCCGGTGCCACCTCGGGCCACTGGCCAACGGTCCCGGGCGTAACCCACCTTATTGCCTGCGCTCAGGTGGGGCCGATACGGACACCGGGGGGGCCCCCAAACCCCTAAGGTCGGGTACCTCACCAGCGTCTCTTGCGGGCTCTTGTCAGCCCGCCCCCCCCCCCCCCCCGTTCGCTGCGGTGTTGGTCCCTGCCTCCCCGCTTTCTTCCCCAGGAGTGTCCCCCTTTCCCGCGCCCCTTGCCGCGCTCCCTGGTTCGTGCCGTGTCCCGTCCGTCTCTGCTGTTTGTCCCTGCTGTGGCGCGTTGGTTTGCTTTTTTTTTTTTTTTTTTTGGGCACCGGTTGCCTGGCGTCTCCTCCGCTCGCCACCCGTCTCTCCCCCCGGCGTTTCGGTCTGTCCTCTGCCCCCCCCCCCCCCCCCATGTCCCCTCGCCGTCTCCTTGCTGTCCTCGCCCCTTTCCTGGGTGGGTGGGGGAGAAGGGGGTGGGGGATAGATATATATATATATATATAGATATATATATATATATATATATATATAGATATATATATATATATATATATATATATATGTGCAGCTGTGACGCAGTTGAAGGACGTCGTGGTAAATCAAGTTCATATGGCAATGGGTGGAGGGAATTGTAAACATAATGAGACTGAAAAATGCATCTGGGTGGTTGTGGTGCCCGATGCAACTCCTTTGTGGAAAACTAGTGTTTCAAAGGCGGATGTGTTTGTCCATGTTTGGCGGGGGGCGGGGGGGCGGTGAACGCTGTTGGAGACGTTGCCCTGTGGGCAACGTGGTGGTGCATTGACGGGCCGGATGATGCTTGTTGTCTCCTAGCTATGGACATCATAGGCCAAGTGAATGAACCAGTGCTTGTTTTGCAGAGGGAAACCATTGTTTTCATTGATGGGGAGTCTTGGCGGTTCGTGGTGTTGCTCTGTGGGGATGGCAAGTTGATGGCCATAACGAATGGCGGGGGGAAATGTTGGTGTTGTGATGATGTTACTATTTTACGTCCATTGGACCATGTTTTTGAACATGTTCTCTGGGGCTCCTTCTTGCGGAGTATCCAGTTGGACCGTCGGGTGGGAGACATGGTGCATGGTGCTGGCCGTGGGATAAACGCTTTCTAGAAGCGATTATGTGATGATATTTCCCGATGGTTGGTTGGGGTAGTTGGCCAACGTGGAGTAGTTGGCCAACGTGGGGTAGTTGGCCAACGTACCATGGCCCGTGAATTTCATGAAATTGGGGTCGACTTATTGCATGAGGCTTGCTCTATTCCATCCGCGGAGCGAAAGGACCTTCCGCCCCGAAAGGCAAAGGAGGGAACGTTTGACATTAGCACGGCCCGACTTTTTTGGGACCGACCCGCATTTGAACAACGGCTCACATTAGCCCTCCAAACGCACTTTCCAACCATTATTTGCAACGGTGTATGTGTGTATTTTCTCGTTGCCGGTTTTTACTTTTGCGCGATCTTGCCGCACTTCAAAGACTATGGCGTAAAAAAGAACCTCTTATTGACGTGCAAGTGGCCTGTGCCAAAGCTTTGTGTGCAAGCATTGGCACATGTTGGGAGAAATTGGGGTGGAAGGCCACTATTGAAAGGACAATGGCGTTGAACTACAAGGACATTGTGGTGCACTAATGAGTTGAGATGTAATGTGTTTTTGCCACCGGTGCGCGTTTCGGTGAAGTTGGGATGTGTGCCGGAAGGGGGGGTTCCGGCGCTGGAACCCCTGTCGGAACCCCTTTCTAGCGCTAGAAGGGTTCGTTGGAAGGGGGTTCGAGCCGGGGTTCCATCGCTAGAAGGGGGCCTAAAAAGTTGCCGGAAGCCCGCAAGAAGGGGTTTCTCGCACTACTTCCAGCTCGTTTTGTGTGCCCAAGTGCTCCGCAAGGACGGGGTGACCACGAACACCCAACATTTGTACTAGCAAAGGGGTCATACTGCAAGACATTTGGGGGTCCATTGGGTGAAGACAACAACTTTTGCATAGGAAACTAGGATGTGCTAAAATTTTGTGCTAGAAGGGGGGGGGGGGGTTCCAGCGTGGCGCTTCTAACAACGCACCCCACGATGTTTTTGCATCCCATGGGATTTCGGAAGGGCTGCCCCCATCTTTGGTCGGAGTTTTGGTTGGATTTTGGTTGGGAATTTGGTTGGGATTTTGGTCCAAAAATCGCTTTCGATGTTTTTGCATAGCTAGGGACCGGAGGAATGATTGCATGGCATGTCGGCTAGACAATGTATTGCATGTCTACTAGCAATGCTGCGAATCATTCCAATCTAGGGTCCAATTTAAAGGTTTTATGCTTCATGTTTGAGCGACATGTGCTGAATCAAAGTGCATCCAAGAATTGTGACAAGGCAAATTTTCGAATTGAAATCAAAGATTGTCTGTTTCTGCTTGTTTTCAACATTGTTTATGGGCCACTGGCATTCTTTTGAGCCATGAAATAGCATATTTGTAGCGTTGCAGCAAATCAATCTCTGTTGCAAAACGTAGTTGTTGCTTTTGGTCTCTTGTTGAGACATCCGTTTGTCCCTTGTCTGTCTTTCCGTCGTCGTCCGTTGGTCCGTCCGTCTATCTATCTGTCTATTTGTCTATCTATTTGGTTGTCTGTTGGCGCTATGCGGCCTATTCGCTGCTTTCTTTGTGCTCGCCCCCCCCCCCCCCCCAGCTAGATGTCATGGTTGAATGAAGAACCTACTTGAATGAGTCTGGTCTATTGGCAAACACATGTCAGTTTGACTGGATCCGGCCAAAGGACAAGCACATTCACTGTACAGTTGGCAGAAGAGACATGTGCACAAGGGCTGCGCAAACACGTGCACCCTCCGCGCTACGTCGAGTTGCGCACCATACTTGCATTTGTTCCTTTTTGACTACACTTTTTTTTTTCCTCGGATGTTTGCACTAACCCACTACCTCAACCAGATGCATCCATTGAGGAACAATGAATTGTTGAATTCCGCTTTTGTGGAGTCCGATTCTTCAGTCATGCAAGACGCAGTCATGCAAATGCTGCATAGCAGCCTAGCTCTTTTTCGATGGTGGAAAAAAATTTGCTCATCATGACTGCATGTTGTAGCCTGTAAAAACTCCATTACTGTGAGAGAGAATGGCCGAAATGTTTTGCATCCATCAGGGTATTTTCTTGGGTATGTCTTTGCCTAATTTACCGGCACTTCTTCCCTGTGGGTTGGCATGAGCTTCCATACTAGAAAGGTATGTTATATCGTATGTTGCATCATTTTCCGCGGCCGCAATGTTTGGTATTTTGGTACCATGTCACGAGGTGTTGCCGTGTCCAGCGATATATGCGGGGTGTATCCCTGGGTCGTCAAGACCCCTGGTCATCACAAAGTCTTCAAGGTTTCTCTATCATAAGCTTCCTTCCCCGGATCCGGTAGAACACCCATATACAATCGACGAGCTGGTGAAAGTTGAATGCTTTCTAGCATTGCATGTGCATCGCTCATTGTCCCCCCTCCTACGCCCTTGGAAAAATTATGATTACCACTATTGTTAAAGTTGCTCCACAGAAAGAAGGTGTTGCATGTTGCGTGGTAGATCATTCACGTTGCTGTTTCTGCTTTGTCCGTTCCGATGTGCCAACTTGCATTCTATCAGTATCTGCCTTTTTTAGTATAACAACATCATAAATATTTCCATTTGTTGCTTGGAGTTCTAGATCATGCCACACGGTTTTACATTGGTCTAGTTTTGCTTTATCAAGGTAAGATGTGTGTATATCACCCCCATTGCCCAACCGGAGACCCTGAAATGTTCCATTTCAGGACCCCAATCTCCTTTTGCACTTCATGACCTGTAGTTCCTCCCTGCTCACAAAGGGGTTCATTACATAGTCCCCACTAGGTAGTCACTTTGTGTTTTCAACTTTCCCACTCCTAATGGCATCCTTGTGAAGGCATATATGGTCCTGGTATCTATGTTTTGTGAGGTACATACATTTCATCGGATCCGGCAAACCAGGAGGTCGTTACTTGCGTTTAGGATCCGGTGCCAAAGGTCGTTAATGAGTAACTCCTATCGGGATTACCATAGTTTGCCGGAGGTGCAAGTGTAGGCTCAGGAGTAAAAGCATACAGGTGAGGGGAAAATTCTGTACGGGGATTTTTCCGCAGGGGAAAATTCCGCATGTGGAAAGTTGCGCACCTGTCCCAAAAAATCAAGGGGAAAATTCCGCACCTCCCAAATTTTCAGTGCATTGGAAGCAAAAGGGATCTTGGGATTGCAATCCCCAAAAGACACACACAAAGCAACCATCAATGATTCTGCAGATGTCTGAATTGTCAAAGAGTTGAACTCCACCAAAGGCATCTGCTTGGTGAGCATCCTGCTTTTGTGCCAAAGAACACAAATAAAACAAGACTGGATGTTGCTCAATGCACCAGCTGCATGAGCACTCAGCGTGCATTAGGTGGACAAAAAATGTAAAATGGGAGAGGTACTAGACACGTGCTTTTCGCTTTGCCATTAAATCAGCTGGGACTGCCTTTGGGGCAACACCCAATGCACGGCTTTTTTTCAAATTATCAAGAATTCGCAAGATGTGTCGTTCAAGAACGTTGGCGGCGTTCAAAGCCTTCGCAGTTATCCATGAGAGTTCAGCCATGGAAGTAAATCCAGGTTCAGCCAATGGTCCAGCATACTGCTGGTACCCAAGGTTTTTTAGAAAGAGAACCGCATTGGCAACTGGTGTCATTTTTACAGCATGGCTAGCGACTTTTGACCTTTTCTTTGGCCTTTTGCTCTTGGATTTCTGGTGTGCATCATATGTAGTTTCACTGCTGGTACTGCCACCACTACGGCTGGTATTGCTGTCACTTGGACCGCTTTCAGACCCTGAATCAGATGAGGCACATGCAGGTGCAAGTGCAGATGCAGCTGCATGTGCAGATGCAGGTGCAAATGCAGATGCAGATGCAGCTGAGGCACGTGCTCTCGCAGCAGCTGAAACGGCACGTTGCCGTGCCCTCTTGCGCTTCGCGGCGGGCTTCCATTTGTTTCCCTCCCGCTCTTCTGCAGCCTCAACTAAAGCCGTTAAATCCTCAACAGGTGGAGCAGGTATTGCGTTGTCCACCAAGAGGGAACCGGGGGCAGGAAGTCGAATAACTTTTGGAGGGGGGGGCACGTCATCTACAGAGGTGATCTCAGGCACAATGGTCAGTGCCTTCTCCCAGGAATTCAAAATGAGGTGCCATGTTTCCTTGGGTTTTTGAACACATCCTCCACCAAGCGGCGCCACTCGTTGTCTTGCAAGATATCAAGGACCGTCGATGGACGCCGATTTGTGCTGCCAGCACGAAAAGACCAGCCTTTTCTGCGTTTGTAGTCTCTGGCGTACCAGTCCCCAAACGTCGATACCTCCTCAATTGTCAAATCAGGACGGTTTTTTACGGATCACCTCATATGCCATGACAACAATTCCCTCACGGTCTGCAACTCCTCCTTCTTCCCGCATTTTGTTGAAAAACTGTTCCAAGGCAGCATCCTCAACTGATGTCAACTTTGTTGGCCGCCCCACAGGTTTGATACACCCCTGAACAAACAGTTTCGTACCCCACTCTCTCATGATGGACACATGTGGACATCCATCAACCCCATATTTCAAAATACAAGCCCGCTTGCCTGCACTTCGGTACAAACTGGCAGCCTCTTCTCGCTGCTTGTCATCCCATTTCTTCCATGGCTTGGAAGTGCCTGTAGGTGTCTGGCGTGTGCCCTTTTGGGCTAAGACAACTTGCAAATGGTGCACCAAATCGCGCACAGCGGTGTTTTCGGTGTCGCTTTTGCGCACCACAAAGCGGTCCATGATGTGTTCCTAAAAACATCATGGGGAACACAAACATATGGCACATGAGGAATCCGAAAAACCCTGCTGAGCTAACAATGACAATCCTTCAAATTTTGGTAGACAACGAGCGGCTTGGTGCTGATGAGACACGTGTGCACTATTTCCCTCAGATGCGTGACACCTGTGAAGCAACCTTGCAAAAAAAAACAAAACACAGAAGCATGCCACTTTTCTGAGGCTTGTGTAGCAGGCACTCAAGTATATTTAATCGTGGGCCTTCCCAATAGGTCGCATGTGCTTAACGCAAGTGACCACTTTTGGCTGTCTAAATGGATCACAGATCACAGATCCTGGGAGAAGGCAATGACCATTGTGCTTGCGATCACCTGTGCAGATGGCGTGGCCCGCCATTCACAAATTATTCGACTTCCTGCCCCCCCTTCCCTGTTGGTTCACAACAGCTGCAGAAGAGCGGGAACAAAACAAATGGGAGCGCGCGGCGAAGCACAAAGCATACGGTGGTACGGTGGCTTACATGTACAAAATTCCGCACAGGGAAAATTCCGCACCTCCCCTCGAAAAATGAGGGGAAAATTCCGCACCAAGTTGAAATACGGAATTTTCCCCGCGGAAAACTCCCCGCCCTGTACCACAACAAGTAACCCGGAGTGACTGCAAAGCTCCAAGCACTGTCAGAGGGGATGTCACCGCGCTAGTGGCGCGTAGTATGTTGAATGTTCGCACAACTACTAGTGCATGAATGACGCTCAATGATATGCGCTAGTGACGGAACAAATGTACCCGCTGCATGGTAGCCGCCCCGTGTTGTTTTCCCACTTATTACAAAAGGTCCATGTTTAACATCGTACTTTGACTTTTGCAAGTCTTTAAGGTTCAGGTTCGTGAGGTACCCGTTCGGGATTTCAATGTGTACATGCACCTGGGGGTACCTCGGCTAGCAACATACCTCTTCTTTCACCGGATTTTTTAGCCTACTTTCACCAGATCCGGATGAAAACCCGTTTTTCTTATTTCCTAGAATCTCGTCTGCAACCATTTCCCCAAATTTTCTTTGAAATTGAGTTTAGTAGGATTCGGCGAAATACGTTTGTAGGCCCCGATGTGCTTGTTGTACGCTTCTACCAAAATATGCTTACCCAATCAATGAATTGCATGACCTCAACCTAGAGTTTCGTCTTTCTGTTGGCATGTATACCTTTCTCCCATCCCTATCACACACCCGGATTGTACTATCCGACAATCGTCTCATGTGTCGTTGCTATTGTTTGAGGACCTCGCTCTTTGCCACGAATAGGATGGTTCTTTTTTGGAATAAAAAGGGGGACCAATGGTCCTTGAAATTTGGATGTTTGTTACGCATCTCGGTTTCAGCGGATCTGGTGAAAACAGCTTGTCAAGGTTTTCCATGTGTGTTTTACTTGCTAGGATTCGGTGAGGATGATTGAAATCATACCATACCATGCCCCTCGACATGTATCTTCATGAACAATCTTGAACTTGTATTAAACCTAGGAATATCACAATTCCATTTTATCACGATAGATACTTTAGCCGGATCCAGCCATAGTCTAACATGTAAGGTAATTGCTTATTTCCTCATCCCAAGAGCTACATCATGATTCTCAACATCACTCAATATCAATTTTTTCTGAAACACGGCTCAATCTAATGTTGTGAACAACGTTTGACCCACTATTTTCGAAAAAACCGTCTGGCGAAACATCCGGCAAAACCAAAAACCGACCTCCAACACGCATATGGCACCTCTTGAGCTTGGCTACACATTGACGCCCCCAAGTCTTTTGGTGTGTTTGATAGCCATGGACTGCGTTGGGCACGCTTGTGGTGATAAATGAGGATGAAGGGGATCACTTGCAACGTAATGCCATGCCGTCAACACCCTTCAATGACCGATTGACCATGAGCATGCACGGCGCATGTGCTTGGGTAAGGTTACGGGGGTCCCCTGTGGGTCCAACAGTTGTCCAAAATGATTTTTTTTAAAGGTGTTCCTGCACCACTTGGGGTGCTCAAACGAGTGGTTTAAGGCCATTTTGAGCCATGTTGGACCCACATGAGCCCTTGCAAGCTGAAAAGAAGCCTTGAATTCAACAATTTTGGGACTGATAGTGCAGCCTAGGAGGCTCCACAAGGAATGCGGTCGGAGGGTTGATAGGTGAGGAGTGCGGGTGGACTGCCAGGTGGCATGTCTCTTGAGCAAGCAGGGCCATTTTTTACCCATGTGAGCGCATACAAGCTCCAAAAAAGCCTTGAAATGGGAATTTTGGGACCAACAGTGCAGCAAAGGGGGTCCTAGGGGGAATGCGGGGGAGGGTTGATAGGGGAGGGGTGCGAGAGGAGTACTGTGGGGCATGTCTCTTGAGTGAGCAAAGCGAGCGAGGAAGGGTTCTGATGGTCGAAGTGGCGGGAATCGTTTCTGTTTCCCTCAACATGCATCCTTATGCAGCCCCGTAGCTGAGATGCTCTCCCCCACCACCTCGGTCCCAATATTCAGTCTTGATTACGGTTAGGGTTAGGGACAAGGAGCAAAGGATTCCCTCTGCCACATCCAGGGACATGTTGAAGTAGGATGGAGGGAAGCGGTGCTGGGTAAGGGTTGGGCCCAGGTCATGGCTGGATCCTGAGTCTACAGCCTCGTCCTTTTTCTCTATCTACAATGACCAGTAGGACCTGAAACGGGACGTCAAGTTGAGACAGGGCTTTTCCAACCTTAGATGCAAGGGCACTCCTGGGAACCTTGGTCCACTGCAGCACCATGATTCCACGTTTGCCGTTGGCACTGACATACAAAAGGGTTCAGCGGCTCTGTGGAGGTTTGCTCTGCTGGCCCTCTCCCTTATTGCATTGCTGTGCAATTGGTATTGTGGCACGTTCATAAAATAGTACTACATTTCAATTACATGGTACGCACTCTGCGTTGCGGCAGGGGCACCCCCCTTCCCTCCCCGTTCCTCTCAGGCCCCACCGCACCCGCTGCACTGTATTCTCCAAACCCGTCCACCCTTCCTTTTTAGAAGGACCTTTTATTAATTTCAGACCAAAAAAAACACAGTAGGTTGCCCCGCACTTGTGGTGCGGTACACCAGCACCCCTCTTCTCCACGCTCCAGTGGTCCATTACCGCATCACAACATCACACCATCCCTGTGTCCTTTCATAACACGCTGTTTTCTCATTGCTTCACTCTTTCACCCATGCTCTATTTTTACACCGATGCCACATGGCCCCATTTTAGTCATAGTCTGTGACCTTTACTTCGGCTTGCTGCAAAGGGTAGGGGTTGATGTGGAGAACTGTGAAGCCTGTGGAGCTTTGCCTTGGGTTTTTGATTCTTGTGTAGGGCATTATCCTGGCGTCTTGTGTGCATCTGCATTCATGTATGCATTCAGTGAGTACAAGTCACGAGAGGAAGAGCTGCAGAAGGAATTGGCTGCCGCCAAGGCTGAATTAGAGAATTTGAGGTCAAAGGCGGAATTGGAGAAAAGGTATTTCCCCATGCAAAATGCACGGTGATTGTTTGATGTGCACCCTGTGATGTGATGCTTGATGTGCACCCTTGATTGCAGGGCATCCTCAGCAAGGTCCATGCAGGTGCTGGCACCTTGTATGACATGGTAGGCCGATCAAGTAGGCTCCGTTCACCCTCTGAGCTACGGCGGCTGGCGGGGCGCTGCTGCATTCCTTTCATGTTACTGGCTGTGTCGTATGCTTCCGCTTTGCCTTCGCTTTCTGCAATTACACTGCACTGGAGTGCCGCTGTACTGCTACTGCCACTGCTTCTGCCGTTGCACTGGACGAGGGATAGCATCATATGTCTTGAAGTGGGAAACGCAAGTTATTCCACAAGCTGCGGGCTCATCATCTCACCATACAAGTGGGTTTACCGGCAAGGCTGGTGGAAGGCAGTATTTATGGGCAACATACCTCTTGCCACCAATGCGGCACAGATTGCTTGGAGGTGGTACAGCTGCTCAGAGGTGTTCTTGAAGAGGCATGGGGGTTACCCATTGTGTGCAGCTGTGCTGGTGACAATGGAAGCTGCTGGTTATGTGTTTGGGTCCAGTTTGTCAGACTCTGGGCTTCTGCATGGTACGGGCAGGAGTGGGCCCTGGCTCGTGACTCTCAAAACAGCAGTGGTGGACTGTCCGTGTGTGTGTGTGTGTGTGTGTGTGTGTGTCCCCATCTGGTAGTGGGTGGCATGCGGCAATAACCTCAAATGGTGCAGTCAGTGCTGGTATCAGTGATCGATACCGGTACTGGAGCCGGTACTGGTAGAGTAGTGTGTCCTTTGCAACCGCGTTCTCTCAGTGCTTGATGATGCAGTATGCCCACGCTGTAAGCCAGCAAACACCGAGTCACACCTGGTTTGTTCGGAGTACATCCCAAGTGACTGGTTGCTATGCACGCCTTTGTGAACTGTTTTTCTTCCTCAGAAAGGTGCCCAGTCATCTTCCATGACTCCATGATATTTTTCTGATTGGGACCTGGTTGCGGCCTGATGAGAGTCCTCAATCGTGTGTGGGTGCATGTACCTGCGTTGTGTCTAGATGCATGTGTGCTGCGGGTGTTTCCGAGCACGCCAATCCACTGGGTATGCACATCCCAGTATGTCTGTGACATCCCAGTGTGTCCATGCTACTGATGTATGGGGTGCGCCTCCCATCTTACGATGTCAGCCCGCAAACAGTGATGTATGTATATATATATATATATATATATATATATATATATATATATATATATATATATATATATATATATATATATATATATATATATATATATGGGCGTTTTTACCGGGGGGGGGGGGGGGGCATTTCTGGGGTTTTGACGCAAAGTGGGAGGTTTTTCGGCCGCTTTCGGAATTTCGGCCCGAGGTTGGTATGGACTTTGCCCAAAAGTTGCCCCCCCCCATTTCGGACATGGAGAATTCAAAAATCAAGGTTTCGTGCCCCGACAAAACGGTGGCGGGGCTGTCCGAGGTCCCGAACACGGGCGATTTTCAGGAAATTTGCTGCTACTGGTCTAGCATACGTAGAGGGTTTTCACCGTGCTTGGCTCGGTACTCAAACATATTGTCACAATGGCAAATATCAATGACGTAGTAAATTATGCAAAATTTTATGCCAAATCCAATGGTGCAGGTCCCACCCTTCAACTCAACGATATGGTAGAGAAAATCACTGAAAACTGCTGGCAGTGTAGCCTGGAAAAGTCAAGCTAACCAGACGCGTTTTCACGCAAAGTAGGCCTGCACACAGTTTTTGGTAAATTTCTTCAACATATCGTTGAGTTGAAGGGTGGGACCTTCACCAGTAGATTCGGCATAGAAATCTGCATCATTTACTATGCCACTGAAATTTGCCATACTAACGACATGTTGGAGCACCGGGCCAAGCACCGTGAAATCCTGTATACAAACCACACCAGACCAGACCAGATTATTGGAGCAGACACCAAAACGCCAAAAAGTTCGGGTCCGGTACGAAAAAATATGGCCACCTACCCCCCCCCCCCCAAACCCATACCTTTCCGAAACGGCCATTTCTTGGAGATTTCGAAAAGGTATAACAAACCCCCTCCTACGGAATTTTTGAGAAAAACAGCGAGAACTGAAAAATCTCCCACTTTGCGTTGGAATCCCCCCCCCCCCCCTGTAAAAACGCCCATATATATATATATATATATATATATATATATATATATATATATATATATATATATATATATCTATATATATTCTTCCAGGCCACTGTGTCAAAAATGCGCTATCTGGGATGGTATTACGGGCACTGACCACGGGATTGGAACACTAATGGCTTGTCCCACTGCTTGACTTTGTCGTAGGCCAAAGAAGGCCGCCACGGAACCACCGCCAGCACTAGAGAAGTGCCCTGCATGTGGCACTCTGAAAGCGCAAGGGCAGCCCTGCTTTGGCAATGTCTGTAGAGGCTGGGGCCCTATACCCTCGAACAATGCTGCACCAGGTGTGCTCATTTTGGGGTAGGGAACAGGAACAGATGACGCTCCGGACAGGGGCTGGGAAAGCAGGGGGGTGCGGGGCTGGGGGTGACAGGAATGCAGGGGGGTCAGGAAAAGGGATAAATAGGAGATTACGGGTGAGGGGAATGGCTGGAAGGAGGGCCTGGAATTGGGGGGCTAGCGCGCTTTGCAGCACAGTGCAGTGGAGATATAAGGGGCATTGTGCTTTCAGTTGGACAATGGTGGGGCAAGGCCCACACCAACCACCTCATGCCATCCCATGCCAATGACAACCACCCTATTCGGCTAATCCAGCCGACAGCTGCCATGTGCAACAAATCTCTGCCCTATGCAACAGCCCTCACCCTCTCAATCCCTTCAAATTGTGCATATCGGTTGAATATGGCAGGCTTCAGTTGGATGTGGTGAACATTTATCGGATGGGAAGGGTACTTGTTGGATGCAACAATGATTGATTGGATGGGACTGTTTTTCAGTTGATAGTATGCATGGAACGCCCCCACCCACTCCCTCCCAACAACGCCCACACCTCACCCCCCACATCTCACCCCTCACCCCACAAGGTACTCAACCCAGGCCCCACCCTCGGTGAAGGGTGGGGTTTGTGTCCCCACTGGGGCAACTATTATCCCACCACACACCTCCAACATGGTTTCATAACCCTCAAGGCCTCCAACCCAGAGAAGAGCAAAATGGCAACATAACTGTTGGCGTCAAGGTTGCACCACAATTGAGTGTGCATTGTGAATACGCAGCCTTTGGACACTGCTTGGGAGGTCAAGACCATGTAGCATTATCAAGGCAAACATCTTTGAGTGGTAGTTGGTAACCACATGAATATTTTGTCCCACTTTTGGTGCAGATCACAAGTCCTAGCTTCGCCCAAGCGGCAAAATTGTTGCTCCGCACGGAGTCCACTCAACACACACCATTTGTCAAAATGGATCCATGCCAATCTTGGCTCGGAAGGGAAGTGTGCAGGTCGCAATTATTGACATATGTAGGGTTGGCACTATCGTGGCATTATTTTGGCATGCAATGTGCAAACACATCTCAGGACTCTTGTAGAGCTCCAGTCTCGGTGAATGTACTAACTCCCACCCTCAATCGGGTTCGGCGCTCCAAACACCTACACATCCGCTGCTTTTGGAGCCCTGCTCCTGCCCTGGTTGTGCCCTGCACTCCCATGTCTGTGGTTACCAGCGTGAGCCAGATGGCCGCTTATCAGGTTTGCAGCCACCTAGCAAGTGAGTGCCTTGTTGACCACGTGTTGCATGGGATATGTGTTACAAGGAGGGGTTGTGGCCTTAGAGAGGCGGAGGGGGCTTTGGGGTGAGGTGGGATGCCCCCCCCCCCAAAATGAATTGGGGCCGGCTCAGTGAATAAGTATCATTGGGGACGGCGACATAGAGCTTGTAGGAGCAAGTCCATGATAGCACACATGAACCTAACTCGTCTAGGCTGACAAGGGGGCACTTGTAAGTTCCACAATTGGCCTTTAGTAGGCCTTTAGCAGCACTAGCCATGCCCAACAACAACACCTAGCAACCACAACACTAAGGAGATGCAGCCTCCAACAATAGCAACCCCAAGCAATAGTTTCACCCTCTACACTAGTTCGAGGCGGCAGTGGCCTTTACCATTAGTAGCCAAGTTGGGGTGGGAGGGGTCAAAATCCCTCCATCGCCGAAATTGAAAATGGAGGCTGATAGCATTCTTTGTCCACATGCATATTGCAGTCACAAATGCTTAGCAACTGAAAAATTGGATAGTTGCCACGCATAAAAGAGAAGCACACATGCCTTCCATGCATCCTTACTTCACTTGCTCGTGGAAACACTTCCATGGCAAATGAATGCCCAAAATGGTGATATGCATCAAGGGCACTAGATACATTCCAAAACACGGTGGCTCCGTGCCAGAGGTTTAAAGAGTGATGGTATCCAAGCAAAACAAGTGGAAAAGAGATTATTTCATGGCAAAACATGTGAAAGATGAGACTGGGATGGCACAAATGGTGGCGATGTTGGCAAAAGTGCAACCTACGGTGATATATGGTGCGCTACGCCATGACCTTGGAACACATCCTCCATCAAAGCAGCTAAAAAGCAAATACACGGTGCTCAACTATGCTGTCCCATCCCCCCCCCTCCCTACAAAAGCAAACCCCCCCTTTCAAAGCATGGTGGTGTGTGACAGTCACCCTCCGCCCATGCAAAATTGGCCCCGCCCTTGACGTTGTAGGTGTGGTCGCTGTTACTTGTTTTCTTGGGAAATAAGGATACAAAGACCCGTTTCACACATGGGCGTTTTGCAAAATCGCTTAGGCGTCACAAGTTCCCCACCCTCTAGGACCCCGTATACGCGCGATGTGACAATATTCTACATTTCTACTTTGAGTATGCTATTTGACATATGTGACCAAAGTTGTTGGCAGAGCTGTGTGACACCCATTGACTTACGTGTTGATGTGTTAGCCTTGTGTATCCACTTCTTCTAGTGAGTTGTATTTGACGTTTTTCTGAAGGTGGCAGAAAATGAGGCCAGGTTTTGGGTAACATTACAAACAACTATGTGTATATGTAGTTTTTGACCCTTCTGGCCGAAATTTCTGCCAGCTTTTTGGTTTCCTAGTGAATAGGCATAATTATTTTCATTTTTCTTCGGGCTGGCCGAAATTTCGGCTAGCTTTTTGGTCTGTTCACTATTCAAGCACTTATATTCTGGTTTTTGGTCCGTCTGGCCGAAATTTCGGCCAGCTTTTCCTATTTTTGAACATTTGAGCAATTATTTCCCCTTCGCACGCACCTGGCCGAAATTTCGGTCAGGTTGCAATTGTCATTGTTCATGAGTATTACACCATACACTCCCACATAGCTGTTTTCTTGTCTCAGCATTAATGTCTTCTGCTATTACTGTCAATGTTGTACATGCTGCAGTTACTGGTGCTTTTGCTACTACAGCCAAAGGGCTGTTGCGAAATGCATTACGTGGTGGGACTGTGCAAAAGCTTTTGCAATTCTACCTCATGTTGCGGAAGAATCGCAGGAGCCGGCACTCCATGACACAGTTGAAGGCTGCCGCCACTGAGAAGAAGCCCCCACGGTGGTACATGACATTTTTGTCACAGTTCCATGCCCTATACTGCCTGCTGCGTCGTATGGCCCTCCCATACTCTAACTGTGGGTCTGGTTACAACTGGGGTATTATGTCCTGCCGCCAACGCCGTAAGGTAGGAGTCCTTGGTCAGTGTAACACTAAGCAGGAGTCCATTCACCATCGTGCTGGACTAGCAGCACACAACTTGTGGAACACCATGCACCGTAGGCAAGTTTGTATATGGTTTGATAACCTGAGGCGTTACATGTCGGGAGCTGATCCCCATTCACCCGACTTAACCCTAAACTGTACAGTTGTTGCTGTTTTGCACACTACTGCCCTACCTGCATACCGGGGTCTGCCGGAGCTTGCCGAAATTGAGGCCAGGGTACCAAAGGTTGCACACGACATCTTTCGGTCACATAGAGCATTGTTTGATCGTATTGATGTTGCCAAGCAAGGTATTCAGAGAGTTTGGGTTCGTGCTCCTTTAGATATTGCCTGAAAAAATGTTCGTTCCCTCAACCGGCGACCCTTTTTCCTGTCTGAGCTCCGCTCCGGCACACACAAAGAGCTTTTGCAACTCGTGGTTGATTTGTCACGTGTGGAACACCGCACCAGACACTGTGTTCCGCTGCTTGTGGACATGAAAATACACTTTGCCCCACTGAAGCTGTGTTATGGTGCCACTTATGTTCCGTGGAATGTACCACAACTACTGTTGGGTTTTTCTTTGGTGTACGGAGTATGGCATAGCTATAAGTATTGCGTTGAATTGATCTACAGGGCGTTCCTGCCGTTCATTAAGTTTTTGGAGCAGGGGAATAGCCTTCAGGTTGGGTCTATCCTCCCTCGCAAGGTCAAGGTCATCCATATGGAGAAGACGTTGCTTGGACTCATGCTAGCCACATCGTCCAATAGAGGCACACTAGATGAGCGCGTAACTGCCCTGCTCAGTAGCCAGCGGGACTTGACACCCATTCAGCGCAAGGGTTTGCGTATGTTATTAGCCCTTAAGGCTTTGCTGTACACATACTGTCCGGCTGCTTTCAGCATTGGGACTTTGGTTCGTGAGTGCCACTGGGAGGGCGAGGGGGCAAGTTCCGGGATTGTTGCTAAGCAGGCACTTAAGATGTCCCTACTGCTCATGCTGAACATCCTAAAGCCCAAGGAGCAGTTAGCCACGGAGTATGTGAAAACCACTGCTGTTGCTCTTTTGTTTTGGAGTCAGTGGCATTCCGCCTCCCTAGGGTGTATCCACTCCGAGGAGCTGGGTGAGGCACTTCTGAGTCGGTTCTCAGCCCACTGTGCCGCAACACTGCGTGTACCAGTGTCTGACAGTCGTCTGATTTGTTTCTGACACTTCCCCCTGTCCAACCAGGAGAGAAAGTTTTGCGTGGTGTGCTGACTGAGAGATCCGTGGCAATGTTGTTTGCCAATCTTAAACAATTCATCTTGACAGCCCATACACAGAGCCTGCCCATATGTGTTCCCGTTCCGGACTATAAAGTTGAGGTGAGAAGACTAGATGCAGTTGAGGATCTGACTTTTCCCGGTACCATGTCTAGGACACGAATCACCACAGACCGGTTAAAAGTGGTTCTGTTGCATGCAATGCAAAATCTGGTTGCGCGTCCTAAAGTTCCTGAGGGTGTTGAGGATTTTTTACAGACAAATGCACCTGCCCGCACTGCTGCCCGGCAAGGGGTATTGCGTACTGCACATGCTTCTATCCGCGCTGCCAACCGTGTACCGCCTGCTGCTCCTGCTGCTGCTCCTGGTGGGATTGCCTTGCCCCCAAAGCCACCCCCGAAGCCCCGAGCCAGAGCCCCCCCAGTAGCCCCCGCAGCCCCCCCGCGCCCAGTACCCCCCCCCCCCCCCCGCCCCTAATGACTCCATTGCCATCGACTCTTGTGATAGTGACCGGGATATTGATTGTGATGCAGACAGCGTTGCCTCCTTTGAAGCCCTAGATGAGGCGGAACACATCGGTGTGGATACCCAGAACTGGGACTGATTTCTGTTTGCAGCTTTGTTTGTCACTGTGGTATGGGTTCTGCCACGCATTGCCAGTGATTTTGGTGTGTCTATTTGCTGTTTCATGTTTTTGTGGCCGAAATTTCGGCCAGACTTGTTGGTTTGTCATATGGCTACCCCCGGAACACAAATGACACAAGGTTCTGGCCGAAATTTTGGCCAGCCTCTCAGAATGGTATTTCTGCACAGTGGTTTAACATGCACAGCAGTGCTGGCTGAAGTTTCGGCCACGTTATCCGATTTTCCTGTCAGGCAATCCGTTTTGGTCCTTTTTTGGTTGATCTGTGCTTGTTATTTGCTATTTGGGAACTCTCCCCTTCATGAAATGTTGCCGTGTAGCATCTTATTTTATGACTGAGCCTGGAGAGGTATCACAGGACGTGGCTGTTTCGCCAGATGGTGAGCCTGCAGCAGACAATGGGCAATCTCAAGTGCAATCCCAATCTCAAGAGGACTAGGCGAGCACAGAGGGACTTCAAAAGAAGCCTAAGGGCGCACCAAAGAAAAATTCAACATCCTCCATCAAGTTATCCGACTGGGTTACGTCAACGACGAAAATAAAGGTTCGATGGGACCAGATTATTATTGACCACGACCGAAAATTTGGGCAGGTCCGTAGGATTTCGGATGATCGCTGACTAGGCGCCGGCTTGCAGCCTTACATCAAATCCACACCACTGCTGGCTGAGCATCCACCACATCGGAGCGAATGTCCCTACTCCTTGATAGGCTTGAGGATGAGGATGCCAATGTGTACACCCTTTACCGTCGCATTACTGTTATGCTTGAAGAGTGTGGTGCTACTGCCGAGGAAGGCACTGTGGTGTGTTTCGTTTATTAATTCGGTTTTGTCGATCGACCTGGCCGAAATTTCAGCCACCTTTTGTGTTCCACATGTTCTCGTGTGCAGACTGCTGTTGCCAAACGGTGGGGTGGCGTTGGGCGTTTGGTGAAATTTGTGGGTCTTGCTGCAGTAGACGCCATGGCAGCCATGGAGAAGCGTGGATTACATCCCGCACTGGGTACGTTCAAGGAAGTGGAAGGCATCACGCCTGACAGACTTCGCGACATCGTAGGTTACATGGATGGGACAAAAAGTACCCTACTTGGTCTCAAAAAAATTATAAAAGATGTTAAAAAGGCCGAGATGTGGTCCTGGCACATTCTTCATCCTGAGGCGGTTACCAATGGGCTTGTGAACAACACCAGAGGTATTTTTTGGTCAAAGAGGGGTTTGTATTCGAATAAACCGACCGACCTGGCCGAAATTTCGGCCAGCTTGTGTGTCGTTCAATTCATGCACAATATGAGCCCACCCTGTGACACCACCTGTCTGCAGCTACACTTGGTACTATCGAGATGGCCAAAAGAAAATGCGCTATCGCATCACACCTGAAGGTAGCCTATGGCAGCTGGACCCGGACTGAAGAAAACCCCTGGCCACCGTGGTCAGCAGTAATTAAGGCCTCTCTTTGGAAGGAACCCAAATATGAGGGGTTGCGGGGATTGTTGCAGAAGCCTGTTGCTAAGCCTGTTTGTGAAAAATCTGATACTAGTCTAGTCAGTATCTAGTGTGCTAGGGAGTCCCTCGTTGAGACAAGCACAGGCAAACTCATTGCAGAGTCAGGCCGTGTGGAACTCATGGCAATGCGTTGTGGATTCCCTGTTCCCAGTATCATTAGTTCACTGCCCTTTGCTGCTTGTGTCATTGAGGTGCCCCGCCTCTATACAGCTGGTTTGCAAAACCTGGTTGCGCAGCTGCTTCTGTCCGGTGTGCCTGTGTTCATTGCGGGTGGGTGTGCTGATGTGAAAGCCACTATGGCTGCTTTGAAGGCCACTGTGGTTGAGGATATATATCAGTGTGATGTTGCAATTTACAATTTGTCAACCAAGACCCCGTTGTATACTTCCACTTCCCATCTGGTTTCCGTTTGTTCTGCCACCGCCTTTGATAACAGGATGCCCCGTTGCGTCGCTTTTACTGAAGGACCCATGTCGTCTGTGATGCCTGTTGAGATATTCTCGTTTCTTTTGAGCCTGGTTCCGGTCCCAGAACGGGCAGGCAACTGGTTTGTGCTGGGGACTCTGTCTGTGTATTTTGCAAGCATGATGCCTACCAGGTTTTCCAAGGACTGTAATGTTGTGTGTGCCCTTTTGGGTGAGGAGATTGTTGTGCCTGATGAGTTTCTTCAGTCCATCAGAGCGGCTATCACCAACGCCGACACGTGCCCCCCCAAGTCATGGGAGGATGTGTACCATGACTTGGGGGCAGGTTTTCCTGTGGATTGTTCTGAGGTTAGGTATGTAGATGAGGATCCTGAGGAGCAAGATGGGGAGGCAGAGTCGCAACAAGAGACACACATTCGAAAGAAGCAACCCAAAACTGCCCCTGCCCCCTCACCTAGTGGCACGCAGTGCGCTCAGGCCACCCCAGCTTCCTCCTCAGGCACTGTGGCCCCTACTGGCAGAGGTATGAATGCTTTTGTGAATAATTTTTCACCATCCCAGGGTGGAAACACATAGTCACAAAACTCTGCCACTGCCAACCCTGGTGCTGCAGCCCCTGCCAAGCCTCCTGCTAATACAGGTGCTAAGAAGCCCCGTGCACCTGGTCTGCGCAAGCGCTAATGCCAGTCCCAATGCTTATATTGCGTGTCAACATGAAGTCTGGCCGAAATTTCGGCCAACATGCAGTCCTCAGCATCTTCAGCCTCTTGTTATTGTGTTTCCTAATAGGCAGTGCAAAAGTCTGATTTGATTCGTCGGGTGGCAAGTATTTGCTTGTAATTGATTACATTATGTTGCACACCCTGTTCAAATGTCACTGCTCCTGGTTTCCTTGCTCATGTCTACTGTCATAGGTACCCATTTCAGTGATCATATTCGGAGTTTCAATGGACCTGGCTGAAATTTCGGCCAGCTTAGGCCTGTCCGCCAAATAGGACCATGTGTTTGGACATTTTTCGAAGAGCTGGCCGAAATTTCGGCCAGGTTGTTTAAAATAGGAAATACAAGTACATGCTTTGGGGATAGTTTTCTGTGTGCTTCGATGAAAGGTATGTTTGGGGTTCCCTTATCTGTGGTGTATAGGGGGGTTTTGTGATCACCCTGAAACAAAGGGGAGAGAAAAATAGGCACCCCCCCCCCCCCCACACTGGAATGCAGTGGTCGAAATGTAAAACAACACTATATTTTGGTGATTAAATATCTTTATTTTGAAAATCTGTGTGTTTCCAGAAATGCAAATGATGGCATATATTTGAAATACACACCTTGTTTTTGCATGTTGCCACGAGGGGGGTTTGGATACCCAAAAAATAACACCCCTTTTCACATACTTTGCCCCTCACTACAACATGGACTTCTGTGGGCTATAGCGCCAGGTGGGGGGTGGGCTCCTTGTGACGCCTAAGAATCGCCAAAATTGTCGGCCGGAGGCACCATTTTGGGACCGTGCTGCGCCAATCCTTACCACTAGGTCACCATTTTCTGGTTACGTAAAGGTTCATGTGTTTGGAGGCAGCACCACAAATCCCCTGCTTGGTTTTTGGGCTGGCTTTCATGAGCTATCGCTCATGGTTGTCTAGAAAGAGATAAATCATCCATGGTTGCATAAGCATAGGTGGTTCATGCAAGGTAAGAAGCATTGGATGTTGTGCGGGATCTTCTCCATCCATGGTATGCACTCAAATTTGGTGTGTAGAAACCATTTCTTTCTTTTGTTCTTTGAAAGCAAAGTGGACATTTGTGCATGAAAAGGCAATCCTCACTCCATTGCCGATGAGATAGCTGTGTTGCCGGCAGTAGTAATCTTTGCATCATGTTTTATCTATGACCGTGATCGCAAGGTGCTTTCCACAAAAAATAATACAGGAACGATCACATTTACCCGGTGCATTACCCCCAAGTGCTCTATTTGTCACCCGTAGAGACATGGATTAATGATACTGTATTTATTTTGTAGGCCCAAAAGTAATGTGGTAACGAAATTAGACCATGTTCATTTTCCGTTACTCAGGGGAAATTGCTGCCCCCATAGGGAGGTGTATGGGTGCAGTTGGCATTTCGACCTAGTGGTTGTGGTTTGTTAAAATTGTTCTCGGCATTGATTTTTGATTCAAAAAATCCATTAATTTTGTTGTTAGCATTTGAGGCCATTCGTTTATAACAATCAACATCAGCTATGAATAGTGACGCAAAAAGGGGGTCATTCGAGCCCCTTTCTGAGACCCCCCCCCCCCTTCCTTGAGGGCTCCCATGACGGGGACCATACCTAAGCCCCCCAACCCCCGCCAACAGTGGTACTTATTTCCGGGCATTACTGGCCACATCCCATGGTACAGAGAAATTTGGAGGATGTAGCTCCCCCCCGCCTGGGTCTCCCCTTAGCACAGACATCTCGGATGTAGATGTTAGATCTGAAACATTAGAGGAATTGGAATCGGAAGCACACTGCACGTCTGAATCTGAAGCTGGGCTGCAGTCAGAGCTAGAATCACAGCTAGAGCCGGAGGCGGAGCCAGATTTGGAGTTGGAGCTGGTGGTAGAAGGTTGGGTAGTGGGAGCATCATGTGCATACCACATACAAGAATTAGCATCGAGGAATGTGTCGCTTAGCCATATTTTTCAGGGGGTTGGGCATCGCAACTCCTGTCGAGGAGCCCTGGGTGCCCCTTAGTTTTCAGTTTGTTCTTTTCACCCCTCCCCTCCTTAGATCCTCCAAAAAACCGTGTACCGCCTGCCAAACATGTGGTTTAATACCATCACGGTTGAGTGCACTAGGGAACCACCCCTTAGGCATGCCCGTGCTCCTAGCTTTCCCAATAGGGACCAGCAGGAGTTACTTTTTGTGTACGTAACTGCTACCCTCTTGGGGGTCCCCGTGTGGGCAAAGTGGCAATGTAAGCCCTACCGTTTGGGGGCCCAAAATGGGAAAAAAGGGACCCCAAAAAAGGGTTCAGCAATAGGTCTGTCACGGGAGCCCCTTTTCACCCACCCCCTACCCTTCCTTGAAGGGTTTCGAATGACAACCCCCCCCCCCCCCAACGGCGCACAAACCATTTCCCACCTTTCCAAGCCTTCGAAGATGAATATGTTCTCACCAAACACCCAAAACTCCGTATGGTGCACCCGTTTCATTCCCATTTGGATACACCCCGTGTATCATGCCACCCCCCAATCCCCAAGTACCATCCCTCTCGTCTCTCATATCGTGCCACGAACCCCCATCCCCCCCCCCTTGCCTTGTGCAGCCCCTCCTTTGCACCTATGGGGCGGATGTCATTGTTCTTGTTTCATACATCATCTCCCATAATGAGCCCGAGGACACGTGTAGGCCCTCACTTTTATATTGTGCGACGCCTTGGGGCTTATGGGTGGAGCATGACACAATGGAAAGTGAGCCAAATGCTAGATGCCACATTGTGTCCGTGTGGTCCCCAACCCTTGTATGCCCAAGGAAACCTAGGCATTTGGGGTTCATAGAGAGCACACTTCCGACCCACCCAACACACTTGCAAGGCCACACAATGCTACAGCTAGGCCTTGGGTCACTTTCAATTGCACTCTGCTTCACACACAAGCCCCAAGGTGCAGCATTCAGCAAACTTGGGGCCTACGTCCCTCCACGGGGCTAGGAACTGTGAATTCTCCTCTGACTCCGCCCCCCACCGTTAGGCTGACCCCGAGGGCTATGAGGTTGCGCCTTAGGCAACCGGGAAAAAAGTAAGGCAGCCCCCCTTATGCCGGGGGGGGGGGGGGTCTCCCAAGTGATCGGTACAAGACCCGCTTATCCAATTTTTCGTCCTAGATAGCTCAAAGGTCCATAGAGTTGCAAAGGACCTGAAGATCCCATATCTTAGCGAGTGTATCACATCTTTCCTACACGAGGCCGCTATGGTGCCCGTTGAGAGGTTTTTTCCCTTTCCAACATTGTCCGTCAATTAGTCTGTGTTGCACCGTACCGAGCCTCGAGACCGATGGATATTTTGTGGTGGATAAGTTGACGGTGTCCTAGTCACGCAGGCGCGGCCTTCACGCACGCGCGCACACACGCACACACACACGCGGGTGATCTTTTCGTGTCCCATGCCTATGCAATTTGTTTGTCTGCTGACTTATCTTTTTGCCTACCGGGACGTCGAGATCGCGCACAACGGCTCAGAAAATAGCCTGTTTCGCTTTGTGGTTTTATCGGCACTCGTAGAACACAACCATGCGTGCATCGCCCGGTGACGTGAATATGGACGACCCCAATGAGTCCTCGTGTAGCGCGGCATTTCCTTCCCATGAAGATCGTCCGATTTCAGGGCAGCTTCTGGTCGAAACCCTCAAAGCAATGTGCAATGAGATGACGAGCCACTGAGACAAGCGGGATTCTTCAGCCTCCGTCATCCAGAGGCCGTTTCTCCGGCCTCTGCGAATCTGCTCGCCAAACGGCAATTGCTTTCTAACGCCATTTTGTCCCAAGTTCGCTCAGTAAACATCAAAAAGTCACATCTGGCAGTCAAGGCATTGAGTTCCTTAGATAACCTCGAATCTCAATTTGAGGAGGTCAAAAAGCAACATTGGGAGCTCCCGCAGCGGGAGCTCCCGCAAGAGACGTCAGCAGCTGACCGCAAGCAAATTCAAGACGGGATGACAACGATGTTCTGGCAAGGAGTGGAATTAGTAGACCAAGTCATCGCACTCCTAGAGGAGCCCACGGCAGCATCGGCAAAAGGTTTGCGGATCATGCGGCCACAGTTGTTCTGCAAAAGTCCCAGCTGGCTGCCCGGCAAAAAGTCATCGATGAGTAGAGCTCGAACCATCGCGCAGAGCTAGCGAAAAGGGCCGCAATAGCAATGAAACGCAAAAGAGTACCGGCGTTGCCGGCCAGACAGGGGAAATAACCCGGGGCGGCAATCTCATCCCGCATAGTGGAAGCGGTAGAGGCGGCCAGATTGGTGATGTCGCAGCAAGCAGCGCCGTCGTTAGTGACACCAATCAAAGCAACGGAGCAAAAGCAACTCGCTCTTCCGTTTGCGTGGGATTGTGTGGAGCACGTATTCCAGAGTTTGTCCAGACTGGACACAGGCGACGAGCCAGTCAAGTGGCAAGCTCTCACAGGCCGTTTGGAGGAGTTTATCCAAGCCCTTCTGCCGGACGGAAGATGGGCTCAACGCCCTGGTGGTGGCAGATGCGAAGGAGCTCTCTGACTTGAGGAAATGGTACAGGCATGTGTCACCCATGATAACATTTGGAAGACTAAACCTCTTGTTGGAAATTCATCAGGCGATGGCCCTCCGAGAGGTCAGGGCACTGAGTAAAGAGGTCCTGTGGAGGCACGGGTCCCTACACGAGCTTAGTAGGCCGGTCTTTTTGGATTCAGGCAAACCAGAGCAATTTGTGGTCTTCACGTCCACTAAGCAAGACCGGGAAGCGGGACTGAGCGCTACGATAGGGTCCTGGCCATGTCAGAGGAAGGGGCCCCGCTCACATCGTTCGAAATGCAATCAGCCCCCACGCCAGCCAAGCTCTTCGCGGTACAACTGGGCAATAAGCAACTGCACCAGGTTATGCGATGCATGGGCAAGTCCGGCCCAGACTGGGTGACGTATCCGTCCCGCACATTGGGGATGGCGCGCATGGTGTATCACACAATGGAAGACGAAGAGCTGTGGGACATGCTAAATCATGTTTCGGAAACAACTCTTTGGGGCCATGAGATATCATGAATTCTTCGGCAAGGAGTTCCACAGCTGCCCGATGGTGATGCATTGCTTCCCGAGAGGGTGGAATGACGAACTCCACGCAAAGCATTGGTGGTTGATCTGCTCTGAGACGCAAAAGCTCATCCCACGTGAGAAGTTGTCCCTGCACGTTGCGGCCCGTAAGAGGGTTAAACTAGGGTTTTCGGAGGCGTCCCACTACGAGGAATGGCGACGAGACGCCATGCCGGAGCTCATTGTACGAGGGCTGAAGTGTATAGACAACCGGACGGATCAGGAGATTGGAGAATATGGAGGACTGTCGGACACGGACAAGTCCATCTCGTCCTCATGCTCTCAGGGACAAGGCGAGGAAACAATTATTATGTATGATGTATAGCCCTGGATGAAGCAGGTAGAGGTGCGGTCCATTTTCAACGCCACTAAGGCGGCAGAGCCAAAGCGCCTCAGACCGGTGTCCAGGACACCCGGGAACACGGATTTGGTGGCATGGCGCTTACAAGGCCTTGCAGCGGAAGCGTCCATTGGTAGCCTGATTAGGGACAATACCACATGCCAGAATGTTTATGTCATTTCACTCCAACAATGCAGCTTAGAGAGGACCTGCCGGAGGGAGTCAACCAAGAGACGCCCGGAACAGGCGACCAAGACAACACGAGCCCCACCCAAACGCCTCACATACGCTCAGATTCTTTTGGGGGGGAAAGAGCGTGGTTTTCGAGGGGGGAGGCAGACGAGGAGAAGGGGGCAGGATGATAAGTCAGAATGTTCGAGGCGGCAGAGAGCACGTATGTCATGCCGAGACTGGTAACAGTGATGACTATCAATTTGTATTCCATTCATACGCTTTTTCAGGAGCATGATAGGGAACCGCAGGCAAAGGGGACACAGACGTCCTGGGCCAGATACAAGCAATTGAACACGGCACTATCCAGGTTCAACGTGTCGCTAGTGGGTATACAGGAACACCACCTGCAATCTGAGAGGGGTAATGTTAGGGTGACAGAGAAATTGCAAAAATTTCTCCCCAATAAGTGGCCAAATATTGCTAATTCCTCGTGCACAGAGCCTAGCGGAGTGGCGATAGCATGGCGAAAGGACACGTGGATTTTGGTGTCAGCGTTCTCCATGGGGCAGTGCCGGTTTAGGGTCCTGGGGGCAGTCATGAAGGATATGGAGGGGCAAAAGTGCATCGTGTTTTCATGCTATCTTCATAACGACCCGTCATTGCAGAAGGTAACGTGGACCAGGATTTCGAAGCTCCGGAACTTATTTCCGGAGCTGCCAATGGCCACTCTGTGCGACCTGAATTCTATTTTATTCCCCGAGTGGGACCACCTGCAGATTTTTCAGAGAGGTCTGCACGTCTCGGAGTAACAACACGTGGTGAAAGCAAGGGAACACGAGATTGCGGTGATGGTACAGATGGGGGTCAGGGATGCATGGAGGCAAGTGTACGAAGAGCCCATAGACCACCTGGGGTCGGGGCGACACGAGAGCAGAGAAGGATTGACCGCATCTTGCTCAGCCAACCATTGGGGACATTAGTGAAGGCCCACTTTTCACTACCCCGGTCGGGCGATCGGACGACAAGGCGGTGGTCGCCAAGATGTGCTCCACTTTGTGTTCAAAACCATCCCTCCTATGGAGGTTTCCACAGTTCCTTCTGCATTCCGAGTAGTTTTTACAAGGCATGGAGCAGATATTCTAGGACCTGCAAAGACTTTCTGCAGCGGTGTGGTGGGAGTCGGTACTCGATGAGGCCTGGTCTCTAGCAAAGACGGTTTCGGGGCACGAGAGGTTGGACCAAGGGGGTCGTGCAGATGCAAAGGGCGTCGGCGGAGTCATCAACTGGATGTTTGAGTTCAAAGGCAGTATCTATTTTGACAGAAATGGGCGAGGCGAAGCCCTCCCCGGATAGAGGCTTCCCTAAATTGCAGAGGGCGGGGCAAGAGGGCAAGGAGGACATCCAACACGAGGAAATCAAAGAGTTCCCTAGGCAGTCGGCGTTCCCATCGCCAAGGTCGGCGGAAACGAAATCCTAGTTCAAACATCGGTCCAAACAAGTAACAAGACCAATACATCACATGCAAACCAAGAGGCACATGTCTGTGCTACGCACAACAGGAGGTAGGTTGTTATTGGCAGAAGAGGAGATAGCAAGCAAGCTAGTGCATTTCTCGTCGTCAGTGATGAAGCCGACATGGGCAACGATGGAAGACAGAAAATACTATTTCTTGGACATTCCCAGACAATGGCGGGGCGCGGCCAAGGTGCTGTGGCGTGACTGTGACATCCAAATGGTGTTAGCAGCCTTGTTTGAACTTGACCCATCCTCAGCACCAGCGCCGGAGGGGTGCTCGGGGGGGTTCTACTGAGCTTTTGAACAGCACTTCGCGCTGGTTATGTTGGAGCTCATACGCACATCCGCCGCAGACAGGACTTTGCCTGCAGAATGGATCCCAAGAATGACCAGGTGCATCCCAAAAGAGGTAGGAATACCGGCCTCGGCCTGCCTCAGAACTATCACCCTGTTTTATTGTAAGACGAAGTGGCTCACAGGGGTTCTGAAATTATTTCTTGAAGATTTGGTGCAATTCATCGTTCCAAGTGAATAAAAGGGTTTCATGAAAAGGTGATGCATGGACGACCCCCAGCATGCTGTGCATTCCATTTGGCGAGGGCAGGAAGAGGGAGCATGGCTCAATATTGATTTTAGTAAGGTGTTTGACTTGACAAGCCACTGCTTGATGTCGGCATTTGTGATTGAGATTGGTGTGCCTCCAGTGTGGGTACTCATTTTGGAGCAGTTTCTGTGAGGGCCGATCCGTTTCCTGTTCGGTAACCAGATCACTGGGGCCGAGCTCGTCCCGGGCTCGGGTATTAAGCAAGGGGACACCCTGTCCCCCACTCTGTTTTCTCTTCCGACTGCACTGCTGGTACATAAGATCAAGTTGCGGTTCCCCGAAATGCACAAGTTTTTGTATGCAGATGATATTGTGTTTTTTATCCCGAGCTCCCTGCCCACTGTTCAGCACGGGCTGCAAGGTTTGAGGGAGCCGCTTACACATTATGAGGATGTGTCGGGCTATAAACTTAATATGCGACAGTGTGGGTAGGTCCTACAAGGGATTGAATGGAACAGTGAGGAGGTGACAATCTCAGGCTTCCATATAGCACAAGGTGAAGTATTTGGGCAGCTGGCTAGGTAATGCAACGATCATGGAGGAGTTCCAAGGGCCACTGGGCAAGTTACAGGCGAATGCCCAATTTCTCGCCACAGTGGGGCCTTCGGCCAACATTTAGTTGCCAAAGGTGTCGCCCTCATGCGTCCTCAGGCGTCTATGGGCGCCTAAGGCGCCTAATGCTCCATGAACACCAAAGGTGCCCTAAGGAAAAGTTTTGTCCAATTTGCACCCCAACACTATCCTGAAACCCAACCTTGATTCTAACACCCACCCCCAACCCTCACCCTACTCCTATCCCTACACCAAACCCTAACCCTAACCCTAGGCCTAGCCTTGGCTCTCATCCTAGGCTAGGGTCAGAGTGAGTGCTGGGGTTCAAAATGGAGAGCAATGATGTGGCAAAAGCAGCCATGAACGAAATTGGAGGGATCTTGTTCAACCCAATCAACATGGCTGGCATGGCCAAACCAACTGGTTCCAAAGGTTAGGGTTAGGTTTATGGTTATGCTATGGTTAGAGGGAGGGCAAGGGGAGGTAAGAGGAGCCTGTGCCCCCCCCCCCCAACACCCCAAATCACCCCATTTGGACCCCCCCCCACAACCGACCCTCCCGGAGCCCGCCCCCCCCCCCTCCGCCCCTCCTAGACCCCCCCCCCCCCGCAAAAGGGGCCTCCGGCCAACAGTTAGTTGGGGGGGGGGGGTAGTTGGCGTCCAGAACTGAGGGGTCGCCCCCCCCTCCGCCCTGGGATGCGGCTGAAATATTTGGCTTGGAGTAAGCTCCCACAGGTACACTGGTCCCTCCTGGTAACGTCTTCAGTGGCGTACTCTTTTTTCGAGGAAAGTATGCCGGGTACAGGCTTGACAAGGGGAGGCCTTCTCGAGCTCCCGCTATGGCACTCAGCGATTTTCTCCGGACAGATCCCATCCAGGGTGCGCGAAATGAGGGAACACTCACATTGTTGCCTGCGATTGGTGAACAGAGGATTCCGGTCTCGGGGACTGTCTCATGGCAACAGGATAGGTGAAGGGTGCTGTATACTAGACACATTGTGGATCTGGCGGACATGGCGGTTGCCTCACAGGGGGACGGGGCAACCTTCTCCACCCCCCCCCCCCCCGTGGACGCGTGGTCCTTTGCCAGTGTCCAGAGAGCAAGGGCAAGCAGGGTTCGGATGGAAGAGAGGCAAGACTCAAAGGTATGGGAGCGCCTTCGGGAGTTTAATGTGCCACCGAGCCTGTACCACTTCGTCCTAAGAGCGTTGTGGCGGAAAGTGCCAGTAGCAACCAGAATGTTCGCATTTGGGTTGGTGTCCACGCCTGCGTGCACCCTGAGCTCACGGCAAGAGGATAACACACAAATATTGAAGCGATGCCCATATCTTTCCATACCATTTTTAGTCGTCAGAAGGTTATGGGGGGCGGGAGTCAACGACAACTCATGGATTCCGCCCTCTAGGTTGTGCCTGGAGCACAGCTAGATATCTTTGCATTCGGTACAAGGATGGCTTTGCTGGGCCGCCATCTATTCGAGGTGGCTTATTCGATGTGAATACATCTCTTTTCAGTGCATGGACGCCACGACACAGTTTTGCAAAGGTGGTACTCTATGATCCAGCTATGGCGCTTCCTTCCGCAAGGGGCGCTACCGGCAATTGTGGTCAAGACCACGTTCCACGCAATAGCGCAATTCCTTCAGATCAGGCAAAGCTCGGCGGTATTGCTTGTTCTTAAGCAGCAACGGTAGTTTCGATTTGATTTCTTGGAGCCACACCAACGGTCTAAACGAAAGAGAGCTTGCCAATTGGTGGCGGCATCAAACTCCCCTTCCCTCTCGGTATGTACCGCAATTCTACGCTTCCTAGGGCGCCCCATGGCGGGAGGCGCCAGCTTCGGGCACGGCGGCAGGGGAATTTTTCACACGGTGTTTGAACACGACATATCACCACTTCAAGGCGAATGTGCAGTACTGGCACACCTTCTCAGAGACACACCACAAGATGTTCCCGTGCAGTTATCTTGTCACGATTTGGACTTAAGGGTGAATTTGCCTGAAAAAGCGTTCTAGGGGCAGGTGTCGGCGTGGTCTGCAAGAGTGGACAGTGCGTGGCCCCTGCTCGTATATATTACAGATTGCTGTACCCCCAGGGATACGCCGGTTTTATGGACACACACACACACACACACACTCGTCTCGTTCGAAACTTCGGACGTTATCAAAGTCGGTCAGCGAGCGCATGCTTGAGTGTGGCTCAGCCGGGGAGCAACCTAGGTCACCAGAGGGAGCACTCGGCTCGCTAGACGGGGCGGCAGGCTCGCGATTTAGCTTGGGGACGGACACAGAACGTTCATCCGAATACCCCCCCCGGCATTTGGGGGGGGGGGGGGGCACACCTCAGAGAGAGTCGTAGGTCGGGGAAGCTCCGAATACGCCATTGTTCAGCCCACTCCCGTACACCCCATTGGGCAGTGCACAGGTGGAAAGGATGATTAGACGGTTGCGTGCGGGAGTGGGGACGGGGGATGAGCCGGTTACGCCACAAGTCAGCCCCCTCCCGTACATCCCCATGAGCAGTGCGGAGGTGCAGGGCATGCTAAAGAGAGCATCAAAACAGCCAAGAACGGCCCACCAGCTCTTCTAGTAGGCGGGGCCGCATCAGCAGGGGCGGCAAGGCAACCGCCACACAGGCGACAAATATGGACTTGTGGGTTCTGAACACCCCCCATCCACCTACGGTGAAGTCATGTCGGGTCTCAACTATTTTGGCACCAAATAGCATAAGAGGCATGGCTGGTCTAGTGGTATGCGCCTTGGGTGGCGCTCGTCGTCGTCGGGGTTCGAGGGCCAGTTCGTTTGTCCGTCTAGGGGCCCGTCGGCGAGGTCCCCACCATTGCCCCCTTCAGCATCCCCCTCCACCACCGGTACCGCCGATGGATGGGTGGCGTGTCTCGTCCTCGTTTTTTTTACTTTTGTTGCCTAGTCTAGACCTCAGAGAACACAGAAGAACAAGGCACCAAGCACAGCACACCTACGCCCGTGCCCCCCGTCGCTGGTCCCGCCGGCCGATAGGACCCGCAATGCCTCCTTGTATTCCCCTTGGGGGATTCGAACCGGCGTCTTCAGGGCATCAGCCGGCTACGAAACCGCCGCAGACCGCGGCCAAAAGCTAGTATTATGAGCCGCTAGCCCTCAGCAGGCCAATGTCTTCGTACGGTCATCAGTTCTGCAGAGGCAAGTAGGTCACATAGAATGAGGCGCCACCGCACTCCCCCTTTCACCCCCTACTAGCACCTGAGCTCTAGCGGCACCCGTGGGGGTCTCACCCCCGCGTCCGCCAACAGCACACCGGTCTTGCCCACTGGGGCCTCCGAGCAGGGAAGCACGGGAGCACAGACCAGGGAGGCGGGGCGCGGTAGGAGCACAAGCCCCACTCCCTCTTGTTGCATGTTGTGTGTCATCTCAACCCACTTCCTGAAGCCCGGCGACAGGGCAACAGAACAACAACACTCATGGTTTGGTCACATCATTGTTGAACTTCGCAGTATGAGCATGATTTGAAATAATTGGGTGTCACACACACAAGTGTGCGTGTTTGTGTGTGTGTGTGTGTGTTGGGGTTGGGGGTTTGCATGGGGGATGGGGGTGAATGTGATGTCAAGTCGGCAGTTTTTCAGTTTTAGTCATTTTTCTGAAAAAATGGTTTTAGCAAAGAGTGGGGTTACGATATCCATTGTGAAAGTGCGCAAAAAAGGGTTCTTTTGGGGTTGTGCGGGCCGGGGTAGTATATGATCATACTTTTTATTTCTAGCGCGGTAGAACCAAGGCATTTCAGCCTCTAGTCCGCAAGCTTGTCCTACACTGCTTGCAAAAGTGTCATGGTGATCGTCCTAGTGCTGAGGCGTATTGTTCCGATGAAGAAAAGGGAAGACCGGGCATTCGGATGTGGCAAAACAGAAAAGTAGGTATTTCGGGCCAAACGAGACGGTGTGTTGGTGAATTTCTTCGTTTATTATCTTGGTGACAACTAGTACAAGCAGTAAAATCTCATGTTTTTCACTCAAATTGCCACTTTTTCCAACATGTCGTCATGTTGAGGTGGCGGACACCGGGGGGTGGCCGGGCCCGGTCCTTGTATGCGACCCCCCCCACCCCCCCCCCCCTTCCCCGCCCCCCTGGGTTTTGAAAGATAGTGGTGCTGGGTCAGCCACCAACAAGTGTCTGTAGCGAAAACCGTGTGGCGCCGAAGGCGCCGAATTTTTTTTTTCATACTATGTGTTTATACTCAAAATGCTCAAAATTTTGTAGAGAAATCATATTTCTGTTAAAACAACAAGAAAAATATTTTGACCTGAAGGAGGGCTGCAGGAGGGCTACAGGCCCTAACAACAACCATAACCATAGCCCTAATCAAGACGGAATATTGGGACCGAGCTGGTGGGGGAGGGAACATGAGCTATGAGTGGTGAGGGACATCAAGAATGATTCACACATTGATGGCTCTTGACAAAGTGAAATCAGCTTGCATGTGAACCCCATCACCACGAGGCCCACTTTCAAGGCTTTTTGGACTTCTGAGGGGCCAACATGCTCCAAAATGGGCTCAAAATGGGCTCATTTCACCCGTTTGTGCAACCCAAATGGTTTGGGATGAGGTTTGGAAAAATGCGGGTTTGACCCATTTTTGACCCATTTCTGGTCCCAAAACAGCCCATTTTCAGGGCATTTTGGGATTTTCGGAGGACCAAAATGCGCCAGCACAAGCTCAAAACGGTCCAAAAACACTTGTTTTAGCGTCGGACATGGTCTAGGATCATTTTTGAGAAAAGTCATCTTTTTGCCCCTACTGGACCTTGTTGACCCATTTGGGCACCCACCTGTTTGGGCTTGAGCTTGCAGCTTGCCGCAGCCTAGTGGGCCTAGGTATTTGGGTCTAGGCGTTTGTTTGGGCAATTCTGAGGGGTGGAAACCACAAAAAGTGGGGGGTTGCGGGTGGAGTAGGTGCCCTCGGAATCGCATTTTGAGCCATGTAGCCAAAGTTATGGCCTATTCTTGGTTTGTGGCTGTCGGCATTTGGAGCTTCTGGGGGCCTTTTTGGGCCGTTTCCGGGACATATCATGGAGTTAGAGGGCCGCAAAGAGCTCGTTGACACGGGGAAGTCAAGCCGCATGTGGAGTGTACCCACCGTTTCCCTTCGTTTGGCTGTTTTGAATGTGTTCCAGGGCTTTTTTGGCCCAAAAATGGCTGTTTTTGGCTGTAAAGTGCAGTTTTTGAAACTGAGGTCCGCCACTTGCGAATCCCGTTCCCGGCCGCCACCATTGAGTTTCTTGCTCAAACTTTGTGTGATTGTACTTCACACCCATAGGTATCATCCACCAAAATTTCACCCGAATCCGAAGCACCACGACGGAATTCTGATTTTTAGCCATTTCGCGCGTGCTGCTTGCTGCTTGCTTGCTTGCTTGCTTGCTTGCTTGCTGCTGCTAAACCTGGTAGGTCCACCCTAGACCCTAAAGAGGGTTATAAAACCAAGACTGGTTCCACCAGCTCGGTGACCCTAACCCTAGCCCTAATCAAGACTGAATATTGGGACCGAGCCGGTGGGGGAGGGAACATTAGCTATGACTGGTGAAGGACATCAAGAATGATTCACACATTGATGGCTCTTCACAAAGTGAAATCAGCTTGCAAGTCAACCCCATCACCACGAGGCCCACTTTCAAGGCTTTTGTTTGACTTCTGAGGGGCCAACATGCTCCAAAATGGGCTCAAAATGGGCTCATTTCACCCGTTTGTGCACCCCAAATGGTCTAGGATGATTTTTGGAAAAATGCGTTTTCGACCCATTCTTGACCCATTTCTGGTCCCAAAACAGCCTTTTTTCAAGGCATTTTGGTATTTTCGGAGGACCAAAATGGGCCACCACAAGCTCAAAATGGTCCAAAAACACTTGTTTTAGCGTCGCACATGGTCTAGGATCAATTTTGAGAAAAGTCATCTTTTTGCCCCTACTGGACCCTAATGACCCATTTGGGCACCCACCTGTTTGGGCTTGAGCTTGCAGCTTGCCGCAGCCTAGTGGGCCTAAGTACGAGGGTGTAGGCGTCCGTTTGGGCAATTCTGAGGGATGGAAGCCACAAAAAGTGGGGGGTTGCGGGTGGAGTAGGTGCCCTCGGAATCGCATTTTGAGCCATGTAGCCAAAGATATGGCCTATTCTTGGTTTGTGGCCGTCGGCATTTGGAGCTTCTGGGGGCCTTTTTGGGCCGTTTCCGGGACATATCATGGAGTTAGAGGGCCGCAAAGAGCTCGTTGACACGCGGAAGTCAAGCAGCACGTGCAGTGTACCCACCGTTTCCCTTCGTTAGGCCGTTTTGAATGTGTTCCAGGGTTTTTTTGGCCCAAAAATGGCTGTTTTTGGCCCTAAATTGCAGTTTCTGAAAATTAAGTTCCGCCACTTGCGAATCCCGTTCCCGGCCGCCACCATTGAGTTTCTTGCTCAAACTTTGTGTGATTGTACTTCACACCCATAGGTATCATCCACCAAAATTTCACCCGAATCTGAAGCACCATGACGGAGTTTAGATTTTTACCCATTTCGCGCGTGTTGTTGCTTGCTGCTGCTTGCTGCTGCTTGTTGCTGCTGCTAAACCTGGTAGGTCCACCCTAGACACTAAAAAGGGTTATAAAACCAAGACTGGTTCCACCAGCTCGGTGACCTTAACCCTAACACTAACCCCCCTCCCCCTCACCCCTGGCTGGACACCCCCATGATCCCCGGCCACACCCCCCCCCGACCCCCGGCAGGAACCCCCCCCCCGACCCCCAGGAGGAACACCCCCCCCCCGACCCCCAGGAGGAACACCCCCCCCCCCCGACCCCCGGCTGGACCCCGCCCCCCCCTCAGCTCCCCCCCCCCCGAGTTTTGAAAGATAGTTGGGGGGTGGGTCGCATCAGGACCGGTTGTAGTCACCCCCCCCGTGGTGGCGGACTTGCATTTTTGAACTTAGCACAACAAAATGCACAAATTTTCCTCCCCTCCCCCTTTTGCTTGTTCCATCATTGGCACGATATCGTGCAAATATATGCCCGGCCGGTTGTGGGTTTTGCGCTCGCTATACCTTTACGCTAGGGTTTTTTGTGAAAACCAACAACTTCGTCGTGTTGCTCAGCTCCGCCAACCGTTTCATTTGGGCCGTTTTTTTCAACATGCCATTCCATTCGGTCGTTGCACATACACTTATCCCATGGTGTCGTGTTCAATGTCTCCACAAGATGCATACAACCGACCATGCCAGTGGCTGAATTTCTTGCATCTCAGAGCGGTGATACCCTGGTTGCGAAGGGTGCAAGTTCTTCAATCTTCCCCTTCGTCGTAACGCTTCCCAAGCATGTCGTTCATCGTTTGCAGTCAACCATGTGCCACATTTTTCATCTTCGCAGGACATCGCAACAACATTGATTTAGAAATTTAGAGAAAAAGGGTAATTTCAAAAGCACGAGTTTTGGCTTTTATGCGTCGTACGTGTGGGCGCTTCGTATGCCTATCATCATCGCCATGGATAAGTGCAAGCCCTGCAGTAATATGTGATGGGTGGTGAATTTGTTCCGGATTTCGTCTTGTTGCCTATAGTGCAGAATATGCAAAAGCAGTGCACCCTCAACCCAGGCGGCTTCATGGATTGGCGTTTCAATCGAGGTTTTGAAAAGTACCATTTGTGGCTTCGCTGGGAGGACTTGTCATTTCTTCGCCGCTTGCTTACATTGTTGCTTGCGTTCCTGAAATTTCTTCATCCGCACTTCTTGTTGCACTCGCTTGCGTTCTTGGCGTTGTTGAAGCTTCTTCATGTGCGCTTATTGAAGCAGCGGCGCATATGCGCCGTCTCAAACATCGGTTAGCATATGGTACATTGGGGCAGCGCGGTTGGTGTTTTGCAACCTTGGTCATTGGCCTTGTCTATTGGTTTCATTAGCCGCTTGGCCGCCTGCACCGCTTTCTCGGGGCATGGACTGTGATACGGCGCCTTGGCACGTCATGTTGCCGGGGCCGTCCAGGGACGGGCATCTCGAAAGGCTTGGCACCATGCGGAGGCATGTAACACCTTGCGAGCACGGAAGTGGGTGGGGTTGCGGGGAAACGTTGCGGTATGCAGTTCCTTCGGGGACCGGGCAAGTGCCGATGGGTCAGCAAGCTCCACGGTGTGCTATTGATGAAGGTACCGTGGGGGTGCCAACACAACAGCAAGTGTTGCAAACCGCTGTTCGCACACGGATTGCAGCGATGTAAGCAAGTTCTCGTGCCTTTACTCGGTAGGCTTCCAGACTTCCTCTACAGACGGGACTAGTCAAGGAACCTGCTCTGGTGGAGGACGTCCGCCACCACAAGATTATGCGCCGAGAATGGTGCCAAGGGTTGCAGTATTGCGGCCGGTGCTGGGGGCAGCGACCTAGGTGCCGGAGAGGGCAACCTACGCGCGGATGGTGACCTCATTTGTGGTGGCATCCATATGGTATGCACTAGGACCTCCACAGACCTCCATTGCCACGGGTAGACAAAGGGATGCACTTCCGATGCGCCCTCAACCATGGACACAAAGGGGGCGCAATGCCAGGGACTGAAGCTGGATGTAGACATGATGACTTACAAAGGCCAGGGGTACCACGGATTAGGGTGATACAATGCCGCTGACACGAGCGAAAGTGCAAACTACTTGCCGCGATGGCTAGACAACGGGGTCCACACATAAATGCGGCACCTCTAACCACCCTTGAAGCACTTCTTGGGGCAACCAACAATTGTGTTACATTACCAAAAAGAAAATTGGAGCAAGGTTTTGGAAGAATGTACTCGCTGTTAGGGTAGCATCGACGATAACTTGTCTAATGGAAAAATGCCCTTCTGGTGGTGATTACATGTGGTTCTTCGGCGTCACAAAGTATCCACCTCTTAGCACCCCTTATAGGCACCAATTGACACTATTTCACGTGTACGTTTTGTGTTGCTATTTCACGTACGTTAGCAACGTTGTTACCGACCTTGCGTGTCACCAATTGAAACACTGTGCATTGTGGTGGCGTTAGCGGTCAATATCATTTGGGGTGCCACATTGGAGGTTGTTTTGAAGGTCGCTGAAATTTGTCCCATTTTTTGTGCTACCATGAAAATAGGCATGGCTATGTTTAATTGCATTGGGTCTGGCTGAAATTTCTGCCTTTTTTTTTTGGCTTCATGTCAAACAAGCTTACCTATTTACAATTATATAGGGCCAGGTGAAATTTCTCCCAGCTTTTGTTTTCCCCTACTTTGTAGGTGTTATTATTTATCATTTCTTTAGGTGTGCCTGGAATTTCCGCCACCTTTTCTGCTTTCCCCAAATATTGCCAGCTTTTTTCCTGAATCCAACACATCTGGTCGAAATTTCTCCCAAGGGTGGTGTGTTAGTATGTTTGAAGGATCTCATTATTCGTACTATTCCACAAAGTCTCTTTCTTTTTCTGTGCAGCTCTTAACGTCTTTTAGTTTGAACGTAGTCCATGCGTCAATTGATGGTGCGTTTCTATGGACAGCCAAAGGGCTAGCCCGACATGCTGTGCATGGTAGCAAAAGCTTTTGCAATTTTTCCTTCGCTTTGAAGAAGAGTTGTAGGTTGCGTCACTCAATTGCTGATCTAAAGGCAGCAACCGCAATGCAGAAGCCTCCACGATGGTACCCCATTTTTTTTGCAGCAGGTCCATCCCATGTACTGTCTCCTATGCTATATGGCTCTCCGCTTGTCTAATTGCGGCTCAGGTTATAGGTCGGGAATTATATCTTCTTAGCAACGGCGCAACGTAGGAGCCGTTGGCGAATGCAACACCACGCAAGGTTTTTTTCACCTGCGTGCTGGACTTGGAGCTCAGGCCTTGTGGGACTCCGTGCTGTGTCGCCAAGTTTGTACTTGCTTTGGCAATTTGAGGCGTTATAGGTCAGGTGTTGATGCCCATACACTTGATTTAACCTTGAATTGCATTGCGGTTGCAGAATTGCACACTACTGCTTTACCCAGCTACTCGGCTCTTCCACAGCTACCTGAAATGGAGCGCAGGGTACCAAAAGTTGCAGATGCCACTTTTCGATCCATATCCGTACTTCTTGATCAGCTTGTTGTTGCCAACCAACGTGTTCGCCGAGTATGGTTTCTAGCCCCTTTGGATATTGCACGGTGCAATGTACGTTTCATGAAGTGAACACCCTTTTTCTTTTCAGAGTTGCGCTGTGGCACACACACACGGAGTTGTTGCAACTTGTAGTTGACTGACATGTGTTGAACACTGCAATAGGCACTACGTACCACTGTTTGTAAACATGAAAATACACTTTGAAGTGTTGAAGGTCTATTACGGTGCAGCCTATGTCCCCTGTAACGTTTTGCAGCCGCTCTCTTATTTCCTCTCATGCATGGCATCTGGCACAGTTACAAGTATTGTGTTGAGCTTACTTATCGGGCCTTGCTACCCTTCATTAAGTTTCTACAATAGGGTTCTAGCCAGCAGGTTGCTTCCGTTCTGCCTCACAAGGTAAAGGTTACTCGATATGCAAAAGACACTGCTTGGTCTTTTGCTTTCCACACCGTTCACTAGAGCCGGGCCAGGTGAGTCTGTGTATGTCTATTTTGTTGGGTGACCATTGGGATTTAATTGCCATTGAGCGGAAGGGTCTACGTATGCTGCTAGCCCTAAAGGCGCTATTGTACACATATTGCCCGGCTATCTTAACTATTGGGACTGTGGTGGGAGAATGCAATTGGGCGGGCCGGGGGGCTGGTTGTGAGACCGTTGCTAAGCAAGCACTTCCGATGTCACTAGTGGTTATGCTGCACATCCTCAAGCCGGATCAACAATTAACCAGGAAGTTTGCGAAGACCACTGCCGTGGCCCTACTGTTTCGGAGTTGTTTTCGCATTTGTCCTCCCTAGGCTGCATCCACTAGGTGAGTCGCTGCGTAGTCGGTTCTCCGCCCAACGTCTTCATAACACTGCCCAAACTAGTATCCAACGGTTTTCTGATTTGTTTTCGACATTGTCGCTTGTACAACTTAGAAAGAAAGTGTTGCAGGGCGTGCTCACTGAGCAGTGTGTCAATCTTTTTGTCACAAATGTGAAACAGCTGATTGTGACAGCCCATGAAGAGTCCATGCCCATCGGTGTTCCCGTTCTGCATTATAAAGTGGAGGTGAAGAGATTGGATATTGTTGGGGATCTCTCGTGCCCTAGTAGTATGTCAAGGACAAAAGTCACCACTCACCACCTGAGAGTGGTTTTGTTGAACCTGCTTTAAAACAGTATCTCCGCTACCGGGATGCCTAAGGTTGTTTCTAGGGGCCAATATCCCAGCTCGCACGGTTGTCCAGCGGCGCGTTTTGCAAGATGCACATGCTTCCATTGGTGGTGCCCACCGCCTTGCCCCCGATGGAAACGCCCTGCCTGCAAAGCCCCCCCCCCCCCCCCCCGCCACAGCCCTGTGCAAGAGCACCCCATAAGGTACCAAACCGAGTACCTCATGCTGCACCCCCCTCTAACAGTGCCCCCATTGCTATTGACCCTTGTGATAGTGACCCAGAGAGTGATTGTGATGCCAAAAGTGTTGCATCATTGGAACCCTTGGATGAGCCCGAGCACATTGCTGTTGATGCACACGATCCGGAATAATGTGTGTCTGGAAGGACGGATGTATGTGTGGTATGGGGTCTGCTGAGCATTGCCACTATGTATTCATGTGCTTACACAACCCTTAGTCTTGAGGCTGGCCGAAATTTCGCTGAGAACTTTGAATTTGGATTATACAAGCCTGTTGATAATGTAGAGCCTTGGTTAGGTGAAATTGAGGCCAGCTCTTCAACCAACTAGATTTTCTTAGTTAATATGTATGTGCCTAGCATCAGTGTGGCCACAATTTCTGCGAGACCATACCAAACGGTCATTGAAGAATGCGAATTTCAACTATTTTATACGGAATGATACCCTCTATGAACAATTTTGTTGGGCTTACACTACTTGTTTTCCCTCATGCATTCCGATTTTTTGGCTGATGTTACAATGGAGAGTGTGGAGTTACTAGAATCCTCTTCAATGAACATTATTTCTCAAAATGGAGGTGTCGCAAAAATTTGAGCAAAGCACATTGGCTGCACAAGGTCTTCAACAGAAGTCAAAGGGGCCAGCCAAGTAAAATTCAATGGCAGCAATTAAGCTATCTAATGGGTTCACCCCAACAAACAAAATACAAATACACCGAGATTAAATTTGTTGTTGACATGTTTACCCCACTGCCCAAAACCACAAACACGAGAGTGAGATGCAAAACACGGAGACCCCTAGCTGGTTTTTGGTAGTTGGCGGATACGAGGTCAAACAAGATTGCCCCCTCGGGGTCAGACCCCCCTTGTAGGCCTTCACCAAATTCTCACTACAGCCGGCTCAAGGTCCACTGCTTTAGAGCGAATGTCCTTGCTTTTGGATAGGCTTGTGGATGAAGAGCAACAACCCGAGACCCTTGTGTATCACGCTACCAAAATGCTTGATGAGCGCGGTGTCCTTGGCAAGGAAAGCACGACAATCTGATGGTGTGTTTCAAAAGGTGGGGTGGTGTTTGGCAGTGGGTGAAATACGTGGCTGTTGATGCATTTGACGCCGTGGCAATCATGGAGAAGCGTGGACTCTACCCCGCCCTGGGTAGAAGTGGAGGGCATTTTGCCTCACCGACTTCGAGAAATCGTAGCTTGCATGGCAGGGACAAAAAGTACCCTACCTAGTCTCAAAAAGATTATAAAAGATTTGACAAAAGCCCAAATGTGGACCTGGCACCTGTTGCATCCACAAGCAGTCACCGATGGGCTGGTTCATGAGAGTAGTGGTATGTTAGTGTCCAATATGGCTCTGCATTCGAATAATTTGATCGACCTAGGCGAAGTTTCGGCCACCTTTTGTTCCATTCACCGAATCTTTGAAAACAACCCCCTATTTCTCTTTTTTTTCTACGGCTACATTGGGTACCATGAAAATGGCGAAAAAGGAGTGTGGGCACACCTAAGGGTTGCTTGTGGGAGCCGGAGTTGAAGTGGAGAAAAGCCTTGGCCACCATATTGACCATTCCCAAAATTATCTCGCTACAAACTTGTGTGGCTTTTTTTTGGGGGGGGAATTAAGGTCCGCAATTTGCCGCAATGTACCGCAATTTTCACTGCAATTTTGCAGTTCTGTCTCTATTCAAAAATTTCAATTTTCCCCTAAGGAAAAATCTTTCTCTCTCTTTGTTGTCACTGGGCACACTGTATGTTGATGTGTTCTCATATGTCCTACATGTCATTTGTGTGGCAGGATGCATTTCTGCTTTTGTGTTCCCAAATTGCCGTCTATATTTGGGGACAGTGATTCTTTCAAGGGCAAAAGGCCAGTGAAGCGTGGCAAAGGACATGGTGACCCAAAGGCACGTTATGCCACACAGATGACGCCTGCTGCTCGAGCTGCACAGTACCCGAACGAACCCTTTACGGTGAAACAGACGGATGCGGGAGAGCGATTGTGGTGATTGTGTTGTGGAAAGCTAGTGTCACATCAAACGAAGATCTTTGTGGAGAGTCACATCAACACTAACAACCACCGGAAAAATAAGGTGCTGCCCTTGATGTGACGTTTGCTTGCACCACATGTCCACATTGTCTACGATATGGAGTACGCTTCTTCGACCCCACTTTGCATAAAATTTTCAAAATGCATATTTCAATGCACAAGAATCCCACGAAAAACGAGAGAATAGGTGGAAGCTTGAGGAAATGAAGGAAACCCCGATGACGCAAGAATTTCCCCACGTGAGTACTTTGAAACAACCCACGTTGGTACATGTGGCCAACACATCGAAGGCCCTCAGCTGGAGTTTGCACTTCAGCAATCTGCCAATTTTCATGGTTTCCGACGTCTCCTTCGAGAAGTAGTGAAGCGTTTGCACACTGCACTTGTCAACCGCATGGAAAAGGAGGCCAATCAAGTGCAATTCTTCAAGGAGCTTCAAATGCTGAACCCACGCAGGCTCTGTGACCTTTCGCATTCTTTGGTAGATTACCCATCGCTAAAGCTTCATACCATTCTTGGAGCTCAAGCGGAATGGCAAGCATATGTGGGGACAAAGTTTAGGGACATAACTGGTCCTGCACATGTCCTCCAGTGGTGGGAGGCCGGCCCTGCATCACTTTTAAAGACCCTGTCGTTTTCCTCGTTTGCATGGTGATGGGGACTGTCTCTGTGGTGTGGTGCTTTTCGTTTTGCAAATATGCTGACACGGACCAAAATTATTCAATGAGCGACAATCCCTGTTGTGTGGCTTTTATGGCCCATTATAATGGTGCCGTGGAAGGACGGTTGGATTAGATGGTTGTGCTGAAGGCTTTGGTGCACTATGCATGCTATGTGCTGAAGTTGCCAATTGGGTGCGTATTTGGTCAAAAAAGCCTTTTTGCCAAAAATCTTGTGCTCCACTGCTGCTAATGGCTAGCCTAGAGTCTAGGGACCAAAAAGAAATGTACCGCAATCTTACCGCAATTTTACCGCAATCGTCCGCAATTTTCGCAATTTTACCGCAATTTTTTCAGGCTTGGGGGACCACAACCACCCCCCCCCCCCTCCCCAGGTGCATTGTGCACAAACAGCTGTGTTCCGCCGTCCCACAAATTCATCTCATTACAAGTCATGCACAGTGTCGTGTGGTCGAACGATGATAATAATCATTGCACCGCAACCTTGTAGCTCTTGCACAAGGTGCCCCAACCCTTTCATCCCAATGGTTTCAACAACCCATCCGGGTTTTCTTCCTAGTCATATTGTCCTCTTAAAATATCCAAATGGACTCCCTTCCAAGCATGCCCCCACATCCGCGTGCAACAACCCCAATTGTGCCCATTTGCTGCGTACCTTTCCTTGGGCCAAAGGAGTATGCAACATGGGCAACCTAAGAAGCATTTTGTGCACCAGCGGTGCTAAAGCTGATATGACACCATCAAATGATCTCAAATGTTTCCACCAATACATGGTCGAATAATTTAACGCCATAACCTTAACAACTGCTTGTGGGTGAACAAGATTCATGCAATATGATACTTCACATTTGTCGGGCGTGCAACTAGTTTTGAAGGGGGGTATTGTTCCAACGTAATCCCTATGACAGGTGGCTTTGCACTTGGGCGGGCTTGGCGTTTCCTTAGTGTGGCACACATGCTTCCCACGGTGAGGGGGGGGGGTGCAATTTCTTCCTTTTTCATTATGCTTTTTGCCCCTTTCTGATGGGATCCACGACCCCGGGTTGGGGACTGCCCAATAAGGGTAGGCTACTTTTCTTTCTTTCTTTTTCTTCTTTTTCTTTTTTGTGTTTTATTTGGTGTCTTAGTTTGCCACTAGGTTCATCATAATTTGGGTAGCCCAGTGGTTAGCGATGTTGGCAGCAAGGCATGAATATTGAATATTCAGGGTAACGGGCTCATTTCCTCCTTGTCATACTTTTTCAGCATAGGGCCCATAGTTGCTTCGCCCATTCATGGGATGGTCGTTTCTAACCATGACAATGTCATGCAAGGGTGCTTGTTGGTGGGTTAGGGGGTGTCCCTTCGGTTGCAGCCCCCGAACCCCTAGGCTAGGTGTCGTGCTTCCATCCCAAAAATGGCTGCCCGCCCTTTTCATTTCACAGACACACACACACACACACACACACACACACATACCGACACACCCCGCACCCGCAGCTAAGAAAAGGTTTTGTTTTCATGAACGGAAACTGAACGGAGTGCCAATCTCCAAGGCAACCATCACTCATTAATGGCAACACCCACCAGGCTCGAGCAACTTCCCTTGTAACCTCCACCAACTTCAATCAACCTCCATCAATCCCCACTAGCTATGGCATCTATGGCATTTATCTATGGCTCTAGCATCTCCCAACAACCTCCACCACCCCGTTTGCTGCGACCTCCACCAAACTTCACCGCAACCGCCAACAACCTTCACCTGCAAACCTGAGAGACCCATGTGTGCCACTCATGCACACGCCGCATCGTGAGCGGGCATGCTCTCACCTTATGCGAAGCAAAAGACAACCAACAAGGAACGATGGTTTTCCGCGCCAGATTTATCCATCCCGCTGAGCATGGCGGGCACGATAGCCGTGCCCTATCTCATGTCAGCTTAGATGAAAGCTAGTGTGTGTATTACTATATGTGCACCGCATCATTGCCACCCTAAGCTCTACACCATGTAGTGCTCCATCCAGATGGTAGGTACAACAACTGCCCATGTGCAGTGCCGCTGTCGGGAGCGTCCGTGGAACCTCCGAGGGGTGAGAACCAAAGTGCATATGATACATGGTAATGGGCATGCTTACGAGGGTCAAATGGCAGCATAGTGCCAACAAGCCAACGTGCAAAAAATTCTTCATCCGAAAGTGCGTCTGAAAAATTGATGACCTCATCTTTTTGGATGACCTTACCCTTCGCATAGGTTTTTGGGGTGGCAAGCCCTTTTTGTTTTCTTACTGGCATGTAGATCCCAAATTACGTGGCAATGAACTCAATCTGCAAATGCTGAAATTTGTGCAAAAAACAGCCGAAAATTGCTCAAAGACGACAAAAATGAACGGCACTCCGCAAAACGCCACCAAATTCAACAAACTAAGATGAATTTCTTGAGGTTTTGGCTCGAGCTGGTCATCTTAAGGGGCTACCAGATGCGTCAAATCGATGCCCAATCGATGCAGCATTTGCAAATTTTTGCTCAAAATGTGCGCGGACTCGTTGAAAAAAGTGCTTCAAACCCTGCCAACTCTTCAGAACAGCCATAAACGGAGCAAATGAAGGTGATTTTCTGAGTTTTTTCATCGAGCCAATCATTTTGAGGGGCGAGTGTTGAAGTGTTTGAGACGCAAATTTTGTACTTGTCCTAGTCAAATCAAAGCATATTGAATACCTGCTCTTTGGGGTCCGCGGGCCCCAACCCCTGTCCGCACACGTGGCAAGGCGGCCCATGAAAAATGGTATTGTCAAGAGGGTGTGCAAGGTACGACGGGGTTGCTTGAATTTCAAAGCCTTGTGCGACTACTGAGACAGGTTTGAGGCTCCATGCTTAAATCTTGCAGCAATTGTCATGGGGTACGCCTTTGTCTGGGAACTGTTTTTGACCGAAAAAACCCAGCTCTATCCAAAAAAGTGGACAAAACTGATGTTTTTCGGATTTCGGATGAGCAGGGGGCTGATTTTTTCCAACACACCACCTACCCTACCCCTGCCCAAGGGCACAAAAAAACCGTGGAAAAGGTTCATGTTTCGTTCGCGCCAATGGGCCGTTCACAGGCCTCATGTCTCTGCCCACAGGGCCTGGGCCCATTGTCAGTCTGGTTTCCACCTTAGGCGTGGCAAACTCATGCCCTCACTCACACATCGGTGCCTTAAGGTGCACCGGGGGCCGGGGGTCCGGTTGGGGTGCGGGTTTGGGTTGGGTTGTGTGCTTTAATGCCTAACCCTGGGCCTCTCTGCCTATGCCTTGGAGGTCGCCACTTTGCCCAACTGGACCATGGCCTTGTCAAACCAGGCCTTCGCCGCCGCCTCATCACTATACAAGGTTCAACACGACGGCGAAGGTCTCCGCCCCATTCCTTGCCCCCTCGTACAACACCCACACCACTTTCCTCCCCTTCCGTGTCCCCCGGGTCACCGCTTGGCCCTTGTAAACCCCCCCCGGGGGTAGGAGACCCACACCGTCTTGGGGGTGGGGTGGGGGGGCTTTGAAGGGGTGGGGGCTTTGCCTTGGGCCCTGCTTTGCCATCCCTACCCCCAATGACTCTACTACCACAAGCACATGTTCCACGTCCTTCTCAAGGAAGAGGAGGTAGTGGGAAGGGGATGTGGGCGCAATTTTTCCTAAAAGCCCTTACCCTCGCGGCAATGTGCAAACTCCCCCACTGGCCCCCATGGATATGTCGTGTAAAGGGAGTGCAAAAGGGAGAGCAATACAGCCATGGCCTCCCATGTTGGGCCTACCTCATCGATTTAAACGGCCCGCCCAATGTCTTCCCACGCCCCCAATACCCTCAACACCTCCTCCTTGTCCGATTTAGCCTCCCACCCAAGCATGATCCCTGTCCTTGCCTCCTACAGCACGCATTGCAACCCCTTTACCTCCACCGGAGTCAACTTCTCCCGCTCCGCCTCAATCAACCCCACAACCAACCTCCCTATGGCCATTGTGCAATGCAAAATGCACACGAAGGGGGAGCCCCCGCGGCGCGGAGATTTAGCAGTTTGGCCTGACCAAACAGCTGCAGCTTCTGCCCGAGGGGCCCCTTGTCCAGGGGTTTTGAGCCTAGTCCGTGATACTCTTGAGTTAGCTACTGCACCAAGTTGTTCCATCAAACCGTCCATGCTTTGAGCGCCAGATCGTGCAAGACGAGGCACTATACAAATGTCGTTAGTTGCTCTTTGAAGATCTCGCCCTCGAAGCTCAGCCCCACCGTGTGGTACCGAAGGCTTATCTCTCCTTAGGGGGCATTTTGGGAGGTGTGTCAAAGCTAGCCCCCTACGGGTAAACACGTTGGAAAAGTAGCGCGTGGCACAAATACCCCCCGAAGACGTCTTCGCGTGCCATTTGGATTCACGGGGCCACCGTGCACTCCAAGCTTTTGCTCCTGGAACCGTGCCCGATGTCCCTCATCCCTATCAAAAGTTCGGTTGCCGGATCCCAAATCCCTTCATTGTAGATGCTCCCCACTTGGGGTGCAACCAACAGACCCACCCACCGCTTGACCCATGGCATGTCTCCCTCAACTGGGATGCGGCAATTCAACCATTGGTGGCCCCAACAGAAGCGCCTTGTGTTGTATGCCTCTTGCAAGACCTATGGAAAACATGCAAGATGTGTCTGAAAAAAGGTCGAATCTGTCCGTCTGAGAAACGCGAAGGGACACCTGAAGCACGGCAGAACTAGGCTAAGAGCGGTTTTTCGAAGACTTTCAGACGAAATCCCACCCAAACCACTGAAACCCCAAACCAGCACACCCTGGCACTTACTGAGCCTTTTTGCACCCCTTCACCACCACGATTTGCAAAGTTCTCCCCCTTCTATCAACACAAATGTTCAAAGAGACTTCCCTGCATTTCACATGACATCCGCTTCTACTTGTCCTAGACTTTGGACCCTCGACAATGCACACCGCCGATGTGTCCAAACCTATGGCTTGCTGGACCTGCGGGGTCACAACAGCGGAAGGGGACTACTGCAGTAATTGTGGCAAATGCATGAACCGCTTGGGGCACAACCAAAGAATGAAGCAGATGATGCACGCATTATGCCCTCCGGGCATCATATATTGTTCACAATGTGGGACCAAAGGGGCGCGGCAGCTGCACTGTGTGCAGTGTGGTTATGAGAATCCCGACTTCGGAGCCCGGTGGGGAATGGTGAGCAGTTAGGTCGATATTAGGGTGGTATATGGTGTGTCTGCTTCCTGGCTCTGCCATCTATGCACCCCTCTTCACCCACCACTGCGCCCATCAGGGTGCTGATGCAGGGACCGCAAGAATCCATTCTTGCATTTGACCACAGAGGATTTGACCACAGATTATTAATTGCAGTGGACATCTGAAGGACATGGTGGCATGATCTAATCCCTTTTCTTGCCCCCCTACCCCTCCCGACACACCTGCCAGCATGGACAATGCTTCGCCATTGAAGCCCCCCATTTATCCACATGGAGAACCTCCCGTTATTTTATCGCCCAATCCCCCCCCCCCCCCCCGGGCAATTCACGCTCATAGGGATGATCGCCTCCCTCCCCCATTGATGTTCTCCAAGTTGTTTGCTTTCACCTCCCCTGCACATCTCCTCACTAGCCCATGCATCCAGCGTTGTCTCCTGATGCCTGCCAGTATCGAGGGCTGTGCACTGGTGGGCCTCCCATCCCTTCCTGGTCTGGGTAAAACATGCCGGCAAACGATTGGTAGCTGCTGCTGGGTCGTGTTGCTCGCCGCACTGATGCCTGTGAAGCAGCTGTTGTTTGCAGCATGCAGTGCTCAAGGACCCTTGAGGGCTCCTCAGCAGTTGCTGTCCTATATTATTGAGCTGGCACTGAGACCATCTTCTGATAGGGGGTTCAGGTCAAGGTCAAACGGCTGGCTGAGTCTGCATTTCTCCCCAGACAGGCAACAGAGGGATCGGCAGGGTATGATTTGTGCAGTCCTGTTGAGGCTGCCATACATCCGCATGGTCAAAGTGTCACGCAAGTGTTAGAAAAAAAATAAAGAAAATATTTGTTTTCGTGTCAGCGCCAGTGTCCTTTTTTTTTTTTTTTTTTTAGTGTCAGCGGGAGTGTACCCAAAAAAAAGCCAAATGGCTTCTTTTGACTTCCAATCCGTCTCTGGAGGCATTCCCGGTTTATTTAGCCCTTTTGGCCCAACCAACTTTGGGCCCACTTCTGATTCTGCCACCCGCTCTGAAGCGTTGGGGACGGCCCCAGGCGGCAGGGGTTATGTAGCTACCTGGCCCACTTGTGGGCCACTTCTGATTCTGCTGCCCGCTCGGAAGCGTTGGGGACCCCCCATACGGCAGCGGTGATGTAACCACCCGGCCCACTTGTGGGCCAGTTCTGATTCTTTCCCCCGCTCTGAAGCGTTGGGGACCCCCAAGGCGGCAGGGGTTGAGTAGCCACCCGGCCCACTTGTGGGCCACTTCTGATTCTGCTGCCCGCTCGGAAGCGTTGGGGACCCCCCATACGGCAGGGGTTACGTAGCCACCCGGCCCACTTGTGGGCCAGTTCTGATTCTTTCCCCCACTTTGAAGCGTTGGGGACTCCCCATACAGCAGCGGTTGAGTAGCCACCCGGCCCACTTGTGGGCCACTTCTGATTCTGCCGGCCGCTCGGAAGCGTTGGGGACCCCCCATACGGCAGGGGTTACGTAGCCACCCGGCCCACTTGTGGGCCAGTTCTGATTCTTTCCCCCGCTTTGAAGTGTTGCGGAGCCCCAATCAGCAAGGGTTCTGTAGCCACCCGGCCCACTTGTGGGCCAATTCTACCCCCCCCCCCCCCTTGCAAAGTCCCCCCCTTGCAAAGTCCCCCCCCCCCCCCCCGGGACACCGTCACTTCCATGTTTTTCTAGTTAACATGAATTGTGCTGGTTTGTGTTGCCCATCTGCTTTACGCATGGCCTTGCATTGCTTTCCCAGTACTACAAATCAAGCACCTGTGTATGTTCTGTGATATTCTCTCTCCAAAGGCGTTGTATGGGTGTGTTGTGTTGCCACTTCAGACCCAAGATGTTTTCTCCCGGTGACCATGTACGGTACCACTCACGCACACTTGGTGCACATGTGTTGGCCACTGTTGTGGGGCCTTCGCCAAATGGGAAGGCAAGAGGAAAGGCTGCCCCCCAGCCAAGAGGAAAGCCAGCTGGTTTGGCTGTGCAAGCGGGCGCTAAAGCGGCTGCCAAACCAGCCCCGCGCGCCATTGCCTCCTCCTCCTCGGCCAGTGCAACACACCCCGTGCCTGTCATGCAAACCGAGCATGTGCAACAATTCAAAGTGTGTTATTCTTGTACCCAGAAGTTCTTGACCGTTCCTTTGGATCCTCAATAACATTTGTGTTGGATGAAACACATTGGCACCGCATCAACGCGAAAGTCGCTTCACACATGTTCTCTTTGCTTGTGTCAGTGGAGGGTACCACAGTTTGCCTTGAGATACCCTTGCAATCTCCCCCCCCCCCCCCCCCGGGACACCGTCACTTGGTGACCGTCTCCCCCCCCCACCCGGGAGACCGTCGCGCGCTACCCCGGGACTTTGCAAGGGGGGGGGGAGGGTAATTCTTTCCCCCGCCCTGAAGCGTTGGGAACCCCCTAGGCGGCAGGGGTTATGTAGCCACCTGGCCCACTTGTGGATCCAGTTAAGATTCTTTCCCCCGCTTTGAAGCGTTGCGGACCCCCATACCGCAGCGGCCACTTGTAGGCTAGTTCTGATTTTTTCCCCCGCTGTGAAGCGTTGGGGACCCCCCTAGGCGGCAGGGCTATGCAGCCACCCGGCCCAGTTGTGGGCCACTTCTTAACCCCCCCCCCCCCCGCTCTGAAGCGTTGGGGACCCCCTAGGTGGCCTCTCATATAGCCAAGCGGGCCAGTTCCGATTCTTTGGGAATGCCATGCACGCAATGCGCGCGCAGTGCACACGCAGTGCACGCGCAGTGCAAAGTTTTGAATGTGGGCCAATACTCAGACCCTACTTTTGGCCCCTTTTGACAAGTTTTTGGTTCCATACTGGGTTTTTTTTTTAGCTTTCTATGCATTTGGGATGTGGCACATTTGAATTGTCACCCTTTGTTGCCCAATGTCAACCATTTTTACCCATTTTTCATCCCCTATATTGAACTCACCCCACTATGGGGACCCCGAGAAGGCAGGGGTGATGTAGCCATACATAGCCCGCGGACCTTGAGGAGTTTGTGGTACGGCCTTCATCCCCACCACATCGCTGACCTCGCTCGCCATCAACAAGTGTGTCGCGTCCACGCTCAGAACCACCACCGCCCTCCCCTTCACCCTATTTTCGTTCCCCATCACCCAAGAGACCACGGACAACGCATTCCCCGCGCTCCTAGTCAAGGGACACCTCATCGCCGCCTCCAAGAGCGAAGCCACGAGCACCGAAACACTCGAAGCAAGCGGACTTTACAAGGCTGAGTGGCTTGTTCATAGGGACAGTGGGGTACCAAGTTGAAGGCAGTTTCGTCGTTCTCATGTGGGCTTTGCTGCTTCGCTGTGCAACCAGTCAGGTGACAGGTATTCTTGGGCGTATCCCGGCCTCTTCGTGCGCAGTATGCACGCAGTGCGCACGCAGTGCAACTACTTGGCCTTTCCCCACCCGGCCCACTAGACCATTTCTGATTCTGCCCCCCGCCCTAAGGCGTTAGGGACTCCCCTAGGCGGCAGGGGTTACGTAGCCACCCGGCCCCCTTTTGGGCCACTTCCGATTCTTTCCCCCGCTCTGAAGCGTTGGGGGCCCCCTTGGGCGGCATAATGTCGTTAGGCAAGCCACAGAGGCAGAAAGCTGTGGCCCTGAACGCGTTGCATTTGAGCTGGTCTATGATGATTTTCTGTGCTGGATGGATCTCACTCACCTAGCACTCGGTGGGGTATGAGCACTACTTGTATCATGCCCCCACGGAGTACATCGAGTAGCAGAATGGTTGGTTTGTGGGTTTCACACCACCAGGCATTCCTAGTGCAACCCCAACTAAATCCCACGCCAATAAGGTCAAACCACTTGCTGATCGCAACATTTGTGCTTTCAAGCGTTTTTGAAGAGCTAGGCACCAGAGACAGGTAAGTTCTAGAATGTTGGGGACGATGCATTTGAAGGTTGTGCTCCTGGCCCTCAACCTTGGATGTGGCAAGAGGCACAAGCCATCCATGCTGGCCATTTTTTCTACGATGATGGTGAGTGTCTCTTTGTCTGCCAAGGAACGCCCTCCTTCAAGTGTGGCCGCTCCAGGGAGGTCATTCACGCTGAGAAGGCCGTGATGGCTGAACATGTTCGCCAATGGAAGGACGCATTGGCAACAATGGAGCATGGCGACCTTGTTCCCTGGCCCACATTTGTGGATTTCATTTGTCTTCGCCGCACTAGTGCCACACATTGCCCGTGTGGTGCGTTCCAACTCATTGGTTTTTGTGAGGAGATCCCGTTGTGGTTGATCCTCAAGGAGCCCCAATTCTAGGTCCTGTTTATGTATTCCTGGCGATATTTGGTTTCGCGACGTTATAAATTTTCAAAGGTTAGGCGGGGCGTGATGCAGGGTGACACTTGGGATGAAAGGGGTCGGAGGGGCCGAGGTATAGCCAAGGGACAGGGAAGTGGTTTGCTCTTGCATGGCAACGACAGTGACTCCGATATTCTGTCTCAAGAGATTGCCGTTGCAATTCCTGCAAAGGCGCACGACCACATTGGGGTGCAAGATGTGTACCACGAGTGGCATAGTGGGCAAAAAAAGTGGCATGTGTGTGCCCTTATCTAGCCACCCTACATTTGTGCCCAATGCATTTGCAAGCGGTACTTGTGGTACGCACACTGTGAGGGGCGCGCTTTTTTTTTGCTACCATTGATTGTCCCGCAAGGGGTGGGGTCACTCGCGACACAAATCGGTGGGTTCATCATCCTGCTGATCGTCTGCCTACTATGCAGCAACACAGCACTGGTGTTGCGAAATCCTGCCCGACCCGGAAAGCAACGCAAGGTTCGCTCCTAGGCAGACACTTCTGTGCCCACCACCACCCGCACCACGTGTTCTGGGCGTCGCAAGAAGCCCGCTCTTCCAAAGGATGGTGGGTATATTTCCGAAGGAGACTCAACCCTTGAGGAGAGGTACACGAAGAATGAATCCACCCCACGGGGGGCGCTTACCTGTGAGGCCTGACACCAACCCCCCCCCCCCCACCCCCCCTCTACCCCCCCCCCCCCCTCTGGACCCCCCAACCCATACTAGTCAGCACCTGGTTAGAACTGGCAATTTGAGCGCTAGCGGCGCCCGGAAAATTTTTTGCGCCTAGAAAATTTGCAAAACACTAGATTTCCCCCACTTGTTTACATTCAAAATGCTCACAATGAGGTAGGGAATGCCGTGCCACATGTCTTCTTCTACTAGCCAGGAAGCCTTTGTTGATTCACAGGTACATGTGTTGGAATATGGTACTGTTTTTCATTTGTTGTGAGTAGTAAAACCAAATTTCAGCCCACTTGTGTATATTCAAAATACTTAGAAGGAAATGGGGAATTCAAAAATGCCCCCAAAATGGAGAAAATTTTCGACTGCCCCCCCCCCCCCCCCTCCCGGACCCCCCTCCCGCCCACGCCGCGGGGGTTGGTGTCTAGAACTGAACTACAGACCCCCCCATGGTCCACCCCACGACGCCGTCTTGAAGGCACAGGTCTCCGAGCTTGAATGGATGACCGCCGCATTTGTGCCTACCAAGAAGTTGTCCGGTGCATGGGAGAGGTCCTTGAGCCAAGGGCTTGGTCAAAGGCCTTGGCTTGGTATGACAACCTCAAGCAGCGTGTGGACAAGTGTGATCGCATGATGGCACCCAAACCCCATTGGTGGCAGCGCTCGTTTTTTTTTTGCTGAATAGGGATTGTTCTTCCGGGGTCCATTAGTTTGTGTGGGGGGCAGTTGGTGCTCTGGGTTCCGGGGGGTCTGGCGGGATGGGCTGTCGAGGCCCGGCGCGTCTACGTCGATGTGCGTGTGGTCGTCGGCGGGCGTGGGTGGTCTCGTGGGCGAGAGGCGGGTGGTCCCAGCGTGTCACTGGTGTCCATGGTGCGGGGGTCCTGTGGTGGGCGTTCTTCGGGGGCGCGCTGGTGGTGTCTTGTAGGCCTGTGGACTGTTGAGCCCGCCATGCACGTGTATTTGTGGGATGCCAAGGGAAATAAGCTGTACATGCGCCCCCTTATTCAGCAACTTCGCGACAAAGGCATCTCACTAACCGCCAAGCCTTTGGGTTTCTAATGCCTGATGGTTGGACCTGTGGTTATCAGTCCCGAAGTTTGCTGCAGCAATTGTTGTAGACGGACCCCAGTACTGATTTGGGCACATTCATTGCCAAACGCATGAAACGGGCCTTTGTGACGCATGTTCAAGACATTGTGAATAGCGCTCCCTAGGTGCCATGCCCCTTTTTTCAACCTCCTCTCTCCCCTTTCTCACAACAACTAACCTGCTGTACACTGCGTTTTTAGGTGCAATGTATCCAATATTTATTGGTTCCCCCTCGACCCCTTCATCTCTTATTCCCTCTCCTCATCAAACCCAGTAGACGTTAACCGACCAACTAATTTGTTGTACGCCTGCTACTTGCGGTGTATCCAATGCCCACCCATTGGTCTCCCCTCCCATCCCTGTTATCATCCATCTGCGTCTTGCCCATGCTCGGAGTACCCAAAATGTCCGTGGGGGTGATTTTGCCTCGCTTCACCTCTCCTGGTAGCAATGGTAGCAAATGGCGATGGCGGTCAGATTGGATTTTTTTTTCATCAGCACTCGCCTTGGCACTCAAAAAAACAACAACAACTGGGGGTACACTCGCTGACACTCAATATATATATATATATATATATATATATATATATATATATATATATATATATATATATATCCTCTAATCTACACCCCTCTCCCAACTCTAGGTGGCTCCACCATAGGGCTCTAAGGTACATGCGAAGGGTACAACTTGGTGCATACACGTGGCGGAAGGGGCTATACTCGGTCAAAACAGGCTCAAAATGGGCTCAAAACACTTGGTTGTGCATGCCAAATGGTCCGGGATCACTTTTGGAAAAACGCGTTTTTGACCCATTTTTGACCCTTTTTTTTTTTTGGTCCCAAAACAACCCCTTTTCAAGGCTTTTTCCGTTTTGACCTGGGCCAAAACGCGTCACCACGGGCTCAACATGGGCTAAAAACAGTGGTTTGAGCATCCCGAATGGTCCAGGATCACTTTTGGAAAAACGCGTTTTTGACCCATTCTTGACCCATTTTTGGTTTTGAAACGGCCCATTTTCAAGGCATTTTGGGATTTTCCTTGCCCCAAAACGCGTCACCACGGGCTCAAAACGGCTTAAAAAAGCTTGTTTGAGCATCCCAAGTGGTCTGGGAACAACTTTGGAAAAAATCATTTTTTTCGCCCCGGGGACCCCGGTGGACCCGCCGTTGGCCTCCACCGTGTGCGGGCCGGGCTGCCCTGCGGCTCCACCAAGTGACCACTGGTACGGGCGTCTAGGTGGCTCGTTAGGCGATTCTGAGGCTTGAAAACCACAAAAAGTGGGGGGTTGCGGGTGGAATAGGTGCCCTCGGAATCGGATTTTGAGCCACGTAGCCCAAGATACGGCCCGTGCTTGGTTTTGGGGTGTTGGTGCACATTGCGCGGATTTTGGGGCTTTTTGGCGCCTTTTTAGGCCGTTTCTCGGACATATCGTGGACTTGAAGGGCACTAGAATGCTCTTTGACACGGTGAAGTCAAGCCGCACGTGGAGTGTAGCCACCGTTTCCCTTCGTTTGGGCGTTTTGCCCAGGTTTGGGGGCTATTTTGGGCGAAAAATGGCTATTTTTGGCCCAAAACTGCGCAGATTTGGGAGGGCACCTCCCGACTTGGCGCCCCCGCCCCGGGCCGCCACCGGTGAGTTTCTGGCTGAAAACTTGGATTTGGCAAGGCCACCACCTAGGCTCTAGGATGGCTAAAGTAGAGTCAAGCCCGAGGCGTTGGGAAGGTGCAATGGCCAAAACGGAATGGTGACGTGCTTGCTTGCTTGTTGTTGCTTGTTAGCTAAATTTAAGGGGAGAGGGGTGTAGTAATATATATAAATTTTTTCCCTTGGTGTCCCGCGAGTGACTCGCGTGACACTTGTCAACACTCACGTGACACTTCCCCCCATCCGCATATTTGTGTTAGGGTGAATTTGAATTTTGCTATTTATGTGCCCCAGAGCACACATGGACGCATTGCCTCCTGCAGTAGTGTTGCTGCTGCACAAGTGCATCTTACAGATGGAGACAGTTCCCCCTGCTGGAGTGCCCCCCCCCAAAAAAAAATTGGATGGTCCGCGGAGCCTCAGCCCAAGCAAAGAAACATTAGGAACCGCCTGGCCTATGACACTGGGAGCACACTCAATGAGCAACACCATGGATGCATTTCCTGGAAATGCAGCGCACCAATGATGTGTAACTCTTGGTGATCCGAAACCTCTCAGGTTTCTACTCCCACATCGCTTGTGGAGAGCTTGCTTGAAATATCGTGGTCTGGTGATGACTGAATGTGAAGTCTGCTGGTGCTGGCCCAGTAGTGGATGCCACTGGGGCAGTAGCTTAGCTGCAATCGGGGGCAGAGGAACAGACATCCCACTCTCATCCACAACCCCCCCCCCCCCACTGCTTCCTACAAGATCCAAGGCACTCGGCATCAGCTGTACTACACGGCAACCTGCGAGCCTTCATGGAGCACCCCCCCCAAAAAAAATGGATTGCGATAAGGCGTTAAGGCCACCTTGGGTGTATGTTTGGACAGAACCCTGAAATGTTTGCCTGCCATCCCTGAATTAATGTTGAATCTTTTGGCCCTGATCGTTAGCCCATCCTTTCCCAACCCAGTCTGTTGGATCTTGTAGACTCAGGACAGAACCTCTGTGTTGGGTGTTGGATGTTGGAGGTTGGGGGGGGATGTTTGTAAGCCGCCTGGCTGCTGGAATGGAGCATTATGGGGTAGGGCAGGGTATGGTGTGTGTGGTGTGGTGTGGTCAGGATGAGGCGTCCAAAGCTGCAGATGTTTGTGATTTGTACCTGTGGGTCAGTTGACAGCTTGCTGCATGAGTAAAATTACTCAGCACCTGTGCGATGTTTTGAGGCGTTTTGCTGGCGAATACGACAGGGTCTGACTGCACTATGTGCATGCTGCACAACAACCCCCCCCCCCTCTTTTTGGGTTTCTTTAGCCAGTTTGTAAGAGATGAAAAAGATAAATTGTTACTTTTTCATCAGGGGGTCATGACAAAAGGGAGTGTTTGGGCAGTGCGTTTGGATTTAGATTTGGCGCCAGCAGAGAACTTTGGTTGGCGGGATGAAGGGTCATTCTTGTGGAATGCTGGTAAGATTGGCTTTGCCCACCTGCAAATGACCTGCTGATAAAGACCTTCTTTGACTTTGAAATGTTCAGCAGAATTGATCACGTGTACACCATAAGAGCCATTTGTTTGGGTAGCCCCACGCTTTGCTTGCCTTTAACCCCCCCCAACTGCCTCCTGCCTGCTCTAGTCCAATAACCATCCTTTCAGGCTTTGTTTTGCTTGCAAGATCTCTTGTCAAGCATGCGCTTGTCCAACTGCCAGCCAGTGGTTGGGTGGGGATTTCAATCCTTGTGCTTGTCAACGACTGCCCCCCGGTTGATTTACACTACATGTAGCCTTTCTACCAGTGCTCTGTGTTGGTGCATACTTTGCTGAAGCCTGCCCATTTGGTGATGCATTGTGCAGGGCAGGACAAGGTTGTGCAATACGACACACAAATTCTTTCCGAAAGCAGGAGACACATAACGGCACGTAGCACTAAAGCAATTCAGAGAATGTTAAATGAAGCACTGCACGCCACTTCATGGCTCAGGATATCCCAAGGCCCTGATGTGCTGACTGCTTCTTATCAGCAAAGGCAAGTGCCTGCACAAGGCCGATGGCTCTGGCACTTTGTTGCTGCTGCCTGCCCCAATCCCCAGGTTGACAAAATGCACCCTTGTACTGATAAACCTGCCATACTATTTTCTAAATGGCCTAATCTCTAAAGTCCCATCCACACTTCAAATTCTGTACACGATGCTGCCAAACTTGTACCAGATGGTATGAGATGGCATGAGGGCAGAGTATCAGGTATACGTCAACCAAATTGCAAAGCCTTCCACTGTTGAGCAAATGCACTCCATGCACCGGTGGCAAATGACAATGATGCTTGTTGTCTTTGCTTCCACCATTTGGCTGTCAGCAATGAACCATGTACGGTAAAGCAAGAGCAATTGACCCCCACCTATATCCCACAAAAGTCCAACCCCCATCAACACCCATACTTGGTACACCCCGCCACCACATACACAGCACATCCCACAGATGCAAAAAAAAAAAAGCCTGATTTACTCCCCTACAGGTGTATTTTTTGACCCCCAAGGTAACTTGTGCCCAAATGGGGGCTCCTTTTCATCACCCAAACGGGGGCTCCTTTTCATTATCTTGGGGGAGGGTTTCGTCATGTGGGGGGGGGGGGGCATTCGACCTGTGCCAATACCCACTTTGGTTGTGTTTTATTGAACTGGCCCATGAGAGTGTCGGTGATACATATCAGCATTGTAGGAATGTTGTCTCTGCTTGGCCTCATGAACAGGCAGCGGGGGGGCGGGGGAGGCAGACGGTCATTACCAATTGAAGTGCATGTGGACCACCACCCAGGGCAGCCCATAAGTATTGATGCGCATTGGCGACCATTTTTCATGGCCATAACAAATATTGCGCACACACAGGGATGCAAGTGCTATGCAATTTTCTTCTTTTTGGTAACCTGCTTCAAGCCCCCCCTTCCCCTTTCAAGCGCGGATGCAGCATCACAAAGGCACAGAGGCTGGTTTAGCAAGATGCAACCTCGGAGTGGAATGGTTGGGAGTATCAACCACAAATGCCACAGCCCGTCACTATGGCAGCAATGAACTAGGCCGTGAGATGGCACCTGGGGATTTAGGGGGATATATCGGGTAGGTCATGCCCCCCTTTTTTGTATCTAGGATTGTTTTTTGGACTCCCATTTTCAGACCATGGGGTCCTGAAGTTTACTGCTGAAATACTATGCATGGGATTTGAAGGTGCACCGAGGATATTTAGGTGCCAAATTACCACATATACAAACCTCATGGCTCCACTTCTTGGACGTAGTACCTCCCGCATCTCCAGATGGTCCGTTTCGCAGCAACATGTAATGCATCATGTGTGTGTTCACGCATGATGTGCATGGCCATTGTGGCCCATTGGGTCCCTATGTGGGCCCTCACACCTCATGGGACCCCGTAATGGGGTCCCACATCTTCCTGGGTCCGGATGGGGGGTTAGCGGGGTTAGTGGTTTCGCTGGTAGGGTTCTAGTTTGGGGGGTTAGTCTCTTCGTTTGTGGAGGCGGGTGGTTTGGGCTTTTTCTTGCCCGACCGGGCGTCCCCCGGTACCGCTCGGCCTCCTCGGGGATGGGGAAGAGGAGTTGCCGAGGCACCTAGTAGAGGGTAGTGCCGCCCGGGTATTCCACCCAAAAGGCACCATACTTCCGGCCGTGGATACTATGGACGGTGCCCATCTCTACCCCGGTGGGGTAGGGGACGTGGGCGACCGTCCCGACGATTGCATCGCCGGGACAGTCGTCCTTCTTCTCGGCCGTTGCACCCTTGGGCGTGTCGGTCTTGGCCGGGGGGGGGCGGTGGGCAGTGGGCAAAAAAGTCCACTTTTGATTTTCTCTCAATGGATGTCCTAATTGAACTCGTGAGCTTTTCCCTGCTCTAGGATAACGTGGTCCTGGCGGCTGGCGAACCTTGGCGCCGCAGCGGTGCCATCCCAATGGGCGGACTCTTTAGTGCCTAGTCAGCGGACCTGCATTGTGTCTGGTGCCGTAAAAAATTACTCCACCTGTTGCGCCGTATGGGCGCTATGTCCGTGACGCCTGACGGGATTTTACAGTGGGCCCTTCCGGACGGTAACGCAGTGGCCTTTCCGCGCCTTTACAGCAATTCCGCGACAATGTCATGGTCGTTGCCAAGGGCCCTGCCCCCCACCTTGCCATGTACCATGTTTGCCAGGCTCTCGAAAAGGCCTGGGACCTGCATGTTCTTTGCCCTTGTCGTGATAAAAACCCGTCAGCAGTCTGTCACGGATCCTACATGGGAACCTCGGTCCGGTGCATGGGCGTCACGGTTTACGTGTCCGCCGATGCTGTTTTTTGTCATTCGCACCCCAACGCCCTCGATGCACACGGGCAGTTGAAGTTCGGCGCCCGCCTGCAAAGCTTTTGGGCCACTAACACTAGGCGCACCACCAATGTCTTCCTATCCGCCCTCTCCAACACACTCCCGTTCCTACAATCATGGGGTGCGTTCCTACTGTCGTCTGTCCTGTGGATGCAGCTGGCAGTCCTTTTCGGGTACCCAGCCCACGCCGTGCGCACCTCCATGCAGTCCGCGGTACACCGCCTTTTGGCCAAGACACCCTGGGATGTGACAGCAACAGTACAGTGGATTCTTTTCATCGTACGGCGCCTACCACAATCGCTCAGCGAAAGTGTGTTAGACTTGGTGCAGTGGCTGCAGCGCGAGGCGACCTGCCAGGGTGTTTTCTATGCCTCCCGGCACCTGAGGCACCATGGACCATGTTGCGATTTTTGCGATGACTGGTCTGCTGACCCGCCACTTATATTATCTGTGTCTCGCATGCTTTCTACCAGCCCACGGGTGGACTGGGGAGTCCACCGGGGGAGGGGGGCATCTGTACCCGATGATATGTCATTCTGCCAGGATTTAGTTCATAGGACTTAGATGCAGTGGACTTGGTTTGCATATTCTGCACCTGCTCACCTACTGCAGCGAAAGGCGCCTATGACATGTCACTGAAGAGCTTTTCTCTTTGACTTTTGTTTTGCCTTTCTGCTTTGTGCGTGACGGTACCGGTCGTGCACACGCATCCGTATCCCATAGCGGGGTGGGCGGTGGCGGTCCGGGGGGGGGGGGGGGGGTTGGTGGGTTTGGGGGCGGCAACGGCCTTCGTAGGCCGTGCGGGGGGGGTGCGGGGTGTTCGGGCTTTTTGCCACGGGGGATCGCCACGCCATCGCTATCCGAGCCGGACTCGAAGGCAAACCGTTCTTTTGAACGTTTTTTTGAGGGGTGTTGGGGGGGGGTTGGGTTGTGGCTTGGTTGGTGTGTCGTTTTGGCGCGGTGGTGGTGGACGCCCCCCCCCCCTTCCCCCCCCTCCTCCTCCTCGTCGCTCACCCCACCCCCTCCCATGCTCCCCCACAACCCCTCAATCCCCCCCCCCCCCCCGCATACCCCACCTTCTGCATCCGAGCCCACTCGCTGGGCCGAAAGTGACGCGACGTCACCCAAACGCCGCTCACCACACGCGAGGTCTCCCAGTCATGGAGACCGCGCAAGATAGCGAGGCCCAGGGGTGGGTCTCGCGCCACAATGCGGTGGAGGGACCCCAGGGGTACTTCTTGGGATCCCTCGGCGTCTCGCGAGGCCACCCGGACGGGCCTGGCATGCGTCGCGTTGACCACGACGTCGGTTTCCTACAGACATACAAAAAAACGTCAGAAGTGTGAATTAATTTTTCCAGCAACTTTTTTATTTTTTCGACATTAATATTAACCCTTAACTTCTAATATTTTGAGCGGCGGTTCAAAAATGAAATATTAATCTCGAGAAATTAATGCTGGCGACCTAAAAATGAAGCGAACCGAACAAGCACCATACCTCAAACGTAGCACTGGTGCCTCGTGCCTGTACTACCCCCATAGCGTCTTGGAACTCAGACGCTGCGGTAGGGGCCTCAATGGGGGCTCCCACACTGGCCGTTGGGGCCAATTGGGCTGCCGGCTTGGCCACGTTCGCGGCCACCGAGGCCTACTTTGCCGTGCGGGAGTTGGGGATGAGGCCCTCGTACGAGGCTTTGCACCCCGGATCATAAATGGGTCAGGGCAGGGCCAGGACAGTGCCCTAGTCGACCCCGAACACGACGGCCTTGCCTTGCCGCCACTGCTTGACCGGGCCTACCTCGGTCGAGTGCTGTGCAACCACCCGTCCCCGTTGCCCTCGTCCACCACCACTCCCCCCTCCCCCTCATCCTTAACCCCGCCCCCACCCTGGCCTCTACCCCCCCCCCCCCAGCCCCTGGCTCCTCTCCCTCTCTCTCCTCTCCCTCTTCTCCCTCTTCTTTGTCATCCTCTCCTTCTTCTCCTTTTTTCGCCTATCCGAGGAGTCGTCGCTGGACTCCCCGGATGGGCGCGCGGGTGGCGGGCGACTCTCCGCGGGTGGAGGCTGGGCTAGCGGAGCTGCTGGACCTTGCGCTAGAGCTGCTGCTGCCAGTCGTTCCTCCACTTGGGCCATCCGTGGAGAGACACACGCGAAAAAACAATTCTTTTCCTAATTTTTAATCCCCCGAGTTAATTTGGTGAACGTAACATTCTCGACCGAAAAATTAATTGATATATTGAATATTAATGGACGCTACTATTAATATTATCTCGAAATATTAACCAACTCGCCGCAAATATTAATCGGAACACACAAGCAAGCGTGCACAAGGAAAACACACTAGGGCTCGATTGTTGGCCGCGAACATGTCGAATAGCATCTTTTGCATTGCCGACGCGTCCATGGCAAGGCGAAAACAAAGCTGGCGGAGGGGAAGCAAGGGTGGAGGGCGGGGGGGCAACGGGTGGCCATGAGTTTGGCCATGGTGCATGGGGCGGTATGGGGGGTCCCGTAGTTTCGCAACGGGAGGTAAAATTGTAAAAACCGCCACTCCCACACTTGCGAACCTACCTCCCCCTCCCGTTCTAGTTGGGTTGCCCCCGGCATCCCCCCCTCCCCTTGGCCCGAGTGGTCATTGTATGCGCGCTTAAGGATGGCGTTGAGGCTCTCAACAAAACAAAATCCGCACACACGGCACCCAACCCAACCTCCAAGCGGCGTGCGTTGCTACGGCCTCGCTGAAGTCCTCCTCCAAATAGAGGCGGTAGTTTGATTGGCACGCCTGCTTGCAACAATGTGCATGCACGGTAGGCGCGCGCCACCTGGGCCGCACGTAGGTCCCTGCGGGGCGGCTTGTCCATGTACCACTTCCGGAGGAGGTCACGCATGGCCACAACGGCTTGCCATTCACCATTCTCCGGGACGTAGTCCAACAACGGACCAAGTTCCTCCCACGCCAAGAACGCCAGGGACGCCAGGAACGCCGGGAACAACGAACGGGCCTCCTCCCCGTCAGGTGCTGCCGACGCACCCAAGTTCACACCCGTGCGGGCCCGGTAGAGGACCCGTTGCACGGCATTGACGTTCCCCTTGGGGAGGTCCACGAGGCGTGTCTCGATGAACGCCACTTGGAACCGGCCTATGGCCATGCAACAATGGAGGATGCATAGGAAAACCACGCACCAGTCAACCACAACGTGCGGATCCCCTATGCATCCCCCATTCTCCAAGCTACGGCCGGTCTCCTTGTAGCGGAGGCGACGGCCTCCTCACAGTCCAATGTGCGCCGGGTCGGCATGTTGACCCATGCCGCCGCAACTTTGTCCCACACCCCCATATTGTAAATTGCGCCCACCAAGGGCGAGGTGGACACACCGATGAAGCGCCGCACAAAGGGTTGGTCTCCCTCGATGACCAACCGGCTTGGCACCCAGCGCGACACCCAGTAGACCTTCTTCGAGTCTTGTATGTACAGCAATACCTACAAAAGCGACATGGATTAATATTTGCATTAATTTCTCGAGATTCATATCCAGTTAATTTCTCAGTCGGCGCTACTATTAACCGAAATCTAGATATTCATCTCGAGAAATTAACGCAAAAATTAGCGAACAAGGAATGGGCCACAAACCTTCAAGTTGTCAGCCCATATCGTTGCAAGTGCCGCCATGTGCTTGTCCCCGCACACGGCCATGCCTATCACCCACAAGTACGCGGGTGCGCGGTGGTTGAGGAGCCCAATGGAGAGTTGGGACCAACTACCACCGGCGCACGGGTACGCATCCCCACACATTAAGAAGGTATGGGGCCTTGTCCAATCGATGGTGTCCCCTAGCGATGGACGTGATTTGAGGCACCGGGCCCATGAGGGTAGCGGCCAAGAGCGCCCACTCGCCGGGTGATCGGGGATGGACACGGGCGGCCGTAGGTGAAGGGGGGTGACCAACTCCTTCCACGCGTCCGTGAACACATTCCGACCGGGGATGGGCTTGGCGAACGGGAGGCCCGTTGCGGCCGTGTAGGCCGACCCCCGGCGGCTCATATACTCCATCATGTGCCGGAAGCCAAGCTTTGGCACGTTCAAGTCCATGAGTAGGCTTCTGAGGTCCGGGGCCGGGAAGAGGTGGCAGGCATATTGCTTGACCGCCTCCTTTTGCTTGTCGCGAATGAGGGAGGGGTAGCCAACCTCCGTGGCCTCGGACCATCCGGCCTGGGCCAAGGGAGATGAAGCAACCCACTCACCAAGGACTTGGGAGACCAAAGGGTCCCGCAAACATGGTTGGTAAGGGTGTCCCGAGAGAAAGGCATAACAAGAGCTATACAAGGGAACATGGTGGTGTGGAGTGGGGGGGAATGCGGGCAACCGGAGGGGGGGGTGTCCAAGACAACCACCCACACAAGATTGGAACATCTCTACTATACGGTTGGGCAACAATATACCACGTAACACCCCTTATGGGTCGTCGGTTGGGCATGGAAGAATGAGTACAAATGACCCAATCAAAAAAATTTAACGTTAACCTCTTAATATTTGCGAGATTAATATATTAACCCGTTCATATATTAAAATCTGAAATTAACTATGTTGACTTTAATTTTGGCCACTAGGGAAACCTCCGTCACAACCTTCTTTGACACGATGGCATTTTCGAAAGTGTGCTGGAAATATGGTGGCGGTGCCGGTATCGACCGCAGCACACCCAGTCGAAGTTGCTAAATGCATACACACTATACTGGCAGTGTCCTTGCCCCCCCCAAAAAAAAACGGAAACCCGTAGCCCCCCAAGAACAAGGATCGGGAAGATCTCAATGCCCGAGCTTCTAGGCTACAACAACTAGGAGAGTCCCAGGAACAACACATACGGAAACACATAGGCAAACTATGCATGGCTGCGGTACATAGATCGGCTTATTTCTACAAAATTGTCAAAAGATGGCACACGGGGCTAATTGCCCATGATCTACCAAAACCCCAGATACATGGTACCCAACACATGTTGAACCACTTCGCACCTGACCCGGAGTAAGACGCAGACTACCGCCACTGCGTGATATAGAAAAGGAGGGCCAGGAACCTTATGTTGTGCTACTTGACGTAGCCAAGGCTTTCCCTTCCACGTGCATTCCTCCCAAATTCTAGCGCATGTGCGCTATCTCGATAACTATGTTGGTGTTCTCTAGCACGTCTACCAACATACCGACACCTACTGTGATATCAATTGACAACACATCCACTATAAATCATGCACAAGAGTGCAAGAAGGGTGCCCATGATCCCCACTACTCTTCTCCATTGTATATGAATTATTGCTGAAACAAACAACTTGTTATCAAATATCCAAAAGCGTTCGTTTACGTCGATGATATCGCCATCATTGTCAAATGTCAAGAAGAACTGGAACGTTTGTGTGCAGATATGTCAGTATGGGGATCCCAGACTGGGATCCGTTTCAATCCAGAAAACACCGAGGTGTTCCACTTTCACCGCACCAACTCCCCCAAATCAGGGGTCCCAAAATACATATGGTATTGCAGGAGTTGCACTTCCCACTGCCCCAAGGAAGTGAGGCGGTGCATTGCAAGAGTTGCACTGCCCACTGCCCCCGGGCAGTGGGGCCCTGCATTGCAGGAGTTGCACTGTCCACTGCCCACAGGCAGTGAGGCAGTGCATTGCAGGAGTTGCACTGCCCATTGCCCCCAGCCAGTGGGGCAGTGCATTGCAGGAGTTCCACTGCCCACTACCCCCAGGCAGTGAGGCAGTGCATTGCAGGCGTGGCACTGCCTACTGCCCGAGGGTAGTGAGGCAGTGCATTGCAGGAGTTCCACTGCCCACTGCCCCTAGGCAGTGCGGCAGTGTATTGTAGGAGTTGCACTGCCCAGTGCCCCCGGGCACTGAGGCAGTGCGCCTTGGTGCGCGTTTGAAACCCAATGTTGTTCCCGACTAGAATATTCCCAATGGGAACAATTCCCGCCGCAACAATCTCGTTGGGAACACCACTGGAACAACTGTCGCAGGCCAGATAACCAGATCCATCACCATGAGTTTCCAAGTTCGTAAATGATGTTTTTTGTCTCTTTCTTGCATGTATAACGCGTCCAAGGCTTGTCTTTCCCATCGGGGCCATGTTGACATCTTGTGAGCCGTTGGTGCCACCTTCCACTAGGTGTACACATTTCGAACTTTTCGTATCCATTTGCAAGCCTGCTGTTTCTTGTAGTTCAGACGCAGCGTTGTATGACTTTTCAACGTTGGCGTCCCCATTCTCCCGTTTGATTTGTGCATTGTGGCCATGCCTAGGGTCCCATTTTGGTATTTGTTCCTTGCCTGAATACTCGGTGGGTCTACGGGCATTTTCCCCTAGAGGTATGCATTGCCAAATTTCGCTTCCTAGTTCATTGTTGTAGCTTCATCATGCCTAGATCGCAAACCCGCGTTGCGCAACTAACCACCCACCTCGTCCATTTGGCTAGTGCTGTTAGCCTTCGGGACGGGGATCTTGTTGGGGAGCTCATAGCGGAACGGGCCATCTCCTCTCCACACGCCCGCCGCCAATTTGCGGTGGCCGTGCGCTTGGCCCAACCAAGCTGTGTACGAGAGATATAGCAGGGGGCAATCGCCAAGTACGCCTCCGAGGTGCTCCCCCCCCGATGAGTGTTGCGAGCTCATCCTCAACCTGCGTGCGCCCAAATCCGCTTGGCGCACGCTCTCGGACGTGTACACCCTCCGGGGGCTGAAGTACACCGCGACCACGGGCCTTCCATTCGCCCGTCCGATTTGCCCTGAGAGGGCTTTCCAGCAGCGCTGGCAAGATCTACTGGCCCCCTTGGAGCTGGCCCCCGCGGTGAGCACTTCGGATCCCAAGGCCACGGGCATCAGTTCGCCGTGGGCATCATGGCTGCGCTACATTGCTAGCCAACCCCCGTTGTGCCGCATGATCGATTGGTCGTTCCCCCTGACTTTCATTGTCAGGGGGGATGGCTACCCCTGCGCAGGCGGGGAGTGGTGCCAATTGTCTGTGTCCATCGCCAACATGGGCCTTTGGGGACGAATTCCCGCCTACGTGTGGGTCATCGGCCTCGCAATCTGCGGGGACAAAGCGATGGCGACCCTAGCAACCCTTTGGGAAGACAATATTAAGGTGTGCCGCGCACACACCGTGTTGTTCCGGCGACGTTCCGATAACTTGTTCCGGCGACGTTCCGGCGACGTTCAAGTGTTTCGTTGGAACCCCCAGCGGAACAATCTGGTTCCAACAAAATTGATGTTTTTTTCTTAGGCCATCCAGGAGGTCGTGGACACCCACCGGGTGGTCTTCAATTCCCATGAGGAAGCGGCCGATGCCTGGCTCGGTGGTGATTCCCCCTGGGTGCGCCGCATTATCGGGATCACACCGGCCCCACAAGTGGGGTCACTATACAACGAGCGGATTTGGGACTCCGACGCCGCTGTGTGGCGGGACAAAGACGTGGTCCGGACCACCGAGTCGGACCACGCACAGCGGACGTCCTTCTTGTTGGGAACACCATCGCTGAAGGCCGCAGGTTGTTCCGTGGAACCAGTGGTGGTCATTGCCCGGTGCCGCGTTGTCATGTGCATTCTGCACTGTTGCATGGCGATGGGCCGGTTGCAAATGACCAACATTGAGCGGTTGGCGGCAGAGCGGCTAGCCGGGGGCGATGAGGTGTCCTCTGCGGCGATTCAGGCGGTATTGCATGAGCATCGCATTGGGTGCCGCCTAGGCAAGGATTGTTCCCCGGATGGTGAGGAGACGTCGCGCCTGTTTGCGGCTTGGCCCGATGTTGCATTGTTGCTGTCGGTTGGGCCGGAGGAGCCCCTCTATAGGGCTGTGATGGGGATGGCGAAGCTTTTGAAGGACCTGTACCACACCTATCGGGTGGGTACGCGTCCCCAATGCCGGGCAGCGGCAGCTGCCTTCCGGGAGCATTGTGCTCCTAGGTCCGCGTCCCATTACCTCCTGTTCCTGGAGGAGGATGCGGATCGCGTATTGGACGACATTTGGCCGTTCAGATTGGCAATGTTCTCCAATGACATTGTCGAAAGCCTTAACCGCTTCCTGAAGCAGGCTTTCAACGAACACAGTGCCCGGGGCGGTGGCCGGCAAACGGCTACTGGGACGTGCAAACGCGCACCAAGGCGCATTGCGGGAGTTGCACTGCCCACTGTCCTCAGGCAGTGAGGCAGTGTATTCCAGGAGTTCCACTGCCCACTGCCCCCAGGCAATGAGGCAGCGCATTGCAGGAGTTGCGCTGCCTACTGCCCGAGGGCAGTGAGGCAGTGCATTGCAGGAGTTCCACTGCCCACTGCCCCGAGGCAGTGAGGCAGTGTATTCCAGGAGTTCCCCTGCCCACTGCCCCCAGGCAATGAGGCAGCGCATTGCAGGAGTTGCGCTGCCCACTGCCCCCGGGCAGTGCGGCAGCGCATTGCAGGAGTTACACTGTCCAGTGCCCCTAAGCAGTGAGGCGGTGTATTGCAGGAGTTGCGCTGCCCACTGCCCCAAGCAATGCGGCGGTGCATTGCAGGAGTTGCACTGCCCACTGCCCCGCCAGTGAGGCAGTGCATTGCAGGAGTTCCACTGCCCACTGCCCCCAGGCAGTGCAGCAATGTATTGCAAGAGTTGCAGTGCCCACTGCCCCCAGGCAATGAGGCAGTGCATTGGAGGAGTTGCACTGCCCACTGCCCCCAGGGCAGTGAGGTAGTGCATTGCACGAGTTCCACTGCCCACTGCCCGCAGGCAGTGAGGCAGTGCATTGCAACAGTTGCACTGCCCACTGCTCCAAGGCAGTGAGGCAGTGCATTGCAAAGGTTTCACTGCCCACTGCCCCAAGTCAGTGAGGTAGTGCATTGCAGGAGTTCCACTGCCCACTGCCCCCAGGCAGTGAGGCAGTGCATTGCACGACTTGCACTGTCCGCTGCCCGAGGGCACTGAGGCAGTGCATTGCAGGAGTTGCACTGTCCACCGCTCCCGGGCGGTGAGGCAGTGCATTGCAGAAGTTGCGCTGCCCACTGCCCCCAGGCATTGAGGCAGGGTATTGCAGGAGTTGCACTGCCTACTGCCCGAGGGCACTGAGGCAGTGCATTGCAGGAGTTGCGGTGCCCACTGCCCCTAGGCAGTGGGGCAGTGCATTGCAGGAGTTCCACTGCCCACTGCCCCTAGGCAGTAAGGCAGTGCATTGCAGGAGTTGCACTCCCTACTGCCCGAGGGCACTGAGGCAGTGCATTGCAGGAGTTGCACCGCCCACTGCCCCCAGGCAGGGAGGCAGTGCATTGCACGAGTTGCGCTACCCACTGCCCCCAGGTAGTGGGGCAGTGCATTGCAGGAGTTGCGCTGCCCGCTACCCCCGGGCAGTGCGGCAGTGTATTGCAGGAGTTGCACGGCGCAGTGCCCCCGGGCAGTGAGGCAGTGCATTGCAGGAGTTCCACTACCCACTGCCCGCAAGCAGTGAGACAGAGCATTGCAGGAGTTGCGCTGCCTATTGCCCGAGGGCAGTGAGGCAATGCATTGAAGGAGTTGCACTGCCCACTGCCCCCAGCCAGTGGGGCAGCGCATTGCAGGAGTTCCACTGCCCACTGCCCCCAGGCAGTGAGGCAGTACATTGCAGGGGTTTCACTGCCTATTGCCCCCGGGCAGTGAGGCAGTGCATGGCAGGAGTTGCACTGCCTACTGCCCCAAGGCACTGAGGCAGTGCATTGCAGGAGTTGCATTGCCCACTGCACCCATGCAGTGAGGTAGTGCATTGCAGGAGTTCCACTGCCCACTGCCCCCAGGCACTGAGGCAATGCATTGCAGGAGTTGCGCTGCCTATTGCCCGAGGGCAGTGAGGCAATGCATTGCAGGAGTTGCACTGCCCAATGCCCCCAGCCAGTGGGGCAGTGCATTGCAGGAGTTCCACTGTTCACTACCCCAAGGCAGTGAGGTAGTGCATTGCAGGAGTTCCACTGCCCACTGCCCCCAGGCAGTGAGGCAGTGCATGGCAGGAGTTGCACTGCCTACTGCCCCAAGGCACTGAGGCAGTGCATTGCAGGAGTTGCACTGCCCACTGCCCCAAGGCAATGAGTCAGTGCATGGCAGCAGTTGCACTGCCCACTGCCCCCAGGCAGGGAGGCAGTGCATTGCAGGAGTTGCACTGCCCACTGCCCCCAGGCAGTGAGTCAGTGCATGGCAGCAGTTGCACTGCCCACTGCCCCCAGGCAGGGAGGCAGTGCATTGCAGGAGTTGCGCTACCCACTGCCCCCAAGCAGTGGGGCAGTGCATTGCAAGAGTTGCACTGCCCACTGCGCCCAGGCAGTGAGGTAGTGCATTGCAGGAGTTCCACTGCCCACTGCCCCCAGGCAGTGAGGCAGTGCATTGCATGAGTTGCGCTGCCTATTGCCCCAGGGCAGTGAGGCAAGGCATTGCAGGAGTTGCACTGCCCACTGCCCCCAGCCAGTGGGGCAGTGCATTGCAGGAGTTCCACTGCCCACTACCCCAAGGCAGTGAGGTAGTGCATTGCAGGACTTCCACTGCCCACTGCCCCCAGGCAGTGAGGCAGTGCATGGCAGGAGTTGCACTGCCTACTGCCCCAAGGCACTGAGGCAGTGCATTGCAGGAGTTGCACTGCCCACTGCCCCCAGGCAGGGAGGCAGTGCATTGCAGGAGTTGCACTGCCCACTGCCCCCAGGCAGTGAATCAGTGCATGGCAGCAGTTGCACTGCCCACTGACTGGTGACCTGGCACCAGTCTAAAAACCCTCAGGATGGTAGCTGTGGGACGGATAGCCCACACGCACTGCCACGCTCGAAGCCAGTCGTGATACGTCTCGATTTCTCGTGCGTCTTCCTTGTGTCAGGCCGGGCCCGAGCCGCCCGCCAACCGCCCAGGACCCCTCCCTGGGCCAAACATGCCGTCCTGTGGGGGACAGATGCACATACGTGGCCTCCCCCGGACCGCCGGACGCCAAAGCGTCACCTGCCCCGACAGCTCTCCGCCGACATGGCGCGGGCTCAGTGGCAGGGCACTATCGTGGTGCCGCGAACGTACCCGTGCGCCGTCGTGGCGCGGCCTTCAGGGCAGAGCGCCGTCGTGGCGCAGCCTTCTCGGCAGAGCGCCGCCACGGCGCCGCCCAAACAATCCAGCGCCAACGTGGCGCCACTTCAGTGGCAGCACACCACCGGGGTGCTGCCAACGTGCACGTGTGCCGCCGTGGCGCAGTTTTCGGGTTACGGCGCCGTCGTGGCACTGCCCGGACAGCTAGTTCAGTGGCCGAGCGCCATCGTGGTGCCGCCAACGTACACGTGCGCCATCGTGGCGCAATCCTCAGGGCAGAACGTCACCGCGGCGCTGCCGAGACAGCCCCGAGCCGACGTGGCGCCAGTTCAGTGACGTGGCACCACCATGGTGCAGTCAACGTACACGTGCGCCGTCGTGGCGCAACCTTCAGGGCAGAGCGCCACCGTGGCGCTGCCCAAACGTTCTTCGTGCGCCAGCCTGGCCATGGTGTGTCCTCCAGGCCGATACTCGAGGCACCATGGCGGGGTCTGCACTTGGCGCTCCGCCACCCTCCGTGACACCCCGTGCAGAGGTGACGAGTCATCGGCGGTACTCACCGCCTCATGTGCCATCGGCGAACGTCGCCGTCTTGCTCGGGCACCATCGTGGTGCCACTTTCTCGGTCACGTACCGTCTCGGTGCACGTATCGTAGGGCTCGTCGTTTGGGCTCGGCCTTTGCGGCAGGGCGTCGTCGGTGACCTCCACAGCGGTGCACCACCGTGGTGCTATGGCTGTGACGCACGTCCCGCACTCACATAACCCGGGGGTACCCAGGCCACCGGCGGTGCGCGTGATCGTGTAGCGTGGCCGTACTCGCGACGCCGGCGGTACTCAGCCCGCCGGCAGTGCGCATAGTCGTGCTGGGCCGCGTTCTATTTAGCCCGGCGACGTTTGCAAGTCGGGGGTGATGCCCCGGGAGACCCACACCTTCCGTGCCCGTTGATCGTGGGACGCTACCTCGGGTGGACCCACGACAGGTCGGAGCGGTCGGTGGCCGGGACCGGAGAGCAGATCGGACCGTAGCGTTGTCGTACACCGGCGCTTTGACCCAAACGGCCTGCTGGGAGGGGCGTTCTCAGGTGTGCGACGAGATTCGTCTTACTCTAGCGGAGGTAAGACGGAGGACTCCCTCGGCAGAGCCTGCGTGGGGCCCCCGGGGGACGACGCCAAGGCTCACCGTACGTGGGACCGCGGTAGGCGCTCCTCCTCCTCCTCCTCCTCCCCCCCCCCCACTGACCCCAGGCAGGGAGAGAGTGCATTGCAGGAGTTGCGCTACCCACTGCCCCCAAGCAGTGGGGCAGTGCATTGCAAGAGTTGCACTGCCCACTGCGCCCAGGCAGTGAGGCAGTGCATTGCAGGAGTTCCACTGCCCATTGCCCCCGGGCAGTGGGGCAGTGCATTGCAGGAGTTGCACTACCCACTACCCCCAATCAGGGAGGCAGTGCATTGCAGGAGTTGCGCTACCCATTGCCCCCAGGCACTGAGGCAGTGCATTGCAGGAGTTGCACTGCCCACTGCCCCTAGGTAGTGAGGCAGTGCATTGCAGGAGTTCCGCTGCCCACTGCCCCCGGGCAGTGCGGCAGTGCATTGCAAGAGTTGCACGGCCCAGTGCCCCCGGGCAGTGAGGCGGTGCATTGCGAGAGTTGCACTGCCCACTGCCCCCAAGCAATGGGGCAGTGCATTGCAGGAGTTGCGCTGCCCGCTGCCCCGAGGCAGTGCGGCAGTGTATGGGAGGAGTTGCACAGCCCAGTGCCCCTGGGCAGTGAGGCGGTGCCTTGCGGGAGTTGAAGTGTCCACTGCCCCGAGGCAGTGAGGCATTGCATTGTAGGAGTTCCACTACCCACTGCCCCCGGGCAGTGAGACAGAGCATTGCAAGAGTTCCACTGCCCACTGCCCCCAGGCATCGAGGCAGTGCATTGCAAGGGTGGCACTGCCTACTTCCCGAGGGTAGTGAAGCAGTGCATTGCAGGAGTTCCACTGCCCACTGCCCCCAGGCAGTGGGGCAGTGCATTGCAGGAGTTCCACTGCCCACTGCCCCCAGGCAGCGAGGGGGCGTATTGCAAGGATGGCACTGCCTACTGCCCGAGGGTAGTGAGGCAGTGCATTGCAGGAGTTCCACTGCCCACTGCCCCCGGGCAGTGCGGCAGTGTATTGCAGGAGTTGCACTGCCCACTGCCCCCGGGCAGTGAGGCACTGCATTGCGGGAGTTGCACTGCCCACTTCCACCACGCAGTGAGGCAGTGTATTCCAAGAGTTCCACTGCCCACTGCCCCCAGGCAGTGAGGCAGTACATTGCAGGAGTTGCAGTGCCCACTGCCCCTAGGCAGTGAGGCAGTGCATTGCAGGAGTTGCGCTGCCCACTGCCCCCAGGTAGTGGGGCAGCGCATTGCAGGAGTTGCACTGTCCATTGCCCCTAGGTAGTGAGGCGGTGTATTGCAGGAGTTCTGATGCCCACTGCCCCTAGGCAGTGAGGCAGTGCATTGCAGGACTTGCACTGTCCGCTGCCCGTAGGCAGTGTGGTAGTGCATTGCAGGAGTTCCACTGCCCACTGCCCCCAGGCAGTGAGGCAGTGCATGGCAGGAGTTGCAGTGCCCAATGCCCCTGGGCGGTGAGGCAGTGCATTGCAGGAGTTGCGCTGCCCACTGCCCCCAGGCAGTGAGGCATTGCATTGCAGGAGTTCCACTGCCCACTGCCCCCAGGCAGTGAGGCAGTGCATGGCAGGAGTTGCACTGCCCACTGCCCCCGGGCAGGGAGGCAGTGCATTGCAGGAGTTGCGCTACCCACTGCCCCCAGGCAGTGGGGCAGTGCATGGCAGGAGTTGCACTGCCTACTGCCCGAAGGCACTGAGGCAGTGCATTGCAGGAGTTGCACTGCCCACTGCCCCCAGGCAGTGAGGCAGTGCATGGCAGGAGTTGCGCTACCCACTGCCCCCAGGCAGTGGGGCAGTGCATTGCAAGAGTTGCACTGCCCACTCCGCCCAGGCAGTGAGGCAGTGCATTGCAGGAGTTCCACTGCCCATTGCCCCCAGGCAGTGGGGCAGTGCATTGCAGGAGTTCCACTGCCCACTGCCCCCAGGCAGTGAGGCAGTGCATGGCAGGAGTTGCACTGCCCACTGCCCCATGCAGGGAGGCAGTGCATTGCAGGAGTTGCGCTACCCACTGCCCCAAGGCAGTGGGGCAGTGCATGGCAGGAGTTGCACTGCCCACTGCGCCCAGGCACTGAGGCAGTGCATTGTAGGAGTTGCACTGCCCACTGCCCCCAGGTAGGGAGGCAGTGCATTGCAGGAGTTGCACTGCCCACTCCCCGCAGGCAGTGAGGCAGTTCATGGCAGGAGTTGCACTGCCCACTGCCCCCAGGCAATGGGGCAGTGCATTGCAAGAGTTGCACTGCCCACTGCGCCTAGGCAGTGAGGCAGTGCATTGCAGGAGTTCCACTGCCCATTGCCCCCAGGCAGTGGTGCAGTGCATTGCAGGAGTTCCACTGCCCACTGCCCCCAGGCAGTTGGGCAGTGCATGGCAGGAGTTGCACTGCCTACTGCCCCAAGGCACTGAGGCAGTGCATTGCAGGAGTTGCACTGCCCACCTCCCCAGGCAGGGAGGCAGTGCATGTCAGGAGTTGCACTGCCCACTGCCCCCAGGCAGGGAGGCAGTGCATTGCAGGAGTTCCACTGCCCACTGCCCCCAGGCAGTGGGGCAGTGCATTGCAGGAGTTCCACTGCCCACTGCCCCCAGGCAGTGAGGCAGTGCATGGCAGGAGTTGCACAGCCCACTGCCCCCGGGCAGGGAGGAAGTGCATTGCAGGAGTTGCGCTACCCACTGCCCCCAGGCAGTGGGGCAGTGCATGGCAGGAGTTGCACTGCCTACTGCCGCAAGGCACTGAGGCAGTGCATTGCAGGAGTTGCACTGCCCACTGCCCCCACGCAGGGAGGCAGTGCATTGCAGGAGTTGCACTGCCCACTGCCCCCAAGCAGTGAGGCAGTGCATGGCAGGAGTTGCACTGCCCACTGCCCCCAGGCAGGGAGGCAGTGCATTGCAGGAGTTGCACTACCCACTGCCCCCAGGCAATGGGGCAGTGCATTGCAAGAGTTGCACGGCCCACTGCCCCTAGGCAGTGAGGCAGTGCATGGCAGGAGTTGCACTACCTACTGCCCCAAGGCACTGAGGCAGTGCATTGCACGAGTTGCACTGCCCACTGCCCCCAGGCAGGGGGGCAGTGCATTGCAGGAGTTGCACTGCCCACTGCCCCCAGGCAGTGAGGCAGTGCATGGCAGGAGTTGCACTACCCACTGCGCCCAGGCAGTGAAGCAGTGCATTGCAGAAGTTCCACTGCCCATTTCCCCAGGCAGTGGGGCAGTGCATTGCAGGAGTTGCGCTGCCCACTGCCCCCAGGCAGTGAGGCAGTGCATTGCAGGAGTTGCACTACCCACTGCCCCCAGGCAGGGAGGCAGTGCATTGCAGGAGTTGCGCTACCCATTGCCCCGAGGCACTGAGGCAGTGCATTGCAGGAGCCGCACTGCCCACTGCCCCCAGGTAGTGAGGGAGTGCATTGCAGGAGTTCCGCTGCCCACTGCCCCCGGGCAGTGCGGCAGTGTATTGCAGGAGTTGCACGGCCCAGTGCCCCCAAGCAATGGGGCAGTGCATTGCAGGAGTTGCGCTGCCCGCTGCCCCCAGGCAGTGCGGCAGTGTATTGCAGGAGTTGCACTGCCCACTGCCCCCAGGCAGTGAGGCAGTGCATGGCAGGAGTTGCACTGCCCACTGTCCCCAGGCAGTGAGGCAGTGCATTGCAGGAGTTGCACTGCCCACTGCCCCCAGGCAGGGAGGCAGTGCACTGCAGGAGTTGCGCTACCCACTGCCCCCAGGCAGTGGGGCAGTGCATTGCAAGAGTTGCACTGCCCACTGCGCCCAGGCAGTGAGGCAGTGCATTGCAGGAGTTCCACTGCCCATTGCCCCCAGGCAGTGGGGCAGCGCATTGCAGGAGTTGCGCTGCCCACTGCCCCCAGGCAGTGAGGCAGTGCATGGCAGGAGTTGCACTGCCTACTGCCCCAAGGCACTGAGGCAGTGCATTGCAGGAGTTGCGCTACCCACTGCCCCCAGGCAGTGAGGCAGTGCATGGCAGGAGTTGCACTGCCCACTGCCCCCAGGCAGGGAGGCAGTGCATTGCAGGAGTTGCGCTACCCACTGCCCCCGGGCAGTGGGCAGTGCATGGCAGGAGTTGCACTGCCTACTGCCCCAAGGCACTGAGGAAGTGCATTGCAGGAGTTGCACTGCCCACTGCCCCCAGGCAGGGAGGCAGTGCATTGCAGGAGTTGCACTTCCCACTGCCCCCAGGCAGTGAGGCAGTGCATTGCAGGAGTTGCACTGCCCACTGCCCCCAGGCAGGGAGGCAGTGCACTGCAGGAGTTGCGCTACCCACTGCCCCCAGGCAGTGGGGCAGTGCATTGCAAGAGTTGCACTGCCCACTGCGCCCAGGCAGTGAGGCAGTGCATTGCAGGAGTTCCACTGCCCATTGCCCCCAGGCAGTGGGGCAGCGCATTGCAGGAGTTGCGCTGCCCACTGCCCCCAGGCAGTGAGGCAGTGCATGGCAGGAGTTGCACTGCCTACTGCCCCAAGGCACTGAGGCAGTGCATTGCAGGAGTTGCACTGCCCACTGCCCCCAGGCAGGGAGGCAGTGCATTGCAGGAGTTGCACTGCCCACTCCCCCCAGGCAGTGAGGCAGTGCATGGCAGGAGTTGCACTGCCCACTGCCCCCAGGCAGGGAGGCAGTGCATGGCAGGAGTTGCACTGCCCACTGTCCCCAGGCAGTGAGGCAGTGCATTGCAGGAGTTGCACTGCCCACTGCCCCCAGGCAGGGAGGCAGTGCACTGCAGGAGTTGCGCTACCCACTGCCCCCAGGCAGTGAGGCAGTGCATGGCAGGAGTTGCACTGCCCACTGCCCCCAGGCAGGGAGGCAGTGCATTGCAGGAGTTGCGCTACCCACTGCCCCCGGGCAGTGGGCAGTGCATGGCAGGAGTTGCACTGCCTACTGCCCCAAGGCACTGAGGAAGTGCATTGCAGGAGTTGCACTGCCCACTGCCCCCAGGCAGGGAGGCAGTGCATTGCAGGAGTTGCACTTCCCACTGCCCCCAGGCAGTGAGGCAGTGCATTGCAGGAGTTGCACTGCCCACTGCCCCCAGGCAGGGAGGCAGTGCACTGCAGGAGTTGCGCTACCCACTGCCCCCAGGCAGTGGGGCAGTGCATTGCAAGAGTTGCACTGCCCACTGCGCCCAGGCAGTGAGGCAGTGCATTGCAGGAGTTCCACTGCCCATTGCCCCCAGGCAGTGGGGCAGCGCATTGCAGGAGTTGCGCTGCCCACTGCCCCCAGGCAGTGAGGCAGTGCATGGCAGGAGTTGCACTGCCTACTGCCCCAAGGCACTGAGGCAGTGCATTGCAGGAGTTGCACTGCCCACTGCCCCCAGGCAGGGAGGCAGTGCATTGCAGGAGTTGCACTGCCCACTCCCCCCAGGCAGTGAGGCAGTGCATGGCAGGAGTTGCACTGCCCACTGCCCCCAGGCAGTGAGGCAGTGCATGGCAGGAGTTGCACTGCCCACTGTCCCCAGGCAGTGAGGCAGTGCATTGCAGGAGTTGCACTGCCCACTGCCCCCAGGCAGGGAGGCAGTGCACTGCAGGAGTTGCGCTACCCACTGCCCCCAGGCAGTGGGGCAGTGCATTGCAAGAGTTGCACTGCCCACTGCGCCCAGGCAGTGAGGCAGTGCATTGCAGGAGTTCCACTGCCCATTGCCCCCAGGCAGTGGGGCAGCGCATTGCAGGAGTTGCGCTGCCCACTGCCCCCAGGCAGTGAGGCAGTGCATGGCAGGAGTTGCACTGCCTACTGCCCCAAGGCACTGAGGCAGTGCATTGCAGGAGTTGCGCTACCCACTGCCCCCAGGCAGTGAGGCAGTGCATGGCAGGAGTTGCACTGCCCACTGCCCCCAGGCAGGGAGGCAGTGCATTGCAGGAGTTGCGCTACCCACTGCCCCCGGGCAGTGGGCAGTGCATGGCAGGAGTTGCACTGCCTACTGCCCCAAGGCACTGAGGAAGTGCATTGCAGGAGTTGCACTGCCCACTGCCCCCAGGCAGGGAGGCAGTGCATTGCAGGAGTTGCACTTCCCACTGCCCCCAGGCAGTGAGGCAGTGCATTGCAGGAGTTGCACTGCCCACTGCCCCCAGGCAGGGAGGCAGTGCACTGCAGGAGTTGCGCTACCCACTGCCCCCAGGCAGTGGGGCAGTGCATTGCAAGAGTTGCACTGCCCACTGCGCCCAGGCAGTGAGGCAGTGCATTGCAGGAGTTCCACTGCCCATTGCCCCCAGGCAGTGGGGCAGCGCATTGCAGGAGTTGCGCTGCCCACTGCCCCCAGGCAGTGAGGCAGTGCATGGCAGGAGTTGCACTGCCTACTGCCCCAAGGCACTGAGGCAGTGCATTGCAGGAGTTGCACTGCCCACTGCCCCCAGGCAGGGAGGCAGTGCATTGCAGGAGTTGCACTGCCCACTCCCCCCAGGCAGTGAGGCAGTGCATGGCAGGAGTTGCACTGCCCACTGCCCCAAGGCAGGGAGGCAGTGCATTGCAGGAGTTGCGCTACCCACTGCCCCCAGGCAGTGGGGCAGTGCATTGCAAGAGTTGCACTGCCCACTGCGCCCAGGCAGTGAGGCAGTGCATTGCAGGAGTTTCACTGCCCATTGCCCCCAGGCAGTGGGGCAGTGCATTGCAGGAGTTCGACTGCCCACTGCCCCCAGGCAGTGGGGCAGCGCATGGCAGGAGTTGCACTGCCTACTGCCCCAAGGCACTGAGGCAGTGCATTGCAGGAGTTGCACTGCCACTGCCCCAAGGCAGGGAGGCAGTGCATGGCAGGAGTTGCACCGCCCAATGCCCCCAGGCAGGGAGGCAGTGCACTGCAGGAGTTGCGCTACCCACTGCCCCCAGGCAGTGGGGCAGTGCATTGCAAGAGTTGCACTGCCCACTGCGCCCAGGCAGTGAGGCAGTGCATTGCAGGAGTTCCACTGCCCATTGCCCCCAGGCAGTGGGGCAGTGCATTGCAGGAGTTCCACTGCCCACTGCCCCCAGGCAGTGAGGCAGTGCATGGCAGGAGTTGCACTGCCCACTGCCCCCAGGCAGGGAGGCAGTGCATTGCAGGAGTTGCGCTACCCACTGCCCCCAGGCAGTGGGGCAGTGCATGGCAGGAGTTGCACTGCCTACTGCCGCAAGGCACTGAGGCAGTGCATTGCAGGAGTTGCACTGCCCACTGCCCCCAAGCAGTGGGGCAGCGCATTGCAGGAGTTGCACTGTCCATTGCCCCTAGGTAGTGAGGCGGTGTATTGCAGGAGTTCTGATGCCCACTGCCCCTAGGGAGTGAGGCAGTGCATTGCAGGACTTGCACTGTCCGCTGCCCGTAGGCAGTGAGGTAGTGCATTGCAGGAGTTGCACTGCCTACTGCCCGAGGGCACTGAGGCAGTGCATTGCAGGAGTTGCACTGTCCACTGCTCCCGGGCGGTGAGGCAGTGCATTGCAGGAGTTGCGCTGCCCACTGCCCCCTGGCAGTGAGGCAGTGCATTGCAGGAGTTCCACTGCCCAGTGCCCCCAGGCAGTGGGGCAGTGCATTGCAGGAGTTGCGGTGCCCAGTGCCCCCAGGCAGTGGGGCACTGCATTGCACGAGTTGCACTGCCCACTGCGCCTAGGCAATGAGGCAGTGCATTGCAGGAGTTCCACTGCCCATTTCCCCAGGCAGTGGGGCAGTGCATTGCAGGAGTTGCACTGCCTACTGCCCGAGGGCACTGAGGCAGTGCATTGCAGGAGTTGTACTGCCCACTGCCCCCAGGCAGTGAGGCAGTGCATTGCAGGAGTTGCGCTGCCCACTGCCCCCAGGCAGTGAGGCAGCGCATTGCAGGAGTTGCACTGCCTACTGCCCGAGGGCACTGAGGCAGTGCATTGCAGGAGTTGTACTGCCCACTGCCCCCAGGCAGGGAGGCAGTGCATTGCAGGAGTTGCGCTACCCACTGCCCCCAGGCAGTGGCGCAGTGCATTGCAGGAGTTGCACGGCCCAGTGCCCCCGGGCAGTGAGGCGGTGCATTGCGGGAGTTGCAATGTCCACTGCCCCCAGGGAGTGAGGCAGTGCATTGCACGAGTTGCACTGCCTACTGCCCGAGGGCACTGAGGCAGTGCATTGTAGGAGTTCCACTGCCCACTGCCCCCTGGCAGTGAGGCAGTGCATTGCACGAGTTGCATTGCCCACTGCCCCCAGGCAGTGAGACAGAGCATTGCAGGAGTTCCACTGCCCCCTGCCCCCAGGTAGTGAGGCAGTCCATTGCACGATTTGCGCTGCCTATTGCCCGAGGGCAGTGAGTCAGTGCATTGCAGAGTTGCACTGCCCACTGCCCCCAGGTAGTGGGGCAGTGCATTGCAGGAGTTGCGCTGCCCACTGACCCCAGGCAGTGAGGCAGTGCATTGCAGGAGTTCCACTGCCCACTGCCCCCAAGCAGTGAGGCAGTGCATTGCAGGACTTGCACTGTCCGCTGCCCGTAGGCAGTGAGGTAGTGCATTGCAGGAGTTGCACTGCCTACTGCCCGAGGGCACTGGGGCAGTGCATTGCAGGAGTTGCGCTACCCACTGCCCTAAGGCAGTGAGGCAGTGCATTGCAGGAGTTGCACTGCCACTGCCCCGAGGTAGTGGGGCAGTGCATTGCAAGACTTGCGCTGCCCATTGCCCCCAGGCAGTGAGGCAGCGCATTGCAGGAGTTGCACTGCCTACTGCCCGAGGGCACTGAGGCAGTGCATTGCAGGAGTTGTACTGCCCACTGCCCCCAGGCAGGGAGGCAGTGCATTGCAGGAGTTGCGCTACCCACTGCCCCCAGGCAGTGGCGCAGTGCATTGCAGGAGTTGCACGGCCCAGTGCCCCCGGGCAGTGAGGCGGTGCATTGCGGGAGTTGCACTGTCCACTGCCCCCAGGGAGTGAGGCAGTGCATTGTAGGAGTTCCACTGCCCACTGCCCCCTGGCAGTCAGGTAGTACATTGCAGGACTTGCACTGTCCGCTGCCCGTAGGCAGTGAGGTTGTGCATTGCAAGGGTTGCACTGCTTACGGCCCGAGGGCACTGAGGCAGTGCATTGCAGGAGTTGCGCTACCCGCTGCCCTAAGGCAGTGAGGTAGTGCATTGCAGGAGTTGCACTGCCACTGCCCCCAGGTAGTGGGGCAGTGCATTGCAGGAGTTGCGCTGCCCACTGACCCCAGGCAGTGACGCAGTGCATTGCAGGAGTTCCACTGCCCACTGCCCCCAGGCAGTGAGGCAGTGCATTGCAGGACTTGCACTGTCCGCTGCCCGTAGGCAGTGAGGTAGTGCATTGCAGGAGTTGCACTGCCTACTGCCCGAGGGCACTGGGGCAGTGCATTGCAGGAGTTGCGCTACCCACTGCCCTAAGGCAGTGAGGCAGTGCATTGCAGGAGTTGCACTGCCACTGCCCCCAGGTAGTGGGGCAGTGCATTGCAGGAGTTGCGCTGCCCATTGTCCCCAGGCAGTGAGGCAGTGCATTGCAGGGGTTCCACTGCCCACTGCCCCCAGGCAGTGGGGCCCTGCATTGCAGGAGTTGCACTGCCCACTGCCCCCAGCCAGTGGGGCAGTGCATTGCAGGAGTTGCACCGCCCACTGCCCCCAGGCAGTGAGGCAGTGCATTGCAGGCGTGGCACTGCCTACTGCCCGAGGGTAGTGAGGCAGTGCATTGCAGGAGTTCCACTGCCCACTGCCCCCGGGCAGTGCGGCAGTGTATTGTAGGAGTTGCACTGCCCACTGCCCCCGGGCAGTGAGGCAGTGCATTGCGGGAGTTGCACTATCCACCGCCCCCAGGCAGTGAGGCAGTGTATTCCAGGAGTTCCACTGCCCACTGCCCCCAGGCAGTGAGATAGAGCATTGCAGGAGTTCCACTGCCCACTGCTCCAAGGCAGCGAGGCAGTGCATTGCAGGAGTTGCGCTGCCTATTGCCCGAGGGCAGTGAGGCAGTGCATTGCAGGAGTTACACTCCCCACTGCCCCCAGCCAGTGGGGCACTGCATTGCAGGAGTTCCACTGCCCACTGCTCCCAGGGCAGTGAGGCAGTGCATTGCAGGGGTGGTCTGCCTACTGCCCGAGGGTAGTGAGGCAGTGCATTGCAGGAGTTCCACTGCCCACTCCCCCGAGGCAGTGCGGCAGTGTATTGCAGGAGTTGCACTGCCCACTGCCCCCGGGCAGTGAGGCACTGCATTGCGGGAGTTGCAATGCCCACTTCCCCCAGGCAGTGAGGCAGTGTATTCCAGGAGTTCCACTGCCCACTGCCCCCAGGCAGTGAGGCAGTGCATTGCAGGAGTTGCGCTGCCCACTGCCCCCAGGCAGTGAGGCAGTGCATTGCAGGAGTTGCGCTGCCCAGTGCCCCTAGGCAGTGAGGCGGTGTATTGCAGGAGCTGCGCTGCCCATTGCCCCAAGCAGTGTGGCGGTGTATTGCAGGAGTTGCACTGCCCACTGCCCCGCCAGTGAGGCAGTGCATTGCAGGAGTTGCACTGCCTATTGCCCGAGGGCAGTGAGGCAGTGCATCGCAGGAGTTCCACTGCCCACTGCCCCCAGGCAGTGCAGCAATGTATTGCAAGAGTTGCAGTGCCCACTGCCCCCAGGCAATGAGGCAGTGCATTGCACGAGTTGCACTGCCCACTGCCCCCGGGATAGTGACGCAGTGCATTGCAGGAGTTCCACTGCCCACTGCCCGCAGGCAGTGAGGCAGTGCATTGCAAGAGTTGCATCGCCCACTGCTCCAAGGCAGTGAGGTAGTGCTTTGCAGGAGTTCCACTGCCCACTGCCCGCAGGCAGCGGGGCAGAGCATTGCAGGAGTTGCACTGCCCACTGCTCCTAGGCAGTGAGGTAGTGCATTGCAGGATTTCCACTGCCCACTGCCCCCAGGCAGTGAGGCACTGCATTGCAGGGGTTTCACTGCCCACTGCCCCAAGGCAGTGAGGTAGTGCATAGCAGGAGTTCCACTGCCCACTGCCCCCAGGCACTGAGGCAGTGCATTGCAGGAGTTGCGCTGCCCACTGCCCACTGCCCCCAGGCAGTGAGGCAGTGTATTGCAGGAGTTGCACTGCCTACTACCCCCAGCCAGTGGGGCAGTGCATTGCAGGAGTTGCACTGCCCACTGCCCCCAGGCAGTGAGGCAGTGCATTGCAGGAGTTCCACTGCCCACTGCCCCAGGCAGTGGGGCAATGCATTGCACGAGTTGCACTGCCCACCGCCCCTAGGCAGTGAGGCAGTGCATTGCAGGAGTTGCACTACCTACTGCCCGAGGGCACTGAGGCAATGCATTGCAGGAGTTGCACCGCCCACTGCCCCCAGGCAGGGAGGCAGTGCATTGCAGGAGTTGCGCTACCCACTGCCCTCAGGCAGTGGGGCATTGCATTGCAAGAGTTGCACTGCCCACTGCCCCCAGGCAGTGGGGCAGTGCATTGCAGGAGTTCCACTGCCCACTGCCCCCAGGCAGTGGGGTAGTGCATTGCAGGAGTTGCGCTGCCCGCTGCCCCCAGGCAGTGCGGCAGTGTATTGCAGGAGTTGCACGGCCCAGTGCCCCCGGGCAGTGAGGCGCTGCATTGCGGGAGTTGCACTGTCCACTGCCCCCAGGCAGTGAGGCAGTGCATTGTAGGAGTTCCACTACCCACTGCCCCCGGGTAGTGAGACAGAGCATTGCAGGAGTTCCACTGCCCACTGCCCGCAGGCAGTGAGGCAGTGCATTGCACGAGTTGCGCTGCCTATTGCCCGAGGGCAGTGAGGCAATGCATTGCAGGAGTTGCACTGCCCACTGCCCCCAGCCAGTGGGGCAGTGCATTGCAGGAGTTCCACTGCCCACTGCCCCCAGGCAGTGAGGCAGTGCATTGCACGGGTTTTACTGCCCGCTGCCCCAAGGCAGTGGGGTAGTGCATTGCAGGAGTTCCACTGCCCACTGCCCCCAGGCAGTGAGGCAGTGTATTGTAGGAGTTGCGCTACCCACTGCCCCGAGGCAGTGGGGCAGTGCATTGCATGAGTTGCACTGCCCACTGCCCCCAGGCAGTGAGGCAGTGCATTGCAGGAGTTCCACTGCCCATTGCCCCCAAGCAGGGAGGCAGTGCATTGCAGGAGTTGGTCTACCCACTGCCCCCAGGCAGTGGGGCAGTGCATTGCAGGAGTTGCACTGCCCACTGCCCCCAGGCCGTGAGGCAATGCATTGCAGGCGTTTCACTACCCACTGCCCCCAGGCAGTGGGGCAGTGCATTGCACGAATTGCGCTGCCCACTGCCCCCAGGCAGTGAGGCAGTGCATTGCAGGAGTTCCACGGCCCAGTTCCCCCGGGCAGGGAGGCAGTGCATTGCAGGAGTTGCGTTGCCCACTGCCCCCGGGCAGTGAGGCAGTGCATTGCAGGAGTTGCACTGCCCACTGTCCCCAGGTACTGAGGCAGTGCATTGCAGGAGTTCCACTGCCCACTGCCCCAGGCAGTGGGGCAGTGCATTGCAGGAGTTGCGCTGCCCGCTGCCCCCAGGCAGTGCGGCAGTGTATTGCAGGAGTTGCACGGCCCAGTGCCCCCGGGTAGTGAGGCGGTGCCTTGCTGGAGTTGCACTGTCCACTGCCCCCCGGCAGTGAGGCAGTGCATTGTAGGAGTTCCACTACCCACTGCCCCCGGGCAGTGAGACAGATCATTGCAGGAGTTCCACTGCCAACTGCCCCCAGGCAGTGAGGCAGTGCATTGCAAGGGTGGCACTGCCTACTTACGAGGGTAGTGAAGCAGTGCATTGCAGGAGTTCCACTGCCCACTGCCCCCAAGCAGTGCGGCAGTGTATTGCAGGAGTTGCACTGCCCACTGCCCCCGGGCAGTGAGGCACTGCATTGCGGGAGTTGCACTGCCCACTTCCACCAGGCAGTGGGGTAGTGTATTCCAGGAGTTCCACTGCCCACTGCCCCCAGGCAGTGAGGCAGTGCATTGCAGGAGTTGCACCGCCTACTGCCCGAGGGCAGTGAGGCACTGCATTGCAGGAGTTCCACTGCCCACTGCCCCAAGGCAGTGCAGCAATGTATTGCAGGAGTTGCAGTGCCCACTGCCCCGAGGCAATGAGGCAGTGCATTGCACGAGTTGCACTGCCCACTGCCCCCAGGGCAGTGAGGCAGTCCATTGCAGGAGTTCCACTGCCCACTGCCCGCAGGCAGTGAGGCAGTGCATTGCAAGAGTTGCATTGCCCACTGCTCCAAGGCAGTGAGGCGGTGCTTTGCAGGGGTTCCACTGCCCACTGCCCCCAGGCAGTGGGGCAGAGCATTGCAGGAGTTGCACTGCCCACTGCTCCCAGGCAGTGGGGCAGAGCATTGCAGAGGTTTCACTGCCCACTGCCCCAAGGCAGTGAGGTAGTGCATTGCAGGAGTTGCACTGCCTATTGCCCGAGGGCACTCAGGCAGTGCATTGCAAGAGTTGCACTGCCCACTGCCCCCAGGTAGTGGGGCAGTGCATTGCAGGAGTTGCGCTGCCCACTGCCCCCAGGCAGGGAGGCAGTGCATTGCAGGAGTTGCACTGCCCACTGCCCCCAGGCAGTGAGGCAGCGCATTGCAGGAGTTCCACTGCCCAATGCCCCCAGGTAGTGAGGCAGTGCATTGCAGGAGTTGCACTGCCCTAGTGCCCCCAGGCAGTGGGGCAGTGCATTGCAGGAGTTGCACTGCCCTAGTGCCCCCAGGCAGTGGGCAGTGCATTGCAGGAGTTGCGCTGCCCAGTGCCCCCAGGCAGTGAGGCAGTGGATTGCAGGAGTTGCACTGCCCACTGCCCCCGGGCAGGGAGGCAGTGCATTGCAGGTGTTGCGCTGCCCACTGCCCCAAGGCAGTGAGGCATTGCATTGCAGGAGTTGCACTGCCCACTCTCCCCAGGTAGTGAGGCAGTGCATTGCAGGAGTTGCACTGCCCTAGTGCCCCCAGGCAGTGGGGCAGTGCATTGCAGGAGTTGCGCTGCCCGCTGCCCCGAGGCAGTGCGGCAGTGTATTGCAGGAGTTGCACGGCCCAGTGCCCCCGGGTAGTGAGGCGGTGCCTTGCGGGAGTTGCACTGCCCACTGCGCCCAGGCACTGAGGCAGTGCATTGTAGGAGTTGCACTGCCCACTGCCCCCAGGCAGGGAGGCAGTGCATTGTAGGAGTTGCGCTGCCCGCTGCCCACTGCCCCCAGGCAGTGAGGCAGTGTATTGCAGGAGTTGCACTGCCTACTACCCCCAGCCAGTGAGGCAGTGCATTGCAGGAGTTCCACTGCCCACTGCCCCAGGCAGTGGGGCAGTGCATTGCACGAGTTGCACTGCCCACCGCCCCTAGGCAGTGAGGCAGTGCATTGCAGGAGTTGCACTACCTACTGCCCGAGGGCACTGAGGCAGTGCATTGCAGGAGTTGCACCGCCCACTGCCCCCAGGCAGGGAGGCAGTGCATTGCAGGAGTTGCGCTACCCACTGCCCCCAGGCAGTGGGGCAGTGCATTGCAGGAGTTGCACTGCCCACTGCCCCCAGGCAGTGGGGCAGTGCATTGCAGGAGTTCCACTGCCCACTGCCCCCAGGCAGTGGGGTAGTGCATTGCAGGAGTTGCGCTGCCCGCTGCCCCCAGGCAGTGCGGCAGTGTATTGCAGGAGTTGCACGGCCCAGTGCCCCCGGGCAGTGAGGCGCTGCATTGCGGGAGTTGCACTGTCCACTGCCCCCAGGCAGTGAGGCAGTGCATTGTAGGAGTTCCACTACCCACTGCCCCCGGGTAGTGAGATAGAGCATTGCAGGAGTTCCACTGCCCACTGCCCGCAGGCAGTGAGGCAGTGCATTGCAGGAGTTGCGCTGCCTATTGCCCGAGGGCAGTGAGGCAATGCATTGCAGGAGTTGCACTGCCCACTGCCCCCAGCCATTGGGGCAGTGCATTGCAGGAGTTCCACTGCCCACTGCCCACAGGCAGTGAGGCAGTGCATTGCAAGACTTGCACTGTTCGCTGCCCGTAGGAAGTGAGGTAGTGCATTGCAGGAGTTGCACTGCCTACTGCCCGAGGGCACTCAGGCAGTGCATTGCAGGAGTTGCACTGCGCACTGCCCCCAGGCAGTGGGGCAGTGCATTGCAGGAGTTGCACTGCCCACTGCCCCTAGGCAGTGAGGCAGTGCATTGCAGGGGTTGCACTGCCCACTGCCCCCAGGCAGGGAGGCAGTGCATTGTAGGAGTTGCACTGCCCACTGCCCCCAGGCAGTGAGGCAGTGCATTGCAGGAGTTCCACTGCCCATTTCCCCCAAGCAGGGAGGCAGTGCATTGTAGGAGTTGGTCTACCCACTGCCCCCAGGCAGTGGGGCAGTGCATTGCACGAGTTGCGCTGCCCACTGCCCCCAGGCAGTGAGGCAGTGCATTGCAGGAGTTCCACGGCCCAGTGCCCCCGGGTAGTGAGGCGGTGCCTTGCGGGAGTTGCACTGTCCACTGCCCCCCGGCAGTGAGGCAGTGCATTGTAGGAGTTCCACTACCCACTGCCCCCGGGCAGTGAGACAGATCATTGCAGGAGTTCCACTGCCAACTGCCCCCAGGCAGTGAGGCAGTGCATTGCAAGGGTGGCACTGCCTACTTCCCGAGGGTAGTGAAGCAGTGCATTGCAGTAGTTCCACTGCCCCCTGCCCCCAAGCAGTGCGGCAGTGTATTGCAGGAGTTGCACTGCCCACTGCCCCCGGGCAGTGAGGCACTGCATTGCGGGAGTTGCACTGCCCACTTCCACCAGGCAGTGGGGTAGTGTATTCCAGGAGTTCCACTGCCCACTGCCCCCAGGCAGTGAGGCAGTGCATTGCAGGAGTTGCACCGCCTACTGCCCGAGGGCAGTGAGGCACTGCATTGCAGGAGTTCCACTGCCCAGTGCCCCCAGGCAGTGCAGCAATGTATTGCAGGAGTTGCAGTGCCCACTGCCCCCAGGCAATGAGGCAGTGCATTGCACGAGTTGCACTGCCCACTGCCCCCAGGGCAGTGAGGCAGTGCATTGCAGGAGTTCCACTGCCCACTGCCCGCAGGCAGTGAGGCAGTGCATTGCAAGAGTTGCATTGCCCACTGCTCCAAGGCAGTGAGGCGGTGCTTTGCAGGGGTTCCACTGCCCACTGCCCCCAGGCAGTGGGGCAGAGCATTGCAGGAGTTGCACTGCCCACTGCTCCCAGGCAGTGGGGCAGAGCATTGCAGAGGTTTCACTGCCCACTGCCCCAAGGCAGTGAGGTAGTGCATTGCAGGAGTTGCACTGCCTATTGCCCGAGGGCACTCAGGCAGTGCATTGCAAGAGTTGCACTGCCCACTGCCCCCAGGTAGTGGGGCAGTGCATTGCAGGAGTTGCGCTGCCCACTGCCCCCAGGCAGGGAGGCAGTGCATTGCAGGAGTTGCACTGCCCACTACCCCCAGGCAGTGAGGCAGCGCATTGCAGGAGTTCCACTGCCCACTGCCCCCAGGCAGTGGGGCAGTGCATTGCAGGAGTTGCGCTGCCCACTGCCCCCAGGCAGTGAGGCAGTGCATTGCAGGAGTTGCACTGCCCAATCTCCCCAGGTAGTGAGGCAGTGCATTGCAGGAGTTGCACTGCCCTAGTGCCCCCAGGCAGTGGGGCAGTGCATTGCAGGAGTTGCGCTGCCCGCTGCCCCGAGGCAGTGCGGCAGTGTATTGCAGGAGTTGCACGGCCTAGTGCCCCCGGGTAGTGAGGCGGTGCCTTGCGGGAGTTGCACTGCCCACTTCCCCCAGGCACTGAGGCAGTGCATTGTAGGAGTTGCAGTGCCCACTGCCCCCAGGCAGGGAGGCAGTGCATTGCAGGAGTTGCACTGCCCACTGCCCCCAGGCAGTGAGGCAGTGCATGGCAGGAGTTGCGCTACCCACTGCCCCCAGGCAGTGGGGCAGTGCATTGCGAGAGTTGCACTGCCCACTGCCCCCAGGCAGTGAGGCAGTGCATTGCAGGAGTTGCGCTACCCACTGCCCCCAGGCAGGGAGGCAGTGCATTGCAGGAGTTGCGCTACCCACTGCCCCCAGGCAGTGGGGCAGTGCATTGCGAGAGTTGCACTGCCCACTGCCCCCAGGCAGTGAGGCAGTGCATGGCAGGAGTTGCACTGCCTACTGCCCCAAGGCACTGAGGCAGTGCATTGCAAGAGTTGCACTGCCCACTGCCCCCAGGCAGGGAGGCAGTGCATTGTAGGAGTTCCACTACCCACTGCCCACGGGCAGTGAGACAGAGCATTGCAGGAGTTGCACTGCCCACTGCCCCCAGGACTGGTGACCTGGCACCAGTCTAAAAACCCTCAGGATGGTAGCTGTGGGACGGATTGCCTACACGCACTGCCACGCTCGAAATCAGTCGTGAATCGTCGTGATAGTCGTGCCACCACGTGACTCAGCTCTGCCATCGTGGCCCCCTCTCTGCCCAACTCCACCCGTATGGTGCACTCTCTCCCTCCCTCTTCATCCCGTGTCTCCAAGGGCTGAGTGCCGCACCTCAAGTGCGTCCCTCCCCCTTGCTAGCCGTTTCCTGCTCACAGTGGGCACGTCGTTCTAAGTTCGGCTCTGGCAAGACGTCGACCTCGCCGTGGCAATCTTCCAGGCCGCTACGCGGGGAGCCGCGACGGGGACTGCATTCGACGTATCCGCCGCTCAAGCGTGACGCCTTGTGCAGGGGTATCATCAGTCGTCCGATTCGTCGTCCCACCGTGGGGCCCCTCTCCCCCGTGCGCCACTAGGGTTGCAGCACCACGCGACAGCGCGGTGCTCCCCTCGCACCCCCGCCCTGTGTGTCCTGGGACCCCCGCTCGCCGACCCGGTCCGCCAGGCGGCCCCATGTTACTCCGCGCCATCGCGCCATGCTCTTTGTTTCGTCACACTATGGCCACGCTCGTGGTACCCCTTGTTTCCCTCCTGCGCGCCCCATCCGATTGGGGCTGCCTATGATGTCAGTGCACCTCCGTTTACCAACACCTCGAACTGCTCCCCCCCCCCGACACATTGCGGCCGCAGGCCACCCGCTCTTTTCTTGCCACAGCCTACCATGTCAGACCGCTCAACACCGTCCCAGGACACCCCCTCTCCCGCCCCCGACACCGGTCGAGGCGGCGCCATTCGTCGGGGGCCGTTCCCCATGTTTCTGATGGACATCGCCCAGTCCGAAGATGCTGACCGTCTCCTGCGAGAGCTGGACATGCTGGAGGATGACGCACTGGAAGCAGTAGATACAGCTATTCAGGCCACCGACCCCGCCCTGGCTGACTTGTGTGATGCCCTGCGATGGACGGCTGCCAACGGCGACATCCAGGCCATTACAGCTGTGACGGGGGTGTGGACGCCACGGGGGCTCCTGCTCACAGCCACCGTAACAGTCTCCGCAGGCCCGTGTGACACGAAGGTCATCGAACACGTCCCCCTGTCGCTGGTACAAGGAGGCCCACTGCTGGAGTATGTCTCCAAGGACCCGGAGGCCCTCGCAGCGGCACTCGTCACGCGGTGGAGCCCAAGCCATGCTCCAATCTCAGCGTCACGCCTCCGCAGCCAAGTCTTCAAGGGCCTGTACACAGCCCGCGAACAGCCGCCGCCCGTCGACACTGCCGTCCCTCCAGACATCCAAAGCCAGAAGGTCTCCCACAAGATCCACAAACCCATCAGCCAGTTCCTTGCCCCCCACCTCAGACCGTCATGGGACCGCCTCCGCACCCGAGAGGTGGTTGCGGCCTTTTGGGCGCTGCCCAACGACGTGCATGCGGTCCTGCAAGCAGCCCATATCCCGACGGCAGACCTCGTCCCGCTGAAGTTCGGACTCCTGGCGTGGGCCTCCTCCGTCTGCCTCACAGGGCAGTACACGCCAGCCCCGGTTCCCACGCCCCCCGCCCTCGCCAACAAGGGCATGTGGACCCCCGAGCAGCTGCGGCCGCTGCTCGAATGCTCGGTCCTGCCAATCCGCAGCGTGGCGCTGCTGCATCAGATCGAGCAGGCTGGCGAGCACTCCTGGGCCACAGCCCCCACTTTCGCCCTGCTGCAGGCCGGCATCGCCGACACCGCCAACCCGCCCCCGCTCACACCGCCCAGCCACGCGCCTTACCTCACCAAAGGGCAAGCAGCGCCCAGCCCCGCCGGCACTTTGTTCGCCACGACGGCGTTCACCCCAGCGTCAGCCCTATACAAGGCCCAAGGCAAGCCCACCCCTTCGGGGTCCGAACCATCGCCTTCATCATTGTTGCCCGAACAGACAAGGCTTTCTTTCAACCTCCCAGAGCCTGCCTCCCAGGTACCACCGGCTGCCGCGGACCCCACGCCTCCGGAGTCACCGGCCCCGGCCGTCGGGTCAGCCGCCCCCAGTCCCTCCCAGGTGGGGGAGCCTTTCGTCCCGGACCTGGATGTCACGGCCTACTCCACCGACTACGCTCAATTGCATGACGAGTACGAGGCCCAACGGCGGGAGCTGGCCGTGGCACGGAGCGACCTGGAGTCCCTCACGCGGGATCTGGACATGGTGCGCACCGAACGAGATAATGCCCAGCAGCAGGCCCAGCGTTGCGCCGCGGCACAGCGGCAGGCCGAAGCCGTTCGGCTCAACAACTTCATCAGGTCGGTTCCCCCCCTCCTGTCCATCGCCACCAGACTCCACGGCCTCCAGTCCACGCCGCCAACGTTCGCCAACGCCGTGCGCAGTACCGTTCCGGCTTCATTCGAGCTGCCTCCCCCCGGCTCTCAGCAGTTCCTGGTCCTCGTGCCGGTCATACTCGCCGCAGCAGTTCTCACCTCGCCCCAGGCACCCAACCTCGAGGAGTTGGCTGACGTCCTCCGTAGGGCTATGGCCGCGCCAAGCGCCGTGCCGGTCCCGGAGACCCCTGCGCGTGCACCCGAATTGTCGTTCGCTGTCCCGGACCCGATCCCTAAGCCGAGGGCGGTCTCTGCCTTTCGGGCACCGGGCGCAACTGCCAAGCCGCCGTCGTCTATGCCGTCGCCTGCTGATGCCGCCCTGACCTCCCTGCTGGAGTGGATCCCGGAGATCCCCAAGGGCTGTGAGGACGAGGTTGCGCACGCGCTCCACCTCCAGCTCTTCCGCCAGTACGGTGCGAACGTCAACACCCTCCCGCAGTCGCCGATTCGGGAACAGTGGGCCTGGGTCCACAGCCACGCGCCCAGCCTGCCCGGCATCGCGGACGTCCTGCGCTCCTTCCTCTCCAACCCCCCTGCAGTCCAACGGGTTTCTGACAGCCCAGCCACCTCCCCAGCAGAAGCTGCAGCCGCCAACCAGGCACAGGGCGCAGCGAAAAAGAAGGGGTATACGCCTCAAAAAATTGATCCGCAGGTTTTCTCGAAAGCCCTGTGGGTCGGCTGGCAAGAAGTCGACGATCCGCCGTCCGGTGAAGTTGATGTAGGACTCCTCGGTGGTATCCTTCGGGATAAATTAGGCGTAGGCCTTTCCTCCATTACTGAAGAACAATTGAACCATACATCCAAGTTCACGATTGTCGGAATCCGACCAGCAGAGTACGAGCGAGGCATGCGACTGACCCCGAGCACACGGCTCGTGGCTAGCGAGTGACATGGGCCGAATCGAAGAAGCAACCGTTCACGCCCTGGGTGCCTGACCCTGACCGAGACCATCCGCCCCGGAAGACTCATCGGGGAAGCCGCGGGAAGCAGCGCCGTCCACGGGACCCTGACGATCAGGTGGACCTTACGGCAACGTCAGGATCGGACGGAGAACCAGACTCCAAATATCAGCGCAGGTACAGCCCCCGCCGCTCGGACCGGTCCCCGTCCCGCCGCCGCAGCCCAGGCCATCGCCGCGACAGCCCGCCGCCGAGGCGTCGTAGCGCGTACCGCGATGAACCCCAAGCGCATTCCAGCCGCCACGACCACCATGCAGCAGCCCCCCTCCAGCCCTACCCGTACTCGGGGGACCCCCACGACCCCCGGGTGGCCATGGCCCACAACCCCTACGCTCCCCCGCCCTGGAGCCCCCCAGCCGACCCCCACCGCTACCAGCCGTACTTCGGTCGGCATCCGCGAGACCGGTAACCCGGGACATGGCGGGGCGCAACGAGGACATCCCTGACGCTGTGTCTCAGCTCCGCCACTCCCACCTCGACGGCGTCCCCCACGTCCGGGACCTGCACCTGGGCGCATACACTCCCAGCTCCCCCCCCAGAGAGTGGGGCCTGGTACCGGTGCCGGCCCCAGGCACTGCCCAGTTCATCACGCCCCCCTACGCCCTCGAAATGTGCCTGCACCTGCCGGTGGGTGTGCACTACTACCGGGCGTGCAGCGGGGCAGACCCCTGGCCCCGTGACGTTCTGACGTTAGTGGGCGCCGTGCACTGTGTGCAGGTGGCGGGCTTCCATCAGTTGCAGCTCTGCCGCAAGGGCCTGCCACCCACCTCTTTCATCTTGCCCGAGCACCACCACGTGGTCCTCCCACAATCCCTACACAGCCGTGTCTCCATCACAGCCACAGGCCTCACCCGGGCCAGTGTCTTGGCGATAGCGGCCACGTACCACCACCGGCACCTCCGCAAGTGGGTGCGAGGCCTGCCTCGCGCCCTCCCCGCAGCCGTGGACCGCAAGCTAACCCGGCACTCCACCGCCGCCGGCTCCTGCCCTGGTCCCCCCCTCACCGGCCACGTGTCACCCCGCCCGGACGTGATGACCCTCAACGTGCAGATGTCCCTGCGACCTAAGCTCCGCGCCCTGGACGTCCTGGTGCGCGAGTGCCAGTACCCGCTAGCCCTGCATGTTCAAGAAGCGGGACCCCTGATCATCCAACGGGTGCACCCCCTGTACCACACCATCCAGGCACCAGCAAGAGTGGCTGGGGGATGTGCCACTCTCCTCTACAGGACCCCGGACCTGCTCGTGACCAGCCACAGCGCCCACCCGTCGGGACGAGCCCTCGTCACACACTTCACCATGGCGGGCGTGACCCACTGCCACGCCAACGTGTATCTCCCCGCCGACGGGAACCTCGACACCCTCCAAGAAATCCTGGATTGGGTATACCCGTACCTCCTCCTCACCCCGGCTAGAGTGGTTGTCCTGACAGGGGACCTGAACGCCAATTGCCGCTGGGTCTCGCACCTCCCTGTCTCCCCTGCCTCCCTCTGTGACCTCGTCCTCCCCACGCTCACGCGCCTTGGGATGCGCCGTCTGCGCCCCCTTGCGGAGGCCCCCACGTGGGTGAGCCCGCAAGGTTTCGCCGGTGCCCTGGACCACATCTTCCTCCGCGCCCCTTCGGAAGCAGCCCACACCACGGAGGTGCGCTCCGACTCCAGTTTCCCATCTGACCACCTACCCGTGACTGCCACCCTCCATGACCTCCCGCCAGCGCCCCAATTGGTGTGCCCTTCGAAAAAGGGCCGCTTCCCCATCCCGCGGGAGCCCCTCGCCAGCCAGCTCCGCACCCTCAACGACACTTTTCGGGCCGAACTGACTACGCCGCCCCCAGGCGCGCCCCACGCGCAGCCACGCTATACCGAGGTGACCTCTGCGCTATACGCCGCAGCTACGGCTGCCTACGGGCCCCCCGTCCCCAGCCAGCCGGTACCATCGACGATACGTGTCCACGTCACCAACCTTCAACGCTACACCCTCGCCTACCCGGATTGGGCATCCCAATCGTCGCACCTCGTGGAGGTCGCCCGCCTCAAAGAACGCATCCGAGCGGCCTGGGACGTTCTCCTTCTGGAGAAGGACGTAGGGCTGGCGCCCCTACCCGCTGCCCCTGGCCAGCCCACCAAAGTGGACTACCGCCGCACGTTAGGGGCGCGCTATGTACCCCCAGCGGATCCGGTCTACGTGGTAGGCGTCCCGGTACCTCTCCATCAACAAGCCGCCGTTGCGTTGGACCAGCTGCGCCAAAGGCACCTTGCCCCTCTTGAGGCACTCTCACTCGCGCACGTCCGGACCATCACGGGATGGGAGGGCAAGCCGCTCGGCCCACCACCCAACGCCACCATCGCAAACCTGCGAGCCATCATCCGCCGGGCGGCGGCCACTGTGCCGTACCACGATTTACTGGAGTACCGGCTGTTCGGACAATTGGAGGATACCCAATTTGCGACGATCGTGGACCTGATCAACAGTATTCTCCGTGGGGTACCCGTGCCCCAGGCACACTCTGCAGATTTCATCAACCTTCCGAAAAAGACGCCGCACGGCCCCATTGCAAACGGCAGGCCGCTGACCAATCTGGCCACGATATGGAAACTCACGGCCGCCCTCATCAAAGACCACTACCAGCCCTGCCTGGTTCAGGGCGGCATCCTGCCGCCCTACCAGTTCGGGATGTCCCCGCACTGCTCCTCCGTGGAGCTACTCCGCGTCCTACACGATGTATGGTGGGACCGCTGGCGCAGGCGCCTCGAAGCGTGGGTCCTGTCGGACGATGTCCGCCACGCGTATGGCTCCATCAACCACACCACCGAGTACGCCGTCCTCACCGCCGCAGGGATCTCCCCAGCCGACGCCGCGACCCTTCAGCACCATGACCGCGCCCTTGAGGTGCACATGGGGGGGGCTGACGGTCGCTCTCCGTCCTCCACCCGGCTGGGGGCCGGCACGGGGCAAGGGTGCCCCGTGTCCGGCATGAAGTACTGCATATATGGCGAAGTTCGGGGACACGAGGCCTGCCGTTCCGTCCCCCCCGCCGACACCCCCGCGGGCCCGCTGAACCGGGTTCTCCTGATGGATGATACCCGGTGGTTGCCCGGCGACCGTTGCCACTTGCCCGCCCTCGCCAGCGGCATTGAGAGGGCAGGCCGCCTCACCAACCTCCACTCTGACCCGACCAAAACAGTCTTGATCGGCACCGACATGCGCGATGGTCAGGTCCATTTCCTCAACGACACGGTATACCTCAATGGTCACCCCGTGCGCTGTGCCACAAGCCAGGACTACGTCCGCGTCCTTGGCCGCCATGCCCTTCCCCACCTCTTCCATCCCGTCGACTCCAGGCGCCTGTTCTCGGGCACCCGCGCTGCGTGCCGAGCGCTCCGCGCCCCGCGACTCCCCGCCCACTACCCCCTCGCCATGTATACCGCCAAGTGTCATGGGACGGTCAACTGGTTTACCTGTGTCCGCCCCCCCTCCTACGGGGCCCTGCGCGTGCTGGACGCCATGACCGCCTCGGCCATGCGCGCCACCGCTGGGTGGGCCCTCTCCGCCTTTGCTCACTTCCTCCGCGAGGTCCCCGAAGGGGGAGTCGGTATCCCCCCGGCGCCGGTCGTTGGGTTTGCTAACTTCTTCGGCGTCTACATCCGGCACCTGAACCACCCCAACCCCCTGGTCTGCCGGTCCACGCGCCACGGGCTCCTGACTGCCCTCTGGCGGTTCCATCCTTCCCAGCCCTGCCTCACCCCAGAGCTCGGGCTCCGGTGCACCGCGCACCCCACGGACCACGATCTGTTTGTCGCCCTGTGCCACCGGTGCGACATCGCCATCCACTTGCCCCCTGACAGCCATCTGCCACACCACGCCCCCCATGTGCTGGCCCTGTCGTCCCCCGGACTCGAGGTCCAGGACACCCATGCGTGGATGCTTGCAGGCCATCGCAGTACAGAGGACGCGCGACGGAAGGGGTGGCCCCGGGCCTCGCCCCGCCCCACTCCGCCGGTCGGCACCGCCCCCCCGGTTAGGCGTTGCCAAGCGGTGACTGCGACAGTCCCCACGTTCTCCTGGCTCCCTGAGAACTATGGGATCCTCCACGACGCGTCGTGGTGCCCGAAGACCCGGCGCTGCGGCGGGGCAGTGGCGGTGTTCTGCCCCGCCACCCTCCGGTACCAGGTGTACCCCGTCCCCATCCCCTTGAGGCTGGACAACGCCTACACGGCGGAGCTGTACACGGCATGGGTGGCCCTCACCGCCAGGGGGCCTTCAGCCGACCCTGCCATCGGCTTCCGATCCGGTGCGTGGCACTTTGCGCACTGCAAAGGGTACATCACAGCCCAGGAAGGGCGCCGCGAGCCGGAGGACTCGCTACAAGGAGATCTCATAAGATCGTGTCGCGACATGGCCCACGGTCACGCCCCTCCCCGTCACCTCTATTCCCATATCGCCGGCACCTGGCTTGATGCCCTGCTGGACCAGGTAGACGAGGCGGCAGGGCGAGCTGCGGACACCTGCCCAGACGCTGTGAGATGGCTCGGCCCCCTACAGCAACCCCGCGTCTGCTTCTCCCACGCGGGCCTCCAGGTCCACGACGCCGTGCCCCACGCGCGCCGCGCCTTGCTCGCCTCCCACCACGCCTACTCTGCGTCCCCCCCGCCTCAGCGCCACCCCGCCCTCAACGAGTACGCCAACGTCGTCAGCCACGGCCTCATCACATGGGGGGACCACCTCACGGTCACCGGCATCCGCCTCTCCCTGTTCCCCCCGAGGGACGCGCCCTGCCCCCTCTGCAACATGCCCGCCTCCGGGGACCACATCCTCTCATGCCCGCTAGACCCGCTCATCCGCGCCCACTACCATCGGTGGCTTGCGGCCCGACTCTCTCAGAGGTGCCATGCCTGGCGCCACTATACGCCCACTGCTTGGGGCACCCTCGTCCTTTGGGGGGACGAGCCGTTCATACTGGCTGTGGATGGCTCCCCGGCCCACCACACCATCGCAACCTACACTATTGGTCGTCTCGGAGCCATCTCCACGCCACACAGGGATGCCCTGCTGCACAGAGGTCTGCGTCCTGCGCGTCTCCGTCGCCTGCTCTGCGATGTCGTTCTCACTACCGTCCTCCTACATAAGCGGCACGCGGTGCCCGTCCTACCTCTTGCCGACCACTTCTCCCCCCTGCCGCGGGTCCCCGTGAACCAGTCCCTCGCCAACAACCCACCGCCAGAGTGGTATCACGTTGCCAACTGGGCCCCAACGCCCGGTTCGGGCAGGTGGCCGGCCTGGGACGTCCTCCTAGGACTCTGGCTATCAGGGGACCTCCTCCTGGCCCCTAAGGTGAAGTCCGCCATCTCCACCCGGAACAAGCGCAGTCCGTACCGCGTCCTATATGTGTACATCGAGAAGAACCAGATGCCGCCGGCCGTGCGGCAGGAGATTGAGCTGAAAGCCTATGACGTGATCATCTTGGACAGTCTCGGACGGCACGGGCTTGCCCCCCATCTCCCGGATCGACGCCGCCTCTGGGCCATCCATTACGGTGGCAATGGACGGAGCCTGGAGGCCGGCCTCTGTGGAGATGTGATCCCCTCGTGGTGTGCCGCACTACATTCCGCGTTCTCGGCCATCCTCACTGCGGCTTCCCAAGGACCCCGCACGATCTTCAAGGACATGCAGGTGGCCCTGGGACGGCCCGCCCCGTGGCCTGGTCCCCACCCGTGACCCGTCCTCGACCTCACGCGCCCGGACCGCTCCGGTGCAGCGCGCAGTCGTGCCGGACCGCACTCCTTGTCTGGCGGCGTTCTAAGTCGGAGGTGATGCCCCGGGAGACCCACATCTTCCGTGCCCGTTGATCTTGGAACGCTGACTCGGGTGGATCCAGGACAGTTCGGAGCGGTTGGTGGCCGGGACCGGAGAGCAGATCGGACCGTAGCGTTGTCGTACACCGACGTTGTGACCCAGACGGCCTGCTGGGAGGAGCGTTCTCAGGTGTGCGACGAGATTCGTCTTACTCTAGCGGAGGTAAGACGGAGGACTCCCTCGGCAGAGCCTGTGTGGGGCCCCCGAGGGACGACGCCAAGGCTCACCGTACGTGGGACCGCGGCACGCGCTCCTCCTCCTCCTCCTCCTCCCAGGCAGTGAGGCAGTGCATTGCAAGGGTGGCACTGCCTACTGCCCGAGGGTAGTGAGGCAGTGCATTGCAGGAGTTGCGCTACCCACTGCCCCCAGGCAGTGCGGCAGTGTATTGCAGGAGTTGCACTGCCCACTGCTCGCGGGCAGTGAGGCACTGAATTGCGGGAGTTGCACTGCCCACTTCCACCAGGCAGTGGGGTAGTGTATTCCAGGAGTTCCACTGCCCACTGCCCCCAAGCAGCGAGGCAGTGCATTGCACGAGTTGCACCGCCACTACCCGAGGGCTGTGAGGCGGTGCATTGCAGGAGTTCCACTGCCCACTGCCCCAAGGCAGTGCAGCAATGTATTGCAGGAGTTGCAGTGCCCACTGCCCCCAGGCAATGAGGCAGTGGATTGCACGAGTTGCACTGCCCACTGCCCCCAGGGCAGTGAGGCAGTGCATTGCAGGAGTTCCACCGCCCACTGCCCGCAGGCAGTGAGGCGGTGCATTGCAAGAGTTGCACTGCCCACTGCTCCAAGGCGGTGAGGCGGTGCTTTGCAGGGGTTCCACTGCCACTGCCCCCAGGCAGTGGGGCAGAGCATTGCAGGAGTTGCACTGCCCACTGCTCCCAGGCAGTGAGGTAGTGCATTGCAGGATTTCCACTGCCCACTGCCCCCAGGCAGTGAGGCAGTGCATTGCAGGGGTTTCACTGCCCACTGCCCCAAGGCAGTGAGGTAGTGCATTGCAGGAGTTCCACTGCCCACTGCCCCTAGGCAGTGAGGCAGTGCATTGCAGGAGTTCCACTGCCCATTGCCCCTAGGCAGTGAGGCAGTGCATGGCAGGAGTTGCGCTACCCACTGCCCCCAGGCACTGAGGCAGTGCATTGCACGAGTTCCACTGCCCAATGCCCCCAAGCAGTGGGGCAGTGCATTGGAGGAGTTGCGCTGCCCACTGCCCCCAGGCAATGAGGCAGTGCATTGCAGGAGTTGCACTGCCTAGTGCCCGAGGGCACTCAGGCAGTGCATTGCAGGAGTTGCACGGCCCACTGCCCCCGGGCAGTGAGGCGGTGCATTGCGGGAGTTGCACTGTCCACTGCCCCCAGGCAGTGAGGCAGTGCATTGTACGAATTCCACTACCCACTGCCCCCGGGCAGTGAGACACAGCATTGCAGGAGTTCCACTGCCCACTGCCCCCAGGCAGTGGGGCAGTGCATTGCAAGAGTTGCGCTGCCCGCTGCCCCCAGGCAGTGCGGAAGTGTATTGCAGGAGTTGCACGGCCCAGTGCCCCCGGGCAGTGAGGCGAGCATTGTGGGAGTTCCACTACCCACTGCCCCCGGGCAGTGAGATAGAGCATTGCAGGAGTTGCACTGCCCACTGCCCCCAGGCAGTGAGGCAGTGCATTGCGGGATTTGCGCTGCCTATTGCCCGAGGGCAGTGAGGCAGTGCATTGCAGAGTTGCACTGCCCACTGCCCCCAGCCAGTTGGGCAGTGCATTGCAGGAGTTCCACTGCCCACTACCCCCAGGCAGTGAGGAAGTGCATTGCAGGGGTTTCACTGCCCACTGCCCCAAGGCAGTGAGGTAGTGCATTGCAGGAGTTCCACTGCCCACTGCCCCCAAGCAGTGAGGCAGTGCATTGCAGGAGTTGCACTGCCCACTTCCACCAGGCAGTGGGGTAGTGTATTCCAGGAGTTCCACTGCCCACTGCCCCCAGGCAGTGAGGCACTGCATTGCACGAGTTGCACTGTCCACTGCCCCCAGGCAGTGGGCAGTGCATTGCAGGAGTTGCACTGCCCACTGCCCCCAGAGCAGTGAGGCAGTGCATTGCAGGAGTTGCACCGCCTACTGCCCGAGGGCAGTGAGGCGGTGCATTGCAAGAGTTCCACTGCCCACTGCCCCCAGGCAGTGCAGCAATGTATTGCAGGAGTTGCAGTGCCCACTGCCCCCAAGCAATGAGGCAGTGCATTGCAGGAGTTGCACCGCCTACTGCCCGAGGGCAGTGAGGCGGTGCATTGCAAGAGTTCCACTGCCCACTGCCCCCAGGCAGTGCAGCAATGTATTGCAGGAGTTGCAGTGCCCACTGCCCCCAAGCAATGAGGCAGTGCATTGCAGGAGTTGCACTGCCCACTGCCCCCAGGGCAGTGAGGCAGTGCATTGCAGGAGTTCCACTGCCCACTGCTCCAAGGCCGTGAGGCGGTGCTTTGCAGGGGTTCCACTGCCCACTGCCCCCAGGCAGTGGGGCAGAGCATTGCAGGAGTTGCGCTGCCCACTGCCCCCAGGCAGTGAGGCAGTGCATTGCAGGGGTTTCACTGCCCACTGCCCCAAGGCAGTGAGGTAGTGCATTGCAGGAGTTCCACTGCCCACTGCCCCTAGGCAGTGAGGAAGTGCATTGCAGGACTTGCACTGTCCGCTGCCCGCAGGTAGTGAGGTAGTGCATTGCAGGAGTTGCACTGTCCACTGCTCCCGGGCGCTGAGGCAGTGCATTGCAGGAGTTGCGCTGCCCACTGCCCCCAGGCAGTGAGGCAGTGCATTGCAGGAGTTGCATTGCCCACTGCCCCCAAGCAGTGGGGCAGTGCATTGCAGGAGTTGCGCTGCCCACTGCCCCCAGGCAGTGAGGTAGTGCATTGCAGGAGTTGCACTGCCCAGTGCCCCCAGGCAGTGGGGCAGTGCATTGCACGAGTTGCACTGCCCACTGCCCCCAGGCAGTGACGCACTGCATTGCAGGAGTTGCGGTGCCCACTGCCCCCAGGCAGTGGGGCAGTGCATTGCAGGAGTTGCGCTGCCTACTGCCCGAGGGCACTGAGGCAGTGCATTGCAGGAGTTGCACGGCCCAGTGCCCCCGGGCAGTGAGGCGGTGCATTGCGGGAGTTGCACTGTCCACTGCCCCCAGGCAGTGAGGCAATGCATTGCAGGAGTTCCACTGCCCACTGCCCCCAAGCAGTGAGGCAGTGCATTGCAGGATTTGCGCTGCCTATTGCCCGAGGGCAGTGAGGCAGCGCATTGCAGAGTTGCACTGCCCACTGCCCCCAGCCAATGGGGCAGTGCATTGCAGGAAGTCCACTGCCCACTGCCCCCAAGCAGTGAGGAAGTGCATTGCAGGGGTTTCACTGCCCACTGCCCCAAGGCAGTGAGGTAGTGCATTGCATGAGTTCCACTGCCCACTGCCCCCAGGCAGTGAGGTAGTGGCAGGAATGGCACTGTCCGCCGCCCGTAGGCAGTGAGGTAGTGCATTGCAGGAGTTGCACTGCCTACTGCTCGAGGGCACTGAGGCAGTGCATTGCAGGAGTTGCGCTGCCCACTGCCCCCAGGCAGTGGGGCAGTGCATTGCAAGAGTTGCGCTGCCCACTGCCCCCAGGCAGTGAGGCGTTGCATTGCAGGAGTTGCATTGCCCACTGCCCCCAGGCAGGGAGGCAGTGCATTGCAGGAGTTGCGCTACCCACTGCCCCCAGGCAGTGGGGCTGTGCATTGCAGGAGTTGCACTGCCCACTGCCCCGAGGCAGTGAGGCAGTGCATTGCAGGAGTTGCACTGCCCACTGCCCCCAGGCAGGGAGGCAGTGCATTGCAGGAGTTGCGCTACCCACTGCGCCCAGGCAGTGGGGCAGTGCATTGCAGGAGTTGCACTGCCCGCTGCCCCAAGGCAGTGAGGCAGTGCATTGCAGGAGTTCCACTGCCCACTGCCCCCAGGCAGTGGGGCAGTGCATTGCAGAAGTTGCGCTGCCCGCTGCCCCCAGGCACTACGGCAGTGTATTGCAGGAGTTGCACGGCCCAGTGCCCCCGGGCAGTGAGGCGGTGCATTGTAGGAGTTCCACTACCCACTGCCCCCGGGCGGTGAGACAGAGCATTGCAGGAGTTCCACTGCCCACTGCCCCTGGCAGTGAGGCAGTGCATTGCAGGAGTTGCACTGCCCACTGCCCCCAGGCAGGGAGGCAGTGCATTGCAGGAGTTGCGCTGCCCACTGCCCCCAGGCAGTGGGGCACTGCATTGCACGAGTTGCACTGCCCACTGCCCCCAGGCAGTGAGGCAGTGCATTGCAGGAGTTGCACTGCCCACTGCCCCCAGGCAGTGAGGCAGTGCATTGCAGGAGTTCCACTGCCCACCGCCCCCAGGCAGTGGGGCAGTGCATTGCAGAAGTTGCGCTGCCCGCTGCCCCCAGGCACTACGGCAGTGTATTGCAGGAGTTGCACGGCCCAGTGCCCCCGGGCAGTGAGGCGGTGCATTGTAGGAGTTCCACTACCCACTGCCCCCGGGCGGTGAGACAGAGCATTGCAGGAGTTCCACTGCCCACTGCCCCCAGGCAGTGAGGCAGTGCATTGCAGGAGTTGCGCTGCCTATTGCCCGAGGGCAATGAGGCAGTGCATTGCAGAAGTTGCACTGCCCACTGCCCCCAGCCAGTGGGGCAGTGCATCGCAGCAGTTCCACTGCCCACTGCCCCCAGGCAGTGAGGCAGTGCATTGCAAGGGTGGCACTGCCTACTGCCCGAGGGTAGTTGGGCAGTGCATTGCAGGAGTTGCACTGCCCACTGCCCCCGGGCACTGAGGCAGTGCATTGCGGGAGTTGCACTGCCCACTTCCACCAGGCAGTGAGGCAGTGTATTCCAGGAGTTCCACTGCCCAGTGCCCCCGGGCACTGAGGCAGTGCATTGCAGGAGTTGCATTGCCCACTGCCCCCAGGCAGTGAGGCAGTGCATTGCAGGAGTTGCGCTGTCCATTGCCCCTAGGCAGTGAGGCGGTGTATTGCAGGAGTTGCGATGCCCACTGCCCCCAGGCAGTGTGGCGGTGCATTGCAGGAGTTGCACTATCCATTGCCCCTAGGCAGTGAGGCGGTGTATTGCAGGAGTTGCAGTGCCCACTGCCCCCAGGCAATGAGGCAGTGCATTGCAGTAGTTGCACTGCCCCCTGCCCCCAGGGCAGTGAGGCAGTGCATTGCAGGAGTTCCACTGCCCACTGCTCCCAGGCAGTGAGGTAGAGCATTGCAGGATTTCCACTGCCCACTGCCCCCAGGCATTGAGGCAGTGCATTGCAGGGGTTTCACTGCCCACTGCCCTAAGGCAGTGAGGTAGTGCATTGCAGGACTTGCACTGTCCGCTGCCCGTAGGCAGTGAGGTAGTGCATTGCAGGAGTTCCACTGCCCACTGCACCGTGGCAGTGAGGCTGTGCATTGCAGGACTTGCACTATCCGCTGCCCGTAGGCAGTGAGGTAGTGCATTGCAGGAGTTGCACTGCCTACTGCCCGAGGGCACTGAGGCAGTGCATTGCAGGAGTTGCACTGTCCACTGCTCCCGGGCGGTGAGGCAGTGCATTGTAGGAGTTGCGCTGCCCACTGCCCCCAGGCAGTGAGGCAGTGCATTGCAAGAGTTGCACTGCCCACTGCCCCCAGGCAGTGAGGCAGTGCATGGCAGGAGTTGGGCTACCCACTGCACCCAGGCAGTGGGGCAGTGCATTGCAGGAGTTGCACTGCCCACTGCCCCTAGGCAGTGAGGCAGTGCATTGCAGGACTTGCATTGTCCGCTGCCTGTAGGCAGTCAGGTAGTGCATTGCAGGTGTTGCACTGCCTACTGCCCCCAAGCAGTGAGGCAGTGCATTGCAGGAATTCCACTGCCCACTGCCCCCAGGCAGTGGGGCAGTGCATTGCACGAGTTGCGCTGCCTGCTGCCCCCGGGCAGTGCCGCAGTGTATTGCAGGAGTTGCCGGCCCAGTGCCCCCCGAGAAGTGACGCGGTGCATTGCACGAGTTGCACTCTCCACTGCCCCCAGGCAGTGAGGCAGTGCATTGTAGGAGTTCCACTACCCACTGCCCCCGGGCAGTGAGACAGAGCATTGCAAGAGTTGCGCTGCCCACTGCCCCCAGGCAGTGAGGCAGTGCATTGCAGGAGTTGCGCTGCCTATTGCCTGAGGGCAGTGAAGCAGTGCATTGCAGGAGTTGCACTGCCCACTGCCCCCAGCCAGTGGGGCAGTGCATTGCAGGAGTTCCACTGCCCACTGCCCCCAGAGCAGTGAGGCAGTGCATTGCAAGGGTGGCACTGCCTACTGCCCGAGGGTAGTGAGGCAGTGCATTGCAGGAGTTCCACTGCCCACTGCCCCCAGGCAGTGCGGCAGTGTATTGCAGGAGTTCCACTGCCCACTGCCCCCGGGCAGTGAGGCAGTGCATTGCGGGAGTTGCACTGCCCACTGCCCCCAGGCAGTGAGGCAGTGTATTCCAGGTGTTCCACTGCCCACTGCGACCAGGCAGTGAGGCAGTGCATTGCAGGAGTTGCAGTGCCCACTGCCCCCAGGCATTGGGGCAGCGCGTTGCAGGAGTTGCACTGTCCATTGCCCCTAGGCAGTGAGGCGGTGTGTTGCAGGAGTTCTGTTGCCCACTTCCCCCAGGCAGTGTGGCGGTGTATTGCAGGAGTTGCACTGCCCACTGCCCCGCCAGTGAGGCAGTGCATTGCAGGAGTTGCACTGCCCACTGCCCCCAGGGCAGTGAGGCAGTGCATTGCAGGAGTTGCAGTGCCTACTGCCCGAGGGCACTGAGGCAGTGCATTGCAGGAGTTGCGCTACCCACTGCCCCCAGGCAGTGAGGCAGTGCATTGCAGGAGTTTCGCTGCCCACTGCCCCCGGGCAGTGAGGCAGTGCATTGCACGAGTTGCGCTGCCCACTGCCCCCAGGCAGTGGGGCAGTGCATCGGAGGAGTTGCGCTGCCCACTGCCCCCAGGCAGTGAGGCAGTGCCTGCAGGAGTTGCACTGCCTACTGCCCGAGGTCACTGAGGCAGTGCATTGCACGAGTTGCACTGACCGCTGCTCCCGGGCGGTGAGGCAGTGCATTGCAGGAGTTGCGCTGCCCACTGCCCCCAGGCAGTGGGGCAGTGCATTGCAGGAGTTGCACTGCCCACTGCCCTCAGGCGCTGAGGCAGTGCATTGCAGAAGTTGCGCTGCCCGCTGCCCCCAAGCAGTGCGGCAGTGTATTGCAGGAGTTGCACGGCGCAGTGCCCCCGGGCAGTGAGGCGGTGCATTGCGGGAGTTGCACTATCCACTGCCCCCAGGCAGTGAGGCAGTGCATTGTAGGATTTCCACTACCCACTGCCCTAGGGCAGTGAGGCGGTGCATTGCAAGAGTTGCACTGCCCACTGCCCCCAGGCAGTGGGGCAGTGCATTGCAGGAGTTGCACTGCCCACTGCCCTCAGGCACTGAGGCAGTGCATTGCACGAGTTGCGCTGCCCGCTGCCCCCAAGCAGTGCGGCAGTGTATTGCAGGAGTTGCACGGCGCAGTGCCCCCGGGTAGTGAGGCGGTGCATTGCGGGAGTTGCACTATCCACTGCCCCCAGGCAGTGAGGCAGTGCATTGCGGGAGTTGCACTGCCCACTGCCCCCAGGCAGTGAGGCAGTGCATTGCAGGAGTTGCAGTGCCCACTGCCCCCAGGCAGTGGGGCAGCGCATTGCACGAGTTGCACTGTCCATTGCCCCTAGGCAGTGAGGCGGTGTGTTGCAGGAGTTGTGCTGCCCACTGCCCCCAGGCAGTGTGGCGGTGTATTGCAGGAGTTGCACTGCCCACTGCCCCGCCAGTGAGGCAGTGCATTGCACGAGTTGCACTGCCCACTGCCCCCAGGGCAGTGAGGCAGTGCACTGCAGGAGTTGCACGGCCTACTGCCCGAGGGCAGTTAGGCAATGCATTGCAGGAGTTCCACTGCCCACTGCTGCGAGGCAGTGCAGCAATGTATTGCAGGAGTTGCACTGCCCACTGCCCCCAGGCAATGAGGCAGTGCATTGCAGGAGTTGCACTGCCCACTGCCCCCAGGGCAGTGAGGCAGTGCATTGCAGGAGTTCCACTGCCCACTGCCCCCAGGCAGTGGGGCAAAGCATTGCAGGAGTTGCGCTGCCCACTGCTCCCAGGCAGTGAGGTAGTGCATTGCAGGAGTTCCACTGCCCACTGCCCCCAGGCAGTGAGGCAGTGCATTGCAGGACTTGCACTGTCCGCTGCCCGTAGGCAGTGAGGTAGTGCATTGCAGGAGTTGCACTGCCTACTGCCCGAGGGCACCGAGGCAGTGCATTGCAGGAGTTGCACTGTCCACTGCTCCCGGGCGGTGAGGCAGTGCATTGTAGGAGTTGCGCTGCCCACTGCCCCCAGGTAGTGAGGCAGTGCATTGCAGGAGTTGCACTGCCTACTGCCCGAGGGCACTGAGGCAGTGCATTGCAGGAGTTGCGCTACCCACTGCCCCCAGGCAGTGGGGCAATGCATTGCAGGAGTTTCACTGCCCACTGCCCCCAGGCAGTGAGGCAGTGCATTGCAGGAGTTCCACTGCCCACTGCCCCCAGGCAGTGGGGCAGTGCATTGCAGGAGTTGCGCTGCCCACTGCCCCCAGGCAGTGAGGCAGTGCATTGCAGGAGTTGCACTGCGAACTGCCCCCAGGCAGTGAGGCAGTGCATTGCAGGAGTTCCACTGCCCACTGCTGCGAGGCAGTGCAGCAATGTATTGCAGGAGTTGCACTGCCCACTGCCCCCAGGCAATGAGGCAGTGCATTGCAGGAGTTGCACTGCCCACTGCCCCCAGGGCAGTGAGGCAGTGCATTGCAGGAGTTCCACTGCCCACTGCCCCCAGGCAGTGAGGCAGTGCATTGCAAGAGCTGCACTGCCCACTGCTCCAAGGCATTGAGGCGGTGCTTTGCAGGGGTTCCACTGCCCACTGCCCCCAGGCAGTGGGGCAAAGCATTGCAGGAGTTGCGCTGCCCACTGCTCCCAGGCAGTGAGGTAGTGCATTGCAGGAGTTCCACTGCCCACTGCCCCCAGGCAGTGAGGCAGTGCATTGCAGGACTTGCACTGTCCGCTGCCCGTAGGCAGTGAGGTAGTGCATTGCAGGAGTTGCACTGCCTACTGCCCGAGGGCACCGAGGCAGTGCATTGCAGGAGTTGCACTGTCCACTGCTCCCGGGCGGTGAGGCAGTGCATTGCAGGAGTTGCACTGCCTACTCCCCGAGGGCACTGAGGCAGTGCATTGCAGGAGTTGCGCTACCCACTGCCCCCAGGCAGTGGGGCAATGCATTGCAGGAGTTTCACTGCCCACTGCCCCCAGGCAGTGAGGCAGTGCATTGCAGGAGTTCCACTGCCCACTGCCCCCAGGCAGTGGGGCAGTGCATTGCAGGAGTTGCGCTGCCCACTGCCCCCAGGCAGTGAGGCAGTGCATTGCAGGAGTTGCACTGCCCACTGCCCCCAGGCAGTGAGGCAGTGCATTGCACGAGTTGCACTGCCCATTGCCCCCAGGCAGTGGGGCAATGCATTGCAGGAGTTGCACTGCCCACTGCCCCCAGGCAGTGAGGCAGTGCATTGCACGAGTTGCGCTGCCTACTGCCCGAGGGCAGTGAGGCAGTGCATTGCAAGAGTTGCACTGCCCACTGCCCCCAGGCAGTGAGGCAGTGCATTGCAGGAGTTGCGCTGCCCACTGCCCCAAGGCAGTGAGGCAGCGCATTGCAGGGGTTGCCCTGCCCACTTCCCCCAGGTAGTGGGGCAGAGCATTGCACGAGTTGCACTGCCCACTGCCCCCGGGCAGTGAGGCAGTGCATTGCAGGAGTTGCACTGCCCACTGCTCCAAGGCAGTGAGGCAGTGCATTGCAGGAGTTGCACTGCCCACTGCCCCCAGGCAGTGGGGCAATGCATTGCAGGACTTCCACTGCCCACTGCCCCCAGCAAGTGAGGCAGTGCATTGCAGGAGTTGCACTGTCCACTGCCGCGAGGCAGTGAGGCAGTGCATTGCAGGAGTTGCACTGCCCACTGCTCCAAGGCAGTGAGGCGGTGCATTGCATGGGTTCCAGTGCCCACTGCCCCCAGGCCGTGGGCCCCTGCATTGCACGAGTTGCACCGTCCACTGCCCGCAGGCAGTGAGGCGGTGCATTGCAGGAGTTGCACTGCCCACTGCCCCCAGCCAGTGGGGCAGTGCATTGCAGGAGTTCCACTGCCCAGTGCCCCTAGGCAGTGAGGCACTGTATTGCAGGACTGGCATTGCTTACTGCCCGAGGGTAGTGAGGCAGTGCATTGCCGGAGTTCCACTGCCCACTGCCCCTAGGCAGTGCGGCAGTGTATTGCAGGAGTTGCACTGCCCACTGCCCAAGGGCAGTGAGGCAGTGCATTGCAGGCAGTGAGGCAGGGCATTGTAGGAGTTCCACTGCCCACTGCCCCAGGCAGTGAGACAGAGCATTGCAGGAGTTGCACTGCCCACTGCCCCCAAGCAGTGAGGCAGTGCATTGCAGGAGTTGCACTGCCCACTGCCCCCAAGCAGTGAGGCAGTGCATTGCAGGAGTTGCGCTGCCCACTGCCCCAGGGCAGTGAGGCAGCGCATTGCAGGGGTTGCACTGCCCACTGCTCCAAGGCACTGAGGCAGTGCATTGCAGGAGTTGCACTGCCGACTGCCCCCAAGCAGTGAGGCAGTGCATTGCAGGAGTTGCATTGCCCACTGCCCCCAAGCAGTGGGGCAATGCATTGCAAGCGTGGCACTGCCCACTGCTCCCAGGCACCCTCGTCAGGCCGGGCCCACCCCGCCCGCCACCCGTCCAGGACTCCTCCCTGGGCCAGAGGTGCAGCCTGTGAGGGGCAGATGCACCACTGCCACACACAGTGCACCTGCTCGATATCTGGTGGCCTGGCACCAGGATAAAAACCCCCAGGATGGTAGCTGTGGGACGGATTGCCCACAAGCACAGCCAGGCAACGGCCACGTGTTTCCTCACTCACTCACTCACTCACTCCCTCACTCACTCACTCACTCGCTCACTCACCCGCGTCAGCCCAGGGCCCACCCCTGCCACCCTCCGAGGGCCCCCCAGCCGCCCAGGCTCACCCACGCTCCCCCTTCACGCGCCGGCTCACTGGCAGGGTACCACCGTGGTGCCGTCGACGAATACGTGCACCGCCGTGGCACGATCTTCGGGGCAGAGCGCCATCGTGGCACTGCCTAGCCGTGACGCCAGTCCAGTGGCGAAGCGGCACCGTGGTGCCGCCAGCGTGCACGTGCGCCATCGTGGCGCGGCTGACGCACAGGTATGCCATTGCTGTGCCTCCTCTAGGGCCATGCGACACCAGCACAGTCGCAGGGCACCACCGTGGTGCCGCCAACGCCCGGGTACGCCGTAGCGGCGCGACCTCCGGGGCAGAGCGCCGTCGCGGCGCCGACTGAACGCCCGTGCGTTGTCGTGGCGCCGGCTCAGTGACAGAGCACAATCGTTGTGCCGCCAACACGCACGTGCGCCGTCGTGGCGCGGTTTCCGGTGCAGAGCGGGAGGTCGTCCAATTTTCGTGGACCCTCTCCCCCCATGCCCCTTCCCGCTCTTTCCTCCAGGAATGGCGCCACCTCAGCAGCAGAGCGCCACCGTGGTACAGCCTGCGCACAAATGCGCCGTCGTGGCGCCGCCCTCATGGCATAGCGCCACCATGGCGCCTACTCAGTGGCAGGGCGCCGCCGTGGTGCGGCCAACGTACAGGTATGCCGTTGCTGCGCAACCTCCAGGGCAGTGCGCCAACGTGGCCCGCGCTCCGACACCTCTGCGCCGACATGGCGCGGGCTCAATGGCGGGGCACCATCGTGGTGCCGCCCTATGCCTCCGTGGCGCTAGTTCAGTGGCAGAGCGCCATCGTGGTGCCGCCAACGCACACGTGCGCCGTCGTGGCGCAATTCTCAGGGCAGAGCGCCACCGCGGCGCTGCCCAGACAGCCCTGTGCCGACGTGGCGCCAGTTCAGTGACATGGCACCACCGTGGTGCAATCGACGTCCACATGCGCCGTCGTGGCGCAATCTTCAGGGCAGAGCGCCACCGTGGTGCTGCCCAGACGGTCTTCGTGCGCCAGCCTGGCCATGGTGTATCCTCCAGGCCGATACACGAGGCACCATGGCGAGGTCTGCACCTGGCGCTCCGCCAACCCCCGTGACACCCCGTGCAGAGGTGACGTGTCATCGGCGGTACTCACCGCCTCACGTGCCATCGGCGAACGTCGCCGTCTCGCCCGGGCACCATCGTGGTGCCATTTTCTCGGTCACGTGCCGTCTCAGTGCACGTATCGTGGGGCTCGTCGTTTGGGCTCGGCCTTTGCGGCCGGGCGTCGTCGGTGACCTCCACGGCGGTGCACCACCGTGGTGCTATGGCCGTGACGCACGTCCCGCACTCACAGAACCCGGGGGTACCCAGGCCACCGGCGGTGCGCGTGATCGTGTGGCGTGACCGTACTCGCGACGCCGGCGGTACTCAGCCCACCGGCAGTGCGCATAGTCGTGCTGGGCCGCGTTCTATTTAGCCCGGCGACGTTTTCAAGTCGGGGGTGAGGCCCCGGGAGACCCACACCTTCTCAGCTCACGTTGATCTTGGAACGCTGACTCGGGTGGATCCAGGACAGTTCGGGGCAGTCGGTGGCCGGGACCGGAGAGCTGATCGGACCGTAGCGTTGTCGTACACCGGCGTTGTGACCCAGACGGCCTGCTGGGAGGAGCGTTCTCAAGTGTGCGACGAGATTCGTCTTACTCTAGCGGAGGTAAGACGGAGGACTCCCTCGGCAGAGCCTGCGTGGGGCCCCCGAGGGACGACGCCAAGGCTCACCGTACGTGGGACCGCGGCAGGCGCTCCTCCTCCTCCTCCTCCTCCTCCCCAGGCAGTGAGGCAGTGCATTGCAGGAGTTGCACTGTCCACTGCCGCGAGGCAGTGCGGCAGTGCATTGCACGAGTTGCACTGCCCACTGCTCCAAGGCAGTGAGGCGGTGCATTGCATGGGTTCCACTGCCCACTGCCCCCAGGCAGTGGGGCCCTGCATTGCACGAGTTGCACCGTCCACTGCCCGCAAGCAGTGAGGCGGTGCATTGCAGGAGTTGCACTGCCCACTGCCCCCAGCCTGTGGGGCAGTGCATCGCAGGAGTTCCACTGCCCAGTGCCCCTAGGCAGTGAGGCAGTGTATTGCAGGACTGGCATTGCTTACTGCCCGAGGGTAGTGAGGCAGTGCATTACAGGAGTTCCACTGCCCACTGCCCCCAGGCAGTGCGGCAGTGTATTGCAGGAGTTGCACTGTCCACTGCCCCAGGGCAGTGAGGCAGTGCATAGCGCGAGGTGCACTGCCCACTGCCCCCAGGCAGTGGGGCAGTGCATTGTAGGAGTTCCACTGCCTACTGCCCCCAGGCAGTGAGACAGAGCATTGCAGGAGTTCCACTGCCCACTGCCCCCAGGCAGTGAGGCAGTGCATTGCAGGAGTTGCGCTGCCCACTTCCCCAGGGCAGTGAGGCAGCGCATTGCAGGGGTTGCACTCCCCACTTCCCCCAGGTGGTGAGGCAGTGCATTGCAGGAGTTGCGGTGCCCACTGCCCCCGGGCAGTGGGGCAGTGCATTGCACGAGTTGCATTGCCCATTGCCCCCAGGCAGTGAGGCAGTGCATTGCAGTGAGTTGCACTGCCCACTGCCCCCAGGCAGTGAGACAGAGCATTGCAGGAGTTCCACTGCCCACTGCCCCCAGGCAATGAGGCAGTGCATTGCAGGAGTTGCACGGCCCACTGCTCCCAGGCAGTGAGGCAGTCCATTGCAGGAGTTGCGGTGCCCACCGCCCCCAGGCAGTGGGGCAGTGCATTGCAAGAGTTGCACTTCCCCCTGCCCCCAGGCGGTGGGGCAGTGCATTGCACGAGTTGCATTGCCCACCGCCCCCAGGCAGTGAGGCAGTGCATTGCAGTGAGTTGCACTGCCCACTGCCCCCAGGCAGTGAGACAGAGCATTGCAGGGGTTCCACTGCCCACTGCCCCTAGGCAGTGAGGCAGTGCATTGCAGGAGTTGCGCTGCCCACTGCCCCCAGGCTGTGAGGCAGTGCGTTGCAGGAATTGCACTGTCCCGTGCCCCCAGGCAGTGAGGCAGTGCGTTGCCCGAGTTGCACTGCCCACTGCCCCCAAGGAAGTGAGGCAGTGCATTGCAGCGGTTCCACTGCCCACTGCCCCCAGGTAGTGAGGCAGTGCATTGCAGGAGTTGCACTGCCTGCTTCCGCCAGGCAGTGAGGTGGTGTATTGCACGAGGTCCACTGCCAACTGCCCCCAGGCAGTGAGGCAGTGTATGGCAGGAGGTCCACTGCCCCCTGCCCCCAGGCATGGGGGCAGTGCATTGGGGGATGTGCACTGCCCGCTGCCCCCAAGCAATGAGGCAATGTATTGCGGGAGTTCCACTGCCCATTGCGTGAGGCAGTGTATTGCAGGAGTTGCACTGCCCACTGCCCCCAGGCAGTGAGACAGTGCATTGCAGGATTTGCACTGCCCACTGCCCCCAGGCAGTGAGGCAGTGGATTACAGGAGTTGCACTGCCCACTGCCCCAAGGCCGTGGGGCGGTCTATTGCAGGAGTTGCACTGCCCACTGCCCCCAGGCAGTGGGGCAGTGCATTGCAGGAGTTGCACTGCCCACTGCCCCCAGGCAGTGGGGCAGTCTATTGCAGGAGGTCCACTGCCCACTGCCCCCAGGCAGTGCGGCAGTGCGTTGCAGAAGCTGCACTGTCCACTCCCCCCAAGCAGTGAAGCAGTTCATTGCAGGAGGTCCACTCCCCAGTGCCCCTAGGCAGTGAGGCAATGCATTGCAGGAGGTCCACTGCCCATTGCTGCCAGGCAGTGGGGCTGTGCATTGAAGGAGGTCCACCGCCCACTGCCCCCAGGCAGTGAGGCAGTGTGTTGCAGGAGGTCCACTGCCCACTGCCCCCAGGCAGTGAGGCAGTGCATTGCAGGAGGTCCACTGCCCACTGCCCCCAGGCAGTGGAGCAGTGCATTGAAGGAGGTCCACTGCCCACTGCCCCCAGGCTGTGACGCAGTGTGTTGCGGTAGGTCCACTGCCCACTGCCCCCAGGCAGTGAGGCGGTGTATTGCAGGAGGTCCACTGCCCACTGCCCCAAGGCAGTGGGGCAGTGTATTGCAGGAGTTGCACTGCCCACTGCCCCCGGGCAGTGAGGCAGTGCATTGCAGGAGGTCCACTGCCCACTGCCCCCAGGCAGTGGGGCAGTGCATTGCAGGAGTTCCACTGCCCACTGCCCCCAAGCGGTGAGGCAGTGCATTGCAGGAGGTCCACTGCCCATTGCCCCCAGGGCAGTGGGGCAGTGCCTTGCACGAGGTCCGCTGCCCGTTGCCCCCGGGCAGTGAGGTAGTGTATTGCAGGAGTTGCACTGCCCACTGCCCCCAGGCAGTGAGGCAGTGCATTGCAGAAGTTGCACTGCCCACTGCACCCAGGCAGTGGGGCAGTGCATTGCGGAAGGCCCATTGCCCACTGCCCCCAGGCAGTGGGGCAGCCTATTGCAGGAGTTCATCTGCCCACTGCCCCCAGGCAGTGAGGCAGTGCATTGCAGGAGATCCACTGCCCCCCGCCCCCAGGCAGCGGAGCAGCGCATTGCAAAAGTCCCACTGCCCACTGCCCCCAGGCAGTGAAGCAGTGCGTTGCAGGAGGTCCATTGCCCACTGCCCTCAGGCCGTGGCGCAGTGTGTCGCAGGAGTACCACTGCCCACTGCCCCAGGCACGGCGGCAGTGTATTGCAGGAGATGCCCGGCCCACTGCCCCAAGGGAGGGAGGCAGTGAGCGGCGGGAGTACCGCTCCCCACTGCCCTCGGGCAATGCGGCAGTGCGAAGCACGATTTCCATTGCCCCCAACCCCCCAGGCTGCCTGGTAGTGCGTTACACTGCCCACTGCCCCCTGCCCACAACAACAGTGCAGCAGGGCACACACAGTGCAGTGTGGTGCAGAGCACCAAGCAGTGCGGCACCACACAGAAGGCACTGGTGGTGCAGCGCGGCACGCAGGGTGCAGTTGGCAAATGAGACCCTGTGTGACTGCGCGCAGGCGTCGGCAAGGCGGTGTCGGCCAAGTGCGAGAGTGCACTGGTCTGGCTATGCCACAACACACTTACACACAGCGCGCACACAACACACACAGCCCAGCCCGTTTACCTGTACCCGTGGGTAGACATCCCGGCCTTTGCCTTTTGGTAACAGCGCCTTCGGCACACCACACCACACCACACCACACTGAGTACTCCCCAGCTCTACTCACGGGCTGGGTGCCGGGTGCGAAGCCCCCGACGACAGGGCCCGGGCACTGCCAATAGGCGGTGTACTAACAGTGTCGGGTGCGCGCACGTCCCAGTGCCAAGCACCATCCCCAGGGACCCCGCGGCCCCTAGTACCGGCCGCCTTGGCCCTGGGAACGGTCAGCGACCCTCCGTAGAGGACGGCTGACCAAGCCTCCCCCTCCTCTCTTCCCCTACGCGCCCGCCCACGCGCCAGCCCACGCAGGAGCCCGGACATGCGCCCCCCCCGCGCCTTTGCCCCACCCACAGGGCCCTTTGCCCCAACTCCATCCCACACACCCTCATGCAGCTCTCGGTGCCCCCCATGCACTACCTCCCGCAGCCACTCCGTGCCGCCTTCCCTGCCCACTGCCCCCCCCCCCCCACCCCCTTCTCCTGCCCTTGCCCCTCTCACAGGCTGGCAGCGCCCGTGCGGCGCGCCTCCAGGGCCCCGCATCGGCGGCCGGCCGCGTGAGCAACTGGGCCCGGGCGCGCCGACGAGGAGACTCCAATGCGGGGTCTTCATGGCAGGCGTCCAGGTGTGCAGGTGGAAAGGGCCCTGGAGGGTGCATGTGAGGGGCCCCCGCCCTAGCATAGGCGCGGTGCTTGGGAGGAGAGGATGGCCGGTGGCGCGGACATGCGCGGGGGGCCCCAACAACGACCCCCCGCACTTCAACATGTGCGAGAGTAAGAGGAGGGATATGCAGCTGGCCTGAGTGGTTGAGGACTGGAGTGGAGCAGGCTTCCATACCAACAGACGTTGAATGTGGGTCAGTCAATTGTAAGCCGGATGACAATGCCTGAAGACACAGTCCCTGTCCCCGTCCGGTTGGACACCCCGGTATCGGTATCCAACATCCTTTAGGTACGGTATAAGGCCCCCCGGCCACCACCCCGGCGCCAACAACAGGGAGGGCGTCCGGGAGGGGTAACAGCCCCCGATCCCCCAAAGGCAGCCCCAAAGGTGAGCGCACCACTGGAAGGGGCATGTCTGCGGGGTAAACAAAAGCGCTGAGTAATTCCCTAACGTAATGAATAGTGCCTACTGCCGTAACTAATGCTTAACAGGGTAAATGCCCCCCCCCCGGGGCCAGTTTAGTGCGCAACCCCCAGAGCCGGACTCGACCGGCTGTACTGAAGCGAGCCCAGAAATGGGTATGGCAGGCCACAGTCAAGCTGGTAGCCACGCCTCAGTACACTCCGTGGGCTCATAAGGCCCACGGGGGCCCCAAACACCGTTACGTTCGGGAGTTAAGCCCCGGCGGTGTTTGGGGTTGTTCCTGGTTAAGAGGACTCACGTTGAGTCCCAGATACTGCTACCCCGTGGTTATGACCCCCGGTACTGCCTGCTTACTTGCCTGCTGCTGCTAAGAGGTAGGAGGGGGTACCCACAGGCCTAGCAGGAGACTCCGAACACCCCCTGGGCTGGGCTCCCCGTCCCCCCCAGGCCGGTGCGCCCGGTTCTCTGAAGAAGATGGCCCCCCCTTGGCCTGGCAGGAGACTCCGAACACCCCCTGGGCAGGACTCCCTGTCCCCCCCGGGCCGGTGCGCCCGGTTCTCTGAAGAAGATGGCCCCCCCTTGGCCTGGCAGGAGACTCCGAACACCCCCTGGGCAGGACTCCCCGTCCCCCCCGGGCCGGTGCGCCCGGTTCTCTGACGCCGATGGCCCCCCCTTGGCCTCGCAGGAGACTCCGAACACCCCCTGGGCAGGACTTCCCGTCCCCCCCGGGCCGGTGCGCACGGTTCTCTAAAGAAGATGGCCCCCCCTTGGCCTGGCAGGAGACTCCGAACACCCCTTGGGCAGGACTCCCCGTCCCCCCCGGGCCGGTGCGCCCGGTTCTCTGAAGAAGATGGCCCCCCCTTGGCCTGGCAGGAGACTCCGAACAGCCCCTGGGCAGGACTCCCCGTCCCCCCCGGGCCGGTGCGCCCGGTTCTCTGAAGAAGATGGCCCCCCCTTTGGCTTGGCAGGAGACTCCGAACACCCCCTGGGCTGGGCTCCCCGTCCCCCCCAGGCCGGTGCGCCCGGTTCTCTCAAGCAGATGGCCCCCCATTGGCCTTACAGGAGACTCCGAACACCCCCTGGGCGGAGCTCCCCGTCCCCCCCAGGCAGGTGCGCCCGGTTCTCTGAAGCAGATGGCCCCCCATTGGCCTTGCAGGAGACTCCGAACACCCCCTGGGCTGGGCTCCCCGTCCCCCCCAGGCCGGTGCGCCCGGTTCTCTGAAGAAGATGGCCCCCCCTTTGGCTTGGCAGGAGACTCCGAACACCCCCTGGGCTGGGCTCCCCGTCCCCCCCAGGCCGGTGCGCCCGGTTCTCTGAAGCAGATGGCCCCCCATTGGCCTTACAGGAGACTCCGAACACCCCCTGGGCGGAGCTCCCCGTCCCCCCCAGGCAGGTGCGCCCGGTTCTCTGAAGCAGATGGCCCCCCATTGGCCTTGCAGGAGACTCCGAACACCCCCTGGGCTGGGCTCCCCGTCCCCCCCAGGCCGGTGCGCCCGGTTCTCTGAAGCAGATGGCCCCCCATTGGCCTTGCAGGAGACTCCGAACACCCCCTGGGCTGGGCTCCCCGTCCCCCCCAGGCCGGTGCGCCCGGTTCTCTGAAGCAGATGGCCCCCCATTGGCCTTACAGGAGACTCCGAACACCCCCCGGGCTGGGCTCCCCGTCCCCCCCAGGCCGGTGCGCCCGGTTCTCTAAAGCAGATGGCCCCCCATTGGCCTTACAGGAGACTCCGAACACCCCCTGGGCTGGGCTCCCCGTCCCCCGCAGGCCGGTGCGCCCGGTTCTCTAAAGCAGATGGCCCCCCATTGGCCTTGCAGGAGACTCCGAACACCCCCTGGGCTGGGCTCCCCGTCCCCCCCAGGCCGGTGCGCCCGGTTCTCTGAAGCATATGGCCCCCCATTGGCCTTACCGGAGACTCCGAACACCCCCTGGGCTGGGCTCCCCGTCCCCCCCAGGCAGGTGCGCCCGGTTCTCTGAAGCAGATGGCCCCCCATTGGCCTTACAGGAGACTCCGAACACCCCCTGGGCTGGGCTCCCCGTCCCCCCCAGGCCGGTGCGCCCGGTTCTCTGAAGCAGATGGCCCCCCATTGGCCTTATAGGAGACTCCGAACACCCCCTGGGCTGGGCTCCCCGTCCCCCCCAGGCAGGTGCGCCCGGTTCTCTGAAGCAGATGGCCCCCCATTGGCCTTACAGGAGACTCCGAACACCCCCTGGGCTGGGCTCCCCGTCCCCCCCAGGCCGGTGCGCCCGGGTCTCTAAAGCAGATGGCCCCCCATTGGCCTTACAGGAGACTCCGAACACCCCCTGGGCTGGGCTCCCCGTCCCCCCCGGGCAGGTGCGCCCGGTTCTCTGAAGCAGATGGCCCCCCATTGGCCTTATAGGAGACTCCGAACACCCCCTGGGCTGGGCTCCCCGTCCCCCCCAGGCCGGTGCGCCCGGTTCTCTGAAGCAGATGGCCCCCCATTGGCCTTGCAGGAGACTTCGAACACCCCCTGGGCTGGGCTCCCCGTCCCCCCCAGGCCGGTGCGCCCGGTTCTCTAAAGCAGATGGCCCCCCGTTGGCCTTACAGGAGACTCCGAACACCCCCTGGGCTGGGCTCCCCGTCCCCCCCAGGCCGGTGCGCCCGGTTCTCTGAAGCAGATGGCCCCCCATTAGCCTTACAGGAGACTCCGAACACCCCCTGGGCTGGGCTCCCCGTCCCCCCCAGGCCGGTGCGCCCGGTTCTCTGAAGCAGATGGCCCCCCATTGGCCTTGCAGGAGACTCCGAACACCCCCTGGGCTGGGCTCCCCGTCCCCCCCAGGCCGGTGCGCCCGGTTCTCTGAAGCAGATGGCCCCCCATTGGCCTTACAGGAGACTCCGAACACCCCCTGGGCGGAGCTCCCCGTCCCCCCCAGGCAGGTGCGCCCGGTTCTCTGAAGCAGATGGCCCCCCATTGGCCTTGCAGGAGACTCCGAACACCCCCTGGGCTGGGCTCCCCGTCCCCCCCAGGCCGGTGCGCCCGGTTCTCTGAAGCAGATGGCCCCCCATTGGCCTTGCAGGAGACTCCGAACACCCCCTGGGCTGGGCTCCCCGTCCCCCCCAGGCCGGTGCGCCCGGTTCTCTGAAGCAGATGGCCCCCCATTGGCCTTACAGGAGACTCCGAACACCCCCCGGGCTGGGCTCCCCGTCCCCCCCAGGCCGGTGCGCCCGGTTCTCTAAAGCAGATGGCCCCCCATTGGCCTTACAGGAGACTCCGAACACCCCCTGGGCTGGGCTCCCCGTCCCCCGCAGGCCGGTGCGCCCGGTTCTCTAAAGCAGATGGCCCCCCATTGGCCTTGCAGGAGACTCCGAACACCCCCTGGGCTGGGCTCCCCGTCCCCCCCAGGCCGGTGCGCCCGGTTCTCTGAAGCATATGGCCCCCCATTGGCCTTACCGGAGACTCCGAACACCCCCTGGGCTGGGCTCCCCGTCCCCCCCAGGCAGGTGCGCCCGGTTCTCTGAAGCAGATGGCCCCCCATTGGCCTTACAGGAGACTCCGAACACCCCCTGGGCTGGGCTCCCCGTCCCCCCCAGGCCGGTGCGCCCGGTTCTCTGAAGCAGATGGCCCCCCATTGGCCTTACAGGAGACTCCGAACACCCCCTGGGCTGGGCTCCCCGTCCCCCCCAGGCAGGTGCGCCCGGTTCTCTGAAGCAGATGGCCCCCCATTGGCCTTACAGGAGACTCCGAACACCCCCTGGGCTGGGCTCCCCGTCCCCCCCAGGCCGGTGCGCCCGGGTCTCTAAAGCAGATGGCCCCCCATTGGCCTTACAGGAGACTCCGAACACCCCCTGGGCTGGGCTCCCCGTCCCCCCCGGGCAGGTGCGCCCGGTTCTCTGAAGCAGATGGCCCCCCATTGGCCTTATAGGAGACTCCGAACACCCCCTGGGCTGGGCTCCCCGTCCCCCCCAGGCCGGTGCGCCCGGTTCTCTGAAGCAGATGGCCCCCCATTGGCCTTGCAGGAGACTTCGAACACCCCCTGGGCTGGGCTCCCCGTCCCCCCCAGGCCGGTGCGCCCGGTTCTCTAAAGCAGATGGCCCCCCGTTGGCCTTACAGGAGACTCCGAACACCCCCTGGGCTGGGCTCCCCGTCCCCCCCAGGCCGGTGCGCCCGGTTCTCTGAAGCAGATGGCCCCCCATTAGCCTTACAGGAGACTCCGAACACCCCCTGGGCTGGGCTCCCCGTCCCCCCCAGGCCGGTGCGCCCGGTTCTCTGAAGCAGATGGCCCCCCATTGGCCTTGCAGGAGACTCCGAACACCCCCTGGGCTGGGCTCCCCGTCCCCCCCAGGCCGGTGCGCCCGGTTCTCTGAAGCAGATGGCCCCCCATTGGCCCTACAGGAGACTCCGAACACCCCCTGGGCTGGGCTCCCCGTCCTCCCCAGGCCGGTGCGCCCGGTTCTCTGAAGCAGATGGCCCCCCATTGGCCTAGCAGGAGACTCCGAACACCCCCTGGGCTGGGCTCCCCGTCCCCCCCCAGGCGGGTGCGCCTGGTTCTCTGAAGAAAATGGCCCCCCATTGGCCTTACAGGAGACTCGGAACACCCCCTGGGCTGGGCTCCCCGTCCCCCCCAGGCCGGTGCGCCCGGTTCTCTGAAGCAGATGGCCCCCCGTTGGCCTTACATGAGACTCCGAACACCCCCTGGGCTGGGCTCCCCGTCCCCCCCAGGCCGGTGCGCCCGGTTCTCTGAAGCAGATGGCCCCCCATTGGCCTTACAGGAGACTCCGAACACCCCCTGGGCTGGGCTCCCCGTCCCCCCCAGGCCGGTGCGCCCGGTTCTCTGAAGCAGATGGCCCCCCATTGGCCTTACAGGAGACTCCGAACACCCCCTGGGCTGGGCTCCCCGTCCCCCCCAGGCCGGTGCGCCCGGTTCTCTAAAGCAGATGGCCCCCCATTGGCCTTACAGGAGACTCCGAACACCCCCTGGGCTGAGCTCCCCGTCCCCCCCAGGCAGGTGCGCCCGGTTCTATGAAGCAGATGGCCCCCCATTGGCCTTGCAGGAGACTCCGAACACCCCCTGGGCTGGGCTCCCCGTCCCCCCCAGGCCGGTGCGCCCGGTTCTCTGAAGCAGATGGCCCCCCATTGGCCTTGCAGGAGACTCCGAACACCCCCTGGGCTGGGCTCCCCGTCCCCCCCAGGCCGGTGCGCCCGGTTCTCTGAAGCAGATGGCCCCCCATTGGCCTTACAGGAGACTCCGAACACCCCCTGGGCTGGGCTCCCCGTCCCCCCCAGGCCGGTGCGCCCGGTTCTCTGAAGCAGATGGCCCCCCATTGGCCTTATAGGAGACTCCGAACACCCCCTGGGCTGGGCTCCCCGTCCCCCCCAGGCAGGTACGCCCGGTTCTCTGAAGCAGATGGCCCCCCATTGGCCTTACAGGAGACTCCGAACACCCCCTGGGCTGGGCTCCCCGTCCCCCCCAGGCCGGTGCGCCCGGTTCTCTAAAGCAGATGGCCCCCCATTGGCCTTACAGGAGACTCCGAACACCCCCTGGGCTGGGCCCCCCGTCCCCCCCAGGCCGGTGCGCCCGGTTCTCTGAAGCAGATGGCCCCCCATTGGCCTTGCAGGAGACGCTGAACACCCCCTGGGCTGGGCTCCCCGTCCCCCCCAGGCCGGTGCGCCCGGTTCTCTGAAGCAGATGGCCCCCCATTGGCCTTACAGGAGAATCCGAACACCCCCTGGGCTGGGCTCCCCGTCCCCCCCAGGCCGGTGCGCCCGGTTCTCTGAAGCAGATGGCCCCCCATTGGCCTTACAGGAGACTCCGAACACCCCCTGGGCTGGGCTCCCCGTCCCCCCCAGGCCGGTGCGCCCGGTTCTCTAAAGCAGATGGCCCCCCTTTGGCCTTACAGGAGACTCCGAACACCCCCTGGGCTGGGCTCCCCGTCCCCCCCAGGCCGGTGCGCCCGGTTCTCTAAAGCAGATGGCCCCCCATTGGCCTTACAGGAGACTCCGAACACCCCCTGGGCTGGGCTCCCCGTCCCCCCCAGGCCGGTGCGCCCGGTTCTCTGAAGCAGATGGCCCCCCATTGGCCTTACAGGAGACTCCGAACACCCCCTGGGCTGGGCTCCCCGTCCCCCCCAGGCCGGTGCGCCCGGTTCTCTGAAGCAGATGGCCCCCCATTGGCCTTACAGGAGACTCCGAACACCCCATGGGCTGGGCTCCCCGTCCCCCCAGGCCGGTGCGCCCGGTTCTCTAAAGCAGATGGCCCCCCTTTGGCCTTACAGGAGACTCCGAACACCCCCTGGGCTGGGCTCCCCGTCCCCCCCAGGCCGGTGCGCCCGGTTCTCTAAAGCAGATGGCCCCCCATTGGCCTTACAGGAGACTCCGAACACCCCCTGGGCTGGGCTCCCCGTCCCCCCCAGGCCGGTGCGCCCGGTTCTCTAAAGCAGATGGCCCCCCTTTGGCCTTACAGGAGACTCCGAACACCCCCTGGGCTGGGCTCCCCGTCCCCCCCAGGCCGGTGCGCCCGGTTCTCTAAAGCAGATGGCCCCCCATTGGCCTTACAGGAGACTCCGAACACCCCCTAGGCTGGGCTCCCCGTCCCCCCCAGGCCGGTGCGCCCGGTTCTGTGAAGCAGATGGCCCCCCATTGGCCTTACAGGAGACTCCGAACACCCCCTGGGCTGGGCTCCCCGTCCCCCCCAGGCCGGTGCGCCCGGTTCTCTGAAGCAGATGGCCCCCCATTGGCCTTACAGGAGACTCCGAACACCCCCTGGGCTGGGCTCCCCGTCCCCCCCAGGCCGGTGCGCCCGGTTCTCTGAAGCAGATGGCCCCCCATTGGCCTTACAGGAGACTCCGAACACCCCCTGGGCTGGGCTCCCCGTCCCCCCCAGGCCGGTGCGCCCGGTTCTCTAAAGCAGATGGCCCCCCATTGGCCTTACAGGAGACTCCGAACACCCCCTGGGCTGGGCTCCCCGTCCCCCCCAGGCCGGTGCGCCCGGTTCTCTAAAGCAGATGGCCCCCCTTTGGCCTTACAGGAGACTCCGAACACCCCCTGGGCTGGGCTCCCCGTCCCCCCCAGGCCGGTGCGCCCGGTTCTCTAAAGCAGATGGCCCCCCATTGGCCTTACAGGAGACTCCGAACACCCCCTGGGCTGGGCTCCCCGTCCCCCCCAGGCCGGTGCGCCCGGTTCTCTGAAGCAGATGGCCCCCCATTGGCCTTACAGGAGACTCCGAACACCCCCTGGGCTGGGCTCCCCGTCCCCCCCAGGCCGGTGCGCCCGGTTCTCTAAAGCAGATGGCCCCCCATTGGCCTTATAGGAGACTCCGAACACCCCCTGGGCTGGGCTCCCCGTCCCCCCCAGGCTGGTGCGCCCGGTTCTCTAAAGCAGATGGCCCCCCTTTGGCCTTACAGGAGACTCCGAACACCCCCTGGGCTGGGCTCCCCGTCCCCCCCAGGCCGGTGCGCCCGGTTCTCTAAAGCAGATGGCCCCCCATTGGCCTTACAGGAGACTCCGAACACCCCTTGGGCTGGGCTCCCCGTCCCCCCCAGGCCGGTGCGCCCGGTTCTCTGAAGCAGATGGCCCCCCATTGGCCTTACAGGAGACGCCGAACACCTCCTGGGCTGGGCTCCCCGTCCCCCCCAGGCCGGTGCGCCCGGTTCTCTGAAGCAGATGGCCCCCCATTGGCCTTACAGGAGACTCCAAACACCCCCTGGGCTGGGCTCCCCGTCCCCCCCAGGCCGGTGCGCCCGGTTCTCTGAAGCAGATGGCCCCCCATTGGCCTTACAGGAGACTCCGAACACCCCCTGGGCTGGGCTCCCCGTCCCCCCCAGGCCGGTGCGCCCGGTTCTCTGAAGCAGATGGCCCCCCATTGGCCTTACAGGAGACTCCGAACACCCCCTGGGCTGGGCTCCCCGTCCCCCCCAGGCCGGTGCGCCCGGTTCTCTAAAGCAGATGGCCCCCCATTGGCCTTACAGGAGACTCCGAACACCCCCTGGGCTGGGCTCCCCGTCCCCCCCAGGCCGGTGCGCCCGTTTCTCTAAAGCAGATGGCCCCCCATTGGCCTTACAGGAGACTCCGAACACCCCCTGGGCTGGGCTCCCCGTCCCCCCCAGGCCGGTGCGCCCGGTTCTCTGAAGCAGATGGCCCCCCATTGGCCTTACAGGAGACTCCGAACACCCCCTGGGCTGGGCTCCCCGTCCCCCCCAGGCCGGTGCGCCCGGTTCTCTAAAGCAGATGGCCCCCCTTTGGCCTTACAGGAGACTCCGAACACCCCCTGGGCTGGGCTCCCCGTCCCCCCCAGGCCGGTGCGCCCGTTTCTCTAAAGCAGATGGCCCCCCATTGGCCTTACAGGAGACTCCGAACACCCCCTGGGCTGGGCTCCCCGTCCCCCCCAGGCCGGTGCGCCCGGTTCTCTAAAGCAGATGGCCCCCCTTTGGCCTTACAGGAGACGCCGAACACCCCATGGGCTGGGCTCCCCGTCCCCCCCAGGCCGGTGCGCCCGGTTCTCTGAAGCAGATGGCCCCCCATTGGCCTTACAGGAGACTCCGAACACCCCATGGGCTGGGCTCCCCGTCCCCCCCAGGCCGGTGCGCCCGGTTCTCTGAAGCAGATGGCCCCCCATTGGCCTTACAGGAGACTCCGAACACCCCCTGGGCTGGGCTCCCCGTCCCCCCCAGGCCGGTGCGCCCGGTTCTCTGAAGCAGATGGCCCCCCATTGGCCTTACAGGAGACTCCGAACACCCCCTGGGCTGGGCTCCCCGTCCCCCCCAGGCCGGTGCGCCCGGTTCTCTAAAGCAGATGGCCCCCCATTGGCCTTACAGGAGACTCCGAACACCCCCTGGGCTGGGCTCCCCGTCCCCCCCAGGCCGGTGCGCCCGGTTCTCTAAAGCAGAAGGCCCCCCTTTGGCCTTACAGGAGACTCCGAACACCCCCTGGGCTGGGCTCCCCGTCCCCCCCAGGCCGGTGCGCCCGGTTCTCTAAAGCAGATGGCCCCCCATTGGCCTTACAGGAGACTCCGAACACCCCCTGGGCTGGGCTCCCCGTCCCCCCCAGGCCGGTGCGCCCGGTTCTCTGAAGCAGATGGCCCCCCATTGGCCTTACAGGAGACGCCGAACACCTCCTGGGCTGGGCTCCCCGTCCCCCCCAGGCCGGTGCGCCCGGTTCTCTGAAGCAGATGGCCCCCCATTGGCCTTACAGGAGACTCGGAACACCCCTGGGCTGGGCTCCCCGTCCCCCCCAGGCCGGTGCGCCCGCTTCTGTGAAGCAGATGGCCCCCCATTGGCCTTACAGGAGACTCCGAACACCCCCTGGGCTGGGCTCCCCGTCCCCCCCAGGCCGGTGCGCCCGGTTCTCTAAAGCAGATGGCCCCCCATTGGCCTTACAGGAGACTCCGAACACCCCCTGGGCTGGGCTCCCCGTCCCCCCCAGGCCGGTGCGCCCGGTTCTCTAAAGCAGATGGCCCCCCTTTGGCCTTACAGGAGACTCCGAACACCCCCTGGGCTGGGCTCCCCGTCCCCCCCAGGCCGGTGCGCCCGGTTCTCTAAAGCAGATGGCCCCCCATTGGCCTTACAGCAGACTCCGAACACCCCCTGGGCTGGGCTCCCCGTCCCCCCCAGGCCGGTGCGCCCGGTTCTCTAAAGCAGATGGCCCCCCTTTGGCCTTACAGGAGACTCCGAACACCCCGTGGGCTGGGCTCCCCGTCCCCCCCAGGCCGGTGCGCCCGGTTCTCTGAAGCAGATGGCCCCCCATTGGCCTTACAGGAGACTCCGAACACCCCCTGGGCTGGGCTCCCCGTCCCCCCCAGGCCGGTGCGCCCGGTTCTCTGAAGCAGATGGCCCCCCATTGGCCTTACAGGAGACTCCGAACACCCCCTGGGCTGGGCTCCCCGTCCCCCCCAGGCCGGTGCGCCCGGTTCTCTGAAGCAGATGGCCCCCCATTGGCCTTACAGGAGACTCCGAACACCCCCTGGGCTGGGCTCCCCGTCCCCCCCAGGCCGGTGCGCCCGGTTCTCTAAAGCAGATGGCCCCCCATTGGCCTTACAGGAGACTCCGAACACCCCCTGGGCTGGGCTCCCCGTCCCCCCCAGGCCGGTGCGCCCGGTTCTCTAAAGCAGATGGCCCCCCTTTGGCCTTACAGGAGACTCCGAACACCCCCTGGGCTGGGCTCCCCGTCCCCCCCAGGCCGGTGCGCCCGGTTCTCTAAAGCAGATGGCCCCCCATTGGCCTTACAGGAGACTCCGAACACCCCCTGGGCTGGGCTCCCCGTCCCCCCCAGGCCGGTGCGCCCGGTTCTCTGAAGCAGATGGCCCCCCATTGGCCTTACAGGAGACTCCGAACACCCCTGGGCTGGGCTCCCCGTCCCCCCCAGGCCGGTGCGCCCGGTTCTCTGAAGCAGATGGCCCCCCACTGGCCTTACAGGAGACTCCGAACACCCCCTGGGCTGGGCTCCCCGTCTCCCCCAGGCCGGTGCGCCCGGTTCTCTAAAGCAGATGGGCCCCCATAGGCCTTACAGGAGACTCCGAACACCCCCTGGGGTGGGCTCCCCGTCCCTCCCGGGCAGGTGCGCCCGGTTCTCTGAAGCAGATGGCCCCCCATTGGCCTTGCAGGAGACTCCGAACACCCCCTGGGCTGGGCTCCCCGTCCCCCCCAGGCCGGTGCGCCCGGTTCTCTGAAGCAGATGGCCCCCCATTGGCCTTGCAGGAGACTTCGAACACCCCCTGGGCTGGGCTCCCCGTCCCCCCCAGGCCGGTGCGCCCGGTTCTCTGAAGCAGATGGCCCCCCGTTGGCCTTACAGGAGACTCCGAACACCCCCTGGGCTGGGCTCCCCGTCCCCCCCACGCCGGTGCGCCCGGTTCTCTGAAGCAGATGGCCCCCCATTGGCCTTACAGGAGACTCCGAACACCCCCTGGGCTGGGCTCCCCGTCCCCCCCAGGCCGGTGCGCCCGGTTCTCTGAAGCAGATGGCCCCCCATTGGCCTTGCAGGAGACTCCGAACACCCCCTGGGCTGGGCCCCCCGTCCCCCCCAGGCCGGTGCGCCCGGTTCTCCAAAGCAGATGGCCCCCCATTGGCCTTGCAGGAGACTCCGAACACCCACTGGGCTGGGCTCCCCGTCCCCCCCAGGCCGGTGCGCCCGGTTCTGTGAAGCAGATGGCCCCCCATTGGCCTTACAGGAGACTCCGAACACCCCCTGGGCTGGGCTCCCCGTCCCCCCCAGGCCGGTGCGCCCGGTTCTCTGAAGCAGATGGCCCCCCATTGGCCCTACAGGAGACTCCGAACACCCCCTGGGCTGGGCTCCCCGTCCCCCCCAGGCCGGTGCGCCCGGTTCTCTAAAGCAGATGGCCCCCCATTGGCCTTACAGGAGACTCCGAACACCCCCTGGGCTGGGCCCCCCGTCCCCCCCAGGCCGGTGCGCCCGGTTCTCTGAAGCAGATGGCCCCCCATTGGCCTTGCAGGAGACGCCGAACACCCCCTGGGCTGGGCTCCCCGTCCCCCCCAGGCCGGTGCGCCCGGTTCTCTGAAGCAGATGGCCCCCCATTGGCCTTACAGGAGACTCCGAACAGCCCCTGGGCTGGGCTCCCCGTCCCCCCCATGCCGGTGCGCCCGGTTCTCTGAAGCAGATGGCCCCCCATTGGCCTAACAGGAGACTCCGAACACCCCCTGGGCTGGGCTCCCCGTCCCCCCCAGGCCGGTGCGCCCGGTTCTCTGAAGCAGATGGCCCCCCATTGGCCTTACAGGAGACTCCGGAAAAAACCCTGGGCTGGGCTCCCCGTCCCCCCCAGGCCGGTGCGCCCAGTTCTCTGAAGCAGATGGCCCCCCATTCGCCTTGCAGGAGACTCCGAACACCCCCTGGGCTGGGCTCCCCGTCCCCCCCAGGCCGGTGCGCCCGGTTCTCTGAAGCAGATGGCCCCCCATTGGCCTTACAGGAGACTCCGAACACCCCTTGGGCTGGGCTCCCCGTCCCCCCCAGGCAGGTGCGCCCGGTTCTCTAAAGCAGATGGCCCCCCATTGGCCTTACAGGAGACTCCGAACACCCCCTGGGCTGGGCTCCCCGTCCCCCCCAGGCCGGTGCGCCCGGTTCTCTGAAGCAGATGGCCCCCCAATTGGCCTTACAGGAGACCCCGAACACCCCCTGGGCTGGGCTCCCCGTCCCCCCCAGGCCGGTGCGCCCGGTTCTCTGAAGCAGATGGCCCCCCATTGGCCTTACAGGAAACTCCGAACACCCCCTGGGCTGGGCTCCCCGTCCCCCCCAGGCCGGTGCGCCCGGTTCTCTGAAGCAGATGGCCCCCCATTGGCCTTACAGGAGACTCCGAACACCCCCTGGGCTGGGCTCCCCGTCCCCCCCAGGCCGGTGCGCCCGGTTCTCTAAAGCAGATGGCCCCCCATTGGCCTTACAGGAGACTCCGAACACCCCCTGGGCTGGGCTCCCCGTCCCCCCCAGGCAGGTGCGCCCCGTTCTCGGAAGAAGATTGCCCCCCATTGGCCTTGCAGGAGGCTCCGACCACCCCCTGGGCTGGGCTCCCCGTCCCCCCCAGGCCGGTGCGCCCGGTTCTCTAAAGCAGATGGCCCCCCATTGGCCTTGCAGGAGACTCCGAACACCCCTTGGGCTGGGCTCCCCGTCCCCCCCAGGCCGGTGCGCCCGGTTCTCTGAAGCAGATGGCCCCCCATTGGCCTTGCAGGAGACTCCGAACACCCCCTGGGCTGGGCTCCCCGTCCCCCCCAGGCCGGTGCGCCCGGTTCTCTAAAGCAGATGGCCCCCCATTGGCCTTGCAGGAGACTCCGAACACCCCTTGGGCTGGGCTCCCCGTCCCCCCCAGGCCGGTGCGCCCGGTTCTCTGAAGCAGATGGCCCCCCATTGGCCTTGCAGGAGACTCCGAACACCCCCTGGGCTGGGCTCCCCGTCCCCCCCAGGCCGGTGCGCCCGGTTCTCGGAAGCAGATGGCCCCCCATTGGCCTTACAGGAGACTCCGAACACCCCCTGGGCTGGGCTCCCCGTCCCCCCCAGGCCGGTGCGCCCGGTTCTCTGAAGAAGATGGCCCCCCATTGGCCTTACAGGAGACTCCGAACACCCCCTGGGCTGGGCTCCCCGTCCCCCCCAGGCCGGTGCGCCCGGTTCTCTGAAGCAGATGGCCCCCCATTGGCCTTACAGGAGACTCCGAACACCCCCTGGGCTGGGCCCTTCGTCCCCCCCAGGCCGGTGCGCCCGGTTCTCTGAAGCAGATGGCCCCCCATTGGCCTAGCAGGAGACGCCGAACACCCCCTGGGCTGGGCTCCCCGTCCCCCCCAGGCCGGTGCGCCCGGTTCTCTGAAGCAGATGGCCCCCCATTGGCCTTACAGGAGACTCCGAACACCCCCTGGACTGGGCTCCCCGTCCCCCCCCGGCCGGTGCGCCCGGTTCTCTGAAGCAGATGGCCCCCCATTGGCCTTACAGGAGACTCCGAACACCCCCTGGGCTGGGCTCCCCGTCCCCCCCAGGCCGGTGCGCCCAGTTCTCTGAAGCACATGGCCCCCCATTGGCCTTGCATGAGACCCCGAACACCCCCTGGGCTGGGCTCCCCGTCCCCCCCAGGCCGGTGCGCCCGGTTCTCTGAAGCAGATGGCCCCCCATTGGCCTTACAGGAGACTCCGAACACCCCCTGGGCTGGGCTCCCCGTCCCCCCCAGGCCGGTGCGCCCGGTTCTCTGAAGCAGATGGCCCCCCATTGGCCTTACAGGAGACTCCGAACACCCCCTGGGCCGGGCTCCCCGTCCCCCCCAGGCCGGTGCGCCCGGTTCTCTGAAGCAGATGGCCCCCCATTGGCCTTACAGGAGACTCCGAACACCCCCTGGGCTGGGCTCCCCGTCCCCCCGAGGCCGGTGCGCCCGGTTCTCTGAAGCAGATGGCCCCCCATTGGCCTTACAGGAGACTCCGAACACCCCCTGGGCTGGGCTCCCCGTCCCCCCCAGGCCGGTGCGCCCGGTTCTCTGAAGCAGATGGCCCCCCATTGGCCTTACAGGAGACTCCGAACACCCCCTGGGCTGGGCTCCCCGTCCCCCCCAGGCCGGAGCGCCCAGTTCTCTGAAGCAGATGGCCCCCCATTGGCCTTACAGGAGACTCCGAACACCCCCTGGGCTGGGCTCCCCGTCCCCCCCAGGCCGGTGCGCCCGGTTCTCTGAAGCAGATGGCCCCCCATTGGCCTTACAGGAGACTCCGAACACCCCCTGGGCTGGGCTCCCCGTCCCCCCCAGGCCGGAGCGCCCAGTTCTCTGAAGCAGATGGCCCCCCATTGGCCTTACAGGAGACTCCGAACACCCCCTGGGCTGGGCTCCCCGTCCCCCCCAGGCCGGTGCGCCCGGTTCTCTGAAGCAGATGGCCCCCCATTGGCCTTACAGGAGACTCCGAACACCCCCTGGACTGGGCTCCCCGTCCCCCCCCGGCCGGTGCGCCCGGTTCTCTGAAGCAGATGGCCCCCCATTGGCCTTACAGGAGACTCCGAACACCCCCTGGGCTGGGCTCCCCGTCCCCCCCAGGCCGGTGCGCCCAGTTCTCTGAAGCACATGGCCCCCCATTGGCCTTGCAGGAGACCCCGAACACCCCCTGGGCTGGGCTCCCCGTCCCCCCCAGGCCGGTGCGCCCGGTTCTCTGAAGCAGATGGCCCCCCATTGGCCTTACAGGAGACTCCGAACACCCCCTGGGCTGGGCTCCCCGTCCCCCCCAGGCCGGTGCGCCCAGTTCTCTGAAGCACATGGCCCCCCATTGGCCTTGCAGGAGACCCCGAACATCCCCTGGGCTGGGCTCCCCGTCCCCCCCAGGCCGGTGCGCCCGGTTCTCTGAAGCAGATGGCCCCCCATTGGCCTTACAGGAGACTCCGAACACCCCCTGGGCTGGGCTCCCCGTCCCCCCCAGGCCGGTGCGCCCGGTTCTCTGAAGCAGATGGCCCCCCATTGGCCTAGCAGGAGACGCCGAACACCCCCTGGGCTGGGCTCCCCGTCCCCCCCAGGCCGGTGCGCCCGGTTCTCTGAAGCAGATGGCCCCCCATTGGCCTTACAGGAGACTCCGAACACCCCCTGGACTGGGCTCCCCGTCCCCCCCCGGCCGGTGCGCCCGGTTCTCTGAAGCAGATGGCCCCCCATTGGCCTTACAGGAGACTCCGAACACCCCCTGGGCTGGGCTCCCCGTCCCCCCCAGGCCGGTGCGCCCAGTTCTCTGAAGCACATGGCCCCCCATTGGCCTTGCAGGAGACCCCGAACACCCCCTGGGCTGGGCTCCCCGTCCCCCCCAGGCCGGTGCGCCCGGTTCTCTGAAGCAGATGGCCCCCCATTGGCCTTACAGGAGACTCCGAACACCCCCTGGGCTGGGCTCCCCGTCCCCCCCAGGCCGGTGCGCCCGGTTCTCTGAAGCAGATGGCCCCCCATTGGCCTTACAGGAGACTCCGAACACCCCCTGGGCCGGGCTCCCCGTCCCCCCCAGGCCGGTGCGCCCGGTTCTCTGAAGCAGATGGCCCCCCATTGGCCTTACAGGAGACTCCGAACACCCCCTGGGCTGGGCTCCCCGTCCCCCCGAGGCCGGTGCGCCCGGTTCTCTGAAGCAGATGGCCCCCCATTGGCCTTACAGGAGACTCCGAACACCCCCTGGGCTGGGCTCCCCGTCCCCCCCAGGCCGGTGCGCCCGGTTCTCTGAAGCAGATGGCCCCCCATTGGCCTTACAGGAGACTCCGAACACCCCCTGGGCTGGGCTCCCCGTCCCCCCCAGGCCGGAGCGCCCAGTTCTCTGAAGCAGATGGCCCCCCATTGGCCTTACAGGAGACTCCGAACACCCCCTGGGCTGGGCTCCCCGTCCCCCCCAGGCCGGTGCGCCCGGTTCTCTGAAGCAGATGGCCCCCCATTGGCCTTACAGGAGACTCCGAACACCCCCTGGGCTGGGCTCCCCGTCCCCCCCAGGCCGGAGCGCCCAGTTCTCTGAAGCAGATGGCCCCCCATTGGCCTTACAGGAGACTCCGAACACCCCCTGGGCTGGGCTCCCCGTCCCCCCCAGGCCGGTGCGCCCGGTTCTCTGAAGCAGATGGCCCCCCATTGGCCTTACAGGAGACTCCGAACACCCCCTGGACTGGGCTCCCCGTCCCCCCCCGGCCGGTGCGCCCGGTTCTCTGAAGCAGATGGCCCCCCATTGGCCTTACAGGAGACTCCGAACACCCCCTGGGCTGGGCTCCCCGTCCCCCCCAGGCCGGTGCGCCCAGTTCTCTGAAGCACATGGCCCCCCATTGGCCTTGCAGGAGACCCCGAACACCCCCTGGGCTGGGCTCCCCGTCCCCCCCAGGCCGGTGCGCCCGGTTCTCTGAAGCAGATGGCCCCCCATTGGCCTTACAGGAGACTCCGAACACCCCCTGGGTTGGGCTCCCCGTCCCCCCCAGGCCGGTGCGCCCGGTTCTCTGAAGCAGATGGCCCCCCATTGGCCTTACAGGAGACTCCGAACACCCCCTGGGCCGGGCTCCCCGTCCCCCCCAGGCCGGTGCGCCCGGTTCTCTGAAGCAGATGGCCCCCCATTGGCCTTACAGGAGACCCCGAACACCCCCTGGGCTGGGCTCCCCGTCCCCCCGAGGCCGGTGCGCCCGGTTCTCTGAAGCAGATGGCCCCCCATTGGCCTTACAGGAGACTCCGAACACCCCCTGGGCTGGGCTCCCCGTCCCCCCCAGGCCGGTGCGCCCGGTTCTCTGAAGCAGATGGCCCCCCATTGGCCTTACAGGAGACTCCGAACACCCCCTGGGCTGGGCTCCCCGTCCCCCCCAGGCCGGAGCGCCCAGTTCTCTGAAGCAGATGGCCCCCCATTGGCCTTACAGGAGACTCCGAACACCCCCTGGGCTGGGCTCCCCGTCCCCCCCAGGCCGGTGCGCCCGGTTCTCTGAAGCAGATGGCCCCCCATTGGCCTTACAGGAGACTCCGAACACCCCCTGGGCTGGGCTCCCCGTCCCCCCCAGGCCGGTGCGCCCGGTTCTCTGAAGCAGAAGGCCCCCCATTGGCCTTACAGGAGACTCCGAACACCCCCTGGGCTGGGCTCCCCGTCCCCCCCAGGCCGGTGCGCCCGGTTCTCTGAAGCAGATGGCCCCCCATTGGCCTTACAGGAGACTCCGAACACCCCCTGGGCTGGGCTCCCCGTTCCCCCTAGGCCGGTGCGCCCGGTTCTCTGAAGCAGATGGCCCCCCATTGGCCTTACAGGAGACTCCGAACATCCCCTGGGCTAGGCTCCCCGTCCCCCCCAGGCCGGTGCGCCCGGTTCTCTGAAGCAGATGGCCCCCCATTGGCCTTACCGGAGACTCCGAACACCCCCTGGGCTGGGCTCCCCGTCCCCCCCAGGCAGGTGCGCCCGGTTCTCTGAAGAAGAAGGCCCCCCATTGGCCTTGCAGGAGGCTCCGACCACCCCCTGGGCTGGGCTCCCCGTCCCCCCCAGGCGGGTGCGCCCGGTTCTCTGAAGCAGATGGCCCCCCATTGGCCTTGGCAGTGCATTGCAGGAGTTGCACTGCCCACTGCCCCCGGGCAGTGGGGTAGTGCATTGCAGGAGTTGCACTGCCCACTGCCCCCAGGCAGTGAGGCAGTGCATTGCAGGAGTTCCACTGCCCACTGCCCCCAGGCGGTGCGGCAGTGTATTGCAGGAGTAGCACTCTCCACTGCCCCCAGACAGTGGGGAAGTGCATTGCGGGAGTTCCACTTTCCACTGCCCTCAGGCAGTGAGGCAGTGCGTCGCAGGAGTTGCACTGTCCACTGCCCCCAGGCAGTGAGGCAGTGCATTGCAGGAGTTCCGCTGCCTACTGCCCCCAGGCAGTAAGGCAGTGCATTGCAGGAGTTGCATTGCCCACTGCCCCCAGGCAGTGCGGCAGTGCATTGCAGGAATTGCGCTGCCAACTGCCCCCAGGCAGTGAGGCAGTGTATTGCAGGAGGTCCACTGCCCACTGCCCCCAGGCAGTGAGGCGGTGTATTGCAGGAGGTCCACTGCCCGCTGCCCCAAGGCAGTGGGGCAGTGTATTGCAGGAGTTGCACTGCCCACTGCCCCCGGGCAGTGAGGCAGTGGATTGCAGGAGGTCCACTGCCCACTGCCCCCAGGCAGTGTGGCAGTGCATTGCAGGATTTCCACTGCCCACTGCCCCAAGCGCTGAGGCAGTGCATTGCAGGAGACTCCGAACACCCCCTGGGCAGGGCTCCCCGTCCCCCCCGGGCCGGTGCGCCCGGTTCTCTGAAGAAGATTGCCCCCCACTGGCCTTGCAGGAGACTTCGAACACCCCCTGGGCAGGACTCCCCGTCCCCCCCGGGCCGGTGCGCCCGGTTCTCTGAAGAAGATGGCCCCCCATTGGCCCTGGCAGGAGACTCCGAACACCCCCTGGGCAGGACTCCCCGTCCCCCCCGGGCCGGTGCGCCCGGTTCTCTGAAGAAGATGGCCCCCCACTAGCCTTGCAGGAGACTCCGAACACCCCCTGGGCAGGACTCCCCGTCCCCCCCAGGCCGGTGCGCCCGGTTCTCTGAAGAAGATGGCCCCCCATTGCCCTGGCAGGAGGCTCCGAACACCCCCTGGGCAGGACTCCCCGTCCCCCCCGGGCCGGTGCGCCCGGTTCTCTGAAGAAGATGGCCCCCCATTGGCCTGGCAGGAGACTCCGAACACCCCCTGGGCAGGACTCCCCGTCCCCCCCGGGCCGGTGCGCCCGGTTCTCTGAAGAAGATGGCCCCCCCATTGGCCTGGCAGGAGACTCCGAACACCCCCTGGGCAGGACTCCCCGTCCCCCCGGGCCGGTGCGCCCGGTTCTCATAAGAAGATGGCCCCCCATTGGCCTGGCAGGAGGCTCCGAACAGCCCGTGGGCTGGGCTCCCCGTCCCCCCCAGGCCGGTGCGCCCGGTTCTACGTCCCCGCAGGCCCTGCAGGAAACTCCGACCACCCCCTGGGCTAAACTCCCCATCCCCCCAGGCCGGTGTGCCCGGTTCTACGTCCCCACAGGCCCTGCAGGACGCTCCGACCACCCCCTGGGCAGGACTCCCCGTCCCCCCAGGCCGGTGGGCCCGATTGTCCATCCCCGCGGGCCCTGCAGGAAACTCCGACCACCCCCTGGGCTGGACTCCCCACCCCCCCAGGCCTGTGTGCCCGGTTCTACGTCCCCACAGGCCCTGCAGGACGCTCCGACCACCCCCTGGGCAAGACTCCCCGTGCCCGCAGGCCGGTGGGCCCGGTTGTCCATCCCCGCAGGCCCTGCAGGACACTCCGACCAACCCCTGGGCAGGACTCCCCATCCCCCCACGCCGGTGTGCTCGGTTCTACGTCCCCACAGGCCCTGCAGGACGCTCCGACCACCCCCTGGGCAGGACTGCCCATCCCCCCAGGCCGGAGGGCCCGGTTGTCCATCCCCGCAGGCCCTGCAGGAAACTCCGACCACCCCCTGGGCTGGACTCCCCATCCCCCCAGGCCGGTGTGCCCGGTTCTACGTCCCCACAGGCCCTGCAGGACGCTCCGACCACCCCCTGGGCAGGACTGCCCATCCCCCTAGGCCGGAGGGCCCGGTTGTCCATCCCCGCAGGCCCTGCAGGAAACTCCGACCACCCCCTGGGCTGGACTCCCCATCCCCCCAGGCCGGTGTGCCCGGTTCTACGTCCCCACAGGCCCTGCAGGACGCTCCGACCAACCCCTGGGCACAACTCCCCGTCCCCCAAGGCCGGTGTGCCCGAATCTACCTCCCCACAGGCCCAGCAATGCACTCCGACCACCCCCTGGGCAGGCCTCCCCATCCCCTCAGGCCGGTGCGCCCGGTTCTACGTCCCCACAGGCCCTGCAGGACGCTCCGACCACCCCCTGGGCAGGACTCCCCAGCCCCCCAGGCCGGTGCGCCCGGTTGTCCATCCCCGCAGGCCCTGCAGGAAACTCCGACCACCCCCCTGGGCAGGACTCCCCATCCCCCCAGGCCGGTGTGCCCGGTTCTACGTCTCCACAGGCCCTGCAGGACGCTCCGACCGCCCCGTGGGCCCGGTTGTCCATCCCCGCAGGCCCTGCAGGAAACTCCCGCCACCCCCTGGGCAGGACTCCCCGTCCCCCCCGGGCCGGTGCGCCCTGTTCTCAGAAGAAGATGGCCCCCCATTGGCTTGGCAGGAGGCTCCGAACAGCCCCTGGGCTGGGCTCCCCGTCCCCCCCAGGCCGGTGCGCCCGGTTCTACGTCCCCGCAGGCCCTGCAGGAAACTCCGACCACCCCCTGGGCTAAACTCCCCATCCCCCCAGGCCGGTGTGCCCGGTTCTACGTCCCCACAGGCCCTGCAGGACGCTCCGACCACCCCCCTGGGCAGGACTCCCCGTCCCCCCAGGCCGGTGGGCCCGGTTGTCCATCCCCGCGGGCCCTGCAGGAAACTCCGACCACCCCCTGGGCTGGACTCCCCATCCCCCCAGGCCGGTGTGCCCGGTTCTACGTCCCCACAGGCCCTGCAGGACGCTTCGACCACCCCCTGGGCAGGACTCCCCGTCCCCCCAGGCCGGTGGGCCCGGTTGTCCATCCCCGCAGGCCCTGCAGGACACTCCGACCAACCCCTGGGCAGGACTCCCCATCCCCCCAGGCCGGTGTGCCCGGTTCTACGTCCCCACAGGCCCTGCAGGACGCTCCGACCACCCCCTGGGCACAACTCCCCGTCCCCCAAGGCCGGTGTGCCCGAATCTACCTCCCCACAGGCCCAGCAATGCACTCCGACCACCCCCTGGGCAGGACTCCCCATCCCCCCAGGCCGCTGTGCCCGGTTCTACGTCCCCACAGGCCCTGCAGGACGCTCCGACCACCCCCTGGGCAGGACTCCCCGTCCCCCCAGGCCGGTGCGCCCGGTTGTCCACCTGCAGGCCCTGCAGGAAACTCCGACCACCCCCCTGGGCAGGACTCCCCATCCCCCCAGGCCTGTGTACCCGGTTCTACGTCTCCACAGGCCCTGCAGGACGCTCCGACCGCCCCGTGGGCCCGGTTGTCCATCCCCGCAGGCCCTGCAGGAAACTCCCGCCACCCCCTGGGCTGGACTCCCCATCCCCCCAGGCCGGTGTGCCCGGTTCTACGTTCCCACAGGCCCTGCAGGACGCTCCGACCACCCCCTGGGCAGGACTCCCCATCCCCCCAGGCCGGTGTGCCCGGTTCTACGTCCCCACAGGCCCTGCAGGAAACTCCGACCACCCCCTGGGCTGGACTCCCCATCCCCCCAGGCCGGTGTGCCCAGTTGTCCATCCCCGCAGACCCTGCAGGAAACTCCGACCACCCCCTGGGCAAGACTCCCCATCCCCCCAGGCCGGTGTGCCCGGTTCTGCGTCCCCACAGGCCTTGCAGGATGCTCCGACCAGCCCCTGGGCAGGACTCCCCGTCCCCCCAGGCCGGTGCGCCCGGTTGTCCATCCCCGCGGGCCCTGCGGGAAACTCCGACCACCCCCTGGGCAGGACTCCCCGTCCCCCCAGGCCGGTTGGCCCGGTTCTACGTCCCCACAGGCCCTGCAGGACGCTCCGACCACCCCTTCGGCAGGACTCCCCATCCCCCAAGGCCGGTGGGCCCAGTTGTCCATCCAGGCCCTGCAGGAAACTCCGACCACCCCCTGGGCTGGACTCCCCATCCCCCCAGGCCGGTGTGCCCGGTTCTACGTCCCCACAGGCCCCGCAGGAAACTCCGACCACCCCCTGGGCAGGACTCCCCGTCCCCCCGGGGCGGTGTGCCCGAATCTACCTCCCCACAGGCCCAGGGATGCACTCCAACCACCCCCTGGGCAGGACTCCCCGCCCCCCCAGGCTGGTGTGCCCGAATCTACATCCCCACAGGCCCTGCAGGACGCTCCGACCACCCCCTGGGCAGGACTCCCCATCACCCCAGGCCGGTGTGCCCGATTCTACTTTGCAGGCGTTCTACTGCCCACTGCCCCCAGGCAGTGAGGCAGCGCATTGCAGGAGTCCCACTGTCCACTTCCCCTAGGCAGTGGGGCAGAGCATTGCAGGAGTTCCACTGCCCACTGCCCCCAGGCAGTGAGGCAGTGTATTGCGGGAGTTGCACTGCCTGCTGCCCGAGGGCAGTGAGGCAGTGCATTGCAGGAGTTGCACTGCCCACTGCCCCCGGCCAGTGGGGCAGTGCGTTGCGGGAGCTGCACTGCCCACTGCCCCCAGGCAGTGAGGCAGTGCATTGCAGGAGTTGCACTGCCCACTGCTCCCAGGCAGTGAGGCAGTGCATTGCAGGAGTTGCACTGTCCACTGCCCCCAGGCAGTGAGGCAGTGCATTGCAGGAGTTCCACTGCCCACTACCCCGAGGCAGTGAGGCAGTGCATTGCAGGAGTTGCACTGCCTACTGCCCGAGGGCAGTGAGGCAGTGCATTGCAGGAGCTGCACTGCCCACTGCCCCGAGGGCAGTGAGGCAGTGCATTGCAGGAGTTGCACTGCCCACTGCCCCCGGGCAGTGAGGCAGTGCATTGCAGGAGTTGCACTGCCTACTGCCCAAGGGCAGTGAGGCAGTGCATTGCAGGATTTCCACTGCCCACTGCCCCCAGACAGTGAGGCAGTGCATTGCAGGAGTTGCACTGTCCACTGCCCCCAGGCAGTGAGGCATTCAGTGCATTGCAGGAGTTGCACTGCCCACTGCCCCAGGGCAGTGAGGCAGTGCATTGCAGGAGGTGCACTGCCCGCTGCCCCCGGGCAGTGAGGCAGTGCATCGCAGAAGTTGCACTGTCCACTGCCCCCAGGCAGTGAGGCAGTCAGTGCATTGCAGGAGTTGCACTGCCCACTGCCCCCAGGCAGTGGGGCAGTGCGTTGCAAAACGTCCACTGCCCACTGCCCCCAGGCAGTGAGGCAGTGTATTGCGGGAGTTCCACTGCCCACTGCCCCCAGGCAGTGCGGCAGTGTATTGCAGGAGTTCCACTGCCCACTGCCCCCAGGCAGTGGGGCAGTGTACTGCGGGAGTTGCACTGTCCACTGCCCACAGGCAGTGAGGCAGTGCATTGCAGTAGATCCACTGCCCCCTGCCCCCGGGCCGTGGCGCAGTGTGTAGCAGGAGTTCCACTGCCCACTGCCCCAGGCACGGCGGCAGTGTATTGCAGGAGATGCCCGGCCCACTGCCCCAAGGCAGGGAGGCAGAGAATGGCAGGAGTACCACTCCCCACTGCCCTTAGGCAATGCGGCAGTATGAAGCAGGATTTCCACTGCCCACAGCCCCCAGGCGGCGTGGCAGTGCGTTACACTGCCCACTGCCCTCTGCCCACAACAACCGTGCAGCAGGGCACACACATTGCAGTGTAGTGCACAGCACCAAGCAGTGCGGCACCACACAAAAAGCACTGATGGTGCAGCGCGGCACGCGGGGTGCAGTGGGCCCATGAGACCCTGTGTGACTGCGCGCAGGCGTCGGCAAGGCGGTGTCGGCCAAGTGCGAGAGTACACTGGTCCGGCTATGCCACAACACACTTACACACAGCGCGCACACAACACACACAGCCCAGCCCGTTTACCTTTACCCGTGGGTAGACATCCCGGCCTTTGCCTTTTGGTAACAGCGCCTTCGGCACACCACACCACACCACACCACACCACACCACACCACACCACACCACACCACAGCACACCACACCCCGGTGAACATGTGCACACATATTCGAATATTCTCATTATTTTGGCGCTAATTTCGCGCAAATATGGCTTTTTTTTTCTGCCTATGCAAAGTCTCCGCAGGCATACGTGAATGTATTGGGCAATTGGTGGGCCGTTTTGGCCACCCAACGTGTGCAAAAAGGGCCGTTTTCTTTGGCAAGCACACGTATGTAGTTTTTTTTTTTCAATGTTCAAAAATATAGCCACCATCCCAAACCCCGCAAAAAGGCTTTTTCGGGGCAAAGCGGTGGATTTGGACACCCATATTCGCGCAAGTTTCGCTCCCCATTCAAAAGTTCTCTTATCAGCCATTCCCAAACCAAAGGGTACATTGTGAGCCACTGCTGATTTTGAACCCCGCTCCAGATTGTTACAGACCGTCCAAACGGCAGCGGTGATGTAGCCAATTGGCACACTTATTGGGGATCCTCCCACCCAGACGTCAGGGGTGCCGTAACCAGTCTGCCCACTTGCTGGCCGCTACTCATTTAGGCCCCCGCTGTGAAGCGTATCAGCCCACTTGTGGGCCAATGCAGATTTTTTCCCCCGCTATGGAGAGTTGGGGAGCCCAAAAATGGGAGGGGTGATTGAACCAATGAGCCGACTTATGGGCCACTTGTGATTCCCCCCCCCCCCTCTCTCCTCTGAATTGTTTGGGGCCCCACTGGATGGTGGGGGTGTCATACCGCTCATTTTGTCTTTAACTTTTTAAAAAGTCTTGGATTAAAAAAAAAGTCCGGGTATAAGAAACCCTTCATTTAAAGAAAGTCCTTGATTTAAACATTTTGAGCTATTAACAAGTCCTTGTGGTGTGCCAACGCAAAGTCAAACCTTAGGCAGGCAATGCACGGGAGCGTAAGAAGAATTGTGCATGGTGCCCTAGCACTGTACCGGTTTCGAGCTAATGCTAGCTCATCACCATCATGAAAAAATCAAAACAACACCAATATTCCCCAATGCTCTTATGGATCATGTGTATGTACACCGCGGCGACTGAAATTTGCGAAAAGCAAAAAATTTTGATACACTGGACAACCAATCATTCAAAACTGAAAATTCGATGTATATCACAAAGAGAAAGGACTTCTAAAACAAGGACTGTTTTTGAATCAACATTTTTTTTAAACATGAAACTTTTTTGAGTCACAAATTTTTTAAGATCAAGCACTTTTTGAATCAAGGAGTTTTTGAATCAAGAATTTTGTCCCTCCGCTCTGAAACGCTGGGGACCCCCCGGACGGTGGGGGTGTCGTAGCACTCATTTTGTCACCCGCTCTGAAGCATTGGGGACCACCCAAGCAGCAGGGGTGGTGTAGCCAATCCACCCACTCGTGGGTCAGTGCTGATTGTGTTCCCCGCTGTGAAGCGTTGGGGACCACCCATACGGCATGGCTCACGTAGCCAATTTGCCCTCTTGTGGGCCAATGCTGATTTTGTTCCATGCTTTGAAGCAATGGGGACCCCCTAGGAGGCAGAGCTCACTTAGCAAATTAGCCCACTTGTGGCCCACTGCTGATTGTGTCCCCCATTTTGAAGCGTTGGGGACCCCCAAAGCAGCAGGGGTCGTGCAGCCAATGCACTTGCTTGTGGGTCACTCGGGGTTTTCTCCCCCACTTTGAAGCAATGGTTGCCCCTTGGATGAAAGGTGTTATGGCGCCAATGGGCCCGCTTGTGGGCCACTTCTGATTTTGTCCGCTGCTATGATGGGTAGGGGACCCCCCCGACGGCATGGGTATCGTAGCCAATGTGCCCTTTTGTGGGCCACTCCTCATTTTGTCCCCGGGTATGAAGTGTTGGGGAGCACACACACGGCAGGGATGGTGCAGCCAATTCGTCCCCCTGTGGCCAATGTTGATTTTGTCCCCCATTGTGAAGTCCTGGGGACCCCCCATACCGCATGGGTGACGTAGCCAATCTGCCCAAATTACGGGCCATGTCAATTTTTGTTCCCGGCCCTGAAGCTTTCGGGAACCTCAAACAACAGGGGTATGTACTCTATCCCGCGCACTTGTGGGCCACGTCCCATTTTGTTCCCCACCCTAAAGCGTTGTGGACCACCCAGATGGTAGGCCTCATGTGGCCAACCTGCCCACATGTGGGCCACTGCTAATTTTGTTTCCCGCTGTGAAGAGTTGGAGACCGCCGAAACGGCAGCGGTCACGTAGCCAATCCGCCCAGGTGTGGCCCATTGTTGGTTTTGTCTCCCGCTTTGAAGCGTTGGGGACCGCCCTGAGGGCAAAGGTGATGCAGCGTATTGGCCCACTTGTGGGCCACTACTGATTTTCATCCCCGCTGTGAATCGATGGGGACCCCCCCAAATAGTAGGGGTGACGACGCCGATCCACCCACCTCTAGCGCCCTCGTGATTTTCTCCCCTGCTATGAAGTGTTAGGGAGCCCTCAACCGGCAGGATTGGCATACCTAAGCTGCCCACTTGAAGGCCAATGCTCATTTCCTTCCGTGTCGAGGACCCCCCATACGGCAGTGGTGTTGTTGCCAACTGGCCCATTTGTGGGCCAGTGTTCATTTTGTCCCCCGCTTTGAAGCATTGGGAACCTCCCATATGGCAGGGATGATGTCGCCCATCCGCCCACTTGCGGGCCACGTCTCAATTTGTTCCTCGCTTTGAACCTTTGGACACCCCCCCAATTGACAGCCAATAAATCTAAATAACCATAAGGCAGTGAAGCAGAGATTATGTTACGAGCAAATACAACAATGTTGTGGATTGATTGTCATGGAGGACAACATTGGTGGGTGTCGTACTTGATTTCAAGAAAACCACCGGATGCCAATTGGCGGGGGTGAAGCAGTCAATCCGTCGTCCACTTGTGGCGCACTCATGAATTTGGTCACCCTATGCAGTGTTATGGATCCCTCAAAAAGAAGCGTTGGCATACCCACCCCGCCTACTTGTGGGGCACTTATGATCTTGTCCTCCGCTTTGAAGCATTGACGACCTCCAAAACGACAAGTGTGTTGTAGCCTATCCGCCCACTTGTGCGCGAGTGCGGTTTTCTTCCCATCTCCGAAATGCTGGGGAGCCCCCAAAACGGCAGGGGTGATATGGCTAATCCGCCTGCTGTTGGGCCAAAGCAGATTTTGTTCCCTGATATGAAGTGTTGGTGACCCTCCAAAAGTCAAGTGTGATTTAGCCTATCCGCCCACTTGTGGGCCACATCTGATCCTGTCCCCCGCTCTGAAGTGTTGCGGACTTGCTGCAAGGCAAGGGTGAAGTAGCCAATCCGTCCACTTCAGGGGCACTGCTGATTTTGTTTTCTTGTCGGAAGTGTTCGGGACCCCCCCCCCCCCCCCGACGGCAGGGGTGACGTAGCCAATCCGCCTCCTCCCGGGCCACTACTCATTTTGTTCCCGACTCTGAAGTGTTGAGCAACCCCCCCACGGCCAGGATGATATAGCCAATCGGCCCAATGTGGGGCCACTGCTCACTTTGTCTCCCATTCTGAAGTGTTGGGTACAACCAAATGGCAAGGGTAATGTAGCCACTCCGCCCACTTGTGGGCCACTGCTGATTTTGTTCCCCGCAATGAAGCGGTGAGGACCTCCCTCACAATAGGGGTAATGTAGCCGATCCGCCCACTTGTGGACCACGTTTGAATTTGTTTCACGCTGTGGAACATGGGGGCCCACCCAAACGGTAAGGGTGTCGAACCCAACGTGCCTACTTGTGAGCCATTGCTGAATTTGTCCCCCACTCCGAAGCGTTGGTGAGCACCCGATCGGCAGAGGTGATGTAGCTCATCCGCCGAGTTGTGGTTTGGTGCTCATTTTGTTGCCTCCTACGTAGTGTTGAGGACCCCTGAGATGGCAGGTGGCGTAACCAACCTGCCTATTTGTTGGCCACCGCCGGTTTCGTCCGGTGTTGTGAAGCGTCGGGCACCCCCCAGATGGCAGTGATGTTGTAGCCAATTAGCCCTCTTGTGGGCCACTGCTCATTTTGTCCCCTGCTCTTAAGCGAAGGGGTGGCCGTAGCCAATCCGCCCATTTGTGGGCCCGTGCAGATTTTGTTCCCTTCTTTGAAGCGGTGGTGACCCCCAAACGGCAGTGCTCATGTAGCCAATCCTCCCATTTTTGGCCCCTTCTGATGGTGCCCCACGTTGTGAAGTGTCGGGGCCCCTGAGACGGCTGAGGTGACATAGCCAATTCGCGTACTTGAGCGCCATCGCTAATTTTGTCTCCTGCGGTGAAGTGTTGGTGACCCCCCTAACGGAAGGGGGCTGACATAGTCAATCTACCAACTTGGGCCACTCCTCATTTTCTTTGCCACCTTGAAGATACGAAGACCCCTCAACTGGCGAGGGTGTAGGGGTGTAACTGCTCAATTTGTTCCCCGCTACAAAGCGTTGGGGACCCTCCGGGCGGCAGGGCTAATATAGTCTAGCTGCCAACTTCAGGGCCCTGTCTAAATTCCTTCCTTGCTTTAATCGGTTGGGGACCCGGTAGACTGCACGGCTGAATTAGCTGATCCCCCCACTTGTGGCCCACTGCTGATTTTGTCCTCGATTTTGAAGCGTTGGGGACCCCCCAAACGGCAGGGTTCACATAGGTAATCCGCCCACTTGTGGGCCGCGGCTGATTTTGTCCCCCGCTCTAAAGCATCGAGAACCCCTGAGACGGTACGAATGATGCACACCACTAGCCCTCTTCTGGGCCACTAGTGATTTTTTACCCCGCTTCGAAGCGTTCGGGACCCCCCGAATGGCAGGGGTAATGTAGCTTATGCGCCCACTTGTGGACTACTGATGATTCGGCTCCTTGCTGTGAAGCGTTTCGGACCCCCCATAGGGCAGGGGTGGTGTCACCAAATCGCCTAGTTGTGGCCCACTACTGATTTGGTTCCCACCTCTAAAGCGTTGGGTACCCCCCACACAGCACGAGTGATGTAGCCTATCGTCCCACTACTAGACCAAGGGCCACGTCTCAATTTGTTCCCCGTTGTAAAGCGGTGGGGACCGTGCCAAACGGAAGGGGTGATGTAGCCAATCGGCCCATTTGTGGGCCACTGGTGTCCCCCGCTATGAAACTTTGTGGACCCCCCAAACGGCAGGCCAGACATAGCCAATCCGGCTACTTATGAGCCACTGCTGATTTTGTCCCCTGCTCCAAAGCGTTGGGAACCTCTTAGACGGCAATCTTGCTGGCCACTAGTGATTTTGTCCCACGCTATGAAGCGCCGGGGACCCCCAAACGGCAATGGTGATGTAGGCTTTGCGACCACTTGTGGACTACTGCTGCTTTTGCTGCTTGTTGTGAAGCATTGGGTACCCCCCGTAGGGCAGGGGTGGCGTCACCAATCCGCCCACTTGTGGGCCACTACTCGTTTTGTTCCTTGCTCCAAAGTGTTGGGTACCCCCCCCACAGCGGGGGGTTAGTGTAGCCTATCCTCCCACCACTTGACCAGTGCAAATTTTGTTCCCTGTTGTGAAGTGTATGCGCCCCCGTGCGGCAACGTCGACGGTGCCTGTCCACCCTTTTGTGGGCCACATCCAAATTTGTTCCCCCGTGTAAAGCGTTGGGGACGCTGCCAAACGGAAGGGGTGATGTAGCCAATCGGCCCACTTGTGGGCCGCTGTTGACATTGGTCCTTGCTTTGAAGCGTTGGGGATCCCCGCAGGGCAAGGGTGATCTAGCGTATCCTCCCACAAGTGGACCATTGCTGATTTTGTTCCCCACTCTGAAGCGTTGGGGATGCACCGGTGTGACGTCGCCAATCCACCCTTTTGTGGGCGACGTCTCAATTGTTTCCCCAATGTAAAGCGTTGGGGACCCCTCCAAACGGCATGCATGATGTAGCCAGTCTACCCACTAGTGGGCCACTGCTCATTTGGTTCCCTGCGCTGAAGGGTTGGAGACCCCCCATACGGCACGGGTGCTGTAGCCTATCCAGCCAGTGGTGGGCCACCGCTGATATTGTTCTCTGCTCTTAAGCATTTTGCACCCCCCATACGGCAACGTCAACGTCACCAACCCACCCATTTGTGGGTCACGTTCAAATTTGTTCCCCACATTGAAGCGTTGGGTACCCCCCATACGGCACGGTGATGTCGCTAAATCCCCCGCATATGGGCTAGCGGTGATCTTATCCCCACCTTTGAATCATTGGGCACCCCCTGTATGGCACCGTGATGTCGCCGATCCCCCAACTTGTGGTCCACTACTGATTTTGGCTCCCCGTTGTGAAGCGTTTGGGACCCCATAGACGGCAGGGTTGGTGTTGCCAAACTGCCCACTTGTGGACCACTACTGAATTTGTCCCCCGCTCTAAAGCGTTGGTCACCACGCACGTGGCAGGGGTGCTATAGGCAATTTGCTCACTTGTGGGCCACTGCTAATTTTGTTACCCTACTCTAAAGCATTGGGGACAATCCACGGCAGGGCTGACGGGGCCTATCCGCTGACTTGTGGGCCAATGTTGCTTTTGCCCCCCTCTCCGAAGGACTGGGGACCCCTTAGACGGCAAGGATGTCGTTGTCAAGCTGCCAGGTTGTGGGGCGCTTCTCATTTTGTCCCCCACTTAGAAGAGTTGTTTGCGACCACCCGGACGGCAGGGATGATGTGGCTAATTTGCCCACTCGTTGGTTCCTCCTCATTTTCTGCCTCGCAGTCAAGCGTTGGGGACCCACTATACAATACGGCAAGGGTGTCATCGCCAGTACGCCCACTGGTGGGCGAGTGCGGATTTTCATTCCCAGTCCCAAGCATTGGGCACCCCCTAGAAGGCCGGGGTCATGTAGCCAATGCGCCCACTTGTAGGCCTCTGCTTATTTTGGTACCCGCTGGAAGCGTTGGGAACCCCCACACGGCAAGGGTGATGTGGCCAATTTGCCGAGTTGTCGGCCACTTCGGATTTTGTGGCTCGCTTCAAAGCGTTGGGGATCCCCCAAATGGCACGACTAATGTAGCCTATCTGTCCATTGTGGGCGACTGTTGATTTTGTCCCCCGCTTTGAAGCTTTGAGGACCACCTAGTTTGTAGTGGTGTCGTAGCCAATTTGCGCACTTGTCGGCCACTGCTGATTTTGTCCCCCACTTGCAAGCGTTGGGAACCCAGCAGACGGCAAGGGTAAAGTAGCCCATCCTCTCATTTGTGGGCCACTTCCGATTTTGTCTCCAACTCTGAAGCGTTGGGGACCCTTGAAACAGCAAGAGTGATATAGCCAATCCGCGAACTTGTCCTTCACTGCTCACTATGTTCTCCCCTCTGAAGCATTGGGGACGCCCTTAGACGACAGGGGTGATGTAGCCAATCCGCTAAGTTTTGGGCCACTTCTGATTTTGTCTCCGCTTGAAGCTTTGGGACCACCCTACATCGCAGGGGTGATGTAGCCCATATGCCCACTTGTCGGCCAGTGCTGATTTGATGTCCCCATTTCAAGCGTTGGGGAATACCCAGGCGGCAGGGGTAATGAAGGCAATCTGCCCACTTGTGGGCCATTAATTACTGTGTCCCCGGCTTTGGAGCGTACACGTAAACCAAAAATCACCAAAGGTCAAAATTAGCAAAAGGTGAAATTTTTTTCGTACTTTTTTTTGGTAATATTTCGTTACCATAGCAAAGGCGACGTCATCCTTCCCTACAACAATGCAACACAAAGCAACGGGAAACCCATGTGAGCCGCACCATACATGGTTTTTACTAAATGGCGGGGCAAATGGTTGTGGTGTGATCCAACCAACAGCCATCACGCACATATTTGGAGCGATAGAGACACTCTCGTGCAGTCACAAAAACCACACTCACAAGGGTGTTGTGTCTCTTCACAATGAAGCTTCTTGAGAACGCCAAACATGGGCTCGATAGAGGGCACATCTCCCTCTAGGGCTCGCGGAATCGCAGTGGCATCCCATGACAATGGAGTCCACTGGTAGGTCCTTAATGGCCCCTGTTAATAAAGCAGTGGCATCCCATGACAATGGAGTCCACTGGTAGGTCCTTAATGGCCCCTGCTAATAAAGCATATTTACGCTTTCTTAGCGTAGGCATGTGAGACACCAACATGTCAGCAATAGCCGTGTCGTTGGAATTCTTTACAAGGCACATGACCAGGGGGAAGCCACAATTACCAAAACAACCTTAATTTTATGACAATTTTTTGGGTGTTTTTTTTTGGGTAGTATTTGCCTTTGGTAATTTTTGCTTGGACTGTAGGGGAACCCCTACAAGGTAGGGCTGAAGTCGCCATTCTTCCCACTTGTGGGCCAAATCCGATTTTGTCTCCCTGCTCTGAAGCTTTGGAACCCCGCGTACGCCAAAGGTGATAGCCGTTCCGCCCCCTTGTGGCCCACCTCTGATTTTCTCCCCCGCTCTAAAGCAATGGCGAGCCCCAAACGGCAAGGGTGATGTAGCCAATCCACCCCTTTGTGGGCCAGTGCTAATTGTGTCCTTCGTTGTGAAGCATCAAGGACATCCCCAGACGGCAAGGGTGGTGTAGCCAAACCGCCAACTTGTGGGCCATTGTCGATTTTGTCTTCCGCTCTAAAGCGCCGCCAAGGGCCATCCCGACGGCATGGATGATGTAGCCAATCCGCCCACTTGCGGGCCACTGCTAATTGTGTCCTATGCTGTGAAGCATTGGCAACATCCCCAGACGGCAGGGGTTATTTCGCCAAACCGCCAACTTGTGGGCAACTGCCGATTCTGTCCCCCGCTCTAAAGCGTCAGGGGCCACCCCGACGGCATGGGTGATGTAGCCAATCGGCCCACTTGTGGGCCGGCGCTCACTTTGTCCCACGCCTTGAAACGTTGGGGACCCCCTAGTTGGCAAGGGTGATGTAGCCAATCCGCCCACTTTTGAGGCACTGCTAAGTTTGTCTCCCCGTTGTGAAGCGGTGGGGACCCCCCATACGGCAGGGGTGGCATAGCCATTTCGCCCACTTGTGGGCCACTGTTGAGCTTCTCCCCTAGTTTGAGTGTTGGGAACTCTCCACACGGCAGGCGTGATGTAGGCAATGCTTTCACTTGTGGGCCACGGCAGATTTTGTTCCCTCCTCTAAAGCGTTGGAGATCCCCCAGGCGTGACGTGGCCAATTCGCCCACCGATGGGCCACTGCTGCTTTTACGCCCCTCTCTGAGGGATCGGGGACCCCTGTGACGGCAAGGGTGTCGTAGCCTGTCTTCCCACTTGTGGGCAGTTGCTCGTGTTGTCCCCTGCTTTGAAGCGTTGTTGGGGACCACTGAGACGGTAGGGGTGATGTAGCCAGTCTTCCCACTTGTGAGTCACTACTCATTTCGTTCCCCGCTTTGAAGCGTTGGGAACCACTAAAATGGTAGGGGTGATGTAGCCTATCCACCCACTCTTCGGACCCTCCTGATTTTCTTCCCTGCTGTGAAGTGTTGGGGACCCCCCATGCCACAGGGGTCGTCCACAATACGCCCACTTGTGGGCCATTCCCGATTTTTTTCCCTGCTTCGAAGCGTTGGGTGCCCCCTAGAAGGCAGGGGTGATGCCGCCAATCCGCCCACTTGTGGGCAAATGCTGATTTTGTCCCCCGCTCCTAAGCGTTGGGGACCCCCCACACGGCAGGGGTGATGTCACTAATCCGCCCACTTTTGGGCCACTTCTGATCTTGTCCCCTACTGTGAAGCTTTGGGCATCCCCAAAATTGTAGGACTCATGTAGCCAATGTGTCCACTTGTGGGCAACTGCTGATTTTGTCCCCCGTTGGGGACCACCTAGACCGCAGTGGTGTCGTAAGCAATCTGCCCACTTGTGCGCCAATGCTGATTTTGTCCCCCGCTCGCACCGTTGGGCACCCCGCAGATGGCAAGGGTGATGTAGCCCGTCCGCCCAATTGTGGGCCACTTCTGATTTTGTCCCCTCTGTAAAGTGTTGGGGAACCCCGAAACGGCAAGAGTGATAGAGGCAATCTACAGACTTGTCCGCCACTGCTCATTGTGCCCCCTGCTCTGAAGCATTGGGGACTCCCTCGGACAACAATGGTGATGTGACCAATTCAGTGACTTGTGGGCCACTTCTCATTTTGTCCCCTGCTTGAAGCGTTGGGAATCCCCTACACGGTAGGGGTGATGTAGCCCATCTGCTTTCTTGTTCGCCTCTGCTGATTCCCCCCCCCCACTCTAAAGCGGTGCGGAATACCCAAACCACAAGGGTGGTGTAGCCGTGCCGCCCATGTGTCGGCCACCGCTGATTTTGTCCCCCCGCTCTAAAGTGTTCGCTGCCACCCCGACGGCATGGGTGATGTAGCCCATCCGCCCACCTATGGGCCACGGCTAATTTTGTTCCCCGCTTGGAAGCGGTGGGGACCCCCAAAACCGTAGGGGTGTTGTAGCCAAGCCGCCCACTCGTGGGCCACTGCTCATTTTGTCCCCTCCTTTGAAGCATTGCGGACCCCCCAACGGCAGGGATGATGTAGCCAATGCGCCCACTTCTGCCCCAATGCTCATTTTGTCCCCCGCCGTGAAGTGTGGGTGACTCCCCCAACGGTAGGCGTGATGTAGCCAATGCGCCCACTTTTGGGCCACTTCTGATCTTGTCCCCCGCCTTGAAGAGCCGGGGACCCCCCAAGGGAAATGGTGGTGGGGAAGGCAAGCCCTTGAGAACGAATTCTCTCACATTCTACCATCAATGTACGCTTCTGCCGCCCATTTTTCAACGACACTGAGCATGGGCAAGGATGGCTAGTGTGGGTGGAGTAATCTAACACACTGTGAACCAAATCGAGCATCAGCTAGAACCAAAAAATTGCTGCATTAGCATGCCACCAAATAAAGGTGGGCTAGGGTGTGTGATTATATAGGGGAAAGATTATGCTTTGCCTGTTTTGGTTTTTGAGATTTTGTGCCCTGGACGCCTAAATCAGTGGTAGTTTTGTCTGAAAGGGGGACGCCTGTCGGCACACCACGATCGCCGGTAGCAACACCTGAGCGACAACTCATTCCTCCAGTGTACCACATAGACACACCATCACCACGAGTCTGTTTTTATTTTACTGAATTTGATATATGAATCTGTTTATTAGGGTACTTCGGCCCAAAAGGCCAGAGCCCAGCAAGCCAATGAATGACCATAAGGCATTGAGGCACCTAACCTTGTATGTATGGATTGCCACGGACACCATGGATACATTGGACACATTGGACATTGAGTTACGGAGGACCACATTGGTGGGTGTGATACCTGATTTCAAGAAAACCACCGGATGCCTGTCTTGAATTCGGGGGGGGGGGTAAATTCATGTTTCTTGCACACAACTTGGGATTCAACTCATGGTTCTTATGCACTACTTCCCAGACTAGTCATTTGAGATAGCGCCCAACCAAGCAAGTTAAATTGAATAAAGGTAAAGGACAGTCCAAACAGAATCATTCATCAACTTTCCAACTGTACTGTGTCAACGCTACAAGGGACTTGCAATTTTGTGCAGCAAATGCAAGTGAAGCACAAGTGTCCCGAACCTAAACACTTAGCGAAAACATGAAATATGGATTGGGTGCCAAGTTGGCACAAAAGACAAAATGCGCGCGGGAGGAGAGTATCACAAATGAACGCATGACACATGCCATGCAAGAGTGTCAAACACCATATCACGACATATCAAAAGCCTACGGTTCGCGTCGCCGTGTATACACACAAGCCCAGAATTTACAGTAAGAGCATGGCAAAGCCAAGACGATTGGTTCGCATCAAAACCAATTCAAAAAAGCCGTGTCACCGACACCGGCTGTCTAAATATTTGCGGGTTGTGCAACAAGGGGCGGGTGACATAGCCAATCTACCCACTTGTGGGCCACTGCTCATTTTGTCCCCCCCGCCGTGTAGTGTTGGGGACCCCCAAGACGGCAGGGGTGATGTAGGCAATCCGCCCACTTGTGGGCCACTGCTGATTTCGTCCTCCGTTGTGAAGTGTTGGGGACCGCAAACACTCGGGGTGACGTAGCAGATCCGCCTACTTGTGGGGCAGTGTTGATTTTGTCCCCCGCTTAAGCGTTGGGAACCCAGCACACAGCAGGGGTGATGTGGCCAATTGGTCCACTTCTGGGCCCCTGTTGATTTTGTCCTCCGCTCTGAAGCGTTGGGGACCACCCATGCGGCAAGGATGATGTAGCCCGTCTGCCCACTTGTGGGCCACTGCTGACTTTGTCCCCCGCTCTGAAGCGTTGGGAACCCCCAAGACGGCGGGGGTGATGTAACTCATATACCCACTTGTGGGCCATTGCTGATTCTGTTCCCCGCTTTAAAGCTTTGGAGAGCCCCATGCGGCAAGGGTGATGTAGCCAATCCGGCCACTAATGGGCCACTGCTGATTTTGCCCCCGTGGTGAAGCGTTGGGATTTCCCAAGCGGCAAGGCCGATGTAGCCAATCCGCCCACTTATGGGCCACTTCTGATTTTTGTCCCCCGCTCTCAAGCGCCGGGGACCCGCCACACAAGAGTGGTGATGTAGCCAATCTGCGCACTTTTAGGCCTTTGCTGATTTCGTCCTCCGCTCTTAAGCATTGGGGGCGCCTTCAAACGGAAGGGGTGGTGTAGCCAACCCGTCCGCTTGTGGGCCACTTCTCATTTTGATCCCCGCTTGAAGCGTCGGGAACCCCCTAGACGGCAGGGGTGATGCAGCCCATCTACCCAGGTGTCGACCACTACTTGTCGGCCACTGCTGATTTTGTCCCCTTTGAGATGGTGGGGAATACCCCGTAGGTAGCCATGATGAAGACAATGTGCCCACTTGTGGGCCATCGCTCACGGTGTCCCCTGCTCTCAAGCGTTGGGGAACTCCTAGACTCCTAGAACTCCTAGAGTGCTGCAACCTTTCCCTTCACTTGTAAGCCACTGCTAATTTGTCCCCCGTTGTGAAGCGATGGGGACCCCTCAAACGGCAGGGGTGGCGTAGCCAATCGGCCCGCTTTTGGGCCACTGCTGATTTTTCCCCGCGCTGTGCAACGGTGGGGACCCCCCAAACGGCAGCGGTGATGTAGCGAATCCGCCCACTTGTGGGCCACGTTGGATTTTGTCCCCCGCTGTGGAGCGTTGGGGACCCCCATACAGCAAGGGTGACATAAGCAATTTGCCCACTTGTCGGCCATTGCTACTTTTGTCCCGTGCTCCGAAGCTCTGGCGACCGCCCAGCCGGCCGGGGTGATGTAGGCAATCTGCCCATTTGAGGGCTGCTGCTCATGTTGCCCCCGGCTCTGAGGCATTGGGGACGCCCCTGGACGGTAGGGGTGATGTAGCCAACCTGTCCACTTCTAGGCAATTTCTGATTTTGTCACCCCCTTGAAGCGTTGGGAACCCCCCAACCCGCAAGGGTGATGTAACCCCTCTGCCCACTTGTCGGTCAAAGATGATTTTGTCCCCCGCTGTGAAGCAGTTGGGAATTCCCAGGTGGCATGGGTGACCCACTTGGCCACTACATATTTTGTCCCCCACTCTGAAGCCTTGGGGACCCCCTAGACGGCAGGGGTGACGTTGCCAATCTACCCACTTGTGGGCCACTGCTGATTTTGTCCCCCGCTCTGTAGCGTTTGGAACGCCCTAGACAGCAAGGGTCATGTAGCCAATGTGCCCACGTGTGGGCCGCTGCTGATTTTGTCCCCCTCTCTGAAGCGTTGGGGACCCCTCAGAGGGCAGGGGTCACAAAGCCAATCCGCCCACTTGTGGGCCACCTCTGATTTCGTCCCTTGCTCTGTTGTGAACTACTGTGCGTTGTCAGAACAGAACCTACCATCGAAGTGTTGACTACCTTCGTTACAACGGGCGGTGGGCGGAGGGGGGGTAAAACTTAGTAGAAACAAGGTAAAACTGAGTAAACAGAGTCCAAAGTCCTAAACCATTTTTTTCACTAGGTTTTACTTTGTGCAGTACAAAACACCCTGATGGTTTGCGGGAAGGGGGCAGAGTATTTTTCTCACTAGGCACATGAAACACAAGCTATTGAAATGCACCATCCACAACTTGCCCCTTCCCTTGTTTGAGCCAAAACACAGAGGTCCCTCTCCTGCACAACATGCACAACAGCAAGAGCACCAATTACGAAACTTTGCAAGATTTCCGACCTCGGGTGAGTATCTGTATTGTGAGCATACACTGTGCAGGGTGTTGAACCAAAACCACACCCAATGGTGTCCCCAAAAAGCCCTGCAACCCCCAAGAGGCCAACGTGGCTGTTCACAAGGCGTTTGCACTGCACTGTGTTTGCACTGCGTGTTGAGGGTTTGGGGGATGCATTGGTTTCCTAGCCGGGGGGGGGGATTCTCACATCAGCATTGGGGGAATCAGGTGCACGGTGTGCACCCTTTTGGGTAATTCATCATTCACTCAACCCCGAATGCTCCCAATGCTAGCCCTCACAGAACATGCCCTAGACAGCAACACTAGTACCAAAAAACAAACAAAAAATACTGTGGGGCCATATTGGTGGGTGTGGTACCTTATTTGCTGAAAACCATCGGAAGCTAAACAAAAGAACAACCAAAAGATCAACTGACCAACCTTCCAGTCCCATAGCTTTAAAAGATTAGCTCTTTATGGGCACCACACTAGCCATGCGCATTGTTGTATCCTCCCGGTGCAGGTGCAGGTGCCTCTTGGGGTTTGGCTTCAGCTTGATCTTGGCCTTACCAAACCGCCCTCGATCCAGGGGTTCTTTGTTGGCGATCCCACTGAATAGTCGGGGATAGGCTGCAACCAGTCGATCACCCAGACTGATCACTTTTGGGTTCTCCTTGGCGTCCTCGGCTGCTTGCTTTGGCACCGTTAGCACTGACTGTACGGTCGTGTACGCCTCTTGTGGGTCCACATGTGCTCTCTTTCACAAATGATGTGGGCATTACAACACAGGGCCAAAGGGAAGGGCAATACAACTCAGGTCTCACACATGTCCGCTTTCTCAGGGCCTCCCTCCTCTCACATGGCCCAGACTTCACTGCACAGCCGCAGGGTGCCCCGCCCTCTCCGGCTCCCCAGGCCAAATCTGCAACCCAGACATGTTTTGGGTGCACTATCGCATGGGTCCGCTCGATATGCCTCCAACGCCATGGAGCAGGTGCGGCCCAAGGCCAACCTAATCCTAACCTGGGCCCCTGTCCCCAACGGCATCTTCAGTGCACCGTCGCCGTCCGCCGTAGTCTCTGCCGCCCTCGTGTTCACAATGCTTTTGGGGCTGCGACCATGGTGGAGGCGGATCTGGGGCGCCATGCGGCAAAGCAAACTGGAGCAGCAGGATTTGTTTGCAGAAGTGCCTGATGGCCGATGCCATTGCCCGTGTTTCATGCAAAATGGGTGTCCAGGGGTGCTGCCGCTTCCGGTTGCAATGTGCGCCGTGGGATCCGAGCGCCTTCAGGATCCGGTGCCAGGGCTGGGTCCGGTGGAACGAGGCGCGGACAACACGCAGCACTGTTGGCCGTACATCACAGCTGGTGAGCACGATGATGAGGTCATGGTTTGGCTGAGCAGCAGTGACCAGACGCGGCAGTTGGGGATGCTGCTGGCACGCCTGGCACAGCCCGGCGACGTCGTGGCCCTCGTGGGGGACCTTGGGGCGGGCAAGACCTGCATTGCGCGTGGGTTCATTAGGGAGTTTATGGGCCAGCCCCACCTGCACGTGCCCTCTCCTACGTATCTGCTCTGCCTCACGTACAGCCGGGAAGAGGTGCGTGTGCATTTGTGGTGGTCGCCAGTGTGTGGGTTCACTCATCCACTGCCTCACTCACCCACATACACCCTCCCTAAATCACCCCTTCCATCACCCGCGCTTATTCATTAACCCAACCATACACCACACCCACTCATGCACACGGCCCCCCAACTTCTTACTCATTCACCCGCCCAGTCATTCACTCCTCCACTCACTCATTCAGGCGCAGGGCGCATCCACCGGGACGCAGCCAATGGTGTACCACATGGACCCGTACCGGCTGAAGCAGCGTGGGAAAATGGCGGAGCTGGTGGATTTTGACTCTGCGTTCCGTGATGGCATTTGTCTCATTGAATGGCCGAATCGTCTTGGTAAGTCTCTGTACAATGAGGAAACACCGGGGCGGCTGGAGGTGATGCTTGAGGGCACTGGGCCCGGCGGGCAGGGAAGGCGCGCGCGCCTCCGCGCCACTGCAAGCAAGCGCTGGTCTACAGCGGTCCGGGTGTGGCTCGCGGCCGGCCGCATGCCTGACCTGCCGCCGCTGCTGCCCTCCTCTGCCAGGACCATGGGGCCACCCAGGACGGGGGCTGAACAAGCATCGTGGCCGCCGCTGCATGGGATCCCAGCAGACTGGCGCGTGCTTGGGATCGAGACAAGCTGTGACGACACCGCGGCGGCGGTGTTGACGGGGGACGGACGGGTGTTGAGCAACGTCCTGGCGTCGCAGGCAGAGATCCACGGGGAATGGGGAGGTGTGAAGCCTGATGCTGCACAGGCCGCGCACCAGGAGAACATCGACCACGTGGTGGACGCAGCGCTCAGGCACGCAGGGGTGAATGCGGAAGACCTCATGGGCATCGCAGCAACCGTAGGCCCTGGGCTCTCCTTGTGCCTTCAGGTGTCATCTGAGTGCACGGAAAGGGGGGCAAACGAGGCCACTGGTTTCTCTCCATCCGCCGGCCGTGAAACATGGCACTGAGACGTGCCCTGTTTCAAATTCAAAAGCGGAATGGCAATGGGACATGATGTGTGTGTTCTCCGCAGTTCCATTTCCACTGTGTTCATGTTTTGTTGTGTTGTGTATGGTGTGTGTCATTTTGTTCTATCGGAATTTCAGGTACCCTGTTTCAAGCCTCAGTCTGTTTTGGGGATGAACTATCGTGGCAAAGTAGGATGCCTCCGGAAAAGACGATGACAATGGTGAGCTGTGTTTTGGTGCTTTTTTCCCCTTGCTCTTAGGAGGTCATAGTTTTCCTGGGCATACAATGTGGGTACACAATGGCGACAAATGTGCATGCAGCACCCCCGCAGCATGTACACAGTATGCACACAGTGCATAGGTGTCCCCGAGGGGCGTGCTATCTGTGCGAACTTCTGAGTTTGCAAAACCTCTTGCTCCAGCAGTTTGATGGAGTCCTCTAGCCACACCCCTTTCCTGGGCATTGCCCGATGATGTCAAACCTACAGAGTGAAGCTCTTTTGAATGCAATTTGCATTGCAATCTCTTTGCCATGCTGCCTTTTCTTGCCGAAAGGGGTATTTCATTTATTTTGAGCAGCAGGCATAGTGTCACATCCCTGAGCTTTTGATTTCATGTCGCTTTTCCGGGGATGCTAGCTGCTTTTGAACATCCAACGGCGATTGCATAGGTTGGGTGTTTGCACTCAAGCATTGATATTGGATCGCTGCTGCACTCATTGCCTCGAAGCGTGATGAAAACATAAAAACAGGTAGCAAGTGCCGGATGCTGTCACATTCCCATCACGGCCAACAAGGCAAGTGGCTGTGCCGGGGGGGCTGAGGTGTAGTTTTGGGACCAAGTCATGAGAGGGTGGGGGCAGGGATGGCGGCCGAATCAGAGGACATGGCAGCCGAGGAGGCAATGGATGCTGCAGTTCTAAATTGGGCCTAGGTGCGGATGGGGTAGAAGTTGTGGACAAAACTGACCAAGGCATGACCGCATAATGCTGACTGCTACAAGAGAGAGCACACAAATCAAGGTGAACTGGACCCGCTGAGTAGGGGGGGGCAATGTGAGGAAAATGGTGACAATTTGAGGGCTCCGAGTTGCATGGCACTAGGGCTTCATATGAAGGAGGGCCCATGGGACAAATTGTCGTAACAAGTGTGCTTTTGGGGTGCAATAGTCTCCAACACATGAGCGTGATGTTGGTCACGGTGGTGTGCCTATCATATCCTCCGGGCCGCTGCAAAAGGGTTGCCACAAACGTGCAGATCTTTTTGCACGATATATGTTTGGTGGAAACATTCCCTCCCTAAACGCAATTTCGAGCACTTTCGGCTCTTCTTGTGGGTCTACATGTTGCCATTGTGTCAAAAAGGCCAAGAAGGGCTTGGAGCCCCCCCACCCCACATCTCTACCCACCCCCTATACAGGAGGCGTCACCCCTGTACTTCATTGTATGTGGCCTTTCTTAGCTTTTGCTGCCCGCTAGGCTCCCGAACATAGTGATAGGCCATGGTGCCAATGGCGCTAAATTTATTTTCCGCGCCTACAACAACGGAATTTGCCCCACTTCTATGTACTCAAAATGCTAAGGCCTCAATGTACAAGTCAAATATGATATGTATCTTCTAAATCCACAGAATATGTTTGTGCCCCAATTTGGGATTGGAAAATACCATGTTTGATAGCCAACCCATAAGTATTGCCACCGGTTTAACGGTAATTCATAGTGTCTCTTTCATCGAAAATAGATACACCGAGAATGTTGTGTTTATTTGTGTTTATTTGTGTCTAGGGCTGTTTGTTATTGTTGGTTGGTGTTTTCACACCATGTAGTGAAGGCTTTAGGTAGTGGGAACGGATGAGGGCAACTTTGTCTGCATGTAGTGGGAGTGTTTCACTAGAATCACATGCCTCTTTTTTTTACAGGCAAAACTGCCACCGGATCCCCCCCCCCCCCCCATACAACAAACCCTATTTTCGCATACTCAACCCCGCAGTGCGCCTCTCCACGAGGCATGTGGAACACCCGCTACCTTAAATGTGGCTTAATAGCTTGCAACTTGCATGGCCTCTTTGTTGGACCACTAAAGAGGCCTTCTTATAGGGGACACGGCAATCCAACGCTTGCTGCCTGCTCGGGGCCCCCATGATAACCCTATTTGGATGTCTCACAAACAATGCCATATAGGATACAAGGTAATCTCGATAGGCCGCTTACTTTTTGTTGAAAGATGTATGGCAACCCAATGTAGGTCACCTGATGTAGTGGCTATCCGGGTGTCCACATGTTCAATGTGCAAGTGTTTGCTGGTGAAGCCCTACTGTTGGTGGATGTGATTGAATGTTTTACGGGATTGGCACAACTTTTGGTGGACATTGCTCGGCCGCGTAGGTGTGGCCAAATTTTCGGCGGGTGTTACTAACCGTTGATGTGTGTGGTTTAATTTTCCTGGGATGAGATGCATGTTCACTTCCTTAAATGTTGTTGGGTGTGGCCTAAGAGTCAATGGGTGTTTTTCTTAAGTGGTTGCTTTTGCGGCCTTCAGTTCGAGTTTTGTTACTTCACTATTTGGCGGGTGCACCTCCCTTGTGGTAAGTACGAGGCAACTTTTCGTGGGTGCAACCTAACGTTTGTTACTCACCCCTTCCACGGTGAAACCCAAAACACATATAGAGAACAACGGCTTGCAAACTTGTAGTGGCAGTGGGGTCTTCAATGGTCAACAATTATAGTGTTGTATGTTTCTTTCATGTTTCTTTCCTCTTCGTGAGCTGCTCACTCCTCTTTGCCTTGGAGAACCTGAGAAAAATGGGCCATGTAGCCCTTTTTGCGTCCTCTTTGCCATAGGGACACGAGTCGGCTAGAGTTCTCCAGGCACTGTTGATTCTTTTGTGCTTTGGAATCGGCCACCTCGTAGCAGGGTTGTGCACCCAATTCTGATTGCTCCCTTGGTCTAGCTACCCCACGACAACAATAATATTGTAGCTATTGTTGATTCCTCTCCTCTTCGGGGGGGGGGGGGGGGTTGCGATCCACGTTTTCCGGCGTTTCCGCCTCTTTTTTTGGTTCATTGGTTGGTTCTAGTTAGAGTCTTTATGCTGCTACCCATGTGTGTGCTTTGGATTGCCTAGTGTGTGCGAAGCAATTTTGCTCCATCCTTTCAATCTCAGGGTGACAGTTCGTGAGATTTGCGGCATCTTCAAGGTTCTTTTTGTGTTGTTCTCCGCACTTTGAAGGTCGCAATTGCTCCAGCTTGTGGGCACCTCACGACCTCTTTACGACAATTGTGGCGTTGAAATTGGGCCGTAGAAATATGGGATTTTGACAACAATTGGGGTTTTTTTCTCAATCCAATCTTTGATCGAAGATGTCATTTGAAAACCGTCAATACATTGTTGCCAATCCAAAAGCACCTGAAAGCACTTCCCAAACAATATATCAAAATGGACGGAAGACTCGTTTTTCTCTACTTCGGTGGAGACATAGCACACGAGGCGCAATAAATGGAAAATAGTTCCTTCAAAAGACTTAAGATTACGATCGCGTTGCGACTTGAATCGATTGGGTGATTACTATCTGGTGCGCGCGATGGTAGGTGTTGAACAAGTGGAACATTGTCCAAAAAATGTGCAACAGGCAAAACTTCGTGAGCACACACTCGTTTCAAAACCTCTCTGTATTGGAGTGGCAACGGCAAGATCCCATAAATAAGGTCGGTGGTGGTTTTCCCGGCAAAGGTGGTAAGGGCTGTGGGGACAAAGGTTGGGGTGGAGAAAAAGGCAAAGGCCACTGGAAGAATCGTCTGGTGCAACAACAAAAAGAAATCTAGCAATCTTTTTCTCTTCCAAGGCGCTGCGACCACGTCTCAAGGTTGACTAACCATCTCCCAAGTATTCAACTCTCCCTTGGGCCATGCCTCCCCACGGCCCCAATTTCTCGCTTCCAAAGAATGTTACATGCGCTTATGAGTGTGTGTGGATTGGTGGAAAGTAAACACAACCCCACACATTGTGAAGTCGATTTAACAAGGTTTAATTCCACTTTGGTTGGTTTCACGCCCAAGTCTTCGTCCGTTGCATTGCCACCGGCGTTCGCCAAGCGATGTTGAGAGTGCCAAGCTGATTTTCAGAGAATATGAGGCACTGGGAGCCACCCTGCGGCTTGGCGATTCTCGGAGAACATCTCCTTCACTAGTTTTTTCTGTACCATCCCAAAGTAACATTCATTTTAAATGCCAAGCCACGGAACCATCACATTCAACCGCCGTAGTTTCGGCTACAAGCGTGGCCCCAAAAATTTTCTTTGTTGCAAAAGGTCCACTTTGGTGCAAAGATAGACCTCAAGGACTGTTATTTTCACATTGGTTTCGGGGAAGATCTGCAAAACGTTTTGGAACTTCGCGGCGCAGACGAATTTTCGTAGTTCAGCACCACTCTGCTCAGCGTCACTATTGTACCATATGTGTGGCACGACGTAGTACAAATATCTACACACGTCCCATATGTGTCATGTGGTGTGCCAATTGTCTAAAAACCGTCAAATACAATGCATGGCACATGCTTGACGAACACCTCATGGTGGCGGGCGCTTTGGCGTCTTGTTAGTGCTCAGGTTTTGTGGCCTGATTGTACCAGGCGTGCAATAACTAGTTCAAGGTGGTGGGCTTCCTCCCTGGTGCCACGTGCACCGTTTGACCAGATTCGTGCAAGAGACAACACACACAGTTGAACCAGTGTCCAAAGATCCACAACTGGTGCAACATACGCCACGAGAACGCCCGCCGGGGCGCACCACCTTTTTCCTAGGGTGTGGAGTGAATCTTCGAGCGCTCTTTTATGACCTAGCTCTCTGTGCTGCTAAGTGCACTCCTTCCAAAATGGTTTCCTGTGGGTAGCCGAAATTCGGTGCTTTGCCAACAGCTACGAGTTGTTGAAAACCGAGACAAATTTACTGTGAGTCAGTATGTGGTGGATGGTCGGCCACACTTTCTAGGCCGAGATCTCACTACTCCAGCAAGCAATCCTTCCAAAACAAGTTGCTGCGGCTAGCCCGTACTTGAGGCTTCGCAGACAACTCTCGTTTGATAAAACATGAGCCGAAGGGCCTACGGGTCAAGCGGTTAGTCGAGGACGCTTTCCACCCCAAGATCTCTGTGCTCACGTGAGCAATCTTTCTAAATTGCGTTCCTGTGAGCGCCCTATATTTTGGGTCTTCATTCAGGGCCTCGGTTGACTACTAACCTCTTCCGGTAGCACAGTGGTCACGTGGAATATAGTCTAGCACCTTTTGCACTACTTGAGTCGGGGCGAATTGTCAAGCTCCTTTTGGAGGCCCAAATCTTTGTGCTACTGCGAGCAATTTTTCCAAAACAAGTTCCTATAGTTCGTCTATACTTGCGGCTTTGCAAGTGGCACTAGATTGGCGAAAAGAAAGCAAATTTACCTACAAGCCGGGTCGGGGTGGATAGTGGAGCACACTATGGAGGCCCAATTCTATATGGTGATGTGAGCGGAATTGGGTGTTAATAAAGGTCGAAACTTTCAGCTAGTGGCACGCCATGGGTTCAAAGAGCCAGTCGAAATTTAAATCCCGTGTTGTCAAACGTAAAGCACCGAAAGACAAAGGAAAAGGTAGTTAGAATCTTCTACCGACTGTATCGCGAATCTAAGTGTTTCTAAGCATGCTTCAATTGCTAGTGTACTGCCTTTGCGGGGAAAAGACAATGCCTCCTCCTTTCAAGGTCATGAAGGAATGAACGTGTTGTAGCGTGTTCAACCCATGACGGAAGCAAAGCTGTCACGTGCCCTACGAGTAGCAACAGCAGCAATAGCTGCATGAGTAGCTACGTCAACAATAACAGCAATAGTTGTAGCAGTGATAGTGGGACTAATAGTAGCCCTACTCATGGTGGTTCATATGATGATTCAGGAGGAGTGCATCTCCGGTGGCTCTACAATAAGTGCGGGACCTTACCCAACCCTATTCATAGTCACAAATACTGGGTTGTGGATGTTGACAACATGTCCAGTGATGGTTGTCTTGTAACGATGCTGACTGACGCGGAGTACAACTTTCACAATTTTAGTTAGGTACCATCATCCATTCGCTTCTTTGCACCATGTCACTGTGCAGCTTTTGGACCATTGGAGTTCTCGGGGCTCTGTGGACAATACTTTTTTTAGGTACATCACAGATGCCGAACCGTTCATGGCATGTCTCATGATTTGGGTTTGGACCCATGATGCCGAGATTGCGCCACTCCACCGCCTACGTGTTGTTAAAACAGGGATTCAGTATTTTTGCTTTATTGGCACATCCCCCTTTCTTTTCCCCTTTTATTTGTTTTTGTGTAATGACGTATTCTTGTTGCACTATTCCCTCCCTGAATGCATCGGATATTGTTGCGGAAATGTCTTTCAGCTTTCAAAGTTGCTACCTACAATGCTTTGAAGTTTTGGCACGTAAATCTGGCCCCAAAATGCAACTAATATTGCGAGAAAGGTTTGGTAGGAAAATATCTGCAAATTTTCAAAATCGCTTAGAAAGTTGCTTGGAAGCTTTGGCCGCCAACTTGGGCCCCAAAACGCACCCTCAACAGCTTTGCTTGGCTAGTTTAGGTAGTAAACGAGTCGAGCAACACCTCCATGTACTGGCATCCGGGGTGAATTCCGGTTGCGTTTGGCGCTGTTATCAACAATATACCACTTGTTTTCCTTGAACCCGCATGTCCATCCCTCCATCTCCATGTGTGAGGCAGTGTTGGTACGTTCTCTTCGATAATGAAGTGAATCGGTCGATGCCACGAGGGAGTGGCAAGTCACCATGACTGTTGGCATGGTGACCCCAAGTTGGCGGTTGCTGAATAATCATGCCGGAGAACGCAAACATCATGCCACACGGGATTAACAAAGAGCTTTTGGTTGTGGATCCCATCCACCAAAAGCAATTGTCAAAGTTGCCATTTCTCTTATGTGCAATTTTTTGACTCATTATTATTGAGTCAACGAGTCATACTAGTGAGTGCACGCCATGGTTACGATCCAACATCGAAGTGCTTGCCCGTGAGGTGGCACCAAGCTTTGGGGCCCCCTTGACCTTTTTTGACGAGCATTCGTTGTTGCATTCTCTACACCCCGGAGTGTCGTCACATGCTTGTGTTAGGTAGGGGCCATGGAGTTCACGCTCATTACCCCAATGCGGCATGTCCTCATCTTGATTGTCCTGTGTACGGTAAGCGTTCTAGACCGTGGGTTGGAGGGGTCCAATGTCAGGTGTGGATGTGAGGGTAGCCATGGAGCCGGGGAGAAGTTTGGGGCTTGTGGTAGGAGTTGGGCTTGGGGTGGGAGTGGTTGTTGCAATCTCGGCGTCGTTCATTTTGAACGCAAAGGTGCAATATCCCATCCCAACGACCATCAAAAGCAACAAATTTTTTCGTGCGTTGAATGTCATCCCACTTGTCATTGGGACACACCAACCACCTACAACAAAATTTTTCATGACCGCAAGTCGTTAACATCAACAATCATTCGCCTAGCGAGTGTTAAGGGTACATGTGTCAGGTTAATTACGACAACACCATACGCCATCCTTATCAAGCTTGGGGAATGTCGATACAACATATGCTACTCCAACAGGACTCCATGAATAAACTGATTCACTGAGAAACAAGGCACGAGGATGGGAAAGAGTGATCATTATTTTTTCAAAGGGATGGGAACCCCCCCCCCCCCCGCCCCCCTTGCGATGACAAGGTATGGAAAGCCCAAGGGTCAAGATTGTCATGTCTTGCTACCGCCATGGATGTGTGGATATGTTGTAGAAACAGGGGTCGATGTGTGTGAAAGCCACAAGGATGCAAACATGGGTGAACCTATGTAGTGATGTTATGTGTTGTTGCTCGTGGTAGTGGCAATTGATTAATTAATTAATACTAATATATAATGCTAGTACAATCCTATGCCAATCTTTATCGTATCCGTGCCTTAGTGTTCCCTGCTCCTACCACCGTGGTTGGCCAAAGTTTTGTGGCTTGTCGCCCCACCCCGTGTTGTCCCGCACATGGGTGGGAATTCGGGCTCTTTGCCACATGGCTGTCAACGTAGGGATCGGGAAGCCTTCTCCCACCACCCCCCTCTGGCCCAACTCCGGTGGGAACGTGAATGGAGTATTGTCCCTCCGCCTAGCACTCAAGTGCTCAGAGGCGGCAAATTGGCTCAATGTTGTCCAACCTTGGGGAGGGCATGCCGTCTCCGTCTTGTGTGGTGTGCACAAGAAACGAAAACCCCTTGCTCTGTCTCATGGTGGCGATCACAGGGGTAGGGCATGCATCTCTCCACCCTTTTGGAGGTGTGCGATGGATTGGAAACCCCAGGGGGGGGGGTGGCGACTCTGCGGGTCATAGGATGCAACCCCCCCCCTCCCTCAGAACCTGCCGGCCCTCGTGCCAACAATTCGTTGCTAAAGGTGCCGCACTCAGGATGGGACGGGCGCCGAAGGCGCCTGGCGCTCCATGGGCACCAAAGGCGCTGGAAGGAAATTTTATGCACTTTGCACCCTAGCAGTGCATAGCGCGCCGGGGGGGGGGGGGGGGCGGCAGGTTTTGGGGGGGTTGAAGGGGCAGCTTAGGGCGGGTGATTTGGGGTGGGGGTGGGGTGGGGGGGGTGGAGCCCAAGTGTTGGCCAATCACAAGCTCCGCTGAACTACCCTTCCCTGCCCTCTAACCATCTCAACACCCCCAACTAGAACGCAAACACTTGCAGCGAACTAGTTGGGCCATGCTACCCATGTTGATTAAGCTGAAGAATATTCCACCAATTTCGCTCATGGCAGCTTTTGCCACATTATGGGTCGCACCTAAACCCGCCACACTTGGAGGGGGGGGGGGTGGGGGGCAACCCTTCGATCACGGTCTAGGGGTCGGCTAGCTCCTCCTCCGGTGGCGGCGTGGAAGAAGCACACCAATTGCCTGCGGGCCGCAGCCGTCTCCCCGGCGACGCGCCGATTGGTTGTGCTGGTAGGGGTTTTTGGCAGCCCGAGGAGGGGGGCTAGGCTTTTCTTTCGCCCACGGTTGGCGTGGGGCCGTGCACACTCACGGGGGTGTCTGTTGTTTTGGAGGAGTTCTTGGGCTGCTAGGTCCGTTATCAGCTCGCGCTTGGGTAACGGGGGGCTTTTCCTGGTGGCCGAAGCATAGAACCGGAGCACCCGCGGGATATCGTGGACTGAATTCCAGATCGGCCGACATGAAGCAATGGGAGCCACCACCCCCTCACCGTGGCTGCGTTGTGGGAAACGGCCGTCTACACCGCCGGACCTGGACCACGCCCCTAGCCCCCCCCCCCCCCCCCCCGCGCACTGTGGCCGGGGTCTGCAAGAATGTGGTGTGCACCAACCAACCGTTAATGAAGCCCCCCTCCCGACTCTTGGTGTGGCTCGGCTGTGACAACACCCGTCTTTCGGTCTCAACCAAGTTCCCTGGCGGACGCCCGTCAAGTGATTACCCCGGTAACGGTATCCGCTTTGTTGAGTATGTAGGTATAAGGCCCTCCTAGGCACCACCTCAGTGTTCGCAACAATGACGAGTTTTTACCAATTCCCCGATCCCTTGAGAGCCGCCTCCCCCCAACTTTTGTTCAATGCGTCCCTAGAGCTAGACTCAAGTGGTTGCGGCGCGGTAGCCTCGATTTCGAGATTTAGCACATTTGCAAAGACAACTGGCCACACTGGATTCCCGTAGGCCCTAGCTGCCCGAAAAGGCCCCTGGTTGGCTCTTGGAAGTTCAGCCTTGAAAACCACTGTTTTGGGTACAGAGATGCACACGCGCAACCCATCGGACCAGGTGTGAGCAATCGAATACTGCTCACCTTATGCTATGGCCGAGAGTATTACTTGCATACATTGCGTGCCTGCTACCCCATGAGTGCTATGATAAAAGGATCATAGGTGATAGTTTGCGGCATTTAGGTATGAACTGGTAGAACTACTTGCGCATGGGGCCCACAAGGGTCCTAAACACGCTGTTGCTTGTCTCCACGGAGAACGGTTTTACGCCTTGAAACGAGCACACCGTGTTGCTAGCGGAAAACTGCGTACAGTGGGGCGGACACCACCTACTTGCCGGCTGCTACGCAACGGTGCAAACACGGGGACAGTAGCGAAGACGCTAGGTGGTTAGCACGGCAAGACACACACAGGCACGGGGTCACCATTCAACTCCCGGCACACACAAGGCTGCAAACTGTGGGCACCCACCGCAATGAGTAGAACGGTATACTGAGTACACTGGGTCATTGGTATATAGCGAGAGAGGCGGCCTGTGGGGATCGACCAGAGCCCGCGGCCGCGGGACACAAGCCCGCTGCCAAGCCTTCCACAAGGGGCTGGCAACACACCTTCGAGGTGGCCGTCGGCAGCATGGTTGGCGGGGCGCACAGAACCCCCCGGCCTAAGAGCAGGGCGGCAGTTCGATAGTAGATCCCCTCACCCCGAGGGGGAACCGCAAGTGTTAGCGCTCTGGGGCAAGAGGGCAGTGCCGTGTTCCACAACACTCGAGACCACGATAGGGGCGCGGCACGACGGCTGTGTAGCGCAGAGGCGACGAAGGGTCCTGAGGAGTCCAATGCCGAGGACACCGGGGGGGGGGGGGGGACTGTGCTTTGGGGCGGTGGAAAGGTTACAGAGAGCTAGGGGACAATCGGGGTGCCGCCCACCCGCACCCTATGTTCGACGATGAAAGCAGTGTCGTCCATGAGGGGTCGGAGGGAATAGCAAGTGGCTGTCAGCATGTGTGGCAGCCCGCGAGGCGGCAGAGCAGCGGTAGGCGGTAGTGCACAGCAAGACGGTGGCGGATGTTTGCGGTAGTTACAGCGGGCAAGGGTGTCTGGCCGCTGGACTGCGGCGGCAGACACGCACACCAACATTGGTAACCCACTCAGGGGCGCACAAGTGCTCTCCACCCGACTTGCGGTCCACCCAACCCGACTCAGTGTACCCCTCGCACACAACAGGAACATTGGCCGTCGAGGAGACCTATTGACTTGGATATCGGCCGAGACATCGGAATCATAGTGGGCCAGCGGGCCCTGGAGAAGTTACGTACAATGGTGAGTGTGCGTAGGGGATGGGGCACCAATAGGGCCAGCCTTGGGGCCACTGCGGGGCAATGTTTTTGTCCATCCACGCTTAGAGGAACGTGCACCGAGTGGGCCACAACCAGGGCCGTTGATGCGTCGTGTGCAGCCACAAGTGCGCGTAGGGGACCGGCCCCCCAAATAATCAACCCTGGGGCCCGTGTAGCACAGTGCCATTGTTTGTTTGCGCCTCTGGGATCTCGAGCCCAATGGGCCACTGCTGGGGCTTGTGTGGAGCAAGGCATTTGGGGCTCATGACTATGGAAAGACAGAGAGGCAAGTTGTGGATGGCTTGAGAACAGAGTTGTTTGGAGAACAAAAAGTCAAACGACCCCCACAACAACCAATAGACCGCCAATGTGCCAACTAATGGGTACGGGTGATTTGCAAACGGCACACCATGCCACATGCAGCAGCGCTGCAGCACACCAACCACTGGGCTCCGCGAACACACAAACAACACTAGCACTTGCACCCGTTGCAGCGGCCTACTGAAAGCAGCCCCTACACAACACGCGGAGATGGGTGACTTCTCCAGGGCCTTGTTTGGAAACAACAACTAGATGGAATGCCACGTAGGGGGGGGGGGGGGCAGCCGCGAAGCAATGCCAAGGCACTCCTCTCGTCACATGTGTCCTACGGGCACAACATAGAATGATGAGAACCGGGGCATGTTTGTGAGCGTTGCCTGGCACGTGCCCTCCGATCTTTACAGGTTAATTGTCAGCGCTGCTGGGAATATTCCTCCCAAAAACGCTTCCGATATTTTTCCGTCCTTAGGGATTTTGGAAGCCAGGCTGCCAAAATTGGTCGGGGTGATCGCTTCCGATGTCGAAAGCGATGCTTCTGACGATCGTTCGGAGTTCACCCAAGCACATACTAGGAGCATTGCTTCCATAATGCTCTGGCACATTGCTTGGAATTGGCAGGAGCTTTGCATCCCCAATTGCTTGCTGAATCCCAAGGAAATTGCAAGGGTTTTTGTAAAAAAGTCACCATCCGACCAATTATACACATTGACCGTTTCCCCCCATAGGACCTTGGTTTCACCGTTTGACTGGTGGGCTCATGTGGCTGGCACATAGGGCCTTGAGACGATGACGGTGATTGACCATGACTGCTTTTTTGCCGACCGGCATGCCCCGTTTTCGAAACTGATTGCGGTACCACTGCTCACGCATGAGCGTTTCCCTCTGTTGCCTGGGCCAAAAAACTGTTCATGTACACACAATTGACGACCACCCCCCTCCCCAACCCCTGAAGTGTCAGCGCTTAAAGTAGGGTCTTTTTTTTGTTTTGGCAGGTCACTGCCCCACCCCCGCCCCCCCTGAAAAACGGAATCCGTGGAGTCCCGGCGGCGCGACTAACCCGTGGGAACCCAGTGAGGATGAGCGACACACGGATTCAGGTGGCCTGCCAGGGGCATGGACGGCAGTCGCTTTTTTTGAAAATGAACAAGCAGAACAAGAAATCGGTGTCACACCATCTTCTTACTCTTTTGTTGTGTGAGGGATACGGGATGGAATCGTTGTTTTTTTGGAGGAACAATTCTGATGGTTGAATATGGTTGCAGTTTTTTCTCACAAAAAAAGCACTGTGCATCACGTAGCTTCAGTTGACTGCCTGTTCCTTCGTCTTTGTGCCTGCCGTTGTGCATGTTTTGGTGTGCAAGAATTTTGTTTGCCGAGTATTGTTGTCTACAGTGTGCTGTTCCATGTGACAAATAGCAGGTCCGGATGGCTCGACGTTGTGCGAGCCCAAGTTTGAATACACCGGACCGGGACCTTGCGAGCCTCTGAACATCAATCAGCATCCACGGGGCCACATGCAAACGGGCCATGTCGCCGGCGCAAGCGTCTGAAGCCCCTGACCCGCGTCATTATGCCGCCTTCGGCAGCTGCAAGTAGTTGAAGGTGAGTTTTGTGCGTGTCCTCAGGTCTCTTTCCCCTGCCATGGCGTGGATTTTCGAGCCGACCCTACCCTCGGAGGAGGGGGCAGGCTGGGGAGATCTCCTCGAACTGCTGGAGTTCTGGGACTACCCCCCCTCCCCTTGGTACGCGTTTGAAACCCAATGTTGTTCCCGACTGGAATATTCCCAATGGGAACAATTCCCGCCGGAACAATCTCGTTGGGAACACCACTGGAACAAGTGTCGCAGGCCAGATAACCAGATCCATCACCATGAGTTTCCAAGTTCGTAAATGATGTTTTTTGTCTCTTTCTTGCATGTATAACGCGTCCAAGGCTTGTCTTTCCCATCGGGGGGATGTTGACATCTTGTGAGCCGTTGGTGCCGCCTTCCACTAGGTGTACACATTTCGAACTTTTCGTATCCATTTGCAAGCCTGCTGTTTCTTATAGTTCAGACGCACCGTTGTATGACTTTTCAACGTTGGCGTCCCCATTCTCCTGTTTGATTTGTGCATTGTGGCCATGCCTAGGGTCCCATTTTGGTATTTGTTCCTTGCCTGAATGCTCGGTGGGTCTACGGGCATCTTCCCCTAGAGGTATGCATTGCCAAATTTCGCTTCGTAGTTCATTGTTGTAGCTTCATCATGCCTAGATCGCAAACCCGCGTTGCGCAACTAACCACCCACCTCGTCCATTTGGCTAGTGCTGTTAGCCTCCGGGACGGGGATCTTGTTGGGGAGCTCATAGCGGAATGGGCCATCTCCTCTCCACACGCCCGCCGCCAATTTGCGGTGGCCGTGCGCTTGGCCCAACCAAGCTGTGTACGCGAGATACAGCAAGGGGCAATCGCCAAGTACGCCTCCGAGGTGCTCCCCCCCGATGAGTGTTGCGAGCTCATCCTCAACCTGCGTGCGCCCAAATCCGCTTGGCGCACGCTCTCGGAAGTGTACACCCTCCGGGGGCTGAAGTACACCGCGACCACGGGCCTTCCATTCGCCCGTCCGATTTGCCCTGAGAGGGCTTTCCAGCAGCGCTGGCAAGATCTACTGGCCCCCTTGGAGCTGGCCCCCGCGGTGAGCACTTCGGATCCCAAGGCCACGGGTGATCCTTCGTTGGCCAAGAAGCGATCCCCGGCCCATCTATTTGGGTACGTTGCTTCAGCAGTTGCACTTGCAGCCCGTCGCCGTGCTCGAGTTCCTCACGGCCATGATGGACTACGTGGCAGCCCGCGGCAGCGTTCTCGCGGCGCGCATCGAGGGGTGGGGCAGCATTGGCGACATGTCCCCAGCGCCGCCGCACTGCCAACAAGTGGCCGCAGAGGCCCCCGCCCCGCCCGCGTGTGCACCGCCCGTGCAACCCCAACCCCCGAACCCCCACCCAGCCCCCCAAACAGCACCCAAACCCAAACCCAAACCCCAACGCCCCCCCAAGCGGGAACCCAAGAGCGCCCCCAAACCAGCCCCCCAAAAAAGGAAGAGGCTCCCGGGGGAGTCCTCCAGCGAGGAGTCGTCTAGCGACTCCTCAACGGACTCCTCCTCGGCGTCCACCACCGACTCCTCGGCGTTCGAGGAGTTCCAGCCCCGCCCCCGGCCAAGGAGCCCACCAAACCCCCTCGCAAGGCTCCCAAGAGAGCCGCGCCCCCCCAACCCAAGGCCCAGCCCCCCCAACCCCAACCCAAGGCCAAGCCAAAGGCAAGAGGGGGCGGGGTGCAAATACAAAGCGGGGGAGCAAGTGTATGTAGTTTTTCGGGACAATGGGCAGTGGGGGATGGAGCAGGGCAAAGAGGCCCTTGCTGCGGGTGGCCCCCCCGGGGTTGGGGAGACTTGGATCGCCTTCCCCAACGACCCCGAACTCTTCGCCATCCCGAGAGCATCGGTTTGGAAAACCAAGACGCAGGCGAAGAAGTTCCTCGCCAAGATGATGGCGGCCGAGGAGGAGGACAAGGAGGACGACGCGGACGCGGACGAGGAGGGGGACGAGAGCAACGACGGGGACGGGGACGGGGGAGACGAAGGGGATGGACCGGGGGCAGGTTTGGGTGCTACCGGGGCTAACCGGGATGGGGGCGTCGGGGAAGAGGTCGAAGGGCTGGAGGGGGAAAGGATGGAGGTCGAAGGGGTGGAGGGTGAACGGGTGGTGGGAGAAGGGGTGGAGGGTGAAGGGGTGGAGGGTGAAGGGGTGGTGGGTGAAGGGGTGGAGGGTGAAGGGATGGTGGGTGAAGGGGTGGTGGTCGGTGAGGGGGATGGGGGGGATAGTGGGGCGGGTGACAAGAGTTCGGGGGCGCCCGCCGGGCCCCCGACCACGCAGGACTTTTAGGTGAGAACAAGAGACTAACCCGATGGGCCCCGGGGGGCACCCTACACAACAATGTATGTTACCATTTTACCTTTCCTTGTGCTTTGCTCTTGTTGTAGAGTGCTTGTTCCGGCGACGTTCCAATAACTTGTTCTAGCGGTGTTCCAATGGTGTTCTAACAAAAAATGTTTTTGAAAACAAGTTTTTTTCACGTGGCAACGCGCCGGGCAACAAATATGAGCATACCAGCGGGGACCCCCAAGGCTAGCAAACAACATATTTTGCCACCATATACGGGTAGGCTTGGTTGGGGGGTAAATAAATTTTGAACTTTTTTTTTTCCGGCCAGATAGCCTAGAACATTGGAACAATTTGGCCGGAACAACATTGGGTTTCAAACGCGCACCAAGGGTCCCCATGGAATTGAGACGCAGAGCGCAACCTCAGCCAGTTGCAATCCCCGCAGCCCCCCATTCTGACAGCCCCTCCCACACCCACATCACCCCCATTCCCCCCACCGCCCCCGCTCACACCCGCATCACCAATCCCCTCCTTCACACCACATCCCGCTAAAATGCCAACGAGCCCCCCAAGGAAGATAGTCCCCTCCAATTTCCCGACCCCGCCACTGGCCGCTGTCACCGATCCACTGACCCCCCGCACAGAACAGCTCCTCCGCCTACCCTTGGGCGAGCTGAACAGTAGGTTTGACATGGGTTGGTCACGTTACTTGTCCGCCGTGAGCAGCCGCGGCCACGTGCAAACATGGCAACGTGGCGAGAGGGTAAGTCGATCCCACTTCGTGTCCCGTTCGCTGGAGCGCGCCAGGCTCATAGCTTCGGCGACACAACCACCAAAGCCCCGCCCCACCAGTCTTATGCCCGCTTCCATCAGCTTGCCCCCCTTGCCCTATGGCCAAACCACGTTGCTCGAGGTGTTGGCCCACAGACAGACCTCCTTGCTCCCTCTTGCGGATGCCCCCCCCCCCCCCCACACACACACACAACACCCCTGCGTGCGACCTCCTGTGCGCACGGTGCGTTGCACCTTGTCTCCAACGCGGTGCTACGATGGAAACCTCTCACTAACGCAGATGCAGCGCGGGGTGTTGCACCCACCAAGGCCCCAACCAAAGCGTGCCACACAATCCACCAATCGCTGGCAACCTCACGCCCGGCCCACACAACCCTCCAACCGCTGGTACCCTTACGCCCGGCGTAATACGGCTCCGCCGGTGAAGCACCCTCGCACCTATGTTCGTCGTGCATAGGTTTGTTCTTGTCAGTGCATCCGTTTGTCTGCACCTCGTAGATTCGTCCGTCGCCCGTCTTCCCCCAATGTCTGCTGCTGCTGCTGCTGTTGAGGCCCCCTCCGCCCGTCGTCTGTTCCGTGGTAGACGCAGATAGTATCCACGAGGAAACTCCCAGTGCCACAGTGATCCAGATACGGTTACAGCGAATTCTGGCCAAATACTGCGTAGTGCACCGCACGCAGAGCCACGTAGTGCCGAACATGTTTAAGTGCCTTTTGGAGCGACTCTTCCCGTCCAATCTGCAACTGAATGCACGGAATACTGTCTTTTACATGGCCCTCAGCAAACGCTTCAACATCAAGGCCAAAACAACAAATTCCTGTGTGGGGGACACATCCCCCTCCAAACATGAGACCATGGGCGGGACGGCCTACAGGAATCTGGCGGTCCGTGCCTTCCCGGTCGATGACCGGATTCCCCCCGAGAAATGGCCTGGCCCCGTTACTGAGGAGGATCGTGAGGCCTATGAGGATTGGTTGTTCCTGAGCAACAACAATGACAACAAAGCTGTGCTACCAACCCTCAACTTTGACCATGCCATGGTGGTGGAGTGGTTCAGAAACTTGCAATATTACTCGCCATTCAAGGAGCACACAGCACGGAATCGGCCACCGTTCCCTGCCCTGCTCTTCATGACAAGGCCCTTCCGCGGTCATCGTGTACTTATCAACGATGCTTTTTGCTAGCATCCGTCCGCAACCGTACTGTCGCCTACGCAGTGCAAAATTGTGTGCCTGCATATGCCTCATGTTGGTGTTGCGGATGACGGGGATGGGGTTGAGGCCGGGGGTGAGGCCGCGGCCGACGAGAAGGTGACCAGTGCGGACGAAGTGCCCGCGGGGGAGTATGTGCGGTATGTGGATGCCCCAAAGGGGCAATTCTTCAATGTGGGCAAAACCCCCCAGTACGAGGCACGCGGTTTCCTCTGGGGGTTGCGTTCCAGCTGCAGCCTCGACCGGCACTTGCCGTTGCCCCCCCCCCCCCCCCCCAAAGAAGCGGCGGATTGTCGTGTCGCTGTGGGGCATGGGGAATGACTTAGGCCACCACTCGCTTTGCAGATGAGGACCTTGCTCGAGCGCCACTTCAAGATGGCAATGGGTAATGGGTAAAGGGCATGCTATGCTGTGAATGCCTCCCATACCGTGCCGCTGTTCGCGCATTGCACGCAATTAGTGGTCTTCAATTTTCTGTGCGCGTGGTTCCATATGCGTGTAGCATAATCGTACATGGACTCGTACATGGTGAATGCACTTAATGTTTCGCTTGCTGTATGCCAGTGCTGCCAGTGTTCGTGTTTCAGTGTACCTTCAGTGCTGTCTCTCCAGACTAACTCTCCACAATGACCTCTGATTTGCAACCCTTGCTTCATGGCTGGCGTGCAGCCAATGGGGGTTTTGAGACGCTCGGGCATGGGGGGAAGTCGGTGCGGGTCGTTGTCCGCCCCACCAGCAGCCCTGCCAAGGCTGTCGGGCGTATGGTGTTCGAGAAGGGGGACAAGGGGCGGCTGGCTGCAGTCCCTCGGCTGGGACGCGGCCCCCCACAAGCTGGTTTTGCTCCACGCCGGGGGAAAAGTTAGGGAGGCCCTGAGCAACGACAAAGTGCCGCAACACGTGCAACAACAGGGGCAAATTGTTCGTGGGATGGTGCAGCGTGCGAAGCAAAAGGGAAAGGGGCGGGCCAACGACCAGGATCTCAAGATCCAGTACGCCAAGGTGTGTAAGGAGGTGAAGCAGCTGCAAGCAGAGATTGATAAGGGGTTTAAGCAGTACAGGCGGCGGGGGGGCCACAGGGATGGGTATTTTCGCGCCTTGCAGCTGCCGAGCCTAAAGCCGCTGCAACGGCAGCTGGTGGAACGGGCAATTACGGGGGTTAAGGTTAAGGAAGGGCCGAGGGTGCAGGCTCATGCGTGGGTTATTGGGTTGGAGAGAGTCAAGAAACGTGCAGCGTCGCCCTCCGCAGAGCAAAGTGCGGCAAAGCGTGCACATGGTGCGTCAAGCAGTGCTCTCCCCAGGGCTGGGCGACCACGGTCTCGTGAGCGCACCATTTATAGTATTGTGCTTGCAGATCTGGCTGGTGGCCCACAGACCGCAGTAGTGGCCACCAGCCTTCGCGACGAAGGCCACACTGTGCGCGTGGTCTCTGACCGCAAGCATACCATGGGCACAAATTGTGCCTATGCGGCGCAGCGGGCTGTCCAGTGGCTGGTTGACACACCTTACTGGTCAAACCCCCTCCAGGGGAAGGATCTGCGCAGCCCCACACTCTGCGGGCGCTGTGGCACAGAACGCAGTGGGGTACGCCAGTGGATTGCATTTAGCATTGAAATCCTGCACGGGTGGCCCATTTTTTCGTACGTTGCTGTCGGGGCTTTTCTGCCCCGCAGCCAACGCAAGGCAGAGGCCAAGGCACGCAGACAGGAGCGAAAAAAAGGGAGGGTTGTTGTTGTGCCCCGCTCGTCTGGCCGTGGCAATTGTACCTGACCCAACCCAAGTCGACTCGTCGGCATAGTACATGCCACCACGCGATGTATCCGGGGCAGAGGGTTCCACCCAACGCACCCAGCCTGCACGAGCAGCGAAGTTGCACCGGCGCATCGTGGTTGATGATGAGGATTCAGCAGGGCCTGATCCCGAGTCAGATGCAGGGTCATGCACTGGTAGTGGGAGTGACGGTGGCAGTGGCAGTGGCAGTGGCAGTGGCAGTGGCAGTGGCAGTGTGAGTAGTAGTGGCAATGATGCAACAAGCAATGCCATCACCGTTAGCAGTTGCGATGTGGAGGCAGCCGCTGCTCCTCCACGAGCTAAGAAAAAATTTCGCCGGACAGGAGTGCACCCAAGCCAATGCGCAACTCGGGCACTGCCTCCCCCCGCCATTGATGTTGATGCAGAATCCAGTTTTTCCCAAGTACCTCATCTCTTGAGTGAGGGGGATTTTTTTCCGACAGACACGGAGGCGGCACTTAAACAAGAGGGCAAGGAACAACGTTGACTGTGATGTTCGCGAAGGGGGGCTAACCGGGCTAACCGGGGGGTGGGGGTTGGCCCTGGGGGTGGGGGGGAACCCGGCGCTCCGTGAATGAGCCCCAGGATCGGGGGCTTGTGATTGGCCACGCCTGGCCATGGTAGCCGGGGTAGCTTCTCTTTGAGGAGTGGCGGAGCATTGTACATGTCCTCACTTTATATGGGTCAAATTGCCCAAAAATGCGCAAATACGTGTGTGGTGGGGCGGGGTCGATTGTTTCTTAATCCTCGGCGTTGTGGTCGGAAATCGCCCCCGAAAACGCTTACGATTTTTCTTCATCCCTAGGGATTTCGGAAGGCTCCCTCCCGGCTTCGGCCGGGGTTTTGGTTGGGGTTTCGGTCGGGGTTTCGGTCGGAAAAACGCTTCCGATATTTTTGCATTCTTGGGGATTCCAGGAGTGATTGCTTGGCATGTCGCCTGGAAAGTTTACACGTCGATCTTCAGCAACGCTTGGAATCATGCCAAGATTTTCGGTCCCAAAATAAAAATTCTATGCTTTGCGTTTGAGCGACATGTGTGGTGTGCTCCGCACAAGCCGGGGGGGGGGGGGGAGGGGGGTTGAGGTTGACCTTGTGCTGGTCGCTGCCAAAGTTCTCGAGCCCCGTGCCATTATAGCAGCCGCTCGGTGCTCTGTGCTGTAACATGTGCCAAAAGGACAGATGCGCCTGGGGAGTGGTTTTTGCGGATGGGGTGAGAGGTTTTTCGGAGGTGGGCCCTCACATTTTCTGTTAAAGCACAACCCTCCCCGGGTGTGCAGCAGCAGGGCACCCGGGACTCCCGGACTTGGCAGGCTCATCAAGGGCTTGCGGAGGGCACTAGGTAGAGTAGTTAGATCATACACCATAGTACTCTGTTGTGCCTTAGCGGAAGTCATTTTGCATAACCAGCTAGCAGGTCCCATTTCAAAGCGGTGCATCAATTAAACAATAAGATTTCTCCGTGGAGTACTCCGTTCCGTGCATGCTAGGAGCCGGCACCAAGCCCACGGAGCACCGCACTCCGCTCGCGGGAACAGACAGTGCAAAGGTTGCGGCAAGCATCGTGCACAGCTTTGACCGCCACAGCCCTTTGGCTTCCTTGTGCGTGCGGCCATTTGCTGCCAGTGCGGCAGTTGTGCCGAGGCCCATGCAAGCAGCACGGCACCACCACCGAGGTCGTTGTTTGCTCCGGGGGCTAAGGTTATGCTCTGCTGGGGAAGGCTACTTTTGAGTGGTGGGGAGCCCGCCTACCACTCAGCACTGCACCACCACGAGACTCGGCTGCCCCGCTCGTCCCTAGAATAAGTGGCGGGGAAGTACCCAAGGGCATGGGTCCGGTGCCTTCTTTGTATCGCAACAACAACATAGCAATGGATTCGCGCCCCCTCCCCGGGCGCAATGGTGGTTGGGGGTTTTAACCGGGGGGGGGGGGGGGCAAACCCGGCATGGCTGGGTACCTGTCGCCGCCGCAAACTTTGGGTGTCTCCCCCCACCTCTCTCCCCTCCCCTTTTGGTGGCTCCTGTGGAGGCTGCAGGCGGGCTAGCGGAGAGCTTCACCTCCTGCTGGGTCTAGCGGCTGCACTGCCAACTGCGTGCGCGCTTGCTGGCAGCGATAGAGGGGCCAGTCGCATGCCCCGCTGCTCGCAAGGCGCCCCATGTTTGGCGATGTGTGGGTTAGAGTCGAGCCGAACCGGGGCCCCGGGTATACATTGCCTCAACCGCACGTGAGTTGACCTACCATTCTTTTGGCTTGCAGACATGGAGGGGTGAAGCAGGGGGCAGAAGGTAGGGGTGGGCGGCTACGGGGGTGGGGGCCCGCAAATATTACCCCAGCTTATTGTCGCCCCCACCGGGAGTCCACCCCACTGCCTGCACCCTTGCTTTGTTGTGGCTGAAAGTTCGCCCGACGGCGTTGACATGCTTTGGGTCAAGGGGGGGGGGGGGTTATAGCAGCCAGGGGGGGGGGGTGGTTTGTGTCTCTATTTTATGCGTGGCGGATGTCTCTTTGACATCGCACTACACCCAGAAAGGTCTTATTGCATTCTCAACCACACTATTGTGCTGGGTCCATTATGCTCTAGCCTCCAAATAGCAGGTCCCAATCCAACATCACACATGGGCGTCCGCTTCTTTGAAATCCCCATGACGGCAGCACAAAAGTGCCAAATACCAGGGAGAACACCCTTGCTGTGATAGGAAATCAGAATTCATAGGAGTTTTGTGTATGATAAAGCAGCCTGGCTGCTCGCCTCGCAGTGCATCATGTGGTTTGTGCACATGCCGTGTGGCGTGGTGCGCAACACGCTACACCACGCCGCCGCAAGATACCTCGGTGCACGACACGTACACGTGGCCGACCGTAAAATATGCGCACCACCGTTTTTACGTCCGCACACCATGTTAAAAGCCTCCGCGGAACCGGGCTAAGCAGGTGCACTTCGGCGGACTTCCTTTTGACGGGGATGAAACAAGGTGCTCCATGAGCGCCGGGACTCGGAGTGGGATTGGGACTCGGATGTGCGCGCATTGACGAGTGCCCAAAGCTTTTTGACCCCCGTGTCCGCCTTCGAGCTGCCCCGTGTGTAGTGTCGTTCTCACTGCGCAACCTCATTGTCGGCTATAAGCTAGGCCACTTGCCTAGCATTCTGTGCGTACTTGTTTGCTAGCTCCGTTTACACGGTTTGTTCACACGCCTCAATACCCTTTTATTGCTCAATCTTGTCCCGAAGGCTCTTGGTTCGCTTCCAATGGAATTACATTTGCCCCCACGCCCTTGGGCTTGAGCATTCTGAAATAAGCTTATGTGTACGCCTCATTGGCCACATTGGAAACAGCATTTCCACGCTCCTCCACAACTGTGTTAGTGTCCTTTGACGAATGGCCCGCACCAACACCAATCCAGGTTGTTCTTGCCCTTGCGCCCCACATCCTTCTTCAGCCTCTCCTATTGAGGCCGCTCTTCATCCCCGCAGCTCTCCTCCATTTTAACGTGGGTACTACCACCAAGTATCCGCTTCTCCTTCCGTCCAACGTACTAGGCAACCTTGTGGTCCGTGTACCGTACAGCCCCTAGGGTGGCACAACCACCGCCAATCCGGACCACCGCCAAGAACCATGTACCTCCCTTCCGAACAGCCAACCCATTCTCCTACATGATGTGCTCATACTTGCCACCTATGGTGCTCCCATACACCGTGAACGTCCAAGTTTTCCTCCCCTCAAAATCCGTCGAGGCCACAACCATAGGCAGATGGACCTGCAGCAACTGGATCTTGTGTGCCTTCAACTTGCACCTCATCGTTGCGGTTGTGAACCACAACGTGTTGCCGCCACCCATGAAGGCTTCCGCCACACTGTCAATCATGAGGAGGTCCCGCGCCGTCCTCTCCCAATACTTGTCCACTCCATCGTTGATCCCTCGGAGCACAGTGGTTGGGCGCATGTCCGCCTGTGGGGCATCCTCTAGTTCGCTGCTAGTGGATCCTGCCATGTCATGGCGTTATGCAAGCAACAGACGTCAGTGACCCAAGCCGGAAGTACAGTCTTCTGACTGTTGCTGGCTTGCAACCCCAATGAGCATCCACAATCCGCAAGCGGTTCCTAATCTACAAACCCATCGTGACCACACATCTTGATCTGCAACACGCTTTTGATGTGCCATCCGCATGTGGGTACTCAAGGGAACATTACAGTGTGCATCGGGACCTGCACAAGATTCCCACAGGCTGCTCCGCGATGACCATGTTCTATGTGACGAACTGTGACCTCCATGCGAGCGATGGGCCCGACGCGATCATCCTCCAGGGCAGCCGAGGTGGGCTTCCTCGGCTTTGACATTTGGTGACGACCAACTTGCGCCGTGGAGATTTCGTGGTGTTGTATTTCGACATCATTCATTGTGGTGGAGCAGTGCCCTTGTCGCTTCCTTCCAACTCATGGCGCAAATTGTGATTCCTCGCTTTGGCCAACTTTCCGGTGACGCATCAATGTACCGATGGCATCCATGTCCCAGTCCAGGAGTTTGAGAAGCATTCACTAGTGTCTGCATAGCCGCATTACTCAATCAAGAAGTGCTTCGAATGCAACACAAGCCCCCTGTGCAACGACCATGCCGCGGCATGGTGCTTTGCGTGTGAGACAATACAACCACACTAAGCGTACCGTGATACCTTGACACGAGATGAGTAACTCCGCATGGACTGTGGGATCACATGGTACAAGCCCATGGACACTGGTGTGATGTACCTCGTGCACCCCCTGCCGAGGAACCACCATCCCCGTTGTGTGCTACTGCTCCCAACAGTCAAGGCAACAGAGTGCCCTGTGCCGGATTTGGTTCACGACGCCGAGCACCCGGCCGCCACTGAGACCTTTGTGATGTTGATGGCCTCTCATCGGGGTACCATCGTGCCCGTGCACCCGCACTTTGGGGGCATTACAACAGTACGTGGTGGTGAGCAAGCAGCCGTATGGCCGTGGGATATGGCTCCCGTGCACACCCCCATTTTGGGTGTCAACAGAGCTTTGATGTGCGGATGGCCAGCGAGGTTAGTTAAGGAGGGGTTGTATGTCTATCGCTGCGGGCACGTGTGAAAATGTGCACAGGAAGGTGGTGGTGCATGATCTTCGAGTAATGGGTGTCGGCTTTTCTTTGCGGCAGTCAGGCACTCAAATACTGCGATCACCAACATCAAGTCCTCGGTTCACACCCGGCTACTTCTGGAAAACAGGGCCCCACTAGTCCATCAAAAAGGTGGATACATCTCCCACCACGGCGTCCAACATGTTCAAAGGGATCACCTTCTCGAAGAAGTAATACCCGTACTTGTCCAACTTGGAGGGATTAGTGTTGTACACAAAACGTCCTGCCCAATAACAACCGGGTCTCCGTCGCTAGGCCGTGGAAAGGGACACTGCAAGGGGATGCTCACAATGGTCCGGGAAGCATGCACTCGTGGGGCGACCCCCTCAACAGAGTCCTGGAAGGCAGTAGGATCCCATGTCGGTAGTGATTGCACCGGCTACAACTTCTTGTGCCTGGCAAGCAAGACACGTTCTTGATGCGGTAGTCGTGTCTTGGTGAATCTGCGAGCTTGCGTCTCCGACGCTGATAGCTACCCACCTGCGAACAACAATGTGTCTCCGTCCCCTTGACCAATGTAGTACCTAGTGTCCGACTTGTTATGCTCCCCCTTTGGAATATCCGGATCGACTCTAGCACGAACTTTCGCGATGTTGGCATTGTTCAACTTGAGGACCACCGTCTTCAGCGTGGGGTTGCCATGGGACACCGAGAGCAAGAAGTCGGACACTATCCACGGATGCAAGTCCATCAACACCGAACGCTTGGCGAAGATGCGGCCAACACTCGTGCTGTGTTGAAAAGTCACACGTTTGGGAAGTTTGACCATTTCGGCCATGTCCTCCTTGTCCCCCTGCCCCGGGGAGATTGTGTGGGTGCCAGTGGGCTTCGTGGCGGATGACAGTCAGTGAGCGATGGTGGGCGCAATTGGCATAATATGAAGAGCATTGAAAGGTGACTTGTACCATTAGGAGTTCTTTTTGCGTGTAAATGCGTGCAAATAAAAGGGGTGGTTGGTAGGGCAGACAGAACAGGTGCCAGTGCTTGTTTCACGGGCGAGGTAGCATGGCACGGGATTGCGCACATCGACGCAAAAACAGAATCAGCAAATCCCTCGAGAAGTGCAATCAGGAAGTCGTTTTTGATCGGCAAGTATGGTCATTGTCCCCATTGAGCAACACCTTTATGATGTGCAAGGCAATCAGGAAGCGGTCGGCACGTACTCAGTATGTGGTCAGGACCGTGACACCAAGCTTGGGTAGATGGTGAAGCAAGAAATCCACACGCGGCCCTCCGATGTTTTTGTTGTCCAGACGGCCTATGATGCTTGTTTTGCTATTTCAAGGGGGGGGCATATTCACTATTGGGGGGGGGGGGGTTCCTGCTACTTCCCTCCCTGGGATACCACACAGCTAGGTGCAACTACTGCACTGCTTCTCGGGCCACTCCGGCGCCAAACGTCCCTCCCTCTCGCTGCTGGCAGACAAAGTGGTGCCCTGCACGTGGCGGGAGGATGACTCCAGCCCCCCGCCCACCTTGGCGGGGGTCTTGGCCTACGACAGCGGCGATCACAGTGAGCTGCACGGGGCGCTAGCGGATGCTCTAACGGGGCCGGCGCCGTACATGAATTGCCTGCAAGGCGCTGCCTTCGGTCATTTGGCGTGTGGATGGGTTCGGGCTCCAACGAAACCCCCCCGCGGACCGACCTCGCGCCGACGTGCTGTGGAGCTACCTAGAGCCCTCATCACTGGCGACAGAGGCATGTCCGGCTGGAGCATGGTGCAAGTCATGGGGCGCGACGTAAGTCGGGCATTACCAGTGTGCCCAACATAGGGCTTGCAATGCGAGCCAATGGCCCCCAAGCCGGGCCTTCCGGAAGCCTATGCATCATGGTACACACGCTTGCACACGGGCCTGCTGGAGCACCAGAAGCGTGGTCCCAGCAACATGGAGTGCCTTTGGGTCACCACCGTCATTTGCGGCAGGTTGGGCACCGACCCACACCAAGTGCCGCGGCTCATAGCCTATTTTGCGTGTGCTGAGCCCGACGTCGTCCACCTGGAGGAGCTTGACCCGATGTGCACACCGGCGTGGCTCCCAAGCCACCCGTACACCGTCAAAGACGGGCCGCTGCTCGCTATGGGGGCCCGGACAGATATGCTCCACCAGCGGGTGGTCTCAGGAGCCCAGGTCAAGGCCCACCCGTGCTAGCAGCCTATGTAAGTGAAAGTGGACCCATCGCGAGGTGTGTCCATAACCACCATAACCCCGCACCTTCTACCAGCGCTACCGGTTGCTCAGCGCCGCGCCATCGTAGGCGACGCAACAACTTTTTTTGCAGATGCTAAGGGCCCACGTGTGTGTGTTGGCTGCGGACCTTAACAAGTGCATTGGCCCGTGGCGGCTACCCCCCCCAGCCACTGGTCGCCCGGGGCCTGTGGGCAGGGTTCCGCCGCCCGTACCCACCTGGCCAGCCCACCAACGTGGTGGGACAGGCGGGCTCCGAACGCCATCTTGATGGGGTGCCTCTTAGTCTTGGGACCCCCTGGGTTGGGGCCGACCGCCAACTCTTGCCCGGGCTGAGCACCCACCTCATCCTTGAGTGCGATCTGTAGTTCGGGGACCACATCTTCATGGCGGCCATCCATTGTCCTGCCGATTCCGGTGGCAAGAGGTTTGGCTGGAGCAGCGGGTGCTGGCGGTAGCAGCTGCGGCCGTGACCCTAGGGGGCACACCCAAAAAAAGTGGCTCGTTGTGAACTGCGGCCCATAGTCGTTACCGCAATCGCACACGAATACGGGCATGCGCATGCGTGAAACTCTAGGGAATGGCCTAGTCACAACACACTTGTACTACAACCCACGGGACACAATTCCCTTTTCAAGTTTCTGTCGGTCTTACCACGCCGGATCTCGCGCGCCAGTGATGCTACTTACTTGGCGGGGCTGTTGCCTTGGCCATAGGTCCTGTTGAGGATGCTGAATGCCCGGTCACACTGTGCAGCCTTCTCTTGCAGGAGCACCCGTGCCCGCACCTTGTCTGCAACTGCTTGCTTGCCTTGTGCCTCTCAGCCTTCAACTGCTCCTGCCATTCACCCACTTGTGCTCGCAGTCCACTCATAGTTGCCTTCTACCGTCGCACGATGTCCCTAGGTTCACACTCCCTCTTGTTCGCTTGGTCCACCGCCCGCTCTGCCCGTGTCTTGCTGCTCGAGGCCACGGCTTTCTCGACGACGTCCGGTACAATTTCTTTCATTGTTTCCCGAAGCACACCCTTCATTACACGTGCTAGTTGTGAAACCAAGGTAGTTGCATCCAACGCATCCCGAGAACCACAAATGGGGCTGTGCTGCACACCACGCTTGCTAGGGGAATGCGTCACTGCTGCTGCTGCAACCGCACGCTTCTGTACCGGTGCCCGCTCTACCGGAATGCGCTCCGATGGTGGGGTCAATTGGGTGGTCCGGGGGCGACGGTTGGGTGCCACGCTCCTTCTTCACGTGCGACCGCCCACCCAAGTGGCCCTATTCTTGCCGCTTCCGATACTTAGTCCAACCACCCGTCAACTTCATTGTGAACCTCCAAGGAGACGCCAACATCCAACCCTGTCATCCTTGCCAGACTCCTCAGGGTCTTGAAGGCGGTGCTCTCGCTGTACACCAAGAAGGACCACATGTTGCTTGCCTTGGTGTGGGCAATAAGGCAGAAGTAGTTTGCGACCACGTGCTACTTCCCTTGTCCCGCATGCCCCTTCGGAAGAGCCGCCATACTGTCGGTGCAAGCCACTGGCAACACAGCTACATAGGGACAACCGACTTGCCCTGTCGCACGCTCGGAGTGCGGTCGAAGCACCAGAATGTATCCCCATGCTTGGCCATGGGACTCTGCATGTCGCTGATGATGAGTGTTGCACATGCAGGCCATGTCGGTGCCGCCTCCAACCCTAGCTGCCGTCCGTCAATCACCCTTGCAGCCTCAGATGGTGCCACCGGTAGCGCTTCGATGGTTAGCTCACGCTAACCTCTCCCCTGACGCCACGATACTCAGCATGTGGTGGGCGTTGGAGGGCTTGGTGCCGGAGCACGGGGACTCCCGGCACCCCGTAGACAGGGATGCGCTCCAAGCGGCCCATGCCCCGGACCATGCTACAGGCACGGATGGGGAGACTGCGGTGCGGGCGTTTGTGGTTGGCACAGCGGGACCATCCGTACACGGCGCTCCTGCGCGTCAACCATTCCAAGCTGCAGAGGCTTTCCCTCACCCCCAAGACAGGGCGCACCCTTCGCCTCAAGCTGCCGATTTTCGCCTACTCACATCGATTAGCCTTGACGGTGTCTTTTTCCCCGACATGCTGGAGAGCTTTCAAGCGGAGCTCTTGGAGCAGGTCCAAGAGCTGCATTACGGCCGAGGTGGCCTACACATGGGCCTGTCGCGCCTGGTGGTGCCCATCGACCCCAGTGACCCTGCAGATGACCATGACGCCATCCGCCACATGCAGGGGGCATTTTGCAGCTTGTGGAGCCCCTAGTGGCCAAAGCCCTGCCATTGTTCCACGACTGATGTCGCGTTTTGGGCAAGGGCTTCCCGGCGACGTCCCGAGACGGGCTGCCACGCCGCCGCAAGATACCTCGGTGCACGACACGTACACGTGGCCGACCGTAAAATATGCGCACCACCGTTTTTACGTCCGCACACCATGTTAAAAGCCTCCGCGGAACCGGGCTAAGCAGGTGCACTTCGGCGGACTTCCTTTTGACGGGGATGAAACAAGGTGGTCCATGAGCGCCGGGACTCGGAGTGGGATTGGGACTCGGATGTGCGCGCATTGACGAGTGCCCAAAGCTTTTTGACCCCCGTGTCCGCCTTCGAGCTGCCCCGTGTGTAGTGTCGTTCTCACTGCGCAACCTCATTGTCCGCTATAAGCTAGGCCACTTGCCTAGCATTCTGTGCGTACTTGTTTGCTAGCTCCGTTTACACGGTTTGTTCACACGCCTCAATACCCTTCTATTGCACAATCTTGTCCCGAAGGCTCTTGGTTCGCTTCCAATGGAATTACATTTGCCCCCACGCCCTTGGGCTTGAGCATTCTGAAATAAGCTTATGTGTACGCCTCATTGGCCACATTGGAAACAGCATTTCCACGCTCCTCCACAACTGTGTTAGTGTCCTTTGACGAATGGCCCGCACCAACACCAATCCAGGCCGTTCTTGCCCTTGCGCCCCACATCCTTCTTCAGCCTCTCCTATTGAGGCCGCTCTTCATCCCCGCAGCTCTCCTCCATTTTAACGTGGGTACTACCACCAAGTATCCGCTTCTCCTTCCGTCCAACGTACTAGGCAACCTTGTGGTCCGTGTACCGTACAGCCCCTAGGGTGGCACAACCACCGCCAATCTGGACCACCGCCAAGAACCATGTACCTCCCTTCCGAACAGCCAACCCATTCTCCTACATGATGTGCGCATACTTGCCACCTATGGTGCTCCCATACACCGTGAACGTCCAAGTTTTCCTCCCCTCAAAATCCGTCGAGGCCACAACCATAGGCAGATGGACCTGCAGCAACTGGATCTTGTGTGCCTTCAACTTGCACCTCATCGTTGCGGCTGTGAACCACCACGTGTTGCCGCCACCCATGAAGGCTTCCGCCACACTGTCAATCATGAGGAGGTCCCGCGCCGTCCTCTCCCAATACTTGTCCACTCCATCCCTGATCCCTCGGAGCACAGTGGTTGGGCGCATGTCCGCCTGTGGGGCGTCCTCTAGTTCGCTGCTAGTGGATCCTGCCATGTCATGCAAGCAACAGACGTCAGTGACCCAAGCCGGAAGTACAGTCTTCTGACTGTTGCTGGCTTGCAACCCCAATGAGCATCCACAATCCGCAAGCGGTTCCTAATCTACAAACCCATCGTGACCACACATCTTGATCTGCAACACGCTTTTGATGTGCCATCCGCATGTGGGTACTCAAGGGAACATTACAGTGTGCATCGGGACCTGCACAAGATTCCCACAGGCTGCTCCGCGATGACCATGTTCTATGTGACGAACTGTGACCTCCATGCGAGCGATGGGCCCGACGCGATCATCCTCCAGGGCAGCCGAGGTGGGCTTCCTCGGCTTTGACATTTGGTGACGACCAACTTGCGCCGTGGAGATTTCGTGGTGTTGTATTTCGACATCATTCATTGTGGTGGAGCAGTGCCCTTGTTGCTTCCTTCCAACTCATGGCGCAAATTGTGATTCCTCGCTTTGGCCAACTTTCCGGTGACGCATCAATGTACCGATGGCATCCATGTCCCAGTCCAGGAGTTCGAGAAGCATTCACTAGTGTCTGCATAGCCGCATTAGTCAATCAAGAAGTGCTTCGCATGCAACACAAGCCCCCTGTGCAACGACCATGCTGCGGCATGGTGCTTTGCGTGTGAGACAATACAACCACACTAAGCGTACCGTGATACCTTGACACGAGATGAGTAACTCCGCATGGACTGTGGGATCACATGGTACAAGCCCATGGACACTGGTGTGATGTACCTCGTGCACCCCCTGCCGAGGAACCACCATCCCCGTTGTGTGCTGCTGCTCCCAACAGTCAAGGCAACAGAGTGCCCTATGACGGATTTGGTTCACGACGCCGAGCACCCGGCCGCCACTGAGACCTTTGTGATGTTGATGGCCTCCCATCGGGGTACCATCGTGCCCGTGCACCCGCACTTTGGGGGCATTACAACAGTACGTGGTGGTGAGCAAGCAGCCGTATGGCCGTGGGATGTGGCTCCCGTGCACACCCCCATTCTGGGTGCCAACAGAGCTTTGATGTGCGGATGGCTAGCGCGGTTAGTGAAGGAGGGGTTGTATGTCTATCGCTGCGGGCACGTGTGAAAATGTGCACAGGAAGGTGGTGGTGCATGATCTTCGAGTAATGGATGTCGGCTTTTCTTCGCGGCAGTCAGGCACTCAAATACTGCGATCACCAACATCAAGTCCTCGGTTCACACCCGGCTACTTCTGGAAAACAGGGCCCCACTAGTCCATCAAAAAGGTGGATACATCTCCCACCACGGCGTCCAACATGTTCAAAGGGATCACCTTCTCGAAGAAGTAGTACCCGTACTTGTCCAACTTGGAGGGATTAGTGTTGTACACAAAACGTCCTGCCCAATAACAACCGGGTCCCCGTCGCTAGGCCGTGGAAGGGGACACTGCAAGGGGATGCTCACAATGGTCCGGGAAGCATGCACTCGTGGGGCGACCCCCTCAACAGAGTCCTGGAAGGCAGTAGGATCCCATGTCGGTAGTGATTGCACCGGCTACAACTTCTTGTGCCTGGCAAGCAAGACACGTTCTTGATGCGGTAGTCGTGTCTTGGTGAATCTGCGAGCTTGCGTCTCCGACGCTAATAGCTACCCACCTGCGAACAACAATGTGTCTCCATCCCCTTGACCAATGTAGTACCTAGTGTCCGACTTGTTATGCTCCCCCTTTGGAATATCCGGATCGACTCTAGCACGAACTTCCGCGATGTTGGCATTGTTCAACTTGAGGACCACCGTCTTCAGCGTGGGGTTGCCATGGGACACCGAGAGCAAGAAGTCGGACACTATCCACGGATGCAAGTCCATCAACACCGAACGCTTGGCGAAGATGCGGCCAACACTCGTGTTGTGTTGAAAAGTCACACGTTTGGGAAGTTTGACCATTTCGGCCATGTCCTCCTTGTCCCCCTGCCCCGGGGAGATTGTGTGGGTGCCAGTGGGCTTCGTGGCGGATGACAGTCAGTGAGCGATGGTGGGCGCAATTGGCATAATATGAAGAGCATTGAAAGGTGACTTGTACCATTAGGAGTTCTTTTTGCGTGTAAATGCGTGCAAATAAAAGGGGTGGTTGGTAGGGCAAACAGAACAGGTGCCAGTGCTTGTTTCACGGGCGAGGTAGCATGGCACGGGATTGCGCACATCGACGCAAAAACAGAATCAGCAAATCCCTCGAGAAGTGCAATCAGGAAGTCGTTTTTGATCGGGAAGTATGGTCATTGTCCCCATTCAGCAACACCTTTATGATGTGCAAGGCAATCAGGAAGCGGTCGGCACGTACTCAGTATGTGGTCAGGACCGTGACACCAAGCTTGGGTAGATGGTGAAGCAAGAAATCCACACGCGGCCCTCCGATGTTTTTGTTGTCCAGACAGCCTATGATGCTTGTTTTGCTATTTCAAGGGGGGGCATATTCACTATGGGGGGGGGGGGGTTCCTGCTACTTCCCTCCCTGGGATACCACACAGCTAGGTGCAACTACTGCACTGCTTCTCGGGCCACTCCGGCGCCAAACGTCCCTCCCTCTCGCTGCTGGCAGACAAAGTGGTGCCCTGCACGTGGCGGGAGGATGACTCCGGCCCCCCGCCCACCTTGGCGGGGGTCTAGGCCTACAACAGTGGCGATCACAGTGAGCTGCACGGGGCGCTAGCGGATGCTCTAACGGGGCCGGCGCCGTACATGAATTGCCTGCAGTGCGCTGTCTTCGGTCATTTGGCGTGTGGATGGGTTTGGGCTCCAACACAACCCCCCCGCGGACCGACCTCGCGCCGACGTGCTGTGGAGCTACCTAGAGCCCTCATCACCGGCGACAGAGGCATGTCCGGCTGGAGCATGGTGCAAGTCATGGGGCGCGACGTAAGTCGGGCATTACCAGTGTGCCCAACATAGGGCTTGCAATGCGAGCCAATGGCCCCCAAGCCGGGCCTTCCGGAAGCCTATGCATCATGGTACACACGCTTGCACACGGGCCTGCTGGAGCACCAGAAGCGTGGTCCCAGCAACATGGAGTGCCTTTGGGTCATCACCGTCATTTGCGGCAGGTTGGGCACCGACCCACACCAAGTGCCGCGGCTCATAGCCTATTTGGCGTGTGCTGAGCCCGACGTCGTCCACCTGGAGGAGCTTGACCCGATGTGCACACCGGCGTGGCTCCCAGGCCACCCGTATACCGTCAAAGACGGGCCGCTGCTCGCTATGGGGGGCCGGACAGATATGCTCCACCAGCGGGTGGTCTCAGGAGCCCAGGTCAAGGCCCACCCGTGCTAGCAGCCTATGTAAGTGAAAGTGGACCCATCGCGAGGTGTGTCCATAACCACCATAACCCCGCACCTTCTACCAGCGCTACCGGTTACTCAACGCCGCGCCATGGTAGGCGACGCAACAACTTTTTTTGCAGATGCTAAGGGCCCACGTGTGTGTGTTGGCTGCGGACCTTAACAAGTGCATTGGCCCGTGGCGGCTACCCCCCCCCCCCCCCCAGCCACTGGTCGCCCGGGGCCTGTGGGCAGGGTTCCGCCGCCCGTACCCACCTGGCCAGCCCACCAACGTGGTGGGACAGGCGGGCTCCGAACGCCATCTTGATTGGGTGCTTCTTAGTCTTGGGACCCCGTGGGTTGGGGCCGACCGCCAACTCTTGCCCGGGCTGAGCACCCACCTCATCCTTGAGTGCGATCTGTAGTTCGGGGACCACAGCTTCATGGCGGCTATCCATTGTCCTGCCGATTCCGGTGGCAAGAGTTTTGGCTGGAGCACCGGGTCCTGGCGGTAGCAGCCGCGGCCGTGACCCTAGGGGGCACACCCAAAAAAAGTGGCTCGTTGTGAACTGCGGCCCATAGTCGTTACCTCAATCGCACACGAATACGGGCATGCGCATGCGTGAAACTCTAGGGAATGGCCTAGTCACAACACACTTGTACTACAACCCACGGGACACAATTCCCTTTTCAAGTTTCTGTCGGTCTTACCACGCCGGATCTCGCGCGCCAGTGATGCTACTTACTTGGCGGGGCTGTTGCCTTGGCCATAGGTCCCGTTGAGGATGCCGAATGCCCGGTCACACTGTGCAGCCTTCTCTTGCAGGAGAACCCGTGCCCGCACCTTGTCTGCAACTGCTTGCTTGCCTTGTGCCTCTCAGCCTTCAACTGCTCCTGCCATTCACCCACTTGTGCTCGCAGTCCACTCATAGTTGCCTTCTGCCGTCGCACGATGTCCCTAGGTTCACACTCCCTCTTGTTCGCTTGGTCCACCGCCCGCTCTGCCCGTGTCTTGCTGCTCGAGGCCACGGCTTTCTCGACGACGTCCGGTACAATTTCTTTCATTGTTTCCCGAAGCACATCCTTCATTACACGTGCTAGTTGTGAAACCAAGTTAGTTGCATCCAACGCATCCCGAGAACCACAAATGGGGCTGTGCTGCACACCACGCTTGCTAGGGGAATGCGTCACTGCTGCTGCTGCAACCGCACGCTTCTGTACCGGTGCCCGCTCTACCGGAATGCGCTCCGATGGTGGGTCAGGTGGGTGGTTGGGGGCGACGGTTGGGTGCCACACTCCTTCTTCACGTGCGACCGCCCACCCAAGTGGCCCTGTTCTTGCTGCTTCCGATACTTAGTCCAACCACCCGTCAACTTCATTGTGAACCTCCAAGGAGACGCCAACATCCAACCCTGTCATCCTTGCCAGACTCCTCAGGGTCTTGAAGGCGGTGCTCTCGCTGTACACCAAGAAGGACCACATGTTGCTTGCCTTGGTGTGGGCAATAAGGCAGGAGTAGTTTGCGACCACGTGCTACTTCCCTTGTCCCGCATGCCCCTTCGGAAGAGCCGCCATACTGTCGGTGCAAGCCACTGGCAACACAGCTACATAGGGACAACCGACTTGCCCTGTCGCACGCTTGGAGTGCGGACACAACACCAGAATGTATCCCCATGCTTGGCCATGGGACTCTGCATGTCGCTGATGATGAGTGTTGCACATGCAGGCCATGTCGGTGCCGCCTCCAACCCTAGCTGCCGTCCGTCAATCACCCGTGAAGCCTCAGATGGTGCCACCGGCAGCGCTTCGGTGGTCAGCTCACGCTAACCTCTCCCCTGACGCCACGATACTCAGCATGTGGTGGGCGTTGGAGGGCTTGGTGCCGGAGCACGGGGACTCCCGGCACCCCGTAGACAGGGATGCGCTCCAAGCGGCCCATGCCCCGGACCATGCTACAGGCACGGATGGGGAGACTGCGGTGCGGGCGTTTGTGGTAGGCACAGCGGGACCATCCGTACACGGCGCTCCTGCGCGTCGACCATTCCAAGCTTCAGAGGCTTTCCCTCACCCCCAAGACAGGGCGCACCCTTCGCCTCAAGCTGCCAAGTTTCGCCTACTCACATCGATTAGCCTTGACGGTGTCTTTTTCCCCGACATGCTGGAGAGCTTTCAAGCGGAGCTCTTGGAGCAGGTCCAAGAGCTGCATTACGGCCGAGGTGGCCTACACATGGGCCTGTCGCGGCTGGTGGTGCCCATCGACCCCAGTGACCCTGCAGATGACCATGACGCCATCCGCCACATGCAGGGGGGATTCTGCAGCTTGTGGAGCCCCTAGTGGCCAAAGCCCTGCCATTGTTCCACGACTTATGTCGCGTTTTGGGCAAGGACTCCCCGGCGACGTCCCGAGACGGGCTGCCACGGCAGCTGGTGGGGGCGCTCCCAAGGTATGCTTTGCAAACTTTGGCCCAGGTGCTGCAGGCGCTGTTCGAGGGGGCGCTTCACCGCCTCCTCACGACGGTCCTCCATTCCTACCTAGCCTAGAAGGAGGCGGCATCGCTTGTTCGCAATAGCCGACCAGTCATGCTGCAGCGTTACCTCCTGCGCCCGGAAACTGGCGTGGTCCAGGAAAGGCGCATGAGGCGCAGGGAGCAGAGGGGCTGCCGGTGGAGCTATTCCCTCGCGGTCGCCTCTTGTCGCAGCAGATGCTCGCTCTCACATGCCTTTGTGGCCTAGCGTGCTGGGTGCTGCAGTACAGCACCATCAGGTCGGACGACTCGGACGAGGCCAACGCCTTATGCAAACCCGGAGGTGACAAGGGCGGCGCTTGGGACCACGAGGCGGTGGACGAGTGACCTTCTCCGTTCTGCATCGCTTCTACAACGCCTTGGAGGTCTGAGTTGCCTCCGCTTACCGCGTAGCGGGCCCCTACCGCACGGCACACGGGGGTGCTGATGGGGTCTGCTTCAGGAAGTCCTACCGGGAAGTCTTTGCCAAATCCCCATACCGACCAATTGAAGTAGATGTTTGCAATGGGCACAAAAGGTATTATTTTTCCTTTTGGCATCAGTTTAAGGTGATTGAAGGTCATGGGTCCTCCCGGGGGGTGGATGGAAAATTTTTAAATGGGGACTTCCCGGGGACTTCCCGGAGGATTTTCAGGCCTGAAACCAGCGGGACTTCCCGGAAATGGACCCGGGAAGTGACTTCCTAATGGGACTTTCGGGTCTGAAGCCCACTTGGTGGTTTGACATACTAGGACTTTTTGGGTCCACTTTTACTTCCTTCATCTTCACCCCCAACCCCCTTCTTCATGACATCCTCACATCAAACGTTGTTGCCACACTTTCAGGCACCCTTGCACATCTTTATTTTCCCTCCTTTTTCTTTGAGAGTGCCACATACCTCCTTACTTTGTTCCGGATTGGACGACGTTGCCATAAGGGCTGCGTCAAAAACAATTGAGACAATGTGATATCAAACTGTCCAGCCTTTGTTGGTCGCATGCCAGTGCGTTGTGACACTGGGATCCGTGCCACCTCTTGGGTGAATTCTACCCATAGCTCTTTGAGGCGGCCCACACTGCCGGGGCCATCTCCATTGGCTACCCACACGGACACATTCACACTAAGGCGTTTGCGTACCGCATTACATATACATGCCAAGGCATGGGCATAGTCACCAACCTGGCGATGTGGGGGCACACAATGTAGGAATGCCACCCACTGTGGTGTAGGAGGCACGACATTGGCCAGTTGCAATGATGAACCATCATCACAACACCGACACGTTTTGCTGGGCGCATGATTCATGGATGCCATCCCTTTACCATCACCGGTTAAGTGGCACCTAAAGCGTGCCACTCCATGTCCCGGGACAATAATGTCCAAGGCCGACTCGACTGCTTGGACTTGGTCATTGAGCGAGGCGGTGGCGTCAATTGCACGAAGAGGGTGTGTGTAGTTGCCACCGTCCATGACCCGCCATGTTGCCCAATGATGTGGCTGGCCTTCAGCCGCAAAGCCCCCTTTCCAACATCCCACATAGACATCACACTGCGTGGAACTTGCGCGCCAAAGTGGTGTGGCATAGGGGCACAGGATCATTGGGATCTCCGCACTCGATAGCATCTTGAACGCCCCGGTGGCCCGTGCTAGCTCCAACCATGGCAAGACCAAATCCCGCAAACTTGCCGCTGCAGCTACACGCGGCCTCCCCTTTGCAGGACGAACAACATGCGGTCGCGCTTGGTACGCAGCCAGCTCACCCCTCATGTCTACCACTACCTGCCAACGACAATGTCGGGGATAACGCTTTGTTTGCCGTACAGACAAACCCAGCCGCCGTGAACCACGGAGCACCTCGACCGCGTCGCCACATTTGCCCGACCGTAACCGCCCGGAGGTCCAATGCAGCGCCGCGTAGCGTGCTCGACGTCTCAATGCGGACATCCCCGACTCCTAGTACCGCCCTTGCAGTGCGCCGCAAGTGCTGCAAACGCTCCCGTTGGTAAGGTGCCGTAACCTCCGAGTACGAGTGGCGCTGGTGGTGGTGCACGGCCCGCTCAAATGCCTCAATGGCTTGCAACATGGGGTGAAGCTAAAAGACGGAAATGGGACCAGTAAGTACCTGCAACCCCCACCAGTAAGTCACTTTCAGGTCAGGAAGTCAATGAGGTAACCCCCTATATGGCCCCAGTAAGTACCCACTTTCAGGTCTTAAACCCAGACCGGGAACCCACTAACTGGTTTTACTTTCAGGTCTGAAACCCAGGTCTGTAACCCCCTATACAGTGACTTTCGGGTCCGGTTTTTAGCAGCATTTTCATCATGCAACCTTGCAACAGGGCACACAGGGGCATACAAGGCACACAGGCAAATTGGTCATCGGGTTTCACATGACTGTGTCCCACTGTGTCGCCCGTATGCATTGTTCATCCCTTCCGATGGAGGAGAATTAATAGATCCCGTCAACACCCCACCAACCCGCCCACACCAGAAACACTCATGCTTCTGTGCCCCCAGTTTCCAAAAGTTGAACAAGTACGTACACCCAAAAGTACCAACCAGCAACTCACTCAACCTTTGTGGTACACCCCCCAGCACGGCTGTCCTTAAGAAGCCAATTTTTTTTCTTGCTAAGGACAGCCCTTAAGGACAGCCCCGAGGGACCACCAACTGGCAACCGCCAACCACTGCCAACTGCCAACCGCCACCAACCGCCAAGCGCCAATCGCTGCCAACTGCTGTCAACTGCCAACTGCCAACTGCCAACACCCACCAACCCCCAACTGCCAACCACCAACCGCAGCCAACCGCCATCAACCGCCAACCGCCAACCGCCAACCGCCAACCTTTAAATTAGAGAAGGTCCCATGCCTATGAAGCAGACAGCGTCTGCGTGAACGTTCTGTTGGCGTTACAAGGGGTCCTTTTTTTGTTTTTCCCCTTAAGGACAGCCCCGGTAGCTGGGGGCATCGGTAGGATGTTCTTTTTTTGCGAGTGTGTTGTTGTTTTGTGCGAATCATGGTGGTGGGGGGGGGGGGGGGGGGCACCAACTGGATTGGATCGATTGATGTGGCCGTGTTCCCCTCCAACACCTGCTTGCCGGAGACATTACGCAGGCGCAGCATAATGACCCCGTGGTCCTGAGCCGGCGTTGTGGGGCTGGTCCATAAAAAACCACAACTTCTGGACAAACTCTTTGTCGCATTCTTAGGTTTGAGGGACCAGGGGTAATACACCTCTGCGGCCATCAACGCAGACAAAGGAAAAGAGCAAAAACATCCTTCTCAAGCACATTGTACCATACACCATGATGCACGGCAAAGCCTCACAAATGGGAAGGATGCGGAGTTTCGTATGCAAAGCTCTATAAGAAGGTTTACCCAGTCGAAAACCGAGATGTGTGCCTGCGGGGAGGCAAAATGCCAAGTGCCAGCCCCTAAAGTGATGATGCCAGTGGGTGGGGTATCATGAGTGGGTTCCCCACCTCTTGCGATTTGAACCTGCCCCCTTCATCCTCAATCCAATTTGTGGACAACCAGCACACCCATCCATGCGTGGAGGATTCCCCCCTCAAAAGGTGAACAAGTAAGTACATCCGGAAGTACCAACCGGCATGTGGCACACCCCCCTCGGCCCCCTCCTTTGCAACTGATAATAGGGGGTGGGTCACAGTCGAATGGGTCCCACCACCCCAGTGATCCCAGGAGTTGTGCATGTGTGGAATGATTTGTGACCAGCTTGCAGCCCCTTGAACACACCATCCCCTCATTTTTGAGAATCTATGAGAGAATCCGCTGGATGACATTGTGTCTGATCTTCATACCATCTGCATAACAGCATCCTTGATGAGCACATCATACAGCCAGAGACTGAGCCCCACGCTGAACTTCTCAAATTTCTTTGCAGTACCTTCCAGGCCTCCTCACCGTCTCGTCTCGGTTGTCGCCTGCTGCCTCATGGACCCCCTCGCTGCCTCCATCTGCACTGCGCTCTCTCGTCTTTTAGTCCTAAGGGCCTAATGGTGTTGAGATTAGCATCGTCCTCTGTTGCAGTTCCCTGTTGTCCCTCCTTCCTCCATTGTACTCCCTGTCCCCCCCCCCCTGCCCGGGGGTCTTGATCTATGGCAACCGGGCCACACTCCACGAACCACAAATGACTTTGATCAACAAAAGCATGTCAAACACAGCACATGGCACTGGATACTAGTTGTGCTGCACAGTACCGTACCAGCGTTCATGGAATACAGGCCCAGTTCCGACCATTTGTTCCTCACTACCCCGTAGCCCACCGCTACTCCATGATGTCTCGGGTAAGGGTGCGTTTCTGGTGCGCTGGTTGCATTGAAGCACATATGTTGGGATCCCAGGCATCTCCTAGGGACGGCGATGGTTGCTGGTTCTCCACTTGTACCAGATGAGCATTTATTTGGAGTCCTCACTACTACTACATCTTCCTTCAGCATAGCCATTGGGGTATTGCATTGGTGTGCCAGACCATTTTTCAGTGCCAAGCCCATTTTTTCTGTGCCTCTGGCCCAGGTTGGCTGCCGTAAGGCCCTCTCCATCGCTGCCAAGTACCAGCTGCCTGTCGTTGCAGTGCACCATATGGAGGCACACGCAATGGTCACACGACTGCCGGACCCGGCCACTGGCGCGCCATCCGCAGTCCAATTCCCAGCGCTGATTCTACTGGTTTCGGGTGGCCACAACATGCTGGTGCTGACACGTGCGCTTGGGGACCATACCATACTAGGAAACACCTTTGACGACTCCGTCGGGGAGGCTTTTGACAAGACTGCACGCCTACTCGGCATCGACGCAATCCCAGGAGGGCCGCAGCTGGAGCGGATGGCGGCCGTTGGGGACCCCACAATGTACGCCAATGACCTGACGGTCCCGCTGTCAAAAAAGCACAAAGAAGCGAGCTACACCTGCGACTTCTCTTATGCGGGGCTGAAGACCAACGTGCGGTTGCTGGTAGAGGCCGAGGAGCAGCGGGTGCGGGCACAATACCCTGAGGAGGAGTGGGAGGTATCACAAATGCCAAGTCACATGGACCCCTGCCCGAAAACAAGAGACCCTCCCACCGAGTGACCCATCTCAGGCTCAGGGAGAGCCCACTGGCTCGGCAGGGATGCCCTCAACCGGTTGTTGTTGTGAAAAACAAGACACCCTTAAGATTGTTGCTTGGGGGAGACTGTTCCTGTTGTAAACCCCTCCTACCACCAGTGCTCCCATTTGATGCGAAACGCTGAAGTTATGCAACGTGCCTCATGTCCCTGCTCATGTCATATTTACTGTTCAAAAGGATCAATGGTCGCGATCCATTGAGCCTCCAGTTAGGACCCCCCAGTATTGGGGGGCTCTGCTCACCTTTCCCCCCCAACGCGGCTGAAAGTGACTTCCCCAGAAATGATTCAACGCACCCTGTCAAAAGCGCAATGCACATCGGCGAAAAGGCACTTTTTGCCCTCCAGAAACGCGTTCCTCGTATGCCTCGGTACATGCAGCTGATTCCATAAGTTCCTGCCCCACATTCACTTCCTCCTGTGGCCATTTCCTTCTGCGTCTTTGCCAGTTGCAGCATTCAGTGCCCAGGATGGTCATCAGGGCCCCCAGGGCGCTGTTACAGGGGGGGGGGGGGTTTCGCTAGGGGAGAATTTCACGGGGAAAATTTCGCCGTTAAGAAAGGTGGCGAAATTTTCCCCTGGCGAAATTTTGGCGTAACAGTTTCATCCTTCACAACAGCTGCAGGCATTGTGTTTCCTGAGCAGGGCCAGGCGCGATTACGAATGCGCCTGTGCCAACCATTTGCTGCGCAGATGCATGGATCTGACGATCAGGTATCTGGTGTTGGAGCTGCTGGCTTCTTTTTCAAGGCCACTGTCAACAAACCAAAGGCCACAGTTGATGCCCCGATTTTCGCTGCAGCCAAGGCAGCTGCTGGTGCTGTTGTGAAACCCAAGGCTGATCTTGTGAATTTTTTGCAACAGCTTGGGTATTCACAGTATGCAGTGCCACTTGCAGCTGCTGGATTTGCATGCATGAAAGAGCTCACTGTTATTAATATGGCAGCACTTAAAAATGTGGTGTCCTGGATGGCCATGCATTAAGGATTGTTGATGCCTTGAAAAAGAAGCCTGCACCTTCTGCACCAGTTACTGGATCGTCTGCATCAGATTTCATGAAGCTGCGCAAGAAACAGTTGGCTCAGGCGCGTTCGTAGGTGCGCCTGGTTCCTCTTGGAAACACAATTCTGGGACCATGTCGTGGCAACCTATTGCAATTTTGGAGGCGCGTTTGTAGGCGCGCCTGGCTCCTCTTGGAAAACACAATTCTGGGACCATGTTGTGCCAGCCTGTTGCAGTTTTGGACCCTCTGTGTAGTGCATGTGTTGTTGTTTTGTGGCCATTGGAGACCGCTTCAGGCAGGGTTTGTTTGTGCATGAAAAACCAATCTCATCAGATTCACAAGTGCTGGACAGATGAAAAACATGGCATCACCGGGTTTTGAACCAACACCTGTGCAATCAGAACCAAGTGCACGTACCACTGGAGTAATGACCGCATCTGACATCTATGTCCTCAAGGGGCATATACAGACCGAGAGACAAAAATTTTTTTTCGAAAATTGAGAGACATTTTGCGAGACACATGCTTGCTTGGGGCTTTGGGGATTTCAAGGGTGGCGAAAATTTTCCCCTGGCGAAATTATCCCCTGCGAAATTGTCCCCGGGCGAAATTGTCCCCGGGCGAAATCCCCCCCCCCCCCTGTAGTCCATGAATTCTGTCCCTGTCTTGCGCCCCATCAGCACCGGCCTTGGACAGCCATCCACAGCATGTTCATCAAACCCATGGGATTGCTCCACACAAGCGACAACAGATATAGCAGTATCAACAGAAGTTGCAGCCCTGGCATGTCTGTTGTAGGGGCGGATTGTCGATGAGAGCACTGTATAGGGGTGCGCCCCCCCCCCCCCCTCCCCCCCACCCGACACAATTGAAAGTCCAGCTTCTCCAGAAACTTTTCAGGTTGCGGATTGCCGATTACCTGGGCAAGCAAACAACTTCCTGCACCGCAGCTGTCATAGCACAGGACACAGCACAATCTGATTGGCCCACCGCTGCGCTTCAGTGTGCAGGACGTGACGGAATCTGGTGGGAGGCCAGGGCTGTGGACTCAGTTGACAGGGACTGTTAATCAGTCATTATAAAATCGGTGCTGGAGAGCAATTTTGGGGGTCACAAACTTTCAATGAAACCCAGATAAATGATGATCTTCCTGGACCGCCCGTCATGCTGATTCCGCAAATACCATTTGCACTTTTTCTTGGACCAGACTGTGCCACGGGCTGTTGCACACACCATTTTGCACAGGTACAGCTGCAGAAGATGCGGTGCAACGTGGCGGCCTGCTTTCAGCATGTGGCTGTGGAGCACCTCGTGAATGTCGTGACACGGGCTGTGAAGCAGGTGAAGGCCTCTGACCCCGAGGTGCAGCACTTGGTGGTCGCTGGCGGTGTGGCCGCTAATCGCACGCTGCACGCCCGACTGCAGGCTGTGGCCGACGCTGTGGGGTGGGAGCTGGTGTGCCCGCCGCTGCATCTTTGCACTGACAACGGGGTCATGGTTGCGTGGACAGGGGTGGAGCGCCTGAAGCTGGGCCTCTACGATCCCCCGCCGCCCCAGGCAGCTGATCTGACCTACGTTGATGTGCGGCCGCGGTGGCCGATGGGGCAGCAGGATTATCGCAGTAAGGCCCGCATCAAGAGGCGCTGAGCGCAGGTGCATTGCAGGTGCTCATGCGGCAGTTGTGACTGAATTTTCACAGATGGGCATCATGAGCTCACGTGAGACTCTGGACGGTGCTGCAACAATGCTGTCGTTGAATATTTCGGGATGCACCTTTGTCAATGGACCGCAGGGTTTGCTGCCGGCTGATGGTTAATTGGCAGTTGGCAGGTACAAGACATTAGTCTCTATTCGTCAGTCGCCTGTGACAAGACGGCGACCTGGGGCCAAACATCAGTGGCGGTCACCGATCAACATTTTGTGGCTGTTTGATGCTTGGTGATGGTCAGCGCAAGTGCTGAGGTTGCATTCAGTTTGTGCTGGTGATGTGCAGAACTGACAAAAAAGGGCTTTTCTGAATTGGGACCGAGCAGAGGTTGCACAGGAGCTGTACAGAAACTGGGTAGAGGCAGGACATAGACCTGAATGTCCTGCAAATAAGCAGTTTGGGCCTCTCTGGGCTCTCTGGGCCAGTGCACGCGTGGACAGCCACACGGCACCTGCTGGAGCGCTCACCCGGACACAATATGATGTACAGGAGCTGCAGAGAGACTGGCTCCGTCACAATCTGCCAAGCCCAACATGAGACCCACTGCCCTAAGGGACGTCCTCCATGCGGTGTTGCAGAAGCGCCGAGCACTGGACCAGGGGTGCAAAGCTGTCAGGGTCCGGGCCATTAGGCCATTAGGCCATTAATTTTGGGTACTTTGCCTTGTGCTGGGCTGGTTGAGTGCTGTGGACAGACGTAACCAAAAAAAAGAATAGTACAGACACAGAAGAAATAGAGAAAGAAAAGTAAGCCTGCTGAATGCAGTGAGGTTTTCAGTGTGTTCAGGGCAGTTTCCAGGGTTTTCAATGAGTTCAACATTGGGTCTGAATGTGGCAAGGAGTGTTCTCTTCTAAAATTGATCCATGCTTCCTGAAACTGTTTGTTCTTTTGTGCTGTTTTGAAGTGAGGGATTGCAATACAAGTTCTGTTCTTCTGGGTGTGTGAGAGTGGTATGCAAAATGTGCATGTACCTTTTTTGTATTCACTGACAGCGTCTTTTGGGATCAGAGATTCGAACACTTGGTCTTTTTTGACCAGTTCAGAAAAGGAGCAGTCGGACCTTGTCTCATCTGAAGAGCTGGAACACAATACAAGCATTGCAACAGACAAAGTGGAAGAATTATTTCGAGGCTCAGTTTCAGAGGCATTCCGGTTGCTGTCGAATGAGTCACTTTGAGCTTGTTCTTCTCTTCGGTTGATTGTTGCGTCCTTTATTGGTTCTCGTGGCCTGTGAAAATCATTGGAATAGGGGTCAGAGGGAGGTTTGGACTGACAGGACCACTTGTTTGCTTGTTGGAAGGATTCACTATGGAATTCCACGATGCGCACTGGGCGCTCGGTAGATTTGCAAAGCGTGCGGCATGAGGCACAGCGTAAAGGGGGGATCCACGGGGGGGCCGTCTTCTCAGTTCGGGTAAGCGACCCCCCCCCCCCCCCAATGCCTGCCCTCCGGGCCCACTTACTTACCAAGGGTCAGTAGCTACCGGCCATATACATGGTGGCGCCGAGGGCGCCCACACGGGCTGTGTCGGAGAGAACAGCATGTATACACGGCCCTCCCCAAGTAGGGGGTGTGGGCACCTACAAGCACCATTGCACTAGTGTGGAGGTAGAGTGGAGGCCTCCGTTGTTGTAGGGTAACGCCTTAGGCCACCGCGTCTCTACTAGACTGCACTAGACCCTGCTAACCCTCTCACCTAGCCGCACCCCCCCCTTCGCGTCTAGCTAGTCCCCTAGAGAAGCACTCCTCGGCAGCTAGCCCCCCCCCCCCCCCCAAGAGCCCCCCCCCCCACTTTGGGGGCATTTGGCCCGCTTCTCCTTGGATGGAGTCGCGTCTAAAAGCAAGGAGTGGGCCACCCTTGGGTGACCATTCATTTGTCAATCAACGATTGAATAGTTTTGTCAGAGAGCTGGAAAGGCTCATTGTAGGGTTCGTAGGAAAGGAAGATGAGCGGAGGATTGTTTGGAAACACAAATTCGTCTTGGGAAATCCGGGAATCAATAGGTGTTGGAATCGGCTTCTTTTCGGGACTCACGAGATTGTTGGTATTTGGATTTTTTTTGGATGCGGTTTAATTTTTATAGAGGTTGTATTTTTCTTTGAGCGGAAAAAAAAGTACTCTACACTAAAAAGTATTCTGCGCTAAAACATTCTGCGCCAAACAAAAATATGCAAGTTTGTTTTCCGCGCCCATCCGGCTTGGCCAGCCGGGGGATATGCATGGGGCTGATGGGGGTGTGCGCACGTGGCAGAGCTTGAAGGCTTACCCGTAGTGCGAAGCTCCGGGGTGATGGGCCGGTCGCTCGCCTGGCCTGGTCGGATGAGGCATTCACCCTCTTGACTTCCTCTACCGCCCATTTTGTTGAAGAGGAGGGCGAGGAGGTTTCGGCGTAGGAAACGCCAGTCCCGCATGTCTCAGTCGTGTCACTCCCTTTTTTATTTGAAGCACAGCAAAATCAACACTATGAGCCGCCCGATCACGGGCACAGCGTTCTCGACGAGCCGAAGTTCACCGAAGGACAGCCGCTCTATGTACATGGGAGGACATTGACGCCGGTGATACCCGTCTATCACATTGAGCCTTACCCACCTAGAGGACTGATGATTATACAGGTACCCTTGGTGCAGAAGCCATGAGCCCTCATGTCCCTATGGGTAAGGACAATTAGTTTTGGAAACCAAGGACACACGACCAGTCGTGAGGTGCATGACATGGACGCGGTCTGCCATCCACAAGGCCATGAGCCTTCCTAGGTGGGACCGTGTCTGACATGCTTAGCCTCACTGTGACGTGCAACGACTACCGCGGCCGGGGACACCGTCTACCGTCCACAGGGCCTTGCAGTCTACTATGGCAGGACGGTATCTGGCCTGATACGCTCGTCGCATTGCTCGTTCCTATATGCATGGAGGGCGATTGAAGGGGATCTGAAGGATGACAAGGGGGATGGGATGGGATGACAAAGGGATGGTAGATCCCAGGCTGGGGGCGGGGGGAAACCTGTAGACTCCTGTTTTGGCAGCAGCACAATCTGGCCGCAGTGCTGGGGGCTCAGGGCAATGGACTGACTGCTGCGGGAGGGCGCGTACGTGATTTCCGGCCGGGGGGGGGGGGGGGGCGTTTGCCACCCTATCTCAGATTGGGCCACCTGCTTTAACCTTAATTTCATGTTTGGGGGGTTGCCTAACCATGACCGTCTGGGTAGTGGTTCATAAGATGCTAAGTTACAGGCTGGGGGCTGCCCTACACTTAAGTTTCCGTCAAGGGGTTGCTAGAAATTTATGTTTTCAGAATGGGGGGGGGGGATTGTGACTGGCTCTGGTAGGGAGGGGGATAAATCCATGGTTTCTCGTATTTCTTGACTCCGAGACCTTATTTTTCCCAACGCAACAACAGATGCACAAGATCACTGTGGGGCACCCCAAGAAATCCAGAACGTGCTTCCGTCACCGTGTGCAACCTGTTCCGCAGGTTGATCGATCATTTGAGGAAACTTGGAAGGTGCAACCACTTGACCACGAATCACTAAGTAGAATTGTGCATTCACTGAACAGTGTCTAGTTACACCCTCGCCTGTCCGAACCACTCGTCTCTGTGCAATGACAGTTCTGCGAAAGAGGTATGAGCAGCAATCTTTAATCTCGGACTGAAACCACTGGAGCACGAGATTCCGAGCCAAATTGTGCACTCACCGAGCAGTGCCTAGCTAAATCACTCGTCTATGTGCAATGAAAATGCGTGCAAACAAGGCTTGAGCAGTAATCTTAAATTTGGGTTGACTGGGATCCGCGTTCGCCCAAGTTGACTGGTTACGTGAAGACATTTGGAATGCGCAAAGGGCAAACTGGGCACCCCCGGATCAGAGCTTGGAAATAGTCTCTACTGAGATTCCACTTGTCTCTCCCCAATGAATAAAGCGTCTGAGCTGGGTCCTAGAATCTGGAATCTGCGGACTGACCGGTGATACTGAAAATGCCAAGAAACAGAGCATACAATGCAATAAACGCAGAGATAGATGTGCAGTGTGGTAAAATGAGCTGGTAAAGCTAGCGTGAATGTTATGGTTGTACAATACTGCAACAATGCACGGGCACGTGGGCGGCACGATACTTCATATCCTCAGTCAGGCAAAATCATTTGTCACAGAAACTAAAACTTGGGACCGAGCAGACTGCCTAAGCCACAAAAAATGAGCGTACAATGCAGGAAACAGGTAGCACTACATGTGCACCACGTGTGCCGTGCACGTCGTGGTGCAAAATGTCAATCACTTGCAGGCCCTCCACATGCACCAAATCACGACTGTGCGATTTGATTCCAAAGTGTTGCGGCCGCCTAGGATCTTTATTTTCCGTCCGCCTTCCGTGCTCACGTCCTCCTTGGTCGGCTTTGTGCAAAAATTAGGAGAGGTCAAATCGTGTAAACCAAGCCTGGCTCCTGTAAGCTGCCATGAGGTCACATTATCCAATGCAGAAGAAGTAGATTTCACGATCGGCGCTAAAGTCACACTACCCAGGGGCCAAGTCATTTTCTCCTCTGGAAATCCCAAAGTTGACGAAGAACAAGAGAAGCCTTGGCCAGTGTAATCCATGATAAACCTCAATGAAAGAATAACAGCGGCCCACCAAATGATGGGAGAAAGGCGCCTTACCGCACATGCGTTGCAAACACATAATGGTGTGAAACACCATGTTGACCGAACGAGTGAGCGTGAAGCGAGCAAACACAGATCCATGGGTAGTGTCACCATGGGGTCCGACAACTTTGACCGAGTGGATGGCACTAAATCTCCGTCCCCGGTACCGCCGAATCCTCGACATGCCAATATTGCACACTTGCAATCGCCTACAGAGCTAGCATCATTCCCTTTCAAGGCTACCACTTGTGATTGTCGATTATGCATCGGTAACCTTCGTTGTATTGTCCGTTATAATCATGGGAGGCAGGGGAATGATTTTCTTTTTTCCAACAGCCACTCAATGGCAGGCGTGTCTAGTTTTAATGGCTGCCCGTGTAGCCTGACCTGCTCGCTTTTTCATTTCCTTGTGTGGTTTGAGTGCGCGAGGTCTCGCGCACTGATTGCTTCCGTTGGACAATGTCGTGCACCATTTAATATGTGACCAACGCTGCGTCAGCACACACGTACACCACAAAAATCAAATATGCTTGTCAGTATGGTACTACACGTGCAGTCTTACGAGTCATATCCCCCCCGTAAAAAGTTACATTACGTGATCGGACGTGCGCGAGGCCTCGCGCACTCCGGATGCCTAAATCTGTATTTTATTTGCACTGTAGCGTACATGTGTTTTACCGAACATGGGAAGTCTACCCGTTATATACTTTGAATGCTGCTTCGTAAATACAATTTGAGTTGTAATAACGTGTGAAAGCTGTATACTGTAATAACCTCCAGCCATTACGTTTTGTATGGGTCTGTAGCAAACTCTACTTCGCATATCTCGAGTGCGCGAGGGCTTGCGCATTCATAGGACCGTAAAGTATAAAAAAAAACTTCGCATTCTAGAACACGGAGGTGCGTAATGCCTACAAAACAATTTATTTCACGTTGCCCAACAACACCATCATCAAATAACCCAAAAAAATAGTCTTTTTGCTGTTTTGGGAACCGGACCTTTTCGGCGCATTTCATCCGCAAAAGAGGGTGCAGGTTGCATGGGCAAAGAATGACCAATGAAGTCCGAATAATTGCTCACCAAATTGAGTTGATTGCACCCACGTCAATACATGGACATGATCATGGAGAGGGAGCAAATAATGACAATGTTGGGCAAGAGATAAGGAGGAAACGGAAGCAGAAGTGAAGCCCTGGAATAAGATATGCGAGTATGGAAGACGATGTTGCATCCCTACTCCCGGCATTGATTTCATATACCTTGCACATTTGAACTATGCGTTCTTTTGGGGACATATGACACCATGCAAGGACACCGTCAATTCAACATGTTTGGGAAAATGACATTGACTCATAGGATCATGCATGGCACAATCGCATCAATAAGGTCCATGTGGTACATCGCGAAACACAACGAAATGATATACAACACAATGGCATGGTTGGATTCTACATAAGCGTGGCCCCACATGGCCCATCCTCACCTTTGGGTGCAAGACGGGAAAACTGGAATTGAGAAGATCCACTGAGATTAGGTGGCCATGTACATATTCCTTCACATCCGGGAGAGAGAGGCACAATGACGTGCGAATCATGATCGCAACAACCCCCACTCCTCTGCCGGTGGACGATACTAAGTGGTAACCCCAACCTACGGCACAATTATGGGTAGTCAGTGACATGACAGGTGGCGGAGGTTCGGAATTGTTGCAAATTGAGCACATGCGGGAGGGGTTGGAATCCAATCATAAACTGGTGAAAGTGGTCGGGAGTCACATCCACCCCTCGAATATTGTACGTTGCGACAGAAATTTTGTCATACAAAGGTGGTATCACTGTAGGTTGGGGTGTGTGTTGTGCAGTGGCCACTCTCTTGCTTGTTGCGCATGGTGGCGTGGCGTCCTCACTTCCGTCTATGTCTATCATCACATCGTCAGGGTAGTAAGGTGATCGCTGTGTCTTCTGCTCTTCGTGTATACGGCGTATCCTAGCGGATCAGCGTGGTTCGACAACCACATGTGTCATGTCGCGAATCAAGGTGATTACACGCTTTTCTCGTGGTTGGCTTGTTTCGAGGCTATGTCTACATGGGTGGCGTGTAGAACAGATGTGGGTAGCAAATTGCGAACCTGGTCCAAAAGCCGGGAGTTGTTCCCCCTCATGCTTGGGTTGCTAGGCTCAAGCCCGTAGGTACAATCACAGATATTGATGCGTGTGCCATGACGTGTGTTAAGATCATCAATTTTTGACTCACATTACATTCCTGCTTAGCCGTTTCCGCCGTAGCATTCACATCATTGGGCCACTCAATTCCTCTTGGGTCCCTTGGACCGGGGGCGAAATCCTTTTCCTTTTCCTTCCTTGGATGGTTTCGGGGCAGGGAACAGGGATACACCTGCATTCACCGGCCCCACTTCCGGAGCACTCGGTGTCGGCTCCATTTCATGTATAGGAGGCATGGAGTAGAGTGCAGCCAGTAGAGTAGCCTTCGCTGCATGAAGGATAGGGCTTTTTTCTCCAACTGCGATTAAGGAAGAAAACGGAACATGAGATTGTGGTCGGGAAAGCGGTTTTCGGTTACTGGCAACGGAGCGCACGCAAATACCAATTACGAATTGCGACGGCAGCGTGTGCATTAGTAATGACGACAGGAAAGGGCCAGATGTTTCCAAGCACCCTGGTTTTAGATTACGCTGTGCGAGACGTGAATTCAAATATGTGTGCAAATCTAATTGAACGCACAGAATGCCGCTTCGCGCCAGACAATCAGTAACACATCGAATGATTGCAGAAGTAAGCAAAGGAGCAGCAGCACTGCACTAAGAGAGGCGTGCGCTGCAGAACCAGCATCCCAAACAGCCGATGACTTGTGGAACCGACTGAAACGAAAGGACTTGCCGGCACAACTGGTGTTAACATTTGCCCAGCGATTCAGGTTCAACAAAAGAAAGCCACACAGTTTACCCGCGGCTGAAAGGCAGGAGGACAAGCGCTGGGCGCGCATTTTGCGACTAGAGGCCTGGAACCTGTACCTGTTGGTTCGTCAAGGGGCAGTACCAAACAGCAAAAAACCGCGAAACACAACAAGGTACCTAACACAAACAGAAAGACGAACCAAAGTACGACTTGGGCAAGCAGACGCCGCGAAAAATACAGTGGAAGAATAGGCAGCAGCACCCTTTAAAGCAACGGACATTGGTGCTTGCATCGTGTTGCGTGCTGTGTATCCACCACTGATACCGGGCACAATACACGACACGCCCAGACGAAAGTGAGCGCTCGCAAAACTGCACTGCAATGGCAGTACTTCAGCTAAAGCAGAGATCAACGTACTGCGCAAGACACCCAGCCATTGAGGACCTAGCAGCACGAATAACAACAGTGGCGCAGGCTCTGCAATACCTCGAAAGGAGAATCTCCCAGACTCTGTGTGACATGAGATATGTGCAATAAGTTGGGGCATTTGGCCCATACCCCTCCTTATGTTAGATTATCAGCTTGTCATGAACATTCTTAGTGAATGTGCATGAAGCTTGGGGAGGGCACGTGATAAGTTGGGGCATTTGTCCCTCTCAGAAGCTTTATGGAGGATCTCTACAAGACCTCTCAGAGGTAGGTGGGTAGGTGCACTCGGTTGTGCAGAGGCGCCCCATGGTTCTCCCTGGCGTTGCTCCTGTGACGAAAAGGAAGAGGCTCCGCGCTTGAAGAGGGGAGGCGACTTACATCCCGCTAGACCTGACTTGTGGCCCCCAACAAAGCGGCCCTGGGCAGCCCGCGGAGGGCTAATTGTCGCTGGTGTGACGCACTTGTCACGCCGGGAGGGTGTGCCCCCGTGCTTGCACAGGTCCCCTCCTTTGGACGGAACCCTCGGGGTTCACCGGACTTCCTGGCGTATCCCGTTCCCAAGGCATGCCAGCGGCGTGCTCTTGGTACTTGAGCTCCGCCTTGAGTCCAAAAGCAGTGCAGGCCTTAGGATGCAGCCTTACCGCCGGTCTCCGGGTCAAGTTTGGCCGTGTCACTTGCATGGCTGGGGCTGCCTCAGTGCCCGGGCTATGGACACTGGGTTTCCTACTGTTGTGTGGCGCTTGTGTTTGGGTCTTGGTCTTGCGGTAACTCCGCCAATCCTGGCTGCGGTCTAGGGTGTGTGTGTTTGGGTACGGGTTTTGGATTCGCCCCGCAAATCCTGGCTGGGGCTTGTGGTGCTGCCCCTTGCGAATCGTGGCTGGGGTGTGTGGTGTGGGTTTGGGTTTAGGCTTCACCCCGCCATTCCTGGCTGGGGTGTTGGGGTTTGTCTGTTTGTGTGCCTTTTCCGCTTCTACCCCGCCAGTCCTGGCTGGGGTGTGCGGTGTGGGTGTGTGTGCTTGGGTTCGGGTTTCGGCTGCGCCCAATGATTTCTGGCGAGGGTGTTGGGGTGTGTGTGTTTCTGTGCGCGCTCCACCTCTACCCGGCCAACGCTTGCTGGGGTTCGTGGTGCGTGTGTCTGCGTTCGGGTTTCGGTCTTTCACCCCGCCAATCCTGGCTGCGGTGTTGGGGGTGTGTGTTTGTGTGCGCGCTCCCCTTACCCCGCCAATCCTGGCTGGTCTGCGCGGTGTGGGCATGTGTGCTTGGGTTCGGGTTTTGGCTGCGCCCCGCCATTCCTGGCTCGGTTGTTGGGGTGTGTGGGTTTCTGTGCGCGCTCTGCCTGTACCCCGCCAATCCTGGCTGGCGTTTGTGGTGCATGTGTGTGGGTTCCGGCGTTGGCTTTCAGCCCGCCACTCCTGGCTGGGGTGTTGGGGCTTGTGTGCTTGTCTGTGCGCTCCGCCTGCAGCCCGCCAGTCCTGGCTGCGGTGTGCGGTGTGGCTGTGTGTGCTTGGGTGCGGCGGTCGGCTGCGCCCCGCCATTCCTAGCTCAAGTGTTGGGGTGGGTGTGTTTTTGTGCTCGCTACATCTGTACCCCGCCATTCCTGGCTGGTGTGCTGGGGTGTGTGTTTGTGCGCTAGCTCCGCTTGTAAGCCGCGATTCCTGGTTCGGGTGTGCGGTGTGGGTGCATGTGCCTGGGTTCCAGTTTCAGCTGCGCCCAGCAATTCCTGGCTGTGGTGTTCGGGTGTGTGTGTTGGTGTGCGCGTGCCGCTTGCACCCCGCCATTCCTGGCTGGGGTTCGTGGTGTGTGTGTGTGTGACCGGGTTTTGGCTTTCCCCCCGCCAATCCTGGCTGGGCTGTTCAGGTGTGTGTGTTTGTGTGCGCACTCCGCCTGCATCTCGCCAGTCCTGGCTGGGGTGTGCGTTGTGGGTGTGTGTGGTTGGGTTCGGGTTTCGGCTGCGCCCCGCCATTCCTGGCTGGGGTGTTCGGGTGTGTGTGTTTGTGTAGGCTCCGCCTGTACCCTGCCAATCCTTGCTGGGGTTTGTGGTGCGTGTGTGTGGGTTCCGGCCTTGGCTTTCAGCCTCCCACTCCTGGCTGGGGTGTTGGGGCGCGTGTGTTTGTGTTTGCGCTCCGCCTGCACCCCGCCAGTCCTGGCTGGGGTGTGCAATGTGGGTGTGTGTGCTTGGGTTCGGGTTTTCGGCTGTGCCCCGCCATTCCTGGCTGTGGTGTTCGGGTGTGTGTGTTCGTGTGCGGGCTCTGCTTGTACCCCGCCACTCCTGGCTGGATTTTGTGGTGCGTCAGTGTGGGTTCTGGTTCTGGCTTTCAGCCCGCCACCCCTGGCTGGGATGTTGGGGCGTGTGTGTTTGTGTGCGCGCTCCGCCTGCAACCCGCCAGTCCTGGCTGAGGTGTGCGGTGTGGGTGTTTGTGCTGGTGATCAGGTTTCGCCTGCGTCCCGCCATTGCTGCCTGGGGTGTTCAGGTGTGTGTGTGTCTGTGTGCGCTACCGCCTGTACCCCGTCAATCCTGGCTCGGGTTTGTGGTGTGTGTGTTGGTTGCTGCCTGGCACCTGCTCCCGTGACGTGGTTCGTTGCATGTTGTGCCCGCCTCCAAGGTGTGCGCCACCGGGTCGCTTTTGTTGCTTGGCACCTTCCCGTGTGCCTTGGTTGTGGACAGCGGCGTGCCTCTCTGGCGTGCGCCGCGCCTCGTCCGGTCCGGTCGCTCTCGGTGCTCCGGTCGGTCTTCCTGACGCCGCGGTGCCTTTCTGCACCCCCGGGGCTTTTGCCCCCAGATTTACTGGGCGGCTGCGCGGGGCACGTGGAGGCCGGCCGAGAACCGGGCTCTTTGTGTCTGCCGCTGGCCCCCGCCGAGGCAGGGGCGCTGGGCTTGGTCCGCATCGTACCCGTTCGGGACCCCGCGTCGGGGTGGTCCCCCGCGGGTCGCTGCGGCATCGGTCTTGGGCTGCGTGCGCTGCGGTGGTTTGCGTTTGTGGGGAGCCGGTCACTCACGCGTCCGGTTTCCCGTATCGTCTGTCGTTCGACAGGGACTCGGATGGTGCACCGCGGCTGTTTCATGCAGACGCCGTCTCCTCCCCTTGCTGGTCGGAAGGGGCCACGCCCGGGTCCCGTGCGTTTGTGCGTGCGCTCGCTCTTCCTCGCCGGGTCGGGTGGGCCGGCCTCCCCGGCGTGTTTTGGCATTCGGGCCTCTAAGAAGCTTTATGGAGGATCTCCACTAGACCTCTCAGAGCTTCAGGATCCTGGAGCACTAGGATATATGCTCATATTTGGCGCACATTTGAAGCCTATAGCTTACTGCTAGAGTTTCTGCTCTTAGGTACACGACAGTGAGTACGGATCTAGGATACATTAGTAGCCATACATGAATGTTCACATTCCATATGCTTACAATGTGATTCAATCATGTTCTATGGCCTTTTCGAAGGTTCTAATGTATTGCAAGCTATTTTGAAGATATTTAGAAGCTTCAGATGGCGTGTTGCGAATGTCGCCGTCTTTTGTCACCGAGGGCAATTGACGTAATATTGACAGTTCCTGTGGCACGATCGACGACTCAGAAAGTTGCTAAAATATAGGTTTTATTGCTGTGTTAATGAGAATTTATTGATACATCATTTTCTTGTCATTTAGGCATGTGAACATGTATTACCGGACCAGCCAGTTGGTCCAGCTCAACGTTTGTCAAGATCCTCGTCTTCTTGCTGTTGCCTGTGCCTTGCCTTTGCCAAGATCAATTGCAATGAAAGAATACATTGGAAACAATTGGATTTTTAAGTGCAAGACAAGGAAAAAGAATTTTAATATGCACCCAAAGCACAAGCACATGACACTCCAGTAATCTGAGTTTGAGCAGAACGATGACGACGAGGACGACGCGCAAAAGGTGGGCCAGCGAACGCTGTTCACGTAAAGTAAGTTTCTTGCTTGAATTTTATTGAAAAGTTGGAGAAACTTTGAAGCATTGATCGTATACTTCGAAATTGCTCCAAAAGAGGTTCAAATTACTCCGAAAACTCGGAGAGCGCAGCTCCCAATGCGCTGAGGCTACGATGTCGGCAACTACAAAAATGATAGACAACGCTTTGGACTTCCTGAAGCCTCCAACCAGTTCAAAAGTTTGACTTCCTTGACGATTTTTAAGTCGCATGAAGGACTACTTTACTTGACTTCAGAATACCTTAAGAAGTGGTCAACCCAAGTTTAAAATGGTCCAGATCTCGGCGCTACGCGCCGCTAAGCGATAACAGCTAGCGCTCGAGGACTTCGACAAAGCGCTTTTAAGGCGCCGCAGACTGCAGCAGCCTTGTGATTGCCAATCTCGAAGTGTAGCATAGCATACATTTCATGTTTGTGTTGTGCCATTTCATTGTTTCATTGCACACGGCCTACGGCTGCCCTTTGTAGTGGAGCAAAGCGCTTTGAAGCACTCTTCTGGCTGGAGGCGTGTTGCCAGCAGCTTGATTGTCGATTTTCAACCCTCCCTTCCCCTTCAAAGCCATGATTTCACTGGAGTCTTTCACTAACTTTTGATGTACCAAAAGGCCAAAATTGTCCAAAATGGCCTGCACCATTTTACGCAAGACTTGGCGCAATCATGTCAAATTTGATCAACTAGGGCGCCATTGTAGACTAGAGAGCCAAGGCTTTTGAATGCAACTTTCACTTTGATTTAACTCAACAAGGGTTTATTGTGTGATTTTTTACAAGATGACCCATGAAACACGTTTTGCCCAACCCTCTGAAAAACCCAAAAATGACATTTGGTGTTCTACGCATATACGCAAGCCAGTACGAAGGGCAGATCAATTACGGACCATATTGCATGTTGAGTGTCTAGGGGAAGCCCTTGGAATAAGGAAGTAATTTAATAAGTATGAACTATAAGATTTGCAAAGTGAAATGCCATGAATGAGTGACCTCAACGAGCGAAATGAATGAAATGCAATCCGAATGGAGAGTAGAATATGTCACTAGTCAAACGCTTGCCTTCACGGCCATGCAATGAAAGATGAGATGCATGGTAGAGTGAAATGGGGACAAATCACTTCCTAGCTCAATTGCAATTGTGCTCAAATGAAACAATGGATGATTGAATACACACAGCGTGCCAAAAAAAACCAAGACTGAGACTTATAGTGGAACCGTAGGCCATAAAACCTCAGCACAACCCAATGCGACACAGGGTTACCGTGGGCCCTGTGTCTAGGCCGGCAGCCATTGCAACACAGGGCAACCTTAGGCCGTGTGTATACTGAGGCCTGCAGTGGATTTATCACCGCAACCGTAGGCATCAGCCAGTGCCCAGCACTCACTTCAGGTAAAATGTAAAGAGATGAAAATCAGGCAAATGGTATCGCACACTAGTATCACGGCCTGCACCTACTGGAATTGTTACCTCTGTTGCAGTACCAGCCCCTTGCGGCACTTCTCCTCACCACCCTGCCCTACAGCAGGAGGACCAGAGACATTAAGCTGCATACGCCACCGTTAGCATTCCGATTATAATGCCATAAACGTCAATGCATCTCCTACACTAGCGATTTAGCTAGCTACATAGTTAGAGTAAGTAAGTAAATGTAAGCAAGTGTTGCAAGCTTCTTCCGCGGCCAGATACCATCACCAACCTCTCTCATTGAAGAATGGTCACAAGGACCCAGAGAGACGTCAATGCAAATTATTTGGTCGAGTGCGGTCTTTCAATGTTTCACTTGGTTGCTGCTGCATTCAGTCTTCTTTCCGTCTCCGCTCACACCCGTCAATCGCCTCTTACTCCCCGGTGCCGCGCCAGGCCCACGCCTTCTTTGTCCCCATGACAGCGGACCCGGACAAAACCGGAACCACTCAGCCTGGGGAGCCAAAGGGAAAGGCTTAGACGGTGAATGTGGCCGACGCAAACGGTCTGTTAATGGATGTGGCCACATTTGTTCTGTGGCCGAGAAAAGATAACAAAAATGTTTCACTATTCATTGTGTGTCTAAGTACTTCTAAGGTATCTACCATTCTACCTAGGCTAAGCAAGGTCGAATGAATCAAAGCTGATGCAAACACTCACAAACTGCAATATCATACAATGATTCAAGGTTCGAATACCAAAGATTGGCGAATTGTTTAGCAAGACAATCATCACAAAAATATGTTGTTCGTGAAAATGCCCAACTTCTGCACCATTGTTCTGTGATCTGGTGCCGCAATGTCAGAGAATGATTGTATGCACTGTGTAGATTATGTCCTCAGGTTTTTGAAACATATTTCATGTTGTCCCAACTCAGCATAGGCTCAGAGAAATAGACGTTGGGGGGAGACACATGAATGGCACTTGTAACACATGCTGAAAAACCATTAAAAAACATCAGGAAATCGAACTTCTTCACTGTCATCCCATTTTCAATATAGTCCACTGATTGGATATCTGCAAACTGGACAACAAACTTTGATGAGGCTGCAGCTCACCATAGACCTTGAGGAAGGTCCCAATCTTGTAGCATTATGACCCAGAAGTTTGAATACATGCTTTCATGTACCAAGTTAACCACCCTGAGAAAAAGAAATTCTCCCTCACAGAAATTCAAAGTAAACCTGTTTTGGAAACTGTAGGCTCCAGTGTTCGTAAAACACTTTGGTTCAGGTTGAAACTCACCATGGTCCCAGAGAAATGATTAAAACTCCAAAATCATTTTACATGATTTTTCACCAAGTGGTTTGTGTGGTAACGTGATGCAATTTTACCATAGCATTTGTCAATTTTCTAAAATGAAATGACTCAGGGTTAGAAGGCAAAACTTCAGTGTTGTTTGGAAAAAATAATATCGAACCTCAAACCTTTTTTCTCTTGGAGATATGAGAAAAACACAAAAGGCACTTTTGAGGGGTTTTCCAGGTGTGGTTCATGGGTGACATTTTTGGGGTTGTGAAAAATGGTCGAAAAATTGATTCTGGGAAAGTGAGGTATGGAATAAAAGTGTAACAATGTCCCTTTTTCAAATGGCTTGGTTCAGATTTTTCTAACGCACCGTAGTTCTACGAAAAGCTTTGCTCAATAGAACCTGAGTTTTGGATCGCCGCGACAAACACTCAATTTGTTTCGACTCAACTTTTGTTGTTTAAGTGCGAGTTGTGACGACTGAATCTCATTTGCAAACCTCGCTATCTTTGACCTAGGTCATTTGGTCTAAAGAGCTAGTGTATCCTCAAATTTGCTCCCAATCCACTACAGTTACGTTCCGCTTCGCTAACGTTTGCTAGATTGCCTGGTACAGCGTCACTTACCGGGTTGGAGAGTGCCCAATCGAGTGTCCGTAGTGTACAACATTACATTCTGTATCGCATTCTCTATCCCCCCAACAAGACCACCAGATGCATGCCGGACCTGAGTAAATGTTTCACACATTCCCTCGCTCATCACACTACACATGCAACACACACACAAACATCTACCATGCGTCATTTGATTATTCCATTTCTTTATTTGGATACCACACTCAGGAGAACTGCTGTAGTACCACTTCCGTTGAATTTACGTCAAGAAGCAAGCACGTAGGTCACTTCCTTAGTGTAGATAGTCAGTGTCCGCTTACAGCCGGCATTGGTCTCACCCCGCGACATGTTTGTTGTGTAACACAAGTAAACGATAGTATGCACCCCCCCACCTCCCCCCGCTACCTACTGCCACCCTACTCCCCACCCTACCACCCGCTAGCCCCCCCTACAGCCCCCCTACCCCCGCGTACTCCCCCCTACACCCCCTCCTAGCCCTCCCATACCCCGCCCTGCCTCCCCCCCCTACCTCCCCCCCCCTACCTCCCCTCCCTACGGTGCCTACAGGCCAAGAAGACCAAGACAGGTCAGGGGGCCCGCCAACGCGCCCGCCAGCAGGGCGCGACGCCCCGACCAGGGCCCGGGTCCAGCCACACCGCACCACCCCACGCCCAGACCGCCGGGGCACACCAACAACACCGCCCCCGCCAGCGCCCACCACCACCACCGTACCGCAGCACCCAAACCCTGCAGCCCAGTCAGCCACCACCGCCCACAAACGTCCAAACCATGCCAGGAGCACCATACGCGCAGAGCCAGGGGACATGGCACCACCAACACCACCACCACGCCCCCGTCCCTCCCAGCCCCTACCCCCTAATGCCCCCATGCTACAGCGACCCCCACCAGCTACATCCCCACCACGCCCCAGCACAACCAGGCCCCACGAACCACCCACCCCACATAGCGCACATCACCGCACCACACCATCACGTATTCCACCACCACGGGCTTCTACCACCACACCCACCAACGCCGGGGTGCCACACACAACCAGCACACCCTCAACACCACCACCACGCGGTCCAGCACCACCCGCCGCCCCCGCTACACGGGCCCACGACACACGAGCCCTGGTACACCCCCATGGACCCGCGGGGAGCCGCGCACGCACACCAGCAACACCAGGGCCTAGTAGGAGCGCCCCACCACCACCAGCAGCCCCCCCACCCACACCCCATACCAGCGAGCACCATCCACCAGCAGCCACCCATTACATACGGACCACAGCCCCACCCGGACGCTCATGCGGCCGCCTCCCACCCACACCCCGGCACCACAACCAGTCAAGAACCGCAAGGGCCGCACGGCGCACACACGCAACACCCACACGACCCACAGGGACACCCAGACCCCCAGCCAGCACAACACCCACCCCCGTCCCCCCCACCACCAACAGCGCCACCCCCACACCACCCCCCCCCCCGCCCCCCCCCCGAGACCAGGCCACGGACGCAACACGCGGCGGCCAGCAGCAGCCAATTGACGTCGATGCCCCCGCCGACACACGCCACCGCGAATCCCCCCTCCCGCGACCGCCACATGAGACCCTATCACCGGACCCCACGCGCGATAACGACGACCACCCCCCCCAACCCACACCACCCCCCCCATCACACCCCGCACCACCAGCCGCCACACCGGCCGAACCCTACGCCCTACACGACCCCGCAGCGGTACAGCAGCACCTCTGGGGACTCGGGGAACAGGATGTCGTGCTGTGCCTCCGCACCTCCGGCACAAGCAATCGCATCCGGGCGGCCACCCTGGTCCAGGCGGCCACCCTGGCGGAAGGCGTCCGAGACTTCCTCTTCGACGCCTTCCTCCACGTCGCCCGACACGACCGCCCCCCACGCGCCACCCCAGACGGCGAGAGCCCGCCCCCCACGGGGAGCCGGATCTGGGTGCCCCCCATCGACTGGGGGAGACACCTAGTCGGACACCCCGTGCCGAGGCGGCTGGACACCAAGGGCCGCACCTGCTACCACGAGCCCGACATGGCCCACCCCCCACCCGGCGCCACCCCCTACAACACCAAAGAGTGGGAGCAGGAAACATGGGTAGCCCGGATGGCCTCCCTGAGCAATTTCCGGCAACACGTCCGGGGGGGACATCCCCACCCCCGACGAGCGGCAGCCAGCCCCCTCCACGTACATGACCCTCATGTACAATCTGCACTACACCCTCTCCACCACCCACTACCACGCACCCACTAACCACTGGGTGGTACACGGCACCGACTCCCTCCTCCCCGCCGACTACGCCCCCCCCCCACACAACCCAGGCCCCGACACGTACGCCAGGGGAGACGACCCGGACGACCCCCACATCTGGGGCACGTGGGAACGCAAATCCCTGGACACGCTGCTCTCCATCCGCAGCGGCAGCCAGGGCCTTGGTAGGGCGATGTATTGCCTCGCCAAGTGGACCCAACGGACCTGGGGGATCCCCACGGACCGGTGGGTGTGGGTGGTCACGCTGCGCCCCCAGCAGAGGGAAGCCCCCCCAAACCGCAGGGGACCCACCCCCCACGCCCCACCACCCTACACCTCTGCCCATACATGGTGGCAGCCCGCCTCATGACGCTGCTGTGGCCGGGCCCAGACACCCCCACCGAAGAGTACCCCCACCTCACAGAGGAGGACATGCCCGGCATCCAGCGATGCTTCTTCCGCACCCTCGACTACCTCCAGCAAACACAGCCGCACGTCCTGGAGCAGATATGGCCACCCCCCGGGTAACCCACGTGCCCGCGCAGCCGAGACAATGCCGCCACACCAGCACCAGCACGCACGGATCACCAGGGAACACGCGCGCACACGCCCGGTGCCCGAACCTGCACCCTCGTTCTCGCTACTTACAGGAGCCAGCATCATACGCCCGCCCCCGAAGCACAGGACCCTCCGCCGTCTCCCACAGCCCTCTCCTCCGCCTCCGACTCCACAACCTCCACCGACAAGATCACCTCATCTACCACCAACACCACGTCCTCATCCAGCACTCCACCCTCCAGGCCGCGGGGGACACCTCCCAAACGGGCCCCCAAACCCGCCCCCACCGCGAGCAACCCGTCCGCCACCAAGGCCCACGCCCCGACGAGGCCCACACCCGCGACCCAGCCGAAACCCAAGACCGCCGCCAAACAGCCACCCAAACCCGTCAGCGCGCCAGGACCGCAACCCGCGGCCAAGCCCAAACCCAAGTCCAAACCCGGCGCCACGACGGCAGCGCGAGCCCGGCCTGCCGAGGACATCCTCTATGACATTCGGCCCAAGCCGTCCCAGGCCCGGAGGCAGCAGCGCCCAGCACGGCGCCCCCCCACCGTCACCGACGCCACCGCCACCACCTTCATAGCGGAGCGCGCCGCGGCCGAAGCACGACGCACCTCGTCCCGCCACCTCTCAAAGCCCGCACCCCAGGCCTACGGACCGCCCCCGACCAGGCCAGAACGACGCCAGGGTCCGCCAGCAGCGTCCCCGCCCCCCTACCAACCCTCGATGACAGCCCACATACAGCGCATGCCACACTACCGCCGCCGCCGCGAGTCCCCGCCCAACCCCGAGGCGGAGACCGTGCGCGCACACCCGCGGGTCCACATCCGCGCGCGCCCCCCCTCCCCGCGCACCCCCACGGAACAGGACTACGAGGAACCCCCCAGGCCCGCCACCGCCACCGGTCCCCATGACCCCGTCACACCCACCCACGCCCACTCCCCCGCCCAAGACCGCAGGCCCGCCCAGGGACAGTGGTGGCAGCGCTGGACCCACACGCAGCACTGGGAGCTGCGAAAGTGGGCCTGGGGAGAGCCCTCCCTCGAGGGCCTGGTCCATCGGCCCCGCAAGGGGTCGGTGGAGAACTGCCGCCTCCGGCCGGCGGGTGGGTGGATGCCGCAGGCCGCATGGGAAGCCATGCTGGCCGATGCGCTCCACCCCCTGGGAGTCGACCCCCGCAACCTCCCCGCGCCCCAGGACCACCCGTATGTCCTCAGGCGCCTGCGGGAGACCCTCCAGGAGACACAGCGAGACGGCATCCGCCTGTGGGACATCACCCAAAACCCAGCCCCGCACAAACACACCGCCTCACCACCCCACAAGCGGCGGCGCACCGACACCGGCGGCACCCACAGCACCCCAGGAGCCCTGCGCACCACACAACACGACGCGCCTGACCCCCCGACCAGCGGCGCCGGCACCTAACCCCGTTACCCAGCAAACCACCCCCACGGGGCGCCACGCCAGGCCCCGCCCGAAAGTCACCAAACGAACCGGACGCCGATGGATGCCAACGCACACGACAACGGGCACCACTACGCCCAAAGGCACCGAACCCAGGCCCGCTACCGTCGCAACTGCCTAACCGAGCCGAAACCCAAACGCAAATCAAACCCTAGCCACACCGCGAAACCGCTAACCCTTGACTCCTAACCAGGGCCGCCGAGGGAACAACGTAACCACAGCGCACACCCACAGCCCACACAGCCGCCTAACCAGCCAGCTCCAGAAGCAAAGAGACACCTCACCAAAGCCACCCTGAGCCAAGCCCGTGTACATCAGGACGCGCGAGCCGCACCCCTGGGGCGCGACCGCCGCCACAGCACCGACGACACACGCCAGAGGAAACAACACTATTGCACCGCCGCACCAGCTGCCCGTGCCTGTGCCTGCAGTGTACGCGCGCCCCTGTTTTTCTTTTTCTTCCATCAAAAAAATAAAAACGAAAATTAGGGGGGGAGGAAGAGGGACACAACCACCGATGGCACACACGCACCGCACACAGCGCGCACACCGGTGAACGGGGGCCAAGTGGCCCAGGACACCGCACACGCAACACAACACACCGAGCGAGCGCACCGGTGAACAGGAGCCAAGTGGCCCAGGACACCGCAGACACAACACAGCAAACCGCGCGGGCACACCGGTGAACAGGAGCCAAGCGGCCCAGGACACTGCACACACGTAGGGCGGCCGAGGGACAGGAAAGAACCAATACCCCATGGGTCGGACGCACTGGGGCGACCCAGCCGACGCACCTGGCCAGTGGCAGGAGCAGTACTCCAAGGCCACTGGTCCGAGCCCGGCCAGGCTGCATCGGGGACCATGGCAAACGTCACCCGGAGCCATGGAAGCAACCGGTGACAGGCGAGCCGGTACACAGTCCAGGAGGGGGTCACCTGACAAGCAGAGTGGCTCCGCAACTCAAACCACAAGAGTGAGGCGGTCGTACCGTAGACTAGCGGGAGCAATACCCCTTGTGGTGAGAGATACTCCACACGGCTGGGCAGCCCCCAGCGCTGCCGCCCAAAGGAGGGGGCATGTGGCCCTACCCATGGACACATGTGGGGACACCCTCCCACCTGGGAGACATGGACCGGGTGGCCGCGACAATGCCTTCCCAAGCACACGCGGTAGCAGCTCAAGAGGCACCTGACATAGGGCAGTAGGAGGGACAGGACGTCCCCTTGGTAAGACCTTCTTCCTGCAATGTCAAAAGGAGGCATCCCGAGCTCCCGAAGATACCTACCTACCCTACCTCATTGCATGGCCGTGAAGGCAAGCGTTTGACTAGTGACATATTCTACTCTCCATTCGGATCGCATTTCATTAATTTCGCTTGTTGAGGTCACTCATTCATTGCATTTCACTTTGCAAATCTTATAGTTCATACTTATTAAATTACTTCCTTATTCCAAGGGCTTCCCCTAAACACTGAACATGCAATATGGTCCGTAATTGATCTGCCCTTCGTAGTTCTATGAAAAGCTTTGCTCAATAGAACCTGAGTTTTGGATCGCCGCGACGAACACCCAATTTGTTTGGACTCAACTTTTGTTGTTTAAGTGCGAGTTGTGACGAATGAATCTCATTTGCAAACCTCGCTATCTTTGACCTAGGTCATTTGGTCTAAAGAGCTAGTGTATCCCCGAATTTGCTCCCAATCCACTACAGTTACGTTCCGCTTCGCTAACGTTTGCTAGATCGCCTGGTACAGCGTCAGTTACCGGGTCGGAGAGTGCCCAATCGAGTGTCCGTAGTGTACAACATTACATTCTGTATCGCATTCTCTATCCCCCCAACAAGACCACCAGATGCATGCCGGACCTGAGTAAATGTTTCACACATTCCCTCGCTCATCACATCACACATGCAACACACACACAAACATCTACCATGCGTCATTTGATTATTCCATTTCTTTATTTGGATACCACACTCAGGAGAACTGCTGTAGTACCACTTCCGTTGAATTTTTGTCTACAAGCAAGCACGTAGGTCACTTCCTTCGTGTAGATAGTCAGTGTCCGCTTACAGCCGGCATTGGTCTCACCCCGCGACATGTTTGTTGTGTAACACAAGTAAACGATAGTATGCACCCCCCTACCTCCCCCCGCTACCTACTGCCACCCTACTCCCCACCCTACCACCCGCTAGCCCCCCCTACAGCCCCCCTACCCCCCCGTACTCCCCCCTACACCCCCTCCTAGCCCTCCCATACCCCCCCCTGCCTCCCCCCCCTACCTCCCCCCGCCTACCTCCCCTCACTACCTTCGACTCGCTTCCCTCACCAGACGGCTTGCTTTGCCCGACACCGGGGCCAGCACCCGCACTCCCCTTAAATAACATGACTCCTGTAGTGGCCACAGAACGCCTTTTGCGAGCCCCGTCTTCTGTGTGCACCGCCTTCTGTGTGCACCGCGTTGCCTGTGGCCCCTTAAATAACATGACTCCTGCGGTGGCGACAGACCGCCTTTTGTGTGTTCTGCCTTGTGTGTGCACCGCCTTCTGTATGCACCGCCTTGCCTTTGGCCCCTTAAATAACAAGGCTCATGTGGTGGCTACAGACCGCCTTTTGTGTGTTCTGCCTTGTGTGTGCACCGCCTTCTCTGTGTACCGCCTTGCTTGTGGCTCCTTAAATAACATGACTCCTGCGGTGGCCACAGTGCGCCTTTTGTGTGTTCCGCCTTGTGTGTGCTCTGCCTTCTGTGTGTACCGCGTTGCCTGTGGCGCCTTGAATAGCATGACTCTTGTGGTGGCCACAGACAGTCTTGTGTGTGCACCGCTTTGTGTATGCCCCGCCTTGTGTGTGCACCGCCTTCTGTGTGTATGATCCTACTCCCCCCTCCGCCCCCACCCACCCCATCCCCCCCCTACCCGCCCCTACCTTCTTGACTCCCCCCCCCACCTCCCCCCCCTACGCCCCGCTACCTCCCCCCTACCCCCCCCTACCCCCCCTGACCCCCCCCTACCCCCCCAATAACCCCCCCCTACCGCCCCCTACCACCCCCTACCTCCAAGGTGGGGGGGGGGCGGCTTCGTGCAATATATGAGTAAACAGGTTTTAGCGTGGTCACTTAACCTGTGACTTGGCTAATGCATTCCGCGGTGTGTTAGTGAAGAGTCGGACGCCGGTAGCCACCGAGACCAACGGGTGCACTACGGTAGGCTCATTGGAAAGGATTGTCCAACGGTGGTGAATGCTTTCAGTGTATAGGATTCTACCCTCGCGTGGGTAGATAGCTAGTTTCTATGCAGTTGGATAGACCCCTTCTCTTGCTGTAGATGTAGATGACGAACTGAAGATCCATGAGGCTAGCCTGAATCATGGAATTCAGTTGAGCGGAATGCACTCTTCATGTAAGAAGACAGACCCCGGCACAGAGGGCGTTGTACAACCATCTGCTGGGCAAGCGGCTCGCCGTTAATTGGTCTTCTGGTAATGTACAAAACACACCTTGTCTACGCTAGTATTTTTCTGAGATTGACTACTTCTACTTGTCTAAGACAACCGACCATTCATTCATTTCGCTTATATGAGGCTGTGGCGACCCTCCAATCTCGCATATAGGGCAGTGGCGACCCCGAGTCGGGTAGGATGTCCGTTGGCTTGCTTTACAGCTAAACGGTGCATCCAGGAAAGAAGCGATCTTTCCAATTTTTGGACTACTTCGTTTCAGAACACCCCTAGGGGACCAACTCACCCCTACCCATAAGCTTATCCCCTACACTCACATACAATTCATTAGCTTTTGTCATCTTTAGCACTTACAAGAACCCTTACATCTTTTTTCTGCGAATTTGTATGATCAACACACAACATTTTCACTCCTTCATGCAGATGATTTGCATTGGTCATTTAAGTCATTTAGGACATTTCTACACAAATCAGTATACCCGCTAGCTTCATATCTCATTAAGTTCCTGTGGGCTATGTCCAACTCAGGAACATGGTGCATATGCTGTGCAATGCGCGCAGCGCATGATGTCGTGATGGAATATTAGTTCTTTTGTACATGATTTCTAGGCATGATAGGTAACTGATGTTTCAGCTTTGTTTAGTGATAGCTAGAAGGTATGAGTAAAAGGACAATAATGAAGAACTATATACCTTTCCAGGTCTTTTTGGTTGAAATATTAGCATAAATCCCCATATTCCCAGACGGATCAATCCTTGCATTTCATTCCGAGAAGATAAGAAACAGCAGATCCGCGTCAGATGAGTATACGTGATCTTTCTCATTGTGACTGCCATTCCCGACCCTTTTCATAACCGTCCCGCTAAACTAATCAACAGTTACTCATTACTGATGGTGCCTCCCTTTCCCTGTCCATGGAGTGCAGGTCAAGAAACCCATTGCAGGTACCACAATGCATTCAGCCGGTGCATTGGGGCTTGGCACCACGCGCCCATTGAGTAAGGTGGTATATGGTCTCTTTGGATGACGCAGACAAGTCATGTCAATAGACAGCTTGGGCAGAGCTTGAACTTCCAGTTTGACCCCACATGTTGTATTTCATTCTCAATTGTTATTGAGTTTCTGTATAGCTCATTATAATTTATACGTCTACATGCAGATGCATTACACTTACCCTCGCATGTTGCCTGAAAATATAAGTTGTCATTGTTCATACTTTGTATGCTAGCTTTTTGCTTAGTGCTTTTCATGTTTCATTTTGAGCCCTACCATAGGTACTTGAAACTTAGGAACTTTACCCTGTTAGGTAGAGATATATGTTTACCTCTAGGAAGGGGGTAGAAGACACTACAATACACACTTAAGGCATCCAATATGAGGGTTCCCTATGCCCATGCTCCTCCTTATGTTAGATTATCGGCTTGTCATGAACATTCTAGTGACTGTGCATGAAGCTTAGGGAGGGGGTGTAAAGAGGTGGGGCATTTGGGCCTCTCAGAAGCTTTATGGCGGATCTCTACTAGACCTCTAAGCGCTCGGAGATCCTAGAGCACTAGGGTATTTGCTAATATTTGGCTCATATGTCAAGCCTATAGCTTACTGCTAGAGTCTACTGCTCTTAGGTACACTACACTGACCACAGATCCAGGATACATTAGTAGCCATACGCGAAGAATCACATTCCATATGCTTATAATGTCATTTAATCCTGTTTTATGCCATTTTGGAAGGTTTTAATGTATTGGAAGCTATTTTGAAGCTATTTAGAAGCTTCAGATGGCCTGTCGCGAATATCGCCCTCCTTTGTTGCCGACGGCAATTGACGTAATATTGACGGTGCCCGTGACACGATAGACTACTCAGAAAGGTGCTACAATATAGGTTTTATTACTTTTTTTAATGAGAATCTATTGTTACAACATCTTTCGTGTTATTTAGGCATATGAAACCGTATTACTGGACCAGGCAGTTGGTCCAGCTCAATGTTTATCATAATTTCCGTCTTCTTGCCGTTGACTGTCCCTTGCCTTGGCCAAGATCAATTGCAATGAAGGAACACGTGGAAAACAATTGGATTTTTAAGTGCTGGACAAGGAAAAAGGTTTTTAACATGCTGTGCAAAGCACAAGCCTGTGACGATATGCGGATGGTTGTGTAGCAGATACTGGTAATGTGAGGGCACCGTTGAATGTGAGGAGGGAGACAACAGGTGTGCGGGCACAGGTGTGGGCCCCGCTTGCCCTGTAGAAGGAAAAGGTAACCTGCGGTGTCGGTCTGTTAAACTTGTTGCAGTTTGCGAAGGACACAGCACAACAAACGAGCAGGGTCTTGCCGCTGTTGGTTGACGAAAACATAAACTACAGGAAACTAAAACTGTTGTCTCGGGCAAGGAACCAACGATGGAACATGCGTGCCTACCTGCAGTACGTACGTGTAGTTTACGGTGTATGGCACGCCTACAAGTTTGTTGTTACACAGAACTTCGGGTTTTTTGGGCTGTTCTAACCTACCTACAGCAAGGTCTGCTACGCCCTGGTTCAACCGTACTATCGTACCCAAAACATATAGTTATGGAAAAAACTATTGCTGCGCTGATGGTTGCGACACCCAGGATACTACACCCGTATCGTCGCAGACCAGAGGCTGCAACTGCAATCAGTGCTCGTGAAGCAGCGCATGCACACAGGGCAGCAGTGGCAAACGCAGTGTTGTGTTTGTTGTCTAAATTGTGCCCATTGTTGTTGTACCTGGGTCACCTGGTACGACAGTGCAACTGGGCAGGGGCAAATACCGTTACAGGGTCGCGGGTCCAGGGGGTGTTGCAGTTAAGTTTGTGTCTGTTGCGGAGGTTGCGACGCGGACCGTCTGACAATGTTCTGAAGTATGAGCGCACCATCGTGTGCACATTGCTGCACAGCAACAAGTGGCACCAAGAGTTGCCCGGACAGGCACATTCGGATGAGTTTGGTGAGGGGATGCTGAGCAAGCTGGTGCGTGACAAGGCAAAAAACACCGGTTCTGTTACTGTTGACGACGTGGAAAGCCATTACTTGTTATTACAAGTTCAGCCAGGTGGCAAACGCGTGGGTGTGCAAAACGATTCCAAGAACCTGGTACAGAGGATACAACAACGACTAACAAGACTTTTGGCAGCGGACCGCAGTTGCATGGCCTATGTAGAATGGGAGCCGGACCGCGTCAGCACGATTGCATCCTCGTTACCGAGGAGGTTACTGAGACCTCCTTCGTCAGCAACACAACCCCTTGGTTACGAGAACTACTGGCTTTCTGGTCAGAGCGCTTGCTGCCCTCATTGACCAGAAGACAAACCTGACAAACAACCTGAAACGGGAACTGGATGCTGTTGTGGGGAGCAGTACAGTTTTGGATGCCGACAGACAGGAAGCAGCACCGCGCAACGTGCACCAAGGAGTGCGCTAACTGATGGCCGCCGTGCGGGAGGCCTCGCGCACTAAAGTACACGAGAAACAGGTCTGTAATGCGGTGTGAGTGCGCGAGACCTCGCGCACTGAGTAGGCTGCTAAGTCCTGTGGAACTGGTAGCAGCAAACGCTGTTGTTTGACAGATTTGCGAAAAGGAGTGGCAAAATGGCAATTCGACTAAATTCAGAGCCCCTATGGACGTGTTCTGTGTAAAGCCATCTACCCTCTTTGAGTATTTTCTGACACCATGACCCAACAAGGATCATCACAACGGCGGCTACCGGACGCAGAGGGAGTGGAGTCGTCACCAGGCACCGACCAAGGGGAACGAACCAAGAAAGGACGGAAGAAGAAGGGGGAAAAGAAGCCAATACCGGAGATCAAGCTCACAGTTGACATTCAACACTGGTTTGGGAAGGAGAATTGAAAAGCAGTGAAGATGAAACTGACTGATTTGAAGATCGACAAGACCAAGGAGCGAGGACAGATCCGATCCATCAACCACGACAACGTTGCCAAAAAAGTGGCGGGATACCAAGCGTTGCCGACACGGGCACCGTTGCGCGTAACTGCATGGGAGGACAGTGGTATAACTCGCTCTGTATTTTTGCATAAGGCCGACAGCATTTCTTCTCCTTGCTGTGCTGTGGTTAATGATTTGCGTTGCAGATGGCTCACTTTACATTCTGAATGGGCAACAAGGGACAGAGACGTGCAGGATGATTCAGAACATGCGGCTAGCAGAAGGTCAAGAACTGACGGACTGACAAGAATATTGCTATGTTGACATTCTCAAGTACGAAACAGTTTGGAGGATCCGGGCCAAGGCCGCAGGACTACAGCAAGCTGGCAGCCAGTCTGTGACGTGGATTCCGCTGTCCGAGGCGCTAGACAAGATGCTTTTGTACGTACCTCACGGACTACACCATCTCTGACCACCACCCAGTGGTTGCGGTCTTCCAGTGCTCCTCCCCGATCCTTCTGTCTCAGGCCCCACTCCCCCCTTGCATTTTTCGGAAGCTTTCTAGTGACGAAAAGCAACAATTCTCCAAAAGCGTACGGCTTATCTCCGACTGGTGCCAGGACCTGCAGGACGCCCCTGCCAGGGCCCCATTGGAAGAGATCATCGCCGCCACTGATTCTCTTCTTATGCAGGTTGGGTCTGCGTACCACAAAATCACGCGTCCGAAACCGCAGCGCAAGGACCAAGAGGGCTACGGCAAGCTCAGGAAATTATTACGCTCGCCCCCGCCTCCTTCTTCCCCGGCATTTCCCGAGCACATTGCGGAAGTTCAGTCCGTGGTAAACACCTTACGGTCCTCGGACGAAACCAAAGCGAAGAGAAAGCTTCACAGCAGTCTGGTCCGGGGGGTCCAGATGAAAAGCACTGTTGATCGCACCCTCTGCCCTAAAGACCTAGAGCCTCTCTTTGTCAGAGATCCAGCTACCAAAGAGCTCCTGAGTCACCCGGCAGATGTAGCTAAAATTTACGGGGACACCCTGCTTCATCTTGGAGGGCATCCAGATTACGCCCCCCCCTTTCGTCGAAGAGGTCCTGTCCCACTCGCCCATATGCCCCTGTTTCTGCCAAGAACGACCACATACCACCTGTGACCTGGCAGGAGTTCCTGAACCACTTAAAACACAGTAAGCCGTCAAAAGCCGGGGGACCGGACAAAACAAACAACTACATCCTGGCCCTCTGTCCGGAACCCATCCAGCGTTTTTGCCACTCCATTTTAAATGGCTTCCTCCATTCACCGCTGCCGCCACACTGGCTATGCGCGAAAATATATTTACTTTGTAAAAAAGGCGACCCTTTCTCCCCCTCAAACTGCCGTCCTATTGCCCTCTTAAACTATATTTACAAACTCTTGGCCACTTTTGCCATCAAACACCTGCGCGCTCAGGCTTTTGCACTTGACCTCCTTTCAGAAATCCAGCACGGTGGCCTTCCCGGCCACCAATGCGCTGATCATCTGTATCATCTCAAAGCCCTTTATGCGAAATCGAAGAGTAGCTACTCGCTGTTCATCGATTTCAATAAAGCCTTTAATTCGGTGCCCCATGGCACACTCTGGACCGTCCTCGAACGGGCAAATTTTTTCTACTTCCACAATTTCTCTCATAAAGCAACTAAACTCCTTCCCTCAAGACAGCCCCATCATCAATGGCCGCACTCCCCACGCTTACCTCCAAACCAGAGGCCTCCGACAAGGATGTCCCCTCTCCGCCCTACTCTTCATTCTCTATCTCAACTCCCTCTTCCACCATTTTTTGCCACTGTGCCCCCCCCCCCCCCGGGCAAATGCCCGTTCTAGCCACCACGCTTACATCGACGACATCCTGATCAAAAGTGAGGACGTCGTCTACATCCGAAACAGTCTCAACTACTTCGATGGGCCAGCCAGGGACTGGGGTCTGGACATGAATGTGTCTAAAACCGAAGTCCACGCCAATGGCACAGCCCCCCAAAAAGAGTTTCTGACACCCAGGGGCTCGGAATTCCTCACGTACAACAAAAAAACGGGTCGCCCGCACACATGCTATAAATACCGGGGGGTTTATCTTTTTACTTGCCACCAAGCAAGGGGCCTGTTTCACATGCTCAAGGCGGAGATCCAGAGTCATGTTGCCCGACTCTCTCCCTTGCCTCTTCCACTTAGTGAGAAGGTCCGCCTGACGAACTCTCAGCTGGTCCCAGCGCTCGCCTACCGCTTAATCACCCACTCTCTTTCCCCCAACCAGCTCGAAAAGCTTCAGTCACTCATCTGGGCGGGAGTTACGTCTCGAAGCATCACACGTCTAGTCTCCCCCAAAGACCGCTTCGCGGCTCGCCCAAAGGGAGGGTTGGGTATGAAATTTCTACCGCACAGCGTCCACGTTGCCACTGTGAACTATGGATTACGGGCCCTTTGCGGCCTCACCCCAAAGTCAGTTGGCCCCCTGTACGTCCAGTATTTACTCAGCCCGAACCAGAGGGCCTCGGATCCGGTGCAAAACTCTTTTATGGACTCCATCCATGCCCTAGGCACATCTTTCCACAGCATAGGCCCGTGGAGACCCACTGCTATTCGGGATCTAACGCCTGGTACCCAGCTAACCGTTAGGTTCAAATCAGGACAGGCCACAGGAAGAGTGACCGAGGCCACCTCCAAATTGGCCAACGTCTCGTTCCACGACGGGGTCTACTCGGTGGATACCCACAGGTCCTACACCATGCACATGCCATGCCACGCCGTCATGGATTACTCCCGCCCCTCTCACTTCCAGCTAGTCCCAGAATTTTTGCGCCCTCAAGAGACCATCCCCGAACCCCCAGCGCCACCGCACAACGCGCACGCACTGGTATCAGCCAACACGGCCATCTCTTTGCTCTGCAGGCACAGCACTACCTAGAGAAGAAGTCTCTCCACGAGTGGGGATGCCACGATGCTGCGGATGCACTAACCAGGCCGCCGGCCCCCGGCCTACAGCGGGTGTGACTCTATTCCGATGGTTCCTCCGGTGAACCCAGCCATGGGGCCGCCGTCACGGCCTTTATGCCCGATGGCACAACCAGAGTCCTGTGCCTATCCTCACCGCATCCCTCTTCTCTGGGTTTGGAGTTCTGGGGGGCGGTAGCAGCCATTCGCTGGATCCACAGGGAACTTTCCCGATACGAAGTATGTTTGTTGATTGACAACGAACAGGTGGTGTCCACCCTTCAGAAATGCCAAGTCTATAGGCCCAGCCCGTTCCAAGACGACACAGGGACCGTCGCCATACACAGCGCCCTACTTCTCATCACCAACCCCCTCCACATCATGTGCATTAAAGGTCACGCCAATTTCATTGGCAATGAAATCTGCGACCATTTCTCTAAATGGGCAGCTCACAGCCTGATTTTTACCTCAGACCTCCTCCCCCCCTCCCCCCTTGGGTTCAGCTGCGGTACACCAGCTGCCTGTCCTCCACAAGTTTAAGTCGCAGCAATTCCGCCACCTACTGCCGCAGCATTCTCATAACAACATAGCGGTCGGCCCCAGCTTCAGCCTGTACAATAAAGCTTCCTGGTTTTCGTCCTTGTTTTTCAAACTTGCATCCGGGTGCTACAATGTGCACGGGTACCAGTGGAGCAATATGCTTCACGACTACCACTGTTCCAGGTGCGGACAGCACCATCCCTTTGACCCTCTATCCTGCCTGGCCTTCTGCAAAGCGTTAGACCAGCACGTCCAGGCATACGTCTCTTCCTGGGGGCCCCTTTTCAGCCCCATTGTCCTGCACTGGTGGCTCTCGCGACCCTCAAAGGCTGACGGTAGGATCTTCATGAGAACTCTGGTGCCTAAGTCCCTATGGTCCTGCCTCTCCCAGCCCATCCCGGGCTCCACTCGCGCCAAGCACAAGGCCGTGCTTGGCCTAGCCCTAGAGGAAGGCGTAAAGCACCTGGACAAGGCTGTCCACCAAGCACATGACTGGCTGTGTTCGAATCCTCTCCCTTGGGACCCAATACTTTAGGCGCACCCCCCCGACCCTCTCAACCCCTTCTCGGTTTCGCACGGTGCATTCAGTACCTCCGTCCACAGGCCCCCTCGGACCCGCCCCGCATACCAGCACCCCCCACCTCTCCCCAAACACGCCTTAGAAAAACCGTCCAAGCCAGCGTCAGCCAAAGCACAACCAGCCACTCCTGGCGCGCCTAAAAACTCCAAACGCCCATCCAGCCGCGCATCCGCATGACGGCCCCTCCCCCCCTCGGCCATTCCCCGCCCTCTTCAGCACTCACGCCCACGGCAACCACAAAAGCGCCATCGATCATCACAAACCCATCAGACCGCAATCGTTTGGGCGCCCCCAAAGCGCGCCAAGCCCACTCCCTCTCTCCCTTCCCCACGCTCCAAGGCACGCTACCGTCAAACACGCCTACCTCTCCCCTCTAGGCCCACCGCTACTAGGTGCCCAGGTCCATCTGCCCCTGCCCCCCCCCACTCCAGCGCCTCCCGGGACATCCGATATTTCCTCCGCCCGTCCAGCAACTTTCTGTCCCCTCCTCTCCACCCCTTCAGCCCTCTGCCCCTTCCTGAACCCCCCCCCCTCCCCCCCAGGGTAACTCAGCATTCATCTAACCTTACCATCAGAGCAACCATGTACGTATCACAATATGTTGTTGTAAATACTTTCGTTGGGGGACGTCAGCCCCAGAACAAGTTGATGCAGCTAAGAACATTCAAAAAAAAGATGCTTTTGTACGTTGAGGACCTAAAACGGGAAAAAGAATCACAAGGGTTCGAACGGTTCAAAACTGCTTTTGTCCAGGGTGCCGCCAACTCCGCGTTTGTTGCCCCCGAGCAGTTGGAAGAACCAGGGCACACAGTATGTGTTGGTGCGTCACACAGTCCCAGTGCGCGAGGTCTCGCGCACTGTAGTGCACATGTTTCTTCGTAGGAGGCAGCATTCAAGCACTGGAGGGACGTCTCGTCCCTGGGATACTACTGCGGCATGAACGCGCTGAAGGGTATGAGGAACCTCGGGGATAGGAGCAGGAGAGAGGACGTCACAAGGAATGCCTTCAAGAAGCTGGAGGGGCTGCATCCACCAAATTTATTGCAAAAGGTCTGCGCTCACATGAATCTGAAGAATGCGACCATACGCAGTACCCAGGCCGACATTGACGCGTTGATTATGGAACAATGGGTTACTTTCCACGTTGACGATCCGGACAATACGTTTCGTCAACTAGACGGCATGTATGCGGCAGTTTTGCAGCTTCAGTGCGCGAGGCTTCGCGCACTCACCTGCGATCTTGTCAGATCCACACAGCTGCCGATGCAAAGATTTGGGCAGAAGTTGCAGCATTTGGCACGACGCAACTGAAGATTGGCCTGAAAAAATTGGGGTTATTGGGAAGACGCAAAAAGCTCGAAGTACCGGTCGCCGTGGCCAAAGTGGAAAACGCTGACTGGTGCACCTCTGTAGCGGACTGGGAACAAGGGAGTACCTCCGTCAGCGCACACCCTGTCAGTGCAGAAACAGCTGCAAAAGAAGACTGAGGCACAAGCATCGGCGCCGATCACACAGACAGAGTTGAGTACTGGCGAAGTGATCAATGTCTCCAAGCAGGACGACTAAACGACCAAGTGCAGCTTGACAGCATGCAATGTCGGGGATATCGAAGAGACACCACCAGCCCGTTTCCTGGACTTGCGGTACCTGTTGTGGGTTGTCAACGCGGACCTCTTCGTGCAATACGACTCTTGAGGATTTGTTCCTAAGTGGTTGTTCGACGCGATGATGTCCGGTAAGGATCTGCTTTTTTATGGCCAGACTGATATGGTGTACCATATTGGCCCAGACATGCAAAGGCTGGGGTATCGAGAAGGAGAAGGACCCAATTACCCTGCCTTTCTATCATGCCCGGTTGCCGGTATACTCTTGGGTGTCGGGTTCTGTCACAACCAACATGGATCAGTTTGATTCGCACACTATGTGAATTGGAACAACAAACCGCTGTAACAAGCAGGTATCTCCGCCGCTTTCGCTGTCTTTGACGCCGTTGAGTGCGCGAGGACTCACGCACTGTTTTCTCAGTTATTCGTCTTTTTTCTCATCGCATTTGCAGTTGCCCAACTACCTGATGTACTCCCGTAGACAATTTCAAGAGATGGAGAACAAGAACCTTGGTGGTTTCATGCCTCTGAATAATGTGCTGTGGTACCTTGACACGTATCTGGTTGATTGTGGAAATATTGATGCAGCGGTTATTGTGGATGAGACACCGGCCATGGCCGCAAAGATTGCGACGTCGGACGGGAGGACTGAAGTGGCATTTCAGGCTGTGTCAGCAATCACGCAAAAGGACTTTGGCAATGCCGTTAGGGTTGTCTGCAGCATGCCATCATCATGCGGTACATGTTGCAAGCCGATCAGATGGAGCAAGGAGGGACAGGTGCAACTTGCAATGCACAAGAACACTGGCTTTTGAGTGGCATTCCACTCTGCTGCATGTTGCAGATGCCGCCAAAGAACAGACTGTGTCTGAGGCCCCTGGTGACGACAGTGAGTCTACTGCGCCTAAGCATGCACGTACCCTGCCCGAGCTGAAGAAGGCTGCCCAAGCTGTATCAACTCGGGGTACTGCAGCAGAAAAAGGATCCCCCTCAAGTAGCAAGAAGCAGGCAAACGAAAAAGGAAAGGAATCGGACAAGGCTGAAGAAACAGACAATGAGGATGGCGATGAGGAGGAGGAAGAAGAGGATCTGGGTCAAGTACTGGAGACCCAGCAGAAGCAGCAGGGGGGGCGCTTCTCTCGGTTGGATGCAAGTCCCAATGATATGGGTAAGGACCAGCCAAAGAAGAAAGCAAACACTGCTGCAAGTGGAAGTGCAGAGTTCAAGCCGCTATCGCGTTCTGGCCCTCAGGCATCCCATGGTGCCGTTGCCTCCCCAGGTGGGGAAGGCACAGTGGCAAGAAGCCTGTTTTCCAAGTTGGCCAAGGTGGCAGGACCGAAAAAGTAAGTCACGACTAACCCAGATGTTTTTCTTTTTTGCAGTCATGTGTGCACTAGGTCTCGCGCACTCGCCTTCGACACGAATGCATTTATATGCCCTTAAGGGCTTGTACACTTTTGCCGAGGTTTTTTTTCAGTGTTTGCATATAGTGCATCTCCTGTCATGCTTTTGTTGCCTTCTGTCCACAATTGTTTCCACACCTTTGAGTGCGCGAGGCCTCGGGCACTGAGGGGCAGAAAAAACAATTTCATTTGCAGGACAAACTTTGTTACTACTGGTGTTCCACAGAATCCCATTTTTGAACTCCAGCCCTTGAAATGGCAGGTACTTGTGGGATTTTGAAATGTAAAAACACCAACATTGGCAATACCGACTCTTCGAATCCATCAAAATAATACTTCATTTTCACAAACAAAATCTAAAACAAAAACAGCAAATTGCATGACAAACCAGTTTTGTGGTGGTTTCTGATTCATAGGTGTTGTAAATCTCCGAAAAAAATAGTTTTTCCGGTTGCCATTTTTTGCTTCCGCCGCTTCCAAAAGGGGGAGCAGTTTGCGTGGGCTAAGTCATTTGAATGTATTGATCAAGTGTTCGGACATTATTGCAAGCTTTGCCAAGGGTTGTACTTGCACGAATTTTGGGATTTTGGATCTTACAAAGCATGGAAGCTTTGGTGTGATCCAGGACAATGGGGGTCACGGGGAACAAGGTGGAAAAATCGGGAATCGGCGTTAGAGCTCGTACAGCGGCAGGGCCTGGTCCTACAGTGCCGCCTTTCTGTATATGCGAATCCAGGTATTTACAAATTTCTTTGACGAATACAAAAGATGGAAAAATGTGCATTTAATGCACAAAGAAGTGCTAGAAAGATATGTGCCATCAGAAAAATTCTAAGCTGTCGCTTAATGGATTTCGGTGATGCATCGATTGTTGACGCGCAATCAGGCCCTCATCCCTTCCATCCTTTCCGTGAAGGTATCCCTGAGTCGCCGAAGCGCCGTAGGCCTTTTTCGGGCCGAGCCACAGCCTCATGGAGTTCAGGTCCAGGCATGACCCCGCCAGTGACGCCTGACCATGTTACGCGTTCAGTTTTGCTTTAGTCCTCTCGGAGGGAGGGATGCATGAATATATGACCTTGCATGCCCATTCTAACCCCCTACCAAGCCAAAGCCGCCCGGGAGACGCGAACAAGCGCAGTGGGGGCTGTAGGAAATCGTTGCAACGAGGCATAAACTGGCGACTGCCCTGATGCAGTGCCTACTTTCAGTGTGAGGGAGGTTATAGGTAAGTTGAGAAAGATGCTCAAACCAGGGGAGGCCAAGAAAAATACCCCTTTTGCCTTAAAATGCGACAGTGGTGGCCAGCACACCACAAGGGGGGGGGGGAGAAAAAGTATATTTCCACACGTAAGGGTAATTGTTAGTTGTGTTAGAGATGCTTAGAAGCATAACCCAATTTTGCCCTAGTATTGGCCTAACCAAAATAAGGACAAAGCATTTTGACCTAATAAACCAAACAGTAATCGTTGGATGTTGTGAAGACCCCTGACCCGCCCAACTATTTTGAAATAAGCACCATTTTCAGCATCAACTGAGGCACTGCTCTGGTTCAGGGCCTTTACATATTTCTACAGCTTTCCATGAATGCTTAGCTATCCTAGTGGTGTGCACTCTAGGGGGCTGGGATACCTCTTTTTGAGAGGTCCTGGGTTCAACACCCAGTCGGCCTAGCTAAGTAAGGATGATCCTAGGTGACATGGAAGTGACCGCATCGCCACATGCCATGCCACCTCAGCACCTATGGGACCAGAAACAAGAAAGAGCACATGTTAGAATGGCACTGTAAAAGAGAGAGTGCCCATAAGGGCGGTTTTCTAAATATGGTATCTAAATCTGTAGTCATTGTGAGTTGCATTGTTGTAAATACATGGTAGATTATTTCCTCCTGACTGCAGCCCTTCATGTAGTGGACTTTCAGATCCTGATGTCCACTGTTTCGACTATTGCGACTGGCTTTTCCATTTTATTTCAAAAACCTCAATCAAACAAATTGGAATCCAGGAAGCAGCAAGATACAAGCAGGAGCAGCACACCAATAAACATTTCAAGAACTTCATCACCGAAAGCTGTGTGTGGGTCTTGACAAGTATGGATCCGTGGGAATCTCCAGAGGAAGCAGCGGCCGTCCGTGCACACAAAGAACATAAACACAGTCAAAGACTGATCTTGGTTCCATATGCCCGTCTCATGTCAAGGAAATTGGGCAGGGGGGTGGTGGGGGGCTTTGAGCCATCATATGTGCATCTCTCTGGTGTACATCCGGCAAATGAATGCGAAACCAACAATTGAGTTAAGGTTTACGGAAGAGTCATCTCATTCCCGTTTGTGCCTGATCAAATGCACCAAGCCATCCTTGACATCGAGGCTATTCTCCTTATTCTTGAGTGAGTGCAGATCTCAAACATCACTGTTGGCCCGCTGTGATCCGGCGCCCGCTGTTGGAGTTACATATGGTCGCAATCCAAGATCTTGTTTCCCTCCACCTGTACGGCATACACATCTTGTCCGATCGTGCGCACAATAAGCCCTGGGATATACAACGATTGCAGGCAATGCCGGATCAACAAGTCCTTGTGATGGCGCTCCACCCATATGGTGTCCTTGACCTAGTACTTGTCCAATCGCGCTCCAAAGCACGAAAATCCAAAAACCACTTAATGGCCGTGGTCCCACTTCCATCCCATCGTGGAGCGACGGACATTCCTCGAACGTCCCCCAAAGTTCGCGGGTCCATCACCGGGGTTGCCAGCCTCCCATGGACCCCATGAGGAATTAGCCGCGGATCTGTTCCTTCAAGTTGTGGCGCTTCCCAGTCGAACGGGGTGTCCAAAAGTTGTTCAGGGCAAACTTCATCAAACGCCAATGCCCGTAGAATTACTGACGGCTTTTGTTTCGGAAGCCCAATTCCATCCTTAAGACATTCTTGTCGGTTGAACAACTGAAACACCGTCCGTGGCATAAACCAACCATCACCGTCCGCCTCAAGGTAGCGGAGGTCCGACCCGGCGCAATGCCGCCAATCACCCGCCATGCCAGGTGGGGTATGTCCCTCGTCGGTGCGGTTCCCACTCCTTCCACCACGTGGGGCTCTACCCCGGAAACCCAGGTCATCCGACCGCATGGATGACCAGTCATCCTCAGCCGGGGGGAATCCAAACCCCGGTAGGCTTCCCGCAACCCGTTCTTCCCGCGCCGGCACTCCAAAAACTCAGACTCGTGGTTCGGGCTTCGGTGTCGGTGTTGGGATTCCAATTTGATTTACCGGTGGCGTGCCCGCATACTTCAACAACTGATATTTATTCTCCAAAGACTCCAATTTTCTTTGTAATTCACCAATGACAAGAGAATCCGACCGCCTCCATTCGAGTGGACCGCCATGGGGTCGGGTCCGGATCTCCTCCCTGAGCGCATGTACCTAATGCTCACTTTGTCCCAACCGGGTCACGAGCAATCGCACCTGTAACTCCAGGGCCTCAACCATGGCCAATTCTGGCTTGTGCATAGTTTCCCAATGGTGCATTGGGCCCGTGAGCGTGGCCACTTGTGCACTGGTGCTCTCCAGGTTAACCTCTATGTGTCTCACTTGCGTTGCGGGCACCGTCGCCTCTCCAACTTCTACTGTGGATGTTGACGAAACAGCAGGGTGCTCCAAGTTGTGTACCCGATTGATAAGCTGGGAAATAGAAGCCTTGTGGCTTTCCACCATTGCTTCCACACCATGCACCCGTTTTTCGGCATCCCCAAAGGTGAGACCTATCCGCCGGATTTCCTCCGCCATGTTGGTGGAGACCCGGTCACAATTCACCACCTTGCCTTCCAAACTCTTCAATTCCTCCACCGATTTGTCCAATTGGGCCCGGTGTGAAATCACCCCAGTTATTTCATTCAACACTCCCTCAAGTTGCCGTTTCAACTCATTGGTGGCTTGCTCCCAGCCTTGGCGAGAATTGTCCACCTTCGCCTTAAGTGCTTCAGCAACTTGGCGATATTCCAAAGCGGCTGCAGTCGCTTGTTCTAAGGTCGATTGCATTTCGCTCTCTTCAAGCCCACCCCAGACCTCTCGTCCTGCACCTCGTTGTTTACCTCGTTCCACAATTGTCCCAATGCCTCTACCCGCGCCGTCAAAGCTGTCCCATCTACTCGTACTCCCCGCGCATGGAGTTCAAGCTCGCTAGAGAGGGCTTGGATGACCTGGCGAATTTCAGAAATCGCAGAAACCGCCCCGAAATTAAAGTTTTGGAGATAGTTCAACGCACCTGTTAGCTCCTCAACCTGCGCCGGCAAGGTTGCTAAATCATGAGTCTCCGGTGTCCACTCATGAATCAGAATCCTTTCGGCTGCCTCACCGAATCGATTCATCATCCGAATCCTCTCAAAGGATCGGTATCCCCATTGTGCGGATTCCATGTTGGTGTCTTCCTCAACTGGGTAGGCTGGCTGGCCCTGCCTAAGCCCAACTGCCAAGTCTAAAGGAGACCCGACCGTCGACTCATGCCCTGTCGCATAGTCGAAACCCGATTCCTCTGGCCGTGCTGTGATCATACCGATCATGGTCGTAACCTCTTCGAGAGTCATCCCGCTGCCCGTGTCAGACCGGTAGGCTAAAGCCCCGCCTGGGTAAGCCTCTGCTACCAACAATTCGCCCTCGAGGTGACTTGAACCGGGTGAATCTTCCATTTTTTACGATTTCCAACCAACGAATTTCCAACCAATAAAACCAGCAGAGCTTTCCATGCTCACAACCCACTCAAGTCCCTCAGAGCGCGGCAATGACGCAAACAATTCCAACTGAAAGCCCAATGATGAAATGACGGAAGAATCCAATACGGTCCAACAATGATCCAACCAAAAGTTCACCAATGCTCCACAAAAACCCACAAATGAGCCACGATCCAACATCGGTCAAACACGGGTCCACAAATGAGGTACGAATGGGCCACTCGTCCACACGGGACGAACACGGGTCCGAAGAAAGTCCAAACGGACACAAGGTAGGTCCAAATGGTTCCTGAATGGTCCACCCTTAAGAAAAAGAAAAGAATTCACAAGCGCGAGTAAGACTCAACCTACTCTTCCGGTCGGACCACATGCAAAGCAAGGACTAAGAGTTCATGGGCACGGGCATTATCCTATGGACTTGAGTCATGCATGCAAAAGTGTAAACCAAAATTCACATTACTTCTACCCGTCGAGATCGATGGTCTCCCCGGGGGTGGAGGAGTCGGAGGAAATGAACGACACCACCATTGGGCTATCCCCAAAGAGCAAATGAGTCACACTTGAGTCTCCAGACGTCTTGACTACACAAACATGAGGGAAGGAAGTGCACATGCACATACATGGTCTCATTGGGCATGTAAACGCACCAACAAAGGCACCAAACCGTGACCCGGTTAGCTCTTAGGATCAACAACTAATCTAAAGAACAATTAGCAAATGAGCAATACACCATTGATTTGGAGATCCAACTCTTGGCAAAGAAGCACACAATAGGCCAATGGCCTCCCGGGCTACTCATGGGACCTAACCTCCACCCAAAGAGAGCACGTGCATGGAGAGATGATCCCACCCAACGAGAGCACGTGCATGGAGAGCTGGTCTCATCCTGGAGAGCCAGAGAGAGTACATGCATCGCCGAACCATGCCCGAGAAGAGATATTCCCCAACCAAATCCCTTGAGAGAGATTGACCTATCCACCATGAGACAGGGCATGCATGGGGAGAGAGTTTTGCCTAGCCTTGACCCAAGAGAGCATGCATACACTTGGAGAGAGAGAGGCGAAAGCTTGACCAATGCCTATCCTTGAGTCTAATCATAAGACGGCAAAACCACGGCATGTCTTAATTGGACAACTCCCAAGCCACTGGCACTTGAAAAAAAATGAAAGAGCCCCAGAGTCTCAAAGTATCAACGACAACGGTCACATGGCATTAAATGCTCAATTTACCACTTGAGGAGTATGATGAATTTGGAGAGAGCGGGAGAGTGAGGGAAAGCACCGAATCCACCTTGTGGAGAGGAGACATTATATGTTCACCTTGTCCATGGAATCTCGGGCACCACCAAGTTTGAGTCACACCATCAATGAACCATGCATGAGTGACAAATGCAATGTCAAATCTTAGAATGAAGGCATGAGACCTCAAAACCAAATATGGTGTGGCACCCCAATGGAATCCAATTCCAAGGCAACAACCAATGTATCCCACGACCAGCGGTGCGCCTACCTCAGCCACTTCCACTTCAGCTCCTCTTCCACTAGGACTCCTCCAGCTTCCAGGGACTCGTGATCCCCCATACACATAGGCGTGGCATTGCCGAAGCAGATGCGCCCATTAACGTGTACCATGCTCCTGTCAGGTGCAGTGATGCACCCAAGGGCGCCAGCCGGTGTGCGCGGAAGCACCACACCAGGGTTTAGCCAGACTTGAATTCGGGGCTTCTATCTTCCACTGGAGTCGCCCTAGGTTCCGATCGGTATCCATTTCGGTAACAGAATAGAGCTAATGCTGTTAGCACCAACTGGAAGGGTATTCCATTGGCTGGCCTGCATTACGGCGCGACCAAAGACGGCGCGCCCGCACACAAAGCAGCAGCCAATCGACGAATCAAAATTCAAATAATGTTAGAACAAATGCTGGCCAACCGCAGAATTGAGAAAATTCAATGCAACATCAAAAATGCAAAGACAGAACTGAAATCTGCCATCGGAATTAATTCCGGGATCGAAATCTGGGATTGGAATCAAATGCTGAGATCGCATAATAATTTACACATGAAATGGCACACAAGAAGCAACATGAGTGTGCGAAGGAGAAATGGGCAACAAACATGGATTCTTGACATGGCTATGCCCTACGTTTTACAGTGAACAAGGGTTAAAAATGGCAGAATTTCCCTTCCCTTCCTTTCTTCCCTCACTAACCACGGGTTGCATGGCATGAGTATGCACTCGCATCGCCCAGGCCTAGACAACCTCGTCCACTCTAGTCGGAGGTCTTAGCCATGGGCTGCAGCAGGAGACTAGGCCCCTCCGCAAGATTGAGGGCCCTGAAGCAGTGCATCGGATAACCAAGGACACCAGCATACTCAACGCCATCCAGATCAACCACCGCCTTCCCTTCCCTTCCCTTTTCTTTCCTAAGAAAGCATTGAATGGTAAACCATGTGTCTTCCCTCCCCTGCTTGACATGGGTGTACATAAGTTCAGATTGTGGTGCGTGCACCGACAACGTTTACTACGCCGAGAATGCGGGCTGGCACGGTAAACAATCCGTCCTTTGCAACTTCAGCCATGGATGCCATAGATGTCTGACCTCCCCCCTCTCACCACCCATAATTCAGGCTGCAGAAATTTTCCAGCCCGAAAGGGTCACCTTGTGCGGGTCACAGGGTCCCCCAGGCGGTTACAGTCAGCCTGAAAAAATTTTGCACACCTGAATGGTGTCCCCAAGGACGCTTAGAACTTCACAAAAACATATTTCGAAACGATTTTAATTTATGGCGCAATTCCCTCGTCAACATCAGGAAATCAGCCAGCTGTCAGCCAAAATTCTGACAGCCCCCCCCCTCCCTCCGGGTTGGAAGTATGTTTTTTCAACTCCGGGACCCGGGCGGGTGATATAGGGTACACTACCCCAAGTTTTAGGAATGCCCAGTGCAACCGTAGCACTCTCTTCCCACCAGTTGACACCTAAGCGACACTGTGACGTACAGATTAGGTGCAGAATGACAGTTTTTCACTGAGAAAGCAACAACCAATTTTTGATCCCAAAAATGGGGTTTTTGCATTTTACGTCCGATATGGGCGATTAAAGTGTGCAACCCCCCTATTTTGAGATTGTTGAACGCAACGGCACTGCCCGTTGAGAGCCATCTTGCAGCCGTAGAACACTGTTGACTGCAACAGGCATCCAGATTGTGAAGTTTGTGACATATCGTCATGTTTACACAATTTGTGGAGCCAAAAATGGTCTGTTTGGGCCAATTGTCCACAACGGACCTGAAGCGACCCCCCCTACCCTAACATGAGGGTGCTGAATGCAATGGGGAGGTCCTTTTAACCTGAGTTTACACTTGGAGTGCAGAATTTTGCAATTCTGGTTTCTGCAGCCCCACGCCCCCCAAAAAAAAGTGCTGAAAATGGGGTTTTTTGCATGACGGACCCCGCCGGGCTCAAAAAGGTACCACCCCCCCTATTTTCAGGGTGCCCAACGCGTTGGCAGAATCTTTTCTTGTCAATTGACACATAAAAGCCCCTATGGGCCGCAGAAAATGTACAGATCAACGGATTTCAGATTGCCGGAGCGCGAACCCAAAATTGGTTCCAACAATGGAAATTTTTCAATTTTTACTCATTTTTGGCAATTCTGATGTATACCCCCCCTGATTTGAGGGTGCTGAATTCACTGGCGACATCTGTTTTCGACGAACGTTGCGCTGGGGCAGCACAAACTCGCATTTTCGTGCCCAGAAATCACTTGGGCACCGAATGAAGGTGCGGTTATGCCGTTTTTTGGCCCATTTGACGGGAGAATAGGGCCAATGGATTCTGGGACCCCCCCCCCCCCATTTCGAGGGTGCCGGATGCGATGGTGATAATACATTCGAGTGGTTTGATGGCACCATCAGCCCATGGATCACCGCAAGGCAGAAACTTTCAGGGATCAGGAAATTTTTTCCCGAGATGCAAAAGGAATTTTCAAATTTTTTTTCACATTTTCTGCACAACCCCCCCCCATATTTTGGGGTTGCGGGACACACTGATGAGGTCCGTTTGTCACCATCTGACCGGTGTGGCACCAGTTTTGCACTTTCTTGGCAATCTCATGATTGTTCGCCACATGTTTGTGCTGACTGGACATGGTCTACACCTCAGAGCCAGGTGGGAACGTTGTGTCAAACTATGCACCAGCTCTTCATCATTCTAAGTGCCACAATCACAGGTATCTAACTATAGGAGTTACACAGCCCGCAAGTGGATACTTAGAAGCTTAGGAAGGGGGTGTAATAGGTTAGGATACTGGGTGATTGTGGCACACAGCAGCAGACAGAATTCAGATTTAGATGTCGGAATGAAATCAAAATACAGAAATTCTGACTTGATTGGACACAATCCAATGTACTGCTGGAATGGACTATCGCCAGATGCCTGTGTGCGCGCGCGTGCCTGTCTTGTCGCGCTGTAATGTAGGCCGGCCAATCAAAAACTCCTTCTGGCGGTGATAATAGTGTTATTTCTATCCTGTCACTGAAGAGGATAGGAATCAGAACCAAGGATGACTCCAGTGGATGATAGAAGGCCCGGAATTGTGATCTGGCCCAATCTGGGATGTGGTGCCTCCGCCCACACCGGCCGGCCCCGTAAAACGGGATGGGTAGGCGTTAATGGGCGCATTCGCTTCGGCATTGCCACGCCTACGCGTATGGGGGATCACGAGTCCCTTGAAGCAGGAGGAGCCCGAGTGGATGAGGACTTGATTTAGAAATGAGTGAGGTAGGCGCAGCAAGGGGAGGGAAAGTAAGTCGGTCGTTGCTCTGCAACATGATTCCGTTTGGAGTGCCTCACAATGATGCATTCATGTGTGCCACATGTGTGTTGATGATGACGAGCGGATGTGGATTTTTTTCGGATTGTCATGACATGAGTGTGATTGCATTTAGGTTAAACGTTTGCATGCATGCATCACTCCAATCAATACCAACTTCAACAGCGAGAGGTTAATTAGGAGTGAGGAGGTCAAGTGTCATGACACGTGGGTTGAGAGAAGCTTGAGGCTTGGTATGTGAAGGAGGTCATGGTTTCCATGCATGTATGCATGCATGTGTGTGTATCTGTGCCTAAGCATAATCCAATACAAATGAATGACGAATTTGATTTCCTTTTCATTCAATTGGTCAAAGGGTGAGAAGGACATCAAGAATTCCCATACTCGGGTGAGGATCTCTCTTTCCCTATCTCTCTCAATCTCTAGGAGACGGGATGTTTCATTATCTCCCGCTGTCTAGGCAAAAGGGCCTCTCCGTCATTCTCCACTTCTTGGAGTTATGGTCGGGGCAATTGAGTTTGGAGGGTAGGTAGGTAGGTGCACTCGGATGTGGAGAGGCGCCCCATGGTTCCCCCTGGCGTCGCCCCTATGACGGACAGGAAGAAATACCGCGCATGAAGAGGGGAGGCGGCTTACATCCCGCTAGACCTGACTGGTGGCCCCCAACAAAGCGGCCCTGGGCAACACCGGGAGGGCTGATCGCCGCCAGCGAGACGTGCTTGTCTCGCCAGGAGGGTGTGCCCCCGTGCTTGCGCACGGCCCCGTCCTGTGAACGGATTCCTAGAGGTTCACCAGACTTCCTCGCGTATCCCGTTCCCAAGGCATGCGTGCATGTTCTTGGTACTGGCATTCCGAGGCGCTTGGGTGTCGCACGCTCCGCCTCGAGTCCCACAGCAGTGCAGGCCTTAGGATGCAGCCTTACCCCCGGTCTCCGGATCTCGTTTGGCCGGGTCACCTGCATCGCACGGGCTGCCTCAGTGCCCGGGTTATGGACACTGGGTTTCCTACGGTTGTGCGGCGTTTGTGTTTTGGTCCGGGTTGTGCTTGGGTTCGGGTTTCGGTAACCCCGCCAGCCCGGGCTGGGGTCTTGGGTGGGTGTGTTTGGGTACGGGTTGTGGTTTCGCCCCTCCTTTCCCGGCTGGGGTTTGCGGTGTTTGCGGTTGGGCTTGGGTTTCGGCCACCACCCCGCCATTTTTGGTTGGGGTTGTGGGTTGTGCGTGGTTGTGTGCCCGCTCCGCCTGTACCCCGCCATTCTGGTTCGGGTGTGCAGTGTGGGCGTAAGTGCTTGGGCTCTGGTTTTTGCTGCGCCCCACCACTCCTAGGTGAGGTGTTGGGGTGTGTGTGTGTTTGTGTGCTCGTCCCGCCTGGTCCCCTGCACCTCCTGGCTGCGGGTGCGGTGCGGGGCTGTGTGCTTGCGCCTGAATCGCAGCCGCGCCCCGCCACTCCTGGCTTGGGTGTTGGAGCGTGTGTTTCTCTGTGTGCGCGCCCCGCTTGTACCCCGCCATTCCTGGCTGGGGTGTGCGGTGTGGGCGTGTGTGCTGGGCTCAGGTTTCGGCTGTGCGCCGCCACCCTTGGCTGGGGTGTTGGGGTGTGTGTGCGTTCGTGCGTGTGCCCCGCTTGCACCCCGCCATTCCTGGCGGTGTGGTGTGTGTGTCTGTGGGTTTGGGTTTCGTCTGGTCTTCGTTATTCCTCGCTTCCGGGCCTGGGTGCTGGGGCGCTTGTCCTCTTGTGTGCCCCACGTCCGTGTTCCGTCACCCTCTGGGGGGCCGCCTGCGGCGTGGGGGTGTGCCGGTGTTGCCGTGGGTGGTATTTGCCCCCCCTCCCTCCCCTTTTGGTCTTTTTGGGGGGGGGGCATCGTGGCGTGTCTTGTCGTGGCTTTGTGGTGTTGGTCGCTGGCTGTCCCGGTCTTGGGTCTCGTGGTCTCCGTCCCCCCTTCCCCTCCGGTTCCGGCTGCGCCTTCGTGTGTTTTTTTTTCTCCGCCCCAACGTTGTGTGTGTGCGTGTTCGGGGTGTCCCTTCTTCCGATGGGACGCTGCTCTCGGTTTGGTGTCGCCGGTTTTGGCTGGGTAGTCCTCCAGTGCCCCTTCGGGGGGTCCCGTCTTCGGTGCCGTCTGGCTGGAGGGTTTGGCTGCCTCGTGTTGTGGGGGGGCGGTTTTGTGGCTGTGGGCCTTTCCCGTGCCCCCCGCCCCCTGGTTTTCTTTTGGGGGGGGTCTGCCTGTTCCTCCCTCTGCCTTCCCTGGGCTGGTGCACCAAATGGTCAGCATTCATTGTTGTCAACCGGGTTGCTGTTGGTGCTTGCGTTGTGCTAGGCCTTGCCCCGGCCCCACGGGTCGGGTGGGTTATGTACACGCTTGGCTCGGCGGCACTTCCTGCCGCATAGGTTCTGGCTCTGCCAGCTGGGCGGTTGCGCCAGGCGGCTTCGTGACGCCCTGGGTTAGGGGGGCTGGGGTTTTCCGTGTCTCTTCGCCTCCGCGGTGCCGGTATTAACTTTCTGGCGGCGGTTTGTGTGGGGGGACCGCCACCGTCGTTGCCGCGCGCGCGGTGGCCCCTTGCTGGTGTGTGGCAGGCTGGTGCGGCGCTTTCCGGGCCGTGCGGCGGTTTGTTTTGGTTAAACCCTCGGTTAGTGTCCCTTGCTTTGGTGTTGTTGTGTGTTCTGGTGCGCGGTGCTGCGTCCTGCCGTGTTTCGCCGTGCTGCCTCGTGCTGGTCCGTGCTGTGTTGCGGTGCGCCCTGCTTTGTCGTGCCGTGTTGCGCCATGTCGTGCCATGGTGTGCTGCGCCGTGCCGCGTCGCGCCGCGTTGTGCTGTGGGGTGTTGTGCCTTGGGGTGCCTTGTCCTGGTGCGTTGCACGGTGGTGCGCTGCGCTGCGGTGTGCCGTGCTGCCTCGTGTTGTGCCTTGGTGGGTCGTTGGAGGTTAGTCCAGCCCGTGTCGTGTTGCGGAGTGCTAGTCGGAGTGTGGCTGGCTGGTGGCTGGGGGATGCCGTTAGGTGTGGGGTGGCTCGCTGGGTCCGCGCTCTGGGTGTCTGGGTGTGCCGCTCGGGCTGGTGGGTCGGGTAGATGTCCGCGGGGTTGCCCTCCTGGGGTCCTGTGCTTTGGTCCCGTGTCCTCTGGGGGTCCTTGCCTCTAGCTGTGGGTGCTGTGGCCGCGCCCTTTTGCTCTTCCGGTGCCTGTGAGGTGGCCCTTGCTGTGGCCGGGGCCGTCGCCTGGCGGTGAGGGCGTGGGGGTGGGCTGCGCGGTAGTGCTCCTGGCGGCTTCCTCTGTGGGTGTAGCCCCTTCTCCCCGTGTAGGTGTGCCCTCCTCCCCCTGTGTGGTTTCTGATGGCTGGTGGGCGTGAGCCGGTGTGGTCCGTACGGCGTCCAATTCGTGCTTCGGCGGCGTGTATTCGGGGCGTGCACCTCCGGGGGTCGCGCGGTGTCCTCTGGGGTTGGGGCGGTGCTGGTCCCTCCGTTGTGGCATCCCCTTCCTGCGTGTGGGGCCTGGTGCCCGCCGTTGTGTCCTCTTTCCCTGCGCCACTGTCCCTGTTCCGTCTCCTTCCTGGCCCCTGGGTGGTTTCCTGCTCCCGTGTTGTGTCGCTCCCGGTGCCCTGTCCCTGTGGGCGCCTGCCTGTCATTTTGGGCCCTTCCGTGCCCCCTTGCCGGGGTGTCCCTTCCCGTCCCTTGCCCTCCCCTTGCCCGTGCCCTTTGCCTTCCTGGTGTGGTGCTGGTGAGGTGGGGGGGGGCCTGTGGGGCGCCAATGGCCCACGCCTGGGGGTGGGTGGTCTGGAGCCACTGGCGGAGGGTTTTGGGGCGTGTAGGAGGGGCGAAGGCGCTGGACCGCGTCCCGGAGGAGGGCTTCCCATGCCGCCTGCGGCATGGTGGCCCCCAGGGCGGCCTCGTTATGGTTGGCGGGGGTGCAGGTGCGGATGTCCTCGAAGATGTGCACCATGTGCACCCCTTCTCGCCTTCCCGCTCCCCCAGCGCACTTCACCCAGGCGGCGGATCTCCCACAAGGCGGGGGCAGACCACCAGGCGAGGTGGACGGGGGCCTGAGGGGGGGGAGGGGTCCGAGCTCGAGGTCCTGGAGTGGCAGGAGGAGGACGTGGACATGGGACGGCGTTGGCGGGCGTGGCGGCGCCCGGGGGAGCAGTAGCGGCGGTGGCGGGAACTGGGCATGGAGGATGCGTTCGGGTGGCGCGGGGAACAGGAAGCTCCGTGCTGCTCACGGGGGGAGGGGGGCGCGGACATGGGACGGCGCTGGCGTGCGTGGCGGCGCCGGGGGGAGCGGGAGCGGCGGTGGCGGGGCCCTGGGGGGTCGTGGTGGCGCCTTGGGGAGCGGGAGCGGCGGGAGTTAGCGGCTGAGGCGCGGTGGCGCTGTGGGGACTGTGAGCGCCGGGGTTGGGTGCGTCGTGCGGGGGTGGCGTGCTTGGCGGCGCCTGGGGGAGCGGGAGCGGCGGTGGCGGGGGCTGGGGGTGGAGGTTGCGTACGGGCGGCCTGGGGAACGGGACGCACCGTGTTGCTCGAGGGAGGAGGGGGATGTGGACATGGGGCGGCGGTGGCGTGCGTGGTGGCGCCCGAGGGGGCGGGAGCGGTGGGTGCGGGGCCCTGGGGGGTTGTGGTGGCGCCTTGGGGAGCGGGAGCGGCGCGAGTTAGCGGCTGAGGCGCGGTGGCGCTGTGGGGAACGTGAGCGCCGGGGTTGGGTGCGCCGTGCGGGGGGCGAGCGGGAGCGCCGCCGTTTGCGGGACTGGGCCTCGTCGCGGGGCGCGCCTGGCCAGTGAGGAGGTGTCAGCGGGTCCTGGGGGGCCTCGCGTCGTGTCGCCTGGTACCCGGGAGGGGGGGGAAAGTTCCCTGCCCTCCATTGATCCGCCGCGCAGGGGTGCGGCGGCGGTGGCGGCTGGTGGTACGGGTCGCGTGACTGTCCCTGGTGGAATTGGGCCTGGGGGGCCCTTTCGGCGTGGACATGGTTGCCGAGGGGATACGGTTTCTGGTACGGGGGGTGGTGGCTCCTGGTGGTAGGCGGGGTATGGAGGTGGAGCGCCCGGTTGCTGCCATCCCATACGCTGCTGTTGCTCCTGCACGGGGGGTTGTGGCCCGCGTGGGGCAGGGTGCTGGGCAGTGGTAGTGGTGGGGGTGGTGTTGGTGTCGGTTGTCGTGGGGCCGTTGTTGGTGGTGGCGCTGGTAGTGGTGGGGATGGTGCTGCGGGTATGGCCCTAAGATCCCTTGTGGATATTCCGGTCCCCCTGGTTTGGGTTGGGGGTCAGGCATTGTGCGCAGTCCCTGGGGCCGTACTGCTTGGTGGGTAGCGGGGGCGGGTCGGGGGCCGGGCTTAACGGTGACTGAGGTCGAGGGGTCCCACGTCCCTGGGTCGGTCTGGCCGGCGGCGGTAGTGGTTTGTGGGGGTTGGATGACAGAGCGCTTGGTAATGGGGATGTTAACGAAGGTTTGGGGTATTGAGGTTGGAGATTGGAGGTATTTTAGGAGTTCCATGCTCGGGTGCCTAGGGCATGATATGCAATATCATTGATCTCCCCCAAACATCAACTCAGTTGGCGACATGTATGCATAAGTGCAATTCACATGTCAAAATGATCCAATCCAATGTCTCTCCCTCTCTCTCTCTCTCTTTGTCTTCCCCGCTCAACGGTTCCCAATGTCTCAACTTGATTACAGCTATACTGTTGGATGCCTCATTCAGGACTCCTTTCCTCTCGTTCAACCAACCACAAGCTCATATATCAATGTGGACTTGGATTCTGAGGCTACGGGTAGTAATCAGGAGTAACACGGACTTGGACTGGGATCAACCGAGTACATGTGCCTCATAACGTGTCTTACTTGTTGCTGTTTTGCTGTCGGTAGGGACTTGTGATCTTCATTTTCACAACAATTTCCAAAATTTAAAAAAGACCAGAAAGAACCGCTAGCTAAAATGGAAGGAGCAAGGGATTCAGAAACATCGATTCATAAGCAACCACCTGAGCACCCAGGCTCAACAAAAGGTTTATTACAGGGGCATATGGCCGGAACCATGGACACATATGCGGACACCCTCCTACCCGGGACACGTGGACTAGGTGGCCCCGACACTGCCGTCCAAAGCACCTGCGCGAGCGACTTAAGGGGCATCTAACCTAGGGCTGTGGGAGGGACAGAACATTCCCTCGGTAACACCTTTTTATTGCATTGTTAGACGAGGCATCCCGCGCTCCCGAAGATATCTACCTATCTACCTATCCCTCAGCCTGTACACGCCCACCAGAACACACGCACCACAGACCCCGGCCAGGAATGGCGGGGTACTGGTGGAGCGCGCGCACAAACACACACACACCGACACCCGAGCCGGGAACGGTGGGATGCAGGCAAAACCAAAGCCCAAACAGACACACCACAAACCCAGGCCACGATTGTGGGGGCGAATCGAAAACCCGTACCCAAACACGCACACCCTAGACCCCAGCCAAGATTGGCGGGGTTACCGCGAAACCCGGACTCAAACACAAGCGTGACACAACAATAGGAAACGCAGTGTCCATAGCCCGGGCACTGAGGCAGCCCGTGCCATGCAAGTGACCCGGCCAAACATGACCCGGGGCCCGGGGGTAAGGCTGCATCCTAAGGTCTGCGCTGCTTTGAGACTTGAGGCGGAGCGTGCAACACCCAAGCACCTCGGAACCAAAGTAGCAAGACCACGCTGCTGGAATGCCTTGGGAATGGGGTACGCTAAGAAGTCCGATGAACCCCTACGGTTCTGCTCAAAGAGGAGGCCGTGCGCAAGCACGGGAGGACACCCTCCTGGCGTGACGCTTTGTCTCGCTGGCGGCAATCAGCCCTCCCGGTGTTGCCCAGGGCTGCTTTGTTCGGTGCCATCAGTCACGTGTAGCGGGATGTAAGCCGCCCCCCCTCTTCATGCGCGGAGCCTCTTCCTTTAGGTCACAAGGGCGACACCAGACGGAACAATGGGGCGCCTTCCCACGACCGAGTGCACCCACCTACCTACCCACCTAACTACCTATACCTCCACGTGTGTCTGGTGCAACTTCACACCTGCTTGCTATTGTACGACGCGGACACGAAATGCGAACGAAAAACTGCACCATTGATATCAGCGTCTGTGACCCCAATTCTACAATGCGGTGATCATCTCTTGTCGAAATGATGGGATCCAACCCTCATGCAGGACTTACACCGGGCCGCGGGCCCAAAGCAGTGATTTTTTTCATAATGTTCGGTGCTCATAAGAAGAAGTTTAGTGTTGAAATTCTTTTGCTTTCGGATGGAAAAAGGAAAAGAAAGCCATAGTTCACTTGCTTCATTTCAATTGAGTGGCGATGAGTTGGAGCCTGCTTGTGATCAACCCTAGCCCACACTATCCGCGTAGTTTGGCCAACCGTTGATGATATGGTCTGGCAATGGCATCCACGTGATGCTGCACTTTCTTGCGAGCGATGACATGTACATTCGCCGCATTGTATTGGTGTCGGTGCATTCATGTGCCGCGCTATAAAGTCAATGGGACTCCGAATCAACCCGGTTGTCCAACAAAGTGTGGTGGGCGAATTGCTCACACCCTAAGGAAGACGAAATGCTCTTCATCCCAAAACGGATAATGCATCATCATCCTTTCGCTTTTATGATGATTTACACGTATTCTGTTGCATGGTGTGCTTTTGTGATCGAAGGGTTTTCACTTTGTTTGTTTCAAGGTTGTAGAACAAATATGGGGCCCAACCATGGTTCCTTTTGCATCGAACACCCTCAAAACGGTGAGAGGGCCATTGTAAAAGAAGCACGCTCGATGCCCAGGTGCCTCGCATTGGGGCACTGCATAGCAACTGCTTAGAAGTCCAGAATTGTTGGGTCTTCGAGTATTCCAAGTTCTCCACGGCATCGATGAACGTGCAAAAACCGATGAAGGCTGTTTTTTTTCCATTGTTCCTCTCGAAAAATGCGTTATTAGCGTGATTTTTTTCTGGACGACAAAGACGGTTTATCGTCCCCAACTATGAGCCGTTTTTTTACCAAAAAAAAAAAAGGAAACGACGAAATGGATTCATAGCCCGTTTTTTTTAACAAACAAAACGCGTTTTGACCTGTTTTCAGCACCGTTGGGCTGCTGATTGGGCTCCTAAGGTATTTCAACACAAATTGGTGTTAAAGGACTTGCAACGTGCAGCGTGAGGCATGACCAAAGAGGGTGCCTGAGCCGCATCCGCCCCGGGACCAGCCCCGCAACTGGCTGCGACCACTTGCAACGGAATATGGCCATGATGTGGCCACACAGCAAACGTACGTGCCATTGAACCCGACAATGACCTTGAAATTGTTCCATGTTGCTGTCCTCTTACAAATTCATCTGGAGGTACGATTTCGTTCCAAAATGTCATGTCTTTTATTCTTGTTGCATGTTTGTTTACAATGTTGAACCGCACTTGTACCTCATGTTCCTTCTTCGGCATCGCTTTATACCGTGTACCCAAATTTTTGGGACGGGTACAATGATGCGAAAAAGGCTTGTTGGATACTCGGCTACAGTCATGAAAAGAAGGCTTTTGAATGTTTGCCCTAAGTGGATGTTATACAAAAGGTGCGGTATGCAACGAGGTTCACGGCTTTCGTGGTATGAACTGATGTTTCGTGTCGCATCACCCTCGCCCCCATGAATCCAGCACGTGCTTTCGTGAGGTCGTTTAGTAGCTTCATGTGTCACTCCCGTTTTCTTTGCCATCGCGTGCTATGATTCGTGCCGGAGGAGCAGCACATCCTTGCGAAGACAGTTTGTACAATCGATGTCCCATGGTATCTTGCAAGGTTCAAGTTACTTTGCTTATCGATTGCCTTTTTGTAGCATGTTACATTACTTTGTGGAACATCTTTTTGATAGTCAACAGAATGGTACTTCTGTACTTTGTTCCTTTTCGTATTAGTTAGATGTGTTGTGCTGTGATGTGGCCACTGTACCGTATTTGCTTGATAAAAATTCATGCATGCTGACCGATAAAGTGGCAGTCTATGGAATGGCCCTACTCGGTCGAATGGCCCTGCATGAGCCGTTGAGTCCCATCGTACGCTGTTGGATTGCTGTTGTTGCACTTCATTGTGGTGTATTGTAGGTTTGAGCTTTGAGGTTTGATTTTGCGGGTACTAGACGCCTTTCGGCCCCGGGAGGCCACCTGGTCAGGCCAGGTGATATCCTCCCACCCGGTCCTAGTGGGGGGCCCTCCAAGACGCATCTCCTGCCTGGTGGCGGAGTCCCCCGGGTTCACAGGGCTCGGAGCCCCGTCCCTCCCCGGCGGCCCCGTTTTGCCACTCCCCGGTCAGTGCATCAATTGGCAGCCGTGGCTGCAGGCGCTTACCCACCGCGTCGCCACCCTAATGCGTGGTCGCCCGGGGCGCCGGCGCCACCGGGCCCGTGGTACTGGCTTTGTCGCCAGTGGGACCCCCTTGGGCTGGCGCGGAGGCTGCCTAGCCTAGGGGTTGGGGCGTGGCGCAGTGCGCCACTCCTGCCTTGGCGGGTGCAGTGCCCCGTCCGTGTGTGCGCGGCGCTCGCGGCCGGTTCTGGGGGCTCGGGCTGGTACCTGGTGTTGTGTCTCTCCCGTTTCCCCCCTCCCGTTCCGCGTGTCCCGCGCTGCGTGTTGCGGGCCAACCCGTCCGGGTGTCCCTTACCCTTGCTCGCTGGTACGCCATTCCACGCGGCCTGTGCGTTCCGCGAGCTTGGTCCGGTTGCCCTTCTGGTAGTCCCCGCGTGCCCCTTGCGTGTGTGTGCGCTCGCGCTCCCGCGGCGTCCGCTCCCCCCCCCCTTGCTGGTGTGGCGTGCGCAGCTCGCGCAGTCCCGGCACTGGGCGCTGGTAGGGCCGTTCCACGTGGTCCGTGCCCCTCCGCGTGTCCTGCCCCGGTCCCTTGCTCCGTCTGGCGTGCTTGGGGGGGGGGGCGGTCCGGTCCCGGTTCCCCCCTACCTGGCTTGTGGCTGTGCGCCCCCCGTGGGGCGGGTCCGTGGCGTTCGTGTGCCTGGGGGCGGGTTTGGGGGGGGGAGGGGCGGCCCGTGCGCCGTGCCCCCTGTTTGTGCGGCCGGGGGGGCCAGTAGGGCGGGGGGTCGCTCTGCCTCATTCTGTCCCTCTGCCTTCCCTGGGCAGGCAGCAAAGCAGCTGTCACTGGCGTCGTTCTGGTCACGAGGGGCGTGGTCCCCATACCACTCCGATTTGTGCTCGCCTGCCTTCTCTGGGCGCAATCTGTGCGGCGTCCTGGCGCGTTGGCTCGGGCTCGCTTGCTCCCCGCGGTTCCTCTGGGAGCCGGCGGCTGGGGCGGGGAGGCGGGCCGTGCTCCAGCTCCTCTCTCGCGCGGGCAGAGGGGGGACCATCCCCCCTGCCTCGGGGGGTTGGGGCCGGCGCCCCCGCGGCTTGCGGGCCGGTGGGGGGGATGGGGGTGGGGCCGCGTCGCGGCCTCCGTGCTCCCCCTCTGGGGGGCGGCCCGCGGTTCCCTACCCTGGCCCCCCTCTTGTCGTCGGCGCACTCCCCCCCAGGCGTGCGTGTTCGGTCATGGTCGCGGGGCCGCCCTTGGGGGAGGGGGAGATGAGGGGCGGCCTGTGGACCGCTTCCCCGGGGCCCCCTCTGACCTGACCCCCCCTCTGCCCTCCCCGTGTGGGTAATGGTCATGGGGGGGGGTCATGGCGGGCGCCGCCCCCATACTGTTCTGGCGCGCCGCCGTGCGCCGCCGCCAGGCTTGGTCTGCGCGCCGCTCTGTCCCGCTGGTGTGGGTCGGGAGCAGGCAGCTGGGGGCGCTGGGGCGCGCGGTGTGCATGTCCAGCCGCATCCCCCCCCCTTCCCCGGCGTTGCGGTCCCTTCTGGGGGAGGGCAGGCGTCCCCTCGGCTCCGGGGGGGGGGAGGGTCGCCCCTGTGGCCCTCAAGCCTGGGGGGGGGGGAGCGGGGGGGGGGTGGGTTGGGGGGCCGCTCCGCCGCCCCCCACCCCCCCGCCCCGTCGGGCGTCGGCCTGCCATCTGTTGTCTCTGGCGCGCCCCCCCGGGGCATACTCGTGCCGTGGGGGTTCCCGGGCGGCAGCGGGCGTCGGGCGCGGCCCGGTCGGACGCCAATGGGTCAGTGCGGCGGGGGGGGGAGGGAGGGGGGGGGAACCCCCCCGCCCTAGTTCGCGCCCCTGCCTTCCCCAGGCCGGCCTCTAAAGAGGCCGCTCCGTTTGCGCCGTCCTGGGCGCCGCCGGTCCGCCGTCGGTCGGCAGCGGACAGGGAGGTAACGTGCGGGCGGTTCAGCGGGGGCGCTTGCCGCGGCCGCGGTGCCCTCTCACCTTGGGTGTAGCGGCCTCTTCGGGGGGGGTGCGGAGCAGCCGTCTCTTTGTTTTGGCTCCGTCCGCTCTTGGGCCTGAGGGGGAGGGGGGGCAGAGTGGGGGGGGGCCTCTGGTCCCCTGGCGCCGCCCCCTGACGGCCGAGGGGGGGCGGCCTGGCGGTCCCGCCCCGGGGGCCAGCCGTCGGCTGGGGGGTCGCACTCTTCCCCCGCCCCCCTCTACCTAGGGCCGGACCCTCGTGCAGGCCCTCGCTGGGGTCCCTTGTCCCCCCCGCCGTCGGCGCGCGGCGCTGGACGGCCGGGGGCGGCCATGAGGGTTAGCGGTCAGCGGTTGGCGGGCTGCGGGGCAGTAGGTTCCCCCCCGCGCTCGTTGCCCCCGCCCTCCCTCCCGCGGGAGGTGGCGCGCGCTCCTTCGTCACGCCGTATCGTGGGGGGGGTGTGGGTGGGGGGGCCCAGCCCCCCCCCCCACTCTCTTGCGTCTGCCGTCTGGGCCGTCACCTGCGCCGCTGCTTGTGTGGGGGCTGGGGCTGTGGTGGTGGCGAGTTGCGCCGGCAGTAGCGCCAGTGGGCGAGGGTGCTGCGCAAGGCCCGGGGGAGCCAGTTGTTGGCGTCCGCGTCCGTGATGCGGAGCACCGCCCCCCCTTCCAGGAAGGCCGGCCACTTCGGCCCCCTGTCGGGCCACGCCGCCCGTATCACTGACCTGAGGACCCTCTCGTGGTCCTCTGGGGCTGCCCACCCCCCAGGGGTACCTCTCGGTTTCCTCCATCCCTTCGGAGGAGCACGGCATCGAAAGGCCGGTTCCTCAGCCCCCTGGTGGTCCCCTGGTTGGCCCAGCTCAGCCACCCGTACACCTCCCCCACCAGGGGGAGGGCCTCATCCCCCAGAGGGTCCGGGACTGTGCCCCAGTCCCGGTCCCAGGGCCGGGCTTCCCCTGCCCCCCGCGCCGGCTCCCCCCGCGCCCCCTGTGCCTGCGGCGCCGGTGCCGCGCCCCCCTCCCCCCCCGCCGAGGCCATCCGCGGCGTCTCCGCTCTCGGCGCGGGGGGGGCTGGCTGGTGCTGGGGTCGTGGGGGTTGGGGGGGGATGAGCTCTCCGGCATCGGGGTCGATGTTGTAGAGGTGGTGGTGGTGGTGGTGGTGGTGGTGGGTGTGGTGCGCCGGCATCTGTTGGATGCCGGGGGGGATGCACCTCACCGGCTGCACGTCCGGCTGCGGGGGTTCCCCGCCCCCCGCCCCCCTCCCCTCGACCCGCCCTCCCCCCCGGGCTCCCATGCCCCATCCCGCCTGTCCCTGGGGGCCCGTGGCGCCCTTGCCCTTGCCCTTGGGCCCCCTTCCGGCCCCCACGCCTCTGTCCCCCTGCCCGTGCCGTGGGTCCTGCCCCCTGTCACCCACGCCCTGGCCTGCCTGCTCGCCCACCGTCCCTCGCTCCGCTCCATGCACCTGGGCGCCCTGCCCGTGCCCCTGCGCGCCCTTCCCGTGCCCTGGCCCCTTCCCGGCTCCCTGCCCTGTGTCGCGCCGTCCGCTGCCCGCGCTCTGTTCCCCTCCGCTGCTGCTGGCCTCGGTGCCCCGTCCGTGTTTGCGCCCTTGCTCCTTGCCACGTGTGCCCTGGCCCGCTCTCTGCGTGTGCCCCCGGGCACTTCCCCTGTCGCCTCCTGTCCCCCGCTCCGCGATCCCGTGGCTGGCACGCAGCTCCGCCTGCGCGCCGTTCCCTCTTTCCAGGTTCACGCGTCGGGCGTCCCGCTGCCTTTGCAGCTGCGGCAGCGTGACGCCTGGCGGCGAGCGCTCGGGCGCCGGGGGGCGGACGTGCCGCGTCCGCCCCGGGGGGAAGGGCTTGGGGGGGAACGGCTTGGGGGGGCTGGTGTGGGTGTGGGTGGGGTTGGCGTGGGCGCGGTACTTCGCGCTCTACCTGCCCACTGCTTTCGTGGCGTGCTGGGGGCCGTGGCGTGGCCGGCCGAGGCGGTGGCGCCGCTTGCCGGGGCCTCGGTGGCAACCCCTCGATCCTTCCTGCTCCCGTCTGCGGCTGCGGCAGCCCTCGGCGATGCGCCCAGTTCCTGCGCCGGGGCTACCCCCCATGTCGGCGGCGTGCCAAGGGCCGCGGTCTTGGCCGCGGCGTGGCTTGCTGGGACTGCGGTCTCCGCTCCCCGCGCGTCTGGGGCCCCCTCCTGGGGCGGGGCGGCAGGGCTTGCTGTTTGAGCGGCGGGGGCGGTCACCTCGGCCGGCGCAGGCTCCTGGGTAAACGGCCCGGTGTCAGCGGAGGCCGCCCAGGGCTGTCCAGCTGGCGGCCCGACCGGCACCGCCGCCTCCGCCAGCCACTGCTCCTCGCGCTCCGCGGGGGTCTCCCCCGCCCCTTCGGGGGAGACGGGGGAGCGGGAGCGGGACCGGCGGTGGTGGCGGTCGTCCCGCTGGGGGGAGCCATTGGAGTCTGACATCCCTGTTATCCTGGTAGGCATGCGTGGTGGCAGGTGCGCCCTCCCCACTACCTCCTGGTGCATCAGTGTCGTGCCGTGGGCAGTGCCGTGCAGTGCTGCGCGGGGGGGAGGGGGGGAGGGGGTGGGGGGCCGGCTGTGGCGTCAGCCCCGTACGGGCGAGGGCCGGTGGCCATCCATGGGCATTGGGAGGGGAGGAGGGGGAGCCACGCGGCCCACGCGTCACGCCACAGCTCCCAGTCTGGGGCGGGGCTCAGGGCCCTGGGCCCCCGGGGGTCGTCGGGTGCTGCCGGGGGGAGCCGCACTAGGTGGACCCCCGTAACAGCGGTGACCTCCTGTGTCCGCAGGAAGGTGTGTACCCTGTCCCGCGCCGCGGGCGCCGGGGGGGGGGGGGCGGGGTACGAGTGCTGCCCCATAAAGGTGGGTGGGGGTGATCCCCAGGACCCGTTCTGGGTCCCCGCGGGTCGCGACGACGAGGAGGAGCAGGGGGGTGCCAGGGCGCTCTTGCCAGAGGACCTGCCCCCTGTGGTGGGCACTTCTGGTTCTGGAGAGGGGGGGGGACAGGTCTTGGTTGGCCCAGCCGCGGGGCGCGTGCGTCGCCGGCGGGAGGGCGGGGCACCAGGCGGGCTCCCTGGGGAACGCCTCGCACACAATGGCGTACGGGGGGGTCGGCCTGGTGCCGTCGTACAGCGGGTTGGTCGGCCGGGGGCGGGCGGGCGCCTTGTGCGCGCCTTCCACGAACACCGTGATTTCGCCCGCCACCAGGTCCTCGTCCGGTGGGTGTAGAAGGTGGAGCACCGCATCCAGCTCGGACACTCCCCCCGGGTATGTGGCCCGCGCCTGGTTCAGGTACAGGGCCGTGTCCCCGGGGTAGCGCATTCTGAGGGCGTGCAGCAGGGCTGGGGCGCTGCTGCGGAGGGACATGGCAGACGCCGCTCCCGTCAGCCGTAGGGTGTCCCCCATGGACAGGGGCTGGCCCGACCGGTTGGACTCGCGCCACTCCATCGAGTGCCCGTAGAGGGCCGCCTCCGGGCCGATGACCCCCGGCTGGATGGCGTTCACGATCCGGTGCATTGCCGGGAGGAGCGTAGGGGCCCCTGCTCTGTTCAGGGCGCGGACGGCCCGGAGGGCGGTCTCGTTGAGGAAAGCCCTCGCACTGCCCGTCGGGTCACGTCGTGCGGCAGCGTGTGCCTCATGCGCCTCCGCCACTGCGTCCGCTACCAGGCCCCGGACTGTTGCCTCCTGCGCTTGGCGGCGGGCCCTGGCGTGTCCCGGCCAATCCCCGGTGTCCGCGTGGCATGGTACTGCGGGCTCTGCAAAAGGTGGCGACGGGTGGGGGTCAGGTCGCGAACACGTGCGACAGGTGCGCAACGGATGTGGGGTCCCGCAGGTGCACGTGGATCCACAGAAGGGCAGCGCCCGCGGGGCCCGCGCGTTCGTGTGAGGGGGCCCGTGCCCCCTCGATGCGCCGGTGCAAGGCCTCCTCCTCCGTGCGCCTGCGCGGGCCCGTGGGAGGTTGGGGCCAGGGGCACGCGGCCACCTGGGCGCACCGCGCGCACCTGTTGGCGCCTGTCGACGCTGCGGAAGACACCGTGTCGCATTCCCCGCAGAGTCGGCAGGTGTGTAGGAGGTGGGAGGGCGGCGACCAAGGGTCGAGATGGCAGAGCCAGAGGTCGTCCCACCTCTGTCTGAGGGGGTCCCGGATCTCCAGCAGGCGGGCGGGGACGCGGCGCCGGTAGTCCCTGCCGAGCGTCTTCCGCTGGACCTCTCGCCACGTGTCGTCGGGGAGAATCCCGTGGTCGTGGAAGGCGGCGATGAGGTCGTCCCACGCCGGGCGGGGGTGCCCCTAGGGTACCCCCCATGGGGGGGGGCTGCCATGTACACGTGGCGCCCGGTGAGGTGGGGCGCCAGCGTATCCCATTGGCACCCGTTTGCGGCGTCCCGGTGGAGGAGGGCCAGTAGGGTGCTGTCCGCGACTGCCTCCCACCGCACCCGCAGCCCTTCGCAGCCGTCCAGCTCCTGGCGCAGCGCGGCCGCAAGGTCGGTGGGGAGCATGAGGAGCAAGGGCCCCTGGGTGTTGCCCAGCCGGGACAGGGCGTCGTTGTATACCGGCCCCCCAGTTTTGAAGTGCGCCACGGCGAGCTGGGCTCCGTCCTCCGGGGGGTGCCATCGGACGGTGGGTGTTTCGTGTCCCCTTTCGCGTATCTCCGTAGCCCGGAGTACGTTGGCGGCGTGAAGGACGATGCGGGGGGGGGACGGGCGTCCTGACGAGTGAGGACACGTCCCCAGTCCATCCTGTTTGCGACCCCGGGGCCGCTTGCAGCCATTTTCCCGGTCGCCGCGTCCCACGGGTGGTCAGGTCCCGCTCCACGGATCACGGTGGGTCTCGGCCGGGTGTCCGGCCCCCATCCCTCGAGTGGAATGGCGACGTATCGTTGCGCAGGGGTCTCCGGGGCGCGTGTGGCGGCGCACCACCGGCCCCACTCGCGCGCCTATTCCTCACCCACTATGCGTGCCTCCAACGGGGTCATGGAGCCGCGCCCGATGATCCACGGTGGGAAGAGGGCGTCTTGTAGGTGCTTCGAGAAACCCCCTGGCGGGTCCCTGTACGGGTGGGGGCCCTCTTGTGGCGGGCACTCCAGAGTGCCATTCACGACACGGAGGGAGGCTACGAAGTCCTTGTCAGGGCGTGGGGGAGGAGGGGGGTGGTCGCCCTCTGCCGCGGTGAGCCATCGGTGCACCCGGGCCGCCGCGCTTAGGGGCTCGCGGAAGAGTTGCTCCAGCCGGTGGTTGCAAAGCCCCCATGCGAAGTCCCCCAGCCGGAGCATGTGGTGGAGGAAATCGTCCACAGAGGTCCCCCCTGGCGGGTCGTAGCGGGCTATGGCGCGGAGCTGCGCCTCTGCGTCCCCGGGCACCAGCCCAGAGCAGAAGACTTCCGTCCATGTGGCGCCTGCGGAGCGCCACGAGGCCACCCACAGGGCTTTGTCCCCGGATGGGAGGTGGCGGGCCGCCTCGTGTACTGCCTGGCAGTAGTGGGGCCAGAGGAGCTGTGAGTGGGCGCACCCCACGTGCATGTGCACCGGGGTCTCCTCCGGGCCGCCGCATAGGAGGCACGGTTGTGGGAGGACGGCGACGCCGGAGAGCCGATCCTTACGGACGCGGAGCCTGCGCTGCACCGGCGTGTGGCTGTCTCTGGCCCGCAGCGCCCGGCGTTTGGTGGCCGTCGAGGTGAGGTCCCGGGCGTCCACTTAGGCTGTGGCGTGGGCTGCGCCCAGAGGTGTGTGTCCTCAATGCGTCAGCGCATGGTCCGTCTGCGCCCGCTGCGCGACCTTGCCGAGCGTCCGCATCGTGGGGGGCCGTAGATCGAGGTGGCCGTCATGACCGGCGACAATGAGTTGCGCGTGGCCAGGGTCCGGGGGCGTGTTCTGCAGGACGGTGTCCTGGGATGCCGCCCAGTCCGCCTTGTGCAGTGGGGCGTCACTGTGGTGCGAGGTGGCTCGGACGTACCAGAACGGGTGCCCGGCGTGTTGCTCTCGCGCGCACAGGCCGTCCCGGAGCCACCGTAGGGGCATCTGGTTGACCACCTTCGCCGCGCCCGCGGGGACCCCCGTAGTCCGCTCGCGATCCGGGTGTCGCAGGAGGTGGAGGATGACTTCGGCATCCACCGTGTGGACCCACGGTTGGTGGGCGCCGTATTGCAGGGGGAGGGAGGCGGCCACCCCCTCCCCGTCGGGCACCGTGCCTGAGATGGCCACCGCCCACGTGCAGGTGAGGTCGGCGGCGAGAGCGACACTGGTGGCGTGTTTGCAGGGTCCGTACCACGACGCGTCGTAAGAGGTGTAGCCCCAGGCCTCCTGGATCCAGTAGTACCCGGTGGGGCTGAGCCAGCCCGCGTTGAGGTCGGCGGAGTGCCACCGGACGTCGGGGTGGCTGGGGGTCAGTTGGTCCACGCTCAGCGCCCTGGTGTCGCCAGGCCTGATCGCCGGGTGGTCGTGCAGCCGGATTTCCGCTCTGGCGATCGTGCTCGCCAAGGACCGGAGTGCTGTCACATGTTCCTTGAGCCACGCCAGACCTCCGCGCTGGTGCACCACCAGGTGTCCCGTGTCCTCCGGCTGGACCTCTAGCGCGTGCACTGCCATGTGTGGGTCGTGGGGCACCCCCGTAGCTACCAGCAGGGCGGTGCGACGGGGGAGTCCACGGGGCCTGGGCTGGCCTGCCCCCACCTGGACTATTACCCACTCGGCGTGGAGCTGCGCTTGCCCCGCCGCTCGGGTGCATTGGTCGTCCGTGGTCACCAACCACACCGGCGTCGGCGCGTGGGGCCGGGGGCGCAGGGGCTCGGGCCACGCCACATCCACGTTAGGCTCTCGGTGCTCGGTTTCCGCGAGTACGTCTTGGAGGATGCACATGAGGGCCGCCGGCGGGTGGTACGCCGCCCCCCGCGTGGGGAGGGATAGGCCGCCCCGGCGGCGGTAGCCCCCAACGTGGAGGTGCAGGGCGTCCGGGGTCAACCCTGGGCCGGTGCTGGCGTCCTGCTTAGCCCTCTTTGGGTGGACGAGTCTCAGGCGGGGGTCCCGTGTGCCGGTGGTGTGGAAGAGGTGGACCAAGGCGTCGCGCCACCCAGGGGTGGTTGGTGGGCTCCTGCTCGCGGCGGCAATAGTGGAGGTGTTCATCGGCGCATTGGTTGAGGCATTCCCGCACCGCCGTCGGCCACGGGTCGTCGTCGTCAGGGAAGGGGTGGCGTGGCCCGTGGTGCCCATGCCACGGCGTCGTGTGCGGCACCGTCAGGCGGCACGTGTCGCGGTGTCGCAGCTTGACGGTGCGCAGCGTGACGATGTTGCCCGGTGGGGACTGTGGTTGGACGTGGGCCGCCCTGGGGCACGCGATGGGGTTGTAGAGTCCCACTCTCAGGGCGGCCAGGGCCCGGGGTATGCGGTGGACCCAGTCACCTCCCGCTAGAGTTGCGAACTCCAGGACGGGGTAGTGCACCTCGGGACATATTCTGTGCGCATTGGCTATTTCCCAGAACATCTTGGTGACCTCGGCGCGCACGGAGGTTGAGCGGTGGGGGACGAGTGTACCCACGAGGTCCACCGCTGCCTGCTGGCACCGCGTTGGTACCCGTGTGAGCCCCAGGGTCCGGTCATCCTGCAGGCTGTCCCGCGAGGCGTCGAAGGCGTACCGCGCCCTGTCCTTCGCGACCTGGACCCTGATGTGGTCCAGGTGGCGCGCGGTGTCGGAGTCGTCGGGGATGAAAGGGGCGACGTACTGTGTCACCCCCCCGAGGATCGCCAGGATGATGTCCTGCACCACTTTCCGTGGCGCGAGGGTGTTGAGGCACCAGTGGTGCACCGCCGCCAGGCGCAGCCGGTGCTTGCGCTGCAGGGAGAACTCCCCGTCTGGCTGCAGCTGGAGTCCCAGGGAGGGGACGGAGTCCGCCGCTGGTACCCAGTGGCATGGGTTTTCCAGGTGGGGACACAGGCGCAGCTGCAGGCCGGGGACCCCCTCCGTGGTTGCCATGGCGCACTTGCGGGGCTTGAGCTCCATGCCCATCATCCCCAGGTACGCGGCCGAGGCCTCCAGGCCCTCGACGAAATGCTGCAGTGTGTGGCCCACTACCAGCAGGTGGTCAATGTAGGCCTGGATGAGGCCTTGCTCAGCCCATCCCGGCGGGCGCAGGCGGTGCCCCTGCGCCCTGAGCACTGTTGCCCTGTCGGACGCCCCGCAGCATGTGGACGGGCTGCGTTAGCCCGTGTGCGGTGACGATGCGCAGCCTGGCGCACGTGTGGAGGAAGGGCGGCAGGTCGATGACCTCTGGCAGCACGGAGAGGTAGCGCAGGATGAGGTGGAGGGCGCCGTGCGGGGCGGTGTCGAAGGCCTTGCGGGCGTCGAAGGAGAAAACGTAGTTGGGCCTTCCCTGCTGGAGCTGCCGCTGCGCCATGAACAGTGGGGGGCCTGTGTTGGAGCCAGGGAGGGCCCCTAGCTGCCAGTCGCTGACCACTCCGTGCCGTGTGAGCACTTCCGTGATGCGCTGGGCGAGGGGGCCCGTGAGCAGCTTCATGTCCAGCTGGCCCAGGGCTATGGGCCTGTAGTCGTCCAGTCTGGCAGAGCCCGGTACCTTGGGGCTGAGCCAGATGTGCGCGTCCCTCCAGTGCATCGGTGGCGGGGCGCCGCGGAGGATGGCCCGGTAGGAGTGGACCCGGGGCCACTGGACGGGTGCCGGGAGGGCCTTGATGAAACGGGCCTCCACGTGGTTGGGACCTGGGGCCTTGCCATCGGCCTTGTCCAGGGCGGACTGCAGGTCCTGCATGAAGTACTGCTGGACCTGTGTCCAGGCCCCGTCAGGGACCCGGAGGACATGGCGGCCGAGGACCGCCTGAAAGCCTGGGAGGTCCGCCGGGCGTTTGTCATACAGTTCCCGCCAGAAGGCGCGAACTGCGAACATCACGTCGTGGGCCTTCGTGAGGAGCGTTTGGGTGTTGGGGACCCGCACGTTCCAGAGGCCTGACCGGCCCGGGGCCTCTACCTCTATGGCTCCCCGCACGGCTTTGCACCGCTGGGCGATGTCAGGGGCGTGGCGGCGCCAGAAGTCCTTGATGGCGCGCTTGCGGTCTGCCGCCAGGAGTGCGCGGAGTTGGCGAATGTCCTCTTCGAGGGCGGCTGCTTGCCTCTCCAGCTCCTCCTGTAGTTGGCCCTGTGTGGTCGGGCGGAACCCGGGCGACGCACCCCGCAGCTCCTCCGCGAGCCAGAGCGCCGCCTCCGACCGGATGCCATGCCGTGCCGCGTCCGCCTGGTACGCTGCCGGCGCGCACGCTGCCAGGGTGTCATAGCGGAGGACCGCCGCCTGGAGCCGCTTTCCGCTCTCCAGGGGGTCCCCCTCCGCCGGGTCTGTCCCCGCCGGGGACGGCTGCCGGCGTCCCACCACACGCGCTAGGGCGTCATGCGCCGCGTGGAGGTGTTCGAACACCTTGTCCACCGCGGCTGCAGGCATGGACCTGTAGGCGTGCTGCTCTGCGGGACTCAGCCAGGGCGCCAGAGAGGGTTCATCCTGCGCGGCGGTGACCGCCGCCCACAGGCAGTGTTGGACGGGCGCGGCCTCGGCGTCGTAGGGGAGGAGGCGGCCCTCCTCATGGCTGTAGGGGGTGGGCATCGCCGCGCGCCCCGCTGCGTTGAGGAGGCCCGGCAAGGCCAGGCGGACAGGGAGGTGGTCCGAGCCGACCACCTCGGGGTGTGCCATGCCGTGAGCCTAGACGCTTTCCCGCAGGGACCACGGCAGGAGGGGTTCGTTGACCAGGAAGGTGTCCACCCTGTGCCGGGACGGGTGGAGCGTGGGGGTCATGGCCTCCTCGCCGCCTGCCGTGGCCCTCCGGAAACCGCAGGCCTCCCAGCCCGCGAAGAAGTGCTCCGTGGCCGGGTTGGAGGTGGCATCCATGTAGATGTTGGTGTCACCCGCGATGACCACCGGGTGTCTCCCATCGAGGCTGCGTGCCGTGGCATACATTTGTATGTTGGCCCAGAACGCCGCCCGTCCAGCCCACGGGGAGCAGCCTGCTTGCGGCCCATGGACGTTGATGAGGGCGAGGCCTCCCCCGTCCGTGCGGATCTCCAGGGCCGCGGCCTTCCCAGGGACAATTTCTGTGAAACTGAGCACCTCGTGCTCCGCCACGTACTTTCTGCTGACCGCGGTGAGGAGGCCCCCCCCTCTCGAGGTCGAAGTGGCTCCCGTCTCCGCCAGCCGGCTGCTGAAGACGGGGGTGTACCCCTTGTCCCGGAGCGCCGCGGCCACGTGCATCTCCTGCGCCCGGCTGGCGATCCCTGTTTCCTGGATGATGATGGCAAAGCTTCCCTCCTGGGGTAGCATGTGTAACGGCAGCAGTCACAGCACTCAATTTATACATCAGTGTGATCAGAATTTCAATGATTCTCAGATGTACATTAGTGCAGTAAATTTTCCGCTTGTTTTAATGTTTTCCGTTCGCCGCCAGATGTCGCCTGTGAGCGTGCGTCGAGTCGCATTTGTCTTTCGTGATTTCCCAATCGGATTTATTCAAATTATTTCGAATGATTTCACGTTGTTTCATTATGTGCGATGGATGCACAATGAGATTCTATGTCTGCTCCATTTTTGTAGACCGGGTTTTCTGACTATTCATATTCCACCATGGAGTTCAATGGACTTACAAGTGTTTCGCATATGTCGCTCCCAGAGGCTGGATATGGGTCTGAAGAGGGTCAGTTGGGTTCGGAGATATCAGGGGCAGTGTCGGGCGTTACGACCCCTGGGGCATCAAAGCTACAGGCTTCGCAGTTACAAGAAAGATCCGCCACTATGCAGCGGTTACATGGTAGCAGAGGAAATCATGACTCTGCTTCTGGAATCTCCACGGACACCCTGAGATCATCGGACTTTAGCGGGGCTATCACGCGTTCTGAGTCACTTCGTGTTCCCCCTGAGGTTACATTCGTGGCATCTCCCCAGCGTACCGAAGATCACCCTTCTGAGTGTCCTTACTGTGGCCATAGACATTGGCCTGGAGTTCATACTTGTGCTGATTGTTGTATGAACGCCCCACCCAACCTTAAACCCGGCCGAGAATCTCCCTCCTCAAGTGAATCTGGTTCCAGCTCTCACGCGCTACCTGATCTTGAAGACAGCAGCAGCGAAGGAGAGCCATCCAATAATGGAAAGGATGAGATTTCTGGTGACTACTGGAGAAAACCACTTCCAGGAAATCTGGAATCAGGAATTCTTGCACCGCCAAAATTGGCTACTGGCGGTGGCGGGCTATCGAGGCGTCTGAGGGACTGGTTCAGGGCGTCGTGCCAGTTCATCAGGGAGAGCGGCCGCCTCAGATTTGACGCCACATTGCAGGAACAAGAGGACTGGGAAGAGCTGATGGACCAGTTCGACCACCAGGCTGCCGTGATGGTGCAAATGGCCATCATTGCCGAGGAAAGACGCCAGAATGTGCGTCAGCACGCTGGTCCGTCGGGCGCCTGGGGTCCGAACGACAAAGAGGTCGACGAAATGAGGTGTGATTCGACACATTCTCACCTCTCCAGGGAGCAATTGTCCAAGCTTCCCAGCTCTACCCCCAGTGTTGACACTTGGGTCGACGAGGTAAGAAGCAAAGGAAATGGTACAGGATGCCCGTCCTGCGGTGAGTGTGCCAAGGACTGCTCCTGTCGGCGCCAGATTTCGTCGCTGGAAGACAGGGTGAAGGAGCTGAAGAAGGCCGCCAAGGAGAAAAAGAGGGATGACGACAGCAAGTGGAAGGAGATGGAGCAGAAGCTGGAGAGGCTGACCGATCCCGTACAAAATCTAAGCACTACTGGGCTCACTGGACCAGCGCCTACGATGGCAAGTCACCCAGCACCTACCTCCTCAGCTGCACTTGCATCCACGCCTTACGGCGTTCCACATTCTCCGGCACCCCCAGCTTTTACTGGTTCACACCCAGCTTTTACTGGAAATTCTGGTATTCCCCCTACTGGATTTGGAAGTCCTATTGGGTTCAATCTGGGTACCGAAGGAGGAGAATCTTCCTCAGGAAGGTCTGTACTGTCCGTAAGTACTGTTGGTGATATTGATGGAAAAGCAAAGACCACCGTGAAGGAGAGATCAATGGCCTTGAACAAGAAGGACAAAGAAAAGAAGGACAATGAAGCCAAAATCAAAGAAAAACAGAAGAAATTGAAGGAGATGAGGCTTCATAAAGCAGGATCAACGCCGTTTGTACAGCCTACGGTGGACCAGGCGTTGCTGGTGGCCGCAATTGCTCAATCACAGGCAATGGGAGGCGCCGCCGTCAATCCAGGTTTTGTCAATCCGGTTGGCACATCCACAGGTTTCAACCTGAACCACCTGCTCAATCCGTTGCAAATGAGGCTTAGAGGTTCAGTGATGAAGCAGCCGAAGTTCTCAGGGCACCCAAATTACTGGGTGTCCTTCGAGAGACAGTTCATGGTTTGGCTGCAGACGGAGAAACTGGACAAGGAACTCTGGATTCTCGGGTTGATGGACTGTTTGACTGGCAAACTCAGGGAAAGTACATATAATCTTTATGTGGAAACGCAGAATCAAGGAGATCCCCTGACTTATGAAGGGCTGTATCGAAGTCTCAAAAAGAAAGGCTCTCGACTCCCTGAAGATCATTACAGGAACCGTCTTGAGAACTTCAGTGCGATCAAGAAATTGTTTCTTGAAGAGATCCAAATAGCAAGGCAGGATTGGGAGTTTTTGGTGCAGGAGGCGGAGAACTCGGGAGAAGGCCTTTCTGAAGGCGAGATGAAGAAGATCCTTCTGAGCAAGCTCACACCGGAGACCAAGCAGAAGATCAGGGCCTCCCAAGCGGACCAAAAAGTCCTGGGCAACTGGGTTGAAGTCCGAGGATTGCCGGAGACTATGGGAAAAATGGCAGTTCGTGAGTTGCTACACTCTATCAGTGCTACTGGATTGAAAGACATCACTATTCGTGAGGGCAGATGGAGAGTTGGTTTCCACGATTCTGAACAGTCGGAGTTTTTCTGTAGCATGGTGGATGGAAAAGTGAAGTATAAGGGAACAGTTTTGAAGGTGCGGCCGTGGATCTTCTCGTATGGAGTCGAGCAGATCTGGGACCAACTTGAAAAGTATGCAAACTTAGAACGCCAGAAGTCACAGGATGCACAAGGCTTCGGAGGCAAGGTCAGTGCCGTTGGTGAGAAGGGATGCTCCGTGTGCATTGCCCTTGGAAAGGAAGGTCGAGCGGCGACTCACACGACCGCAGATCACAGGTGGACGCCCTCAGATCTCAAGACAATTCAGTCCAAAATGGATGGAAAAGGAAATTCTCCCAAAAATCCCCAGCAGGATGGAGCACGAGATGCTGACCAGCATGGAAGGGGAAAGAGTAAAGGGCAGTCCAAAGGAAAGAACACAGATTGGACACCAAAAGATTACTCACAGCAAGGCGGAGATCCAAGCGGCTCAAGATGGACCGATGCTGGTGGAAAATCTGATGGAAAATCTGGCGAAAAGAGTGGAAAGGGACAAGGAAAGCCCGGGAATCAAGAGGATTCCAACGTGAATGGCAACCCCCTGAGATTATTGGCAACATGACAGTGAAATGGGAACAGAAGAGGTCATCTCCAATTCCTCAACAATCGGCGAAATTGAAGTGGATGGAGACGATCGAGAGCGGAATCCCGACGTATCGTCGCGGAAGGAGGGAAGGACAATCGGCGTCCCTCAAGAGAACGCCTCCATCCATTCCGATTCGTCCCCATCAGACAAGAATCAAGCCAACAATGTCAAGATTTCAAGCAAGAGTGATGACAAATCTCCAAGAATCTCGCCTGAATTGACAGGAATGCAGCTGAATTCGTCCAACCATCCCTTCAAGACATTCGTGGACCCCCTTAATTGGTGAGATCCGGCAGAGGAGCGAGCTCAGGTGAGCTTCATCCGCCAACAATGCGACGAAGAAGTTTGGAATGAAGTGGCCGAGAATATGAGACCAGGACCAACAATTCACAAATTGGTGGACATAACGTCGGTGATTAAATGTGGGAATCGGGTCGACGGAGACAAGATATCTGCAAGAAGGGACGCAGTGTTCGAAGATGATAAAGATGACGTGCTGAGTGGGAAGTTGTGGAAAAACCCCCCAATTCAATGTGAAAATGCGGAAGCCAAGATTGAGATAATCCAAGGCTCAAAGGTGCACAAACAGCGTCCATTCTACCTGCACGGCACCGAAGCAGATGCCCTGCGAAAGATTATTGAGCGCAATCTCTATGAGTTCGGTTGGTTGGGGGGCTGCATGAGTTCTGAGTGGTGTTCAGCACCATTTACTCTGCCAAAATCCCCACCTGCTGACCAATCCAGCATAGATGCTTGGCGTCTATTGGTGGATTACAGAGATCTGAACGCCGCCACGGTACCTGACGCGCATCCCCTTCCTTTAATCGAGAAGGAGATCGCCGCGAGAGCCAAAGGTAAGCTCTTTACTGTGTTGGATTTGCGCCATGGCTTTCACCAAATGCCACTTCGAAAGGAGGATAGGCATTTGACGGCAATGTGCACGCCCTGTGGCACTGTCCAGTGGACTGTACGGCTGATGGGTCTGAAGAATGCGCCGTCGATGTTCCAGAAGATGATGGTGACTATTTTATTTCAGAAGCACAAGTCTCTGAATTTACAAGAATTCTGCAGCATCTACATTGACGACCTTCTGATTGCTACGCTGTTGGGAAAAAACTGTGATGAGTGCCTGAAGTTGCACGAAGAACAAGTCCACAAAGTTCTCGAAGTCCTTCGACAAGAGAAGCTCGTGTGTGGACCCAAGAAGGGCAAAATGTTCCTCCAGAGCGTGGAATTTTGTGGCTCTGTCTTGGAAGATGGGACAAGAAGACCGGCCCCAGGGAAAATGGCGGCCCTGCAGCTATGGGAAAGGCCCAAAACCATCACGCAGCTTCGCGCCTTTTCAGGCTGCTGCAATTATTGCAACGAGTTCCTTCCCCTCTACGCCAAGTTCTCTGGTCCATTGACAGAGTTACTCAAGGTTGGCAAAATAGAAGGAAAGAAGGGATCTCAAGTCAAGCTCAAGTGGACGCCAGAATCTGAAGAGGCCTTTACTGGTCTCAAGGAAGCACTGGCAAATGTGGTTACATTAAAGACTCCGTGGTTGGATGGAAGACCTTTTTATATTCGTACAGACGCCAGTCGTTAAGCCATTGGTGCTACGATCGAACAAGTCGATGACGAGGGTCACCATCATCCTCTGGCTTTCTGGTCTCGCAAGCTTACAACAAGACAGCGAAATTGGAGTCCAAGGGAACAAGAAGCCTACGCAATCCTTTGTGCCTTATGGCGTTATGAAGGTTGCATCTTGGGCCATCGCGTTGAGGTACTGACTGACCACAAATCACTGGAGAGCTGGAGGACAGAACATATGGATACCCCTGGTGGACCAGCTGGGAGGAGAGGCAGTTGGCATGAAACTCTCAGCAGATTTGACCTCCATGTGACTTACATTCCAGGACGCTACAATACAGTGGCGGACGCCCTGAGTCGCTGGGCCTACCCAGCCTCAGAGACTTACTCTGAAGTGAGTTTTCATGGGACAGCGACGGATAAAGCCGAAGTAATCGAGTTTGATAAGGAGGAACAAGCACTGATCAAGAAACATTGTTTCCAATGTTCGATTAAAAATCGGATGAAGGTGGAATGGATCAGATGCAAGGAGATTACCAAGGCAGATCAGACTGCAGGAGTTAACTCTGACTCTGAGTCTTCGCTGCCACTCCTTAATGTGTTTCCAGTGACAAGATCCAAGGCGAAATCCACGCTCCCTCCACAACAAAAGGACAAGGAAACCTCCTTCCTCTATGTGGATTGGACGAAGATGTACAAGGAGGACAGGTTCTTTGGGTCTGTATACCAGAAGTTGAAAGGGGACAAGCCTTACGACTCTGAAGAGACGTCTGATTTCAAGATCCAAGGCGACAAGTTTATTTTGGCAAGGACGGATTTGTGTTCCTGATTGTCTAATTGACCAATATGTCAAACATTGGCATCGGAATGATACATCCCACGGACACTCCCGTGTTCTGGAGCAGGAGCTACGACACAGAGTGTACACACGGGACCTCAAGAGTGCCTGTGAGCGAGTTTCCAAAGGATGCAAGCAATGTCAGGCGAACATCCCGAAGAATCAAGAGGCAGAAGGACTACTGAAGGGATTACCAACTCCTGAGAGGTTGTTCGACAAGGTGACGGCGGATGTCTTCCAGTTGGGACAAATCCAAGAGGAATGTCTCTACACAAAGAAGCCAATCGATGGGGTTTTGTTAATTCAAGACCGCCACAGTGGCTACATCCAGGTCCTCCCTTGCAACACGAAGCATCTCACCTCTGAAATGGCTGCCAAGTGGACTGCAAGTCAGTGGATGAGTAACTGGGATGTTCCCAGTGAAATTCTGACGGACAGTGGGAAGGAGTTCATTGGGACTTGGTGGGAGAACATGTGTGCTCTATTGGGAGTTCATCATCTTCGTGCCCGAGTCTACGACCATCGAGCCCTCCCTGCTGAACGCGCTGGAAGAATTCTTATCAACATTCTGAGAAAATTTCTGGCGACTGAAAAAGACTACAATTGGTTGGAGACAATTTACTGTGTCTTGAGGAGATACCATCGGACCAAGAATTACACTGGATTAAGTCCGAATGAGCTTGTTTTTGGTCGTGAGAAAATGGGTCCAGGACCAGTGATGTATCATCCAAGGCAGTGCTACGACGCCTCACAATGGTTTGGAGGATCAAGGATTTAGAGTCCAAGTGGATCCAAGCCAAAGTGGAGAGTCAAGCAGATTGGTTGAAATTCAAAAATCAGTCGAGAGCACAAGGGAAACCCTTCGAGAAAGGCCAGCAAGTTTGGCTTCGTAAGTCAGACGAGACCCTGAAGGACGACAACAAATTGTTACCTTTGTGGGAAGGCCCATTCCAAGTCAGTGGTCAACTAAGTGAGACTACATTCAACCTTGAGGTTGAACCTGGCAGACATCAAGAAGTACATCGGGACCGTTTGAAGGGCGAAGTACCGTGCCCCAAAGGAAGGTTCAAGCCTCTCTATTGGACTTCGAAGTACCTGAGCGACAGGAAGATGGTCACCAGCAGTTTTGAGTTGGAGAAGATCCTTGATTACAAGAAAAATGCTCGAAACAAGTGGTACTTTCTGTGCAGATGGAAAGGATTCGGTCCAGAAGAAGACAAATGGGAGCCAGCTTCAAGCTTTATCCATGGATATACGGACACTTTCATCAAGTTCCTGAAGAAGCACCCTGAGATTGACCGTGAGCTCTCGCTGATCAACGATTGTGTCACCAAGGAAGACTTACAAGCACAAGAAGAAGCTCCAATCGTGGCAGAATCCATTCGAGACAAGATCTGATCAGAATTTAAACCGCCGAAAAACTTTCGAAAAGGTTTACGGTCTGCATATACCCTTGGCATTGGGACAAAACAGTCCTGGGGCATCGTCTATGTGGTTCGATGAACAGATGATGGGACATTCTCGGATCATCCTGCTCATCATTTCCATCATTCTCATCATGGTCATCATGTGAATCATGTGCTTCATCGTAGATGATTCCCATCGGAAGTTCCGAACGGCCTTTATCCTCAACCAAGACGACACTCTCAGTTTTGCTGTCGACTATGCCCCTCTACTCGCCTTGGGAAGGACTCGTTCGAGTTCGTGCTCATTACAGAGACTCTGGCACATGACTGAGTCTGATGCATTTCATGTGTTTGACGGATCTGCTGAGAATGTTAATTCAATCAGCTCTTACATTGGGACTGTTGGTTTGTTTTCCAATCGACCACTGTCAAAGGGCTTATATAGACCAAGTGACAACGATGGTGTTCTTACTTGTGTCGACTCGCTGTTCATCTGTGGACTGTGTTGGAATCCCTCTCAGAATCAGCTCAATTTGGCAAATTCCTGGTACCAAGCATTGGATGCTTATACATTCTGGGACTATAATGAGTCAATTACCCCTTCTGACTCATACTGGATTAAACATGAAGCCCTGGAGACAATACTGACAGTGTGATGTACACTCACTGGGTTTTCTTGGCTATCATTACTGACATGATTGAATTTCCATCATGGGAATCATCATCATCATGAGGATTTGACCTGGATTGGCTATGAATGAGAACTAGATTTCCGTTCAACGCAGCACACAGTATCTATCGACAATGATGTGGACCTATATTGGCTTGCTGCAGACTTCGCCGTCTTCAATCTGTGTGCGATTCACTGAACTTGGTCTCAATTCAGTCACATTTTGTACCGTAATCTGGCATCTGGTCTCATGACTGCAAATGACACCGACCAGTTTCACCTATCTTGGACTCCATGAAGGGATACCCTATTTTTTGGACGCTCGACGACATGGCGACACTCGTTTTCTGTTTTCTGGCAGTGGGATGTCAGATCCTGATTTCATCATGGATCATGGATCTTGATCATGCATGTACATTCTTCACTCAGACGTTCAATTTTTGAATTTTCGAGCTTGAACGAAGCTTTTTCTGTGTGCCCTACGGTACCTTTGCGTTTCTCTCAAGTCGATGGCCATCGCGAAGCACAGATCTCGGCACCAATTTGCTCAATTCAGCTCAATTTCTCACATTTTGTCATAGATTAGTCGGTTTTTGGTCACTTTCGCCGTTTCTTTCACTTCACTTGACCCAGCCTGACATACTGGCGTATTTTTTCAGAGGGGGAGTGTAACAGTAAGAAAGAGTGCTTTTCCATTGCTTGGAGGCATACTCTAGTTGTAGTAGAGATGCACTGATCATCCATGCATTTTTATCTTAGTATTGGTCCTACCAAAGATGGTGATAACACATTTTGACCTATGGAACCAAACACCCAATCAGGATATGGAGTGGACCCCTTAATCCCCTTTCAATGTGAAGCAAATCATCTTTTCCTGAGTTGACTGAGAACTGACATATCCAAGGCAGAGCCTATGAATTTATCTATGTTTTTCCATGAATTCTTAGCTATCCTAGTGGTATGCACACTAGGGGGCTGGGCACTTCTTTTTGAGAGGTCCCGGGTTCAATTCCTGGTCAGCCTAGCTAAGTAGGAAGATCCCATGTGACATGGCAGTGACCTCATCGCCACATGCCATGCCACCTCAGCACATATGGGACACAAAACAAAGAGTGCACATCTCCTGAGATGGCACTATGGAGATAGAGTGACCATGGGGCAGTTTTCCAACTCTTTTCCAAAAACATTTCAGCTATCTCTGTGAATATGCAATCCGATTTGACCTGAGCTGCAGTTTCTGTGAATATCCCTTCATCTTTCACTATTTACACTGCAGCCCTTCATGCTTTGATCCTGATTCTCTTCTCCTTGCATACTATTGGCTTCGGCTATCCTGGATTGACTGTATTTCATCAAAACAAAAGCTTTTCATCTCCAAAAACAAGCGGCAGGAAACCCTACACCAACAGCAAGCAGCAGGAGAGGCAAAACACAATGCTGAAACCACTATAAACTTTTCTGGTAGCAGAGTTGACAGTCTGTCTCTGCGCACCGGCAGCAACCCCGCGCCGTACATCCAGTGCGCCGAGTACAGGCACATATACGCAGAAGGGTGACTGAAGATGGACACAAGGAAGAAGGACGCCGACGTGAAGACAGCGCCAGCGCCAGAAAAGTTTATAGTGGTTTCAGCACTGTGTTTTTGCTTCTCCTGCTGCTTGCTGTTGCTGTAGGGTTTCCTGCTGCTTGTTTTGGATGATGAAAACCTTTTGTTTGCAGAAATAGAGTCAATAGAGTCAATCCAGGATAACCCAAGCCAGAAGTATGCAAGGAGAAGAGAATTCAGGATCAAAGCATGAAGGGCTGCAGTGTAAACAGTGAAAGATGATTGGATATTCACAGAAACTGCAACTCAGGTCACAAATGAATGCAAATTCACAAAGATAGCTGAAATGTTTTTGGAAAAGAGTTAGAAAACTGCCTCAGGATCACTCTCTCTCCATAGTGCCATCTTAGGAGATGTGCACTCTTTGTTTTGGGTCCCATATGTGCTGAGGTGGCATGGTATGTGGCGATGAGGTCACTGCCATGTCACATGGGATCTTCCTACTTAGCTAGGCTGACCAGGAATTGAACCCAGGACCTCTCAAAAAGAGGTGCCTAGCCCCCTAGGGTGCCTACCACTAGGGCAGATAAGTATTCATGGAAAAACATAGATAAATTCATAGGCTCTGCCTAGGATATGTCAGTGCTCAGTCAACTCAGGAAAAGATGTTTTACTTCACATTGAAAGGGGATTAAGGGGTCCACTCCATATCCTGATTGGGTGTTTGGTTCCATAGGTCAAAATGTGTTATCACCAGTTTTGTTGGGACCAATACTAAGATAAAAATGCATGGATGCTCAGTGCATCTCTAATACAACTAGAGTATGCCTCAAAGCAATGGAAAAGCATTTTTTCGTACTCCCCCCTTGTGCTGTGGTGGCAACCACTGTCGCATTTTAGGAAAAAGGGATTTTTTCTTGGCCTTTCCTTGGTTTCCACATCTACTTTAAAATACCTATAGTTTCCCTCACACTGAAAAATGGGCGCTCACCATGGCTGGCGCTCTTTTGCTGCTCTGTTTGTAACATATCCTACGAAAGACTCAGCGCTCATGGCGCTGCCGGGGCTCCTGTGGCTTGGTTGGGTTAGTATGGGAGCATGCCAAACATGTGCATATGCATCCCTCCCTCCAAGACGCAGCGTCGACACAAACCCAACGCAAGACACAATATACACACTCGCATGGTTTTTCGTAAACCTGCTGGCGACCTGTGACCTGTCTTAGGGCGCAGGGAGTCTCGGAAAAATTAAATTGCCCCTTGGTGGGGTCTTGGGTTCTGCTCAGTCTCTCCAGGCACCTGTGTTTCGGCCCGAACACGGCCTACTCAGCGAGGCTGCGCGTGGGTATCTGCAGAGGCAGGAATGGGAGAATCAGGACGAATCCACGCAAAAACGAAGCGACAACACCAAAATCCGTCAAATGACGGCCTAGAATTTTTCTGAAACGACACACCTGAGCAGAATCCAATTGTGCATCAGAAGCACATTTTTATAGAAATTATAGTCATCTCTGGATTTTTTAAATCCAGAAATTCATTCGCATAAAATGGCGGCGCACAGGAGCGGCTCCTAGCGAAGCGCCAGAAAATAGATTCGGGCCACCTCGCCCTCCTGTCGCCATCCTGTTGCCTCCCTGTCGCCTCCCTGTCGCTGTTTTGGCACTTTCAGCCCCCTGTCGCTCCCCTGTCGCTTGCCTGTCGCTTCCCTGTCGCTGTCCTGTCGCTCCCCTGTCGCTCTCCTGTCGCTTCCCTGTCGCTTTCGTGCCGCCCTCCTGTCGCTATCCTGTCGCTTCCTGTCGCTTCCTGTTGTTTCCTGTCGCCATGCTACTTTTTGCCTGGCGCCTTCCTGTCGCTCTCCTGTCGCTCTCCTGTCGTTCCCTCCTGTAGCTCTCTCGTCGCTATTTCCTGTTGCCTCCCTGTCGCCCTCCTGTCGCTTGCCTGTCGTCTTCCTGCCGCCTCTCTGTCGCCTCCCTGTCGCCTCCCTGTCGCCTCCCTGTCGCCCAACGTGGTAACCTGTCGCTCTCCTGTGGCTTGCCTGTCGCTTGCCTGTTGCTTGCCTGTCGTCTTCCTGCCGCCTCCCTGTCGCCTCCCTGTCGCCTCCCTGTCGCCTCCCTGTCGCCCAACGTGGTAACCTGTCGCTCTCCTGTCGCTTGCCTGTCGCTTGCCTGTCGCTTGCCTGTTGCCTTCCTGTCGCCTCCCTGTCGCCTCCCTGTCGCCTCCCTGTCGCCCAATGTGTTACCCTATCGATGGAAAGCCATAGATACCTCAAACAGGCAGTTCGATAGTACTAAAAATGTTCTTTGTTCATGCCAAATTGTGAGATCTCACCTTAGCAAACCTCCCCAAACGTGTGCAAAGCAATGATGCAAATTGTAGATCGATGGTTCAATCATTTGCATTGTTTGGCAATCCTAAATTCCTAACACTCTTGGTGATCTACTATGCACATTTGCATGGCCGCTCAGCTGTAGGCTCGCAACCATTTTGCAAATCAAACTGAATCTCACAATTATGTAGTACACACGCCGCCAAGAAGAAGTAGGTCAACTCATTATATTCGTACGATCCACCTCGGCTCTTAACTCGATTAAAAAGGCCAAACTTCTTGATGTTGGAGAATGCGTTTTCAATAGCAATGCGCTCCTGAGGTGCAATGATGAAAGAGCAACGTACTACACGAATCAAACATGGATTTATTTGGCTTTGGGCTTTTGCGTACTAGCATAAATACCTTGGACACCATTCGATTGAACCGGCGAACATAAACTTCCGCTACCACTTGTTGTGCATGTTGCCCAGGCCGTCTTCGACCATTGCCCCGGCCACCACCACGCTGAGCTTGACCTCTACCACCACCACCTCGACCTCCGCCTCTACCTCGTCCGGCTTGGCGCACAACGGGCTCCGGTCGTGGCCTCGGCAGCCGAGTAACCATGTTGGGACATGTCCGATAATGAAGGTCACCAAGTCGCATATCAGGGCGAGGCCCATCCCACACCCACGGAAGAGCAGCATCCATATCTCTCGTAATGTCTGCGTCGTAGGCCTAAAACAGACGAAAATAGGCAATTTGATGCAAAGGTGGATGGCCCCCACCTTTAAACGCGACGATTCGCAGTCTTGAGGTGTCGCATACTTTAGGAGGATACCACCACGAACAAGCGATGACTTCACGGCCCGGATTGATAAAAACGTTGAAAATAATGGCATGACCCTTCTTTTCTCCCTTATTGAACCAACGGCCTACTCAGCGAGGCTGCGCGTGGGTATCTGCAGAGGCAGGAATGGGAGAATTATGGACGAATCCACGCAAAAACGGAGCGACGACACCAAAATCCGTCAAATGACGGCCTAGAATTTTTCTAAGACAACACACCTGAGCAGAATCCAATTGTGCATCAGAAGCACATTTTTATAAAAATTATAGTCATCTCTAGATTTTTTAGATCCAGAAATACATACCCATAAAAAGGCGGCGCGCAGGAGCGGCTCCTAGCGAAGCGCCGGAAAATGAAGAAATAATGGAATTATAAACGTATGTCTCACGTAGTCTTGAAAATGACGAGACACACATTAATAAACAAACATACAGATTCCACTCACACTATTAGAAGAATCAAAAATTCAAGAATTCGAAAATCAATCGAAAAGACTTCAATGAATCAGGTATAAACTACAGGTATGCTCGTCTCGTATGCCGCATACACATTGCTCGTCTCGTGTCTCCGTGAACGAGTCTTGTAGCAGAGCTAACAAAGAGATAACGCGATAGAGGGATTGATTAGAAAGATTGCAGATGATTAGCGGTCAGATCAGGGTGATTAGACATACACACAAGTGCATAGCAACGTTCTTCGCGTGCGCCCCTCACTTGCTCCTTCTCTCTCCAGCGGTAGGTAAGGTGAGTAAGCCCAGGCGGGGCCACCCCCTGGTGGAGTCGTGATTGCGGTTGAGATGGGCAGGTTTGCCCACGCGTCTCGTGCATACTCGCGCATGCACACACGCATTAAAGGGTAGGCCACGCGAAGTGCGCACGGTAAACCTTGTTTAGGCTACCCAGGGGCTCCTCGGTACGTTCTTTAAGAGAACCTGAGGAGTCCCTTAAAGCTTGCTTGCTTGACAAGGGTAGCTGGTCCTCCAGCGTGTTTGCGGACAGTGTATTATAGGTCACACTGAGAAGGGTATAATACCTGGAGTGTGGCTTGGTTCCTCCGCTGCAAACGCCCTTTCATTTGCCTTTGTTTTACAGGTGGGCAGGTAGGGTGATTGGTGCAGCAGCATTTTTTATGCCCTGCTACACAAGGGCGCAGATCACACAAACAAGTAACTCCGCCTCTGCCTGTGGCAGAGCAGGGAGTCCGACTTCATAGACATCTGCGCCCTGCACGCAGAAGCACCTCCTCCCTCCAAGCCCTTGCAGGGGAAACGCGTTGTGGCGTCCCCTGTTAGGCCACAGTTGCTTAGCTGCGCTGTGTTCTCTTGTCATTTCACAGGAGGGTCGCTAGGACCCAGGACACCTTTGCCAGTAGAGTGTGCGCGGAGAACACCGCACGGTGATACGGTGTCCATCCACAGATAGAATCTTGTACGGCCCGAAGTATGGGTCATCGCTGGTAGAGCGAGGCCAGGCGGGTAGTCGACTGTGGTGCACCAGCACCCAGTCCCCCTCTTGGTAGGCGGCCGGTACTCGGTGCTTGTTCTTCTTGTTCCACTGACGCTCCCTCACTCTCTGGAGCATAGCCTTGGCCTTGTCCACCTTCGCTTGTTGCTCTTGGACCCATTCACCCACAGAAGAATGGGTGTCCTCTGGATAGGGGGCATGTAGGAACCATGCCGGGCGCCCGAGGAATAGCTCATGGGGCGAGTAGCCAGTAGCTGAACTCTCTTGGGAGTTCATCATCAAGGATATGACGGGGAGTAGTCTCACCCAGTCTCTGGTGGGTTCAGTTTTGCACCATATCCTCACATTCTCCTTGAGGACACGGATCTGTCGCTCACATAGGGGGTTGCTCGTGTGAGAGTAGGGAATCCCCGTAGACACCTGGACATTGAGGGATCTCAGGACCCTCTTGTACCAGCCAGTATCTGAGCGTACTCGTACGTCCTCATCGGAGTTGATCTCTTTGGGCGCCCCATAGACACAAAACCACTCCTCCAGGAGTATCTTGATAGTCTCCTCCCCGGTAATGTGCTTGGTACATGGGAACACCCTGGTAAACCTGGTCAACCCACAGGTTACCACGAGGGCGAAGTCATAGCCCCCGAACTTCGGCATCTCCGTGTAGTCCACGTATAGAACACTGTTGGCACAGCAAGGGATGGGCAGGGTCGAGTAGAGACCTCTGTCCCTGATATTCCCTGGTTTACAGGACCTGCACGGGCACTTGTCCACGATAGGCTGGAGGGTTTTCCGCAGTTGGTCGTCAGTCCACGTAGTGTGGAACCACTGCTTGAACAGCCTCAGGGTGCGGTCAGCACCCACATGACCACTGGACTCATGGGTCCACTTCAGCAGCGCTGGGACTCGGTCACTAGGCACCACGATACGGTCCTCGTGCCATAGGTAGCTCTTGTCCCTCTTCCACTGGTCTTGGTTGACCAGGAGGGGTTCAAGGCGTTTCTCCAGGCGCTTGTAGATGTCCCCGAACTCCTTCGGGTACTCCGATTGTTGGAGTCCATCCAGGGGGCGTATCATCGTCATGTTGAGGTCCAAGTGGACATCCATACGGCTGAACGCCTCCTTAGCCAGCGCTTCAGACCGGGCACCAATCAGGGCGTCGAAGTTGTTGCGGCTGATGTAGTCGGCGCACTCGTTCTTCAGTCCCTGGATATGGTGTACCGTCAGCCGTAGTTGACTGAGGTAGGTCCACCAGCGCCGTAGCTTGGCCTTCTCAGGTGGGGGACCCTTCTGGAAACTGCGGACCGGTTCTTGGTCGCACAGCCAGACCACAGGGTTACTCCCCAACAGTCGTGCTTGTGAGGATAGCACCAGCATACCCGCGAGTAATTCCTGCTCATAGGTGGAGTAGTTCCCCCTGGCCTGGTTCCACTTCCAGTTCCAGTGGCCCAGAGGTACTAGGACCCACTTGTCGTCAGGGTAGCTGTGCTTGAGGGTTCCATCTCGGTTGAGACCTTCCGTCCCCCATTGGGAAATGGCCGAGTCGAATTCCTCCTTCTCTAGTGCTTGCCATTGGAACAACGTTCCACCACCGCCCACATTGCTGGCGTCGGTCACCAGGGGAATCCCCCCCTGTGCCCTAGGCACACCCAAGCACTTAGCGTTGGCTACCTTGTCTTTGAGCTCGTCAAACGCTTGTTGCTCTTGTGGGCCCCAGCGCCAAGTAGTACTCTTCTTGATCAAGTCCGTCAGAACGGCGCTGGTGTAGGTGAAGTTCTTGATGTGGCGGCGGTAGAAGTTGCACGCCCCAATGAAACTGCGTACATCATGAAGTCCTTTCTTGGGGTCTTCGTGTCGTACCTTGGCATCCATCAGGGGTTTGGCCTTAGAGGCCGCTGGGGTCCACCACCCATAGCCAACGTCAAACCCCAGGTACTGCATGGTCTTCTGCATGAACTCACACTTCTCCAGCTTGAGTCGTGTGTGGTTCTCCTGGCAGACCGCAAAGAGCTCACCCAAGAGGATTAGGTGATCCTCCTGGGTATTGGTCCCGAGGCATACATCGTCGATGTGAGCCTCCATCTGGGCACCACGGGATATGAGCTCCTGCACCTTAGGTCTCCTTCGTAGGATGGACAAGATCTTGTTCATCAGCTCTTGGAATAGAGCGGGTGCGTTAGGCACGCCAAACGGCATGACCTTCCACTTGAACACCCTCCCCTGAGGGGTGATGAAGGCCAGTAGCTCCTGTGCGTTGGGCGTCAGGTCCACTTGCCAGAATCCGCTTCGCTTGTCCATCCTGGTCTTGTAGCGGCAGGAGGCTATCTTCTCCAGGGTAGACTCCATATTGGGAATGGACCCTGAGTGGTTCAGCGTCTTCTTGTTCAGCTCTCCGTAGTCCACTACCAGCCGTTTGGCTGTAGACCCAGGTTTAGCCACCAGGAAACAGGGACTGCAGTGTAGGGGGTAGTCCCCGTCCTTGTACTCCAGGACTAGGCCAGCGTCGATACATTCTTGTATCTGTCGCTCGATCTCGTCGGCCTGCTCTTTAGGAGCTGGATAGGGTCTCCTCCGGATCTTGTGACCCACGAACTCGGGTTTCAGCTTGAGGTCCATCTGTACCAGTTTATCACATGAGGCTGGAGGGGGTAGTTCGCCGAACACCTCCAGATAGGTCCTTATAAGCTTCTGTACCCGCGGGTCCAATACCTTGATCTTGTCCTCCATGTCCTCGTCAGAGTGTAAGTTGCTTGCCCCCTGTATAGACGTCGGGAGGTGGTCCTCCACCGACTCTTCGCCCGTGGTAGTGTCCTTCAGCCCTTGGTAGGCATATAGAATGTCTTGTTCAACCATCTCCGGTGGACGATGGCAACATAGGCATGCTCGAGGGGGTTCACATACACATTCCTCCGAGAGGTCGTCCTCCTCTCGGGTCCTCACATGGGCGCCCCACACGCTCTTCATGAGCTTAAGATCCACCTCCCTTTGCCAGGTGGTGATCTTCTGTTCGAGGTCCTCCTTCAATTTGGATAGGTCTCCCATACGTCCTTGCTTCAGTGGCCATGAGCTGCGGGTAGGCTTCGCGTAGCATAGCTTTTTCGCCACCAACTTCCTCTTGGAATCCACATACTCCCTGAGCCTGGATCGAGGGTCCAGCTCCTCGTCCACGGGGTCTTCCACCCTCATGGAGAGTAGGGGTTTCAGTGGGGCGACGTACTCGGCGTTCTCGACTTCCTCCAGACAGGTCTGCACGAAGAAGGCGTCGTGCTCAGTCTCGTCGTCTGAGTGGATAGAGCTAGGTAGCTCAGATAGTCCACACTCAGAGACTCCATCAGGAAGAGGTACATGGCAGGGAGAGTTGGGGGCGTTGGTGTCAGTCACGTTGTACTCATCTCCTCCGGGTGTAGTCTCAACAGCATCTTGAGGTCGTAGGCGATCCTTCAAGTCACCCAAGGCGAGTCCATCGCTTTCTCGTTGTATAGTCTGGACCAGAGTCGGGTCCAGGTCCTCCCAGGGGATGGTGGTAAGACTTTCGTCTACCACGCTGAGCATACTTCCCCATCCGGGCTTCCCAATAGGCGTCTTGCGTCCCAGAGGCACGTAGATGGCCTCATCAGGCAAACGAACAGAGCTGATAGTCAGCCTGTCCAGGAGGTTTCGCCAGTACTCGTTGCCCCCATGGGCTCCCCAATCGGGGGAACACAGGACCATACGGGAACGTTCCAAGGCCACCTTGGTCAGCACTCTCCCCAGTTCACTGAATCTGGGGTTCCCGTAGGCCATCCCGAAAGAGGGCCAGTAAAATATGTAGCTGCAGTTCTTCCCCTTGCTGCAGTATAGGTCCAGTACATGCTGCTTGTCGCTGGCGAACAGCTACACACTTAGGTCTTCTCGAGAGTAACCCAACTCCTTCAGACCTTGGTCTAGGACCTCCCCCAATAGTTGATAGTCCTCAGTTTTGGAGGCCGCCATCATATTCGAGGGCTCCTCCTTCGATAGTCTCAGGTAACTGGAGGTATGTTCCGACTGCTCCAGTGGCACAGACTCTCTGCCACTGCCGTGGTCCACGTAGAGGAGGTAGGGCGCTTGCAGCGTCAGGGATTGTATCTGGGAGTGCTGTACGAAGAAGTCAGTACCCAGTACAAAGTCGAAGACCTCAGTGTCCATCACATAGAACCGATGGGCGATAGTCCTGGAACCCATAGGTACCTCCACTTCACAGTCCCCGCAGCTGTGCACCACATGTCCATCCCCCATGCGTATAGCAGCGGTGGTCATGGTGTTCTTCAGGCTCCCACAAGGTAAAATTTTCTTGGCCACTATAGATATTGTGGCGCCAGTATCCAATACTCCCAGGTATTCGCGTCCCCCTAGTCGGATACGTACCCAAAACACCAGGTCTTGGGTGCCACCAGAGCGTCCCCGTCAGAACTCCGCGGGACAGGTCACCTCGAACCCCTTGTTCCGCAATTTGCGGGCCATCCTCATGAAACGGCTCCTCTTCTTAGCGTTGCCGTCATCACCACCTTCATGCTCACGCTTGGCTCCTTGTTCTTGCTGGGCCTGCGTCTGTGAGCGTGTGGTAGGACCAGATTGCCCTCCAGAGGGCTCGGAGTTCCCCCCCGGATTAGGGTTGGGGTTGCCTCCGTTCTTGTCCTTCTTCTTGTTGTCGGGCTGGCGGTTAGCGCCTCCTCCTCGTCCACCTTGACCTTTGTCTTGCCCTTGACCACGTCCTTTCGACTTGCCCTTGCCGGAGTCGTTGCCTTTGCCTTTGCCTCCACCTTTGCCGGAGCCTTTGCCAGGATCTTCCCCCTTAAGCTTCGCCGATAGGCGTTGCTTATGGTAGCACTCATCCTCGTAGTGCTTCCGCTTACCGCAGAATGCACACATGATGGTGCAGCGGTAATGATCCGGCAGCTTCGCTTTGGCGCCGGTGTTCTTTTCCTGCTGCTTCCCCTGGACTACGAAGCAGTCTCGCTGCTCGCAGTCAGAGGCGTGCTGCAGGTGGCCCTGCTCGTCTCTGGCGTCACACCAGAATAGCTCCTTCGGGTTCTCCATAGTACGGGCGTGGGCGTGTTTGGGGGTAGTCCCCTGCCCAGGTCGGGACCCTTGGTACCGTTTGCCATGGCCTCCAGAACCTCCACCACCAGGACGGTAGTTGTTCAAGTGCTGGTCGCTCTCCTTCTCCCTCGCCATCTCCAGGAGTAGCACGCATAGATCCTCGTAGTGGAGGGATCTAGCCTTGCGCTCAGCCGTCAAACGGCACTCGTCCCATAGCTCTCGAGGGAGCTTGGCCACCAACCAGAACAGCAGGTGGTCGCTGCTGTAGGAACCGGGCATCAGTCGTCCAGCCCAGTGATCCAGGTCAGCCAACAGCTCAGAGACCCTGCCAGGTTTGGGGTTGTTGGGCAGAACGGGCAGGTTCTGGATCTCGGCCCTGATGGAGAGGTCGGTTTCGTAGGTCGGGTACTGCCTCTCCAGGGCAACCAACACATCGGCAAAGGTGGCGGAGTTAGTCACGATCTGCCTGACCATCTTCTCCAGGTACTTGGTCTTGCAGCACTGCAAGAGCAGATCGCACTTCACTAGCCCACTAGCGTGGGTTTGGCCGGTCAATCGTAGGAACCGACCAAAGTTCTCAGCGAACTCGCTGAGGTCCTTGCCTGTGAACTCAGGCAGGTTCATCACGATCTTGGAGGTGGCTATAGCCTTCGCCTCCTGAGCTCGGCGTCCTTCAGGGCGTCGGGTCTTCTTCTTCTTCTTCTTCTTCTTCTTACCCTTTGGATCCTCGGGGTCCTCCGGGTCATCGTCCTCCGAGGGCAAAGAAGAATCCATCGACGGCGGCTCGTCGTCGGAGGGTTCTCCGCCTAGATCACTGGAGCCGTAAGGCTCCACGTCCACCATAGCCCTCAAGGCTGTCAGCCCCAGCAGGTCCAGCTCGGCCCTCGTCGAGTTCGTCACGTGGCTGTAGGGCGGCTGGGCCGTTCTCGGCACGAAGGGACTTCTCGGAATAGCTGCAGGCGTCGGCATCGGTCTGCTCCTCAGGCTCCCCAGGGTATTTGTCAACCCTGACGCCAGGTGGTTAGCCTGTACTCGTTGGGGTGACATTCCCGCCGAGATAGGTGACGCATGGGGCGGGATCATCAGGGGCTCCAGTTTCTCCCTGATCTCTTGAGTGAGGTCGCCCACGATTTTTGAAGTGGCTCCTCGGAGCACCTCGTTGATTTCTGACCGCGTCAAGGACCTGTTGGAGGATCTTCCCGATCCTCTACTCCTGCCTCCAAGAGACTCTGGTCCTCTCCTCAACCCACTCAAGGGTGCATACCCAGGTGCATACCCAGGAGCATACCCTGGAACATCCATATAGGTTCCAGTAGCGTGTAGTGGATGGGGAAAGTCAGCCGCATACCATCGCGGCGCAGAGCTGGAAGCCACCGGCTCACTGGCAGTAGTTGCCTCATGGAGCGCACTCCTAGGTGGGCCCATACCATAGGCGGGGTAGTGAGGCATGCCAGTAAAGCCTGTGTCCTCTGCCATAGGCGGGTTGGTTGTGGAAGTGGATGTTGCAGCGGCTGGGAGTGTGGTGATCATAGGACAGGGTGATGCGTGGAGGCCAGAAGCGCTTGGTGCGCCTTTGAAGGTAGGGTCATGCGTCGGGTCTTGCCCTTGTTCCTCTCCTTTGTCTGCTTCTTCTCCAGCATCCTTCTCGCTCTCTCTTCTCTTCCTCTTCACAGGCTGAGTGACCACGACCACCTCTTCGACGGACAGGGCCCCGAAGGCCGTCTGGAGTCCATCCAGGGAGTCCTCAGCCGCATCCACTGGCCCATGTAAGGGCTCCGCCGAAGGTACAGCGCCAGGTGCTGGCCTTGCCGGTGCCTCAGGCGCTGGCGCTGTCTTCGCGTCGGCGTCCTCCTTTCTTGGATCCATCTTCTTTCACCCTTCAGCTTATATTTGCCCGTACTCGGCGCACTGGATGTACGGCACGGGGTTGCTGCCGGTGTGCAGAGACAGGCTGCCTCTTGCTAGCAGAAAAGTTTATAGTGGTTTCAGCACTGTGTGTTTGCTTCTCCTGCTGCTTGCTGTTGCTGTAGGGTTTCCTGCTGCTTGTTTTGGATGATGAAAACCCTTTGTTTGCAGAAATAGAGTCAATAGAGTCAATCCAGGATAACCCAAGCCAGAAGTATGCAAGGAGAAGAGAATTCAGGATCAAAGCATGAAGGGCTGCAGTGTAAACAGTGAAAGATGATTGGATATTCACAGAAACTGCAACTCAGGTCACAAATGAATGCAAATTCACAAAGATAGCTGAAATGTTTTTGGAAAAGAGTTAGAAAACTGCCTCAGGATCACTCTCTCTCCATAGTGCCATCTTAGGAGATGTGCACTCTTTGTTTTGGGTCCCATATGTGCTGGGGTGGCATGGTATGTGGCGATGAGGTCACTGCCATGTCACATGGGATCTTCCTACTTAGCTAGGCTGACCAGGAATTGAACCCAGGACCTCTCAAAAAGAGGTGCCTAGCCCCCTAGGGTGCATACCACTAGGGCAGATAAGTATTCATGGAAAAACATAGATAAATTCATAGGCTCTGCCTTGGATATGTCAGTGCTCAGTCAACTCAGGAAAAGATGTTTTACTTCACATTGAAAGGGGATTAAGGGGTCCACTCCATATCCTGATTGGGTGTTTGGTTCCATAGGTCAAAATGTGTTATCACCAGTTTTGGTGGGACCAATACTAAGATAAAAATGCATGGATGCTCAGTGCATCTCTAATACAACTAGAGTATGCCTCAAAGCGATGGAAAAGCACTTTTTCTTACTGCGCCTGAGGCACCAGCAAGGCCAGCACCTGGCGCTGTACCTTCGGCGGAGCCCTTACATGGGCCAGTGGAAGCGGCTGAGGACTCCCTGGATGGACTCCAGACGGCCTTCGGGGCCCTGTCTGTCGAAGAGGTGGTCTCTCAGCCTGTGAAGAGGAAGAGAGAGAGCGAGAAGGATGCTGGAGACGAAGCAGACGAAGGAGAGGAACAAGGGCAAGACCCGACGCATGACCCTACCTTCGAAGGCGCACCAAGCGCTTCTGGCCTCCACGCATCACCCTCTCCTTTAACCACCACACTCCCAGTCGCTGCAACATCCACTCCCACAACCAACCCGCCTATGGCAGAGGGCACAGGCTTTACTGGCATGCCTCCCTACCCCGCCTATGGTATGAGCCCACCTACCACTGCGCTCCCTGAGGCAACTACTGCCAGTGAGCCTTTGGCTTCCAGCTCTGCGCCGCGATGGTATGCGGCTGAATATCCCCGTCCACTACCCGCTACTGGAACCTATGTGGATGTTCCTGGGTATGCACCTGGCTATGCAACCTTGAGTGGGTTGAGGAGAGGACCTGAGTCTCTTGGTGGCAGGAGTAGAGGATCGGGGAGATCCTCCAACAGGTCCCTGACGCGGTCGGAGATCAACGAGGTGCTCCGAGGAGCCACTTCAAAAATCGTGGGCGACCTCACTCAAGAGATCCCTGAGAAACTGGAGCCCCTGATGATCCCGCCACAAGCGTCACCTACTACGGTGGGAATGTCACCCCGAGGAGTACAGGCCAATCACCTGGCGGCAGGGTTGACAAACACCCTGCGGAGCCTGAGGAGCCGACCGATGCCGACTCCTGCAGCTATACCGAGAAGTCCATTCGTACCGAGAACGGCCCAGCCGCCTTACAGCCACGTGACGAACTCGACGAGGGCCGAGCTGGACAGGCTGGGGCTGACAGCCTTAAGGGCAATGGTGGACGTGGAGCCTTATGGCTCTAGTGATCCTGGCGGAGACCCCTCCGACGATGAGCCGCCGTCGATGACTTCAACTTCGCCCTCGGAGGACGATGACCCGGAGGACCCCGAGGACCCAAAGGGTAAGAAGAAGAAGAAGAAGAAGAAGAAGACCCGACGCCCTGAGGGACGCAGGTCTCAGGAGGCGAAGGCTATTGCCACCTCCAAGATCGTGGTGAACCTGCCTGAGTTCACAGGCAAGGACCTCAGCGAGTTCGCTGAGAACTTTGGCCGGTTTCTACGATTGACCGGCCAAACCCACGCTAGTGGGCGAGTGAAGTGCGATCTGCTCCTGCAGTGCTGCAAGACCAAGTACCTGGAGAAGCAGGTCAGGCAGATCGTGACTAACTCCGCCACCTTTGCCGATGTGTAGGTTGCCCTGGAGAGGCAGTACCCAACCTACGAAACCGACCTCTCCATCAGGGCCGAGATCCAGAACCTGCCCGTGCTGCCCAACAACCCCAAACCTGGCAGGGTCTCTGAGCTGTTGGCTGACCTGGATCACTGGGCTGGACGACTGACGCCCGGTTCCTACAGCAGCGACGACCTGCTGTTCTGGTTGGTGGCCAAGCTCCCTCGAGAGCTATGGGACGAGTGCCGTTCGACGGCGGAGCGCAAGGCTAGATCCCTCCGCTACGAGGATCTATGCGTGCTACTCCTGGAGCTGGCGCTGGAGAAGGAGAGCGACCAGCACTTGAACAACTACCGTCCTGGTTGTGGAGGTTCTGGAGGCCATGGCAAAGGGTACCAAGGGTCCCGACCTGGGCAGGGGACTACCCCCAAACACGCCCACGCCCGTATCATGGAGAACGGGAAGGAGCTATTCTGGTGTGATGCCAGAGACGAGCAGGGCCACCTGCAGCACGCCCGTGACTGCGAGCAGCGAGACTGCTTCGTAGTCCAGGGGAAGCAGCAGGAAAAGAACACCGGCGCCAAAGCGAAACTGCCGGATCATTACAGGTGCACCATCACGTGTGCATTCTGCGGGAAGCGGAAGCACTACGAGGATGAGTGCTACCATAAGCAACGCCTATCGGCGAAGCTTAAGGGTGAAGATCCTGGCAAAGGCTCCGGCAAAGGTGGAGGCAAAGGCAAAGGCAACGACTCCGGCAAGGGCAAGTCGAAAGGACGTGGTCAAGGGCAAGACAAGGGTCAAGGTGGACGAGGGGGAGGCGCTAACCGCCAGCCCGACAACAAGAACAAGGACAAGAACGGAGGTAACCCCAACCCTAATCCGGGGGGGAACTCCGAGCCCTCTGGAGGGCAATCTGGTCCTACCACACGCTCACAAACGCAGGCCCAGCAAGAACAAGGAGCCAAGCGTGAGCATGAAGGTGGTGATGACGGCAACGCCAAGAAGAGGAGCCGTTTCATGAGGATGGCCCGCAAATTGCGGAACAAGGGGTTCGAGGTGACCTGTCCCGCGGAGTTCTGACGGGGACGCTCTGGTGGCACCCAAGACCTGGTGTTTTGGGTACGTATCCGACTAGGGGGACGTGAATACCTGGGGGTATTGGACACTGGCGCCACCATATCTATAGTGGCCAAGAAAATTTTACCTTGTGGGAGCCTGAAGAACACCATGACCACCGCTGCTATACGCATGGGGGATGGACATGTGGTGCACAGCTGCGGGGACTGTGAATTGGAGGTACCTATGGGCTCCCGGACTATCGCCCATCGGTTCTATGTCATGGACACTGAGGCCTCCGACTTTGTACTGGGTACTGACTTCTTCGTACAGCACTCCCAGATACAATCCCTGACGCTGCAAGCGCCCTACCTCCTCTACGTGGACCACGGCAGTGGCAGAGAGTCTGTGCCACTGGAGCAGTCGGAACATACCTCCAGTTACCTGAGGCTATTGAAGGAGGAGCCCTCGAATATGATGGCGGCCTCCAAAACTGAGGACTATCAACTATTGGGGGAAGTCCTAGACCAAGGTCTGAAGGAGTTGGGTTACTCTCGAGAAGACCTGAGTGTGGAGTTGTTCGCCAGCGACAAGCAGCATGTACTGGACCTTTACTGCAGCAAGGGGAAGAACTGCAGCTACAAATCTTACTGGCCCTCTTTCGGGATGGCCTACGGGAACCCCAGATTCAGTGAACTGGGGAAGGTGCTGACCAAGGTGGCCTTGGAACGTTCCCGTATGGTCCTGTGTTCCCCCGATTGGGGAGCCCATGGGGGCAACGAGTACTGGCGAAACCTCCAGGACAGGCTGACTATCAGCTCTGTTTGTTTGCCTGATGAGGCCATCTACGTGCCTCTGGGACGCAAGACGCCTATTGGGAAGCCCGGATGGGGGAGTATGCTCAGCGTGGTGGACAGAGGTCTTACCTCCATTCCCTGGGAGGATCTGGACCCGACTCTCGTCCAGGCTATACAACGGGAAAGCGATGGACTCGCCTTGGGTGACTTGAAGGATCGCCTACGACCTCAAGATGCTGTTGAGACTACACCCGGAGGAGATGAGTACGTCGTAACTGACACCAACCCCCCCAACTCTCCCTGTCATGTACCTGTTCCTGATGGAGTCTCTGAGTGTGGACTATCTGAGCTACCTAGCTCTATCCACTCAGATGATTCGTGCAGACCTGTGCGGAGGAAGTGGAGAACGCCGACTACGTCGTCCCACTAAAACCCCTATTCTCCATGACGGTCGAAGACCCCGTGGACGAGGAGCTGGACCCTCGATCCAGGCTCAGGGGGTATGTGGATTCCAAGAGGAAGTTGGTGGCGAGAAAGCTATGCTACGCGAAGCCTACCCGCAGCTCATGGCCACTGAAGCAAGGACGTATGGGAGACCTATCCCAATTGAAGGAGGACCTCGAACAGAAGATCACCACCTGGCAAAGGGAGGTAGACCCTAAGCTCATGAAGAGCGTGTGGGGCGCCCATGTGAGGACCCCAGAGGAGGACGACCTCTCGAAGGAATGTGTATGTGAACCCCCTCGAGCATGCCTATGTTGCCATCGTCCACCGGAGATGGTTGAACAAGACCTTCTATATGCCTACCAAGGACTGAAGGATACTACCACGGGCGAAGAGTCGGTGGAGGACCACCTCCCGGCGTCTATTCAGGGGGCAAGCAACTTACACTCTGACGAGGACTTGGAGGACAAGATCAAGGTATTGGACCCGCGGGTACAGAAGCTTATAAGGACCTATCTGGAGGTGTTCGGAGAACTACCCCCTCCAGCCTCATGTGACAAGCTGGTACAGATGGACCTCAAGCTGAAACCCGAGTTCGTGGGTCACAAGATCCGGAGGAGACCCTATCCAGCTCCTAAAGAGCAGGCCGACGAGATCGAGCGACAGATACAAGAATGTATCGACGCTGGCCTAGTCCTGCAGTACAAGGACGGGGACTACCCCCTACACTGCCGCCCTTGTTTCCTGGTGGCTAAACCTGGGTCTACAGCCAAACGGCTGGTAGTGGACTACGGAGAGCTGAACAAGAAGACGCTGAACTACTCAGGGTCCATTCCCAATATGGAGTCTACCCTGGAGAAGATAGCCTCCTGCCGCTACAAGACCAAGATGGACAAGAGGAGCGGATTCTGGCAAGTGGACCTGACGCCCAACGCAAAGGAACTACTGGCCTTCATCACCCCTCAGGGGAGGGTGTTCAAGTGGAAGGACATGCCGTTTGGCGTGGCTAACGCACCCGCTCTATTCCAAGAGCTGATGAACAAGATCTTGTCCATCCTACGAAGGAGACCTAAGGTGCAGGAGCACATATCCCGTGGTGCCCAGATGGAGGCTCACATCGACGATGTATGGCTCGGGACCAATACCCAGGAGGATCACTTAATCCTCTTTGGTGAGTTCTTTGCGGTCTGCCAGGAGAACCACACACGACTCAAGCTGGAGAAGTGTGAGTTCATGCAGGAGACCATGCAGTACCTGGGGTTTGACGTTGGCTATGGGTGGTGGACCCCAGCGGCCTCTAAGGCCAAACCCCTGATGGATGCCAAGGTACGACACGAAGACCCCAAGAAAGGACTTCATGATGTACGCAGTTTCATTGGGGCGTGCAACTTCTACCGCCGCCACATCAAGAACTTCACCTACACCAGCGCCGTTCTGACGGACTTGATCAAGAAGAGTACTACTTGGCGCTGGGGCCCACAAGAGCAACAAGCGTTTGACGAGCTCAAAGACAAGGTAGCCAACGCTAAGTGCTTGGGAGTGCCTAGGGCACATGGGGAGATTATACTGGTGACCGACGCCAGCAATGTGGGCGGTGGTGGAACGTTGTTCCAATGGCAAGCACTAGAGAAGGAGGAGTTCGACTCGGCCATTTCCCAATGGGGGACGGAAGGTCTCAACCGAGATGGAACCCTCAAGCACAGCTACCCTGACGACAAGTGGGTCCTAGTACCTCTGGGCCACTGGAACTGGAAGTGGAACCAGGCCAGGGGAAACTACTCCACCTATGAGCAGGAATTGCTCGCGGGTATGCTGGTGCTATCCTCACAAGCACGACTGTTGGGGAGTAACCCTGTGGTCTGGCTGTGCGACCAAGAACCGGTCCGCGGTTTCCAGAAGGGTCCCCCACCTGAGAAGGCCAGGCTACGGCGCTGGTGGACCTACCTCAGTCAACTACCGCTGACGGTACACCATATCCAGGGAGTGAAGAACGAGTGTGCCGACTACATCAGCCGCAACAACTTCGACGCCCTGATTGGTGCCCGGTCTGAAGCGCTGGCTAAGGAGGCGTTCAGCCGTATGGACGTCCACTTGGACCTCAACATGACGATGATACGCCCCCTGGATGGACTCCAACAATCGGAGTACCTGAAGGAGTTCGGGGATATCTACAAGCGCCTGGAGAAACGCCTTGAACCCCTCCTGGTCAACCAAGACCAGTGGAAGAGGGACAAGAGCTACCTCTGGCACGAGGACCGCATCGTGGTGCCTAGTGACAGAGTCCCAGCGCTGCTGAAGTGGACCCATGAGTCCAGCGGTCAGGTGGGTGCTGACTGTACCCTGAGGCTGTTCAACCAGTGGTTCCACACTACGTGGACTGACGATCAACTGCGGAAAACCCTCCAGCCTATCGTGGACAAGTGCCCGTGCAGGTCCTGTAAACCAGGGGATATCAGGGACAGAGGTCTCTACTCGACCCTGCCCATCCCTCACTGTGCTAACAGTGTTCTATACGTGGACTACATGGAGATGCCGAAGTTCGGGGGCTATGACTTTGCCCTCGTGGTAACCTGTGGGTTGACCAGGTTTACCAGGGTGTTCCCATGTACCAAGCACATTACCGGGGGGGAGACTATCAAGATACTCCTGGAGGAGTGGTTTTGTGTCGATGGGGCGCCCAAGGAGATCAACTCCGATGAGGACGTACGAGTACGCTCAGATACTGGCTGGTGCAAGAGGGTCCTGAGATCCCTCAATGTCCAGGTGTCTACGGGGATTCCCTACTCTCACACGAGCAACCCCCTATGTGAGCGACAGATCCGTGTCCTCAAGGAGAATGTGAGGATATGGTGCAAAACTGAACGCACCAGAGACTGGGTGAGACTACTCCCCGTCATATCCTTGATGATGAACTCCCAAGAGAGTTCAGCTACTGGCTACTCGCCCCATGAGCTATTCCTAGGGCGCCCGGCGTGGTTCCTACATGCCCCCTATCGGGAGGACACCCATTCTTCTGTGGGTGAATGGGTCCAAGAGCAACAAGCGAAGGTGGACAAGACCAAGGCTATGCTCCAGAGAGTGAGGGAGCGTCAGTGGAACAAGAAGAACAAGCACCGAGTACCGGCCACCTACCAAGAGGGGGACTGGGTGCTGGTGCACCACAGTCGACTACCCGCCTGGCCACGCTCTACCAGCGATGACCCATACTTCGGGCCGTACAAGATTCTATCTGTGGATGGACACCGTATCACCGTGCGGTGTTCTTCCCGTCTAGAGGGGACCCTGGTGTGCACTGCTCAACACCTGAAGCGCTACTATGATCCTGAAGACCTCTGTGGGGAGGAGTGGGAGCTGAACGACGAGGAAATCGCCGCTCTGGACCTACAAGGGGCTGCCAGCCCTATGGAAGTTGAAGGTGAACTCCCCAACATGAACGCCGGGGAGATGGCTAAGGAGGGCTTCTACCTGGTGAAGTCTGTCCTATGCCACCGCTATCGCCAGGGTTGGCGCTTCCTCACCCTCTGAAAAGGGTTTGGAGTCGAAGAGGCCACCTGGGAGCCCTTCTCTGCATTTGTTCTACCTGAGGGACGCCTAAACGCAGTTCTGGTGGACTACTTGTCCCAGAACAACCTTGGTGAGTTGCTGAGGCTCGCTGAGACGCTTGCCTCCAAGACTAAAGATAGGGACTGAACCTTACCCTTACCTGCCAAAGCGTATGTGTGAGTGTGCTATTCCTAAGGTCCTGAGAGCAAGCCGCAGAAGTGGTGTCCTAATTATACCCAGGTCTGCACGCTTGCTAAACCTGGAGGGTTGGCTTATTGGTGCCACAGGGTACGCCCCGGGTCTCCCCTCCCCTAAGCGCCCAATTTCTGTGCTGGCGCAAAACCTTTGGGGAATACCCAGCGTACTAATCCAGGTATTGTTTTCCCTACCTATCTGTCTACTACAGGGAGGGGTGGCCAAAAGCTATGAAGGCATGAAAACGCCGTTTTGCTAAATGGCCAAAACACTGATTTAACCACTGCCACAGCCCACCAACCCTGGTAAAATTGCAGGAAACGAGTGGGACAGTGACACACGCACTACAGGTCCTACACACCCTACAGTGGCACCATCCTGGTGGGCGAGCACTGGGGCAACTGGCTCAAGCCCCTACTCAGGACTACCACTCCTACACGCAAACTCTACTTGGTGTTGTTGAAGAACATGTCGTGGGTCCTAGCGACCCTCCTGTGAAGAGGACAAGAGAACACAGCGCTGCTAAGCAACTGTGGCCTAACAGGGGACGCCACAACGCGTTTCCCCTGCTAGGGCTTGGAGGGAAGAGGTGCTCTTGCATGCACGGCGCATATGTCGATGGAGTCGGACTCCCTGCTCTGCCACAGGCAGAGGGGAGTTGCTTGTTTGTGTGATCTGCGCCCTTGTTTAGCAGGGCATGAAAAAAATGGTATGCTGCTGCACCATTCACCCTACCTGCCCACCTGTAAAACAAAGGCAAATGAAGGGGCGTTTGCGGCGGAGGAACCAAGCCACACTCCAGGTATTATACCCTTCTCAGTGTGACCTATAATACACTGTCCGCAAACACGCTGAAGAATCAGCTACCCCTGTCAAGCAAGCAAGCGTTAAGGGACTCCTCAGGTTCTCTTAAAGAACGTACCGAGGAGCCCCTGGGTAGCCTAAACAAGGTTTACCGTGCGCACTTCGCGTGGCCTACCCTTTAATGCGTGTGTGAATGCGCGAGCATGCACTTGTAGCGTGGGCAAACCTGCCCATCTGACTCTCAATCACGACTCCACCAGGGGGTGGCCCCACCTGGGCTTACTCACCTTGCCTACCGCTGGAGAGAGAGAGCAGGTGAGGGGCGCACGCGAAGAACGTTGCTAATCACCCTGATCTGACCGCTAATCATCTGCAATCTTTCTAATCAATCGCTCTATCGCGTCCTATCGTTGTTAGCGCTGCTACAAGACTGGTTCACGGAGACACGAGACGAGCAATGTGTATGCGGCATACGAGACGAGCATACCTGTAGTTTATACCTGATTCATTGAAGTCTTTTTCGTTGATTTTCGAATTCTTGAATTTTTGATACTTCTATTAGTGTAAGTGGAATCTGTATGTTTATTTATTAATGTGTGTCTCGTCATTTTCAAGACTACGTGAGACATACGTTTATAATTCCATTATTTCTTCATTTTCCGGCGCTTCGCTAGGAGCCGCTCCTGCGCGCCCCCTTTTTATGCGTATGAATTTCTGGATTCAAAACATGTAGAGATGACTAAAATTTTTATAAAAATGTGCTTCTGATGCACAATTGGATTCTGCTCAGGTGTGTTGTCTTAGAAAAATTCTAGGCCGTCATTTGACGGATTTTGGTGTCGTCGCTTCGTTTTTGCGTGGATTCGTCCATAATTCTCCCATTCCTGCCTCTGCAGATACCCACGCGCAGCCTCGCTGAGTAGGCCGTGTTCTGGCCGAAACGCAGCAGCCTGGAGAGACTGAGCAGAAACCAAGACCCCACCAAGGGGCAATTTAATCTCCTGACGACTCCCTGCGCCCTAAGACAGGTCACAGGTCGCCAGCAGGTTTACCAGAACCCATGCGAGTGTGCATATTGTGTCTTGCGTTGGGTTTGTGTCGCGCTGCGTCTTGGAGGGAGGGATGCACATGCACATGTTTTGGCATGCTCCCAAACTAACCCAACCAAGCCACAGGAGCCCCGGCAGCGCCATGAGCGCTGAGTCTTCTGTAGGAAATGTTACAAACAGAGCAGCAAAAGAGCGCCAGCCATGGTGAGCGCCCATTTTTCTGTGTGAGGGAAACTATAGGTATTTTAAAGTAGATGTGGAAACCAAGGAAAGGCCAAGAAAAATTCCCTTTTTCCTAAAATGCGACAGTGGTGGCCACCACAGCACAGGGGGGGAAAAAGAAAAAGTGCTTTTCCATTGCTTGGAGGCATACCCTAGTTGTAGTAGAGATGCACTGAGCATCAATGCATTTTTATCTTAGTATTGGTCCTACCAAAGATGGTGATAACACATTTTGACCTATGGAACCAAACACCCAATCAGGATATGGAGTGGACCCCTTAATCCCCTTTCAATGTGAAGCAAATTATCTTTTCCTGAGTTGACTGAGAACTGACATATCCAAGGCAGAGCCTATGAATTTATCTATGTTTTTCCATGAATTCTTAGCTATCCTAGTGGTATGCACACTAGGGGGCTGGGCACCTCTTTTTGAGAGGTCCCGGGTTCAATTCCTGGTCAGCCTAGCTAAGTAGGAAGATCCCATGTGACATGGCAGTGACCTCATCGCCACATGCCCTGCCACCTCAGCACATATGGGACCCAAAACAAAGAGTGCACATCTCCTGAGATGGCACTATGGAGATAGAGTGACCATGGGGCAGTTTTCCAACTCTTTTCCAAAAACATTTCAGCTATCTCTGTGAATATGCAATCCGATTTGACCTGAGGTGCAGTTTCTGTGAATATCCTTTCATCTTTCACTATTTACACTGCAGCCCTTCATGCGTTGATCCTGATTCTCTTCTCCTTGCATACTATTGGCTTGGGCTATCCTGGATTGACTGTATTTCATCAAAACAAAAGCTTTTCATCTCCAAAAACAAGCAGCAGGAAACCTTACACCAACAGCAAGCAGCAGGAGAGGCAAAACACAGTGCTGAAACCACTATAAACTTTTCTGTAACGGCAGCAGTGACAGCACTCAATTTATACATCAGTGTGATCAGAATTTCAATGATTCTCAGATGTACATTAGTGCAGTAAATTTTCCGCTTGTTTTCATGTTTTCCGTTCGCCGCCAGATGTCGCCTGTGAGCGTGCGTCGAGTCGCATTTGTCTTTCGTGATTTCCGAATCGGATTTATTTAAATTATTTCGAATGATTTCACGTTGTGTCATTATGTGCGATGGATGCACAATGAGATTCTATGTCTGCTCCATTTTTGTAGACCGGGTTTTCTGACTATTCATATTCCACCATGGAGTTCAATGGACTTACAAGTGCTTCGCATATGTCGCTCCCAGAGGCTGGATATGGGTCTGAAGAGGGTCAGTTGGGTTCGGAGATATCAGGGGCGGTGTCGGGCGTTACGACCCCTGGAGCATCAAGGCTACAGGCTTCGCAGTTACAAGAAAGATCCGCCACTATGCAGCAGTTACAGCATGCCGGTGATGAGGTGCTCCTTGTCGGTACAGGCCGCCGGCCCCTGGCGCCGCCGGACCGTGTCCGAGAGGGACCGGTCTGGCGGTACGAGGCCGTTGCGAAGGTTCCACGAGAGGAGCCATAGGGCGTCGTCCGCCGTGTCCTCCTGGAGGCAGCCGTCCCGCATCGGCATCGCCGCTGGGTCCACTGGTGCAGCCAGGGCTCCCTGGTCCGCCGAGGCCATGGGGTGCGGAGAGCCCGTTCCCAGCAGGGCCCACAGGGGGGCCAGGGGGGCCAGCCCCGCGGGGATGGACCCTCATTGGGCCGCACCGCCGGTCCCTGGGGCCGCTCCGGGTGCCTCCTCGTCGCCGTCTGCGTGGTCGGCCGCCTGGGGCGGGGGGCGCCGGGCGTACGGGGCGTGCCATGGGGACCTCCGTGCCCTCCCGTGCAGGATGTTGGAGGCCGCCTCCTTGTCGTCCACCGGGGCTGCAGCGTGCACTGTGTGCCACGCCAGGTGTTCCAGCATTGCCCCGCTTGTGTAGTACTTGTCTGCACATGGGGGGTATTTCGTTGGTTCCGTGGCCCCTCGCGCTTGGGGGAGCGGCACCGACTTCCGGATGGTGCCCTCCGTCGCTGGTTCGAGGGGCAGGTTGGCCAGTGGAACCGTGTGTGGCGGAAAGCGCGGCCCAGGGCTGCCACATCGAGGGCTCGTGTCGCGGGCGCGGGCCCGAGACTCCGGACGGCATCACGCTGCGCGTCTGCTTGCAGCCACGTTTGCCAGTGCGTGGAGCCGATTTGGCGGTCGGGTTTGCCCCTCCATCGCAGGTCGTGGAAGGCTTGTAGCCAGTGGTACACTGTGGTCGGGCCCGCCAGCTGGAGCTCTAGGTCGGCGGGGTGCGCCGCTGCCGGCCACACCCCCGGCTTCGCCGCCCCGGCGTTGTCTTTCAGCCGGACCTGGAGCAGGAGGGCGTGGTGTTCGCCCTCCTGTAGCGCCTTGACGATCATGCGGGTACAGTCCGCCACGCAGACCACGGCTTCAGGCCCCGGCAGGCGCTCGAGGTCGCAGACGACGATGTGCGCGTCCGCCCGGCTGAACATGCAGACCACCCACTGTGGGTTCTGCTGTTCCCGTTGGGCCACCGCCAGGGTAGCCGCCGGGCGGGCGTGCGTGATTGGCCCAGCGTGGAGGCCCGGGACATCCTTGGCCCTGATGGCGTCTCCCCGCCATGCGGTCCGTAGATGCTCCTCCTGGTCGGGGCTCCACACCAGTGCGGGCAGGTTGACCCATCCTGGTTCCTGCCTCTTGTTGGGGGCGCTGACGGTGTGTAGCAGGACTGCCAGCGGCCAGGGGTCCGCCGACATATATTAGGCCTGGGTGGGCCCCCGCTGCCAGGCGACGTGGGGCAGGGGCGGGAATGCCCCTTGCCTGGCGGTGCTGTGCCAGACAGTCCAGCGGCCTCCGGCCAGGACGTGCGACCGGTACTCTCTGGCGTGGCCGTGCAGAATGGCCTGGTAGCCTGCCGTCTGCAGCACCAGTGCCTCCCCCTGCTGAGGCCCGGGAGGGGGTGTGCCGCCGCCCGCATCCCAGACGCTGGTGCGCCCGCGGAGTGTGGCATGCCACGGGTGGGGTGCATCGCGTTGCGGCCCTTGTATGCTTCCCGCAATCTGCGCCGGGCCGTGGTGGTGGACGAAGCTCTCCCCGCCGTCCGCCAGCAGCGCCGCCGCGACGACTTATAGCTGCTCCGCCGTGAGGGGTGCCGTCGGCGCGTGCGTTGCGGCCGGCTAGCGGGCCTGCGTGTCGCGGCAGGGGACGTGGGGCAGCAGTTGCGCCCCCCACGGCGCGACAGGACCCATGGTGACGGCCGCGACCGCGGACGCCAGCGCCGTGCGGTCTGCTGGCCTGTACTGCCTGAGCCCCGTGGTATCTCGGACGAGGTGCCTGCAGGCCGCTGTCCAGGCCACCGCTCCGCAGTTTGTGCAGTCTGGTTCGGCACCATCCGCGCCGTTGCTTCCCCTTTGCTGTACCGTGGTGGCGGTGTCGAGCGGGGGGCCCTGCTGCAGCGCCTCCGGGCCCTGCCCCGGCGAGAGGGCGGGCGGAACCGGCTGCGGGAAGCTCTGCGCGCCTCGGCGCTCCTGATGCGTGTGGTACGGGTTTTGCCGGCGGTGCTCCGTGGCCGCCCGGGGTAGGAAGAGGAGTTGGTGTAGGTACCAGTGGCCTTGCGCGGCGGACGGGTTGCGGAGCGTTAGCCACTGTTCCACCACGCCTCCGGGGTGCGCGGCCCCGACGCGGCGCTGCAAACCCAGGCGGCCCAGGCGGTTGGACGTGCCCGCGGGTGGGATGTGGGTCTGCGGGTAAAGCACCCGCAGCGGCTCCGGTGCCAGGTCTAGCACCTTCTTGTTGAGCTGCTCCGTGAGAGCCGACGCCCTGTGCAGGGTGTGGGGGACCCTGGGTGTGGGGGCCGTGAGCTGTTTGTGCACCGTCCCCAGGTACCCGGGTACGTCTGCCACTCCCTGGTGTGGCTCAGTATGGCCCTCCATACGTCCCTCGTAAGGGCGTGTTGGGGGGCCAAGGAGGAGACCACCCGTAGGAGGCGGTGGCACACCAGCGGACATCGCATGGGCTGTGGGGCGGCCGCAGTGATCCACCTGCACGCTGTGCCGGGCACGATCGCCCCCCATTCCACGGTCCCCATGCCCTCGGCGTTGAGTAGCGCCTGGCCCTGGACCAGGGGGAAATGGGGGCTCGGGCGCCCGCCCCCTTCCCTCCACTGTACCCATGCTGCCCCCGCCTGCAGGCTGCGGAGCAGGGCCACGCAGAAAGTTTTATAGTAATTTCAACACTGTGTTTGTGCCTCTCTTGCTGCTTGCCGTTGGTGTAGGGTTTCCTGCTGCTTGTTTTTGAAGAGGAAAATGTTTTAGTTGCTGAAATACAATCAATTCAGGATAGCCCAAGCCAGAGATAAGCAAGTAGAAGAGAATCAGGATCAAAGCATGAAGGGCTGCAGTGTAAACAGTGAAAGATGTTAGAATATTCACAGAAACTGCAACTCAGGTCACATCGGATTGCATATTCACAAGGATAGCTGAAATGTCTTGGAAAAAGAGTTGGAAAACTGCCCCATGGTCACTCAATCTCCATAGTGCCATCTCAGGAGATGTGCACTCTTTGTTTTGGGTCCCATATGTGCTGAGGTGGCAGGGCATGTGGCCATGAGGTCACTACCATGTCACATGGGATCTTCCTACTTAGCTAGGCTGACCGGGAATTGAACCCGGGACCTCTCAAAAAGAGGTGCCCAGCCCCCTAGGGTGCATACCACTAGGACAGCTAAGAATTCATGAGAAAACATAGATGAATTCATAGGCTCTGCCCTGGATATGTCAGTTCTCAGTCGACTCAGGAAAAGATGAATTGCCTCACATTTGTAGGGGATTAAGGGGTCCACTCCATATCCTGATTTAGTGTTTGGTTCCATAGGTCAAAATGTGTTATCACCACTTTCCGTTGGGCCAATGCTAAGATAGAAATGCCTGTGTGCTCAGTGCATCTCTAATACAACTAGAGTATGCCTCAAAGCATTGGAAAAGCACTTTCTCTTACTCCCCCCTTTGTGCTGTGGAGGCCACCACTGTCGCATTTTCAGGAAAAAGGGATTTTTTTTGGCCTTTCCTTGGTTTCCACATCTACTTTAAAATACCTATAGTTTCCCTCACACAGAAAAATGGGCGCTAACCATGGCTGGCGCCTTTTTGCTGCTGTCGTCGTGACATTTCCTACACAAAGCTCAGCACTCATGGCGCTGTCGGGGTTCCTGTGGCTTGGTTGGGTTAGGTTGGGAGCATGCCAAAAACATATGCATGTGCATCTCTCCCTCCAAGACGCAGCGCGACACTAACCCAATGCCAGACTCTGTATGGACATCCGCTCTGGTTGTTAAAACCTGCTGGCGACCTGCTGTCCTGATCCTAGGGCGCAGGGAGTCGTCAGGAAATTAAATTGCCCCTTGGTGAAGTCTTGGGTTCTGCTCAGTCTCCTGGCTGCTGCTTTTCGGCCCAGAAAGCGGCCTACTCAGCGACGCTTTCGCGGGGCAATCTGCAGAGGCAGGAATGGGAGAATCATGGACGAATCCACGCAAGCGCAAAGCGACAACACCTAAATCCGTCAAATGACGGCCTAGAATTTTTCTAAGACAACACACCTGAGCAGAATCCAATTGTGCATCAGAAGCACATTTTTACAAAAATTGTAGTCATCTCTCTATTTTTTAAATCAAGAAATTCCTACACATAAAAAGGCGGCGCGCAGGAGCGGCTCCTAGCAAAGCGCCGGAAAATACAGAAATAATGAGATTATAAATGTATGTCTCACGTAGACTGGAAAATGACGAGACACACATTAATAAATAAACATACAGATTCCACCCACACTGACAGTAAGAATCAAATATCCAAGAATTGCAAACTCAACGAAAAGACTTCAATGAATCACGTATAAACCACAGGTGTGCTCGTCTCGTATGCAGCATGCACATTGCTCGTCTCGTGTCTCCGTGAACGAGTCTTGTAGCAGCGCTAACAAACGATAGAGGGCTGGATTAAAAAGATTGCAGATAATTAGAGGTCAGATCAGGGTGATTAGACATACACACAAGTGCATAGCGACGTTTTTTGCTTGCGCCTCGTTTTTCTCCTCACCTTGCTTCACTTTCCAGCGGTAGGTAAGGTAGGTAAGCCCAGGTGGGGCCACCCACTGGTGGAGTTCGTGATTGTGGGTCAGATTTGCAGGTTTGCCATAGCCAGATCGTCCACCCGTGCATGCTCGTGCATTCACACACGCATTAAAGGGTCGGCCACGCGAAATGCGCACGGTAAACCTTGTTTAGGTTACTCAGGGGCTTCTCGGTACATTCTTTAAGAGAACCTGAGGAGTCTCTTAACGCTTGCTTGCTTGACAGGGCGTGTTTGAGGACAGTGTATTTTAGGTCACACTGAGAAGCGTATAATACGTGGAGTGTGGCTTGGTTCCTCAGCCGCAAACACCCCTTCATTGGCCTTTGCTTTACAGGTGGGCAGGTAGGGGGATTGGTGCAGCAGCATACCATCTTTTTCTAGCCCTGCTAAACAAGGGCGCTGATCACACAAACAATTGACTGCACCTCCGCCAGGAGTGGCGAGGGCAGTTCGACTCCATCGACATCCACGCTGTGCACGCAACAAGAGCACCTCTTCCCTCCAAGCCCTAGCAGGAGAAAACGCGTTGTGGCGTCCCCTGCTAGGCCACAGTTGCTTGGCAGCGCTGTGTTCCCTTGTCTTCTTCACAGGAGGGTCATTAGGACTCACGACTTCACCTCCAACAACACCCAGTAGAGTGTGAGTGTAGGAGTGGTAATCCTGAGTGGGGGCTTGAGCCAGTTGCAGAATTGCTCGCCCACGAGGATGGTGCCACTGTAGGTAGGGTGTGTAGTGTAGTGGTGTCTCCTGTCCCGCGTGCTTTTCCTCGTGGGCAGGGGAGTGCGTTAGCTTTTGGCCTTTAGCAAAAATGGGCGTTTTGTATGCCCTTAGCACACTTGGCCACCCCTCCCCTCTAGTAGGTAGGGCTTTTGCCGTCTTCCCCCAAGGATAGGCGCCAGCACGGAAATTGGGCGCCATAGGAGTGGTACCAGTACCTGACTAGGACCTTCGGTCCGACATCAGCGAAGCCCGGTCTCCGGGAGCCACGCCCGGGAGAGAGGTGAGACACACACAGACATACGTAGCACACTTGGGGGTAAGGTTCAGTCCCTAGCTTTAGTCTTGGAGGCAAGCGTCTCAGCGAGCCTCAGCAACTCACCAAGGTTGTTCTGGGACAAATAGTCAACCAGAACTGAATTTAGGCGTCCCTCAGGTAGATTGCACGCAGGGAAGGGCTCCCAGGTGGCCTCTTCGACTCTAAACCCTTCCCAGAGGGTGAGGAAGCGCCAACCCTGGCGATAGCGGTGGCGTAGGAGAGACTTTACCAGGTAGAAGCCCTCCTTAGCCATCTCCTCGGCGTTCATGTCGGAAAGTTCCCCTTCAACTTTCATAGGGCTGGCAGCCCCTTGTAGGTCTAGGGCGGGGATTTCCTCGTCGTTTAGCTCCCACTCCTCCCCACAGAGGTCTTCGAGATCATGGTAGCGCTTCAGGTGTTGAGCAGCGCACACCAGGGTCCCCCCTAGACGGGGAGAACACTGCACGGTGATACGGTGCCCATCCACTGATAGAATCTTGTACGGCCCGAAGTATGGGTCATCGCTGGTAGAGCGTGGCCAGGCGGATAGTCGACTGTGGTGCACCAGCACCCGGTCCGCCTCTTGGTAGGTGGCCGGTACTCGGTGCTTGTTCTTCTTGTTCCACTGACGCTCCCTCACTCTCTGGAGCATAGCCTTGGCCTTGTCCACCTTTGCTTGTTGCTCTTGGACCCATTCACCCAAAGAAGAATGGGTGTCCTTTGGATAGGGGGCATGTAGGAACCACGCCGGGCGCCCTAGGAATAGCTCATGGGGCGAGTAGCCAGTAGCTGCACTCTCTTGGGAGTTCATCATCAAGGATATGACGGGGAGTAGTCTCACCCAGTCTCTGGTGGGTTCAGTTTTGCACCATATCCTTACATTCTCCTTGAGGACACGGATCTGTCGCTCACGGAGGGGGTTGCTCGTGTGCGAGTAGGGCATCCCTGTAGACACCTGGACATCGAGGGATCTCAGGACCCTCTTGTACCAGCGAGTATCTGAGCGTACTCGTACGTCCTCATTGGAGTTGATCTCTTTGGGCGCCCCGTAGACACAGAACCACTCCTCCAGGAGTATCTTGATAGTCTGCTCCCCGGTAATGTGCTTGGTACATGGGAACACCCGGGTAAACCTGGTCAACCCACAGGTTACCACGAGGGCGAAGTCATAGCCCCCAAACTTCGGCATCTCCGTGTAGTCCATGTATAGAACACTGTTACCACAGTGAGGGATGGGCAGGGTCGAGTAGAGACCTCTGTCCCTGATATCCCCTGGTTTGCAGGACCTGCACGGGCACTTGTCCACGATGGGCTGGAGGGTTTTCCGCAGTTGGTCGTCAGTCCACGTAGTGTGGAACCACTGCTTGAATAACCTCAGGGTACGGTCAGCACCCACATGACCGCTGGACTCATGGGTCCACTTCAGCAGCGCTGGGACTCTGTCACCAGGCACCACGATGCGGTCCTCGTGCCAGAGGTAGCTCTTGTCCCTCTTCCACTGATCCTGGTTGAGGTAGGTAGGTAGGTATCTTCGGGAGCTCGGGATGCCTCCTTTGACATTGCAGGAAGAAGGTCTTACCAAGGGGACGTCCTGTCTCTCCCAATGCCCTATGTCAGGTGCTTCTTGAGCCCCTCCCGCATGTGCTTGGGAAGGCATTGTCGCGGCCACCCGGTCCATGTGTCCCAGGTGGGAGGGTGTCCCCACATGTGTCCATGGGTAGGGCCACATGCCCCCCCCTTTTGGGCGGCAGCTCTGGGGCCTGCCCAGCCGTCTGGAGTATCTCTCACCACAAGGGGTATTGCTCCCACTAGTCTACGGTACGACCGCCTCACCATTGTGGCTTGAGTTGCGGGGCCACTCTTCTTGGCAGGCGACCCCCTCCTCGACTGTGGGCCGGCTCGCCTGTCACCGGTTGCTTCGATGGCTCTGGGTGACCTTTGCCATGGTCCCCGATGCAGCCTGGCCGGGCTCGGACCAGTGGCCTTGGAGTACCGCTCCTGCCACTGGCCCGGTGGGTCGGCTGGGTCGCCCCAGTGCGTCCGACCCATGGGGTGTTGGTTTTCTCCTGTCCCTCGGCCACCCTACGTGTGTGCAGTGTCCTGGGCCGCTTGGCTCCTCCTCACCGGTGTGCCCGCGCGGTTTGTTGTGTTGCGTCTGCGGTGTCCTGGGCCACTTGGCTCCTGTTCACCGGTGCGCCCGCTCGGTGTGTTGCTTTGCGTGTGCGGTGTCCTGGGCCACTTGGCTCCTGTTCACCGGTGTGCCCGCTCGGTGTGTTGTGTTGCGTGTGCGTTGTCCTGGGCCACTTGGCTCCTGTTCACCGGTGTGCCCGCTCGGTGTGTTGTTCTGCGTGTGCCGTGTCCTGGGGCACTTGGCTCCTGTTCACCGGTGTGCCTGCTCGGTGTGTTGTGTTACCCGTCCTTCTGCTCTCCCCGCGGTCTCTTCCTCTGTCTTTCCCTTGCTCCTCTCTTTTCGCCGGCTTGTTTTGCTTTGTTTTTTTTTGGGGGGGGGGGGTGGGGGCTGGCTAGGGTGCGGCGTTTTTGGTGCTGTGCGTGGGTGTGGGTGTGTGCTGGTGCCGGTGCTGGTGTGGGCGTGGGTGTCGTGGGGGACGGGGGTCGGGTGGCTTTCGCGCTCTGGGTTCCCTGTGTGTGCGCCGGCCCCCAGGCTTCCGGTTTCCAGGGCGCCGGTCCAGGGGGGTGCTGACGGCGGGTGGTTGGCGGCAGTGGTGGCGTGGCGCTTGCGTGGGTGGTCGCGGCTCCTTGGCAGTGCCTGGGTGGCGTGGCTGGTCGCAGGCGTGCGTGTGGGTGTGTCCATGGCGTGGGCTGATGGGGTGGTGGGCAGTGTGGGCCTGGCTGGTTTGTGTGGGTGTCGGGCATGTGTGCGCCGAAGGCGCAGTGGGTTGGGCTGGGGCACTGTGGACGATGCAATGGGTGGAGGAGATGCTGGTGACGCCTACGGGGGGGGGGGTGCTGTAGGCGTCGAAACGGGTTGGTGTTGTTGACGTGGGTGCTTCAGGTGATGCGCCGGGCGGCGACGGGGTTGGTGACGCTGATGGTGTCATAGGTGACGGGGCGGGCGCTGGGGGGGGCCTGCGGCTCCATTGGTCGCTGTAGGTGGTGCAGTGGGTGGTGGTGTAACTGGTGATGTCGGCGGTGAGGGTGCTGCAAGTGACGTCGATGGTGAGGGCGCTGCGGGTGATGTCATGGGTGGTGGCGATGTGGATGTGGGTGTTGCAGGTGGTGTGCCGGCTGGTGGCGCCGCTGGTACTGTCCTTGCGTAGGGTGGTGCTTGGGGTGCTGTGGGCGGTGGTGTCGTCGGTGGTGCCGATGGTGAGGGTGACGCAGGCGATGCACCGGGTGACGGTGAGGCCAATGTGTGCCGTAGGTGACGCGTTGGGAACGGGTGGTGGGGGGCTGGAGGGGGGTTGCCGTTGGTGCAACGGGCTATGGTTGCGTTGGTGCCGCAGGTGGTGGATCAGGTGATGGTGTTGTTGGTGATGCCGACGAGGTGGTTTGTCTGCCTGTCTGCCCGTGGAGTCAGTGCCGGCGTCCGGCGGTTGCCTGTGCGTGTGGTGGTGGCGGTGGGGGTCGGTGCGCCGGGCGCTTGGTGGGCGTGGTTGGGTGCGGATGCGCGTGTTGGTGTGTACTTGGTGCTGGTTGCGGGGGGTCTGTGGGCGGCGGGTGCGCTGTTGCCGTGCGTGTGGCGGTTTGTGTTGTCTGGTGGAGCGTGGCCGGCGTGTGCTTTGCGTGGATGGTGTTGGGTCTGGTCGGCGTGGTTAGTGTCGGTGTGGGTGTTTGGGGTTGGGTGCTGGTTGTGGGCGTGTCGTCTGCTCGGTGTGGTCGGACGTGATGGTGGTGCCGCTGGCGACGTCGATGGTGACGGTGCTGCAGGTGATAAGGGTGCGACGGCGATGTTGGCGGTTTCTGGTGTGGGTGCTGTGGGTGGTGTTGAGCGTGGGGTTGTTGCAGGTGTGGTGCCGGGTGGATAGTGGTGTGCCTGGCGACGGCGTCCTGAGTGCTGTCGGGGGGGAGGGTGTTGTTGGTGGTGCTTTGGGTGGCGGTGCCGCCGGTGACAGGCTGGCGGAGAGGAGAGGGCGGTAGTGCGGCCGGGCGCAATGTTGGGATCTTCGGTGTGGGTGGTCAGCCGGAGGTGGGTGCGGCTGGTGGTGTGGCGCTCGGTGTGTGTGGCCTGTGCCGGGTATCTTAGGTGCGCGTGTCGGTGCGGGTGTGTTGATGGCGGCGGTTTGTCCGCCTTTCTGCCCGTGGAGTTGGTGCCGGCGTTGGGTGGCTGCCTGTGTGCGGTGTGTGCTGTTGTGTGTGGCGGTGGTGGTGGGGGTCCGTGCGCTGGGCGCTTGGTGGGCGTGGTTGGGTGCGGGTGTGCGCGTGGACGTGTACTTGGTGGGCAGCTTGTGTTGTCTGATGGTGCGTGGCTGGTGTATGCTCTGCGTGGATTGTGCCGGTGTGGGTGCTTGGGGTTGGGTGCTGGATGTGGGTGCGTCGCCTGCGCGGTGTGGTCGGGCGTGATGGTGGGTTCTCTGACGTGTGTGGCTGGCTGGTGGCGGGTGTGGTCGGGCCGGTGTGGGCTGGGTGGTGGTTGTGGTTGTGGCTGGACTGCTTGGTGGTTGTGCTGTCGCTGGGCGGCCCTGATGATGGGTCTCGGGTGTGTGGTGGCGGGTGGGCGTGTACGGTGGTGGTGATGGTGTGTCATTGCGGGTGGTGTTGGGTGTGGTACCGTTGGGCGTGTGGTTTGCGATAACTGAGCACTCACCCCTCCAGGTGGCGCGGGCCCGGTGGTCCGGTAGCCCGTCTGGCAGGCAGTGCGTGTCCGCCGGGTGCTCACGCGTCCCTCCGGACGGCGGCTGTTTCGTAGCCGGCAGGGGCTGGATTCACTGCCGGGCGCGCACAAGTCCTTCCGGAAGGCGGCTGTTTCGTAGCCGGCAGGGGCTGAGATCACTGCCGGGCGCACACACGTCCATCCGGACGGCGGCTGTTTCGTAGCCGGCAGGGGCTAGGTTCACTGCCGGACGCACACACGTCCATCTGGACGGCGGCTGGTTCGTAGCCGGCAGGGGCTGGGTTCACTGCCGGGCGCACACACTTCCGTCCGGACGGCCGCTGTTTCGTAGCCGGCAGGGATTGGGTACCCTGCCGGGCGCACACACGTCCATCTGGACGGCGGCTGTTGCGCTGTGGGGACTGCGGGGCTTGGATTTGTTCTTGGCGGCTCGTTCATCGTCGGGCGTGGGTGTTTGCCGTGGTGGTGTCGTGGTTTGTGCCGTGGTGCGTGCTGGCGTGCGGTGCTGCGCGTGTGCCCTGCTTGGCCTGCGTGTGGCGCGCGCTCCTTGCCCGGGCGTGCTGTTGCGCAGGCGCGGGGACACACCCTCTCTCTGGCGGGCCCGTTTGGCTCCATGGCGGGCCCTGTTGGCGCCTGGCTGCGGCCCGGTGCGCGGCAGTGGGGTGTGTGTACGTTGGGGGGGGGGGTGTTTGGTTCCTCTCCCCTCGCCTTCCCCGCCTTGTCCCTCTGTCCCTTTTCGCCGGCCTGCCCTGCCTGCCTACCCTCTTTGTACCCGCTGGGTTGGCCTTGGCTGGACTGTTGGTCTTGGTGGTCTGACATGGTGTTTCTTTCCTGCAGGGCGGCGTGGGCTGGGTTCATTTTGGGGGCGGGTTGCTCGTGTGGTGTGCCGTGCCGCGTGTACGGTGTCCTGGGCCTCCTGGCTCCTGTTCACCAGCGTGCATGTCCTGTGTGTGGTGTTGCGTGTGCGGTGTCCTGGGCCGCTTGGCTGCTGTTCAACGGTGTGCACGCTGTGTGTGTCGTGTTGTGTGTACGGTGTCCTGGGCCTCCTGGCTCCTGTTCACCAGTGTGCACGCTCTGTGTGTGGTGTTGCGTGTACGGTGTCCTGGGCCTGCTGGCTCCTGTTCATCGGTGTGCACGCTCTGTGTGTGGTGTTGTGTGTACGGTGTCCTGGGCCTCCTGGCTCCTGTTCACCGGTGTGCACGCTCTGTGTGTGGTGTTGCGTGTACGGTGTCCTGGGCCTCCTGGCTCCTGTTCACCGGTGTGCACCCTCTGTGCGTGGTGTTGCGTGTACGGCGTCCTGGGCCTCCTGGCTCCTGTTCACCGGTGTGCACGCTCTGTGTGTGGTGTTGCGTGTACGGCGTCCTGGGCCTCCTGGCTCCTGTTCACCGGTGTGCACGCTCTGTGTGTGGTGTTGCGTGTACGGTGTCCTGGGCCTCCTGGCTCCTGTTCACCGGTGTGCACGCTCTGTGTGTGGTGTTGCGTGTACGGCGTCCTGGGCCTCCTGGCTCCTGTTCACCGGTGTGCACGCTCTGTGTGTGGTGTTGTGTGTACATTGTCTTGGGCCTCCTGGCTCCTGTTCACCGGTCCCCACGCTCTGTGTGTGGTGTTGCGTGTACGGCGTCCTGGGCCTCCTGGCTCCTGTTCACCGGTGTGCACGCTCTGTGTGCGGTGTTGTGTGCATGGTGCCCCGGGCCTCCTGGCTCCTGTTCACCGGGATGCACGCTCTGTGTGTGCTGTTGCGTGTACGGCGTCCTGGGCCTCCTAGCTCCTGTTCACCGGTGTGCACGCTCTGTGTGTGGTGTTGCGTGTACGGTGTCCTGGGCCTCCTGGCTCCTGTTCACCAGTGTGCACGCTCTGTGTGTGGTGTTGCGTGTACGGCGTCCTGGGCCTCTTGGCTCCTGTTCACCGCTGTGCACGCTCTGTGTGTGGTGTTGCGTGTACGGTGTCCTTGGCCTCCTGGCTCCTATTCACCGGTGTGCACGCTCTGTGTGTGGTGTTGCGTGTACGGTGTCCTGGGCCTCCTGGCTCCTGTTCACCGGTGTGCACGTTCTGTGTGTGGTGGTGCCCGTACGGTTTGAGGTTTGAGGTTTGATTTTGCGGGTACTAGACGCCTTTCGGCCCCGGGGGGGCACCTGGTCGGGCCAGGTGATATCCTCCCCACCGGGTCCTAGTGGGGGGCCCTCCAAGATGCTCCTCCTGCCTGGTGGCGGAGTCCCCCGGGTTCACAGAGCTCGGAGCCCCGTCCTTCCCCGGCGTCCCCGTTTCGCCACTCCCCGGTCAGTGCATCAATTCGCAGCCGTGGCTGCGGGCGCTTACTCACTGCGTCGCCCCCCTAATGCGTGGTCGCCCGGGGCGCCGGCGCCGCCGGGCCCGTGCTACTGGCTTTGTCGCCAGTGGGACCCCCTTGGGCTGGCGCGGAGGCTGCCTAGCCTAGGGGTTGGGGCGTGGCGCTGTTCGCCACTACTGCCTTGGCGGGTGCAGTGCCCCGTCTGTGTGTGCGTGGCGCTCGCGGCCAGTTCAGGGGGGTTCGGGCCGGCACCTGGCGTCGTGTCTCTTTCGTTTCCCCCTCCCCGCCCCGCGTGTTCCGCGCTGCGTGTGGCGGGCCGTCCCGTCCGGGTGTCCCTTACCCTCGCTCGCTGGTACGCCATTCCATGCGGTCTGTGCGTTCCGCGCGCTCGGTCCGGTTGCCCTTCCGGTAGTCCCCGCGTGTCCCTTTCGTGTGTGTGCGCTCGCGCTCTCGCGGTGTCCGCTCCCCCCCCCGCTGGGTGGTGTGGCGCGCGCATCTCGCGTGGTCCCGGCACTGAACGCTGGTAGGGCCGTTCCACGTGGTCCGTGCCCCTCCGCGTGTCCTGCCCCGGTCCCTTGCTCCGTCTGGCGTGCTTGGGGGGGGGGCGGTCCGGTCCAGGTTCCCCCCTACTTGGCTTGGGGTTGTGGGGGCGGCGGCAGGGCGTCCCCGGGGGGGGTGCCTTCGACCGTTGCGTGGGGCGTCTGGGGTCTTGCGCTTCTCCTCCCCCGACTGCCCGTCCACTGGGTGGGCTGTCGGGGTCCGCGTTGTGGGCGCGGGCGTGCGGGTGTGGGGGCCCTGCTCTGTCCCTGTGGGGGCTGCGCGCCGCGGGGCGGGTCCATGGCGTTCTTATGCTGGGGGGCGGGCTGGGGGGGGGGGGGGGGCGTGCGCCGTTTCCTCCGGCTGTGCGGCTGGGGCGGGGCCTGTAGGGCGGGGGGTCGCTCTGCCTCTTTCCGTCCCTCTGCCTTCCCTGGGAAGGCAACAAAGCGGGCGTCACTGGCGTTGTGCTGTCCATGGGGGGCGTGACCCCCCATACCACTCCGGTTCGTGCTCACCCGGCTTCTCTGGGTACGATCTGTGCGGCGTCCCGGTGCGCGGGCGTGGGCCCGCTTGTTCTTCGCGGTCCCCATGTGAGCCGGCGGCTGGGCCGGGGGGGCGGGTCACACTCCAGCTCCCCTCTCGGGCGGGGGGGGCCCATCCCCCCTGCCTCGGGGGGTGGGGGCCGGGGCCCCTGCGGCTGGCGGGCTGGTGGGGGGGCGGGGGGGGGGGGTGTCGCGCCGCGGCCTCCCTGCTCTCGCTCCGGGCGGCGGCCTGCGGTACTCCTTTCTGGCCCTCTCCGTGTCGCCAGCGCGCTCTCTTCCGGCGCGCGCGTGCGGTCGGGGCTGAAGTGCCGCCCCGGGGTGGGGGGGGGTGAGGGGCGGCCCGTGGACCGCTCCCCCGGGGGCCCCAGCTGACCTGAACCCCCCCTCTGTCACCTCGGAGTGGGCTGTGGTTACGGGAGGGTCATGTGGGGCGCGGCCTCCTTCCCGTTCCGTTGAGCGCGTTGCTCCTGCACGCCGGTGTGGGTTCGCGGGAGCAGGTCCAGCCGCCGTTGCCCTTACCGCGTCCCCGTTTCTCCTGAGGGGGGGTGCGCCCCCCCGGCCCTGGGGGGGCGGAGGGCCGCGCCCGTAGCTCCCCAGCTGAGTTGGGTGCGGGGGGGGGGGGGTGGGGGGGCCGCCCCCCCGCCCGCTCTCGGGCCTGTGTGGGAGGGGGGGGGGGAGGGGGGGCGCACGATGGATGTGTGCTGGGGTTGCGTGGCTGGAACCCAAAGGCTTTGCAAAACCCTGGGTGCACGGGCTGCCACTGGGTATGGGTTGGTGGTCCAGGGGGATAATGGCAGCGATAAAAAAAAAAGCCAGGGTTGGGGCCAGTGAGTGTGTTCCTCAGGGTCAATCAAGAGAAAGGAAGAAGCTTGGGTATCTCACAGAGCTAGCATGGGTCAGGGGGGCCAGAGTGGCAATCCAGAGTCTCCTGTCTTATCCAGGGTGGGTGGTGTGGGAGTGTGTGCCATAAAAGCTGAGTGAGGGGGCTGGGGAGGGGGGGGGTTTTGGCATGACGGCATGGTCTGATGATCTCGTCTGCAGCTGGCAGCGCCTACTGGCCGATCGCCATTCGCCGCCCTTCCCTTGGACCCTTTCCCTCCATAGGCGGTGGTGCCCATCAGCTTCTCACCACCCTTTGACCTTCCTCTTCCTCCTTGCCCTGACCTTCCCTTTCCCCTCCCCTTTCCCTTCCCTTGGCCTTTCCTTCTGTAGGCCACCGTGCCCATCGGCCTCACCACACTCCTTCCCTTCCCTTTCCCTTGGTCGGTTGTGCCAACGGACCAAGGGGGGGGGGGGGAGTGGGGGGGGCCCTTTGGTCCCCTGGCGATGCCTCCTGTCGGCCGGGGGGGGGGGGGCGGAATGGCAGTCCTGGCCCCGGGGGCCAGCCATCGGCCGGGGGGTCGCGCCCTTCCCCCGCCCCCCTCTACCGAGAGCCGGATTCTCGCGCAGGGCCTCGCTGGGGCCCCGCATCCCCCGGCCGTTGTCGCGCGGCGCCGGCCAGTCGGGGGTGGTCGTGAGGGTTATTGGTCAGTGGTTAGCGGGCTGCGGGGCAGCAGGTTCCCCCCCGTGCTCGTTGTCTCCGCACTCACTCCCGCGGGAGGTGGCGCGACCTCTTGCGTCGTGCCGTACCGTGGGGGGGGCGTGGGCCGGGGGGCCCAGCCCCCCCCCCCCCCCCAGCTCTCCCGTACCCGCCGTCTGGGCCTTCACCTGCACCGCCGCTTGTGTGGGGGCTGGGGCTGCGGCGGCGGCGGGTTGTGCCGACGGTAGCGCCAGTGGGCGAGGGCGCTGCGCAAAGCCCGGGGGAGCCAGTTGTTGGCGTCCGCATCCGTGATGCGGAGCACCGCTTCCCCTTCCAGGAAGGCCGGCCACGTCGGCTCCCTGTCGGGCCACGCCGCCCGGATCACTGACCTGAGGACCCTCTCATGGTCCTCTGGGGCTGCCCACCCCCCCGGGGGTACCTCTCGGTTTCCTCCGTCCCTCCGGAGGAGCACGGCATCGAAGGGCCGGTTCCTCGACCTCCTGGAGGTCCCCTGGTTTGCCCAGCACAACCACCCGTACACCTCCCCCACCAGGGGGAGGGTCACCTCCCCCAGAGGGTCCGGGACCGCGCCCCAGTCCCGGTCCCATGGCTGGCCCTCCTCCGCTTCCCGTGCCGGCCCCCCTCGCTGCACCTGCGCCTGCGGCGCCGATGCCGCGCCCCGTCACCCCTCCGCCGAGGCCATCCGCGCCGGCTCCGCCCTCGGCGCGGGGGGGGCTTGATGGTGCTGGTGTCGTGGGGGGACGAGCTCGCCGGCGTCAGGGTCGATGTTGTAGAGGTGGTGGTGGTGGTGGTGGTGGTGGTGGTGGATGTGGTGTGCCGGCATCTGTTGGATGCCGGGGGGGATGCACCTCACCGGCTGCACCTCCGGCTGCGGGGGCGCCCCGCCCTCTGCCCTCCTCCCCTCGCCCCGTCCTCCCCCCTGGGCTCCCATGCCCCGTCCCGCCTGTCCCTTGGGGCCCGCGGCGCCCTTGCCCTTGCCCTTGGGCCCCTTTCGAGCCCCCTGCCCGTGTCGCGGGTCCCGCCTCCCGTCCCCCACGCCCTGGCCCGCTCGCTCTCCCACCTCCCCTCGCCCTGCCCCCTCCACCTGAGCTCCCTGCCCGCGCCCCTGCGCGCCCTTCCCGTGCTCTGGCCCCTTCCCAGCCCCCTGCCCCGAGTTGCGCCGCCCGCTGCCTGCGCTCTGCTCCCCCCCGCTGCTGCGCCCTTCCTCAACCAATCGCCGGGCGTCCCGCTGCCTTTGCAGCTGCGGCAGCGTGACGCCCGGCGGCGAGCGCTCGCGCGTCGGGGGGAGGACGTGCCGCTCCCGCCCCGGGGGGAAGGGCTTGGGGGGGAACGGCTTGGGGGGGCTGGTGTGGGTGTGGGTGGGGTTGGCGTGGGCGCGGTATTTCGCGCTCTCCCTGCCCACTGCTGCTGCTGCGGCGGCCGCCGGCGAGGCGTCCGCGGCCCGTGCGGGGTTCTTCCCCCGCTTGCGCGGCGTGCTGGGGGCCGCGGCGTGGCCGGCCGAGGCGTCGTCGCGGCCCGCCGGGGTGGCGGCCGCAGCCCCTCGCGCGCCCTCCTCGCTCTCCTTTGCTGCCGTGGCGGCCGCCGACGAGGCGCCCGTGGCCGCGGTCGCAACCCCTCGCACGCCCTCCTCGTTCTCCTCTGCTGCCGCGGCGGCCGCCGGCGGGGCGCTCGCGGCCCGTGCGGGGTCCGTCCCACGCGTTCGCGGCGTGCTGGAGGTCGCTGCCGCAGCCCCTCGCGCGCCCTCCCCGCTCTCCTTCGCTGCCGCGGCGGCCGCCAACGAGGCGCCCGTGGCCCGTGCGGTCGCAACCCCTCGCGCGCCCTTCTTGCTCTCCTCTGCGGCTGCGGCAGCTCCCGGCGATGCGCCCGGTTACTGCGCCGGGGCTGCCCCCCGTGTCGGCGGCGTGCCGGGGGCCGCGGTCGGGGCCGCGGCGTGGCTCGCTGTGGCCTCCGCTTCCTGCGCGTCAGGGCGGGGCGGGTCAGCGGGGCTGGCTGCTTGGGCGGCGGGGGCGGCCGTCCCGGCTGGCCCAGGCTCCCGGGCCGGCGGCGGCGGCCCGACCAGCACCGCCGCCTCCGCCAGCCTCCGCTCCTCGCGCTCCGCGAGGGTCTCCCCCGTCCACTCCGGGGAGGAGACGGGGGAGCGGGAGCGGGAGCGGCGGTGGTGGCGGTCGTCCCGCTGGGGGGACCCATCGGAGTCTGCCATCATCTTACCCTGGTAGGCATGCGTGGTGGCAGGCGCGCCCTTCCCACTACCTCCTGGTGCATCAGTTCCGTGCCGTGGGCAGTGCCGTGTGGTGCTCTGCGGGGGGGAGGGGGGGAGGGGGTGGGGGGCCGGCTGTGGCGTCAGCCCCGCACGGCCAGGGGGCCTGCGGCCATCCACCGGCATTTGGAGGGGAGGCGGGGGGGCCACGCGGCCCAGGCATCGCACCACAGCTCCCAGTCTGGGGCAGGGCCCAGGGCCCTGGGCCCCCGGGGGTCGTCGAGCGGTGTCGGGGGCAGCCGCACCAGGTGGACCCCCGTAACGGCGGTGACCTCCTGTGTTCGCAGGAAGGTGTGTACTCCGTCCCGCGCCGCGGGCGCCGGGAGGGGGGGGCGGGGTACGGGTGTTGCCCCATAGAGGTGGGTGGGGGTGATCCCCAGGATCCGCCCCGGGTCCCCGCGGGTCGCGACGACGAGGAGGAGCAGGGGGGTGCCAGGACACTCCTGCCAGAGGACCTGCCCCCTGTGGTGGGCACCCCTGGTCCTGGAGAGGGGGGGGGACAGGTCTGGGTTAGCCCAGCCGCAGGGCGCGTGCGTCGCCGGCGGGAGGGCGGGGCACCAAGTGGGCTCCCTGGGGAACGCCTCGTAGACGACGGCGTACGGGGGGGTAGGCCTGGTGCCGTCGTACAGCGGGTTGGTCGGCCGGGGGCGGGCGGACGCCTCGTCCGCGCCTTCCACGAACACCGTGACCTCGCCCACCTCCAGGTCCTCGTCCGGCGGGTGTAGAAGGTGGAGCGCCGCATCCAGCTCGGACACTCCTCCCGGGTACGTGGCCCGCGCCTGGTTCAGGTACGGGGCCGCGTCCCCGGGGTAGCGCGTCCTGAGGGCGTGCAGCAGGGCTGGGGCGCTACTGCGGAGGGACATGGCAGACCCTGCTCCCGTCAGCCGCAGGGTGTCCCCCATGGACAGGGGCCGGCCCGACCGATTGGACTCGCGCCACTCCATCCAGTGCCCGTAGAGGGCCGCCTCCGGGCTGATGAGCCCCGGCCGGACGATGTTCACGATCCGGTGCATTGCCGGGAGTAGCGTAGGGGCCCCCGCTCCGTTCAGGGCGCGGACGGCCGGGAGGGCGGTCTCGTTGAGGAAAGCCCTCGCACTGCCCTCCAGGTCACTCCGTGCGGCAGCGTGCGCTTCGTGTGCCTCCGCCACCGCGTCCGCCACCAGGCCCCGGACGGCCGCCTCCTGCGCTCTGCGGCGGGCCCTGGTGTGCCCCGGCCCATCCCCCCGTCGGCGTGGCATGGTGCTGCGGGCTCTGCAAAGGGCGGCGGCGGGTGGGGGTTAGGGGGCGAACACGTGCGACAGTTGCGCAACGGATGTGGGGTCCCGCAGGTGCACGTGGATCCACAGAAGGGCAGCGCCCGCGGGGCCCGCTTGTACGTGCGAGGGGGTGTGTGCCCCCTCGATGTGCCGGCGCAAGGCCACCTCCTCTGTGCGCCTGCGCGGGCCTGCGGAAGGTTCAGGCCAGGGGCACGCGGCTACCTGGGCGCACCGCGCGCACCTGTTGGCGCCTGTGGACGCTGCAGGGGACACCGTGTCACATTCTCCGCAGAGTCGGCAGGTGTGTCGGAGGTGGGAGGGCGGCGACCAAGGGTCGAGATGGCGGAGCCAGAGGTTGTCCCACCTCTGTCGGAGGGGGTCCCGGATCTCCAGCAGGCGGGCGCGGACGCGGCGCCGGTAGTCCCTGCCAAGCGTCTTCCGCTGGACCTCCTGCCACGTGTCGTCGGGGAGGATCCCGTGGTCGTGGAAGGCGGCGATGAGGTCGTCCCACGCCGGGCGGGGGTGCCCCCTGGGGGGGATTGCCATGTACACGTGGCGTCCGGTGAGGTGGGGCGTCAGCGCATCCCATTGGCACCCGTTCGCGGTGTCTCTGTGGAGGAGGGCCAGCAGGGTGCCGTCTGCGACTGCCTCCCACCCCACTCACAGCCCTTCGCTGCCGTCTAGCTCCTGGCGCAGCGCGGCTGCAATGCCGGTGGGGAGCATGAGGAGCAAGGGCCCCTGGGTGTCGCCCAGCCGGGACAGGGCGTCGTCGTATACCGGCCCCCCAGCTTTGAAGTGCGCCACGGTGAGTTGGGTGGCCCCGTCCTCCGGGGGGTGCCACCGGACGGTGGCCGCAGCGTGTCCCCACGTGCGTATCTCCGCAGCCTGGAGCACGTTGGCGGCGTGAGGGACGATGCGGGGCGGGACGGGTGTCCTGACGAGTGAGGACACGTCCCCAGTCCATCCTGTTTGCGGCCCCGGGCCCGCCTGCTTCCATGCCCCCGTCGCCGCGTCCCACGGGTGGTCAGTCCCCGCCCCGCGGATCATGGTGGGTCTCGGCCGGGTGTCCGGCCCCCACCACCGGAGCGCGATGGCGGCGTATCGTTGCGCAGGGGTCTCCGGGGCGCGCGTGGCGGCGCACCACCGGCCCCACTCCCGCGCCCACTCCTCCCCCACGATGCGCGCCTCCCATGCGGTCATGGAGCCGCGCCCGATGATCCACGGTGGGAAGAGGGCGTCTTGTAGGTGCCTCGAGAACCCCCCCGGCAGGTCCTGGTACGGGTGGGGGCTCTCTTGAGGCGGGCACTCCAGAGTGCCATTCACAACACGGAGGGAGGCTACGAAGTCCTTGTCAGGGCGCGGGGGAGGGGGAGGGTGGTCGCCCTCCGCCGCAGTGAGCCACCAGTGCGCCTGGGCCGCCGCGCTCTGGGGCTCGCGGAATAGTTGCTCCAGCCGGTGGTTGCGAAGCTCCCACGCGAAGTCCCCCAGCCGGAGCATGTGGTGGAGGAAATCGTCCACCGAGGTTCCTCCCGGCGGGTCGTATCGGGTTATGGCGCGGAGCTGCGCCTCCGCGTCCTCGGGCACCAGTCCGGAGCAGAACACCTCCGTCCACGTGGCGCCCGCGGAGCGCCACGAGGCCACCCACAGGGCCTTGTCCCCAGGTGGGAGGTGGCGGGCCGCCTCGTGTACCGCCTGGCGGTAGTGGGGCCAGAGGAGCCGTGAGTGGGTGCATTCCACGTGCATGTGCACCGGGGTCTCCTCCGGGCCGCCGCAGAAAAGGCACGGTTGTGGAACGATGGCGACGCCGGAGAGCGACTCCTTCCGGACGCGGAGCCTGCGCTGCACCGGCGTGTGGCCGTCTCGGGCCCGCAGCGCCCGGGGGTTGGTGGCCGCCGCGGTGAGCTCCTGGGCGTGGACGTAGGCCGTGGCGTGGGCCGCGCCCAAAGGTGTGTGTCCCCGGTGCGTCAGCGCATGGTCCGTCTGCGCCCGTTGAGCAACCTCGCCGAGCACCCGCATCGTGGGGGGCCGTAGATCGAGATGGCTGTCACGGCCGGCGACAATGAGTTTGGCGTGGCCAGGGTCCGGGGGTTCTGCAGGACGGTGTCCTGGGACGCCGCCCAGTCCCCCTTGTGCAGTAGGGCGTCACTATGGTGCGAGGTGGCTCGGACGTACCAGAACGGGTGCCCGGCGTGTTGCCCTCGCGCGCACAGGCCGTCCCGGAGCCACCTCAGGGGCATCTGGTTGACCACCTTCGCTGCGCCCGCGGGGACCCCCGTGGTTCATTCGCGATCTGCGTGCCGCAGGACTTGGAGGATAACTTCGGCGTCCACCGTGTGGACCCATGGTCTGTGGGCACCGTATTGTAGGGGGAGGGAGGCGGCCACCCCCTCCCCGTCGGGCACCGTGCCCGAGATGGCCACCCCCCACGTGCGGGTGAGGTCGGCGGCGAGAGCGACGCTGGTGGCGGGTCCGCCCCCGGACGCGTCAGAGGAGGTGTGTCCCCAGGCCTCTGGGATCCAGTAGTATCCGGTGGGGCTGAGCCACCCCGCGTTGAGGTCGCCGGAGTGCCACCGGACGTCGGGGTGGCTGGGGGTCAGTTGGTCTACGCTCAGCGCCCTGGTGTCGCCTGGGCTGATCGCCGGGTGGTCGTGCAGCCGGATCTCCGCTTTGGCGACCGTGCTTGCCCAGGACCGTAGCGCCGTCACATGTTCCTTGAGCCACGCCGGGCCCCCACGCTGGTGCACCACCAGGTGTCCCGTGTCCTCCGGCTGGTCCTCCAGCGCGTGTACCTCCATGTGCGGGTCGTGCGGCACCCCCGTAGCCACCGGTAGGGCGGTGCCACGGGGGAGCCCACGGGGTTCGGGCAGGCCTGCCCCCACTTGCACTATTACCCACTCGACCCGGAGCTGCGCTTGCCCCGTCGCTTAGGTGCATTGGTCGTCCGTGGTCACCAACCACAACGGCGTCGGCGCGTGGGGCCGGGGGCGCAAGGGCTCTGGCCACGCCACGTCCTCGTTAGGCTCTTGGTGCTCGCTTTCCGCGAGTACGTCGCGGAGGATGTACATGAGGGCCGCTGACGGGTGGTACGCCGCCCCCCGCGTGGGGGGGGATAGGCCGTCCCGGCGGCGGTAGCCCCCGACGTGGAGGTGCAGGCCGTCCGGGGTCACCCGTGGGCCGGTGTGGGCGTCCTGCTTAGCCCTCGTGGGGTGGACCAGTCTCAGGCGGGGGTCCCGTGTGCCGGTGGTGTGGAAGAGGTGGGCCAGGGCGTCGCGCCACCCGGGGTGGTTGGTGGGCTCCTGCTCACGGCGGCAATAGTGGAGGTGTTCATCGGCGCATTGGTTGAGGCACTCCCGCACCGCCGTCGGCCACGGATCGTCGTTGTCGGGGAAGGGGTGGCGTGGCCCGTGGTGCCCATGCCACGGCGATGTGTGTGGCACCGTCAGGCGGCACGTGTCGCGGTGTCGCAGCTTGGCGGTGCGCAGCGTGACGATGTTGCCCGGCGGGGACTGTAGTTGGACATGGGCCGCCCTGGGGCACGCGATGGGGTTGTACATCCCCACTCCCAGGGCGGCCAGGGCCCGGGGTATGCGGTGGACCCAGTCGCCTCCCGCCAGAGTTGCGAACTCCGGGAGGGGGTAGTGCACCTCAGGACATATTCCGTGCGCGCCGGCTATCTCCCAGAACATCTTGGTGACCTCGGCGCGCACGGAGGTTGCGCGGTGGTGGACGAGTGTACCCACGAGGGCCACCGCTGCCTGCTGGCACCGCGTGGGCACTCGTGTGAGCCCCAGGGCCCGGTCATCCTGCAGGCTGTCCCGCGAGGCGTCGAAGGCGTACCGCGCCCTGTCCTTCGCGACCTGGACCGTGATGTGGTCCAGGTGGCGTGCAGTGTCGGAGTCGTCGGCGATGAAAGGGGCGACGTACTGCGTCACCCCCCCGAGGATCGCCAGGATGACATCCTGCACCACTTTCGGTGGCGCGAGGGTTTTAAGGCACCAGTGGTGCACCGCCGCCAGGCGTAGCCGGTGCTTGCGCTGCAGGTAGAACTCCCCGTCCGGCTGCAGCTGGAGTCCCAGGTAGGGGACGGAGTCCGCCGCTGGTACCCAGTACCACGGGTTTTCCAGGTGGGGGCAGAGGCGCAGCTGCAGGCCCGGGAGCCCCTCCGTGGTGGCCATGGCGCACTTGCGGGGGTTGAGCTCCATGCCCATCATCCCCAGGTACGCGGCCACCGCCTCCACGCCCTCGACGAAGTGCTGCAGCGTGTGGGCCACCACCAGCAGGTCGTCGATATAGGCCTGGATGAGGCCGTGCTCGGCCCCTCCCGGCGGGCGCAGGCGGTGCCCCTGTGCCCTGAGCAGGGGCTCCAGGAGGAGCGCGTACAGCAGGGGGCTCTCGAGGTTGCCCTGCCGGACGCCGCGTAGCATGTAGACGGGCTGCGTTAGCCCGTGTGCTGTGACGATGCGCAGCCTGGCGCAAGTGTGGAGGAAGAGCAGGAGGTCGATGACGTCCGGCGGCACGGAGAGGTGGCGCAGGATCAGGTGGAGGGCGCCGTGTGGGGCGGTGTCGAAGGCCTTGCGGGCGTCAAAGGAGAAGACGTAGTTGGGCCTTCCCCGCTGGAGCTGCCGCTGCGCCATGAAAAGCGGGGGGCCTGTGTTGGAGCCAGGGAGGGCCCCCTGCTGCCAGTCGCTGACCACTCCGTGCCGTGTGAGCACTTCCGTGATGCGCTGGGTGAGGCGGCCCGTGAGCAGCTTCATGTCCAGCTGGCCCAGGGCTATGGGCCTGTAGTCGTCCAGTCTGGCAGAGCCCGGTACCTTGGGGCTGAGCCAGATGTGCGCGTCCCTCCAGTGCATCGGCGGCGGGGCGCCGCGGAGGATGGCCCCCTAGGAATGGACCAGGAGCCACTGTACAGGTGCTGGGAGGGCCTTGATGAAACGGGCCTCCACGTGGTTAGGACCTGGGGCCTTGCCATCGGCCTTGTCCAGGGCGGACTTCAGGTCCTGCATGGAGTACTGCTGGACCTGTGTCCAGGCCCCCTCAGGGACCCGGGGGACGTGGCGGCCGAGGACTGCCTGGAAGCCCGGGAGGTCCACCGGGCGTTTGTCATACAGTTCTCGCCAGAAGGCGCAAACTGCAAACATCACGTCAGGGGCCTCCGTGAGGAGCGTTTGGGTGTTGGGAACCCGCACGTTCCAGAGGCCTGACGGGCCTGGGGCCTCTACCTCTATGGCTCCCCGCACGGCTTTCCATCGCTGGGCGATGTCGGGGGCGTGGCGGCGCCAGAAGTTCTTGATGGCGCGCTTGCGGTCTGCCGCCAGGGAGGCGCGGAGCTGGCGAATGTCCTCCTCGAGGGCGGCTGCTTGCCTCTCCAGCTCCTCCTGTAGCTGGCCCTGCGTGGTCGGGCGGAACCCGGGCGACACACCCTGCAGCTCCTCCGTGAGCCGGAGCGCCGCCTCGGACCGGATGCCATGCCTGGCCGCGTCCGCCTGGTACGCTGCCGGCGCGCGCGCTGCCAGGGTGTCATAGCGGAGGACCGCTGCCTGGAGCTGCTTTCCGCTCTCCGGGAGGTCCCCCTCCGCCGGGTCCGTTCCCGCCGGATACGGCTGCCGGCGTCCCACCACGCGCGCCAGGGCGTCATGCGTTGCGTGGAGGTGTTCGAACACCTTGTCCACCGGGGCCGCGGGCATGGACCCGTAGTAATGCTCTTCTGCGGGACCCAGCCAGGGCGCCAGGGAGGGTTCATCCTGCGCGGCGGTGGCCGCCGCCCACAGGCAGTGTTGGACGGGCGCGGCCTCGGCGTCGTACGGGAGGAGGCGGCCCTCCGTGTGGCTGTAGGGGGTGGGCATCGCCGCGCGCCCCGCTGCGCTGAGGAGACCCGGCAGGGCCAGGCGGACCGGGAGGTTGTCCGAGCTGACCACCTGGGGGTGTGCCATGCCGCGGTGTGCCATGACGCTTTTCCGCAGGGACCACGGCAGGAGGGGCTCGTTGACCAGGAAGGTGTCCACCCTGTGCCGGGACGGGTGGAGCGTGGGGGTCATGTCCTCCTCGCCGCCTGCCGCGGCCCCTCGGAAACCGCAGGCCTCCCAGCCCGCTCAGAAATGCTCCGTGGCCTGGTTGGCGGGGACGTCCATGTAGATGTTGGTGTCGCCGGCGATGACCACCGGGTGCCTCCCGCTGAGGCTGCGTGCCGTGGCATACATTTGTATGTCACCCCAGAACGCCGCCCGTCCCGCCCACGGGGAGCAGCCCGCTTGCGGCCCGTGGACGTTGATGAGGGTGAGGCCTCCCCCGTCCGTGCGGATCTCCAGGGCCGCGGCCTTCCCGGGGACAGTTTCCGTGAAGCTGAGCACCTCGTGCTCCGCCACGTACTTGCTGCTGACCGCGGTGAGGAGGCCCCCCCCTCTCGAGGTGGAGGTGGCTCCCGTCTCCGCCAGTCGGCTGCTGAAGAAGGCGGTGTACCCCTTGACCCGGAGCGCCGCGGCCACGTGCATCTCCTGCGCCCTGGTGGCGATCCCTGTTTCCTGGGGCATGATGGCAAAGCCCCCCTCCTGGGGCAGCATACCGGTGATGGGGTGCTCCTTGTCGGTGCAGGCCGCCAGCCCCCGGCGCCGCCGGAGTGTGTCCCGGAGGGACCGGTCTGGCGGCACGAGGCCGTTGCGCAGGTTCCACGAGAGGAGCCACAGGGCGTCGCCCGTCATGTCCTCCTGGAGTCAGCTGTCCCGCATCGGCATCGCCGCCGGGTTCGCCGGCGCAGCCAGGGCATCTGGGTGCGCCGCATCCGCTGAGCCCGTTCCCAGCGGGGCCCACAGGGGGGCCCGGGGGACCGGGGGAGCCAGGGGGGCCAGGGGGGCCAGCCCCGCGGGGATGGACATGGACCCTGGTGGGGCCGCACCGCCGGCCCCCGGGGCCGCTCTGGGTGCCTCCACATCTCCATCTGCGTGGTCGGCTGCCTGGGGCGGGGGGCGCCGGGTGTACGGGGCGTGCCATGGGGACCTCCGTGCTCTCCCCTGCAGGATGTTGGTGGCCGCCTCCTTGTCGTCCGCCGGGGCCGCAGCGCGCACCGCGTGCCACGCCAGGTGTTCCAGCATTGCCCCGCTGGTGTAGTACTTGTCCGCACACAGGGGGCATTTCGTCGGCTCCGTGGCCCCTCGCGCCAGGGGGAGCGGCACCGACTTCCGAATGGCGCCCTCAGCCGCTGGTTCGAAGGGCAGGTTGGCCAGGGGCACCGTGTGTGGTGCCAGCGTGCGGCCCGGGGCCGCCGCGTCGAGGGCTCGTGTCGCGGGCGCGGGCCCGAGACCTCGGACGGCATCGCGCTGCGCGTCTGCTTGCAGCCACGTTTGCCAGTGCGTGGAGCCGATTTTGCGGTCGGGCTTGCCCCTCCATCGCAGGTCGTGGAAGGCCTGTAGCCAGTGGTACACCGCGGTCGGGACCGCCAGCTGGAGCTCCAGGTCGGCGGGGTGCGCCGCTGCCGGCCACATCCCCGGCCTCGCCGCCCGGGCGTTGTCCTTCAGCCTGACCTGGAGCAGGAGGGCGTGGTGTTCGCCCTCCCGCAGGGCCTTGATGATCATGCGGGTTCAGTCTGCCACGCGGATCACGGCTTCGGGCCCCGGCAGGCGTTCGGGGCCGCAGACGACGATGTGCGCGTCTGCCGGGCTGAACATGCAGACCACCCACTGCGGGTTCTGCTGTCCCCGTTGGGCCACCGCCAGGGTAGCCGCTGGGCGGGCGTGCGTGATTGGCCCCGCGTGGAGGTCCGGGACGTCCGTGGCCCTGATGGCGTCTCCCTGCCACGCGGCCCGTAGATGCTCCTCCTGGTCGGGGCTCCACACCAGTGTGGGGGGGTTGACCCAACCCGGTTCCTGCCTCTTGTTGGGGGCGCTGACAGTGTGTAGCAGGACCGCCAGCGGCCAGGGGTCCGCCGACATATAGTAGGCCTGGGTGGGCCCCTGTCGCCAGTCGATGTGGGGCAGGGGCGGGAAAGCCCCTTGCCTGGCGGTGCTGTGCCAGACCGTCCATCGGCCTCCGGCCAGGACCCGCGACCGGTACCCTCCGGCGTGGCCGTGTATGATGGCCTGGTAGCCTGCCGTCTGCAGTACCAGTGCCTCCCCCTGCTTAGGCCCGGGCGGGGGTGTGCCATCGCCCGCACCCCAGACGCGGGTGCGCCCGCGGAGCGTGGCATGCCACGGGTCTGGCGCATCGCGCTGAGGCCCTTCTTTGCATCCCGCAATCTGCGCCGGGCCGTGGTGGTGGACGAAGCTCTCCCCGCCGTCTGCTAGCAACGCCGCCGCGACGACGTATAGTTGCTCTGCCGTGAGGGGTGCCGTCGGCGCGTGCGTCGCGGCCGGCCGTCGGGGCCGTGTGTCGCGGTAGGGGACGTGGGGCAGCAGTTGCGCCGGCCACGCCGCCACGGGACCCATGGTGACGGCCGCGACCGCGGACGCCAGCGCCGTGCGGTCCGTGGGTCTGTACTGCCGGAGCCCAGTGGTATCTCGGGCGAGGTGCCTGCAGGCTGCCATCCAGGCCACCGCTCCGCAGTTCGTGCAGTCCGGTTCGGCACCACCCGCGCCGTCGCTTCCCCTTTGCTGTACCGTGGTGGTTGTGTCGAGCGGGGGGCCCCGCTGTAGCGCCTCCGGGTCCTGCCACGGTGGGAGGGCGGGCGGGACTGGCTGCGGGTAGTTTTGCGTGCCTCGGCGCTCCGGGTGCGTGTGGTACGGGTTTTGCCGGCGGTGTTCCGGGGCTGCCCGTGGTTGGAAGAGGAGTTGGTGCAGGTACCAGTGGCCCTCCGCGGTGGACGGGTTGCGGAGCGTTAGCCACTGTTCCACCACGCCTCCTGGGTGCGCGGCCTCGACGCGGCGCTGCAACCCCAGGCGGCCTAGGCGGTTGGACGTGCCCGCGGGTGGGATGTGGGCTTGCGGGTAGAGCGGCCGCAGCGGCTCCACCGTCAGGTCCAGCACTTCGTCGTTGAGCTGCTTCGTGAGGGCCGACGCCCTGTGTAGGGCGTGGAGGACCCCGGGTGTGGGGGCGGTGAGCTGTTCGAGCACCGGTCCCGGCGGGTACCGCGCACCCGGGTTCGTTAGCCACTCCCTGGTGTGGCTCAGTACGGCCTTCCACACGTCCCTTGTAAAGGCGTGCTGGGGGGCCAAAGAGGGGACCATCCGTAGGAGGCGGTGGCACGCCGGCGGCGATCGCATGGGCTGTGGGGCGGCCGCCGTGATCCACCTGCACGCCGTGCCGGGCACGATCGCCCCCCATTCCACGGTCCCCATGCCCTCGGCGTGGATCAGCGCCTGGCCCTGGACCATGGGGAAATAGGGGCTCGAGCGCCCCTTTCCTTCCTTCAACCGTACCCAGGCAGCCCCCGCCTGCAGGCTGCGGAGCAGGGCCACGCCAGGGAGGAGCGGCTGCGGGAAAGCCCCCTTGACGGCCTGGGTGGCGTGGGCCAAGGTGCCCATGGGCAAGTACCACAACGAAAGGGTCCAGGGGCCCGGCAGCGGTTGCGCCACCCCTGCGTCCCATCGCCACTCAGAGTCTGGCGGGGTGGCCGGGACCGTGCCCGTCTGCAGGAAGTGGCGTGCCTGCTTGTCGGGCTGCCGTTGGAGGGTTGCCGCGAGGCTGAGCCCCTCTGCCGCTGGTGCCACCGGGAGGCCGCCCCGGGGCCTGCGCCAGGGGTAATCCGGACGGCCAGGTGTGGAGGTCCCGGGCGATGTCCTCCGCGGTCCCTGTGGGGGCGTCCTCTGGTGCCAGGTGCCACATGACGGCGAGCACCGCCCACGTCGAGAAGGGCCACGCCCGCGGGGGGGTGTACACCTGGAACGTCCACTGTGGGCACGCCCGCCGCACGCGGGACGCGTGGAGCACCCCTCGGACCATGTCCGCCGCCAGGACCAGCACCATTCCCGAGGGTTCCACAATGATCCCCTCTGCGGGTCCGCCCTGGCGGCCCCGGGTGTGCAAGGCCACTGCCGCCTGTCCCGCGTGGGTGACTCGGTCGACGGCCTCCTGGATGTTCACGCTGCCGCGCGCGGTCTCATCCAGGATCCAGCCCTGCGCCACCCCGTAGCGTAGGGCGGCGCGTGCGGCCGCGAATTTCACCTCGGGCAACGCTCCGTCATCGGGGCCGGGCTGGGGGTGCTGTTTGGGGCACCAGCCTTCGCCGGTGCAGTGGCCCCGTTTCCACGCGAGCAGATCGCGGGTACGCTGCCCGCCGGCGGCGCAGGTTCCGCGGGCGCGCTTCCCGTGGGGGGCTCCGGCAATGCCTCCAGGTCGGAGTCCGTGCCCGCGTCCCCTTGTGGGGGGTCTCTTTTGCCGTCTCTGAGTCCCAGCGCCCTGATGACCTCGTGTGCTTCGTCCAGCGTCGGAGATCGGGGGCGTGTCTTGCGTGGTGCCGCGGGTTCCGCCATTGCTGTGTCGCTGTGTCTAAGAGCAGGGGGTGGGGTGCGGATGTCCCGTGGCTGGTGCGTTGGTGCGCTGGTGCGTTGCTGGGTGTGGGGGTTGTGGATGGGCATCCCCGGGGAGGCGCTTTCCAGCGTTGCGAGGGGCGTCTGGTGTTAGGCGCTGTCCCTCTCCCGGTCGCCCGTCCTCCGGAGCGGGCAGCCAGGGTTCCGCGACCCGTGTGTCCCGGGTGCGGTCGATGCGGGCGTGTGGGCCCAGCACCGGCCCCACAGCGTGCGCCCTTGCACGCCGGCGTTGCTCGCTGTTGGGGTGGCGGAAGGGCGTCCCCGGGGGGCCTCCCTCCATCGTTGTGAGGGGCGCCTGGCGTCAGGCGCAGTGGCTCCCCTGGCTGCCCGTCCTCTGGAGCGGGAAGGCAGGGTTCCGCGACCCGTGTGTCCCGGGTGCGGTCGATGCGGGCGTGTGGACCCAGCACCGGCCCCACAGCGTGCGCCCTTGCGGGCCGGCGTTGCTCGCTGCAGGGGTGGCGGAAGGGCGTCCCCGGGGGGGGTGTCTTCCACCGTTGTGAGGGGAGTCCGGCGTCAGGCGCTGTCCCTCCCCCCGCCGTCCGTCCTCTGGAGCGGGCAGTCAGGGTTCCGCGTCCCATGTGTCCCGGGTGCGGTCGGTGCGGGCGTGGGGACCCAGCACTGGCCCCGCAGCGCGCGCCCTTGCGGGCCGGCTTTGCTCTCCTTGGGGCTGGCGGAAGGGCATCCCCGGGGGGGGTGCGTTCCATCATTGTGAGGGGCGCCTGGTGTCAGGCGCTGTCCCTCCCCCAGCCGCCCGTCCTCTGGAGCGGGCAGCCAGGGTTCCGCGTCCCGTGTGTCCCGGGTGCGGTCGGTGCGGGCGTGGGGACCCAGCACCGGCCCCACGGCGTGCGCCCTTGCGGGCTGGCGTCGCTCGCCGTGGGGGTGGCGGAAGGGCGTCCCCGGGGGGCGCCTTCCACCGTTGTGAGGGGCGCCTGGTGTCAGGCGCTGTCCCTCCCCCGGCCGCCCGTCCTCTGGAGCGGGCAGCCGGGGTTCCGCGTCCCGTGTGTCCCGGGTGCGGTCGATGCGTGCGTGGGGACCCAGCACCGGCCCCACAGCGCGCGCCCTTGCGGGCCGGCGTTGCCCGCTGTGGGGGTGGCGGAAGAACGTCCCCGGGGGGGTCGCCTTCCACCATTATGAGGGGCGCCTGGTGTCAGGCGTTGTCCCTCCTCCGGCCATTCATCCTCTGGAGCGGGCAGCCAGGGTTCCGCGTCCGTGTGTCCTGGGTGCGGTCGGTGCGGGCGTGGGGACCCAGCACCGGTCCCAACGCGTGCGCCCTTGCGGGCCGGCGTTGCTCGCCGTGGGGGTGGCGGAGGGGGGTGCCCGGGGGGGGTGCTTTCCACGGTTGTGAGGGGCGCCCGGTGTCAGGCGCTGTCCCTCCCCTGGCCGCCCGTCCTCTGGAGCGGGCAGCCAGGGTTCCGCGTCCCGTGTGTCCCGGGTGCGGTCGGTGCAAGCGTGGGGACCCAGCACCGGTCTCACAGCGTGCGCCCTTGTGGGCCGGCGTTGCTCGCTGTGGGAGTGGCAGAAGGGCGTTCCCGGGGGGGGCGCTTTCCACCGTTGTGAGGGGCGCCCGGTGTCAGGCGCTGTCCCCCCCCTGGCCGCCCGTCCTCTGGAGCGGGCAGCCAGGGTTCCGCGTCCCGTGTGTCCCGGGTGCGGTCGGTGCGGGCATGGGGACTCGGCAGCAGCCCCACAGCGTGCGCCCTTGCGGGCCGGCGTTGCCCGCTGTGGGGCTGGCGGAAGAACGTCCCCGGGGGGGTCGCCTTCCACCGTTGTGAGGGGCGCCTGGCGTCAGGCGCTGTCCCTCCCCCGGCCATCCGTCCTCTGGAGCGGGCAGCCAGGGTTCCGCGTCCCGGGTGTCCCGGGCGCGGTCGGTGCGGGTGTGGGGACCCATCACCGGTCCCACAGCGCGTGCGGCCTTGCGGGCCGGCGTCGCTCGCCGTGGGGGTGGCGGAAGGGCGTCCCCGGGGGGGGTGCTTTCCACCGTTGTGAGGGGCGCCCGGTGTCAGGCGCTGTCCCTCCCCTGGCCGCCCGTCCTCTGGAGCGGGCAGCCAGGGTTCCGCATCCAGTGTGTCCCGGGTGCGGTTGGTGCGGGCGTGGGGACCCAGCACCGGCCCCACAACGTGCGCCCTTGCGGGCCGGCGTTGCTCGCTGCGGGGGTGGCGGAGGGGTGTCCCCGGGAGGGGGTGCTTTCAACCGTTGTGAGGGGCGCATGGTGTCAGGCGCTGTCCCTCCCCTGGCCGCCCGTCCTCTGGAGCGGGCAGCCAGGGTTCCGCGTCCCGCGTGTCCCGGGTGCGGTCGGTGCGGGCGTGGGGACTCAGCACCGGCCCCACAGCGTGCGCCCTTGCGGGCTGGCGTTGCTCGCTGTGGCTGTGGCGGAAGGGCGTCCCCGGGGGGGGTGCCTTCCACCGTTGTGAGGGGCGCCTGGTGTCAGGCGCTGTCCCTCCCTCTGCCGCCCGTCCTCTGGGGCGGGCAGCCAGGGTTCTGTGTCCCGTGTGTCCCGGGTGCGGTCGGTGCGGGCGTGGGGACCCAGCACCGGTCTCACGGCGTGCGCCCTTGCGGGCTGGCGTTGCTTGCTGTGAGGGTGGCGGAAGGGCGTCCCCGGGGGGGATGCTTTCCACCGTTGTGAGGGGCGCCCGGTGTCAGGCGCTGTCCCTCCCCCGGCCGCCCGTCCTCTGGAGCGGGCAGCCAGGGTCCCGCGACCCGTGTGTCCAGGGTGCGGTTGATACGGGCGTGTGAACCCAGCACTGGCCCCCCAGCGTGCGCCCTTGCGGGCCGGCGTTGCTCGCTGTGGGGGTGGCGGAAGGGCGTCCCCTGGGGGGGTGCCTTCCACCGTTGTGAGGGGCGCCTGGTGTCAGGCGCTGTCCCTCCCCCGGCCGCCCGTCCTCTGGAGCGGGCAGCCAGGGTTCCGCGACCCGTGTGTCCCGGGTGCGGTCGATGCGGGCGTGTGGACCCAGCACCGGCCCCACAGCGTGCGCCCTTGCGGGCCGGCGTTGCTCGCTGTGGGGGTGGCGGAGAGGCGTCCCCGGGGGGGTGCCTTCCACCGTTGTGAGGGGCGCCTGGTGTCAGGCGCTGTCCCTCCCCCGGCCGCCCGTCCTCTGGAGCGGGCAGCCAGGGTTCCGCGACCCGTGTGTCCCGGGTGCGGTCGATGCGGGCGTGTGAACCCAGCACCGGCCCCCCAGCGTGCGCCCTTGCGGGCCGGCGTTGCTCGCTGTGGGGGTGGCGGAAGGGCGTCCCCGGGGGGGGTGCCTTCCACCGTTATGAGGGGCGCCTGGTGTCAGGCGCTGTCCCTCCCCCAGCCGCCCGTCCTCTGGAGCGGGCAGCCAGGGTTCCGCGACCCGTGTGTCCCGGTTGCGGTCGATGCGGGCGTGTGGACCCAGCACCGGCCCCACAGCGTGCGCCCTTGCGGGCCGGCGTTGCTCGCTTTGGGGGTGGTGGAAGGGCCTCCCCGGGGGGGGTGCCTTCCACCGTTGTGAGGGGCGCCTGGTGTCAGGCGCTGTCCCTCCCCCAACCGCCCGTCCTCTGGAGCGGGCAGCCAGGGTTCCGCGACCCGCGTGTCCCGGGTGCGGTCGATGCGGGCGTGTGGACCCAGCACCGGCCCCACAGCGTGCGCCCTTGCGGGCCGGCGTTGCTCGCTGTGGGGGTGGCGGAAGGGCCTCCCCCGGGGGGTGCCTTCCACCGTTGTGAGGGGCGCCTGGTGTCAGGCGCTGTCCCTCCCCCGGCCGCCCGTCCTCTGGAGCGGGCAGCCAGGGTTCCGCGACCCGTGTGTCCCGGGTGCGGTCGATGCGGGCGTGTGGACCCTGCACCGGCCCAACAGCGTGCGCCCTTGCAGGCCGGCGTTGCTCGCTGTGGGGGTGGCGGAGAGGCGTCCCCGGGGGGGGGTGCCTTCCACCGTTGTGAGGGGCGCCTGCCGTCAGGCGCTGTCCCTCCCCCGGCCGCCCGTCCTCTGGAGCGGGCGGCCAGGGTTCTGTGACCCGCGTGTCCCGGGCGCGGTCGGTGCGGGCTTGGGGACCCAGCACCGGCCCCACAGCGTGCGCCCTTGCGGGCCGGCGTTGCTCGCTGTGGGGGTGGCGGAAGGGCGTCCCCGGGCGGGTTGCCTTCCACCATTGTGAGGGGCGCCTGGGGTCAGGCGCTGTCCCTCTCCCGACTGCCCGCCCACTGCTGGGCGGGTTGCCGGGGTTTGTTGGGTGTGTGCGGTGTGTGTGGTGTCTGTGCCTTGCGTGTCGTGGTGTGTGGTGCCGCTTGTCTCTTGGTCCTCTGGTGCTCCCCTCTCCGGTGTCTCGGTGCGGTGTTGTGCTCGCCGTGTGCCCGCCGTGTCCCCTCCCCTGTGCGCGCCCCTTGCTCGTCCGCTGGCTACCCCTTTGTTCCTTTCGCGGCTTCGTTGCTCTTTACCCTTTCCTCTACCCTTCTCCCTGACATGCACTTTTTCCCTGCCTCTGCTTTGTTGTGTGTCTCTGTCTTTTTCCTTGTCGGCCCGGGCTTCCTCCTTTGAACCTGCGTAGAGAGAGGAGAGGGCGTAAACGGGCGTGCGGCGGCGGCAGTTTTCTCGCGACACGGCACCTCGAGCTGGCTGGTACGGCATGCGACATGCGTGTGCGACCGGCCTGTGCGTAGGTTTATTGTCCCACTTGTTCCCGTCTTGACTCCACACCCCTTTGGCCGCTACCTTTGCTCGTTGCCCGTTCCGCGCGCGCGGCGTGACATGACATACCTGTTTCTTTCCCCACTACCTTAACGTGTCCTAATCCTCCCGCCTTGCCGGGCGTCCGCTAATGTGAGACGACGGCACGACGCAATACTTGCCTAAGCGTCTAGGACAACCCTACTTTAACGCCCGGACGACGCAAACACGAGCATACGCTTCTCCTTGGGACCTGTGAGCGGAAGAGAACGTGGGTGCATGCACGTGTGTTTGTCGGGACCCGGCACACGACGGCGCTATGCTATTTGTGTGTATGCTCCCCGTGTCTCCCTCCCTGGCTATTTGTGTGTTCTAATCAGCGCAACAAAAAGGGTGGTTGTGCTGTAAGAGCAGTTGTCACGGTTGCCCCGCATTGCACCGCAGGGCAGGACCGTTAGCCCCCCGTGACAACCACTCCCTGGCCGAAGGCCATTTCTTTTTTCCCGTCTCGGTTGGTGGCGCGGGCCGGGCGGTTGGCGACGTGGCACGACATGGTAACATACTTGCGTTCTTGGTGGCGGTGTGTGGCCTGCCTACTATTTATTTGCGTGCGGCGGCATACCTTTTGTCCCCTTTCGCTCCCTTTCTCCTCCTACATAAGCGGGCGTGCGGGTGGGCGGTGGGCACGTCTCGGTTACGCCCCGTGGTCACCTTTTACTTTTGTTGGCGTGGTTGCCGTTCTCGTCTCGTGTTCGTTGCGTAGCGTAACGTGGCATGCAACATACTTGGACCCGACTAGCCACGTGTGTATGGTCAGTTTTTTTTTTTTTTGTGTTGTGCTTCACCTCGGTGGCGCTTGTCCTCCTTCGCGCGTTCTTCTCTCCTTTGTCGGTTTTTTGTTCCCCTTTGTTTGTCCCCTCATACCATTCTACTCGTCCGTGGCGGTGATGACCTTGCGGCGTTCCGGGCACGCACGTACGGGCATACCTTTCTTTCCCTATGTGAGCGGGGGTGAGCATAGGCATTCATTCGGTGCCACCTCTTGTTGGTTTTCCTTGCCGGTGCGGCTTTCGTTGCGCTTTTCGTGGCGGCGCACTTTGGCGTTGCTTGACACGTAACTTCCTTGTATTGCGTTTGTTACGGCGTTATGCATACAATATATGGCATATAACATACTTGCTTTTCGGCGGCCGGTGGCGTTGTTGTTGCTTGTGTTTATTATTCATGTATGACATGCAACATACTTGTGTACTTGTACGGCTTCTTTTTTCTTTTGTTGTGTTCCCCTTCGCGTGTTACGGCGTCGTCGTATTCCCTACGTGAGCGGGCTGGCATTGCTTGGTCATGTACTCGTGGTATATCTCCACCGTGGTGCAGTTCATTACATACTTGTTCTCTCCTTGTCTACCTCTTACCGCGTTGTGCTTGTTTTGTTGGTTTCTAGCGTTGCGCGGCATATAACATACTTGCTTGTCGGCGGCCGGTGGCGTTGTTGTTGTCTATGTGTGGTTTGTTTTGGGGCGCGCACAAGTCCCTAGCGCCTAGGGCACGCACTTTGCTAGGTGGTTTGGGGCAAGCAACGCTCAGCTCCTTCGCCGTCGCGACTCTATTGTTCGTTTTTTTTGGTGGGTGTCCTAAATTTTGCGACCTCGCCAAACAGCGGCGTAAAATTGTTGGGGGGGTTTCTGAGGTCGGAAAAGACGATGGTTTTTCGCTTTATTTCTTCACGCGGTGCGTCATTTTCTTGGTGGTGCCTGTACGGTGTCCTGGGCCCCCTGGCTCCTGTTCACCGGTGTGCACGCTCTGTGTGTGGTGTTGTGTGTACGGTGTCCTGGGGCTCCTAGCTCCTGTTCACCGGTGTGCACGCTCTGTGCGTGGTGTTGCGTGTACGGTGTCCTGGGCCTCCTGGCTGCTGTTCACCGGTGTGCACGCTCTGTGTGTGGTGTTGCGTGTACGGCGTTTTGGGCCTCCTGGTCCCTGTTCACCGGTGTGCACGCTCTGTGTGTGGTGTTGCGTGTACGGTGTTCTGGGCCTCCTGGCTCCTGTTCACCGGTGTGCACGCTCTGTGTGTGGTGTTGCGTGTACGGTGTCCTGGGCCTCCTGACTCCTGTTCACCGGTGCGCACACTCTGTGTGTGGTGTTATGTGTGTGGTGTCCTGGGCCTGCTGGCTCCTGTTCACCTGTGTGCCTGCTCCGGTGTGCTGTGTCGTCTGTACGGTGTCCTGGGCCCCTTGGCTCCGGTTCACCGGTGTGCACACTTTGTGTGCGGTGTTGCGTGTGCGGTGTCCTGGGCCTCTTGGCTCCTGTTCTCCGGTGCGCGTGCTCGTTGTGCTGTGTCGTTTGTGCCGTGTTCTGGGCTTCCTGGTGCCTGTCCTCCGGCGTGCCCGCTCTGTGTGCGGTGTCGTGTGTGTGGTCTCCTGGGCCTTTTGGCCCTTTTGTGCTGGTGTGCTCGTGTGGTGTGTGTTGTGTTGTGTGTGTGGTGTCCTGGGACACTTGTTTCGTGTTCTCCGGTGTCGCGGTGTGTTGCGGTGTGTGTGGTGTCCGGTGTGCGGTGTTGCGTGTGCCGTGTCCTGGGCCTCCCGGCCCCTGTTCACCGGTGCGCACGCCCGGTGTTTGGTGTTGTGTGGGCGGTGTCCTGGGCCGCTTGGCTCCTGTTCACCGGCGTGCTTGTGCGGTGTGTTGTGTGGTGTGTGCGGTGTCCTAGGCCACTTGGGTCCTGTTCACCGGTGTGCCCGCGTGGCGTGTGTTGTGTCGCGTGTTCGGTGTCCTGGGCCCCGTGGCTCCCGTTCACCAGCGTGCTGTGTGCTTGTTCGGTGTGTTGTGTGTTGTGTGCGGTGTCCTGGGCCACGTGGCTCCTGTTCACCGGTGTGCGTGCTCCGTGTGTTGCGTGGTGTGTGCGGTGTGGGTGTGGGTGTGTGCTCGCGTGCGCCATACCGTTGCTGCGACGTTGCGGGCTCTTTGTTTTTGTTTACACATGGATAGACACCGAGGGGAACGCCGTAGCGAACTCGCCACTGGCATCCTGGCTACCAAGGCGTCCGGCATTCTATGGTGTCTTACTTATTCTTCCCGTCCTGGACTCTTTGATTTTGGCGACGGCCAAGAGTAAGCGTGTCTTACTGCATGCATGGCGGTGTATGCTATTTACTCGTTGGTTTGTGGACTCCTTGCATTTTGTGATGCCCAAGAGTAGGCGTGTTTGCTTGATACATTCATGACATGCTACTTATTCTTTACGTCATGGACTCTTTGGTTTTTGCGACGCCCAAGAGTAAGCGTGTCTTAATGCTTGCATGGCGGCATATGCTACTTAATCGTTGGTTTGCGGACTCTTTGTATTTTGCGACGCCCAAGAGTAGGCGTGTTTGTTTAATGCATTCATGACATGCTACTTATTCTTTATGTCTTGGACTCTTTGTTTTTTGCGACGCCCAAAGGTTAGCGTGTCTTAATGCATGTATGGCGGCATATGCTACTCAATCTTTGGTTTGTGGACTCCTTGTTTTTTGCGACGCCCAAGAGTAAGCGTGTCTTAATGGGCACAAAGGTGGGTGGGGACGTACATGGAGAAGGACAAAGGAAGAGAAAGGGTGCAAGACGGAGGGCGTGGCGTGTTAGAAAACTATTTTTTTGGTTTTTACGCGCTGCTCGCGACGCGTTTTTCTTTACCTATACGGCGTCTTAGAGGGCGAGAGGCACGGTGTTGTACTCCTAAGCTCGGTACGGTGCTTACGGCGTTAACTATTCACCTATTCAAGCCTGAAAGATTTTCAGTCGCGTTTTGTGTGGTTTGTTTTGGGGCGCGCACAAGTCCCTAGCGCCTAGAGCACGCACTTTGCTAGGTGGTTTGGGGCAAGCAACATTCAGCTTCTTCGCCGTCGCGACTCTATGGTTCGTCTTTTTCTGTGAGTGTCCTAAATTTTGCGACCTCGCCAAACAGCGGCGTAAAATTTTTGGGGGGGTTTCTGAGGTCGCGAAAGACGATTTTTCGCTTTATTTTTTCCGGCGGTGCGTCGTTGTCTTCTCAACAAGGTTGTTCCGGGACAAGTAGTCCACCAGAACTTAATTTAGGCGTCCCTCAGGTAGAACGCACGCAGAGAAGGGCTCCCAGGTGGCCTCTTCGACTCCAAACCCTTCCCAGAGGGTGAGGAAGCGCCAACCCTGGCGATAGCGGTGGCGTAGGACAGACTGCACCAGGTAGAAGCCCTCCTTAGCCATCTCCTCGGCGTTCATGTCGGGGAGTTCCCCTTCAACTTCCATAGGGCTGGCAGCCCCTTGTAGGTCTAGGGCGGCGATTTCCTCGTCGTTCAGCTCCCACTCCTCCCCACAGAGGTCTTCGAGATCATAGTAGCGCTTCAGGTGTTGAGCAGCGCACACCAGGGTCCCCCCTAGACGGGGAGAACACCGCACGGTGATACGGTGTCCATCCACTGATAGATTCTTGTACGGCCCGAATTATGGGTCATCGCTGGTAGGGCGTGGCCAGGCGGGTAGTCGACTGTGGTGCACCAGCACCCAGTCCCCCTCTTGGTAGGTGGCCGGTACTCGGTGCTTTTTCTTCTTGTTCCACTGACGCTCCCTCACTCTCTGGAGCATAGCCTTGGCCTTGTCCACCTTCGCTTGTTGCTCTTCGACCCATTCACCCACAGAAGAATGGGTGTCCTTTGGATAGGGGGCATGTAGAAACCACGCCGGGCGCCCTAGGAATAGCTCATGGGGCGAGTAGCCAGTAGCTGAACTCTCTTGGGAGTTCATCATCAAGGATATGACGGGGAGTAGTCTCACCCAGTCTCTGGTGCGTTCAGTTTTGCACCATATCCTTACATTCTCCTTGAGGACACGGATCTGTTGCTCACATAGGGGGTTGCTCGTGTGCGAGTAGGGAATCCCCGTAGACACCTGGACATTGAGGGATCTCAGGACCCTCTTGTACCAGCCAGTATCTGAGCGTACTCGTACGTCCTCATCGGAGTTGATCTCTTTGGGCGCCCCGTAGACACAGAACCACCCCTCCAGGAGTATCTTGATAGTCTCCTTCCCGGTAATGTGCTTGGTACATGGTAACACCCGGGTAAACCTGGTCAACCCACAGGTTACCACGAGGGCGAAGTCATAGCCCCCAAACTTTGGCATCTCTGTGTAGTCCATGTATAGAACACTGTTAGCACAGTGAGGGATGGGCAGGGCCGAGTAGAGACCTCTGTCCCTGATATCCCCTGGTTTGCAGGACCTGCACGGGCACTTGTCCACGATGGGCTGGAGGGTTTTCCGCGGTTGGTCGTCAGTCCACGTAGTGTCCAACCACTGCTTGGTTATCCTCAGGGTACGGTCAGCACCCACATGACCGCTGGACTCATGGGTCCACTTCAGCAGCGCCGGGACTCTGTCACCAGGCACCACAATGCAGTCCTCGTGCCAGAGGTAGCTCTTGTCCCTCTTCCACTGATCTTGGTTGACCAGGAGGGGTTCAAGGCGTTTCTCCAGGCGCTTGTAGATATCCCCAAACGCCTTCAGGTACTCCGATTGTTGGAGTCCATCCAGGGGGCGTATCATCGTCATGTTGAGGTCAAAGTGGACGTCCATACGGCTGAAAGCCTTCTTAGCCAGCGCTTCAGACCGGGCACCAATCAGGGCGTCGAAGTTGTCGCGGCTGATGTAGTCTGCACACTGGTTCTTCACTCCCTGGATATGGTGTACCGTCAGCCGTAGTTGACTGAGGTAGGTCCACCAGCGCCGTAGCTTGGTTTTCTCAGGTGGGGGGCCCTTCCGGAAACTGCGGACCGGTTCTTGGTCGCACAGCCAGACCACAGGGTTACTCCCCAACAGTTGTGCTTGTGAGGATAGCACTAGCATACCCGCGAGCAATTCCTGCTCATAAGTGGAGTAGTTCCCCCTGGCCTGGTTCCATTTCCAGTTCCAGTGGCCCAGAGGTACTACGACCCACTTGTCGTCAGGGTAGCTGTGCTTGAGGGTTCCATCTCGGTTGAGACCTTTCGTCCCTCATTGGGAAATGGCTGAGTCGAACTCCTCCTTCTCTAGTGCTTGCCATTGGAACAACGTTCCACCACCGCCCACATTGCTGGCGTCGGTCACCAGGATAATCTCCCCTTGTGCCCTAGGCACGCCCAAACACTTAGCGTTGGCCACCTTGTTTTTGAGCTCGTCAAACGCTTGTTGCTCTTGTGGGCCCCAGCGCCAAGTAGTACTCTTCTTGATCAAGTCCGTCAGAATGGCGCTGGTGTAGGTGAAGTTTTTGATATGGAGGCGATAGAAGTTGCACGCCCCAATGAAACTGCGTACATCATGAATTCTTTTCTTAGGGTCATGTGTCGTACCTTGGCATCCATCAGGGGTTTGGCCTTAGAGGCCGCTGGGGTCCACCACCCATAGCCAACGTCAAACCCCAGGTACTGCATGGTCTCCTGCATGAACTCACACTTCTCCAGCTTGAGTCGTGTGTGGTTCTCCTGGCAGACCGCAAAGAACTCACCCAAAAGGATTAGGTGGTCCTCCTGGGTATTGGTCCCGAGGCATACATCGTCGATGTGAGCTTCCATCTGGGCCCCACGGGATATAAGTTCCTGCACCTTAGGTCTCCTTTTCTAGGATGGACAAGATCTTGTTCATCAGCTCTTGGAATAGAGTCGGTGCGTTGGCCAAGCCAAATGGCATGACCTTCCACTTGAACACCCTCCCCTGAGGGGTGATGAAGGCCAGTAGTTCCTGAGCGTTGGGCGTCAGGGCCACTTGCCAGAAACCGCTCCTCTTGTCCATCTTGGTCTTGTAGCGACAGGAGGCTATCTTCTCAAGGGTAGACTCCATATTAGGAATGGACCCTGAGTGGTTCAGCGTTTTCTTGTTCAGCTCTCTGTAGTCCACTACCAGCCGTTTGGCTGTAGACCCAGGTTTAGCCTACAGGAAACAGGGGCTGCAGTGTAGGGGGTAGTCCCCGTCCTTGTACTCCAGGACTAGGCCGGCGTCGATACATTCTTGTATCTGTCGCTCAATCTCGTTGGCCTGCTCTTTAGGAGCTGGATAGGGTCTCCTCCGGATCTTGTGACCCACAAACTCAGGTTTCAGCTTGAGGTCCATCTGTACCAGCTTGTCAAATGAGACTGGAGGGGGTAGTTCTCCGAACACCTCCAGATAGGTCCTTATAAGCTTCTGCACCCGCTGGTCCAATAGCTTGATCTTGTCCTTCATGTCCTCGTCAGAGTGTAAGTTGCTTGCTCCCTGAGTGAGAGATGTCGGGAGGTGATCCTCAACCGACTCTTCGCCCTTGGTAGTGTCCTTCAACCCTTGGTAGGCATATAGAAGGTCTTGTTCAACCATCTCCGGTGGACGATGGCAACATAGGCACGCTCGAGGGGGTTCACATACACATTCCTCCGAGAGGTCGTCCTCCTCTGGGGTCCTCACATGGGCGCCCCACACGCTGTTCATGAGCTTCAGATCTACCTCCCTTTGCCAGGTGGTGATCTTCTGTTCGAGGTCCTCCCTCAATTGGGATAGATCTCCCATACGTCCTTGCTTCAGTGGCCATGAGCTGCGGGTAGGCTTAGCGTAGCATAGCTTTTTCGCCGCCAACTTCCTCTTGGAGTCCACATACTCCCTTAGCCTGGATCGAGGGTCCAGCTCTTCGTCCACGGGGTCTTCCACCCTCATGGAGAGTAGGGGTTTTAGCGGGGCGACGTACTCGGCGTTCTCCACTTCCTCCACACAGGTCTGCACGAAGAGGCGTCGTGCTCAGTTTCGTCATCTGAGTGGATAGAGCTAGGTAGCTCAGATAGTCCACACTCAGAGACTCCATCAGGGACAGGTACATGGCAGGGAGAGTTGGGGGCGTTGGTGTCAGTCACGACGTACTCATCTCCTCCGGGTATAGTCTCAATAGCATCTTGAGGTTGTAGCCGATCCTTCAAGTCACCCAAGGCGAGTCCATTGCTTTCTCGTTGTATAGCCTGGACCAGAGTCGGGTCCAGATCCTCCCAGGGGATGGAGGTAAGACATCTGTCCACCACGCTGAGCATACTCCCCCATCCGGGTTCCCCAATAGGCGTCTTACGCCCCAGAGGCACGTAGATGGCCTCATCAGGTAACCGAACAGAGCTGATAGTCAGCCTGTCCAGGAGGCTTCGCCAGTACTCGTTGCCCCCATGGGCTCCCCAATCGGGGGAACACAGGACCATACGGGAACGTTCCAAGGCCACTTTGGTCAGAACCTTCTGCAGTTCACTGAACCTGGGGTTCCCGTAGGCCATCCCGAAAGAGGGCCAGTAAAGTGTGTAGCTGCAGTTCTTCCCCTTGCTGCAGTCAAGGTCCAGTACATGCTGCTTGTCGCTGGCGAACAACTCCACACTCAGGTCTTCTCTAGAGTAACCCAACTCCTTCAGACCTTGGTCTAGGACTTCCCCCAATAGTTGATAGTTCTCAGTTTTGGAGGCCGCCATCATGTTCGAGGGCTCCTCCTTCGATAGCCTCAGGTAACTCGAGGTATGTTCCGACTGCTCCAGTGGCACAGACTCTCTGCCACTGCCGTGGTCCACGTAGAGGAGGTAGGGCGCTTGCAGGGTCAGGGATTGTATCTGAGAGTGCTGCACGAAGAAGTCAGTCCCCAATACAAAGTCGAAGGCCTAAGTGTCCATCACATAGAACCGATGGGCGATAGTCCGGGAGCCCATAGGTACCTCCACTTCACAGTCCCCGCAGCTGTGCACCACATGTCCATCCCCCATTCGTATAGCCGCAGTGGTCATGGTGTTCTTCAGGCTCCCACAAGGTAAAGTTTTCTTGGCCACTATAGATATGCTGGCGCCAGTATCCAATACCCCCAGGTATTCACGTCCCCCTAGTCGGATACGTACCCAAAACACCAGGTCCTGGGTGCCACCGGAGCGTCCCCGTCAGAACTCCGCGGGACAGGTCACCTCGAACCCCTTGTTCCGCAGCTTGCCGGCCATCCTCATGAAACGGCTTCTCTTCTTAGCGTTGCCGTTATCACCACCTTCGTGCTCCCGCTTGGCCACTTGTTCTTTCTGGGCCTGCGTCTGTGAGCGTGTGGTAGGACCAGACTGCCCTCCAGAGGGCTCGGAGTTCCCCCCTGGATTAGGGTTCGGGTTGCCTCCGTTCTTGTTCGTGTTCTTGTTGTCCTTGTCTGGCTGGCGGTTAGCGCCTCCTCCTCGTCCACCTTGACTCTTGTCTTGCCCTTGTCCACGTCCTTTCGACTTGCCCTTGCCGGAGTCGTTGCCTTTGCCTTTGCCTCCACCTTTGCCTGAGCCTTTGCCAGGATCCTCACCTTCACGCTTCGCCGATAGGCGTTGCTTGTGGTAGCACTCATCCTCGTAGTGCTTCCTCTTCCCACAGAAGGCACACGTGATGGTGCACCTGTAATGATCCTGCAGCTTCGCTTTGGCGCCGGTGTTCTTCTCCTGCTGCTTCCCCTGGACTACGAAGCAGTCTGACTGCTCGCAGTCAGGGGCGTGCTGCAGGTGTCCCTGCTCGTCTCTGGCATCACACCAGAAGAGCTCCCTGACGTTTTCCATGATACGGGCTTGGGCTTGTTTGGGGGTAGTCCGCTGCCCAGGTCTGGATCCTTGGTACCCTTTGCCATGGCCTCCAGAGCCTCCACCTCCAGGACGGTAGTTGTTCAGGTGCTGGTCGCTTTCTTTCTCGGGCGTCAGCTCCAGGAGTAGCACGCATAGATCCTCGTAGCAGAGGGATCTAGCCTTGCGCTCTGCCGTCGAACGGCACTCGTCCCACAGCTCTCGAGGGAGCTTAGCCACCAACCAGAAAAGCAGGTCGTCGCTGCTGTAGGAACCGGGCGTGAATAGTCCAGCCCAGTGATCCAGGTCAGCCAACATCTCAGAGACCCTGCCAGGTTTGGGGTTGTTGGGCAGCACAGGCAGGTTCTGGATTCCGGCCCTGATGGAGAGGTCGGTTTCATAGGTCGGGTACGGCCTCTCCAAGGCAACCAACACATCGGCAAAGGTGGCGGAATTAGTCACGATCTGCCTGACCTGCTTCTCCAGGTACTTGGTCTTGCAGCACTGCAGGAGCAGATCGCACTTCACCCGTCCACTAGCGTGGGTTTCGCCGGTCAATCGGAGAAACCGGCCAAAATTCTCAGCGAACTCGCTGAGGTCCTTGCCTGTAAACTCAGGCAGGTTCACCACGATCTTGGAGGTGGCAATAGCCTTAGCTTCCTGAGACCTGCGTCCCTCAGGGCGTCGGGTCTTCCTCTTCTTCTTCCTCTTCTTCCCACTTGGGTTCTCGGGGTCCTCCGGGTCGTCGTCCTCCGAGGGCGAAGCAGAAGTCATAGACGGCGGCTCATCATCGGAGGGGTCTCCGCCTAGATCACTATTGCCATAAGGCTCCACGTCCACCATTGCCCTCAAGGCTGTCAGCCCCAGCCGGTCCTGCTCGGCTCTCGTAGAATTCGTCACGTGGCTGTAGGGCGGCTGGGCCGTTCTCGGTACAAAAGGACTTCTCGGTATCGCTGCAGGGGTCGGCATCGGTCGGCTCCTCAGGCACCCCAGGGTGTTTGTCAGCCCTGCCACCAGGTGGTTGGCCTGTACTCGATGGGGTGACACTCCCACCGTGGTAGGTGACGCTTGCAGCGGTATCATCAGGGGCTCCAGTTTCTCTCGAATCTCTTGAGTGAGGTCGCCAACAATTTTAGAGGTGGCTCCTGTGGGCACCTCGTTGATCTCCGACCGCGTCAGGGACCTGTTGGAGGATCTTCCCGATCCTCTACTCCTGCCTCCAAGAGACTCAGGTCCTCTCCTCAACCCACTCAAGGTTGCATACCCAGGAACATCCACATAGGTTCTCGTAGCGGGTAGTGGATGGTGATAGTCAGCCGCATACCATCGCGGCGCAGAACTTGAGGTCACCGGCTCACTGGCAGTAGTTGCCTCAGGAAACGCAGTGGTAGATGGGCCCAAACCATAGGCAGGGTAGGTAGGCATACCAGTAAGGCCTGTGCCCTCTGCCATAGGTGGGTTGGTTATCGGTGTTGATGTTGCAGCGGCTGGGTCTTGAATTGGGAGTGTGGTGGTTATAGGAGAGGGTGATGCGTGGAGGCCAGGAGCGCTTGGTGCGCCTTCGAAGGTAGGATCATTCGTCAGGTCTTGCCCTTGGTCTTCTCCTTCGTCTGCTATGCCTTCTCCAGCATCCTTCTCGCTCTCTCTCTTCCTCTTCACAGGATGAGTGACCACCTCCTCGAGTGAGAGGGCCCGGAAGGCCGACTGGAGTCCTTCCAACGAATCCTCCGCCACGTGCACTGGCCCATGTAAGGGCTCCGAAGGTACAGCGCTAGGTCCAGGTCCAGGTTCACCAGGTGCTGGCATTGCTGGTGCCTCAGGCGCTGTCTTCACGTCGGTGTCCTCTTTCTTTGTGTCCATCTTCGTTCACCCTTCTGCTTATATATGACTGATCTCGGCGCACTGGTTGTACGGCACGGGGTTGCTGCCCGTACACAGAGACAGTCTGCCTCTTGCTACCAGAAGGTTTCATAGTGATTTCAACACTGTGTTTGTGCCTCTCCTGCTGCTTGTTTTTGAAGAGGAAAATGTTTTAGTTGCTGAAATACAATCAATTCAGGATAGCCCAAGCCAGAGATAAGCAAGTAGAAGAGAATCAGGATTAAAGCATGGAGGGCTGCAGTGTAAACGGTGAAGGATGTTAGAATATTCACAGAAACTGCAACTCAGGTCACATCGGATTGCATATTCACAAAGATAGCTGAAATTGTTTGGAAAAAGAGTTGGAAAACTGCCCCATGGTCACTCTATCTCCATAGTGCCATCTCAGGAGATGTGCACTCTTTGTTTTGGGTCCCATATGTGCTGAGGTCGCAGGGCATGTGGCGATGAGGTCACTGCCATGTCACATGGGATCTTCCTACTTAGCTAGGCTGACCGGGAATTGAACCGGGGACCTCTCAAAAAGAGGTGCCCAGCCCCCTAGGGTGCATACCACTAGGACAGCTAAGAATTCATGAGAAAACATAGATAAACTCATAGGCTCTGCCCTGGACATGTCAGTTCTCAGTCGACTCAGGAAAAGATGAATTGCCTCACATTGGTAGGGGATTAAGGGGTCCACTCCATATCCTGATTTAGTGTTTGGTTTCATAGGTCGAAACGTGTTATCACCACTTTTGGTTGGGCCAATACTAAGATAGAAATGCCTGTGTGCTCGGTGCATCTCTAATACAACTAGAGTATGCCTCAAAGCATGGGAAAAGCACTTTTTCTTACTCACGCTGAGGTTTGAGGTTTGAGGTTTGATTTTGCGGGTACTAGACGCCTTTCGGCCCCGGGGGGCCACCTGGTCGGGCCAGGTGATATCCTCCCCACCGGGTCCTAGTGGAGGGCCCTCCAAGACGCACCTCCTGCCTGGTGGCGGAGTCCCCCGGGTTCACAGGGCTCAGAGCCCCGTCCATCCCCGGCTTCCCCGTTTCGCCACTCCCCGGACAGTGCATCAATTCGCAGCCGTGGCTGCGGGAGCTTACCCACCGCGTCGCCCCCCCAATGCGTGGTCGCCCGGGGCGTCGGCGCCGCCGGGCCCGTGCTACTGGCTTGTCGCCAGCCGGACCCCCTTGGGCTGGCGCGGAGGCTGCCTAGCCTAGGGGTTGGGGCGTGGCGCAGTGCGTCACTACTGCCTTGGCGGGTGCAGTGCCACGTCCGTGTGTGCGCGGCGCTCGCGGCCGGTTCGGGGGGTTCGGGCCGGTACCTGGTGTTGTGTCTCTCCCGTTTCCCCCTTTCCGCCCCGCGTGTCCCGCGCTGCGTGTGGCGGGCCGTCCCGTCCGGGTGTCCCTTACCCTCGCTCGCTGGTACGCCATTCCACGCGGTCTGTGCGTTCCGCGAGCTCGGTCCGGTTGCCCTTCTGGTAGTCCCCGCGTGCCCTTTGCGTGTGTGTGCGCTCGCGCTCCCACGGCGTCCGCTCCCCCCACCCCTGGGTGGTGTGGCGTGCGCACCTCGCGCGGTCCCGGCACTGGGCGCTGGTAGGGCCATTCCATGTGGTCTGTGCCCCTCCGCGTGTCCTGCCCCGGTCCCTTGCTCCGTCTGGCGTGCTTGGGGGGGGGCGGTCCGGTCCCGGTTCCCCTCTACCTGGCTTGGAGTTGTGGGGGTGGCGGAAGGGCGTCCCCGGGGGGGGTAGCCTTCCACTGTTGCGAGGGGCATCTGGGGTCAGGCTCTCCCCCTCCCCCAACTGCTGGCCCACTGGGCGGGCTGTTGGGGTCCGCTACCCACGTGCTGTGGGCGCGGGCGTGTGGGTGTGGGGGCCCTACACTGTCCCCTTGGCCTGCACGCTCTGTGGGGGCTGCGTGCCGCGGGGCGGGTCCGTGGCGTTTGTGTGCCGGGAGGCGGGCTGGGGGGGGGGGGGGGGGCGGCCCGTGCGCCGTGCCCCCCGTTTTTGCGGCCGGGGGGGGCCTGTAGGGCGAGGGGTCGCTCTGCCTCGTTCCGTCCCTCTGCCTTCCCTGGGCAGGCAACAAAGCGGGTGTCACTGGCGTCGTTCTGTCCATGGGCTGCCTGGCCCCCCATACCACTCCGATTCGTGCTCGCCCGCCTACTTTGGGCGCGATCTGTGCGGCGTCCTGGCGTGTTGGCGCGGGCTCGCTTGTTCCCCGCGGTTCCTGTCGGAGCCGGCGGCTGGGGCGGGGGGGCAGGCCGCGCTCCGGCTCCTCTCTCGGGCGGGGGGAGGGGGGACCATCCCCCCTGCCTCGGGGGGTGGGGGCTGGCGCCCCCGCGGCTTGCGGGCCGCTGAGGGGGTTTGGGGGGGGGGGGTCGCGCCGCGGCCTCCCTGCTCCCCCTCTGGGTGGCGATTCGCGCTTCCCCATCCTGGCCCCTCTCGTGTCGTCGGCGCACTCCCCTCTGGCGTGCGCGTGCGGTCGGGGTCGCGGGGCCGCGCCGGGGTGGGGGGGGATGAGGGGCGGCCCAAGGACCGCTCTCCCGGGGGCCCCTGCAGACCTGAACCCCCCCTCCGCCCTCCCTGAGTGGGCTGTGGTCATGGGAGGGTCATGGGGGGCGCGGCCTCCATACTGTTCTGGTGCGCCGCCGTGCGCCGCCCCCAGCCTTGGTCCGCGCGTTGCTCCGGCGCGCTGTTGTGGGCTCGCCTGTCGGCCGCGACCCCCGCGGGAGCAGGCGGCTGGGGGCCCTGGGGCGCGCGGTGTGCAGGTCCAGCCGCATCCCCCCCCTCCCGCGTCGCGGTCCCTTCTGGGGGAGGAGGGGCTTCCCCTCGGCTCCGGGGGGGCGGAGGGTCGCTCCTGTGGCCCCCAAGCACGGGGGGGGGAGCGGGGGGGGGGGGAGCTGGAGGGGCCGCCCCCCCGCCCCCCCGCCCCGTCGGGCGTCGGCGTGCCATCTGTTGTCTCTGGCGGGCCCCCCCGGGGTATACTGGTGCCGTGGGGGTTGCCGGGCGGCCGCGGGCGGCGGGCGCGGTCCGGTCGGCCGCCAATGGGTCAGTGCGGCGGGGGGGGGGGAGAAGGGGGGAAACCTGCCGCCCTCCTTCGCGCCCCCGTCTTCACCGGGCCGGCCTCTGAAGGGGCAGCTCCGTATGCGCCGTCCTGGGCGCGGCCTGTCCGCCGTCGGCCGGCAGCGGGCAGGGTGTGCGGGCGCCTGCCTCGGCCGTGGTGCCCCCTCATCTCGGGTAGAGCGGCCTCTTCGGGGGGGCTGCGGGGCCGCCGTTTCTTCGGTCTGCCTCCGTCTGCTCTTGGGCCTGAGGGGGAGGGGGGGGGGGAGTGGGGGGGGCCCTCTGGTCCCCTGGCGCCGCCCCCTGACGGGCGAGGGGGGGCGGCATGGCGGTCCCGGCCCCGGGGGCCAGCTGTCGGCTGGGGGGTCACACTTTTCGCCCACCCCCCTCTACCTAGGGTCAGACCCTCGTGCAGGCCCTTGCTGGGGCCCCTCGTCCCCCCCGCCGTCGTCGCGCGGCGCTGGCCGTCCGGGCGCGGCCGTGAGGGTTAGCGGTCAGCGGTTAGCGGGCTGCGGGGCAGTAGGTTCCCCCCCGCGCTCGTTGTCTCCGCCATCCCTCCCGCGGGAGATGGCTCGCGCTCGTTCAACACGCCGTACCGTGGGGGGGGCGTGAGTCGGGGGGCCCAGCTCCCCCCCCCACTTTCTCGCGTCCGCCGTCTGGGGCGTAACCGGCGCCGCCGCTTGTGTGGGGGCTGGGGCTGGGGCGGTGGCGGGTTGCGTCGGCGGTAGCGCCAGTGGGCGAGGGCGCTGCGCAAGGCCCGGGTTAGCCAGTTGTTGGCGTCCGCATCCGTGATGCAGAGTACCGCTCCCCCTTCCAGGAATGCCGGCCACGTCGGCCCCCTGTCGGGCCACGCCGCCCGGATCACTGACCTGAGGACCCTCTCGTGGTCCTCTGGGGCTGCCCGGCCCCCCGGGGGTACCTCTTGGTTTCCTCCGTCCCTCCGGAGGAGCACGGCATCGAAGGGCCGGTTCCTCAACCCCATGGTGGTCCCCTGGTTGGCCCAGCTCAACCACCCGTACACCTCCCCCACCAGGGGGAGGGCCTCATCCCCCAGAGGGTCCGGGACCGTGCCGCAGTCCCGGTCCCAGGGCCGGGCCCCCTCTGCCCCTCGCGCCGGCTCGCCCTGCTGCCCCTGTGCCTGCGGACCCGATGCCGCGCCCCCCCCCCCCCCCCGCCGAGGCCATCCGCGCCGGCTCTGCTCTCGGCGCGGGGGGGGCTGGCTGGTGCCGGGGTCGTGGGGGTTGGGGGGGGGACGAGCTCGCCGGCGTCAGGGTCGATGTTGTAGAGGTGGTGGTGGTGGTGGTGGTGGTGGTGGGTGTGGTGCGCCGGCATCCGTTGGATGCCGGGGGGGATGCACCTCACTGGCTGCACGTCCGGCTGCGGAAACGCCCCGCCCCCCGCCCCCCTCCCTTTGACTCGCCCTCCCCCCCGGGCTCCCATGCCCCGTCCCGCCTGTTCCTTGGGGCCCGTGGCGCCCTTGCCCTTGCCCTTGGGCCCCCTTCCGGCCCCCTGCCCGTGCCGTGGGTCCCGCCCCCTGTCACCTGGGCCCTGGCCTGCCCGCTCGCCAACCGTCCCTCGCCCCGCTCCCTGCACCTGGGCGCCCTGCCCGCGCCCCTGCGCGCCCTTCCCGTGCCCTGGCCCCTTCCCCGCCCCCTGCCCTGAGTCGCGCCGTCCGCTGCCCGCGCTCTGTCCCCCTCCGCTGCTGCGCCCTTGCTCCCTGCCGCGCGTGCCCTGGCCCGCTCCTTGCGCGTGCTCCTGGGCACTTCCCCTGTCGCCTCCTGTCCCCCGCTCAACGTCCCTGTTGCTGGCACGCAGCTCTGCCTGCGCGCCGTCCCCTCCTTCCTGGATCACGCGCCCGGCGTCGCGCTGCCTTTGCAGCTGCGGCAGCGTGACGCCCGGCGGCGAGCGCTCGGGCGCCGGGGGGCGGACGTGCTGCGTCCGCCCCGGGGGGAAGGGCTTGGGGGGGAACGGCTTTGGGGGGCTGGTGTGGGTTTGGGTGGGGTTGGCGTGGGCGCGGTACTTCGCGCTCCCCCTGCCCACTGCTGCTGCTGCGACGGCCGCCGGCGAGGCGCCCGTGGCCGGTGTGGGGTCCTTTCCCCTGCTTTCGCGGCGTTCTGGGGGCCGCGGCGTGGCCGGCCGAGGCGGTGGCGCGGCTCGCCGGGGCCGCGGTCGCAACCCCTCGCACGCCCTCCCCGCTCCCCTCTGCGGCTGCGGCAGCCCTCGGCGATGCGCCCGGTTCCTGCGCCGGGGCTACCCCCCGTGTCGGCGGTGTGCCGGGGGCCGTGGTCGGGGCCGCGGCGTGGCTCGCGCGGGCTGCGGTCTCTGCTTCCCGCGCGTCTGGGGCCCCCTGCCGGGGCGGGGCGGCAGGGCTTGCTGCTTGGGCGGCAGGGGCGGTCACCTCAGCTGGCTCAGGCTCCTGGGTCGACGGCCCGGTGTCGGCGGAGGCCACCCGGGGCTGCCCAGCCGGCGGCCCGACCAGCACCGCCGCCTCCGCCAGGCTCCGCTCCTCGCGCTCCGCGGGGGTCTCCCCCGTCCGCTCCGGGGAGACGGGGGTGCGGGAGCGGGACCGGCGGTTGTGGCGGTCGTCCCGCTGGGGGGAGCCATCGGAGTCTGCCATCACTGTTATCCTGGTAGGAATGCGTGGTGGCAGGTGCGCCCTTCCCACTACCTCCCGGTGCATCAGTGTCGTGCCGTGGGTAGTGCTGTGCGGTGCTCTGCGGGGGGGAGGGGGGGAGAGGGTGGGGGGCCGGCTGTGGCGTCAGCCCCGTACGGGCGGGGGCCGGCGGCCATCCATCGGCATTGGGAGGGGAGGCGGGGGAGTCACGCGGTCCACGCGTCGCGCCACAGCTCCTAGTCTTGGGCGGGGCTCAGGGCCCTGCGCCCCCGGGGGTCGTTGGGTGGTGCCGGGAAGAGCCGCACTAGGTGGACCCCCGTAACGGCGGTGACCTCCTGTGCTCGCAGGAAAGTGTGTACCCCGTCCCGCACCGCGGGCGCCAGGAGGGGGGGGCGGGGTACGGGTGCGGCTCCATATAGGTGGGTGGGGGTGATCCCCGGGACCCGTTTCGGGTCCCCGCGGGTCGCGACGACGAGGAGGAGCAGGAGGGTGCCACGGCACTCTTGCCAGAGGACCTGCCCCCTGTGGTGGGCACCCCTGCTTCTGGAGAGGGGGGGGGACAGGTCTGGGTTGGCCGAGCCGCGGGGCGCGTGCGTCGCCGGCGGGAGGGCGGGGCACCAGCTGGGCTCCCTGGAGAACGCCTCGCATACGATGGCGTACGGGGGGGTCGGCCTGGTGCCGTCGTACACCGGGTTGGTCCGCCGGGGGCGGGCGGGCGCCTTGTCCGCGCCTTCCAAGAACACCGTGATTTCACCCACCTCCAGGTCCTCGTCCGGTGAGTGTAGAAGGTGGAGCGCGGCATCCAGCTGGGACACTCCCTCCGGGTATGTGGCCCGCGCCTGGTTCAGGTACGGGCGTGTCCCCGGGGTAGCGCGTCCTGAGGGCGTGCAGCAGGGCTGGGGCACTGCTGCGGAGGGACATGGCGGACCCCGCTCCCGTCAGCCGCAGGGTGTCACCCATGGTCAGGGGCCGGCCCGACCGGTTGCACTCGTGCCACTCCATCCAGTGCCCGTAGAGGGCCGCCTCCGGGCTGATGAGTCCCGGCTGGATGGCGTTCACGATCCGGTGCATCGCTGGGAGCAGCGTAGGGGCCCCTGCTCCGTTCAGGGCGCGGACTGCCGGGAGGGCGGTATCGTTGAGGAAAGCCCTCACACTGCCCGTCAGGTCACGCCGTGCGGTAGCGTGCGCCTCCTGCGCCTCTGCCACCGCGTCCGCCACTAGGCCCCGGACAGTCGCCTCCTGCGCTTTGCGGCGGGCCCTGGCGTGTCCCGGCCCATCCCCCCTGTCGGCGTGGCATGGTACTGCGGGCTCTGCAAAGGGTGGCGGCGGGTGGGGGTCAGGGCGCGAACAGTTGCGACAGGTGCGCAACGGATGTGGGGTCCCGCAGGTGCACGTGGATCCACAGCAGGGCAGCACCCGCGGGGCCCGCGCGTTCGTCTGAGGGGGCGTGTGCCCCCTCGATGCGCCGGTGCAGGGCCTCCTCCTCCGTGCGCCTGCGCGGGCCTGCGGGAGGTTCGGGCAGGGGCACGCGGCCACCTGGGCGCACCGCGCGCACCTGTTGGCGCCTGTCGACGCTGCGGAGGACACCGTGTCACATTCCCCGCAGAGCCGGCAGGTGTGTGGGAGGTGGGAGGGCGGCGACCAAGGGTCGGGATGGCGGTACCAGAGGTCCTCCCACCTCTGTCAGAGGGGGTCCCGGATCTCCAGCAGGCGGGCGCGGACGCGGCGCCGGTAGTCCCTGCCGAGCGTCTTCCGCTGGACCTCCCGCCAGGTGTCGTCGGGGAGAATCCCATGGTCGTGGAAGGCGGCGATGAGGTGGTCCCACGCCCGGCGGGGGTGCCCCTTGGGGGGGATTGCCATGTACACGTGGCGCCCGGTGAGGTGGGGCGGCAGCGCATCCCATTGGCACCCTTTTGCGGCGTCCCGGTGGAGGAGGGCCAGTAGGGTGCCGTCCGCGACTGCCTTCCATCCCACTCGCAGCCCTTCGCAGCTGTCCAGCTCCTGGCGCAGCGCGGCTGCAATGTGGGTGGGGAGCATGAGGAGCAAGGGCCCCTGGGTGTCGCCCAGCCGGGACAGGGCGTCGTCGTATACCGGCCCCCCAGCTTTGAAGTGCGCCACGGCGAGCTGGGCGGCCCCGTCCTCAGGGGGGTGCCATCGGACGGTGGCCGCGGCGTGTCCCCACTTGCGTATCTCCGTAGCCCGGAGTACGTTGGCGCCGTGAAGGACGATGCGGGGGGGGACAGGTGTCCTGACGAGTGAGGACACGTCCCCAGTCCATCCCGTTTGCGGCCCCGGGGCCTCTTGCAGCCATTCCCCCGTCGCCGCGTCCCACGGGTGGTCAGGTCCCGCCCCGCGGATCACCTTGGGTCTCGGCTGGGTGTCCGGCCCCCATCCCTCGAAGCGGGATGGCGGCGTATCGTTGCACAGGGGTCTGCGGGGCGCGCGTGGCGGCGCACCACCGGCTCCACTCGCGCGCCCACTCCTCACCCACTACGCGTGCCTCCCACGCGGTCATGGAGGTAGGTAGGTAGGTATCTTCGGGAGCTCGGGATGCCTCCTTTGACAATGCAGGAAGAAGGTCTTACCAAGGGGACGTCCTGTCCCTCCCAATGCCCTATGTCAGGTGCCTCTTGAGCCGCTCCGGCATGTGCTTGGGAAAGCATTGTCGCGGCCACCCGGTCCATGTGTCCCAGATGGGAGAGTGTCCCCACATGTGTCCATAAGTAGGGCCACATGCCCCCTCCTTTGGGCGGCAGCTCTCGGGGCTGCCCAGCCGTGTGGAGTATCTGTCACCACAAGGGGTATTGCTCCCGCTTGTCTACGGTACGACCGCCTCACCCTTGTGGCTTGAGTTGCAGGGCCGCTCCACTTGGCAGGCGACCCCCTCCCGGACCGTGTACCAGCTCGCCTGTCACCAGTCGCTTCCATGGCCCCGGGTGACGTTTGCCATGGTCCCCGATGCAGCCTGGCCGGGCTCGGACCAGTGGCCGTGGAGTACCGCTCCTGCCACTGGCCCGGTGGGTCGGCTGGGTCGCCCGAGTGTGTCCGACCCATGCGGTGTTGGTTCTTTCCTGTCCCTCGGCCGCCCTACGTTTGTGCGGTGTCCTGGGCCACTTGGCTCCTGTTGACCGGTGTGCCCGCGTGGTATGTTGCTTTGCGTGCGCGGTGTCCTGGGCCACTTGGCTCCTGTTCACCGGTGTGCCCGCTCGATGGGTTGTGTCGTGTGTGCGGTGTCCTGGGCCACTTGGCTCCTGTTCACCGGTGCGCCCGCTCGGTGTGTTGCTGTGCGTGTGCGGTGTCGTGGGCCACTTGGCTCCTGTTCCCCGGTGTGCCCGCGTGGTTTGTTGTATTGAGTGTGCGGTGTCCTGGCCGCTTGGCTCCCGTTCACCGCTGTGCCCGCTCAGTGGGTTGTGTTGTGTGTGCCGTGTCCTAGGCCACCTGGCTCCTGTTCACCGGTGCGCCCGCTCGGTGTGTTGTGTTGTGTGTGCGGTGTCCTGGGCCACCTGGCTCCTGTTCACCAGTGCGCCCGCTCGGTGCGTTGCTCCGCAGTCATGGAGCCGCGCCCGATGATCCACGGTGGGAGAAGGCCGTCGTGTAGGTGCTTCGAGAACCCCCCCGTCAGGTCCTGGTACGGGTGGGTGCCCTCTTGTGGCGGGCACTCCAGAGTACCATTCACGACACAGAGGGAGGCTACGAAGCCCTTGTCAGGGCGCGGGGGAGGGGAGGGGTGGTCGCCCTCCGCCGCGGTCAGCCATCGGTGCGCCCGGGCCGCCGCGCTTAGGGGCTCGCAGAGGAGTTGCTCCAGCCGGTGGTTGCGAAGCTCCCACACGAAGTCCCCGAGCCGGAGCATGTGGTGGAGGAAATCGTCAACACAGGTCCCTCCCGGCAGGTCATAGCGGGCTATGGCGCGGAGCTGCGCCTCCCCGTCCTCGGGCACCAGTCCGGAGCAGAAGACTTCCGTCCATGTGGCGCCTGCGGAGCGCCACGAGGCCCCCCACAGGGCTTTGTCCCCGGGTGGGAGGTGGCGGGCCGCCTCGTGTACCGCCTGGCGGTAGTGGGGCCAGAGGAGCCGTGAGTGGGCGACCCCCACGTGCATGTGCACCGGGGTCTCCTCCGGGCCGCCACATAGGAGTCACGGTTGTGGGAGGACGGCAACGCCGGAGAGCCGCTCCTTACGGACGCGGTGCCTGCGCTGCACCGGCGTGTGGCCCGCAGCGCCCGGCGGTTGGTGGCCGTCGCGATGAGGTCCCGGGCATGGACATAGGCTGTGGCGTGAGCCGCGCCCAGAGGTGTGTGTCCTCGATGCGTCAGCGCATGGTCCGTCTGCGCCCGCTGCGCGACCTCGCCGAGCGCCCGCATCGTGGGGTGCCGTAGATGGAGGTGGCTGTCACGGCCGGCGACAATGAGTTGGGCGTGGCCAGGGTCCAGGGGCGTGTTCTGCAGGAGGGTGTCCTGGGACGCCGCCCAGTCCGCCTTGTGCAGTAGGGCGTCACTGTGGTGCGAGGTGGCTCGGACGTACCAGATCGGGTGCCTGGCGTGTCGCCCTCGCGCGCACAGGCCGTCCCGGAGCCACCTTAGGGGCATCTGGTTGACCACCTTCGCCGCGCCCGCGGGGACCCTCGTGGTCCGCTCGCGATCCGTGTGTCGCAGGAGGTGGAGGATGACTTCGGCGTCCACCGTGTGGACCCATGGTCATTGGGCACCGTATTGTAGGGGGAGGGAGGCGGCCATCCCCTCCCCGTCGGGCACCGTGCCCGAGATGGCCACTGCCCACGTGCGGGTGAGGTCGGCGGCGAGAGCGACGCTGGTGGCGTGTTTGCAGGGTCCGCCCCCTGACGCGTCGGAAGAGGTGTGGCCCCAGGCCTCCGGGATCCAGTAGAAGCCGACAGGGCTGAGCCAGCCCGCGTTGAGGTCGGCGGAGTGCCACCGGACGTCGGGTTGGCTGGGGGTCAGTTGATCCAAGCTGAGCGCCCTGGTGTCGTCGGGGCTTATCGTCGGATGGTCGTGCAGCCGGATTTCCGCTCCGGCGATCGTGCTTGCCCAGGACCGAAGTGCCGTCACATGTTCCCTGAGCCACGCCGGGCCTCCGCGCTGGTGCACCACCAGGTGTCCCGTGTCCTTCGGCTGGTCCTCCAGGGCGTGCACTGCCATGTGTGGGTCGTGCGGCAGCCCCGTAGCTACCAGCAGGGCGGTGCCGGGGGGGAGTCCACGGGGTTTGGGCTGGCCTGCCCCCATCTGCACTATTACCCACTCGGCCTGGAGCTGCGCTTGCCCCGCCGCTCGGGTGCATGCGTCGTCCGTGGTCACCAACCACAGCGGCGTCAGCGCGTGGGGCCGGGGGCGCAGGGGCTCCGGCCACGCCACATCCGCGTTAGGCTCTCGGTGCTCGCTTTCCGCGAGTACGTCGTGGAGGATGTACATGAGGGCTGCCGGCGGGTGGTACGCCGCCCCCCGCGTGGGGGGGGATAGGCCGCCCCGGCGGCTGTAGCCCCCGACGTGGAGGTGCAGGCCGTCCGGGGTCACCCGTGGGCCGGTGTGGGCGTCGTGCTTAGCCCTCGTAGGGTGGACGAGTCTCAGGCGGGGGTCCCGTGTGCCGGTGGTGTGGAAGAGGTGGACCAAGGCGTCGCGCCACCCGGGGTGGTTGGTGGGCTCCTGCTCGCGGCGGCAGTAGTGGAGGTGTTCATCGGCGCATTGGTTGAGGCATTCCCGCACCGCCGTCGGCCATAGGTCGTCGTTGTCAGGGAAGGGGTGGCGTGGCTGGTGGTGCCCATGCCACGGCGTTGTGTGCGGCACCGTCAGGCGGCACGTGTCGCGGTGTCGCAGCTTGGCGGTGCGCAGCGTGACGATGTTGCCCGGCGGAGACTGTAGTTGGACGTGGGCCGCCCTGGGGCACGCGATGGGGTTGTACAGCCCCATTCCCAGGGCAGCCAGGGCCCGGGGTATGCAGTGGACCCAGTCACTCCCCGCTAGAGTTGCGAACTCTGGGACGGGGTAGTGCACCTCGGGACATATTCCGTGCGCGCCGGCTATTTCCCAGAACATCTTGGTGACCTCGGCGCGCACGGAGGTTGAGCAGTGGTGGACGAGTGTACCCACGAGGCCCACCGCTGCGTGCTGGCACCGCGTTGGCACCCGTGTCAGCCCCAGGGTCCGGTCATCCTGCAGGCTGTCCCGCGAGGCGTCGAAGGCGTACCGCGCCCTGTCCTTCGCGACCTGAACCGTGATGTGGTCCAGGTGGCGCGCAGTGTCGGAGTCGTAGGCGATGAAAGGGGCGACGTACTGTGTCACCCCCCTGGGGATCGCCAGGATGACGTCCTGCACCACTTTCGGTGACGCGAGGGTGTTGAGGCACCAGTGGTGCACCGCCGCCAGGCGTAGCCGGTCCTTGCGCTGCAGGGAGAACTCCCCGTCCGGCTGCAGCTGGAGTCCCAGGTAGGGGACGGAGTCTGCTGCTGGTACCCAGTGCCATGTTTTTTCCAGGTGGGGACAGAGGTGCTGCAGGCCCGGGACCCCCTCTGTGGTGGCCATGGCGCACTTGCGGGGGTTGAGCTCCATGCCCATCATCCCCAGGTACGCGGCCACCGCCTCCACGCCCGCGACGAAGTGCTGCAGCGTGTGGGCCACTACCAGCAGGTCGTCGATGTAGGCCTGGATGAGGCCTTGCTCGGCCCCTCCCGGCGGGCGCAGGCGGTGCCCCTGCGCCCTGAGCAGGGGCTCCAGGAAGAGTGCGTACAGCAGGGGGCTGTCGGGGTTGCCCTGCCGGACGCCGCGAAGCATGTGGACGGGCTGCGTTAGCCCGTGTGCGGTGACGATGCGCAGCCTGGCGCACGTGTGGAGGAAGAGCAGGAGGTCGATGACCTCTGGCGGCACGGAGAGGTGGCGCAGGATGAGGTGGAGGGCGCCTTGCGGGGCGGTGTCGAAGGCCTTGCGGGCGTCGAAGGAGAAAACGTAGTTGGGCCTTCCCCGCTGGAGCTGCCGCTGCGCCATGAATAGTGGGGGGCCTGTGTTGGAGCCAGGGAGGGCCCCTTGCTGCCAGTCGCTGACCACTCCGTGCCGTGTGAGCACTTCCGTGATGCGCTGGGTGAGGGGGCCCTTGAGCAGCTTCATGTCCAGCTGGCCCCCGGCTATGGGCCTGTAGTCGTCCAGTCTGGCGGAGCCTGGTACCTTGGGGCTGAGCCAGATGTGCGCGTCCCTCCAGTGCATCAGCGGCGGGGCGCAGCGGAGGATAGCCTCGTAGGAGTGGACCAGGAGCCACTGGACAGGTGCCGGGAGGGCCTTGATGAAAGGGGCCTCCACGTGGTTAGGACCTGGGGCCTTGCCATCGGCCTTGTCCAGGGCGGACTGCAGGTCCTGCATGGAGTACTGCTCGACCTGTGTCCAGGCCCCGTCAGGGACCCGGGAGACATGGCGGCCGCGGACTGCCTGGAAGCCTGGGAGGTCCACCGGGCGTTTGTCATACAGTTCCCGCCAGAAGGCGCGAACTGCGAACATCACGTCGTGGGCCTCCGTGAGGAGCGTTTGGGTGTTGGGGACCCGCACGTTCCAGAGGCCTGACGGGCCCGGGGCCTCTACCTCTATGGCTCCCCGCACGGCTTTCCATCGCTGGGCGATGTCGGGGGCGTGGCGGCGCCAGAAGTCCTTGATGGCGCACTTGTGGTCTGCCGCCAGGAGTGCGCAGAGTTGGCGAATGTCCTCCTCGAGGGGGGCTGCTTGCCTCTCCAGCTCCTCCTGTAGCTGGCCCTATGTGGTTGGGCGGAACCCGGGCGACGCACCCCGCAGCTCCTCCGCGAGCCGGAGCGCCGCCTCGGACCGGATGCCATGCCGTGCCGCGTCCTCCTGGTACGCCACCGGCGCGCACGCTGCCAGGGTGTCATAGCGGAGGACCGCCGCCTGGAGCCGCTTTCTGCTCTCCGGGGGGTCCCCCTTTGCCGGGTCCGTCCCCGCCGGGGACGGCTGCCGGCGTCCCACCACATGCGCTATGGCGTCATGCGCCGCGTGGAGGTGTTCGAACACCTTGTCCAGCGCGGCCGCGGGCATGGACCCGTAGGCGTGCTGCTCTGCGAACCCAGCCAGGGCGCCAGGGAGGGTTCATCCTGCGTGGCGGTGACCGCCGCCCACAGGCAGTGTTGGACGGGCGCGGCCTCGGCGTCGTACGGGAGGAGGCGGCCCTCTGTGTGGCTGTAGGAGGTGGGCATCGCCGCGCGCCCCGCTGCGCTGAGGAGGCCAGGCAGGGCCAGGCGGACCGGGGGGTGGTCCGAGCCGATCACCTGGGGGTGTGCCATGCCGCGAGCCCCGACGCTTTCCCGCAGGGACCATGGCAGGAGGGGCTCGTTGACCAGGAAGGTGTCCACCCTGTGCCGGGACGGGTGGAGCGTGGGGGTCATGTCCTCCTCGCCGCCTGCCGTGGCCCTCCGGAAACCGCAGGCCTCCCAGCCCGCGCGGGAGTGCTCCGTGGCCGGGTTGGTGGTGGCATCCATGTAGATGTTGGTGTAGCCGGCGATGACCACCGGGTGTCTCCCAGCGAGGCTGCGTGCCGTGGCATACATTTGTATGTCGGCCCAGACCGCCGCCCGTCCCGCCCACGGGGAGCAGCCTGCTTACGGCCCGTGGACGTTGATGAGGGTGAGGCCTCCCCCGTCCCTGCGGATCTCCAGGGCCGCGGCCTTCCCGGGGACGGTTTCCGGGAAACACAGCACCTTGTGCTCCGCCACGTACTTGCTGCTGACCGCGGTGAGGAGGCCCCCTCCTCTCGAGGTGGAGGTCGCTCCCGTTTCCGCCAGCCGGCTGCTGAAGAAGCGGGTGTACCCCTTGTTCCGGAGCGCCGCGGCCACGTGCATCTCCTGCGCCCGGGTGGCGATCCCTGTTTCCTGGAGCATGATGGCAAAGCCCCCCTCCTGGGGTAGCATGCCGGTGATGAGGTGCTCCTTGTCGGTACAGGCCGCCGGCCCCCGGCGCCGCCGGAGCGTGTCCCGGAGGGACCGGTCTGGCGGTACGAGGCCGTTGCGCAGGTTCCACGAGAGGAGCCATAGGGCGTCGTCCGCCGTGTCCTCCTGGAGTCAGCTATCCCGCATCGGCATCGCTCCTGGGTCCACCGGCGCAGCCAGGGCATCCGGGTGCGCCGGGGCCATGGGGTGTGAGCCCGTTCCCAGCGGGGCCCACAGGGGGGCCAGGGGGGCCAGCCCCGCGGGGATGGACCCTGGTTGGGCCGAACCGACGGTCCCCGGGGCCGCTCCGGGTGCCTCCTCATCGCCGTCTGCGTGGTCGGCCGCCTGGGACAGGAGGCGCCGGGCGTACGGGGCGTGCCATGGGGACCTCCGCGCCCTCCCTTGCAGGATGTTGGAGGCCGCCTCCTTGTCGTCCACCGGGGCTGCAGCGTGCACCGCCTGCCACGCCAGGTGTTCCAGCATTGCCCCGCTTGTGTAGTACTTGTCTGCACACAAGGGGCATTTCGTTGGTTCCGTGGCCCCTCGCGCCTGGGGGAAGCGGCACCGACTTCCGGATCGCGCCCTCCGTTGCTGGTTGGAAGGGCGGGTTGGCCAGTGGAACCCTGTGTGGCGCCAGCGCGCGGCCCGGGGCCGCCGCATCGAGGGCCCGTGTCGCGGGCGCGGGCCCGAGACTCCGGATGGCATCGCGCTGCGCGTCTGCTTGCAGCCACGTTTGCCAGTGCGTGGAGCCGATTTGGCGGTCGGGTTTGACCCTCCATTGCAGGTCGTGGAAGGCTTGTAGCCAGTGGTACACTGTGGTGGGGACCGCCAGCTGGAGCTCTAGGTCGGCCGGGTGCGCCGCTGCCGGCCACACCCCCGGCCTCGCCGCCCGGGCGTTGTCCTTCAGCCTGACCTGGAGCAGGAGGGCGTGGTGTTCGCCCTCCCGTAGCGCCTTGACGATCATGCGGGTACAGTCTGCCACGCGGACCACGGCTTCGGGCCCCGGCAGGCGCTCGGGGGCGCAGACGACGATGTGCGCGTCCGCTGGGCTGAACATGCAGACCACCCACTGTGGGTTCTGCTGTCCCCGTTGGGCCACCGCCAGGGTAGCTGCCGCGCGGGCGTGCGTGATTGGCCCCGCATGGAGGTCCGGGACGTCCGTGGCCCTGATGGCGTCTCCGTGCCACGCGGCCCGTAGATGCTCCTCCTGGTCGGGGCTCCACACCAGTGCGGGGGGGTGGACCCATCCCGGTTCCTGCCTCTTGTTGGGGGCGCTTACGGTGTGTAGCAGGACTGCCAGCGGCCAGGGGTCCGCCGACATATAGTAGGCCTGGGTGCGCCCCTGCTGCCAGTCGACGTGGGGCAGGGGCGGGAATGCCCCTTGCCTGGCGGTGCTGTGCCAGACAGTCCAGCGGCCCCCAGCCAGGACGTGCGACCGGTACCCTCCGGCGTGGCCGTGCAGGATGGCCTGGTAGCCTGCCGTCTGCAGCACCAGTGCCCCCTCCTGCTGAGGCCCGGGAGGGGGTGTGCCGTCGCCCGCATCCCAGACGCGGGTGCGCCCGCGGAGTGTGGCGTGCCATGGGTGGGGTGCATCGCGCTGCGGCCCTTGTATGCTTCCCGCAATCTGCGCCGGGCCGTGGTGGTGGACGAAGCTGTCCCCGCAGTCCGCCAGCAGCGCCGCCGCGACGACGTATAGCTGCTCCGCCGTGAGGGGTGCCGTCCGCGCGTGCGTTGCGGACGGCTGGCGGGGCTGCGTGTCGCGGCAGGGGACGTGGGGCAGCAGTTGCGCCGGCCACGCCGCCACGGGACCCATGGTGACGGCCGCGACCGCGGACGCCAGCGCCGTGCCGTCCGCTGGTCTGTACTGCTGGAGCCCCGTGGTATCTCGGGCGAGGTGCCTGCAGGCCGCCGTCCAGGCCACCGCTCCGCAGTTCGTGACGTCCAGTTCGGCACCATCCGCGCCGTCGCTTCCCCTTTGTTGTACCGTGGTTGCGGTGTCCAGTGGGGGGCCCTGCTGCAGCGCCTCCGGGCCCTGCCCTGGCGAGAGGGCGGGCGGGACTGGCTGCGGGAAGCCCTGCGTGCCTCGGCGCTCCGGATGCGTGTGGTACAAGTTTTGCCGGCGGTGCTAGGGGGCCGCCCGTGGTAGGAAGAGCAGTTGGTGTAGGTACCAGTGGCCTTGCGCGGCAGACGGGTTGCGGAGCGTTAGCCACTGTTCCACCACGCCTCCCGGGTGCGCGGCCTTGACGAGGTGCTGCAAACCCAGGCGACCTAGGCGGTTGGACGTGCCCGCGGGTGGGATGTGGGTCTGCGGGTAAAGCACCCGCAGCGGCTCCAGCGCCAGGTCTAGCACCTCGTCGTTGAGCTGCTCCATGAGAGCCGACGCCCTGTGCAGAACGTGGCGGACCCCGGGTGTGGGGGCTGTTCGAGCACCGCCCCCGGCGGGTACCGTGCACCTGGGTTCGTTAGCCACTCCCTGGTGTGGCTCAGTATGGCCCTCCATACGTCCCTCGTAAAGGCGTGTTGGGGGGCCTAAGAGGGGACCATCCGTAGGAGGCGGTGGCAGGCCGGCAGCGATCGCATCGGCTGTGGGGCGGCTGCGGTGATCCACCTGCACGCCGTGCCGGGCATGATCGCCCCCCATTCCACGGTCTCCATGCCCTCGGCGTGGAGCAGCGCCTGGCCCTGGACCAGAGGGAAATAGGGGCTCGAGCGCCCGCCTCCTTCCCTCCACCGTACCCAGGCCGCCCCAGCCTGCAGGCTGCGGAGCAGGGCCACGCCGGGGAGGAGCGGCTGCGGGAAAGCCCCCTTGACGGCTTGAGTGGCGTGGGCCAGGGTGCCCATGGGCAAATACCACAACGGGAGGACCCAGGGGCCCGGCAGCGGTTGCGCCTCCCCTGCGTCCCATCGCCACTCGGAGTCTGGCGGGGCGGCCGGGACCGTGCCCGTCTGCAGTAAGTAGCGTGCCTTCTTGTCAGGGTGCCGTTGGAGGGTTGCCGCGAGGCTGAGCCCCTCTGCCACGGGTGCCACTGGGAGGCCGCCCCGGGGCCTGCGCCAGGGGTAATCCTGGTCGGACGGCCAGGTGTGGAGGTCCCGGGCGATTTCCTCCGCGGTCGCTGAGGGGGCGTCCTCCGGTGCCAGGTGCCACATGACAGCGAGCACCGCCCACGTGGAGAAGGGCCACGCCCGCGGGGGGGTGTACACCTGGATGGTCCACTGTGGGCGCGCCCACCGCACACGGGATGCGTGGAGCACCCCTCGGACCATGTCCGCCGCCAGGACCAGCACCATTCCCGAGGGCTCCACAATGGTCCCCTCTGCGGGTCCGCCGTGGCGGCCCCGGGTGTGCAAGGCCACTGCCGCCTGTCCAGCGTGGGTGACTCGGTTGACGGCCTCCTGGATGTTCACGCTGCCGCGTGCGGTCTCATCCAGGATCCAGCCCTGCGCCACCCCGTAGCGTAGGGCGGCGCATGCGGCCGCGGGTCCCACCTTGGGCAGCGCTCCGTCATCGGGGCCGGGCTGAGGGTGCTGTTTGGGGCACCGGCCTTCGCCGGTGCAGTGGCCCCGTTTCCACGCGGGACAGAGGGTGGGCACGCTGCCCGCCGGCGGCGCAGGTTCCGCGGGCGCACTTCCCGTGGAGGGCTCCGGTATAGCCTCCAGGTCCGAGTCCGTGCCCGCGTCCCCTTGTTGGGGGTCTCCTTCGCCGTCTCTGACTCCCAGCGCCCTGATGACCTTGTGTGCTGCGTCCAGCGTCGGAGATCGGGGGCGTGTTTTGCATGGGGCCGCGGGTTCCGCCATTGTTGTGTCGCTGTGCCTAAGATCAGGGGTTGGGGTGCGGATGTCCCGTGGCTGGTGTGTTGGTGCGTTGGTGTGTTGCTCGTTGTGGGGGTGGCGGAAGGGCGTCCCCGGGGGGGGTGCCTTCCACCATCGCGAGGGGCATCTGGTGTCAGGCGCTGTCCCTCCCCCGGCCGCCCGTCCTCTGGAGCGGGTAGCCGGGGTTCCGCGACCCGTGTGTCCCGGGTGCGGTTGGTGCAGGCGTGGGGACCCAGCACCGGCCCCACAGCGTGCGCCTTTGCGGGCCGGCGTTGCTCGCTGCGGGGGTGGCCGAAGGGCGTCCCCGGGGGGGACGCCTTCCACCATTGTGTGAGGGGCGTCTGAGGTCAGGCGCTGTCCCTCCCCCGACTGCCCGCCAATTGGGCGGGCTGTTGGGGTCCACTACCCACGTGCTGTGGGCGCGGGTGTGTGGGTGTGGGGGCCCAACACTGTCCCTCTGGCCTGCATGCCCTGCGGGGGCTGCGTGCCACGGGGGTGGTGGGGGGCTGTCCCACCGGGGGGGTGGCCTGCCACCAGTGTGAGGGGCGTCTGGTGTCAGGCGCTGTCCCTCCCCCGGCCGCCCGTCCTCTGGAGCGGGAAGCGAGGGTTCCGCGACCCGTGTGTCCCGGGTGCGGTCGGTGCGGGCCTGGGGACCCAGCACGGGCCCCACAGCGTGTGTACTTGCGGGCCGGCGTTGCTCGCTGTGGGGGTGGCGGAAGGGCGTCCCCGGGGGTGGGTGCCTTCCACCATTGTGAGGGGCGTCTGCGGTCAGGCGCTGTCCCCCCCGCGACTGCGCGCCCACTGGGCGGGCTGTTGGGGTCCGCCACCAACGTGCTGTGGGCGCGGGTGTGTGGGTGTTGGGGCACAACATTGTCCCCTTGGCCTGCATGCCCTGTGGGGGCTGCCTGCCGCGGGGGTGGTGGGGGGCCGTCCCCGGGGGGGTTGGCCTGCCACCGCTGTGAGGGGCGTCTGGTGTCAGGCGCTGTCCCTCCCCCGGCCGCCCGTCCTCTGGAGCAGGCGGCCGGGGTTCCGCGACCCGTGTGTCCTGGGTGCGGTCGGTGCGGGCATGGGGACCCAGCACCGGCCCCACAGCGTGCGCCTTTGCGGGCCGGCGTTGCTCGCTGCGGGGGTGGCCGCGGGGCGTCCCCGGGGGGGGTGCCTTCCACCATTGTGTGAGGGGCGTCTGAGCTCAGGCGCTGTCCCTCCCCCGACTGCCCGCCCATTGGGCGGGCTGTTGGGGTCCACTACCCACGTGCTGTGGGCGCGGGTGTGTGGGTGTGGGGGCCCAACACTGTCCCTCTGACCTGCATGCCCTGCGGGGGCTGCGTGCCACGGGGGTGGTGGGGGGCTGTCCCACGGGGGGCTGGCCTGCCACCAGTGTGAGGGGCGTCTGGTGTCAGGCGCTGTCCCTCCCTCCGCTGCCCGTCCTCTTGAGCGGGCAGCCGGGGTTCCGCGACCCGTCTGTCCCGGGTGCGGTCGGTGCAGGCGTGGGGACCCACTACCGGCCCCACAGCGTGCGCCCTTGCGGGCCGGCGTTGCTCGCTGTGGTGGTGGCGGAAGGACGTCCCCGGGGGGGGTGCTTTCCAACATTGTGAGGGGCGTCTGAGGTCAGGCGCTGTCCCACCCCCGACTGATCGCCCACTGGGCGGGCTGTTGGGGTCCGCCACTCACGTGCTGTGGGCGCGGGTGTGTGGGTGTGGCGGCACAACACTGTCCCCTTGGCCTGCATGCCCTCTGGGGGCAGCGTGCCGCGGGGCTGGTGGGGGGCCGTCCCCGGGGGGGTTGGCCTGCCACCGTTGTGAGGGGCGCCTGGTGTCAGGCGCTGTCCCTCCCCCGGCGGCCCGTCCTCTGGAGCGGGCAGCCAGGGTTCCGCTACCCGTGTGTCCCGCGTGCGGTCGGTGCGGGCGTGGGGACCCAGCGCCGGCCCCACAGCGTGCGCCTATGCCGGCCAGCGTTGCTCGCTGTGGGGGTGGCGGAAGGGCGTCCCCGGGGGGGGTGCCTTCAACCATTGTGAGGGGCGTCTGAGGTCAGGCGCTGCCCCTCCCCCGACTGTTCGCCCACTGGGCGGGCTGTTGGGGTCCGCCACCCACGTGCTGTGGGCGCGGGTGTGTGGGTGTGGGGGCCCAACACTGTCCCCTTGGCCTGCATGCCCTGTGGGGGCTGTGTGCCGCGGGGGGGGTGGGGGGCCGTCCCCGGGGCGGGTGGCGTGCCACCGTTTTGAGGGGCGCCTGGTGTCAGGCGCTGTCCCTCCCCCGGGCGCCTGTCCTCTGGAGCGGGCAGCGAGGGTTCCGCGACCCGTCTGTCCCGGGTGCGGTCGGTGCAGGCGTGGGGACCCACTACCGGCCCCACAGCGTGCGCCCTTGCGGGCCGGCGTTGCTCGCTGTGGTGGTGGCGGAAGGACGTCCCCGGGGGGGGTGCTTTCCAACATTGTGAGGGGCGTCTGAGGTCAGGCGCTGTCCCACCCCCGACTGGTCGCCCACTGGGCGGGCTGTTGGGGTCCGCCACTCACGTGCTGTGGGCGCGGGTGTGTGGGTGTGGCGGCCCAATACTGTCCCCTTGGCCTGCATGCCCTCTGGGGGCTGCGTGCCGCGGGGCTGGTGGGGGGCCGTCCCCGGGGGGGTTGGCCTGCCACCGTTGTGAGGGGCGCCTGGTGTCAGGCGCTGTCCCTCCCCCGGCGGCCCGTCCTCTGGAGCGGGCAGCCAGGGTTCCGCTACCCGTGTGTCCCGCGTGCGGTCGGTGCGGGCGTGGGGACCCAGCGCCGGCCCCACAGCGTGCGCCTATGCCGGCCAGCGTTGCTCGCTGTGGGGGTGGCGGAAGGGCGTCCCCGGGGGGGGTGCCTTCAACCATTGTGAGGGGCGTCTGAGGTCAGGCGCTGCCCCTCCCCCGACTGTTCGCCCACTGGGCGGGCTGTTGGGGTCCGCCACCCACGTGCTGTGGGCGCGGGTGTGTGGGTGTGGGGGCCCAACACTGTCCCCTTGGCCTGCATGCCCTGTGGGGGCTGTGTGCCGCGGGGGGGGTGGAGGGCCGTCCCCGGGGCGGGTGGCGTGCCACCGTTTTGAGGGGCGCCTGGTGTCAGGCGCTGTCCCTCCCCCGGGCGCCCGTCCTCTGGAGCGGGCAGCGAGGGTTCCGCGACCCGTGTGTCCCGGGTGCGGTCGGTGGGGGCGTGGGGACCCAGCACCGGCCCCACAGCGTGCGCCCTTGCGGGCTGACGTTGGTCGCTGTGGGGGTGGCGGAAGGGCGTCCCCGGGGGGGGTGCCTGCCACCGCTGTGAGGGGCGTCTGTGAAGCCGGTTCGGACCCCCGTGGCCATCTTGGGGTCACTTGGGGTGTCTATCTATGTGCCGGCAAGCCGGCATTGGCTGATATCATACTCTCCCGTCCACCTGAACTAACCCGAGGTGATAGTGTGATAGGTTTGGCCATTCCGGCTACGAGCGGCCATATTCAGTACCGAGGCGCCGCCAGCGGAGATTTATATATCAGAACATCAGGAATCAACAGGGTTTTATTATCATGATGTTTCGGTAATTTTTCAGCCTTTCGTTCTGATGGTCAATGTATCGGCGACCGTCAGTTGGCTCGCGATTCTGCGTTAACCGATTGGTTAACTGTTATTTCCAGATATTTTGGCGGAAATCTCGATGAAGGGTCAGATTTCATCAGTAGAGGGTTCGTTGCTTCCGCAATTTTCTAAATAAGCACTCGAAATTTTAATCTGAATTTTTCGCGATGTCGAAATCGGATTTTCGACTTCGACATCGCCGCACTTGATTTGGTCTTCTTCGAGTGGTCACACGCTTTTCCCTATGCCCGAATCAGGTTTCCCGTATACTTGCCACCCATTTGACTTGGAGATATAAGGGAAACAAAAGTGAATCGTGCAACCACTTTGAAGGGTCATATCTACGCGCGAGTGTGAGGAAAGAGAAGAAGAAAGGTTGGGTTGCAAGCGCCTTCGTCTCAACTTAATTTAGAAAGCATGAAACGTCTTTGGTGTGAACACATGCCCGGTATAGCAAGGGATAATGGTCAAGAGGGTATAAAGTGATATATAACTCTTGGACCGTGCAACCGAACATTTTATTGCGACTTTCGAGTGTACCGCATGAGTGTTGGGGTTGCATAGCAACTTTCCTTGGGTTCCTACGTATTTTCAACGTGAGGTTATGTCTATGGAGGGACATGGTATATCATGGTGGGAGCCACATTTTGAGGGTATGTGTTATATGCACGGTATATGTTTGATATGCTCACGCCCATGTTATATATCTTCGTGTGGCCGAAGAGATGGGGAGCCATACGTGACAAGGGCCTTGCCCATGTCCCAATTGTGGAATTCAAAGCGCTAGACTAAGTCTACCGCATATGTATTGCTCATGGTATGTTTGGCAAAGAGATCCATGAGTGCACTCCCATTTTCATGGGGCATGTAGATACGAGTGGCGAAGGTATCTCCATGCGCCCGATTGGGGATCCAAGTGGGGGAATTGTTCGCAAATGGTTCCAATCATTTGTGTATTGAACCATGAGCGGATATCATGGGTGAGCATAGAGATATACTATCATGACAACTTTGTATTTGGTCATATTTTCATGTTTTTGACCTCAATTTGTGCTCATTTTGGCGTTTTGTGTACTTACCTGGTCGGCAAACAGCAAGAAGCCTATGGAGAGTCGAACCATGGTATGTTGTTCATATGTTGGCATATGCTTTGGAGTTGAACACCACCATATGCCGGATCGTGTACTCCATTTGGCTTGGCGCACAAAGGAATACAAGAATTGGTCTCAAGATCATGGGCTGACTTGGGCAGTGCGTGGCGCCCATATCCGAAGGGGTTTCGAGGGTAAAGTGGGGATGTACATGGGCATTGGCGTTTGGTCCCTATCCTCCATGAATGGTAGACTTCGATTCCATGCATGCTCTGAGCCTTCAGATAAGTGGTAACTTCAATTTTGAGCATATATTTGATATATGGCCAATATGGTGTGAATTGGCAGTTTTTTGGCATGTTATGAGTTCAAACTCATGGGGCATTTCTCCAAGCCCATTCGACTCCAAGTCCAACCAAAGTTATGTCAGGGTAGGGCATGGTCCTGAGTGCCATCCTAGGCCATGACACGCCACCTCCCCTATTGGGCTAGGATTTAGAGGCTTGGGAGTGAACACATTTTTGGGGTTTGTGTAGTGACTTATGACACATGGCATTCAGCCATCTCATTTGACCTGGTTCAGGGCAATACGTTGGTGAGTCAAGGGAAGGTCTTGAGTCCAGGGAATGAAGGGTTTATGGCTGTGAATGTGTATGTTTACCTCTTTCCCCAACTTTGCTTTATTTGTGTTCATATGCCAATTTCAGGGCTTTCTTCCTTGGTGCAATTCTTGTACATGCCCGCCATCGTGAGACCATCGATGTGCTGAACGGAAGCCCGCAGCCCGTATTGGATTGTGAATTGGGCTATTGCTGTATTTGTGGGATCTGGTTGCTGTTCAAGGTTGAAGGAGGAGTACATTTTCTATATTTTTGGATTTTGGCCCTTGGACTTTGAGGATTTTGAGAAATGCAATCGTTGATCCGGAGTAAATCAGCAGGGGTAACAGGCGGAAGGGGCACAGCGGGGGCCGGTCCTGGTAGGGACCTTCTTAATGGTAGCAGAGGCTTACCTGCTGCCCCTACCAACCGCCGACCCGGGGACTTGGGCCCTTATGAGCCCTGCCCAAGTACGCCCCGGGTGCGTATTGTGGACTCGGTGGAGACCAAGCCGGAGATTGGAGCCATAGAAGAACCGAGACGTTCAAGAGCATGGCGAACTCCGGAAGTTGAAGCCCGAAGAGAAGTACGACATTCGGGAAGAGGAGGACGTGACATGGAGGACCTGGTCTCCATGTGTGAGCGTCGCTGCCGAAAGGCATGCAACCTCCGCTCCGCCGCGGAGGACTCTGACGAGGCCTACCATTCATGCAGCAGTGGAGGACGGGCCCGGCGCTACCGGAAGCGCGGGTCACCCAAGTCCGCGGCAAGGGACGCCGGGGCTATGGACACGGACCCCAGCCTGGTCAGGCTGTGGGAATCCGAGGGGCACTCCGAGGGCTATCGGACAGCCTACGAGCCACCTTCGGAGTCGGAGACGTCCGCGCCGATCGCCAGGGCGAACACGGCCCCAGAACCCAGCCTGGAGCACGACGCCGAGGGCTTGGAGAGGCCAACCAGGGCCCGGACGGCACCTGTGTCTCGGCACACGGGTCCAGAGACGGACGCCATAGGCGATATGCCTATGGGTGATGGGTCTGAGGTGCCGGGAACCGCGAGATGCGCTGAATCCGGCGGAAAGCACGCTGCGGGCCACTGCGAGCACGTGTCCTTCCTCATGGGCAAGTACCCGAAGATGGGGATGGACGCCATCGTGCATCGCCTTGACCGCCTGGACAACGCCAAGGACGGTCTAGAGGAGGACGTCGCGGGGATCCTGGACGACCAGTCGGCCGCGGAGAAAGACATGGAGGAGCTGCGAGCGGAACGGGACCGGTACCGGGAGAATCTCGAGCTGGCCCTGGAGAAGCAGCAGCGAGTGGTGGACAGCCTCCTCCACCTGGTGGAGGACATGTCGGGACGCCTGAAAAGGCTAGAGGAGCTACAGCCCCTCGCCTCGGGTCCGGAGCTCCCGGCAAAGCCGGCCGCGGTGGAGCTGGTGGAGCGGGTTAAGACCCTCAGGAGCGCCATGGAGAAACCCATGGGCGGCCCTGCAGAGGCACCATACGCGCCTCCGCGTGTTGACCCGGGTGCGCTGCCGTTTGTTCCCATGTTCAGCGAATCCACAATGCTTGGGGAACACATGGCACCGGCTGGGTCCATGCGGGAAGGGCACGTAACCACGGACCCGGGGAGCCTGACGGTACAGATGTCCCATGCCGCCCAGGATGTACCGATCACGACGAATATGGTAGTTTATGCGGAAGAGAAGATCGAGAACCAGACCATGCAATGGCGAACCATGGGAAGCGCCGACGGACATGGTCGAGGTCATCCAGGCGGGAACCTGTGGGCGAAGGACCCCAATACGGGGATATGGACGGCCGACGGAGCAAGTCCTTCCCGCATTCCCAACCCCATGGGTTCAGACCGGACTGGACCGCACTCCATGGAGGAGAGGGATGTACGGGGAGTGTACTCACACCCCCCGGCCACAGGTGGTATCCGTCTCGGTGGAGTAGTGCCTGGGGACGTCGGAGACGCCATCAGGATTGACGACCTCAGGGGAATCAAAATCCCCTATTACGACGGGAACCCGTCCAACCTGGATGACTTCATCCTGGACTGAGAGGACTTCGCCGAGGAGGTCGTCGGCGAGATGCGGGGAGCGCCGCGGGACAAGTGGGTATGCCGGACATTCCCACACCGGCTGGCGCAGGACCTGAAGGAGGAGCTGCGGGATCAGATCCGGGAAGGACTGATCCGTACAGAGCAGGCCTGCCTCCAGTGGTTGGAGGATGAGGAACGGGTGGACGCTCCGAATCAGAAGCTGGAGGACCTGTGGTCCATCCCACTGCCGCTGGACCGCGGTGAGTTGCGGGTCCGGGAGTGGAACCGGTATCTGCGGAAGTACCGCAGATGCCTCAAGCTGGTGGAGGACTGGAACGAGGCCAGCGAGATTTGCCACCTCCTGAAGGACGTCCTCCCCGGCAACTGGAAGATGAGAGTGGAGGACGAGGAGAAGACGCGCGCCAAGAAGCGGGTGGTGGTGAGGATTATGGCGGCGGAGGATACCCATGCGGGTATCATGGAGTTCTTCAGGAGGAACCTGGGCGAGCCCAACCGGATGTTGGGACTGGAGAACGCCGTGTACGGGGAGGTATTTGGAGACTCCATGGGGCAAAGGTTGCTGCGCCTCAACAACGTGGAGTGGAGGCGCGGGGAGCCACTGAGGATGCAGGTCATCTTCGCCCGCATGAGCCTGGACGAGATCGTGAAGTACATCACGGTGGAGTTGAAGCTCAATGCGAAGACCGAGGCTCACGTGCAGGATCGGCATGGTCATGGACAGCGAGGACACCGAGAAGACCGCCATCATCGGGAGATCCAGGAGGACACGGCCAACTCCGCGGAGGATGGTAGTGGAAGTGGCCAAGACCACTGGACCGGGTCCCGGGAGGATCACGAGGGAGCCCACTTCTTCGCGTTTGTGGCGCACAACGTGAGGAATCATGGGCAGGATCGGTCCAGATGGAGCCAGGTGGGACCCAAAAAGAGCAGAGCGCCAAGGTGCATCGGGAACCCACCGCTCTCGTTCCGGGAGTACAGGTCTCAGCACGACAGGTGCTGGGTCTGTTATGGCAAGGAAAACAACCATGCACACGACCACCGTCAGTGCAAGGTGTATGAGGCGGACAAGAAGGCCTACTTCGCCGCCCACCCCGAGAAGAAGCCCAAGGAGCAGCGGATTTCCGATTGGAAGGCGAAGGGCGGAGACGGGGGAAAAGGCCAAGGCAAAGGCCAAGGAAAAGGCGGAGGAAGAGGCTATGGTGGTGGACCTGGCCAAGACCGACGAGTGAGGTCGATCGAGGAGGTTGCTGAGGATATGTTGAGGACGTTGGAGGAACTCAAAGCCCAGCAACGTGGTGGACAAAGTCCTGGCGGATCGCAGCTGGAAGGGGCTGCGGGAAGCCAAGTCTAGAGGAGCCCCCACAGGAGTGGGACCTCTGAGGTCTCTCCTCCGGAAATCAGTGGAATCCCAGAGAAAGCGAAGGCACATCGGGTGCCGAAGAAGGCTCCGGAAGAGCCAAAACCACTGAGTTTTGCCACTCCCAACCCCTGGAGCGCCCTGCCAAGGGAGGTACATGTGGGTACGGGACATGGCAAGAAGGAAGGAGCGACCACGGAGAGCCCCGTGGACGGGCAAGACCAACCCAAGATCTACACCATCCGTGACCATACCCTTGAAGTCCTGATGCAGCCGGACGTGCTAGAGTTGCATGCCGTGAGAGTCGTCCATACACCTCATGGCGACGAACGGCAGTTGCACTTGAAAGTGCGAGTACGGTGCGGACGAGAGGAGAAGGTGGTGGATGTGTTGGTGGATACGGGTGCCCAGGTGAGCCTGGTCCGGAGAGGGTTGTTCAAGGAGTAATTCCTGCAGCCCAGCCGGAGACCGGTCCGCCTGAAGGTCGCCAACGGAGAGATCATGGGTGGCGGCACCCATGAGGCCACCATCACTATGGAATTCTGGGAGCATGAGTGCTTGAACCGCCCTGATCAGGCGAAGAGAAGCACTCTATCCGGGAACTTCTATGTGGCGGACATTACCGATTGGGATATGATCATGGGGTATGACTTCATGGTGGCAAACGCCATTGGAGCCCTTCCCGATCGTGCAACGCTGGTCCGGCAGGATGATGAATGCCTCACATGGCTGTCCACGGACTATGCATGCCGATCATCCCAATGGAATGCTGAGGAAGAGGATCGGATCGTCCGAGCGGTGCAAGCTGTGGGTGCCAAGTCCAGAGGAGACCGCGGAGTTCAGCTCACGGAGTATGGAATGGCGCCGCAGGTGTACGACAGGATGATCCAGACGCTGGGAGCCGAAGCGCCCGAGACGGACGTCTTCACTTCCCGGGATGCCGCACTTCTGCGGAAGTGTAGGCGGCATTGGCATCGAGGAGACTCAGCCTGGCACAGGCAGTGGGGTTTGAAGGAGTGGGGACCCATGTATTGGCATGGCTCCCTGGACAATACCACACGTACGGTGGAGAAGATCATCGCGGATAGGGCGAAGGGGATCCTGGTCATAACCGGCATAGGATCCACCCCATGTCCGCTGGAGGGTCTCAAGTCGACGCTGGACTCCATCACCCTGAACGAGATGTCATTCGGGCCAGAGGAGGAGCTGTTCATCAACGCCAAGGGTATATCAATGCCCTCCCCGGGTCAAGCGTGGGGTACCAAGGCTTTCCTGGTGGATGGGGCGCAAGCCCAGCCCACGGGTGATGAAGCACTCATCCGTAGGGTGGAGGCGGTGCCCATGAAGGTCATGTTTGAGCCCAAAGAGGGGATGGATCAGCCAGTGGATGGCATTGACATCCTGTCCCACTCCGAGATCGACGACGTCGTCAACTACATGCGAATGGGGATGCACGACCGTGTGGCAGCCAAGAAGAGGCGGGCCATGGTCACATCTCCGCATTGGCAGGATGACAAGATGTTGGTCACCGGCAAGTACGAGAAGGATGAGTTCGTGGCGAGGGTCATGGATCACATCGCGGACCAATACGATGGTCCGGTTGGGTCGGACCCACCAACATGGGATTTCTCAAGAATGGGTGTCGATAGCGACAGTCACCGGCCCGAAGCCGCAAATTTTCGAAGATTATCGGTGGGAAGTGCACCCCACGACGATGAAGACAGCATATCGGACGAGGAGAAGTCGGATTCGGACCCAGAAGAGGCCCATACCGCAGTGCGGTCGGTTGTATCGATACCGAAGCAAGCGGCTGAGGAGGCCCAGGAGAACCCGAAGGTCGCCGAGCTGAAGGAGAGGTTGATCAAGGCCTATCCGCGGCTATTCAGTGGCGTCGCCAATAAGAACCCTCCAGATCGTGGGAGGTTTGGCACAGCGAAGATCAAGCTGAAGCCGAACCCCAAGATCTATCGTCATCGGGAGTACCAACTTCAGGGCGATCGGGCCGAGGCCATGAAGAAGTTGCTGGCCAAGTTCATTGAGCGGGGATGGATCGAACCCTCCGACAGTGAGTGGGCCAGCCCAGCCTTCATCGTGCCCAAGAAGGAGAAGGGCGAGTGGAGGTTGGTGGTTGATTACAGAGGTTTGAACGATCGGACCGAGCACGACTCGTACTCGCTTCCCCTGATCGACTCCATCCTCCAAAAACAACAGAAAAAGCGGATTTTCACGGTGTTGGACCTGAAACACGGTTATCACCAGATGCCGCTACACCCGGACTCCAGGCCCTGCACAGCGATGTCGACGCCGCTGGGGCCCATGCAGTGGAAAGTGGTTCCCATGGGCGCCAAGAATGGCAACACCGCTTTCCAGCGCATGACGGAGGACCTACTCGGTCCTGTCCGGGACTGTGCCGACCCCTTCGTGGATGACATCATCATCGGGTCCGGCACGGAGAACATGACTGAGGACGAGCTCATCGACGCGCATGAGAAGGATCTGCGCCGAGTGCTCAGCGAGTTGGACAAGCACAACATGGTGTGCAAGCCCACCAAAGCCTCACTCTTCGTGAAGGAAGTGGAGTTCGCGGGTCACGTGGTTGGTCACGGGCAACGCCGTCCCATGCCTGGGAAGCTGGCGTCCCTGCACCACTGGGAGAAGCCCCAAACCATCAGCGAACTCTGGTCGTTCATGGGGTTCTGCAACTACTACTCGGGCTATGTCCGGATGTATGCACAACTGTCGGGGCCGCTGCACAGGATGCTGCAAGTGGGCAAGTTCGATGGCCGGAAGGGGAGCAAGAAAAAGCTTGCCTGGACCCCTGAGGCTGAAGATGCGTTCAACAGCCTGAAGGAGCGACTCCTGGGGCAGTTGGGGCTGTTCCTGGTGGACCCGGACAAGGGATTCGTGCTACGGACAGACGCCTCGGATTATGCCGTGGGGGCAGTCCTCGAGCAAGTCCGGAACGACGGGTCACACGTACCCGTAGCGTTTTGGAGTCGGATCCTGGCCGAGGGCCAACGCCGCACCTGGACCCCGAGGGAGAAGGAGACGTACGCCATTGTTTGTGCGCTCAGGAAGTGGTCTGGCCACATCGGATTGCAACCGGTGGTGGTTTGCACGGACCATCAGTCCTTGCAGAGCTGGCACAAGGAGCACGTCGACACCCCCTCGGGACCGGCGGCAAGGAGGGCCCGATGGCATGAGACGTTCGCCAAGTTCGACCTCAGCGTCGTATACGTCCCGGGGAAGGACAACACTGTGGCAGATTGCCTCAGTCGATGGGCCTACCCCGCGGGCAAGGCTTGGATGGACATATCCAGCCATGGGGACGCCGAGGAGACCTAGGAGGCCAACCGCATCATCAAGATGGAGAAGACCATGGAGCAAGAGGGGGTCAAGTGTTTTGTGGTGATGGCAAACCATACAGACCTGGCCAAGTTCCGGGGCGCCCGAGTCCAGGCTTTTCGAGAGGAAACCCTCGAGCAATGGATGGTGGCCCCTGTAGAGCTAGTCAGGTCGGTGCTCACAGAGGCCCGGTCGGATGATTATGCGGCATCCGAACACTGGAGCAGGTACTGGAATGCCGTGAGCGCCCTGTCGGACGACGAATGGCCCGAGGGCTTGACCGAGGATGGCGACAAGTTGTTCTGAAGCATTTGGGGGGAGGGGGCGACCTCGAAGCTTCCCTTCGGCATGCACGACCTCAAACCCCCAAACCCATGAAGTCCAAGTCTTCCACTCGAATTCACGATTGTCCAAAGGATTCTGTGATCCTTGCCTCGGCCATGACACAATCTGGCGTCCTGGGCAAGGAGATGATGGTATATGTAGACAAAGAAAACATGTAGACAAGTAATATGTACAAGTAACAATTCTATACTATAAAATAGCATAAAAAAGAAGACGAAATGAAGGCGACGGCGTCGCCGCCGTCAGAAAATCTGACAGCTACGTGGCGTCGCCATCAGGATCTCCACTGAGATCCTGCCCAAACTGGGCCAAGCAGTGGTTTTTGGGCGAAAAACAATGAAATATAGTGATTTTTGAGTCAAAAACACTCATTTTGCGCGTCTTCCCCCAACGCGTCGCGTAGCCGACACGACGCGTTTCTGTGCCAATTCAACCTACATATGAGAAGGCCCACTGTTGGGCCACGCCATGGGCTTCTCGGCGATTCCTGGAATCGCCTCAGCATTTTTTGAAAAATGCGTGAACGTGCTTAACTTCGCAAAAATTGACCTTCGCGGAACGCCGCGAAAAAGGTCACGCTATAATCTTTTATTTCTAAAAACGATAAAACAATAATAAAATTGCCTAGAATCTTTACAAATCGAGAAAGAAATCCTCGATCTGGGGCTGCGTCGCGCAGGCGACGACTGTCGTCGCCAGCCCAAAAAAGACGTAAAATGACGATTTCTGGGGTATTTTACAGAAATCCCACAGAAATCAGGATGCCGTAGCATCAACAGGAAAATTCCTGATCTGGCCTGGTGAAGAGCGCCACAGGCTGTGCAGCGGGTATGGGTGAAGCACCCCATACCGCTTCACCCCCCTCCTTAGAAGCCTTGCCTATATCCAAAGGAAGGCAAGGCCAAGGAGGCGCTCTGACCCCTGCACTGCCCTGGTTTCACAACTGATTCAGCAGAACAGTGGGGGGGGGGGGGGGCTTCGTGAGAAAAATACATGCCACATACATGTATTTTTTTTTTGATCTCGATATATTCATAGGGCAATTGCCCCTCAGGCAACCACACTGGTCCCTGGCACTCCTTGTGGCCTGTGGTTACATGAACAGAGGCGCTGCAGGGCCTTCTGCCCTGACTGATGGCGCTTAGGCGCACATATGGGCCCTTTTTCTCCATGGGCATGGAAACATAAAAATTCAATAAATTCGAAAAAAATTATTTAGGGTCAAACCCAAGGCAACGAATTCCTCGCGCCTGAATTTAGGGCCATTTCCTGCCCAAGGCGACGAATTCCTCGTGCCTTTTAGGGTCGATTCCCAACCCAAGGTGACGAATGAACGCACCTGATTTGGGGGATTTAGGGTCATTTCCTACCCAAGGCGCCCCACGCCTATTTAGGAAGGGACCTCCCGGAGGGTCAACCAACCCAAGGCGACGAATTAACGCGCCTGCTTGTGCGGCTCGCAGATGGCGTCGTCGTCGCTGTGGTCGTCGCCCAGTGGCGGCGGGCTGGACTTGGGGGCTCCATAGGGTCCATGGGGAAGCCATGGTCTTATCCATCGTAGGAGTCAAGGAATTCCTCCTTCATCGCGTTGATGCCCTGGACCGTAGCTCCTGCAGTTTCCCAGCGTAGATGCTGTACTCCTGCAGTCCGGGCGTCGTCGCCGTCCGCAGGCCGTCACACCGCCTTGGTGGCCTTGGCGTCGGCAGAATCCTTTTGAAGCATTCGGGGGGAGGGGGCGACCTCGAAGCTTCCCTTCGGCATGCACGACCTCAAACCCCCAAACCCATGAAGTCCAAGTCTTCCACTCGAATTCACGATTGTCCAAAGGATTCTGTGATCCTTGCCTCGGCCATGACACAATCTGGCGTCCTGGGCAAGGAGATGATGGTATATGTAGACAAAGAAAACATGTAGACAAGTAATATGTACAAGTAACAATTCTATACTATAAAATAGCATAAAAAAGAAGACGAAATGAAGGCGACGGCGTCGCCGCCATCAGAAAATCTGACGGCTACGAGGCGTCGCCATCAGAATCTCCACTGAGATCCTGCCCAAACTGGGCCAAGCAGTGGTTTTTGGGCGAAAAACAATGAAATATAGTGATTTTTGAGTCAAAAACACTCATTTTGCGCGTCTCCCCCCAACGCGTCGCGTAGCCGACACGACGCGTTTCTGTGCCAATTCAACCTACATATGAAAAGGCCCACTGTTGGGCCACGCCATGGGCTTCTGGGCGATTCCTGGAATCGCCTCAGCTTTTCTTGAAAAATGCGTGGACGTGCTTAACTTCGCAAAAATTGACCTTCGCGGAACGCCGCGAAAAAGGTCACGCTATAACCTTTTATTTCTAAAAACGATAAAACAATAATAAAATTGCCTAGAATCTTTAGAAATCGAGAAATAAATCCTCGATCTGGGGCTGCGTCGCGCAGGCGACGACTGTCGTCGCCAGCCCAAAAAAGACGTAAAATGACGATTTCTGGGGTATTTTACAGAAATCCCACAGAAATCAGGATGCCGTAGCATCAACAGGAAAATTCCTGATCTGGCCTGGCGAAGAGCGCCACAGGCTGTGCAGCGGGTATGGGTGAAGCACCCCATACCGCTTCAGTTCCTCAAGGACAAGCTGCTGGTGCCCGAAACCCGAGTGGAGGAGCTCATTGACCATTGGCACAACGCCCAGCTCATGCACCCTGGCCGAGACAAGATGCAGCAGGACCTGGAGTGGCGTTTCAAGTTTCCTCCGGGGTACTACGCCATCCTGGACAGGTACTGCAGCGATTGTGCCGTGTGTCGGGCCACGAAGAGCCCGAACCACTCCACAGCGGGCAACCTGGTGTACACGGCTATACCGGAGGCCCCTATGCGGTCCGTGGCCATGGATGTATTCGCCATGCCTGAGGTCACCGTGGAAGGAGAGACCTACGACTGTGTCATCCTGGTGGTTGATAGGCACAGTGGGTATATCGTGGCGGTCCCTAGCAAGAAGTCCAAGAAAAAGGACAAGAAGGACAAGCATGGAGTGGGGCTGCAGGCCAAGACCGTCGCTAATGCCATGATCAGGCATTGGCTGACGATTTTCGATGTCCCGGCTGTCATCTGCAGCGATCGGGGCAGTCAATTCGTGGGGACGTGGTTCAAGACGATGTGCAAGCACATGGGCATTCGGCACGCCAAGACCGTGGCGTACCACAGCCGGTCGAATGGCCGAGCTGAGGTGGCCGGGCGGCAGATGTTCGAGAAGTTCCGCCAGCTGCACATCGACGAACCGGGCCGGAACTGGTACAATTCGCTGTGGAGAGTGCTCCAAGCGTACCATGACCTTCCGGGACCCACTGGACTGTCGCCCCATCGCATCCTGTTCCTACGGGATCGAGTGTCACGCACTCTCCCGTGGTTGAACCATGGCAAAGTGGCTCGGGATGCGAACGCTATGATGGCTGAGGCGGACGACACGGCGGCCAAGGTGTGCAAGGCACTTCAGGACGAGCATGACAAGAGGGCCAAGTACTTCAAGCAGGGAAAAGTCCAGAAGTATGCTCTCCAAGACACCGTGTGGGTAGAGCGGCACCACAAGGATGTCCTGTCCAGGCATCGGCAGGTGTCCTGGTATGTGCCGGGGGTAATCGTGCGGAAGGTCGGGCAGGATGTGTATGCGGTTCGTGTGGGGGATAACAAGATCCTGGACCGCGACCATACCCAGCTTCCTCCCCGAGCACCAGACCCCAGCGGACGTCCCGTCACCTTCGAGTTCACGGCCGGCGATGTGGACTCGGACGACGAAGGTGAGGACGACGACTTCACCGCCGAGAAAATCCTGGCGGACAAGTCGGACCCGGGGACGCCTGGGGGTAGGCTTTATAAGGTCCGTTGGAAGGGTTTTGCCGCATCCAGGGTATCGTGGGAGCCTCCGAGCAGTTTTGTGCCGAGGTACACCACGGTCTGGATGGACTACCTGAATAAAAAGAACATTTCTTTGGATGTCAAGGACGTGTTGGTCCACTTGGTAGCTGCTGTAGCACCATAATGGATCCCCCTTGGCATTTTGTTTGTTTCTGTGATTGGGGAGACAAGTGAGGGCGTTCATCCGGGGATTTTTCGGCCTTGATCGGCCATATACCCCCTTCACTCGATCTCCACATATATATTTCATTGTGGTATACTTATTTAGGTCGACCGACGACGTTTTTCTATCTTTGATCCCCTTGGTCCATGTTGTAGATCAAGAGGAGACCGGATATGGCGTAGGGCGCTGAGTATCAGTGTCCTCACCCCTCCCTTAGGGCATGGGGGACGTCTACCACGTGTGTGGGGCCTCCATGTGTCCTTGGGACATGGAGGGGGGGGTTGGAGCCCATTGGGGTCCTCCCGTCCTCTCTTCAATGACCTCCGAGCGGTAACAACGCTCTGAGAAGGGGGGTGAAGCCGGTTCGGACCCCCGTGGCCATCTTGGGGTCACTTGGGGTGTGTATCTATGTGCCGGCAAGCCGCCATTGGCTGATATCATACTCTCCCGTCCACCTGAACTAACCCGATGTGATAGTGTGATAGGTTTGGCCATTCCGGCTACGAGCGGCCATATTCAGTACCGAGGCGCCGCCAGCGGAGATTTATATATCAGAATATCAGGAATCAACAGGGTTTTATTATCATGATGTTTCCGTAATTTTTCAGCCTTTCGTTCTGATGGTCAATGTATCGGCGACCGTCAGTTGGCTCGCGATTTCGCGTTAACCGATTGGTTAACTGTTATTTCCAGATATTTTGGCGGAAATCCCGATGAAGGGTCAGATTTCATCAGTAAAGGGTTCGTTGCTTCCGCAATTTTCTAAATAAGCACTCGAAATTTTAATCTGAATTTTTCGCGATGTCGAAATCGGATTTTCGACTTCGACATCGCCGCACTTGATTTGGTCTTCTTCGAGTGGTCACACGCTTTTCCCTATGCCCGAATCAGGTTTCCCTTATACTTGCCACTCATTTGACTTGGAGATATAAGGGAAACAAAAGTGAATCGTGGGACCACTTGAAAGTGCTGCCCTGGGTCGTTGTGGGTGCCGGAGGGCTCGGGGCCGGCAAGACCAGTGGGGCAGGCACGCGAAGAGTCTCCCTGGATGTTGTTATTGGGGGTAGAACCGGATACTCGAACACCAACAGAGGCGAGAGCAGCGACAACAGAAGCAAGGTCCATGCTGATTGTGGTCCGGCAGAAAATCCCAGTCTATGAAGAAAATTGAGGGGAATTATTCTAAATACATCTGAGTGTCCAAAACTGTCTGAAAAGATCTAAATAATCCAATTATGTAAAAATGTTTGGCCGATCTGGCCCGCGAGCGCGCGTCAGCGGCAAATGGCGATTCCAGCTAAAATAGCGGAACGCGGCGGATTTACGGGAAATGGACCGCGGAATCAAATCCGGCATATCAGAAATATATAGGAAATATCCTGTGACTGAGCTGCGAGGCGGCAATTCCGCCGAAGCAAAGAAAATGACCAAAATGTAGCCAATCTGGGCAGAATGTCTGAAAATCTGAGCAGATGGGGCTAGCCGCACTTACACTCCCCCTCCAAAAACACACTGGGGTGTGTCGCTACGTCAACGAAGAACGTAGTGCGGGTAAGTCCCAGAGAAACATAGAAATGTAGCCTCGATGGGGCGAAATCTGCTTGATCTGACCTGATTTGGGCTGAATTGGCACTGAATCAGGATGAATGAACCTGAACTGAGACAGAATGAGAAGTGACGAACAGTCCTCCGTGCAGTAAAACATTAGGTCAAGGGCTAGAAAGCATGTAAACGTATCGAGAATCGATACCAAACCATGCATTGGTTGAGAATGAGGTAGATTATTGGTGGATTGAGTGGGGGGATCAAAAATTGGAGTGACATCTCAGCGCTCTGGCACAGTTTCGCTGTCGCGGGCACGCTACGGTATCCTCGCCGAACTCTACATCGTGTTAATCCCGCTTTTCTCGTTCTGAAAAGTGCAGCATGTGGCTCAGATTTGGCGCATCTGGTGGATGATCACAAGATTCAGTAAGTTTAAGAATCAAATTGAGCAGAGATTAAGGGGATGAGACAATCACAGAGAGGGAAAACAAATACAAATGTAATCTACAGACCCTAAGTGAACCACCGAAGGTAGAGATGTTCTTCTGTTCACTTAGATCTAAACAGATCTTCAAGGAATGAGAGGAGATGACAAGGAAATCAGTCTAAATTGTCCTAACATCAGCAAATTCCTTAAGATGAAGGTGAAATGAAGCGGAATGTCTGGAACAGAAACTACTAACACTTTCGTTTAGACTAAAGTTAATATATATTGTCGTTTATTCAGCTCAATTGTGCTTTCCGGCACGTTGGTTCGCGAGCATCTAACAGATTCTATCAAAATGTGGATCATGTGATGATGCATCATGATGGGACATGATGGCCCTGGATCCTTGGCATGTAACGCGCCGAAGGTTCGCTGAAGGCGCTTTACTGACGGTATATAACTGAGAGACACCGAATTTACAGTGGCGGTGGTGTCAATCGACTTGGACAAGGCCAATCTTTCGATGGAGTCCCACAAGACACTTGGATTCACCATTTTCGACAGTTTCAGGTCGAATTGAGCTCACGTTGGCGTGTGCCAAAAATACAACGAAGCTTACGGACTTCCGAGGTGGCTGTTAGAAGTCCCTAGAGCTCCTATCTGAAGATTGTCTGAACAATTGACGTCTGGGTTTCGTACAACAGTGGCAGAATGATGGACAAACCTGAGAAATTCAAGGTAAATTTGAGGATCCTGGATCTGAATCTGGACTTTGGCGTTAGCATCACAGCAAATGAAGGTACGATCTGAGTTCCTGGCGTTGCATCTGGTGCAGCCAGTACTACAGGGGATACCTGTAGGGGTGAATGTCGCTGGAAGGGGCGACTGTCGCTGGCCAGCGTTTTGATTATGTACATTTGCTTCCATCTGCACGAGTAGCCAAATTCCAAAGATGCACAGACCAACAGAGACAAGATTACCCCGAATCTGCCTGAATTAAGCCTGAGTTTGGTTTTTTCTGAACACGGCAGCACACTCCGTCAGCGTATCTACGCCTTGTCTGCCGAACGGAGACCAAAGAAAAGTTGATTGACGTCAAATTATCAAACATTCGCAGTTCTCCACATCATGACACAAACAGAAAGAATGAACAGTGGATTGAGCAGAATGTGGTAGGATGGCTTCCTCAATTCGGCCAAGCACGAATACATGTGACCACCAACCTGTCTGGCCTGGCCCTCGTACGGCTTGGGCGCTGCAAATCAGCGGCCGAACTTGAAGCTTGGTCCTCATTTGGCTCCTGGGCTGGCCTGACCGCAGGAAGGGGGATCGACGGATCAGCCCTGGAATGTGGCTGCTGAGGGCCGTAAAAGGCTGGATCTCGATTCACCACAGGTCGTTTTCCGTCGCTCTCCACTTGTCTGTCTGGTTTCGACAAACAATCTGTCAGGAGTACTCCAATTTCGGGGTGCTTCTTCAGGAAGTCAATGAACCCCTTGGTGTACCCATGGACAAAAGATTGGGCTGGTTCCCAGTTGTTGTGACTGGAATCAAAGCCCCTCCACTCACACAGAAATTCCCATTCGCCCTTGGCGTCACGTCTTGCTTCAACAATCCTCTTGAGTTCGTACTTTCCCCCTTCGATGACCCGATCGGACAAGTGTTTTGCAGTCCAAAAAAGGGGTTTAACTCGATCCTTGGGGGAGGGGATCTCTCTCTTGAGGCGATCGCCCGAAACGTCAATTTCCCTGCTGACATCCACACGAATCTTCCACCTGTTCTCACCAAGACGCGCTGTAACAGCGAATGGCCCCTCCCACAAGGGAAGAAGCTTGTCATCTCCGTCCAGGGTGGTTTCGGATTTTCGAAGCCAAACTCGATCATCGACTTCAAAATTGTGGGGGTTTTTTCGACCTTGATTTTGAACCCAAAGCCAGTCAGCTTGATGCTTCTCGATTAATTTCGACACAGATTTATCTGCTCGTTGGACTTCGTCCAAAAACAGCGAAGCATCCTTACAGGGGCGAGGATTATTCAACGGCATGTTCCACCAACACTTCTTTCGTCCAAAGACAATTTCATTTGGAGAAAGGCCATGATACAAAGGCGTGTTGTGGTAACGGCGAAGCAATGCGAAGAGAACTTCCATCCAATGGAAATCCTTTTCACTCGCGAGCTCCTTACGAAGCATATTGATTATAGAGCGGCCGGCTCTTTCACCAGGCAGCGCTCGATGCGAGTGGATTTCACATCGGAGGTGGTGGATTCCAAGGCGAGCACACAATTCTCTCCACCATTCGGAGGTGTACTCTATGCCTGAATCCGTGACCACCTCGGATGGGACGTCCCAACCTCCCATCCAGGTCTGCGCGCACCATTTGGCGGCAGCCTTGCCAGTCATCGACTCAATGTTGCAAGGCAACACTTGAATGTAGCCAGAATGACGGCACTGAATGAGGAGCACACCATTGACTTTTTTGTTAGTCCAATGGCACTCTTCGTCATCGAGTTCACCGAGATAGAAGAAATCACTGGTGACTCTGTTAAAGAGGCGCTCCGGAATAGGATGTGGCCTCAGATGGCCGTGCTTCTTCGCGCTGGGAGGCGTCGAGACAGCACATTGGGCGCATCCGGCGGCTACTTTGATGCAGTGAGTATATAGCCGTGAGCCAAACAACCTATGTTTAATCATCGACCACAGTCGACGGCCATGTGCGTGGGGGGACTCCCATTTGTGCCACCAGTTTAACACTCGGGGGGCTAGGGCGTCTGGCACACACAATTTACCCTCCATCCACAGCTTCCCCCCATCCAACGAGTACTCAGCAAAAATCCCATCCCTGTGAGCATCTTTGGATTTGAGATTTCCAAAGACCTCTTTAAACATGGGATCCTGCAGGTAATCGGACGTCCAGTCACGGATGATCAGGGAATCCTTCGGCAGGGGTGGAGTTTTGGCCGGATCTCGACGCTTAATGCCTTGGATCAACCGAAATCGACTTACTTGTCGGGTATAGTCAAACCGTTTCACACTCCCTGAGGAGGGATCGGTGACTTTCTCCACCACTTTCAGCGTTTTGGTGCAGATCTCATGGGCATGCGCCGGATCTGAGATGGCCGTGATGTCGTGACACGGCAATGCGTGCTGTTTAACAGCGCACTGCATGCATGCACGTCGAATGAGTTTCTTTTCTTCCTGATCCCATTCGATGATGACATGGCGGTCCTGCTCCGTACCATGGATGTTGGTACTTTGCAGCCCCTCTGAGGCGGGGTAAGCCCATCGGCTCAGAGCATCCGCTACCGTGTTGTGTTTTCCAGGCAAATACGACACATGGAGGTCAAACAGAGAGAGAAATTCGTGCCATCTGGCCTGTCGACCAGCTGGGCTCGCGACAGTATCAATGTGTTCAGTGGCCCAATACTCCAGAGATCGATGATCCGTCAGGACCTCGACTCGATTGGTGCCAACCCACGATTGGTACTTTTTTAGAGCGCAAATTATGGCGTAAGTCTCTTGCTCACGCGGCGACCATTGCATTTGGCGCGGGGCTAGCTTCCGAGACCAAAATGCAAGAGGGTAATGATCGCCGGTGGCTTCATCAACCTGTTCAAGAACAGCTCCGATCGCATACCTAGAAGCGTCGGTTCTAATGTAGAAGGGTCGGTCAAATTGGGGCACATGCAACGTGGCGACTTCGCAGAGGGCTGCCTTCAAGTGATGGAAGGCCTCCTCGCACTCGTCAGTCCACTTGACACGAACCTTTGAACCTGCCTTGCCCGCATCTCTCCCTACCTTCAATAATTCAGTGAGGGGGGCAGCAATATTGGCATAATTTGACACAAAAGTGTGGTAAAAATTGCAACAACCCAGGAATCCTCTCAACTCCGTGATCGTCTCAGGGCGCTTCCACTTCTGAATAGCGACGAGCTTCCCTGGACTGGGTCGTCGGGTGCCATTCTCAAGGAGAGAACCACAAAATTCGACTGATTTTAAAAATAATTTTCCCTTCTTTGGCCCACAAATCAGCTGATTGGCGTCAGGAATATCCAAAACTTGGTTCAGCTGCTTCTCATGTAGGGCCACCAGCTCGGCTTCGGTCAGTCCCTCCCCTTCCGTCGCGATGATTATGTCATCTATGTACACGCTCACAAAGGCACGAAGCTCAGGATGGGTTGTGAACAGCACATCCTCCATCATTCTTTGAAAAAATGAGGGGGCGTTCTTCAGCCCCATGGGCATGACGGTCCATTGGACTGGGCCACATGGCGTGCACATACAGGTGAGAGGTCGGCTGTCCTTCCTCAACGGCATTTGGTGAAAGCCGTGACGGAGATCCAGCACAGAAAACAAACGACCTCTCGCTCTCTTGGCGATTTCCTCCTCAATGAGGGGCAGGGGGTGCGAATCCGCCTTTGTTTCGGCGTTGAGATTGCGAAAATCAACAACCATTCGCCAACCATCAATGGTGTTCTGGTCTGCAGGCGGTGGCTTCGGGACTGTGAAGGGTGAACAGCACCATTCGCTGGTCATACAACCCTCAAGCCAACCAAATTCCCTGAGATTTCTCTCGATGATTTTTCTGAGGATCTCATGTTTGTGTCCATGATTTTCATAAGGGCGCTGTTTTTTTGCCTTGTACCCTTCACGAAGCTCGATGAAGGCTTCACCGAACTGTCCACGGACAGGGGGATCTTTGATCAACTTCCCTGAAAGGGTTGTGTCCTTCCGTTCCTCAAAAATCTTTTCTCTTGACTTGTAACACAGTTCAGTGTCCACCTGATCGCCAGGAATTACTGTCGAAAAAACTTTGGCGACGTCTTCGGCTTTGGCAGGAAGAATCTTCTTACGGATGTCCCTAAACAGGTCCGTATCAACCGCCTCTTGAAGATAGGTGGGTCTTGTGTCGAAATCCCAGAGATTCTCTTCGTGATCCAGCTCCTCGAAAGGATCCATGAAGGCTTCCACAGGGGGTTTTTCATAAAAAACTCTGAATTTGCGGCGCGATTGGGTATTTTTCTTCGCCCGTGCACTGAAGATTCTTTTCGATGTCGACCGTATTGGGGAAGAGGGAGACGAGGCGGATCCATTGGACGTTGAATCACCTTGGGTATCTGACGGACAAAAATCAGAAAAAATAGATTCATCATCAGTACCACGCTCAACCTCAAATTCAGACCCAACACAAGAATCAGTACCAGAATCAGCAGAATTAGAGTCAGAAAGCCTGCCATCCACCAGGAATGCAAGCGAACTCCAGGACCGCTGTGGCAGGGGACCTGTGTCGTCCCTGGCATACAGCTTAATCTTCCTGGGAAGTTCGATGTAATCTACACAAATGTCTTGTAATTCCTGAAACCAAGGCTTGTCGTCCCACAAGGGCACAACTAAAATTGCCTGGGTTTTATCTTGCTTGATTTTATGGATGACCTGCTGGATTAAGTGAAACGGAGGATTAATCCACAACTTCTTGTCCCATTTATGGGTCCAAGCGTCGCTAAAGTGCTTGTCAAAGCGCTTGTTCATACGGTTAGCAAAGGCATCATACTGTGGCCAAAAGGAATGGTGTTCATGAAAGTATTCACAAATTGCATCGCGCCATTTGTCGACAACTCTGTAGGATGAAGAGTGCCAGCGCGAAGGGCGTCGTGGCTGGGAGTCCCTACGAAGACATTCTAACTCTTGGGAGTAATCGGCACTCCCATTCACCTCTGCAATGGTGACATCTTCACCAAATTTTGGTGTCACTTTTTGCTTCAAAAATTCTTCTGCACTTTTAAACCCTGCGTGCAAAAAACGAAATTCAGGACGCTCCAAAGGACCTGACTCCAGCAAAAAACAACGACGATGACCTACGGGCGCTACCCTGTTCTTACGAAGCCAAGGATGGCCCAAATAAAGGTCATACTTTATGTCAGCACGATAGAAGTAGTCATCCTTAAGGACAACTTCTTCCACATTTTGTTCTTCCCAAAGGTCTTGAGCGACCAAATGAGTTGATATATAACAACCGCGTTGCCCACCTGCGAGAGAATGTCCAGAAACTCCCTCGAGGGTAACAGGATGAGGCGATTCAAACACGCAGTCGTCGGGTAAGAATGAATTGGATTGGAGATTTACCTCTGATCCATTGTCACACAAACAAGTGGCGAGATGGAAATTTCCCTTGCAATCAGAGACCCACAGCTTTGTGACAAACTGACGGGCCCTGTGCTTGGACTGTACACCAACCTCGTCCACTACAACAGAAGGATCCGCTGCCGGATCCAGGGGAGAGGAGACAAGCGACCCTACATCAAGTAATGGTCGATCAGGAATTTGGGGATCATGCCTGAAATCGCCTGGGGAGGGGCGATTTTCGTGGCTCCCCTAGGCGTTCTGACCTCCAGCGGCTGCGTTAACATTGTGAACACAGCCTGATTCGTCGATCCACTCGTCTTGGAACGGATCATCTGCTGGATTCAGGGCATTTTCGACATAATCTCGATCCGCATCGGACACCTGATCTGCACCTGAGACCTGATCCACACGATGATTTCCCTTTCCACGTCCACGGCCACGGCCGCCGGATGATGGGCCACCACCGTCGCCACGCCCTCTGCCCTTACCAGCGAAAGGGGTTCCTGAAGAATTTCCCTTACCTTTACCCTGTGATCCTGGAGCATTTCCTTTGTTTGTACCGGATTGAGGGGTTTGGCCTGGATTTCGATTTCCGCCTCCAGCGTTGACATTGGGACTTGTCTGGCCGTTGGGCTGCCCACCGGAACCGGATGGAGTCCAATTTCCTTTGCCTTGGGACCCGCCAGGGCCTCCAGTATTTTTGTTTCCACCGAAGGGGGTCGGATTACCCTTTCCCCCCTTAGCACCATGCACCTGTCTGTCATTCCTGTCTGAATTCTGCGAATTACTGACATTTTCACCAATCACCTTGTGATCGTAAGCAGACCATCGGTGATTAGCAGTGGAATGCGTCTTAGCTCGGTTCGTAGAACCTAAAAGAAGGCAGATGCTACAATGATCCTGAACATTCCGGGTGTCATTCACCTTTTTGTTGCCCTTTTGGGCCCGGTTTTGGGTGTTTTGCTGGGTATTCTTGTTTCCCCCAAGACCCTCATGGAAATTTTGATTGGCGGCGTCAGCGAGCCTCTCAACCTCTTCCCACAGTTCCTGCGGGGTGAACGAAAACACCCAGTTCCTGGCCTTCAGGCGCTTGCCATGGAAGCTTACTCCCCTGTTGAGGACTTGGACAAACAAGTCCCGATCCTCGTGTTCATTAAACTTGATTTTCCACGTGTTTTCAGTGAATTTCACCTTGGTAAACGACGTGGGGGAGCACTTTTGAAGTGCCTCCCTGACCGTAAACCTGTTGGCCGAGGCGTCGAAGCCATCGACTTCCGCCCACCAGGTCTTGACCTTTTCTTCGGACTGTCTATTCCGAAGGGTGGCGGCGGTTTCTGAGGGGATCTTGTCAAAAATCAGATTTTTCAGCTCGGCACTGGAAATTTTTCGCCTGAATGTTCAGATTCTTCTACGAGATTCCAGAAGCGCTGTCTCTTGTCCTGCACTTCGTGCAAGATTAATCGCGAGAACGAAGGAAAATTCTTCAACATCTGGTGGTAATGGTCCTCAGGCAGCCGGGATCCACGTACCTCCAACTGTTCCCACACCTCATCAAAGGTAAGGGGGGAACTTGAATCCTCACGATCACTCCAGGTCCTGAGCCAAGTGTTGGCCGGCGCTCCCTCAAGGCAGTCCAAGAGCGCCATCAGGAACTGATCATCCTGGAGTTTTTGAGTCTTAACCCACAGTTTAAATTCCCGTTGGAACTGAGGCCAACGTCTGGGGTTCCCATTATACTTCGGCTGCTTGGCAACCTGACGAAGTCGCAATGAAGTAGGATTTAGGAGTGAATGCAGCCCAACACCGGCCGTAATGGCAGACACCTTGGCGGCATCATTAGCCACACCAGCTCCAGCGAGGGTCTGGGCGAGCAACATCTGGGCTATTGCATTGGAATCAACAGCAGGAAGGGTAGTACGGGAGGCAGTTCGTTTGGCATTCTGAGCCTCATTCCTAGCCTTCGCTGATCTACTCTGAGATCGAGAGATTGTAACCCTTTCCTTTAGCTTGGTCCTGCTGATCCTTGCGTCGGTGGTCTTAGAGTCCACCGAAGGAGCAATCGAAAAAATTTCTGTCGCCTCCTCCGACGGTTCTGTTGTTTGTTCCACCGATGATGCGCCCTCAGACCTCATGTGGGTCTTGAAAAGATCTTTAATTCCCAGCGTCTGAATGATGAGTTGCATTTGATCTTTGAGCAATTGGAGCTCAGTATCTCGCTGTAATCTGCAAGAGCAGTCGGCAGGACAGTACATACCGTGTCCTGAAGGGCCTGAGCAGGCTGTCGGACCGCTAATCTCAGTGGTTCGCAGCCAGGAGTCCACTTGGGGAGCTCCTTCAGTCCTAATTTCCAGGCTTGCCTGCCTAGCTGCCTCTAAAATTCCTTCCTCAACCGCGGCGGCTAGATCGTCGCGGATGGAAACAGAGGGATGAGGGGCGGAGGGCCCGGCAACAGGTGCCTTGGTCTTCTCCTTCGGGAAGGGGCTTGCCTCCCAGATCTGCAAAAAAATGGCAAAAGATTCATCTTCTTGAGAACACCACCACATCCTGGTATTAATTTCTTCTTGAAGAAGGAAAAAATATTCAAATAAAAAATCAGAGGCGATTCTTTCTTGTCCTATCAGCTTAGACGTGGCTAATAGACAAAGGGCCTCAAGCGCCTCAAGGTTACGGGTCACTTCGGAAGACAAATGGTTGTCCCATTGTGCCCATGAGGCTGGTCGATTATAGGTAGGTACCTCACCTGGACCACCCATCTCAATGTCGTCAATGTCGGCGTCGATGGTCTCAAAATGTGGACATTGGTAAGGAGTATTAGTACCTGCCAGGTCCGTAAGCTCCACCGGAGCGTTGCCATTAGCGTAGGCTGGGAGATTCCAGCTACTTGATGGCCAATTTCGACTGGGATCTTGATTGTAATCTGGGCCTCCACAGCTGCTGATTTGTGCCCTTCTTGGGCAATTTGGGCTTGCGCAAGGCATTCCTCTCAAGGCCTCGTTCGCACAGCACCACGGCAGCGTAATCGTTACGTCTCCGGAGGTGGTGGAGTCTACGGGGCCGTACTGGGGAGCTAGCTGTGGTTGGGACACCAAAGGAACAACATTCAGGTAGCCTCTGCTACCATGAAAGTGCTGCCCTGGGTCGTTGTGGGTGCCGGAGGGCTCGGGGCCGGCAAGACCAGTGGGGCAGGCACGCGAGGAGTCTCCCTGGATGTTGTTATTGGGGGTAGAACCGGATACTCGAACACCAACAGAGGCGAGAGCAGCGACAACAGAAGCAAGGTCCATGCTGATTGTGGTCCGGCAGAAAATCCCAGTCTATGAAGAAAATTGAGGGGAATTATTCTAAATACATCTGAGTGTCCAAAACTGTCTGAAAAGATCTAAATAATCCAATTATGTAAAAATGTTTGGCCGATCTGGCCCGCGAGCGCGCGTCAGCGGCAAATGGCGATTCCAGCTAAAATAGCGGAACGCGGCGGATTTACGGGAAATGGACCGCGGAATCAAATCCGGCATATCAGAAATATATAGGAAATATCCTGTGACTGAGCTGCGAGGCGGCAATTCCGCCGAAGCAAAGAAAATGACCAAAATGTAGCCAATCTGGGCAGAATGTCTGAAAATCTGAGCAGATGGGGCTAGCCGCACTTACACCACTTTGAAGGGTCATATCTACGCGCGAGGGTGAGGAAAGAGAATAAGGAAGGTTGGGTTGCAAGCGCCTTTGTCTCAACTTAATTTGGGGAGCATCAAACGCCTTTGGTGTGTACACATGCGCGGTGTAGCAAGGGATAATGGTCAAGAGGGTATAAAGTGATATATAACTCTTGGACCGTGCAACCGAACATTTTTTTGCGACTTTTGAGTGTACCGCATGAGTGTTGGGGTTGCATAGCAACTTTTTTTGGGTTCCTACGTATTTTTAACGTGAAGTTATGTCTAAGGAGGGACATGGTATATCATGGTGGGAGCCACATTTTGAGGGTATGTGTTATATGCACGGTATATGTTTGATATGCTCACGTCCATGTTATATATCTTCGTGTGGCCGAGGAGATGGGGAGCCATACGTGACAAGGGCTTTGCCCATGTCCCAATTGTGGAATTCAAAGCGCTAGACTAAGTCTACCGCATATGTATTGCTCATGGTATGTTTGGCAAAGAGATCCATGAGTGCACTCCCATTTTCATGGGGCATGTAGATACGAGTGGCGAAGGTATCTCCATGCGCCCGATTGGGGATCCAAGTGGGGGAATTGTTCGCAAATGGTTCTAATCATTTGTGTATTGAACCATGAGCGGATATGATGGGTGAGCATAGAGATATACTATCATGACAACTTTGTATTTGGTCATATTTTCATGTTTTTGACCTCAATTTTTGCTCATTTTGGCGTTTTGTGTACTTACCTGGTCGGCAAACAGCAAGAAGCCTATGGAGAGTCGAACCATGGTATGTTGTTCATATGTTGGCATATGCTTTGGAGTTGAACACCACCATATGCCGGATTGTGTACTCCATTTGGCTTGGCGCACGAAGGATTGGTCTCAAGATCATGGGCTGACTTGGGCAGTGCGTGGCGCCCATATCCGAAGGGGTTTCGAGGGTAAAGTGGGGGTGTACATGGGCATTGGCCTTTGGTCTCTATCCTCCATGAATGGTAGACTTCGATTCCATGCATGCTTTGAGCATGCAGATAAGTGGTAACTTCAATTTTGAGCATATATTTGATATATGGCCAATATGGTGTGAATTGGCAGTTTTTTGGCATGTTATGAGTTCAAACTCATGGGGCATATCTCCAAGCCCATTCGACGCCAAGTCCAACCAAGGTTATGTCAGGGTAGGGCATGATCCTGAGTGCCACTCTAGGCCATGACAAGCCACCTCCCCCATTGGGCTAGGATTTAGAGGCTTGGGAGTGAACACATTTTTGGGGTTTGTGTAGTGACTTATGACACATGGCATTCAGCCATCTTGACGCGTTCCCGTGGGGGGCCGGCCACGGGACGCTGCGGTGGACACGCGCAAGTGAGCAGGCAGGCAAAGCACTACGCTCACAGGGGCATCAATGCGCTCATGTCATGTGACAAAGCGTTTCAGGATCCTTGCCACTCTGCAACAAGGGAACGAAAGTATGTACAGCAACACATCAGGATATGTACACATGGGGTTAAGACTGGACTGGGGTAAGTGCATCACAGGACAATAGACACTCTATCCCAACTTGTATCCCAATCCCAGGTCCGACCCTCTCAGTGGCTGGTGGGGACGGGGGCTCAAACACAACCCATGCCCTGCTCAGTCCGGACCCTGAAACCCTGCCAATGGGGGAGGTGTCCCGCCCAGCCACAGGCGAGTTCCTGGGAACCAAATTGCTCCCAGACCAACCGACGATGGCTCCCTATGCTTCCTTAACGGCAGGTCCCAACTCTCATCTGAGTCAGAGATATGGCTCCTCCATTATCCCCTAGGAGTTGGTAGCTGAAAATGGGCTGTTTCAGCCCAAACTGGAATTAGCTCAAAAATCTCCAAAATTGACCTCTTGTCCAGACTTGTCAGAGGTAGGGACGAGGCAACTGACCCTATGCCCTTCGAGTACGAACTCTCTGGAGCCCTCACCCAACCTGGTTCCCTCTGAGGTCCCGGCATCAGGGCAACACGGGTGAGTCAACTGGGGTCATGATGCCAAAATCACCAAAATCGGCGTCATTCCCACGCGTGGCTCGCCCGGCCAAGGTAAGGCCAATGGCTCACAGGGCAGGAGGCAGGACCTAGGACTCATATCTGAGTGTACAACTTGAATTTAGGTCCGGGCTCCTTGTGGGCATAGAGGAATGGGGCCGCCAATTGACCACACGGAAGGGGGAAATTGGGGTCCCAAAATGGGGTCATTTTGGCTGCTTGAAATGAGCCAAAATTCAGTGTGCTCCCAATAGTATATCTCCACGCCGGCTTGGAGATCGGATCCGCCATTCCATACGCGATCTACCGGGAGTCCAACAAAGACTCCCATGCCCTTGGCTCTCAAGGATTTCCATGCCACTCAGTGTGGTGACGATCCCAATTGGATCCACAAATGCCAAAATGGCAAAATTGCCCACACTCACTTTGGGCTAGCGCCTCAACGAAGGTTGCTCCGCTTCGCCCACGTGGTGTGTGAACCATGGGGACCATTATGCATAACACCCATGTCATATATGGTCCATTGGGCCATGCGTCCGCCGTGCACGGGTGGGCTCAACATAGTGCACGGCGGGCAGCAAAAGTGGAAAATTGCTCAAAATGACCAAAAATGCGCACACCCATGGTTGGGGCAAATGAGGTACATGCCCGACTCGGACCGGAGTGTGCTATAGGATTGGTATCAAGTCATATTGGTCCAACATATCATTTGGGCGTCGCCCAACTCCTCCGGTATTGGGAATGGCAGGGTCGCCAAGTGAGCCCATGATTTGGGATAGTCCCAAATCGCCAACATGGCGGCCACGGTATGCCAAGCTCAAGAGGAGTTATTCGCCGGGTCGAAGATATGTTGGCGACCGAAGTATGTACCCTCATAACATACTTGGGTCATGATGTCAATTGAGCGCAACGTTGAGATACATGGTCGCCACTTGACATCATGACGGGCCAAAAACGGCAAAATTGGTACAAAGACACACAAAAGTGCCTTGAAAGGTGCACAATTATATTATAATTTCTTCGGCTTGGATCGTGCAATCAACTAATCCTTCTAAACATAATGACTTGACACCAATGACCTCCGATTCCACATATGTGCTCCACTTGGGGCGCCTTGAAAGGTTACGAGCGCTAATTCCCAAGTGGGCACATTAAAATATGGAAAATTGCAAAACACACACCTTGCTCCCAACGCATCGCTTCGGGATTACCACACAAGCTTCCCTTCACGAAGGTTAGGCTCGCAATTGATCGTAGGGAGTATGGAGAAGGGGCTTGCACAATATGAGGTCCATTGGCGAGTGCATCGCTCTTAGCCAAACCCGCCAAATAGGCACGCAATACAACACATGGCACATACCACTTATAGCCCAAAAAGGTAGCTCCCCCCACGATATGTCATGCCCCTCCAAGGGCATAACTTTGTGTCAATCGCTCATAGGAACTCAAGGAGAGTTCCTATGCAACACCAACACTCGCGCGCTACACTCGAAAGTCATCTTAACGCACGCAATATCATGGCCAAAGAGTTGTAACGCAAACTTTACCCTATTGACCATGATCCATTACGCTAGCGCGCACGTGTGGAGACGCAAGGCATATAATGCTTCCTGAATTACGTCGGGAGTATTGTGAATACATCCCACGTTTTCTTATCGTAATTCCTCGCAAGCAACACGAGATATGACCTTCACAAGTGGCCTCACGAATCAACTTTGTTTCGCCGGTATCTTTAAGACAAATGGAGGGCAGGAGAAAAGGAAAGTTGATTCGTGCATAGGGAAGCACGTAGGTCCACTCGAAAGAGGTCAAATCAAGTGCGGGGATGCCGAAGTCGAAAATCCGATTTCGACATCCTGAAAAATTCGGATTAAGGTTGCGAGTGTAAGATGTGAAAATTGCGGAAGCATCCATGCAGTTACTGAAGACTTTGGAGCCTTCGTGACGGATTGCGTTAAAATTTCCATTATAAACAGTTAAACTGGCGGTTACGGTAAAGTCGCGATCCAACCGCCAGCAGTCAAAACAGTGAATATCAGAACGGAAGCGTAAAAATTGACGGAAACAATATGAGAATAAAACCCTGTTGATTTCTGATGTTCTGATATACAAATCTCCGCTGGCGGTGCATCGGTTGCCGATGCGGGGCTTTACGGCACAGAACACGCTGCCGCCGGGCTCGCACCGGGCGTCAACGGGCGCCTTCCGTACATGGGGTTAGTGGACCGGAGACCGGTTGTATGCCCTAACCTAGCCATGGGGTTCTGGGTACCGCTTCACCCCCCTCCTTAGAGCAAACCCTGGGGGGGGCTCGATAACACCCACGCATGGCAGCGGGTACCCAGGACCACTTCCTGAAGGGGGGGGGGTGTCACATCCTCATTCGGGCTGACTCAGGGTAGGCTGCCCAAATCCCACAGTAAGATAGGTATTATGCTGTAAAAGCTCGTAGCACATGTATAGTATCAAGTATCAAGTCCCGGGTCCTGGCGGCGATTGTTCGGCATCCAAAGGACCCGTTAACCCATACCAGGCGCACCGGGTGCCGGCTGCTACGGTCACTACCACAGTGGCAGTGGCATACACGGCCAACATAGGCGACACACGACGACCGAGGTGGTCCCACAGGTCGAGAGCGACCACAAAGATGCATCAGGCTACCCCAAGCTTCCCAAGGCCCGCCGACTGGGGAGAGTCCCCACGGGTCCTTCCTCGGGCGCACCATGTCCATATCCATACGACGCGAGTCCAGAGTGATACAGCCGAACTCCTTAAGGGATCTTAAGGGAGCTCCTCCTGAAGGGATCGGGCATCAAGGCCGTCTTTTCCCTCGCCCTATTACCACGAAGGCCATACATGAGGGAGTCCTCATGCAGTGTGGGCGGAGGCGTCGACTCCTCAGAGCACCAGTTTCCCAGGCAGACTGACCGAGGTCAGGAGCACCGGAGGCCGCCATCCGACTGCAAGTGCGTCTGCGAATCGGTAGGCTCACACTGGGACTGACAGTGGCGGACCGCTGGGAGTGTAGTCAGGCAACTGGGCTTCCCGCCTGGCGCCATCAGGATCTCCACATCACAGCGTATAGGGCAACACGGTATCACAGGCACTCAAACAGAAGAATATGTCATGCGGTACTGGTCCAGGCTGGACCCTGTGTATGAACATGTAAACGGCGACTCAAGGCGCCTCTGTATTGCGATTCGCATCCCCTCGGGGGGGAAGAAAACAGTCCATCTGTCGGTGATGGGCTGACAATCGTAACATACAAATGCACATATCCTGGGGAACAGAAAAGCAAAACAAGCGGGGTAAATAGGCGTGTAAACACACTCTGGACAGAGTGCCAAACCACGCCACGGTCAGGATAAGGCAAATGCAGGAGGGTGGACAGGAAAACGCCTGAGTCCAGGCCATATATAGTCTGCAGACACACGTCGACTGGTCTGGACCCCGCAAGTGCCATGGGACCAGACCACACACTCAAAAATCGCAATGCCGATGACAGCGGCATCCGTTGCGCAACGTCGTATGGGCTTCAAGGCCCCAAGAGCTCAGAAAATATGAAGGTCAGTCGCCCTACCTGGTTTCCCAAGGATTCAGCAGGAGGGGAGTGACAAATAGAAGAAGAGAGGGGCCATCCTCCTCTGGATTCAGCAGGGGGGGGCATATGGCCACTCTGTCACCGAAAGATGGAAGAGAGCAAGCAAGTAAGGGACGATTCGTCGGCCTCACAAGCGCTCAAGACGCATCAGGGGAGAGCTCAGGGTGCTGATCAGGCACCCCTGGCTGCAATCGCCCGGGTGAGTGCTGCCAAGTCCGAAACGTGGATCTTGGTCTTGTGCTTGCGGATGTACTCCATGAAGGGAGTATTGACCCGCGGCACGAATGAGGAGACGGGTTCCCAGGTGTCGTGGGACGGCCCATAGCCTCGCCAACGAACCTTGAACTCCAGACCTCCGGGTGCCGAGGCTTTCAAACGCTGAGCCAGGATCTTCTCGACTGTATAGTCGTCCTGCTCCGCATAATCGTCGTCCGAGTCAGCCTCATGTGCGGCGTAGCTCAGGGACACATGCTGGCCACGGAGGTCGGGTTCCCGCACACGGAGTTGACTCTCGTGGCGCTCCCGGAACTGTCCGTGACCCACCTTGATGCGGTAGGTGTCCTCACCAATCCTGCGCACCACCTCGCCGGGTGTGAACCAGGTCTTGGTGCGGTGGGTGCCCATAGGGCGGGGTCTGATCACCCACACCGGGTCTCCCACCCTGGACTTTTGCGCTGTCGAGCTTGGGGCGGACTTCTGACGCTCAGCATGCTCCTTCTCGAGCTGCTGGCGGATGTCCCGCGCTGTTTGCTCTTGCCGCGCGAAGAATTCCTTGGCATCCATAGCCATGCCATCACCAGACAAGGGAATTCCCCTGCCCAGGGGGTCCCTGCCGAACAGAATCTGGTGAGGGAACAAACCGCCCGGAGTGGGGGTGTCATGATGGGCCTTCAGAGCAGGCCACATCTCCTCAAACCAGTTCCGACGTGGATTGGTGATGTGGATCTTGCGCAGCTTCTCGAACAGCTGCCGTCCAGCCACTTCAGCACGGCCGTTAGACCGGCTGAGATAGGCGACGCTCTTGGCATGTCGTATTCCCATGAGGGAACACATAGCCTTGAACCAGCCACCAGTAAACTGGGGCCCTCGGTCACTGCAAATGGTGCGGGGGATGTCAAAGACGGTCAGCCAATGACGAATCAGCATGACTGCCACTTCCTTGGCAAGCAACCCTTTTTTGCGTGCCGGAACGGCTACAACGTAGCCGCTGTGGCGGTCCACACAAAGAACCACACAGTCAAAGGTCTCCTTGCCAATGTGCACTTCGGGCATGGAGAAGACGTCCATGGCCACGCTCTCCATGGGCTGGTCAGGAACCGGGGTCCATTGGGGTTCCCCCTTGACGTTCCGGTTGTCGGGATTGCAGGCCTGACAGACCGAGCAACCCTTCCTGACCTTCTTGATGGCTGTGTAGAGAACGATATGGTCGATCTCGAACCGACGCTGCATGTCAAGAGCTTGCTTCTTGACCCCTGGGTGCAACATGTGGTGGTGCCAAGCTTCGCAAAGCTCGAGCATCCGGGACTCCGGTACTAGCAGCTTACCATTCCGGTAGAGCTTGCCATCTTCCTCGGTAAGCCCCTTTGGCCACTTGTGCCCGTCGTCAGGGTCGGTCACAGCCCTATACTCGGCCGCAAAGGCCTCAGACTTGGCGTAGTCGTCGGTCCAGTCGTCCTGGAGGCAAGACTCCGGGAAGAGGTGCTTGTCGGACTCAGCTCCCACAGGGGCGAGTACACTGACCGCTCTGCCCACCCTCGACGCGAGGGGGGCATCCGCAGCCATGACGACGAAGCATTTAACACCCTCCTCCTCCATCAGGCGCTCCATCTCGATGATCCTCATGGCTTCAGCGGTCTCAGCCTCATCGCCATGGGCAGAGATATCCGTCATGCCCTTGCTGGCGGGATAGGCCCACCTACTGAGACAGTCCGCCACGGTGTTATCCTTTCCAGGAATATACACAACCGTGAGGTCGAACTTGGCCATAGTCTCATGCCATCTTGCCCGTCTCGAGGCGGGACCTGAGGGGGTGTCCACGTGCTTCTTGTGCCACGACTGCAGACTCTGATGGTCGGTGCAGACGGTGACGGGATGGAGGGCTATGTACCCGGCCCATTTCCTGAGAGCCATGACGATGGCATACGCCTCCTTTTCACGGGGCGTCCACGTCTGTCTCTGGCCTTCCGCCAGGACTCGGCTCCAGAAGGCCACGGGCACGTGCCTCCCGTCATCAAGCACTTGCTCCAACACAGCGCCAATGGCGTAGTCGGAAGCGTCGGTGCGCAGGACGAATCCTCGGTTGGGATCCACGAGGTGCAGACCCACTGCGGATAGTAGCGCCTGCTTCATCCCCTCAAAGGCACGGTCGGACTCAGCTGTCCAGACCAGAGCCTTCTTGGACCCCTTCTTGGTCTCCTCTCGGTTGCCCTTGAGCATGGTCGTCATGGGGGCTGCATACTCGGCATACATTTTGATGTACCCCGAGTAGTAGTTGCAGAACCCCAGATACGCCCGTAGCTCAGAGACCGTCTTGGGCTTTTCCCAGTGCTCAATTGCAGCCACCTTGCCAGGTATGGGCTTTCGCTGCCCGTTCCCGACTACGTGGCCAGCGAAGACCACCTCGCTTACCGCAATGGTGGCCTTGTCACTGCTGCCCATGAGTTTGTGCCAAACCAGAAGGTCCAGCACTCGAGTGACGTCCCTCTCGTGTGCCTCCAGGAGCTCCTCGTAGCTCATACTGGGGTCCCCGGACGCGATGATCACGTCGTCCACGAAGGGGTCCGCACAGTCGCGCACCGGCTCAAGCAGGTTCTCCAGCATCCGCTGAAAAGCCGCATTGCCGTTGGTAACGCCCATGGGCATCACCTTCCACTGGAGAGGTCCAAGTGGGGTGCTCATGGCTGTGCAGGCACGGGACTCCTCGGCGAGAGGCATCTGATGATAACCATGTTTCAGGTCAATCACCGTGAAGATCCTCCGCCGGTGTTGCTTTTGCAGCATGTCCTCAATGAGGGGCAGCGTATAGCTGTCGTGCTGTGTTTGGGCGTTTAGGCCGCGGTAGTCGACCACGAGCCGCCACTGACCGGCAACCTTCTTGGGGACGACGAAGCACGGAGAGGCCCATTCGGACTGGCACGGCACGAGCCAGCCTCTCTGGATGAAGTCACGGAGGATCTTCTCCATGGCCTCTTTCCTCTCGCCCCTCAGGGCAAACTCCCGGTGCCGATACACACGGGGGTCCTGCTTCAGTCGTATCTTGGCCTCGCCATACGGTCCACGCACCGGTGGGGGAAACACAGGCTTACCGCTGAAGAAGGTATCACCATACTTCTGCTTCAGCCTGGCCCTCAATGCCTGAATCTTGGGGCAATCATCGGATTCCGCCTTGGCTTTTCCGGGCACCTGGACCACGGAGCTTACTTGAGGGGTAGCTACTCCGCTCTCTTTCGGCTCAGGTGGTCTTCCCAGGTAGCCCAAAGGGCCATCCCCGGTCTTGCCTCGAAATAGATCGCCGTAGGTGGGTGGGTTACCCCCGATTGGCTCGTCCTGGCTGGACAGGTGGTCCAGTACCTTCCTTACGAAGGTATCTCCATCATAGGACCCAGAGACGATCGAGTCCACTTCCCACCAGGCTTTGTCCTGGCCTTTGCCCTCACGCTGGTTTCCCCAGTCGTGAAAGGGCTGATCCATATACCCCTGAACCAGATCCCACTCCTCTTCAGTGAGGGGCTCTTCCGATTCCGATTCCTCGATGTCAACAGGGGGAACCGCAAAGCATTGCCTCCAAGGCTCCGCTATGATGCGGTTGACACACAGGAAGTCCGTGGTGTCGGCCTGATCAAGGCCCCCATCCACATAGTGGAATTCCGTTGGCCATCTCTGGGGTGGCATGGGCTGTCCCTTAGCGTCCTGATAGACACTCTCTCCAGCCGGTAGGACGACCTTGTTTAAGGTCATGTTGGTCAATGAGGCTACCCAATGTCGGGTACTTTCCTCCTCGGTGCATCCCATAGGAACAACCAGCACTGCCTTGGAGCGGTCCTTGCGAATCTTCGCTATCGCTCTTGGAATGTCCCAACGGGGGCAATGGATCCACATCAATCCCTGATGCGGACCCCAGTGCTTCTTCCACGCGGAGTCCTGTGCGCTCCAGTACTTCTCACACACCCGAAGATGGGCGGAGGTTCCTGAAGAGAACGCATCCAGGGCCAGATCCGAAGCTCCCAAGTCCGCGACAACTCGGCTCGCCACTTCCGGCCTTACGCCGTACTCCTGGTTTGCAGGACCTGTTGGCTCAGTGTCCAGGGCGGCCACTTCAAGCTGATTGCGTACGGGGTGGATCCATTGGCATTCCACATGGTGCTCAGGTGACGAAAGCCACGAGAGTTGGTCGTCCTGGTACAGGGTCATGGAGGCCTGGGCTGGGAGAACGCCGGAGTCCGTCTCCATCATGAAGTCGTACCCGACGATCATGTCCCAGTCCATCTCGGCCTCGTAGAAGCGACCGTGCAGGAGGATTTCCTTGCCGAGGTCTGGGCGGCTCCGCTCACGATGGTTCACGAACTGCAGCCCAATGGCCGCTTCCTTCGTGCCTCCCACCATGTACTGGCCGTTCGCCACCTTCAGCCTGACAGGTTTCCGACTGTCGGTCAGACACTCTGGTGGAAGTAGGCCAGCCTTGACCAAGCTGACTTGAGCTCCCGTGTCGACCAACACGTAGAAAACCTTCTCCACTTCCCCGCATAGGGCACGGACCTTAAGATGCAACTGCCGCTCGCGACCGACACGGCGCACGGCGTGCAAACTTAGGATCTCCGGCCGTTCCAGAAGCTCAACAAGCGACCGGTGCAGGTCTTGGACAATGGGCTCAGGCTGCCCATCTGCAGCATCCAGCTGCGGTCCGGGTGATCCTCCGATAATCTCGGAAAGATCCTGTAGTACATCAAACACATTCTTGGTCGCGAAGGACGGACGGGTGCAAGGGTTCGTGCCTTCACTTGCCCTCACCCCGCCTCCGCAACTGGGTGCCGGACCGGGCCTTCCGCCCGCGGCAGTCCCTTTGTGTCTATCGACTCCCGACTGGGATGGTTCGGCGCTTCCCACGTCACCATCCTGCGACCGCCCTAGCTGGGGCCCTTGGCTGCAGGGGCTGCGCTAGGGGGCGTCGGTTGTGGAAGAAGGGGTGTTCTCCTCCGCATCAACCTCGTTGATGCCCTTCTTCCTTCTTTCGCTGCGAGTAGGCTTCTTGTCCTTGTCCCTGTTCTGGTTGTTCTGGTTGTTCTCCTTGTTCTTGTTGTCCGACCTGGGGACCCAGTTCCGCTTGATCTCCTGGATCTCCTTGGCCAACTCGGTCCCCTGCGACACCAGCTTGGAGAGCTCGTCCCTGTCCACCTCCACCTTGGCTTCCCGGATACCCGCGGGCACACGCTTCTTCGACCCGTGCGCCTTCTTGTAAGCCTCCGTGTCGGCCTTGTGGACGGGGCATGTTCGGTGGTCATGGTTGAAGCCTTGCTTCCTCCCATAACACACGAAACAGCCCTGAGGGTGAGCTCGTATGAACTCCCCAAAGGACAGCGGAGGGTCGCCAATGCGGCGAGGGTCCCTCTTCTCCTGCTTCCTCCAACCCTGCTGCAGGGGCTTCCAGTTTCCCGGCTTGCTCCCCGCGCTCAGGTTCTTGGCCACGAAGGCACACACGGCCACTTCGGCAGGCTCATCGTCGTCGTCATCGTCGACGAGAGTCTCATCGCCGCCGGCTCCCGCTGGGTCCATGGCAGCTTTCCCGCCAGGTCCCTCGCCAACGTAGTTGACGTCGCGGTCGCCGGGCCTCAACCCGCGGGTGTGGTGGAGGTTTCGGTACTCCTTGAGTACTTCCTCGCCAACCCACTCCAGGATCTCGTCGCAGCTCATCCGCGCCGGGATGGCCTGCAGACGGATGGTCTGGCCGCTCAACTCACACTCGTCAAGGCGCCACATCGCGGTCTTCTCGCGATCGCCCGAGACGGTGACGAGGAGAGCGTTCCGCAGGGAGCGCCGTTTGACATCCCGGGCCACGTTCTTCTTCGCCCAAGCCACCACGTTCGTATGATACTCCTTGGGGAGCATCATCTTGACCGTGTGGTTGGACTTGGCCCGCTTGGATTCCTCCTTGGTGACCCTCTTGATCCATGCTTCCGGCAGCATGGAGAGCAGGCGAGCCTGCTCGTCACCCTCATTCCAATCCTCCACGTTGCGGCGGTGGAGTGTGTATTTCCCTCGGAAGTCCCGCCAATCCCGCAGGCGGATCTCCCGTCCATCATGCTCAAGCTTGATGGACTTCCACCGCTTGGCAGCCACCTGCGGAGCGTCCACCCGCTCCTGCTCGTTGAGCCACTTCTTGGCTTCCTTGAGGGTCTTGATCTTCCCCTCCTTGGTCGCCATGAAGTATAGCTCTCCGAGCACTTCCGGCAGGCGGTACCTGAACCGTCTGAAGACATATCTCTCCGCATCCGCGTGAGGCATGTCTTCAGTGACGGTCAGCCCCCAATCGTCCAGCTTCTCCAAGAAGCGGTCGAGGTAGAGGGGGTTGCCATCGTACATGGGGGGCTTGATGTCCTTCAAGTCTTCCCACACGGCGGCATCCGCGGCCTTAGAGACCATGAACGCCGGCCGCGAGGTCGACCGAGGTTCCCATCGGCCTCGCCCACGGACTCCCACGGCCGCCACGTCCATCTCCTCCATGGAATCCCTGTGGCTACGCCGCGGTTCCTCCATGTACGCCGAACCAAAATGTTCACGCCGTACTCCTTCCATGTACGCATCCTCATCACGGCGCCGGCGGCTGCGTTCAGCTGCCTCCCGTCGTTCACCACGCGGCGGGCTGATGTCGAACTCCTCCAGGTCCAGGTCCAGGTCCTCACCTTTGCCGACATCCCACTCCACGTCTCCTCTGGGGACCTCATCCCTGAGTCCACCATAACGTCCACCAGCCATTGGGATTGGCCCAGGGGCTGGTGCGGGGCGCCTGGGGCGCACCGGTGTCCGCGGTGGAGCACGGCGGTTGCGGTACTCCGCGCTGAGCCACTCATCACGCCAATCCTCACTGCCACTGCCGGGCGGCACGCGCTCGTTGCGGCGGCCCGCGCTGTGGTTAGAGGGGGCGGTGAGAGAGGGGGCACTGGCGCTGGGGCGACTCCTGGGGGCTCTGCCGGGGGCGTGGGGTCTGCCTGGACCTGGTCCGGGTCCCCAGCCGTCGTCCGACGAGCCAGACTCCCGGGGTGGGCGGTCGCTGCCGACGCTCCCACGGGCTTCCAGCGCGTCCAGCTTCTGCTGCAGGCCGCTGATGACCGTGTTCAGCCCGCTGATCTCGGCCCTGGCGATGTCCAGCTCTGTCTGCGCGCGCGCGGCGACCTTGGAGATGCGAGTCATCTCGCCCTTGCCCGTGTCTACCTCGCACTCGAGGGAAAGGACCCTCCTGCGGAGGTAGACAATCCACCGCCAGGCGGTATCCGGGTCGCCGTTCCCTGGTGGGTCGTCGGGGTCCCCAGGGGGTCCGCCAGGAGGGCCTCCGCCGGTTCCGCCCGGTCCAGGGGGTCCTCCCCCGCCCGGTGGTCCGCCTCCAGGGGGTCCACTTGGTGGGCGTCCTCCAGTGGGTCCTGATGGTCCTCCGCCAAGGGTTCCCGGTGGGTCTCTGCCGGGTCACCTCGGTGGGTCCGAGGATGGGCGCTTCTTCGTGATGCTGAAGTCCATGTCGTCATCCTCGTCCATGTCGCCCCACCTGGGCGTCTCGGTCTCGGAAGACTCCGAGCTCCGGTAGGGGGGAGGGAGATCCTCATCCTCACCTTCCGGCTCCATGGGGACGTCTCCGCCTCCTCCGCCCGTCCAAGCCACCACTTGGCGATGTCGGCGGCCTCGTTCATCCCCGTCACTGGCGGTGAAGAAGGGGTCACTGTCGTGGGGGTGTCCACCCGCTGGCCTCCGCGGCCTCTCGGGGTTCTTCCCCTTGCCCTTCCTCCGTCGATGGGCAGTGGGGCCACTGCTCCCACTGCTGCCCGTGTCGGCCTCGTCCAGCGTCATCCTGGAGGAGGCGTCCCCTTCGAAAAGCTTTCGAAGGGTCTCCACTCGTGATCCTCCCGGGGGAGTCTCGCGGCGGAGTTTGGCCTCTGCCTCCTCCATTGCGGCGGCGGTGGCTGCGGCAGCCCGCACTTCGGCTTCCTCCCGAGCACGAGCCGCCTCGGCTTCCCGGGCCTGCTGCAGCCGCGGCTTCTGCGCTTCCAACGCCGCCAGCTCTGCCTCCGTCTTGGCCTTCTCCTCAGCGACCTTCCGTCGCGCGGCCTCGATGGCGTCTTTCTAGGCGGCGTCCGCCTGGGCCTTTGCCGTCGCCTCGGCGTGGGCCCTTTCCTCCACCTCCTTCTTTGCCCTCTCTTGGGCAGGCGCCTCTTCCAGCGCCCTCACCTCGGCCTCCCTGCAGGCAATGGCCTCCTGCGTCAGGCGGGCTTCCTCGTCGGCTGCCGCCAACTCACTGTTGACCTGGGCAGTCGCTGCCCCATGGGCGGCCACGGCCGTGAGTCCAGCCGCAATGGCAGCCACGGTCTGGGCGTGGATGGCCATGCCATGCGCCCACTCCGCAGCCTCCTCCTGGGCGATGCCAACGGCGCCCTCCACGGCAGCGCTGTGCTGCCTGGACCGTTGCCGGGCAACCCGAAGGTTGCAGGGCACCCCACAGACGCGCTCACAGGCGCGCGCCACGTCCCTGTCGGGAGCAACGCTGCTGCTGGAGCTGGCCTGGTCGGCCGGCATCCTCCCGCGGTGGGCCGACTCCACGTCGCTGCTGGGGCCTGCTGAGGCCTGCTGGGGCTTCAGGAGCAGCGGACGGGGCTTGGCCTTCGTCTGCCTGGCGACTTGGATGAAGTCGCCGAGGGTGGCGTGGCCGGGGTGATGACCACCATTGGCCCGTTGGGGACTGGGAGCTGGGGTTCCGCCCTTGGCGCCTTGGGCGGCTTCGGCGGCCAGGGACTCCTGGTACTCCCGCCACCTCCGGTCCCGCTTCCTGTCCCCGGCGGACCGCTTCTCCTTCCCCGGAGACGCGCTGCTGCTGCCCTGCAGCCTGCGCTCGCTCCCCGGTTCCGCAAAGTTCTTCTCGATCATGTCCCACATGGAGACATTGATCGAGGCGCCCGACGGGTACACGTTGGGCTCCTCGTCCTCCTCAATCCCGTCGGGGTGCAGGCCTTCGCCAGGCCTGTCCGGCCGGGTCCACGTCCTCCAGCGCCTCCGCTGGAAGCGGAAGGCGAACCCTTCCGCCCGCAGCCAGTCCTCCACGGCCTGCAGGCGGTCGGGGGCGATGTCCGTGCGGAGCTCGAAGCTCCCGGGCATGCCGCCTTCGCACTGGGGGTGGCTGTGGCGGTAGTGCTGGTCCCAGACCAACCCACGCAGTAGGCGCACTGCATGGGGGTGGGGCCGCGGCCACGTCCTGCCCGCTTCTTGCCAGTTTACCATGGCAGCGGGGGCGTAGTTGGTCTTGAGGTCCTTGGTATGCACTCGTTCCACTCAACGAACTGGTGGTTGTTGTTGAGGCGGGTGCTGCAGCACTGGATTAGAAGTGCGGCTGCTGCTGGTCAGCCGTTGGTTGTGGAGGTGGTTGACGCGGCCTTGCTGGTCGGCCAATGGGCGATGCTCTGGACGGCGCTGCGGGCTCCGTGACGAACTCGGCGGTGTCGCTGGGCGGCGCTGCGAGGCGCTGCGCTGCGAGCTGCGAGCTGCGAGCTGCTGCGCCGCGCTGCTCGGGGTTGGTGGCCCCGAGTGGCACGCGAGGGCTGGGTAACCCCGCGGCGGTCAAACGCTTTTGACGCGTTCCCGTGGGGGGCCGGCCACGGGACGCTGCGGTGGACACGCGCAAGTGAGCAAGCAGGCAAAGCACTACGCTCACAGGGGCATCAATGCGCTCATGTCATGTGACAAAGCGTTTCAGGATCCTTGCCACTCTGCAACAAGGGAACGAAAGTATGTACAGCAACACATCAGGATATGTACACATGGGGTTAAGACTGGACTGGGGTAAGGGCATCACAGGACAATAGACACTCTATCCCAACTTGTATCCCAATCCCAGGTCCGACCCTCTCAATGGCTGGTGGGGGCGGGGGCTCAAACACAACCCATGCCCTGCTCAGTCCGGACCCTGAAACCCTGCCAATGGGAGATGTGTACCGCCCAGCCACAGGCGAGTTCCCGGGAACCAAGGGGCTCCAAGGCCAACCCACAGTGGCTCCCTATGCTTCCTTAACGGCAGGTCCCAACTCTCATCTGAGCCAGAGATATGGCTCCGCCATTATCCCCTAGGAGTTGGTAGCTGAAAATGGGCTGTTTCAGCCCAAACTGGAATTAGCTCAAAAATCTCCAAAATTGACCTCTTGTCCGGACTTGTCAGAGGTAGGAACGAGGCAACTGACCCTATGCCCTTCGAGTACGAACTCCCTGGAGCCCTCACCCAACCTGGTTCCCTCTGAGATCCCGGCATCAGGGCAACACGGATGAGTCAAGTGGGGTCATGATGCCAAAATCACCAAAATTGGCGTCATTCCCACGCGTGGCTCGCCCGGCCAAGGTAAGGCCAATGGCTCACAGGGCAGGAGGCAGGACCTAGGACTCATATCTGAGTGTACAACTTGAATTTAGGTCAAGGCCCCGTGTGGGCATAGAGGAATGGGGCCGCCAATTGACCACACGGAAGGGGGAAATTGGGGTCCCAAAATGGGGTCATTTTGGCTGCTTGAAATGAGCCAAAACTCAGTGTGCTCCCAATAGTATATCTCCACGCCGGCTTGGAGATCGGATCCGCCATTCCATACGCGATCTACCGGGGGTCCAACGAAGACTCCCATGCCCTTGGCTCTCAAGGATTTCCATGCCACTCGGCGTGGTGACGATCCCAATTGGGTCCACAAATGCCAAAATGGCAAAATTGCCCACGCTCACTTTGGGCTAGCGCCTTAACGAAGGTTGCTCCGCTTCGCCCACGTGGTGTGTGAACCATGGGGACCATTATGCATAACACCCATGTCATATATGGTCCATTGGTCCATGCGTCCGGCGTGCACGGGTAGGCTCAACATAGTGCACGGCGGGCAGCAAAAGTGGAAAATTGCTCAAAAAGACCAAAAATGCGCACACTCATGGTTGGGGCAAATGAGGTACATGCCCGACTCGGACCGGAGTGTGCTATAGGATTGGTATCAAGTTATATTGGTCCAACATATCATTTGGGCGTCGCCCAACTCCTCCGGTATTGGGAATGGCAGGGTCGCCAAGTGAGCCCATGATTTGGGATAGTCCCAAATCGCCAACATGGCGGCCACGGTATGCCAAGCTCAAGAGGAGTTATTCGCCGGGTCCAAGATATGTTGGCGACCGAAGTATGTACCCTCATAACATACTTGGGTCATGATGTCAATTGAGCGCAACGTTGAGATACACGGTCGCCACTTGACATCATGACGGGCCAAAAACGGCAAAATTGGTACAAAGACACACAAAAGTGCCTTGAAAGGTGCACAATTATATTATAATATCTTCGGCTTGGATCGTGCAATCAACTAATCCTTCTAAACATAATGACTTGACAACAATGACCTTCGATTCCACATATGTGCTCCACTTGGGGCACCTTGAAAGGTTACGAGCGCTACTTCCCAAGTGGGCACATGAAAATATGGAAAATTGCAAAACACACACCTTGCTCCCAACGCATCGCTTCGGGATTACCACACAAGCTTCCCTTCACGAAGGTTAGGCTTGCAATTGATCGTAGGGAGTATGGAAAAGGGGCTTGCACAATATGAGGTCCATTGGCGAGTGCATCGCTCTTAGCCAAACCCGCCAAATGGGCACGCAATACAACACATGGCACATACCACTTATAGCCCAAAAAGGTAGCTCCCCCCACGATATGTCATGCCCCTCCAAGGGCATAACTTTGTGTCAATCGCTCATAGGAACTCAAGGAGAGTTCCTATGCAACACCAACACTCGCGCGCTACACTCGAAAGTTATCTTAACGCACGCAATATCATGGCCAAAGAGTTGTAACGCAAACTTTACCCTATTGACCATGATCCATTACGCTAGCGCGCACGTGTGGAGACGCAAGGCATATAATGCTTCCTAAAATACGTCGGGAGTATTGTGAATACATCCCACGTTTCCTTATCGTAATTCCTTTCAAGCAACACGAGATATGACCTTCACATGTGGCCTCACGAATCAACTTTGTTTCGCCCATATCTTTAAGACAAATGGAGGGCAGGATAAAAGGAAAGTTGATTCGTGCATAGGGAAGCACGTAGGTCCACTCGAAAGAGGTCAAATCAAGTGCGGGGATGTCGAAGTTGAAAATCCGATTTCGACATCCTGAAAAATTCGGATTAAGGTTGCGAGTGTAAGATGTGAAAGGTGCGGAAGCATCCATGCAGTTACTGAAGACTTTGGAGCCTTCGTGACGGATTGCGTTAAAATTTCCATTATAAACAGTTAAACTGGCGGTTACGGTAAAGTCGCGATCCAACCGCCAGCAGTCAAAACAGTGAATATCAGAACGGAAGCGTAAAAATTGACGGAAACAATATGAGAATAAAACCCTGTTGATTTCTGATGTTCTGATATACAAATCTCCGCTGGCGGTGCATCGGTTGCCGATGCGGGGCTTTACGGCACGGAACACGCTCCCGCCGGGCTCGCACCGGGCGTCAACGGGCGCCTTCCGTACATGGGGTTAGTGGACCGGAGACCGGTCTTCCCTTCTGTACATGGGGCTAGTGGACCGGAGACCGGTTGTATGCCCTAACCTAGCCATGGGGTTCTGGGTACCGCTTCAATCTCATTTGACCTGGTTCAGGGCAATACGTTGGTGAGTCAAGGGAAGGTCTCCAGTCCAGGGAATGAAGGGTTTATGGCTGTGAATGTGTATGTTTACCTCTTTCCCCAACTTTGCTTTATTTGTGTTCATATGCCAATTTCAGGGCTTTCTTCCTTCGTGCAATTCTTGTACATGCCCGCCATCGTGAGACCATCGATGTGCTGAACGGAAGCCCGCAGCCCGTATTGGATTGTGAATTGGGCTATTGCTGTATTTGTGGGATCTGGTTGCTGTTCAGGGTTGAAGGAGGATTACATTTTCTAAATTTTTGGATTTCGGACCTTGGACTTTGAGGATTTTGAGAAATCCAATCGTTCATCCGGAGTAAATCAGCAGGGGTAACAGGCGGTAGGGGCACAGCGGGGGCCGGTCCTGGTAGGGACCTTCTTAATCTGGTGTCAGGCGCTGTCCCTCCCCTGGCCGCCGATCCTCTGGAGCGGGCGGCCAGGGTTCCGCGACCCGGTGTCCCGGGTGCCGTCAGTGCGGGCGTGGGGACCCAGCACCAGCCCCACAGCGTGCGCCCTTGCGGGCCAGCGTTGCTTGCTGTGGGGGTGGCAGAAGGGCGTCCCCGGGGGGGGTGCCTTCCACCGTTGTGAGGGCCGTCTGAGGTCAGGCGCTGTCCCTCCCCCGACTGCCGGCCCACTGAACGGGCGGTTGGGGTCCGCCACCCACGTGCTGTGGGCGCGGGTGTGTGGGTGTGCGGGCCCAACACTGTTCCCTTGGCCTGCATGCCCTGTGGGGGCTGCGTGCCGCGGGGGTGGTCGGGGGCCGTGCCCGGGGGGGGTGGCCTGCCACAGTTGTGAGGGGCGTCTGGTGTCAGGCGCTGTCCCTCTCCCGGTTGCCCGTCCTCTGGAGCGGGCAGCCAGGGTTCCGCGACCCGTGTGTCCCGGGTGCGGTCGGTGCGGGCGTGGGGACCCAGCAGCGGACCCACAGCGTGCGCCCTTGCGGGCCGGCGTTGCTCGCTCTGGGGGTGGCGTAAGGGCGTCCCCGGGGGGAGTGCCTTCCACCATTGTGACGGGCGTCTGAGGTCAGGCGCTGTCCCTCCCCCAAACTGCCCGCCCATTGGGCGGGCCGTTGCGGTCCGCCACCCACGTGCTGTGGGCGCGGGTGTGTAGGTGTGGGGGCCCAACACTGTCCCCTTGGCCTGCATGCCCTGTGGGGGCTGTGTGCCGCGGGGTGTGTGGGGGGCCGTCCCCGGGGGGGGTGGCGTGCCACCGTTGTGAGGGGCGTCTGGTGTCAGGCGCTGTCCCTCCCCCGGCCGCCCGTCCTCTGGAGCGGGCAGCGAGGGTTCCGCGACCCGTGTGTCCCGGGTGCGGTCGGTGCGGGCATGGGGACCCAGCACCGGCCCCACAGCGTGCGCCCTTGCGGGCCGGCGTTGCTTGCTGTGGGCGTGGCGGAAGGGCGTCCCCGGGGGGGGTGCCTTCCACCATTGTGAGGGGCGTCTGAGGTCAGGCGCTGTCCCTCCCGGGACTGCCCGCCCACTGGGCGGGCTGTTGGGGTCCGCCACCCACGTGCTGTGGGCGCGGGTGTGTGCGTGTGGGGGCCCAACACTGTCTCCTTGGCCTGCATGCCCTGTTGGGGCTGCGTGCCGCGGGGGTGCTGGGGGGCCGTCCCCGGGGAGGGTGACCTGCCACCGTTGTGAGGGGCGCCTGGTGTTAGGCGCTGTCCCGCCCCCGGCCGCCCGTCCTCTGGAGCGGGCGGCCGGGGTTCCGCGACTCGTGTGTCCCGGGTGCGGTCGGTGCGGGTTTGGGGACCCAGCACCGGTCCCACAGCGTGCGCCCTTGCGGGCCGGCGTTGCTCGCTGTGGGGGTGGCGGAAGGGCGTCCCCGGGGGGGGTGCCTTCCACCGTTGTGAGGGGCGTCTGAGGTCAGGCGCTGTCCCTCCCCCGACTGCCCGCCCATTGGGCGGGCGGTTGGGGTCCGCCACCCACGTGCTGTGGGCGCGGTTGTGTCGGTGTGGGGGCCCAATACTGTCCCCTTGGCCTGCATGCCCTGTGGGGGCTGTGTGCTGCGGGGATGGTGGGGGGCCGTCCCCGGGGGGGGTGGCCTGCCACCGTTGTGAGGGGCGTCTGGTGTCAGGCGCTGTCCCTCCCCCGGCCGCCCGTCCTCTGGAGCGGGCGGTCGGGGTTCCGCGACCTGTGTGTCCCGGGTGCGGTCGGTACGGGCGTGGGGACCCAGCAACAGCCCCACAGCGTGCGCCCTTGCAGGCCGGTGTTGCTCGCTGTGGGGGTGGCGGAAGGGCGTCCCCGGGGGGGGTGCCTTCCACCATTGTGAGGGGCATCTGAGGTCAGGCGCTGTCCCTCCCCCGACTGCCCGCCCACTGGGCGGGCTGTTAGGGTCCGCCACCCACGTGCTGTGGGTGCGGGTGTGTCGGTGTGGGGGCCCAACACTGTCCCCTCGTCCTGCATGCACTGTGGGGGCTGCGTGCCGCGGGGGTGGTGGGGGGCCGTCCCCGGGGGGGGTGGCGTGCCACCGTTGTGAGGGGCGTCTGGTGTCAGGCGCTGTCCCTCCCCCGGCCGCCTGTCCTCTGGAGCGGGCAGCCAGGGTTCCGCGACCCGTGTGTCCCGGGTGCGGTCGGTGCGGCCGTGGGGACCCTGCACCGGCCCCACAGCGCGCGCCCTTGCGGGGCGGCGTTGCGCGCCGTGGGGGTGGCGGTAGGGCGTCCCCGGGGGGGTTGCCGTCCGCCGTTGTGACGGGTGTCTGGGGTCAGACGCTCCCCCTCCCCCTGCTGCCCGCCGTCTGGGCGGGCGGCCGGGGCTCGTTGACCACGTGCTGTGGGCGCGTTGTGGGTGTGTGCGGTGTGTGTGGTGTCTATGCGATGCGTGTCGTGGTGCGTGGTGCCGCTCTTCTCTTGTCCCTCTGGTGCTCCCCTCTCCGATGCTTCGGTGCGGTGTTGTGCTCGCCGTGTGCCTGCCGTGCCCCCTTCCCTGCGCGCGTCCCTTGCTCGGCTGCTGGCTACCCCCTGTTTCTTTCGTGGCTTCGTTGCTCTTTACCCTTTCCTCTACCCTTCTCCCTGGCATGCACTTTTTCCCTGCCTCCGCTCTGGTGTGTGTTTCGGTCTTTTTCCTTGGCGGCTCGTCGTTCTCTCTCGTTCGGCCTTCTCCTTTGGACCTGTGAAGAGAAAGGATGCAAACAGGCGTGCGGCGACGGGGGTTTTGTCGTGCCATGGCACCTTGTCATTGCCATCCTGGGTTGGTCTCTTACTCTTGCGGTGGTGTGGTTTGTTACCTATTTATGCCTCGTTCGTGTTCTCCTCTCTCCTATTCCTTACCGTGTTGTGCTTGTTACGGCGTATTTTAGCGTGCGTCTGTTGGCGTAGGTTTATATCCTACTTGCACTCGACACGGCTCCACACACCTCTTTGGCCACCTATTTTCGTTGTCCATCCCGCGTGCGCGGCGTGACATGCAACATACTTGCGAGGGAGACAAACTTTGATCAATCTTGTTTTTTTCTCCTAATCTTAGAGTCCTAATCCTCTTAATCTTAGAGTGAGCAAGGTGTGGGAAGATGCGAAGCACAAGCGAGACACGACGCTTTGCCTAAGTGTGTATGGCGCGGGCCGGGCGCTCGTTGCTTCTCTCGTGTGCGCGGCGTGGCACGACACGGTAACATACTTGCTCCTTGCTCCTTGCTCCTTTCCCTCCTTATCTTCTCGTGTGATGGGTGTCTTGTCGCCGTTATGCTCCTTGCGTGGGTGTAACATACTTATCTCACCCCCATTTTTGCGTGTTCCGTGTGTCGCGGCGGCGTTGTGCTCCCTATGCAAACGGGCGTGCGGCGGCGGGGGTTTTGTCTTGTCATGGCGTCTTGCCATTGCCATCCTCGGTTGGTCTCTTACTCTTGCGGTGGTGTGGTATGTTACCTACTTATGTCTCGTACGTGTTCTCCCCTCTCCTATTTCTCACCGTGTTGTGCTTGCTACGGCGTATTTTGGCGTGCGTTGTTTGGCGTAGGTTTATATCCTACTTGCCCTCCACACGGCTCCACATACCTCTTCGGCCACCTTTGTTCGTTGTCCTTCCCGCGTGCGCGGCGTGACATGTCACATACTTGCGTGGCACCCTCTTTACCCACCTCTTTCCATGTTTGGCGTGTTCCGGCCCCGTCTTACCCCCTATGCGAGTGGGCGTGTTGGGGCAGGGTGTTCGCACGCAAGTGTGCACACTTGCGGTATGCCTCCACCATGGTGCGGTTTATACCGTACACTTGCCTCCTTGCCATCCTTTTGTGTATTGTGTTTGGTACAGCGTTATGTATGGCGATATGCGCTATGGCGATATGCATGGCGTGGTATATAACATACTTGTTTTTCGGCGGCCGGTGGCGTTGTTGTTGCTTGCGTGTGATATTCCTGCACCCGGCACCTCTTTGGTCACCTTTGTTCGTTGTCCTTCCCGCGTGCGCGGCATGACATGCAACATACTTGTGCGGCTTCCTTTTTACCCACATCTTTTCGTGTTTCGCGTGTTACGGCGCCAACGTACTCCCTATGCAAGTGGGCTTGCAATGCATGGTGTCTCATACTTGCGGTACATCTCCACCGTGGTGCGGTTTGTTACATACTTGTTCGCTCGTTGTCTACATCTTACCGTGTTGTGCTTGTTACCTCGTTTTTTAGCGTTGCGCGGCATATAACATACTTGTTTTTCGGCGGCCGGTAGCGTTGTTGTTGTTTGTGTGTGTTTTGTTTTGGGGCACGCACAAGTCCCTAGCGTCTAGGGCACGCACTTTGCTAGGTGGTTTGGGGCAAGCAACGCTCAGCTTCTTCACCGTCGCGACTCATTTGTTCTTCTTTTTCTGTGAGTGTCCTAAATTTTGCGACCTCGCCAAACAGCGGCGTAAAATTTTTTGGGAGGGTTTCTGACGTTGGAAAAGATGATTTTTCGCTTTATTTTATCTGGCTGTGCGTCTTTTCCTTGGTTTTTTATTTTTCTTCTGCTGCAGGGCCACGCTGGGGAGGAGCGGCTGCGCGAAAGCCCCGTTGACGGCTTGAGTGGCGTGGGCCAGGGTGCCCATGGGCAAATACCACAACGGGGGGACCCAGGGGCCCGGCAGCGGTTGCGCCTGCCCTGCGTCCCATCGCCACTCGGACCCTGGCGGGGCGGCCGGGACCGTGCCCGTCTGCAGGAAGTGGCGTGCCCTCTTGTTGGGGTGCCGTTGGAGAGTTGCCGCGAGGCTGAGCCCCTCTGCCGCGGGTGCCACTGGGAGGCCGCCCCGGGGCCTGCGCCAGGGGTAATCCTGGCCGGCCGGCCAGGTGTGGAGGTCCCGGGCGATTTCCTCCGCGGTCCCTGTGGGGGCGTCCTCCGGTGCCAGGTGCCACATGACGGCGAGCACTGCCCACGTGGAGAAGGGCCACGCCCGTGGGGGGGTGTACACCTGGATGGTCCACTGTGGGCGCGCCCGCCGCACGCGGGATGCGTGGAGCACCCCTCGGACCATGTCCGCCGCCAGGACCAGGACCATTCCCGAGGGCTCCACAATGATCCTCTCCGCGGGTCCGCCGTGGTGGCCCCGGGTGTGCAAGGCCACTGCCGCCTGTCCCGCGTGGGTGACTCGGTTGACGGCCTCCTGGATGTTCACGCTGCCGCGTGCGGTCTCATCAAGGATCCAGCCCTGCGCCACTCCGTAGCGTAGGGCGGCGCGTGCGGCCGCGGGTCCCACGTCGGGCAGCGCTCCGTCATCGGGGCCGGGCTGAGGGTGCTGTTGGAGGCCTCGGCCTTCGCCGGTGCAGTGGCCCTGTTTCCACGCGGGGCAGAGGGTGGGCACGCTGCCCGCCGGCGGCGCAGGCTCCGCGGGCGTGCTTCCCGAGGAGGGCTCCGGTATGTCCTCCAGGTCTGAGTCCGTGCCGCGTCCTCTTGTGGGGGGTCTCCTTTGCCGCCTCTGAGCCCCAGCGCCTTGATGACGTCGTGTACTGCGTCTAGCGTCGGCGATCGGGGGCGTGTTTTGCGTGGGGCCGCGGGTTCCGCCATTAATTGTGTCGCTGTGTCTAAGAGCAGGGGGTGGGCTGCGGATTTCCCGTGGCTGGTGCACGTGCTGCCGGCGCGGCGGGTCGTGGGTGGGGGAGCTTGTACGCCGGTTCTGCGGGCCGGCATTCGTGTGTGCGTGTGGGCATTAGGTGCTCCCCCCCTGCTGTCCGTGGCGGCTCCGTTGCCAGGCTGGGCGCTCTCCCCCCTCTGGCTGCCCTCCTCCTGGGGGCTGTCGGGGCCCGCTGCCCACGTGCTGTTGGCACGGGTGTGCGGGTACGGGGTTCAGCGCTGTCCCCGTGGCCCGTATTCCCTGTGTTCCTCAGGGGCGGGCAGCCGGGGGTTCGCGGCCCGCGTGTCCGTTGTGAGGGGCGTCCGCGGTCAGGCGCTCCCCCTCCCCCGACTGTCCGCCCTCTGGGCGGGCTGTTGGGGTCCGTCATCCACTCTTGCTGTGGGCGCGGGCGTGCGAGTCTGGGGGCCCGGCGCTGTCCCCTTGGCTTGCATGCCCTGTGGGGGCCGCGCTCCGCGGGGGTGGTGGGGGCCGTCCCCGGGGGCGTGGCCCGCCACCGTTGAGAGGGGCGTCTGGTTTCAGGCGCTGTCCCTCCCCCGATCGCCCGCCCTCTGGGCGGGCCGTCGGGGTCCGCCACCCACATGCTGTGGGCGCGGGCATGCGGGTGTGGGGGCCCGGCACTGTCCCCTCAGCCTGCATGCCCTGTGGGAGCTGCGTGCCGCGGGGGTGGTGGGGGGCCGCCCCCGGGGGGGGTGGCCTGCCACTGTTGCGAGGGGCGTCTGGTGTCAGACGGTGTCCCTCCCCCAGCTGCCCGCCCTCTGCGGCGGGGAGCCGGGGTTCCGCGACCCGTGTGTCCCAGGTGCGGTCGGTGCGGGCGTGGGGACCCAGCACCGGCCCCACAGCGTGCGCCCTTGCGGGCCGGCGTTGCTCGCTGTGTAGCCGGCAGAAAGGGCGTCCCCGGGGGGGTGCCTTCCACTGTTGCGAGGGGCGTCTGATGTGAGGCGCTCCCCCTCCCCTGATTGCCCGCCCACTGGGCGGGCTGTTGGGGTCCACTACCCACGTGCTGTGGGCGCGGGCGTGTGGGTGTGGGGGCCCAACGTTGTCCCCTTGGCCTGCATGCCCTGTGGGGGCTGCGTGCCGCGGGGGTGGCGGGGGGCTGTCCCCGGGGGGGCTGGCCCGCCGCTGTTGTGAGGGGCGTCTGGTGTCAGGCGCTGTCCCTCCCCCGGCCGCCCGTCCTCTGGAGCGGGTGGCCGGGGTTCCGCTACCCGTGTGTCCCGGGTGCCGTCGTCGCGGGCGTGGGGACCCAGCACCGGTTCCACAGCGTGCGCCCTTGCGGGCCGGCGTTGCTCGCTGTGGGGGTGGCGGAAGGGCGTCCCCGGGGGGGGTGCCTTCAACCGTTGTGAGCAGCGTCTGAGGTCAGGCGCTCCCCCTCCCCGAAATGCCCGCCCACTGGGCGGGCTGTTGGGGTCCGCCATCCACGTGCTGCGGGCGCGGGCGTGTGGGTGTGGGGGCCATCACGGTCTCCTTGGCCTGCATGCCCTGTGGGGGCTGCGTGCCGCGGGGGTGGTGGGGGGCCATCCCCGGGGGGTGTGGTCTGCCGCTGTTGTGAGAGGCGTCTGGTGTCAGGTGCTGTCCCTCCCCCGGCCGCCCGTCCTCTGGGGCGGGCGGCCGGGGTTCCGCGACCCGTGTGTCCCGGGTGCGGCCGGTGCGGGCGTGGGGATCCAGCACCGGCCCCACAGCATGCGCCCTTGCGGGCCGGCGTTGCTCGCTCTGGGGGTGGCGTAAGGGCGTCCCCGGGGGGGCTGCCTTCCACCACTGTGAGGGGCGTCTGAGGTCAGGCGCTCCCCCTCCCCCGACTGCCCGCCCAGTGGGAGGGCTGTTGGGGTCCGCCATCCACGTGCTGCGGGCGCGGGCGTGTGGGTGTGGGGGCCATCACGGTCTCCTTGGCCTGCATGCCCTGTGGGGGCTGTGTGCCGCGGGGGGGGTGGGGGGCCGTCCCCGGGGGGGGTGGCCTGCCACCGTTGTGAGGGGCGTCTGGTGTCAGGCGCTGTCCCTCCCCCGGCCGTCCGTCCTCTGGGGCGGGCGGCCGGGGTTCCGCGACCCGCGTGTCCCGGGTGCGGTCGGTGCGGGGTTGGGGACCCAGCACCGGCCCCACAGCGTGCGCCCTTGTTGGCCAGCTTTGCTCGCTGTGGGGGTGGCGGAAGGGCGTCCCCGGCGGGGGGTCCTTCCACCATTGTGAGGGGCGTCTGGTGTCAGGCGCTGTCCCTCCCCCGGCCGCCTGTCCTCTGGAGCGGGCAGCCAGGGTTCCGCGACCCGTGTGTCCCAGGTGCGGTCGGTGCGTGCGTGGGGACCCAGCACCGGCCCCACAGCGTGCGCCCTTGCAGGCCGGCGTTGCTCGCTGTGGGGGTGGCGGAAGGGCGTCCTCGGGGGGGGTCGCCTTCCACCATTGTGAGGGGCGTCTGAGGTCATGCGCTGTCCCTTCCCTGACTGTCCGCCCACTGGGCGGGATGTTGGGGTCCGCAACCCACGTGCTGTGGGCGCGGGCGTGTGGGTGTGGGGGCCCAACACTGTCCCCTTGGCCTGCATGCCCTGTGGGGGCTGTGTGCCGCGGATATGGTGGGGGGCCGTCCCCGGGGGGGGGTGGCCTGCCACCGTTGTGAGGGGCGTCTGGTGTCAGGCGCTGTCCCTCCCCCGGCCGCCCGTCCTCTGGAGCGGGCAGCCAGGGTTCCGCGACCCGTGTGTCCCGGTTCGGTCGGTGCGAGCGTGGGGACCCAGCACCGCCCCCACAGCGTGCGCCCTTGCGGGCCCAGGTTGCTCGCTGTGGGGGTGGCGGAAGGGCGTCCCCGGGGGGGGTGCCTTCCACCATTGTGAGCGGCGTCTGAGGTCAGGCGCTGTCCCTCCCCCGACTGCCCGCCCACTGGTACGAAAATACCTGGTGTCGCACGATGTGGGCGGGCTGTTGGGGTCCGCCACCCACGTGTTGTGGGTGCGGGTGTGTGGGGGTGGGGGCCCAACACTGTCCCCTTGGCCTGCATGCCCTGTGGGGGCTGCGTGCCGCGGGGGTGGTAGGGGGCCGTCCCCTAGGGGCGTGGCCTGCCACTGTTGTGAGGGGCGTCTGGTGTCAGGCGCTGTCCCTCCCCCGGCCGCCCTTCGTCTGGAGCAGGCAGCCAGGGTTCCGCAACCCGTGTGTCCCGGGTGCGGGCGGTGCGGGCGTGGGGACCCAGTGTATTGTACTGTACTGTACTGCAGTGTACTTTACTGTGCTATGCAGTGGTGTGTTTGTTGTACTCTGCTGTATTGCATAGTACTAGAGAGAGTGTGTTTGTGCGTGTGCTCAATGCGTAAGGAATCTAGTTGTGATGCGCAACGCCCACACGTGAGATGCCACGAGTTTGCTCACAGCGCGCATTGTATTCCATTGTGTTGTTTTCCAACGACGTCCAAGAACCGCCTCTGGAGTTCACAGCAACGCCATGGAATTCTCGGCCACCTCCAAGGAATTGACACCAATGCTCTACAAATTCACTTTGAACCCACACAAACTAACAGCACTCCCTCAAGAACTCGCAGCAACCCCTTAGGAATTCACAGCGACAGCCGACGAATTTGCAGCAACCCCTCAGGAATCAACACGAACCTTCCATGAATTCACTTCAGACTCTCGGAAATTAACAGCAACTCCAAGAGGTCCAACGCACTTCACAATAACCTTGCTGGAATGCGCAGCAACCCCATGTCGATTCAGAGCAACTGACAGGCTTGGGCATCAGCAATACTGGGGCTACAAAGTGATTTACAGCAACAGCGCCCGATTCCGGCTGCATTATTATTTTTTAGATTTACATTTGCAGTATGCGGTCCTGAGCACTATTATTTACTGTACGTTTCCATTTACATTATACAGGTGATTTGCGCGCGCTCTGCCGACAGGTGGTACCCTAGCCACCTACCCGCTGGGGCACAACTGGGCACACCTGGGTTGAATTCCGGTCCTCGCACGGCAAGAGGGGCTGTTATGCAATCGCCAATGCCCATCTTCAGCGGCGAAGTAGGTAGGTAGGTATCTTCGGGAGCTCGGGATGCCTCCTTTGACAGTGCAGGAAGAAGGTCTTACCAAGGGGACATCCTGTCCCTCCCACTGCCCTAGGTCAGGTGCCTCTTAAGCCGCTCCCGCAGGTGCTTCGGAAGGCAGTGTCGTGGCCACACGGTCCAGGTGTCCCAGGTGGGAGGGTGTCCATGGGTAGGGCCACATGCCCCCTCCTGTGGGCGGCAGCTCTGGGGGCTGCCCACCCGTGTGGAGTATCTCTCACCACAAGGGGTATTGCTCCCGCTCGTCTACTGTACGACCGCCTCACCCTTATGGCTTGAGTTGCGGGGCCGCTCCGCTTGGCAGGTGACCCCCTCCTGGACTGTGTACCGGCTCGCCTGTCACCGGTTGCTTGCATGGCTCCGGGTGACGTTTTCCATGGTCCCCGATGCAGCCTGGCCGGGCTCGGACCAGTGGCCTTGGGGTACCGCTCCTGCCACTGGCCCGGTGGGTCGGCTGGGTCGCCCCAGCCTGTCCGACCCATGGGGTGGTGGTTCTTTCCTGTCCCTCGGCCGCCCTACGCTTGCGCGGTGTCCTGGGCCACTTGGCTCCTGTTCACCAGTGTGCCCGCTCGGTGTGTTGCGTTGCGTCTGCGGTGTCCTGGGCCACTCTGCTCCCGTTCACCGGTGCGGCCGCTCGGTGCGTTGCTTTGCTTGTGCGGTGTCCTGGGCCACTTGGCTCCTGTTCACTGGTGTGCCCGCGTGGTTTGTCGCGTTGCGCGTGCGGTGTCCTGGGCCACTGGGCTCCTGTTCACCGGTGCGCCCGCTCCGTGTGTTGTGTTGTGTGTGGGGTGTCCTGGGCCACTTGGCTCCTGTTCACCGGTGTGTCCGCTCGGTGTGCTGCTTTGTGTGTGCGGTGTCCTGGGCCATTTGGCTCCTGTTCACCGGTGTGCCTGGCCGTGGTGTCCCATCCCTTTGTTGTCCTGGGTGCTTATGTGTGTGCGGTGTCCTGGCCTACGGTGCGCGTGTGCTGTTGGTGGTTGCGTCTCTCTTCCCCCCACCCTAATTTTGTTTTGCTTTCTTGTTTTTTTTCTGTTTTTTCTTTCTTTTTTTTGAAAAGTAAATAAAAAGTTTAAAAAATTGAAAAAGAAGGGGGCGTGCGTACACTGCAGGCACGGGCATGGGCAACTGGTGCAGTGGTGCAATAGTGTCGTGTTCTCTGGCGTGTGTCGTCGGTGCCTTGGTGGCGGCCGCGCCCCAGGGGTGCAGCTGGCGCGTCCTGATGTACACGGGTATGGGTCAGGGTGGGTTTGGTTGGGTGCCTCTTTGCTTTAGGTGCTGGCTGGTTAGGTGGCCATGTGGGCTGTGGGTGTGGGCTGTGGCACTGTTGCTCCCTCGGCGGGCCTGGTTAGGAGTCAAGAGTCAGCGGTTTGGGGGTGTGGCTCGGGTTGGATTCGTGTTGGGGCTTTGGCTGGGTTAGGCGGTTGTGACGGTTGCGGGCTTGGGCTCGCGGTCTGTGGGCGTAGCGGTGCCCGTTGTCATGTGCGTTGGCGTCCTTCGTCTTCCGGTTCGTTTGGTGCCTTCCGGGCGGGACCTGGTGTGGGGCCCGGCGGCGGTGGCTTGCTGGGTAGCGGGGTTAGGTGGCGGCGCCGCTGGCTGTGCGGTCTGGCGCGTTGTGCTGTGTGGCGCGCAGGGCTCCTGGGGTGCTGTGGGTGCCGCCGGTGTTGGTGCGCCGACGCTTGTGGGGTGGCGAGGGGCTGTGTGTGTGCGGGGTTGGGCTTTGGGTGATGTCCCAGAGGCGGATGCCGTCTTGCTGCGTCTCCTGGAGGGTCTCCCGCACGCGCCTGAGGACATACGGGTGGTCCTGGGGCACGGGGAGGTTGGGGGGGTAGACTCCCAGGGGGTGCAGCGGATCGGCCAGCATGGCTTCCCATGCCGCCTGCGGCATCCACCCCTCCGCCGGCTGGAGGCGGCAGTTCTCCACCGACCCCCTGCGGGGCCCGTGGACCAGGCCCTCGAGGGAGGGCTCTGCCCGGGCCCACTTTCGCAGCTCCCAGAGCTGTGTGTGGGTCCGGCGCCGCCACCACTGTCCCTGGGCGGGGCCGCGGTCTTGGGCGGACTAGTGGGCGTGGGTGGTTGTGATGAAGTCGTGGGCACTGGTGGCGGTGGCGGGCCTGGGGGATTCCTCGTAGTCCTGTGCCGTGGGGGTGCGCGGGGAAAGGGGGGCGCTGGCGGATGTGGACTCGCGGGTATGCGCGCACGGTCTCCGGCTCTGGGTTGGGTTGGGACTCGCGGTGGCCGCGGTAGCGGGGCATGTGCTGTATGTGGGCTCACGTCGAAGGTTGGTAGGGGGGTGGGGACGCTGCTGGTGGACCCTGGCGGCGATCGGCGACCATTTTAAGCAGCGATCAGTGTGCGCATCGGCCAGCACGGATCAGAGCGATCATTGTGCACAATTCTACGCAGCAAGAGACTTCAATTTGCAAAATTGGGGTTTGGACGTTTCAACTATTTTTACATTGCGAACGGTATTTGTTGTTTTCCTTTTTTCAACGATTTCAAAATGATCAGTTTTGGCGCCTCCATGGTCTCAAAGTGATTCATAATGAACACAAATCTCCCTCACAGGATGAACCAAACAATGTACCAAGATGCGGCGGCGGATGAGGCGGAGTAGGAAAACATTTTGGCTACCATGGAAAATCGGGAGGCTGACGGGGTAGAGGTAACGGATGATGAAAGAGAAACTGCGTTGCCGGATCCTATGGTCGAGTGCCTCACTCGTTCAGTGTGGCGCGTCAAGCGACCCAAGAGGGACTAACCCGTTGACCATGCTTTAGTCATACTTCATATTGTTGCTTAGCTGTACTGCTTGTCATATGTGCCTTTAAGAGGGTGACAGAGAGTCCACATGGGGCGCCGAAGGCGCGGAAGCAAAAATTGAGAAAAACATCCAATTGCATTATCGCAGACCCCATTCATTAGAAAATACCATTTTACATTATCCATTTTTCGGCCACATTATTCTTTTTTGAACATTTCCGTTTTACGTTTTCGTTTTTCGTCGACATTATTATACTGTAAATCACTTTGTAACCCCAGTAACACCAGAGTTCTGCGGACGGACTGTGTAACCAGGCTTCTGGAGAGTGAGGACATTGAGGAATAGATTGTGCATTTGGAGAGCGAAGGTGCTGGTAAGTGACCAAATTCTGCTGCCCCTTTCAATAGTGGCGCTAGAGGTTCCTAACGAGAATGGAAACCGTGACATGACCAACAAAGGGAGGGTGGGAGCACTTTCCTTTGATATAACCTTTTTTTTGCTTGGCCCGTCTACCAAAGTGTGGACGGGCTAAATCATGCTCATTTTGGGGGCAAAAAGTCCCACCGGAACGCATTCTCAAGTAGAGAAGGTCCCTACCAGGACCGGCCCCTGCTGTACCCCTTCCACCATTTCCTGTCACTCCTATGGTCTTGCTTCTCACCAGGTTCTGCATGATCTTGCCCTATCCTCCACAATTTCCCACAAAAAATAGTAAAATATGGCTCCTTCACACCAATCCTGATCCCTTGCAGTAACCAACTCCCAAGTACAATAGCTCAAATCCAAATAATCAACACTGAGGGCTTCCAAGGGTGTTTGAGGTCCCGCGTTGACACTCAACAACTCCTTTCAACACGCCGGTCGTCTCACGGTGCACACGGAGACACGGGCGTTGGGCATGTACATAGAATTGCACCAAAATCAATAAAGAAGCCCTGAAATTGGCATATGAACACAAATCAAGCAAAATTGGGGAACGATGGAAACATACACAATCACAGCCATAGACCCCTCATTCCCTTGACTCAAGACCTTCCCTTGACTCGCCAACATGATGCCCTGAACCAAGTCAAGTAAGATGTAATGGAGTTGCCCCTGATACTTCCATTGTAGTGCCTTGCTCTACGTTAACCAAAAATCAAAAATAGAAAAAAGCTAGGGGCTTGAGATTTCTCTAAAATTTCAAAAAGAAAAATCCCCGAGCAAAGCTAATAAAATTGGCACAAACCCTCACCAAGACGAGGCAAACAGCACACAATACAACACAATTTTGTGTCTGACTTTTCCTCGTGGTCCCGGTTGTGCTTGGTGCGCGTAATGGGCTCGGCGCTTACCTTCACGATTGATATGACTCTCCTTGTAACAAATTGATAATCCACCACTTGGATTGAATTGAGTATTAATTGAAATTCATTGCAAAGAGTCCTGAGATACGAAAGAATCAGACCCAATCAAAGAGTGTCATCGAGGCACTCCATGCATGAAACATGTCGAACACATGGAAAGAGAGATAGAACGACATTTGATCAAACATCAAACCTATAACTTAACCTCAAGACAAACATTGCATTCACTCGTAAGGTCATGAATGTAATTACACCACGGAGGTCAAAATACATAATGCATATCATGGCATGACACATGATCGAATATCGACTCGCATGATGAAGCATGCACACCTACTTGAGCCACCTCAAGTTGGTCATTAATCTAACATGGCAAATCAATTGCAAACTATGTCTATTCATCCATGAAATGTAAGTTCAAACAACAACATGGACCAATGTCGTGTAAATCCACAAGAGTTCAACGAAAGAGTATCCAAGACTAACCTTCATTAATTTTCACGGTTCAAAAGCGAAGCATTGAAAAATCAACCAACTTCAAGAGATATATTGGCTCCTTGCAACAAGATGAAAAATCATGCCCAATTGAGAACAATACCATGGTAGGTTGAAAGACTCCCATCAATTGAAAAGATTCAAGGATAATTGAATTCATGGCATTCCAACAACCATTCACAACTTACCACAAGAGTGTGCAAACCTTTCGAAATTGTCACATGGACCAACATACACATACGTGATTGTGACAACAATCCATTGGCACCATGAAGGCTTCGCGTGACGAACATGGTAAAGGGAACCTCACAATTCCTAATTTAGGGATGACCTTGAGTAACACCTCGTGATCGAATATGCATTCATTAACCATGGAGACCTTACGAACATTCACGGATTCTAATTTATGGACGGCTTTGTGTAACCTAATAATAATTATTCTTGTCGGCGTGACTCAGTCAATGGATAGTAAATCGAACTGACCAGGGAATGCGAAACAACACCAGATTGGAACAAACAACATATCTGTCGAGACTCAATCATCCAAAATTATGTCTTCGTCACTGGAGATTGCAATCCGCGACCTGTCCGGTCTCGGCCAGCGACTGTCCAATTCCTGCAACTGGATTACTGAATTTCTGAGTCCTGACTGTTGACTGTCACCGATCCGGAGATGTGCAGTTCTATTACACTCCCTTCCTAAGCTACGAAGTCCCTGACTGAGTGGCTGATAACCACACTGATAGAAATGCACAGAACCTGGCATCTCAGGAATTCATTTGGAAACCTCATGTGGAATTCATCTGGAAATCTCATCTGGAAGTCTGCAATCTGTAAAGGAATCGGGAACTGGAAACACAACAGACACTATTCTGGGGAAGGGAACAAGCATCATTGCACTGAAGAGGATGGGGTGACAGTTCAGGGGGTTGAGAAAAAACAATGCGACTGACATCTGGAATGTGACTGGCCCCATATAGCGGGGACGACGCTTCTGCTGATATATTTACCAAGATTCCATCCAAAAAATAGAAAATCAATACATTGGCCTTGACAACAATCTGTCCTTTAGGGTCTACCGGGAAAGCGGTTACCGACCGTGCATGTACACAGTCCGAGACTGATCTCGGGTCCATAATCCCATCAGTTGTCAAAGAAAGGGGGTGGGGGTCATTGGGGGGTTACGAACCTCAGTAAATACCTCCCTGCAGCATTAACTTGAAGACAGGGGGGGGGGGTCGCATCTGCAGCCGCATCACTGACTCACATCATAACGGCTGCCCATCTATCATATGTTTCCCTATACATCCGTAGACTACGTATACCCCTCAACTCCTTGGCATCTGCCACTGCCAGAGGAACAAAAGGAGTCAGTCTGGCTCGTTCAGCGGCAGCTTGCCTCAAAATACATCTCCATCCCAACTGCTCTTCCTGCAACACATCTGCCCTTCCCTGCATGGTCACTGAACCAGCTGCTTCCATCTCCTCACACACATCTGTATTATGTCTGTAACAAGCATGCGAAGTTGTCTTTGCCCGTAGTGTACGTACCTGACTGAGTGTGAGGTCTATACCATGCTTGGTATTGTATGTGCGCCAGTCCTCATTAATATCATGTAAAAATGAGGTAGCTGGCTGCCACTCCGGTTCCGGGTAGCCGCGGTACTTCACATACCACTCGTATCGTTTATTTTTACCCTTGCCCACTTCCCTGTGGTCCAAAACTTTTTCAAGTATGTATGTGTCAGACTCCACCAGAAAGTCAGAGTCCGAATAGTAATGCAGGGGTGGGGTCAATTCTCGATCCGGTTCCCCTTTCATTGATATGTATGGTTTGACACGCATGCTATCCAAAACCACCTCATGATCCCGTTCCGTTTTCACTCGGTACTGGTTTCGCCCCATACGCTGCATAATCATTCCAGGCCCCGTCCACACCCTGTGGAGCTTGGAATTCTTAGCCTTATCGTGCCCCCTGTACCACACATATTCCCCTTCCTGGTACACATGGGTGGGGTGGTCAGCTAAAAACTTTTTTGCTTGCGCATCGTGGATGCGCTGTAGCTGTCGCTGTACATACTGCCGATTTGTAATCATGTCGGCAAAAAATTTGACTGCATCCTGAGACCCATGCTCAGGAATAACAGGGGGGCAGTCCCCAAACCCAATTGGGTGGCGACCGAAAAGGAGAAAATGGGGGGAATACCCATGTACCGGACCAGGAATGTCATTTGCAGCCCAGACTGCCAAAGGCAGTAACTGAGCCCAATTCTTTTTCCTGGTCTGCTCCAAAAACTTTCGCAGACTGTCGATGACAACCTGCACTGCACGCTCCGCTCGCCCATTAGAATGAGGGCGGTAAATGGGGCTCTGCTTCATGTCGATGCCCGACAAGGAACAGAGCGTTGTGAAAAATTTCGCAGTGACCAAATGGTCATGATCACTAAAAATTTGCTGTGGCAATCCCATAAAACCAACCACTCTGTCCAAAAACAATTCAGCGAGCTGTTCGGCTGTAATCGTTTTTGAACAGGGCAGAGCGACTACATAACCAGTTAGCCGGCAAACCACGACTAGTACATAATCGTAGGTATTGCCGTTACTTACTACAGGGTCAGAGGACAGATCGCAAAAATCGATGCAGATGCTGCTGAAAGGGAATTCAGGAATGGGGGCTGGCTGGTTAGCCTCCGGCTGAGTGCCACGGCGTGGTTTGCACGACTGGCAAACAGGGCACCTTCGTAGCACTTCTGAAATACACTTATCCAGATCTGAACCCTTGCATCGCACTGAATATTTGTGGTCCATCATTTCTCTGGTTTTACGTACACCAGGATGGCTGAATGCATGCGTCGCTCTGACCACCTGGTCTAACAGGCCAGTGGGTACACATATCTTCCCTTGACTCCTCACCTTCCCTTCATGGAAAGAATACTCGTTCCCTTCTATTTCAATAAACTTGTCACTGACCATTTTGTCCCAGTGAGGACCAAAAAATTTGTCCTGTGCGTATTCTGGGGACCAATCCCTGGTCAGTACTGCCACTGCAGGGGGTATCTTGACGGTCTTGATATCCCTGACTCCCATCACCGAATCCTGTTGCACCAGATTGTACATCCCTGGTAAGTGCCAAGACATATGCTGAAATGCATCATACATCTGTGAAACAGTCATGTACCTGCGTGAAGCTGGTTTGGACTGCATCTGACGATTCCGACGTCGTTCTGCTCTGGATAACTTCACTGTGCTCTGAGTGGAAGCAACAGACGGTTCTGAGGGGGGTGTCTGAAGTGCAACAGTTCCAGGTTCAGGAATAGGGCAAGTATGCATGAAAAATTCGTCAATGGCATAAAATTGACGTCCCTCAGAATCAATGCCACAGATTTCATCTGTCATACCCTCGTGTACAGATGAGACGCTGACCTCCCTGAGCGCCCGTTCAACCCTAGGAGCATCCCAGCCTTCTATCTGTACCCTTTCCACCTTTCGCTCATCCCCAGTGGGTTTGTTGACAGAAAATGTTTGTGATGACCGCAAGGGTTCAAAACTTTCTGGGTATTGCTTGTGCAATAACTGCCTGATTCGGTCCCTCTCTGCCCTCTCTGCAGCTTGCCAACCCTCCAAGTCGCAGTCACTGCCGTGAAAATTGGTATCTTGCGCCTCTCCCGCCGGATATGCCCAACGGGAGAGGGCATCCGCCGCTTCGTTGTCTTTTCCTGGCCGGTACTGAATAAAAAGATTGAACCGGCTCAGGAACTCATGCCAACGCCCACGGCGGCCGAGGGGACCTGAAATTGTGGTCAACTCCTCTTTATACCATTTTACTATGGCACTGTGATCTGTTTGGACCGTAACTTCCTGGCCCCCGATCCAGCTCTGAAATTTGAGCAAACAGGTCACAATGGCATAGGTTTCTTTTTCACGGGGCGTCCAGGCAATTTGCCCCAAATTTTTATGAAGATTTACTCCGTCAGCCCTTTGACCCTGCAATTTCCGGCTGTAAAATGCAACAGGCCTCCAAGATTGTTCATCCTGAGGGTTCTGCTGTTGCTCCAGCACACCTCCCACAGCATAATCGCTGGCATCACAAACAATTCTCCACTTACCGTGTGGGTTGGGAAGCCAGAGACCGTCCCCATCAACAAACTTGACAAGTTTGTCCTTGAGAATTTGAAAATTCTCAACCATCTCTGGCGTCCATTCAATTTTCGCTTCCTTCCCTGTCAATTTCACCCTGCGACGTTTTTTTGGTAATCCTGTGGCTTCCCTGGCAACAGGTGCACTGGGATCCTGGACCTCGTACCTATATTTGCCCTTCAGAGCCTCCATAAGGGGCTGGGCATGCTTGGCAAAATTTTCAATATATATTTGGTACCACCCCACAAGGCCCAAGAACCCTTTGAGACGCTTGGGGGTGGTAATGGTACGATGGTCCCAGTTTGCGACAGCCTCAACCCTGGACGGACAGGGAAAACGGCGTCCATCCTTAAGGATGTGCCCGACATACTTCACTGTCTTGCGGAAAAAATGACATTTCTCCGGTTTGACAGTGAGCATGGCCCGTTCCAACGCCTCAAACAAGGAAAATAGGTCTTCGTAATGTTTTTGAAAATACCTTTCAAGAACCTCAGGTTCCTGTTTCTGACTGACTGTCACTTTCCCTGGCACTAACTCCTCCCTCCCATTTGCCGAAAGAATATCATCTATGTATGGGCGGGAGGAGGGGCATTTCTTGGTGACGTGCTGTACCATTTCCTGGTACGCTGCCGGTCCTACTTTGACCCCCATTGGCAGGACGTTCCACTCAAACACACCAAAAGGAGTGCAAAACGCCGTGAGGTGTTTGCTGTCCTCCTCCAAGTGCATCTGGTGGAAACCATCCTCCAAATCAATCAGAGTGAATAAAAAATTTCCACTCTGATTGGCCAATTGGTCTTCAATGACCGGAATTGGAAAATTTTTTCCCTTTAGCTGGGAATTAAGCCAGCGATAGTCAATGACTAATCGCCACTTATTACTTCCCGGCTTTGGCACCAAGAAACACCTAGAGACCCATTGGGGGTTTGCCTGTGCCTCCCTTAAAAACCCACGCGACTCAAAATCTTTCAGCTTCTGCTGAAGCATAGTTTCTCTCAATCCCACTGCTCTGATGGGCTTGGCCGCCCTGGGTTCTGCACCCTCAATTAACTCCAGCTTTACAATGGCATGCTCACCCCGCGCCTCTTGAGCAGCTGGGGTTATATGGGAAGCATGCTTGGGGGTAAATACAGTACCCCCAAAGCGCTGCAGGAGTGCATCACGATACTTTTCAGCTCCAGGCCACATTTCGTCAGCCTGGATCACTGATCGTACATTTCTGGTATTCTTGGACCTGTCGCCATATGAACTACCCAAAACCTGCACTGAATCTTTAAACAACCCTTCCCGATGGCCATATCCAATTTTGGCCTTTCCCTCAGAGGTGAATCGCTGGGATGTTGAATATTCTGCAGACCCCTTCAGCGGTGGTTCATCTGTGTCACTCTCAGACACTGGTCCAGGTGACGCCTCAGCCATCGAGGCCTCTGACAACTCATCAGTTTCAAGAGACCCCTTTTTGGCAGTAGGTCTGGGTTTCTCATCATCTGCATACCTGATCTTAAGTATTCGTCGCTGCTTCCTGTTCATTTGAGATCGTTGGGATTCGACGTCATTGACTGCGCACAGGTCCTGAGCAGTAGGGGTATTCGGGATAGGATCAGTGGGGGCGTCCCAATCAGCATCATTGGGGACAGTGTGAGGGATCTTGTATGCATTCTGAACACTCTCAGGGGGGGGTTCTGTCCCATATGCGTCAAACAGTACAATACGATACGGCACCGTGGTACACAATTGCTGTCCGGTCGAATTGATGAAAAGGGGGGCCCCCACTTCCACATCGATCCAGTCAATGGCAATTTCCCCAAAAGCCCAAAACCAAGGTTTGGACTTACGCACCGGGAGAAGGGCCAAACCCTTAGCACCTTCACCTATTACTTTAGTGACAGTCTGGTCCCACAAGGACTCAGGTGCATGTACCCATACCGCCTTGTCCGACCATGGCCGGTTTAAGGCTGACCTGGGGTCTGCCCCGTCCATCACAAGACGTTGCAAACCCCTACTATTACCGTACACATCAATGGAAAGCTGAAATTCCTTATTGTCTGGATCAACTCGGGCTGCCCAGGCCGCAAGCCGATCAAAGACCTCTGGTCGAACTGGGTTTACTTCATCCATTTTACGTTTCCTGTACTTCTTGAAACCTGCTTGTGTTTTTATATGCTGGACCCTCCTATCTGAGGATTGTGCTGGGCTCCTCTGAGCCTTACTGTTGGAAAGAGGCCTTGACAAGGGCGTGCACACCCCTGCGGACATATCATCCATGTCCGCCCACAGGTCGAGCTGCTGCAGATCAGCACACTCGGCGACTGGGAGCGTTGCCGGTGACTCCAGGCATTGCCTCCGTTCATAACCCCACCCATCTTGAAACCAATCTGGCGCCCACTGTGGATCGTCCCTTAAACAGTGGTCCTCTGGGGGTTCAGTCACTTCACCTGTGTGTTGTACCTCCGCCATACTGGGGATTTCCTGGCATCCCGTGCCACCTTCCTGAACCAGCTGAATGGGTTTAACTAGTATGGCCTCAGCACGATGTTCAGAAGCGTCCACTCCCAAATGCCTATCGGCACTCAGGGACGACTCCAGACGCCGACAAAGCGTCGGAGAATTCTGTTTTGGTACCGGTGGATAGTCACCAGCCACTGGAGCCCTTGACCCCGTCGATGCTCCTAAACACGTCACTACAACCGGCAACACAAGAGCCATTACCGGGAGGACAGAAAGCAAGAGCTGCAATTTTTGCAGGTCACCAGGCGACTGCACCGTCAAGCCTCGGGTCTCAGAAGATACAGGATGATTCGTGTTTTGATTGTAACCAGGCTCCCCTGAGCCAGCCACACTCATGGGCAATATGATTCCATGTATGTATAATAGTGTGTGATACACATATGGCAAGAGTTCAATCAGGGGTAAGGATGGGGCAGGGGTAGGGGGGGGGGTATCAGGCACCCTGATGCTTGGCGCCTCCACCAAAGAATCAGGATAGTCAACAAGTGAAATCTCATGTAAACCCGTACTACCAACTCCATTTGTGCCCCTGGTTGATGTGGGTGGGTCCTGGACTACTGTCAGGCACGTAGGAACGTAATATTCAATAATGATCTGAGCAATTCTGTCGCCTTTGAACACAGCATAGGGCGATGAGCCATTATTATAAAGTATGACCAGGATGTTGCCTCGATAATCCCGGTCAATGACTCCACCCCTCACCTGCAAGCTGTGTTTTCACGCTAAGGAGGACCTGTCAGCGATCCTTCCATATGTGCTGGGAGGTCCCATCAATGAGACGTCAGTTGGAACCAATACTTTATCCTGTGGAGGGATTACTATATGCACAGCAGAATACAAATCATAGCCTGCCGACTCGGGTGTTCCTTTTGTAGGAATGGTGGCATTTTCAGACAGAATTCTCACGTGCAGTGGCATGAGGCTGGTAGGACCTGCCAGGCAGGGGGGGGGGTACTCAGACTCAGGCTGCTGTAAGAAAGGTTGAGTTTTCAGACTTGGTCTGGACTTTCCCAGATATGGACGGTCCTGCAGGTCAGCCTCACGCAATGCTCGCACTCCCTTCCTAGGGAATTGAGCATCCTCTTGCCTGTCCTCTAAGCAACCCTGAACCAACCTGCTTGCACTGACATGTACCCGTACCTCAGGTCCGTGATCCATGACAATAATCTGGTTCCCAGGATAATATTGCACAGGATGGTGAAATTGTTCTGAAAAAGAAGGGCGGGGGTAACAACAGTCACACAAATGAGGAACATAATCGAGAAACGCGTTGTCATCACCGGTAACTGTTGAAAAAGTTCTGCCACACCCTTGCCTGGTGCACTCAAACTGCCAAAAATATTGCAAGCGAACCCTCTGAAGCTCTGGGGGGGCGTCAGAAGCCTCAGGCAGTTCTGTGAACAAGACTGTCTGCGTTCCATACCTGATCTGCTGTCCATCGCCACTTCTGTCGTCCGCTGTACAATGACCAGCTTGATCGGACAGTCGTTTTGATGACTTCTGTGGTGCTTCTGCAACCACCTGCACGTGGGAAACATGATGTACATTCTCAGAACGCCCATGCTGATAATGGGGCTTATTGCGACGAAGTTTCACACATTCTGCCTGCACATATGCATCATATCCTGGCACGACGGCCAGCCCGTACCGAACCATAAATGGCAAACCCAAAATCAGGCGGGGCCCAATGGCAGCTACGTATACAAAAACATCCACGCATTTGAAAATTTTGAGTTTTCCATTTTTGGTGTAAACCGGCACAGAAACTGTCACTTTCACGCCCTTATCACCACCCTTGAGGCGGGATTTTCCCGCCGTCACCAACACGATTGGGTGTGGGGCATCTTCAAGTGGAATATTTTGAAATAGCTCATATCCACCAATGGCTACGAGCTCACTTCCTGTGTCCGCCAGGGCCAGAGTGACGATGGTTTCCTTGCCCATCGCATCAGGGAATTGTACCCGTGCTTGTACAAGTACTTCCCTCCTCATCTTGGAACCACGTTTGCCCCTGGTACGTGGTTCCCGGTAAATCTCCTCATCAAGGTCGTCCAGTTTGATCACAGTCCCGTTGGCAAACTCTGCTCCTTGACCCACATTCAGCACCCGATGCGCTCCCACATGGTATAATTTCCTCCGTGTAGGTAACGGTAGGTCAGGCAATGACATCGGGGCGGTACTACGCCACTTCCGGAACTTATTCAGTTTTCGGTGGTGGCGGCGATGTCGCCTGGCCCCCTACGGGGCTGAGGGGCAGTCTTGGGCCCAGTGGCCCTTTCCACCACACTTCTTGCATATGTCCTTGGACTGTGGTCTACTTCGAGGTTTGGACCCTGACCGCGATTCTCGGCTCCGGCTGCGACTCTTGGGTCTCCCCCGTTCAGGATAACGATCTTTGCTTCGACTTCGCCCTCGTTCGCGATCCGATGGTTTCTCATACCCAGGAGTATGCCCTCGCTCACTTCTGCGATCTCCACTGCGTGGTCGACCGTCAGCACTGGACCGCCCTGGGCTACGACCACGGTCCTGTCCGCTTTTACGGCGATCCGGCTGAAGGCAATCCTTCGAGGTATGGTCTGTGGCATCGCAATTGTAACACCTCAATTTATGAGGACAGTCCTTTTGAGTGTGGTCTTTAGACTTGCAATTGAAGCATCGACCCTCAGATTTGAGCTTGGCCGTAATATGTGACCGGCTTGACAGTACACTGCCATGTGGAGAATTTCTCCTGTCGTCATATCGCGACTGAGATGGCCCCCGGCCTCCGGTTTCTCCTCCACTGCGATCCTTGCTGTCCCTTCTGTGGTATGGGGACCTTGGCGTACCATCTCGATGTTGCCGACGGTCATCGTGTCGATCACGGCTGCCATTTCGACTTTCTCGGCTGCCGTCTCGGCGGCCCTGGCTGCCATCCCGGCGTGAACGGTGCTCATCTCGTCCCCGGGATCCTGATCGTTCTCTGGAAACTGCCCATACACTGGCCGCGTCATCCGTCAAAAACTCCTCCTCCATCTCAGCATACTCGGCGGAACTTAAGAAAGGCATGACATGCATAAATAGTTCCCAATAATTGAATTCTAGGCCTCCATGATCTGCCTGAACTCGATAAATTTTGTTGTATGCCGCCTTAGTTGCAGCATCCTGTGGGCATTCTTTCACATGTCTGCGAAGCTCCTTGATGAGTCGGTCACGTGCTTGTCTGTGGGTGACGCCTCCCCGCACCAGACTGCCCTCCTCTGACCAGTCATTCATGAAATCTGTCCACGAGAGGGTCGTGAGGGGTTCACTGGGCAACGCACGTCTTCTCCACTTTGCTCCAGGTTTGTGGATGTTTACCATGCGACGTCCAGTGATGTCTTGCCACAGCTCCTCCAGGGATAGACCTTCTCTCCTTCTATTTTTGGCATGGCGGTCACGGACGTCTTCATTTGTCAGCGCCGCCGGAAGGATGTCAGACTGATGTTTTTCATCAAATCGCTCGGCGTAATCGGCCCTCCACTCATTGAATCGTTTGATCCACGCCTCTTGCGTCGCTCGCTCGCAATCCCAAGTGGGCACTTTGGCCATCTTTTTCAGTACTTCATTTACTTGGGGATCAAGCCACGAATCTGTTTGCGTTCCAAACATACCCTGTTCCGTCCGCGGGGCCTCACCAGAATCCTTCAAGTATTTCTGCAACTCATCCATCAATGGCACTGCCCGGACCTCCTTGAACGCTCGCATGTCATCTGGTACACCTGTAGGGCGTACTCTGTACTTCATCTTCATGTTATCGGCGCTCCTGCGTACCATATTAGGCACAAAATGCCCATCCTTCACATATGGCGCCACTTGCAACCACGTCAGTGGATTTTCTTTGGGACACCAATCTGGTGGAGGTTCGTCCGAGCTATTGCCCATGGCACTCGCCACCTCGTATGGGTGTGCATACGGGCGCACCATCTCAGATGCCTCACTTCTCGTGGGCAACGGGGCCGCGTGGTGCATGGGTGGCACCGAGCTCAGTGGCGGCTCTGGATGGTCTAAGACCACAGACGATGTTCCGGGGATGTCGTGCGCTGCTGTATGAGCTGGTGGTGCTGCAGCAGTGGGTGCTGCAGCCACATGTGAGACCCTGGATACAGTGAAAGCGGCAATCTGGGCTCGCACATCCTGCATTGCCTGTTCCACCTGCGTTTTGTCCGCCTTCTCCTTCTGTATTTCTTCAATGTGACTCAGACGGGACTCCACGTGCGCCTTGTCAACCTTCTCATTTTGTGTGGCTTTGACCCGTCTGATTTTATCTTCCATCGCTCTGAGATCTTCAGAATTTGTGAAGTTGAGGTCCTGAATAGCCTCACCAAGGCGCTCCCGATCAGCCCTGTGATCCTTGTCGGAATCTTGGAGTTGCTGTGTGAGGGTACCTATTTGCGTCTTGACCTCCTCCCTCGTGACTTTCTCATTGTGGATCTTAATGTTCGCTTGGTCAAGGCGATCAATACTCTCCTGCACACTTTCGGAGACGCCCTGTATCGCCCTGGCATGATTCTCATTAGCCTGTGCCACTTCAGATTTGGTGGCCTTCTCGCACTGCATTTTGTTTTGCATATTTTCCACGCGGGCTAAATTCGTACTCAGTGCGGACGAGGCGTCCTCCAAAGACTTGTTTTGTGCAGCGGTCGCACTCGCCAGTTCCATCTTCGTGGCATACACCAGATCCAGCTGCACCTTCAGGGCTGTAGTGTCTACAGTGCCCGGGCTCGGACTCTTTGGGCCCTGTGGGGTGCGTGGGGAGCGATTGTCTGCTCCACTGACCTTGGCTGACTCTGCATAAGCCAGCAACCATGATTCCATCTCTGTGGCCTTGGTCATTAAACCCTGTGTCTGGGCAACGAGCTGGGTGTGTGATTTCTGCATGTACTGCACCCTTTCCTCAATTTGCCTGCTAGTGTCGCCCACCTGTTTCATTGCGGCCTCCGCCTTAGCGACTGCAGCAGTGTGGACACCCTGAATTTGTATGTGGATCTCCTGGTTGATTCGGGTTTCGCTCTCCATGGCAGCCTTGACCTTCTGTCCAGCAGTGCTCAGTCGGCCCTCGGTTTCACAGACCTTGTTGGCCACAGTGTCAATTGCCTGCTTCACCTCTTGGACAGAGGTCGCCACATCCTTCACACTGATCATGTCCCTCTCCATTCTGGCGGCCATTGTCTCCACTCGTTGTGATTCGAAGGCGATGGTTCGCACCGCTTCTGCCGCCTTGTCTTTCTGGCTTTTCGCCTCCCGTGCGCCCTGGGCAGCATCCTCTGCATGCTGCTTTATGGCCCCTTCAGTGGCTACCACCCTGGCCACCGCCGTGTTGGCACTCTGGGCTGCCTTCACCGCCGTGTTGCTGAATTCCTCGATTTGTCTTGCCATTGTGGCGTCCCCTGAAGGGGTGTTGTGTTCTGGATGTGGTGCCCTGACACTCTGGCGCTCTAACTCGTGAATTCGTGCGCCCAGGCTATCCACCTCGTGCGTTGCTGCACCTTTGTGGACGTCCAACGTCTTCTCCAACTTGTCAATCCACTTCTCCGCTCGTTCAACCCGTGACTCAAGAATCTGGTTTTGCGTCCTTGGGATACCTTCGTGAGCGTCTTTTTCTAACGTAGATATCCTGTGCTCCAGCTTACTTTCGTGATGAGCCTCTCTTCGCTGGAGCTCGGCACAGTCTTGGCGACGGGCGGCCTCCTGCTGCTCCATTCGTGCCGCCAAGGTATTGACTTGTACCTCCAACTCGTTCATCCGCTCATCCAATCCACGATGGTCCGCAAGGAGTGCATTCCATTTGGATGTACCTTGTCTGTCTACTTCGTGGACCCGGGTCTGCACCACCTGGATCGCCTTCTCCACCGGGGCTGGCATCTCCACCACACGTGACGCCTCCTTGGTCTCCAAAGTTGTCACTATCCTGGACAACTGGTCCAATTGCCTCACGATGTCACTGACGTCGACGTCTGACCTTCGTTTCGACACCTCTGGTCTGGTCTGCTTGGCCGTCATCTTATGGATGGCTCTCTTGACGATGGTGTCGATGGTGGCGTCCGGTAGGGCCAAGATATCAACTTGGGAACCTTCATCAGGACGATGCCGCTTGCGCTGGATGAATGTAGTAGGCTTTCGTGATGGCGGTGGTGGCATATCGGTTGACGAGGAACGGGACTTGGTGGGCACATAGGTGATCTTCTTGTTTCCCAAGCCAAATGAGGCCCTTTTGGCTGTTTCACCATAGCTGACCCGCCGATTTACAGGGATGTTTGTCCCGTGTGCCGCCTCGTCTATTCCATCTCCAAACGGAGTTTCTGAAATGTGAGTCAATTTGGCTCCCATTTGCCCGGTTTGGGTTTTCAATAATGACCTTTTGGTCTCCGTGTGGATTGGGGTGAGCAATTGCTCAACTTCTTGGTCCCACTCTTCCATTTCGGCTCTATGGATTTCCTGAGCGCTCATGTGTCCCAAAGGGGATCGATTTGTACTGCTACCATGTAATGGAGTTGCCCCTGATACTTCCATTGTAGTGCCTTGCTCTACGTTAACCAAAAATCAAAAATAGAAAAAAGCTAGGGGCTTGAGATTTCTCTAAAATTTCAAAAAGAAAAATCCCCGAGCAAAGCTAATAAAATTGGCACAAACCCTCACCAAGACGAGGCAAACAGCACACAATACAACACAATTTTGTGTCTGACTTTTCCTCGTGGTCCCGGTTGTGCTTGGTGCGCGTAATGGGCTCGGCGCTTACCTTCACGATTGATATGACTCTCCTTGTAACAAATTGATAATCCACCACTTGGATTGAATTGAGTATTAATTGAAATTCATTGCAAAGAGTCCTGAGATACGAAAGAATCAGACCCAATCAAAGAGTGTCATCGAGGCACTCCATGCATGAAACATGTCGAACACATGGAAAGAGAGATAGAACGACATTTGATCAAACATCAAACCTATAACTTAACCTCAAGACAAACATTGCATTCACTCGTAAGGTCATGAATGTAATTACACCACGGAGGTCAAAATACATAATGCATATCATGGCATGACACATGATCGAATATCGACTCGCATGATGAAGCATGCACACCTACTTGAGCCACCTCAAGTTGGTCATTAATCTAACATGGCAAATCAATTGCATACTATGTCTATTCATCCATGAAATGTAAGTTCAAACAACAACATGGACCAATGTCGTGTAAATCCACAAGAGTTCAACGAAAGAGTATCCAAGACTAACCTTCATTAATTTTCACGGTTCAAAAGCGAAGCATTGAAAAATCAACCAACTTCAAGAGATATATTGGCTCCTTGCAACAAGATGAAAATTCATGCCCAATTGAGAACAATACCATGGTAGGTTGAAAGACTCCCATCAATTGAAAAGATTCAAGGATAATTGAATTCATGGCATTCCAACAACCATTCACAACTCACCACAAGAGTGTGCAAACCTTTCGAAATTGTCACATGGACCAACATACACATACGTGATTGTGACAACAATCCATTGGCACCATGAAGGCTTCGCGTGACGAACATGGTAAAGGGAACCTCACAATTCCTAATTTAGGGATGACCTTGAGTAACACCTCGTGATCGAATATGCATTCATTAACCATGGAGACCTTACGAACATTCACGGATTCTAATTTATGGACGGCTTTGTGTAACCTAATAATAATTATTCTTGTCGGCGTGACTCAGTCAATGGATAGTAAATCGAACTGACCAGGGAATGCAAAACAACACCAGATTGGAACAAACAACATATCTGTCGAGACTCAATCATCCAAAATTCTGTCTTCGTCACTGGAGATTGCAATCCGCGACCTGTCCGGTCTCGGCCAGCGACTGTCCAATTCCTGCAACTGGATTACTGAATTTCTGAGTCCTGACTGTTGACTGTCACCGATCCAGAGATGTGCAGTTCTATTACATAAGATGGCTAAATGCCTGTGTGTCAAAAGTCACTACACCAACCCCAAAAATGTGTTCACTCCCAAGCCTCTAAATCCTAGCCCAATAGGGGAGGTGGCGTGTCATGGCCTAGAGTGGTACTCAGGACCATGCCCTACCCTGACATAATCTTGGTTCGACTTGGAGTCGATTGGGCTTGGAGAATTGCCCCATGATGATGACCTCACAACATAGCAAAATTAGGCAAATCACACCATAGTGCCCAAAATTCAATTATATGAACAAAAATGCATACGGCAAATATTCAAATGCTCCATGCATGTGTCAAACCGGAAAGTAATATACAAGGGTCCATGCCCAAGAATATCCCAACATTGGTTCCCAAACCCCTCCGAATATATACATGCCCTGCTTCACAAGTCAACTCACGAATTTGAGACCTAATTTTGTGAGGCCTCGTGTGCCACGCCAAAGTGACCACGTGATCTGGCATATGGTGAGGTGCAACACCGAAGCATATGCCAACATGTAAGCAACATACCATAGTTCAAGGATCTCCAGGCACCTTACTGTTAGCCGACCAGTTGAGCACATAAAATACAAAATGAGCATAAAATGAGGTCAACAACATGCAAATGTTGCTAAATTCAAGATAATCACAATAGTATATAACTTCGCTCACCCATGGTATCAACATATGGTTCAAAACACAATTGCTTGGGAACATTTGCCAACAATCCCCCCACTTGGATCCCCACATGAACGCATAGGGACACCTTCGAACCTCCTCCCGACACGCATCATAAAAATGGGAAAATTGATAGTGGCGCTTGTGGGTCGCTCTGTAAGCCTTCCCACATGCACTATATGTGCGGTAGACTTAGTCTAGCGCTATGGAGCACACCATTGGGACATGGGCAAAGCCCTTGCCACGTATGACTCCACATATCTTCCTACAAACGGAGATTTATAACATGGGCAAGAGCATAGCGAAGCACATACCATCCATATAACACATACCCTTAAAAGTGGCTCCCACCATGGTATGCCATGCCCCTCCATGGACATAACTTCACGTTAAAAATACGTAGGAACCCAAGGGAAGTTTCTTTGCAACACCAACACTCGTGCGGTACACTCGAAAGTTGCATTAAAATATTCGATCGCATGGTCCAAGAGTTATAAATTAGTTTCTACCCTCTTGACCACTATCCCTTGCTACACCGAGCATCTGTTCACATCAAAGAGGTTTGACGCTTCTCAAAGTAAGTTGAGACCAAGGCGATTCCAGCCCATATCTCAAAATTGGAATTGCTCGCAGTGAGCCGGAAATATGATTTTTCAAAGTGGCCTCACGAATCAATTTTGTTTCGCCTATATGTCCAAGAAAAATGAAGGAGACAACAAAAGGAAGGTTGATTTGTGATCGGGGAAAAATGTAGGACCACACGAAATTCATCATATCCAGTGCGGCGACCTCGAAATAGAAAATTCGATGCTGAATGTCTGAAAAAATCGGATTAATTTTGCGAGTGTATAACATGAAAATTGCGGAAGCAACGAACCCTTTTCTGATGAAGTTTGACCCTTCATCGGGGTTTTCGCTAAAATATCTGGAAATAACAGTTTACCAATCGGTTACCGCAAAATCGCGAGCCAACTGCCAGTCGCCGATACATTGACAATCAGAACGGATAGCTGAAAAATTACGGAAACATTATGATAAAAAAACCCTGTTCATTCCTGATGTTTTGATATATAAATCTCAGCCGGCGGCGCCTCGGTATTGAATATGGCCGCTCATAGCTGGAATGGCCAAGCCTATCACACTATCACATCAGGCTAGGTCAGGAGGATGGGAGAGTATGATATCAGCCAATGGCGGCTTGCCGGCCCATAGATACACACCCCAAGTGACCCAAAGATGGCCACAGGGGTCCGAAACGGCTTCACCCCCCTTCTCAGAGCGTTTTATCTGCTCGGAAGTCATTGAAGAGAGGACGGGAGGACCCCAATGGGCTCCAACCCCCCCCACCCATGTCCTAAGGACACATGGAGGCCCCACATACGGCGTAGGCGTCCCCCATGCCCCAAGGGAGGGGTGAGGACACTCATAATCGGTGCCCTCCGCCATATCCGGTCTCCACTTGATCTACAACATGGACCAAGGGGATCAAAGATAGAGAAACGTCGTTGGTCGACCTAAATACGTATACCACAATGAAATATATATGTGGAGACCGAGTGAAGAGGATATATGGCCAATCAAGGCCCAAAAATCCCCGGATTAACGCTCTCACCCGTCTCCCTAGCACAAAAACAAACAAAAATGCCAAGGTGGATCCATCACGGTGCCGCTGCAGCCACCAAACGGACCAACACGTCCTTGACATCCAAGGAAATGTTCTTTTTCCTTAGATAATCCATCCAGACCGTGGTACACCTCAGAAGAAAGCTTCTCGGGGGCTCCCACAAATCTCTGGATGCGGCAAATCCCTTCCAACGGACTTTATATAGCCTCCCCCCGGGCGTCGCCGGGTCCGGCTTGTCCATCAGGGTCTTCTCGGCGGTGAAGTTGTCGTCCTCAACCTCGTCATCAGATTCCAGATCTCTGGCTGTGAACTCGAAGGTGACGGGACGTCCGCTGGGATCTGGTGCTCGGGGACGAAGCTGGGTGTGGTCGCGGTCAAGGATCTTGTTATCCCCCACACGAATCGCATACACATCCTGCCCGACCTTCGGAACGATTACCCCCGGCACATACCAAGACGCCTGCTGATGCCTGGACAGGACATTCTTGTGGTGTCGCTCCACCCATACGGTGTCTCTGAGAGCATATTTCCCGACTTTTCCCATCTGGAAGTACTTGGCCCTCTTCTCATGCTCGTCTTGAACTGCTTTGCACACCTTGGCCGCCGTGTCGTCCGCCTCAGCCATCATAGCACTCGCATCCCGGGCGACTTTGCCATGGTTCAACCACGGGAGAGTGCGTGACACTCGATCCCGTAGGAACAGGATACAATGGGGCATCAGTCCAGTGGGCCCCGGAAGGTCGTGGTACGCCTGGAGTACTCTCCACAGCGAATGATACCAATTCCGGCCCGGTTCGTCAATGTGCAGCTGACGGAACTTTTCGAACATCTGCCGCCCGGCCACCTCAGCCCGGCCATTCAACGGGCTGTGGTACGCCACGGTCTTGGCGTGCCGAATCCCCATGTGCTTGCACATCGTCTTGAACCACGTCCCCACAAATTGACTGCCCTGATCGCTGCAGATGACAGCTGGGACATCAAAAATTGTCAGCCAATGCCTGATCATGGCATTAGCGACCGTCTTGGCCTGCAGACCCACTCCATGCTTGTCCTTCTTGTCCTTCTTCTTGGACTTCTTGCCAGGGACCGCCACGATATACCAGCTGTGCCTATCCACCGCCAGGATGACACAGTCGTAGGTCTCTCCTTCCACGGTGACCTCAGGCATGGCGAATACATCCATGGACACGGACCGCATAGGGGCCTCCGGTATAGCCGTATACACCGGGTTGCCCGCTGTGGAATGGTTGGGGCTTTTCGTGGCCCGACACACGGCGCAGTCGCTGCAGTAATTGTCCAGGATGGCATAGTACCCCGGTGGGAACTTGAAGCGCCACGCCAGGTCCTGCTGCATCTTGTCCCGACCAGGATGCATGAGCTGGGCGTTATGCAAGTGGTCAATGAGCTCCTCCATTCGGTTCTCAGGGACCAATAGCTTGTCCTTGAGGAATAATTTATCCCCATCCTCGGTCAAGCCCTCAGGCCATTCGTCGTCCGACAGGGCGCTCACGGCATTCCAGTACCTGCTCCAGTGTTCGGATGCCGCATAGTCATCCGACCAGTGTTCTGTCAGCACCCACCTGACTAGCTCTACGGGGGCCACCATCCATTGCTCGAGGGTTTCCTCTCGAATAGCTTGGACTCGGGCGCCCCGGAATTTGGGCAGGTCTGTACGGTTTGCCATCACCACAAAGCACTTGACCCCCTCTTGCTCCATGGCCTTCTCCATCTCGATGATGCGCTTAGCCTCCTCGGTCTCCTCGGCGTCCCGATGGCTGGATATGTCCATCCATGCCTTGCCAGCAAGGTAGGCCCATCGACTGAGGCAATCCGCCACAGTGTTGTCCTTCCCCGGGACGTATACGACGCTGAGGTCAAACTAGGCGAACGTCTCATGCCATCGGGCCCTCCTTGCCGCCGGTCCCCAGGGGGTGTCGACGTGCTCCTTGTGCCAGCTCTGTAAGGACCGATGGTCCGTACAAACCACCACCGGTTGTAATCCGATGTGGCCAGACCACTTCCTGAGCGCACAAACAATGGCGTATGTCTCCTTCTCCCTCGCGGTCCAGGTTCGACGTTGGCCCTCCGCCAGGATCCGGCTCCAAAACGCCACGGGTACGTGCGACCCGTCGTCCCGGACCTGCTCTGGATGCGGCAAATCCCTTCCAACGGACTTTATATAGCCTCCCCCCGGGCGTCGCCGGGTCCGGCTTGTCCATCAGGGTCTTCTCGGCGGTGAAGTTGTCGTCCTCAACCTCGTCATCAGATTCCAGATCTCTGGCGGTGAACTCGAAGGTGACGGGACGTCCGCTGGGATCTGGTGCTCGGGGACGAAGCTGGGTGTGGTTGCGGTCAAGGATCTTGTTATCCCCCACACGAATCGCATACACATCCTGCCCGACCTTCGGAACGATTACCCCCGGCACATACCAAGACGCCTGCCGATGCCTGGACAGGACATTCTTGTGGTGTCGCTCCACCCATACGGTGTCTCTGAGAGCATATTTCTGGACTTTTCCCATCTGGAAGTACTTGGCCCTCTTCTCATGCTCGTCTTGAACTGCTTTGCACACCTTGGCCGCCGTGTCGTCCGCCTCAGCCATCATAGCACTCGCATCCCGGGCGACTTTGCCATGGTTCAACCACGGGAGAGTGCGTGACACTCGATCCCGTAGGAACAGGATACAATGGGGCATCAGTCCAGTGGGCCCCGGAAGGTCGTGGTACGCCTGGAGTACTCTCCACAGCGAATGATACCAATTCCGGCCCGGTTCGTCAATGTGCAGCTGACGGAACTTTTCGAACATCTGCCGCCCGGCCACCTCAGCCCGGCCATTCAACGGGCTGTGGTACGCCACGGTCTTGGCGTGCCGAATCCCCATGTGCTTGCACATCGTCTTGAACCACGTCCCCACAAATTGACTGCCCTGATCGCTGCAGATGACAGCTGGGACATCAAAAATTGTCAGCCAATGCCTGATCATGGCATTAGCGACCGTCTTGGCCTGCAGACCCACTCCATGCTTGTCCTTCTTGTCCTTCTTCTTGGACTTCTTGCCAGGGACCGCCACGATATACCAGCTGTGCCTATCCACCGCCAGGATGACACAGTCGTAGGTCTCTCCTTCCACGGTGACCTCAGGCATGGCGAATACATCCATGGACACGGACCGCATAGGGGCCTCCGGTATAGCCGTATACACCGGGTTGCCCGCTGTGGAATGGTTGGGGCTTTTTGTGGCCCGACACACGGCGCAGTCGCTGCAGTAATTGTCCAGGATGGCATAGTACCCCGGTGGGAACTTGAAGCGCCACGCCAGGTCCTGCTGCATCTTGTCCCGACCAGGATGCATGAGCTGGGCGTTATGCAAGTGGTCAATGAGCTCCTCCATTCGGTTCTCAGGGACCAATAGCTTGTCCTTGAGGAATAATTTATCCCCATCCTCGGTCAAGCCCTCAGGCCATTCGTCGTCCGACAGGGCGCTCACGGCATTCCAGTACCTGCTCCAGTGTTCGGATGCCGCATAGTCATCCGACCAGTGTTCTGTCAGCACCCACCTGACTAGCTCTACGGGGGCCACCATCCATTGCTCGAGGGTTTCCTCTCGAATAGCTTGGACTCGGGCACCCCGGAACTTGGCCAGGTCTGTACGGTTTGCCATCACCACAAAGCACTTGACCCCCTCTTGCTCCATGGCCTTCTCCATCTCGATGATGCGCTTGGCCTCCTCGGTCTCCTCGGCGTCCCGATGGCTGGATATGTCCATCCATGCCTTGCCAGCAAGGTAGGCCCATCGACTGAGGCAATCCGCCACAGTGTTGTCCTTCCCCGGGACGTATACGACGCTGAGGTCAAACTAGGCGAACGTCTCATGCCATCGGGCCCTCCTTGCCGCCGGTCCCCAGGGGGTGTCGACGTGCTCCTTGTGCCAGCTCTGTAAGGACCGATGGTCCGTACAAACCACCACCGGTTGTAATCCGATGTGGCCAGACCACTTCCTGAGCGCACAAACAATGGCGTATGTCTCCTTCTCCCTCGCGGTCCAGGTTCGACGTTGGCCCTCCGCCAGGATCCGGCTCCAAAACGCCACGGGTACGTGCGACCCGTCGTCTCGGACCTGCTCTGGATGCGGCAAATCCCTTCCAACGGACTTTATATAGCCTCCCCCCGGGCGTCGCCGGGTCCGGCTTGTCCATCAGGGTCTTCTCGGCGGTGAAGTTGTCGTCCTCAACCTCGTCATCAGATTCCAGATCTCTGGCTGTGAACTCGAAGGTGACGGGACGTCCGCTGGGATCTGGTGCTCGGGGACGAAGCTGGGTGTGGTTGCGGTCAAGGATCTTGTTATCCCCCACACGAATCGCATACACATCCTGCCCGACCTTCGGAACGATTACCCCCGGCACATACCAAGACGCCTGCCGATGCCTGGACAGGACATTCTTGTGGTGTCGCTCCACCCATACGGTGTCTCTGAGAGCATATTTCTGGACTTTTCCCATCTGGAAGTACTTGGCCCTCTTCTCATGCTCGTCTTGAACTGCTTTGCACACCTTGGCCGCCGTGTCGTCCGCCTCAGCCATCATAGCACTCGCATCCCGGGCGACTTTGCCATGGTTCAACCACGGGAGAGTGCGTGACACTCGATCCCGTAGGAACAGGATACAATGGGGCATCAGTCCAGTGGGCCCCGGAAGGTCGTGGTACGCCTGGAGTACTCTCCACAGCGAATGATACCAATTCCGGCCCGGTTCGTCAATGTGCAGCTGACGGAACTTTTCGAACATCTGCCGCCCGGCCACCTCAGCCCGGCCATTCAACGGGCTGTGGTACGCCACGGTCTTGGCGTGCCGAATCCCCATGTGCTTGCACATCGTCTTGAACCACGTCCCCACAAATTGACTGCCCTGATCGCTGCAGATGACAGCTGGGACATCAAAAATTGTCAGCCAATGCCTGATCATGGCATTAGCGACCGTCTTGGCCTGCAGACCCACTCCATGCTTGTCCTTCTTGTCCTTCTTCTTGGACTTCTTGCCAGGGACCGCCACGATATACCAGCTGTGCCTATCCACCGCCAGGATGACACAGTCGTAGGTCTCTCCTTCCACGGTGACCTCAGGCATGGCGAATACATCCATGGACACGGACCGCATAGGGGCCTCCGGTATAGCCGTATACACCGGGTTGCCCGCTGTGGAATGGTTGGGGCTTTTCGTGGCCCGACACACGGCGCAGTCGCTGCAGTAATTGTCCAGGATGGCATAGTACCCCGGTGGGAACTTGAAGCGCCACGCCAGGTCCTGCTGCATCTTGTCCCGACCAGGATGCATGAGCTGGGCGTTATGCAAGTGGTCAATGAGCTCCTCCATTCGGTTCTCAGGGACCAATAGCTTGTCCTTGAGGAATAATTTATCCCCATCCTCGGTCAAGCCCTCAGGCCATTCGTCGTCCGACAGGGCGCTCACGGCATTCCAGTACCTGCTCCAGTGTTCGGATGCCGCATAGTCATCCGACCAGTGTTCTGTCAGCACCCACCTGACTAGCTCTACGGGGGCCACCATCCATTGCTCGAGGGTTTCCTCTCGAATAGCTTGGACTCGGGCGCCCCGGAACTTGGCCAGGTCTGTACGGTTTGCCATCACCACAAAGCACTTGACCCCCTCTTGCTCCATGGCCTTCTCCATCTCGATGATGCGCTTGGCCTCCTCGGTCTCCTCGGCGTCCCGATGGCTGGATATGTCCATCCATGCCTTGCCAGCAAGGTAGGCCCATCGACTGAGGCAATCCGCCACAGTGTTGTCCTTCCCCGGGACGTATACGACGCTGAGGTCAAACTAGGCGAACGTCTCATGCCATCGGGCCCTCCTTGCCGCCGGTCCCCAGGGGGTGTCGACGTGCTCCTTGTGCCAGCTCTGTAAGGACCGATGGTCCGTACAAACCACCACCGGTTGTAATCCGATGTGGCCAGACCACTTCCTGAGCGCACAAACAATGGCGTATGTCTCCTTCTCCCTCGCGGTCCAGGTTCGGCGTTGGCCCTCCGCCAGGATCCGGCTCCAAAACGCCACGGGTACGTGCGACCCGTCGTCTCGGACCTGCTCTGGATGCGGCAAATCCCTTCCAACGGACTTTATATAGCCTCCCCCCGGGCGTCGCCGGGTCCGGCTTGTCCATCAGGGTCTTCTCGGCGGTGAAGTTGTCGTCCTCAACCTCGTCATCAGATTCCAGATCTCTGGCTGTGAACTCGAAGGTGACGGGACGTCCGCTGGGATCTGGTGCTCGGGGACGAAGCTGGGTGTGGTCGCGGTCAAGGACCTTGTTATCCCCCACACGAATCGCATACACATCCTGCCCGACCTTCGGAACGATTACCCCCGGCACATACCAAGACGCCTGCCGATGCCTGGACAGGACATTCTTGTGGTGTCGCTCCACCCATACGCCGTCTCTGAGAGCATATTTCTGGACTTTTCCCATCTGGAAGTACTTGGCCCTCTTCTCATGCTCGTCTTGAACTGCTTTGCACACCTTGGCCGCCGTGTCGTCCGCCTCAGCCATCATAGCACTCGCATCCCGGGCGACTTTGCCATGGTTCAACCACGGGAGAGTGCGTGACACTCGATCCCGTAGGAACAGGATACAATGGGGCATCAGTCCAGTGGGCCCCGGAAGGTCGTGGTACGCCTGGAGTACTCTCCACAGCGAATGATACCAATTCCGGCCCGGTTCGTCAATGTGCAGCTGACGGAACTTTTCGAACATCTGCCGCCCGGCCACCTCAGCCCGGCCATTCAACGGGCTGTGGTACGCCACGGTCTTGGCGTGCCGGATCCCCATGTGCTTGCACATCGTCTTGAACCACGTCCCCACAAATTGACTGCCCTGATCGCTGCAGATGACAGCTGGGACATCAAAAATTGTCAGCCAATGCCTGATCATGGCATTAGCGACCGTCTTGGCCTGCAGACCCACTCCATGCTTGTCCTTCTTGTCCTTCTTCTTGGACTTCTTGCCAGGGACCGCCACGATATACCAGCTGTGCCTATCCACCGCCAGGATGACACAGTCGTAGGTCTCTCCTTCCACGGTGACCTCAGGCATGGCGAATACATCCATGGACACGGACCGCATAGGGGCCTCCGGTATAGCCGTATACACCGGGTTGCCCGCTGTGGAATGGTTGGGGCTTTTCGTGGCCCGACACACGGCGCAGTCGCTGCAGTAATTGTCCAGGATGGCATAGTACCCCGGTGGGAACTTGAAGCGCCACGCCAGGTCCTGCTGCATCTTGTCCCGACCAGGATGCATGAGCTGGGCGTTATGCAAGTGGTCAATGAGCTCCTCCATTCGGTTCTCAGGGACCAATAGCTTGTCCTTGAGGAATAATTTATCCCCATCGTCGGTCAAGCCCTCAGGCCATTCGTCGTCCGACAGGGCGCTCACGGCATTCCAGTACCTGCTCCAGTGTTCGGATGCCGCATAGTCATCCGACCAGTGTTCTGTCAGCACCCACCTGACTAGCTCTACGGGGGCCACCATCCATTGCTCGAGGGTTTCCTCTCGAATAGCTTGGACTCGGGCGCCCCGGAACTTGGCCAGGTCTGTACGGTTTGCCATCACCACAAAGCACTTGGACCCCCCTTGCTCCATGGCCTTCTCCATCTCGATGATGCGCTTGGCCTCCTCGGTCTCCTCGGCGTCCCGATGGCTGGATATGTCCATCCATGCCTTGCCAGCAAGGTAGGCCCATCGACTGAGGCAATCCGCCACAGTGTTGTCCTTCCCCGGGACGTATACGACGCTGAGGTCAAACTAGGCGAACGTCTCATGCCATCGGGCCCTCCTTGCCGCCGGTCCCCAGGGGGTGACGACGTGCTCCTTGTGCCAGCTCTGTAAGGACCGATGGTCCGTACAAACCACCACCGGTTGTAATCCGATGTGGCCAGACCACTTCCTGAGCGCACAAACAATGGCGTATGTCTCCTTCTCCCTCGCGGTCCAGGTTCGACGTTGGCCCTCCGCCAGGATCCGGCTCCAAAACGCCACGGGTACGTGCGACCCGTCGTCCCGGACCTGCTCGAGGACTGCCCCTACAGCATAGTCCGAGGCGTCCGTCCGTAGCAGGAATCCCTTGTTCGGGTCCACCAGGAATAGTCCCAGCTGCCCCAGGAGTCGCTCCTTCAGGCGGCTGAACGCATCTTCGGCCTCAGGGGTCCAGGCAAGCTTCTTCTTGCTCCCCTTCCGGCCATCGAACTTGCCCACCTGCAGCATCCTGTGCAGCGGGCCCGATAGTTCCGCACACATCCGGACATAGCCCTAATAGGATTTGCAGAACCCCATGAAGGATCGGAGTTCGCTGTTGGTCTAGGGCTTCTCCCAGTGGTGCAGGGACGCCAGCTTCCCAGGCATGGGATGGCGTTGCCCGTGACCAACCACGTTACCCGCAAACTCCACTTCCCTCACGAAGAGTGAGGCTTTGGTGGGCTTGCACACCATGTTGTGCTTGTCCAGCTCGCTGAGCACTCGGCGCAGATCCTTCTCATGCGCTTCGATGAGCTCGTCCTCAGTCATGTCTTCCGTGCCGGACCCGATGATGATGTAATCCACAAAGGGGTCGGCACAGTCCCGGACAGGACCGAGTAGGTCCTCCATAATGCGCTGGGAAGCGGCGTTGCCATTCTTGGCGCCCATAGGCACCACTTTCCACTGCATGGGCCCCAGCGGCGACGACATCGCTGTGCAGGGCCTGGAGTCCGGGTGTAGCAGCATCTGGTGATAGCCGTGTTTCAGGTCTAACACGGTGAAGATCCGCTCTTTTTGTTGTTTTTGGAGGATGGTGTCGATCAGAGGAAGCGAGTACGAGTCGTGCTTGGTTTGCTCGTTCAAACCTCTGTAATCAACCACCAACCTCCACTCGCCCTTCTCTTTCCTGGGCTCGATAAAGGCTGCGCTGGCGCACTCACTGTCGGAGGGTTCGATCCAGCCCCGCTCAATAAACTTGGCCAACAACTTCTTCATGGCCTCGGCCTGATCGCCCTGAAGTTGGTACTCCGGATGACGATAGATCTTGGGGTTCGGCTTCAGCTTGATCCTCGCTGTGCCAAACCTCCCACGATCTGGAGGGTTCCTGTTGGCGACGCCACTGAATAGCCGCGGATAGGCATTTATCAGCCTCTCCTTCAGCTCGGCGACCTTTGGGTTCTCCTGGGCCTCTTCAGCCGCTTGCTTCGGTATCGATACAACCGACCGCACTGCGGTATAGACCTCTTCCGGGTCCGAGTCCGACTTCTCCTCGTCCGATATGCCGTCTTCATCGTCGTGGGGCGCGCTTCCCACCGATAATCTTCGGAAATTTGCGGCATCGGCCTGGTTCTTGTCGCTACGGGACCCCATTCTTGAAAAATCCCACGTCGGCGGGTCCGACCCAACCGGACCATCATATTGGTCCGCGATGTCATCCATGACCCTCGCCACGAACTCATCCTTCTCGTACTTGCCGGTGACCAACATCTTGTCATCCCACCAATGCGGAGATGTGACCATTGCTCGCCCCTTCTTGGCTGCCACACGGCCGTGCATCCGCATCCGCATGTAGTTGACGACGTGGTCGATCTCGGCGTGAAACAGGACGTCAATGCCATCCATTGGCTGATCCGTCCCCTCCTTGGGCTCAAACATGACCCGCATGGGCACCGCCCCAACCCTACGGATAAATGCTTCATCACCCGTGGGATGGGCTTGCGCCCCATCCACCAGGAAAGCCTTGGTACCCCACGCTTGACCCGGGGAGGGCATTGATAAACCCTTGGCGTCCATGAACAACTCCTCCTCTGGCTCGAATGACATCTCGTTCAGGGTGATGGAATCCAGCGTCGACTTGAGACCTTCCAGCGGACATGGGGTGGATCCTATGCCGGTTATGACCAGGATTCCCTTCGCCCGATCCGCGACGATCTTCTCCACCGTACGTCTGTTATTTTCGGGGGAGCCATGCCAATACATGGGCCCCCACTCCTTCAAACCCCAATGCCTGTGCCAGGCTGAGTCTCCTTGATGCCAATGCCTCCTACACTAGCTCAAAAGTGGGGCATCCCGGGAAGCGAAGACGTCTGTCTCGGGCTCTTCGGCTCCCAGCGTCTGAATCATCCTGGCATACACCTGCGGCGCCATTCCATACTCCGTGAGCTGAACTCCGCGGTCTCCTCTGGACTTGGCACCCACAGCTTGCACCGCTTGGACGATCCGATCCTCTTCCTCAGCATTCCATTGGGATCATCCGCATGCATAGTCCGTGGACAGCCATGTAAGGCATTCATTATCCTCCCGGACCAGCGTTGCACGATGGGGAAGGGCTCCAATGGCGTTTCCCACCATGAAGTCATACCCCATGATCATATCCCAATCTGTAATGTCGGCCACATAGAAGTTCCCGGATAGAGTGCTTCTCTTCGCCAAATCAGGGCGGTTCAAGCGCTCATGCTCCCAGAATTCCATACTGATAGTGGCCTCATGGGTGCCACCACCCATAATCCCTCCATTGGCCACCTTCAGGCGTACCGGTCTACGGTTAGGCTGCAGGGATTCCTCCTTGAACAACTCTCTCCGGACCAGGCTCACCTGGGCACCCGTATCCACCAAAACATCCACCACCAACTCCTCTTGTCCGCACCGTACACGCACCTTCAAGTGCAACTGCCGCTCGTCACCCTGCGGTGTATGGACGACTCTCACGGCATGCAACTCTAGCACATCCAGGTGCATCAGGACTTCGAGGGTATGGACACGGATGGTGTAGATCCTGGGCTGGTCCTGCCTGTCCACGGGGCTCTCCGTGGTCGCTCCTTCTTTCTTGCCACGTCCCTTGCCCACATACATCTCCCTTGGCAGGGCGCTCCAGGGGTTGGAAGTGACGAAACTCAGTGGTTTTGGCTCTTCTGGAGCCTTCTTCGGCACCCGATGTGCCTTCGCTTTCTCTAGGATTCCACTGACCTTCGGAGGAGAGGCCTCCGGGGTCCCACCCCCGTGGGGGCTCCTCTAGACGTGGCCTGCCGCAGCTCCCTCCTGCTGCGATCCGCCCAGACCTTGTCCACCACGTTGCTGGGCTTTGAGTTCCTCCAACGTCCTCAACATGTCCTCAGCAACCTCCTCAATCGACCTCACGCGTCGGTCTGGGCCGGGTCCTCCACCATAGCCTTTTCCTCCGCCTTTCCCTTGGCCCTTTCCTTGGCCTTTTCCACCGTCTCCGCCCTTTGCTCTCAAATCGACAATTCGTTGCTCCTTGGGCTTCTTGTCAGGATGGGCGGCGAAGTAGGCCTTCTTGTCATCCTCATATACCTTGCAATGCCGGTGGTCATGTGCATGGTTGTTCCCCTTGCCGTAGCAGACCCAGCAACCGTCGTGCTGTGATCTGTACTCCCGGAACGAGAGCGGCGGGTTTCCGATCCTCCGCGGTTCCTTGCGGTTCTTGTTGAACCTTGGCTCCAGGCGGTTCCACCTGGACCTGTCCTGCCCATGCTCCTTCATATTGTGCGCTACAAACGCGAAGAAGTGTGCTTCTTCATGATCCTCTTTGGTGGTCGCGGTCCAGAGATCTTGGCCGCTTCCACTCCTTTCCTCCGCGGTGCCGACCGTGTCCTCCTTGACCTCTCGGTGTTGGCGATCTTCCCGATGACCTCGATGTCCATGGCCCTGTCGATCCTGCACATGGGCCTCGTTCTTGGCGTTGAGCTTCAGCTCCGACGTGATGTACTTCACGATCTCGTCCAGGCTCATGCGGGCGAAGATGACCTGCATCCTCAGCGGTTCTCCGCGCCTCCACTCCGCGTTGTTGAGGCGCATCAGCCTCTGCCCCATGGTGTCACCGAATACCTCCACGTAGACGGCGTTCTTCAACCCCAACATTCGGCTGGGCTCGCCGAGGTTTCGCCAGAAAAACTCCATTATTCCGGCGTGGGTGTCCTCCGATGCCATGAATTGTACGGCCACGCGCTTCTTTGCTCTCTTCTTCTCCTCCTCCTCCACCCTCTTCTTCCAGTGGCCGGGCAGGACATCCTTGAGCAGGTGTCGGATCTTGCTGGACTCATTCCAGTCGTCCACCAGCTTGAGGCTTCTTCGGTACTTGCGGATGTACCGATTCCATTCCCGGACCAACAACTCCCCGCGCTCCAGCGGCAGCGGAATGGACCACAAATCCTCCAACTTCTGGTTGGGGGCGTCCACCGGCTCCTCGTCCTCCAGCCACTGGAGGCAGGCCTGCTCCGTCTGGATCAATCCCTCGCGGATCTGATCCCTGAGCTCCTCCTTCAGGTCCTGCGCCAGCCTGTGTGGGAATGTCCGACATACCCACTTGGCCCTTGGCGCTCCCTTCATCTCGCTGACGACCTCCTCGGCGAAGTCCTCCCAATCCAGGATAAAGTCATCCAGGTTGGAGGGGTTGCCATCGTAGTAGGGGATTTTGATTCCCCTGAGGTCGTCAATCCTGATGGCATCTCCGACTTCCACAGCCACCACACCACCGAGACGGATACCACCTGTGGCCGGGGGGTGTGAGTACACTCCCCGTACATCCCTCTCCTCCATGGAGTGCGGTCCGGTTGGGCCTGAACCCATGTGGTTTGGGATGCGGGAAGCACTTGCTCCACCGGCTGTCCATATCCCCGTAGTGGGGTCCTTCACCCACAGGTTTCCGCCTAGATGGCCTCGACCATGTCCGTCGGCCCTTCCCATGGTTCGCCCCTGCATGGTGTGGATCTCCTCTTCCGCATAAACTGCATGGGCAGTCGTAGTGGTCGGTGGATCCTGGGCGGCATGGGACATCTGTACCGTCAGGCTCCTCAGGTCCGTGGTTGCGTGCTCTTCCCGCATGGACCCAGCCGGTGCCGTATTCTCCCCGAGCATTATGGATTCGCTGAACATGGGAACAAACGGCAGCGCACCCGGGTCAACGCGCGGAGGCGCGTATGGTGCCTCTGCAGGGCCGACCATGGGTTTCTCCATCGCGCTCCTGAGGATCTTAACCCGCTCCACCAGCTCTGCCGTTGCCGGCCTTGCCGGGAGCTCCGGACCCGAGGCGAGGGGTTGTAACTCCTCTAGCCTTTTCAGTCGTCCCGACATGTCCTCCACCAGGTGGAGGAGGCTGTCCACCACTCGCTGCTGCTTCTGCAGGGCCATCTCCAGCTTCTCCCGATACCGTTCCTGCTCCGCTCGCAGCTCCGCCAAGTCTCTCTCCGCTTCCGACTGGTCATCCAGGATCGCCGCGATGTCCTCCTCTAGGCCGTCCTTCTGGTTGTCCAGGCGGTCGAGGTGCTGCACGATGGCGTCCATCCCCATCTTTGGGTACTTGCCGATGAGGAAGGATACGTGCTCGCAGTGGCACTCAACGTGCTTTCCACCTGATCCGGCGCATCCCACGGTTCCCGGCGCCTCGGACTCCTCCGCCATGAGTGTGTCGCCCATGTTATCCCGCTTTGGCTCCGTGTGCCGGGCCACAGGCACCGTTCTGGCTCTGGTAGGCCTCTCCAACGCCTCGGCATCATGCTCCAGGCTGGGTTCGGGGGCTGTGTGCGCCCTTGTGGGCCGTCTGGTCATCTCCTCCGACTCCGAAGGGAAAGCGGTCCGATAACCATCGGAATGCCCCTCGGAATCTGCAGCTGACCACAGCCTGACCGGGCTGGGATCCGTCTCCATCGCCCTGGCTTTCGACGCGGGTTTTGGGGACCGGCGCTTCCGGTAGCGCCGGGCCCTGCTGTTGCTGCCAGTCTCCTCCAACTCCTCCTCAGCGGAGCGGAGATTGCAAGCCTTGCGGCATTGCCTTTCACACATGGAGGCCAGGTCCTCCATGTCTAGCCCATGTCCTACAAGGGCTCTCCGTGCTGAGCATCTTCGCTCTTCTCGGGCTTCCAAGTCCGGCGTTGACTCCACGGACTCCACGATCTGCACCCGGGGCGTCCTTGGGCAGGGCTCATGAGGGCCCAAGTCCCCGGTGCGGCGGTAGGGGGCAGGTAATCCTCTGCTACCATAAAGAAGGTCCCTACCAGGACCGGCCCCTGCTGTACCCCTTCCACCATTTCCTGTCACTCCTATGGTCTTGCTTCTCACCAGGTTCTGCATGATCTTGCCCTATCCTGCACAATTTCCCACAAAAAATAGTAAAATATGGCTCCTTCACACAAATCCTGATCCCTTGCAATAACCAACTCCCAAGTACAATAGCTCAAATCCAAATAATCCACACTGAGGGCTTCCAAGGGTGTTTGAGGTCCCGCGTTGACACTCAACAACTCCTTTCAACACGCCGGTCGTCTCACGGTGCACACGGAGACACGGGCGTTGGGCATGTACATAGAATTGCACCAAAACCAATAAAGAAGCCCTGAAATTGGCATATGAACACAAATCAAGCAAAATTGGGGAAAGATGGAAACATACACAATCACAGCCATAGACCCCTGATTCCCTGGACTCAAGACCTTCCCTTGACTCGCCAACTTGATGCCCTGAACCAAGTCAAATAAGATGGCTAAATGCCATGTGTCAAAGGTCACTACACAAACCCCAAAAATGTGTTCACTCCCAAGCTTCTAAATCCTAGCCCAATAGGGGAGGTGGCGTGTCATGGACTAGAGTGGCACTCAGGACCATGCCCTACCCTGACATAACCTTGGTTGGACTTGGAGTTGATTGGGCTTGGAGAATTGCCCCATGAAGAAGACCTCACAACATAGCAAAATTAGGCAAATCACACCATAGTGGCAAAAATTCAATTATATACTCAAAAATGCATACGGCAAATATTCAAATGCTCCATGCATGTGTCAAACCGGAAAGTAATATACAAGGGTGATTGAGACGAAAGTACCATGCCCAAGAATATCCCAACATTGGCTCCCAAACCCCTCCGGATATATACATGCCATGCTTCACAAGTCAACTCACGAATTTCAGACCTAATTTTGTGAGGCCTCGTGTGCCACGCCAAAGTGACCACGTGATCCAGCATATGGTGAGGTGCAACACCGAAGCATATGCCAACATATAAGCAACATACCATAGTTCACAGATCTCTAGGCACTTTACTGTTAGCCGACCAGTTGAGCACATAAAATACAAAATGAGCATAAAATGAGGTCAAAAACATGCAAATGTTGCTAAATTCAAGATAATCACAATAGTATATAACTTCGCTCACCCATGGTATCAACATATGGTTCAAAACACAATTGCTTGGGAACATTTGCGAACAATCCCCCCACTTGAATCCCCACATGGACGCATAGAGACACCTTCCAACCTCCTCCCCATACGCACCATGAAAATGAAAAAATTAATTTTTGAATGTTCTTAACCGCATCAACTTATTCTGGGGCTGACGTCCCCCAACGAAAGTATTTACAACGACATATTACGATATGTACATGGTTGCCCTGATGGTGCGGTTAGATGAACGCTGATTTACCCTGTGGGGGGGGGGGGGTTCAGGAGGGGGCAGGGGGCAGAAGGGGTCGAGAGGAGGAGACAGAGGGTCGCTGGATGGGCGGAGAAAATTTCGGATGTCCTCGGAGGCGTTAGAGTGGGGGGGGGCAGGGGCAGACCGACCTGGGCACCTAGTAGCGGTGGGCCTAGAGGGGAGAGGTAGGCGTGTTTGACGGTAGCGTGACTTGGAGCGTGGGGGTGGGAGAGGGGGAGTGGTCTCGGCGCGCTTTGGGGGCGCCCAAACGATTGTGGTCTGATCGGTTTGTGGTGATCGGTGGCGTTTTTGTGGTGGCCGTGGGCGTGAGTGCTGAGGAGGGCAGGGAATGGCCGAGGGGGGGGGGGCCCGTGGTGCGGATGCGCGGCTGGACGGGCGCTTGGAGTTTTTTGGCGCGCGACGAGTGGCTGGTTGTGCTTTGGCTGACGCTGGGTTGGACGGTTTTTTTGAGGCGTGTTTGGGGAGAGGTGGGGGGTGCTGGTATACGGGGCGGGTCCGAGGGGGCATGTGGACGGAGGTACTGAATGCACCGTGCGAGACCGAGAAGCGGTTGAGAGGGTCGGAGGGGTGGGCCCAAAGTATTGGGTCCCAAGGGAGAGGATTCGAACACAGCTAGTCATGTGCTCGGTGGACAGCCTTGTCCAGGTGCTTTACGCGTTCCTCCAGGGCTAGGCCAAGCATGGCCCTGTGCTCGGCGCGAGTGGAGACCGGGATTGCCTTGGAGAGGCAGGACCATAGGGACGTAGGTACCAGAGTTCTCATGAAGTTCCTGCGGTCAGCCTTTCAAGGTCCAGAGAGCCACCAGTGCAGGACAATGGGGCTGACAAGGGGCCCCCAGGAAGAGACGTAAGCCTGGACGTGCTGGTCTAACGCGTTGCAGAAGGCCAGGCAGGATAGAGGGTCCAAGGGATGGTGCTGTCCGCACCTGGAACAGTGGTAGTCGTGAAGCATATTGCTCCACTGGTAACCCTGCACATTGTAGCACCCGGACGCCAGTTTGAAAAACAAGGACAAAAACCAGGAAGCTTTATTGTACAGGCTGAAGCTGGGGCCGACCGCTATGTTGTTATGGGAATGCTGCGGCAACAGGTGGCGGAATTGCTGCACCTTAAACTTGTGCAGGACGGGCAGGTGGTCTACCGCCACTGAACCCGGGGGGGGGGGGGGTCTCGGGTAAAAATCAGGCTGTGAGCTGTCCATTTAGAGAAATGGTCGCAGATTTCGTTGCCAATAAAATTGGCGTGACCTTTATTCCACATGATGTGGAGGGGATTGGTGATGAGAAGTAGGGCGCTGTGTACGGCGACGGTCCATGTGTCGTCTTGGAACGGGCTGGGCCTATAGACTGGGCATTTCTGAAGGGTGGACACCACCTGTTCGTTGTCAATCAACAAACATACTTCGTATTGGGAAAGTTCCCTGTGGATCCAGCGAAGGGCTGCTACCGCCCCCTAGAACTCCGAACCCAGAGAGGAGGGATGCGATGAGGATAGGCACAGGACACTGGCTGTGCCGTCGGGTAGAAAGGCCGTGACGGCGGCCGCATGGCCAGACTCACCGGAGGAGTCATGGGAATATAGCCACATCCGCTGTAGGCCGGGGGCCGGCGGCCTGGTTAGTGCCTTCGCGGCATCGTGGCATCCCCACTCGTGGAGAGACTTCTTCTCTAGGTAGTGTTGTGCCTGCAGAGCAAAGAGATGGCCGTGTTGGCTCATTCCCCGTGCGTGTGCGTTGTACGGTGGCGCTGGGGGTTCAGGGATGGTCTCTTGAGGGCGCAAAAATTCAGGGACTAGCTGGAAGTGAGATGGGCGGGAGTAATCCATGACGGCGTGGCATGGCATGTGCAAGGTGTAGGACGTGTGGGTATCCACCGGGTAGACCCCGTCGTGGAACGAGACGTTGGCCCATTTGGAGGAGGCCTCGGTCACTCTTCCTGTGGCCTGTCCTGATTTGAACCTAACGGTTAGCTGGGTACAAGGCGTTAGATCCGGAACAGCAGTGGGTCTCCGCGGGCCTATGCTGTGGAAAGATATGCCTAGGGCATGGATGGAGTCCATGAAAGAGTTTTGCACCAGATCCGAGGCCCTTTGGTTCGAGCTGAGTAAAGACTGGACGTACAGGGGCCCAACTGACTTTGCGGCGAGGCAACAAAGGGCCCGTAATCCATAGTTCACAGTGGCAACGTGGACGCTGTGCGGTAGAAATTTCATTCCCAACCCTCCCTTTGGGCGAGCCGCGAAACGGTCTTTGGGGGAGACTAGACGTGTGATTCTTCGAGACACAACTCCCGCCCAGATGAGTGACTGAAGCTTTTCGCGCTAGTTGGGGGAAAGAGAGTGGGTGATTAAGCGGTAGGCGAGTGCTGGGACCAGCTGAGAGTTCGTCAGGCGGACCTTCTCACTAAGTGTAAGAGGCAAGGGAGAGAGTCGGGCACAATAACTCTGGATCTCCGCCTTGTGCATGTGAAACAGGCCCCTTGCTTGGTGGCAAGTAAAAAGATAAACCCCCAGGTATTTATAGCATGTGTGCGGGCGACCCGTTTTTTTGTTGTACGTAAGGATTTCCGAGCCCCTCGGCGTCAGAAACTCTTTTTGGGGGGCTTTGCCATTGGCGTGGACTTTGGTTTTGGACACATTCATGTCCAGACCCCAGTCCCTGGCTGGCCCAACGAAGTAGTTGAGACTGTTTTGGATGTAGACGACGTCCTCACTTCTGATCAGGATGTCGTCGATGTAAGCGTGGTGGCTGGTGCGGGCATTTGTCAGGGGGGGGGGGCACAGTGGCAAAAAAATGGTGGAAGAGGGAGTTGAGATAGAGAATGAAGAGTAGGGGGGAGAGGGGAAATCCTTGTCGGAGGCCTCTGGTTTGGAGGTAAGCGTGGGGAGTGCGGCCTTTGATGATGGGGCTGTCTTGAGGGAAGGAGTAAAGTTGCTTTATGAGAGAGTGGAAGTAGAAAATTTTGCCCGTTCGAGGACGGTCCAGAGTGTGCGATGGGGCACCGAATTAAAGGCTTTATTGAAATCGATGAACAGCGAGTAGCTCTTCTTCGATTTCGCATAAAGAGCTTTGAGATGATACAGATGATCAGCGCATTGGTGGCCGGGAAGGCCACCGTGCTGGATTTCTGAAAGGATGTCGTGTGCAAAAGCCTGAGCGCGCAGGTGTTTGCAGGCAAAAGTGGCCAAGAGTTTGTAAATACAGTTTAAGAGGGCAATAGGACGGTAGTTTGAGGGGGAGAACGGGTCGCCTATTTTATAAAGTAAACATATTTTCGCGCATAGCCAGTGCGGCGGCAGCGGTGAATGGAGGAAGCGGTTTAAAATGGAGTGGAAAAAGCGTTGAATGGGTTCCGGACAGAGGGCCAGTATGTAGTTGTTTGTTTTGTCCGGTCCCCCGGCTTTTGATGGCTTACTGTGTTTTAAGTGGTTCAGGAACTCCTGCCAGGTCACAGGACGTATGTGGTCGTTCTTGGCAGAAACGGGGCATGTGGGCAAGTGGGACAGGACCTCGTCGACGAAGTCCTGGGGGGGGGGCGTCATCTGGATGCCCTCCAAGATGAAGCAGGGTGTCCCCAAAAACTTTAGCTACATCTGCCGGGTCACTCAGGAGCTCTTTGGTAGCTGGATCTTTGACAACGAGAGGCTCCAGCTCTTTAGAGCAGAGGGTGCGAGCAATAGTGCTTTTCATCTGGAGCCCCCGGACCAGACTACTGTGAAGCTTTCTCTTCGCTTTGGTTTGGTCCGAGGACCGTAAGGTGTTTACCATGGACTGAACTTCCGCAATGTGCTCCGGAAATGCCGGGGAAGAAGGAGGCGGGGGTGAGCGTAATAATTTCCCGAGCTTGCCGTAGTTCTCTTGGTCCTTGCGCTGCGGTTTCGGACGCGTGATTTTGTGGTACGCAGACCCAACCTGCTTAAGGAGAGAATCAGTGGCGGCAATAATCTCTTCCAATGGGGCCCTGGCAGGGGCGTCCTGCAGGTCCTGGCACCAGTCGGAGATAAGCCGTACGCCTTTGGAGAATTGTTGCTTTTCGTCACTAGAAAGCTTCTGAAAAATGCAAGGGGGGAGTGGGGGCTGAGACCGAAGGATCGGGGAGGGGCACTGGAAGACCGCAACCACTAGGTGGTGGTCAGAGATGGTGTAGTCCGTGAGGACCGACGCATCCAGAAGGGGAAAGTGCCACACCAGGCGAGGGGACGCAAAGATGTAGTCTAGTCTTGCTTCGCTGTCCCAGCAGTCGCTTGCGTAGCGGGTATACTGCCTGAGGGAGGGGTGCTCTGACCTGAAAGTGTCCACCAACCTAGATGGGAGGTATTCCACTTCCCCCGGCCACTCATGCAGATCGACAGAGCTGTGCTGGTCAAGTTCGGGATCCAGAACGCAGTTAAAATGACCCCCCAGGATGTGATTGGGATGATCGTTGAAACAAGAAGCAAGAACTCGCTGTATGGTGTCACGGTACGGAGCTGGGGCCCCCGTGCGTACCGGGGAGGAGTAAACTGAGAAGACGTGCAGGGGAGTTGCTTCCGGAAGGGATATTTTGGCACCACAGATAAGGCCGTTGCTGTCTCTGGGTGTTGCTAAATTCAAGATAATCACAATAGTATATAACTGCGCTCACCCATGGTATCAACATATGGTTCAAAACACAATTGCTTGGGAACATTTGCCAACAATCCCCCCACTTGGATCCCCACATGGACGCATAGGGACACCTTCGAGCCTCCTCCCGACACGCATCATAAAAATGGGAAAATTGATAGTGGCGCTTGTGGGTCGCTCCGTAAGCCTTCGCACATGCACTATATGTGCGGTAGACTTAGTCTAGCGCTATGGAGCACACCATTGGGACATGGGCAAAGCCCTTGCCACGTATGACTCCACATATCTCCCTACAAACGGAGATATATAACATGGGCCTGAGCATAGCGAAGCACATACCATCCATATAACACATACCCTTAAAAGTGGCTCCCACCATGGTATGCCATGCCGCTCCATGGACATAAATTCACGTTAAAAATACGTAGGAACCCAAGGAAAGTTTCTATGCAACACCAACACTCGTGCCGTACACTCGAAAGTCGCATTAAAATATTCGGTTGCATGGTCCAAGAGTTATAAATTACTTTCTACCCTCTTGACCATTTTCTCTTGCTACACCGGGCATGTGTACACATCAAAGGCGTTTGACGCTCCCCAAATTAAGTTGAGGCCAAGACCATTCCAGCCCATATCTCAAAATTGGAATTCCTCGCAGTGAGCCGGAGATATGATTTTTCAAAGTGGCCTCACGAATCAATTTTGTTTCGCCTATATCTCCAAGAAAAATGAGGGAGATAACAAAAGGAAGGTTGATTCGTGATCGGGGAAAAATGTACAACCACTCCAAATTCATCATATCCAGTGCGGCGACCTCGAAAAAGAAAATCCGATTCTGAATGTCTGAAAAGATCGGATTGATTTTGCGAGTGTATAACATGAAAATTGCGGAAGCAACGAACCCTTTTCTGATGAAGTTTGACCCTTCATCGGGGTTTTCGCTAAAATATCTGGAAATAACAGTTAACCAATCGGTTACCGCAAAATCGCGAGCCAACTACCACTCGCCGATACATTGACAATCAGAACGGATAGCTGAATAACTACGGAAACATTATGATAAAAAAACCCTGTTGATTCCTGATATTTTGATATATAAATCTCAGCCGGCGACGCCTCGGTATTGAATATGGCCGCTCATAGCTAGAATGGCCAAGGCTATCACACTATCACATCAGGTTAGGTCAGGAGGATGGGAGAGTATGATATCAGCCAATGGCGGCTTGCCGGCCCATAGATACACACCCCAAGTGACCCAAAGATGGCCACGGGGGTCTGAACCGGCTTCACAAGCCTAAAACAAGTGTAAAATGGTGCCTCATGCGCTACATATGCATACAATGTGGAAGGGAAAGATACTTTCGTGGTGCAAATTGCATTGGGGACCATCATGCGACCTCCTTGAGGCAAAAAAGCAAAAAAAGCAAAAAAAGGCACTTGCTAAGAAATACCCATACTCCCTCCAACAAGACGAAACAAGAAAAAACCCGCTTTATGAAAAGGTAGTAACAACTTTTGAGGGGATGTCAACATTAAGAAATGGTGCAGAATGGATTGTGACATTCTGACACACAGCGCCACGAACCGCTGCAAACCCACATCTTGCAAAGGTGGCAATGGCAGCTTTTTCGCCTCAGTGGCCATAAATCTAAATACATCAAAGGGTTCGTCATTACAATGAACTGTCGTTCGTAAAAAAAATCTTTGGCATCTAGGGCAGATTTCCAATTTTACATTGATTATCGAAGAGCGTAAGCTTGAGGTTCCATACCGAGAAACGCTGCGAATATCGGACACTTTGGGGTATATGTATATACATATATATATATATATATATATATATATATATATATATGTATGTATATATATATATATATATACATATATATATATATATATGTATATATATATATATATATATATATATATATATATATATATATATATATATATATATATATATATATATATATATATATATATATATATATATATATATATATATATATATATATATATATATATATATATATATATATATATATATATATATATATATATATATATATATATATATATATATATATATATATATATATATATATATATATATATATATATATATATATATATATATATATATATATATATATATATATATATATATATATATATATATATATATATATATATATATATATATATATATATATATATATATATATATATATATATATATATATATATATATATATATATATATATATATATATATATATATATATATATATATATATATATATATATATATATATATATATATATATATATATATATATATATATATATATATATATATATATATATATATATATATATATATATATATATATATATATATATATATATATATATATATATATATATATATATATATATATATATATATATATATATATATATATATATATATATATATATATATATATATATATATATATATATATATATATATATATATATATATATATATATATATATATATATATATATGTGTGTATGTATGTACATATATATATATATATATATATATATAAATATATATATGATGCGTGGGCTGGCCCGCCCTTTGGCTGCACCAAGTGACCACTGGTACCGGGGTCTACGTGTCTCGTTGGGCAATTCTGAGGCTTGGAAACCATAAAAAGTGGGGGGTTGCGGGTGGACCAGGTGCCCTCGGAATTCGGTTTTGGAGCCACGTAGTCCAAGATACGGCCCAATCTTGGTTTCGGGGTGCTGGTGCACATGGCGCAGTTTTTGGGGCTTTTTGGCGCCTTTTTGGGCCGTTTCTCGGACATATCGTGGAGTTAGAGGGCACCAAAGGTCCCTTGGTCACGAGAAAGTCAAGCCGCACGTGGGGTGTAGCAGCCGTTTGCCTTCGTTTGGCTGTTTTGAACCCTTACTAGGGCTGTTTTGGGCGAAAAATGGCTGTTTTTGGCCCAAAACTGCGCAGATTTGGGAGGGCACCTCCCAACTTGGCGCCACCGCCCCGGGCCGCCACCGGTGAGTTTTTGGCTCAAAACTTGGATTTGGCGAGGCCACCACCTAGGCTCTAGGATGGCTAAGGTAGAGTCAAGCTCGAGGCGATGGAAAGGTGCAGTGGCCAGAACAGAATGGTGACGTGTTGTTGTTGTTGCTTGTTAGCTAAATTTAAGGGGAGAGGGGTGTAGTAATATATATATATATATATATATATATATATATATATATATATATATATATATATATATATATATATATATATATATATATATATATATATATATATATATATATATCCATATATATATATATATATATATATATATATATATATATATATATATATATATATATATATATATATATATATATATATATATATATATATATATATATATATATATATATATATATATATATATATATATATATATATATATATATATATCCTCTAATCTACACCCCTCTCCCAAGCTGAAGTGGCTATTTGATTGACCTGCTCCATAAGAAACGCAAGTGTGTTGCCTACCATGTCCACCAGCTTTGTCGGGCACCTCCGAACGGTTTGCTATGCGGCCCAGGTGTGATCCGACGGTTCGCACCGCCCCTCACCCCAATAGTGGGGAGGGTAGCATCGGCTTGGGTATTCGCAGTTGTATTGCGAACCTCAGGGGGGTAGGCTCCTGAGGCGGGCAAGGAGTTATCTTTACAATAGACACACATATATAGGAGGGGGTCGAAAGGCAAGTGCGGACGTGTGGCCATAGCAACTCGGGGCGGTGGCTTCGGACCACACCGCCATGAAGGTACATCACCCCTCCTCGCTTACACCCCACTTGCACAACCCTTCTCCCTCCCCAAAGAATGATGCGAGCAACGGAGGGGAAGGAAGGGACAGGGACACACAAGGTCGATTTTGTAGGGATGTGCCTAAGACGAAGGGTGGCTACTTGGGACACTTTCTAGGCACCTCCGAACTGTCAGGTATGCGGCCCAGGTGTAGTCCAACGTTTCGCACCGCCCCTAACCCGGAATAGGATTGAGTGTCATCGGCTTGGGTATTCGCAGATAGGGATATTGGGAATCTTAGGGGAGTTGCTCGAGCGGCGATAACGGGGTTAGGGACCACCATGGGGCCAATGGTACACATTACGGTTGCGCTTTCATTTAATCAGAGCAATTGGAAGTGGTGGTGCTAAAAGCATGTAATCATTGGCAGTTTATTGGCAAAAATCCTTACGCGGAGGAACTCCTTGCCAACCAAGAATTGGACTTGGAGAGGAAACGAAGGTAACTCGGTTAAGAGTACACCTGTTTTCCAAGTCCATTCGTGGAGCACCATGTGATGCATTAAGTGTGGCAATCCGATTAATGGGCTAGTCAAACAAATCTTTTGCCGCACCCAACACTTTGAATCTCTCCGTCGCCATTGGGTCGGCCCTGTTCTTGTCGGGATGAAGAAGTAGAGATAAAGCGCGGTATTGCCCCTTTACTGCGGTAGCATCTTGGGCACCCAAGAATTGCAAGGCATGTGCCTTTCGTCGGCGAAGACTGGTGTTCTCATCTGTGATCCGGGTACACCACTCGGTGATTTCTCTCTTCGTTAAAGCCAAATGATCCACCGGGGTACGCTCCGCTCGAGGACATGACCGGGGGGGTTCGCCTGATGGTGTTGCTGGATCTTGGTGTGGTTGAGGGCGTTTGCGACCACCCCGTTGCTCGTTGCCCAATGCACGTTGTCTCTTGGAATGTGGCCCGTTGTTTTGTTGGGATGTCCTTTTTCTTGATGAGCTGTTGTCCTCTCCACGACCTCCTTGGGGTGGATGTGGTTGTGAACGATATGGTGCTTGGCTTGGGGGTTGATGTCGTGCTGGCATGGTAGCTCTTTTGGACTTAGGAAGTCTCCTTGAAGGTTTTGCTGTTGGTGTTGGTGGACTTGGGCGTCTAGGTTTTTGTGGTGTGTTTGGGGTAGGCTTTCTGCTGGCACCTCCTTTTGACTCCGATTTTTTGGAGCGTTGGGCCTGGCGCGTTTGTGATGGATATGGATGAGCCTCGTTGTTGCCTACCGTTGGGTGTGATGGTCCACGGTTGGTGGCTTGTGGAGGGCAGGTCCAATGGTGTTCGCTTGTTTCAGCATCCAATTCAGCATCGGTGATGTCGGGTAGGGCCCCACACTCCGTCATTGCCCAAATGACGGGTTCGTCATACATGGTCAAGGCATCCTCGTATGTGGCGTCTTGGAACGTATGCACTGTGGATCGCAACGTCGTGGAATCCAGTGCCAACATCTGCAGGATGCTTGCACAATATGCCAAGAACCATCATGGGACCTGTCCCGTCAATGTTTTGGCAGTGCACCATTGCATGGCAAGCATCACGACGCGGAACCCACAAGTATCGGAATCAGGTTGGGTTCCGTAATGGTGCCACAGGAAGAACCAGCCAATTTTCTTCAACATGACTCGAAACAGGGCCCCACATTCTGATGAGGCGTCTTTGGAATCGTGAACGACTAGGCTCTTGCAATCCACTTGGACATCTGTGACCAACACGTAGTGGACCCCTATCGTGGAGTTTCGGGATGTTAGCAATAATGGTAGCGCGCATTTTTGTGTACAAATGAGGCTTAGTGTAGGAAAATGCCGCATGAGTTGGGCCAACTGCATGTCGATGATAACAGGTTTCACCGAGCTGGTGCCTGGGGGCAAGAGAACCTCAAGGAGGCATTGGACTGCCGAAGTGGACAGCCACGCACATTCTGCAAGATGGACATTGTGCTCGATGGAATCATTCTTCTCATCCGGCCAATATTCAAAGTCGAAGTGGCAAATACGTGCATCCAAATGGGGGTGGTCACCAATGGAGGACGGAGGCGGAGACACATGCGATTTAGTCGGGTACTGTTTTGGTGGACCCTCAATGTGGTCTTGCCTTCGAAGAATGCGCTCCCGGAAAGTAGCCTTTGTACCACAAGTTGATAGTCCATGAGCCGCACACAAGGTCCGTGACTGAACAACGGACATTTGGCCCAAGACATCGGCACTAAAGACACGTGGCTTGTTGTTGCCATCCAACAACTGCAGCCCAACATTTGGTTGCTGAGATGTGCCATGAGGCCGTCCGAGCGTACGTGGCTGCTCCGTTCCGTCCTCATTGAGGTCGTCAATGTCTAACGACAACCTGTCTCCTTGCAATTGTCTATCAATATAAGACCACCATGGAAATGACACATACTGCAAGATGAGCAACATGTTCACTTTTAAAATGCGGGCATCCAAATTTTGGGGAAAATGAGATTTGGTGTGCCATGAGCGGCATACACACATGATCCCGGCAATGAGAGTGGATGTGAAGGTTCTACGTGGGTAAGGAGGAATGTGCTGAGCGGGCTTTGGTGCCAAAACATTTGTTGCCACAAACCAATTCCACAGCTGCACGTAGTAGGGGTCCACAAGGAATGCTTCACGGCGATGGTTGAGGATAAATAGACCTTGAAGAGAACGTGCCCGTGACAATGCAACATAGGCATGTGCCGCTGCAAAGAAGGTTGCCATATCAATCCACACAATCCGGTACGAGCAGCCTTGCAGTCCGTGAACAGTACATGCATATCCTGCGAGCATCGGAAATTGTAGTATTTTGACCTACACGGATGGCCCGTACACGGGGATTATTTGTTTGAAGCGACAAATAGGGTACACCCTTGTGCGACCAATGGGGCACACAACGATAACATCATTGGACCATCGCTTGATAACAACCATTGTTGAGTTCACCAAACGATTTTGAATACTAACGTTGCGAGTGAGCCGGGCTCGCATACCGGCGGCCACGCAAACCTGTTGTGGGAGCACGCGGCGATGGCGAGAATTGATGTAGTCGCACATAGCTTGATTAGTGGGAGCACCACCCATGTCCACATAGGTGGCGTTGAAGGTCACAATATTAGATCCCAATTGTGCCATGAAGTGGTCGTTCCACCGATGCATGGCATTCCTGCGTCCCACTAGCATGGGGGCATCTTCGAGGTCTTGAAGTGAAACATCATTGTTTGGAGCAATGCGTTGCTGTAGAGTGAGACGATCATCATATGTTTCCTCCCCAATGCGCACACGATTGAGCAAGTCAATGAATTGTTTATCGTCTTGGCGCATGACCTCCGTCAACACAAACGGCACAAAATGGTTCCGGAAGAGGGCACTATCGAAGATGTCGAGATCAACAGCAGGAAGCTGCAATGGGTCGCCAACAAGAAGCATTGTAATTCCTCCGAAAGGATTCCGCTTGTCTCGGCGCACCTTGTGTAGTATGTCATTCAACGTGTGGAGGAGCTTGTTCGACAAAAGTGAGAACTCATCCACAATAATCATGTCGGCATTACGAATCATCCACCAAAGAATTGTTCCCTCCTTGATTTGCCAATCAAGGTCCAAGGACAAAGAAAACAAGCTGTGGATGGTTTGGCCACCAACGTTGAGCGCTGCCACGCCACTAGCACCGCACACGAGTATTGAAAATCCACATGCGCGTAGCTTGGCAATCAATAAACGTACGACATGAGACTTCCCAGTTCCAGCAACTCCTGTGAGAATGGCACATAACTGAGGTCGGCTACCAGCAATGCTAGCCCGACAATGTGTCGATATATCTAGTGCATCCTTCGGTTGTCGTTGTTGAAAGTGTGCCACAAAGATTTCAAAAACCATGCGTTGCCAATGATTCAGAGCATTGACCAAGGTTTCGGCAGCTCCGGGGTCATCGGCATTCATAAACGCCTTCAACTCCTCAGCCAATTGGGGATCCATTTCCGCCTCATCAGCAACCATTGGTTCATCGTCACCGGCCCGATGCTTGTCAAGCTCATCCAAATCGGACATATAATTGTTGAAGAAGGTTGCATCGACTATGTCCTCAGCGCGAAGGACTTCTGCAAGAAGACGCAACCGCTCAACTGAGTAACCTCGAGCCTGGGCGTTGTTCAGTGTTTCTCGTGCTTCTTCCTCATATCCTCGGAATAGCCCACGCAGGATACACTCCTCCATGTAGGTCTTCGACACATTGTCCTTCAAAAAGAATCGCTGTTCGTGGTCTTCTTTCGTGAAGGGCTGGGAGAGGAGAATCTTTTGTAAGAAGTACTTTTCGGCGTCCTCACCGTAGGGAAGGTAGAAATTCCACCTTGGAATGGCAGTGCGCCGGCGCAATCTCCACTTATTGCCCATGTTGTCTCTAATTTCCCGCTCCATGCGCTCTGGAGGGGATGGCCACCAGTACGGGCGCTCTTTGCCATTGTCAGGAGGATCGGCTTTATACCGATCACCGTCTACTGCGTCGTCCGAATCACTAGACGGAGATTCGTTGGCCATATCCTCTGCCGGATTGCTTGCCAAGGCGCTGGCCTCTGAGGGATTGCGCTGTGTACGACGGTAATAGCGGTAGAAGTCAGGGTAGTTCAGTTGCAAACCGTCCGGAAGCTCCAAATAGTAATCGTACCTATCTAGGTACCAAACATCCGTAGACGCGTCATCCTCCGGTAGGTGTTTGCGGCGTTTCAAGCGCTTCAACTTAGGCCATGGATCCGTTGGAATCCATACAACCTCTCTACTACCCCTACATTGATGAATGCCGAGCAGCATCATTCCATTCTCCATGCGTCCCAAAGAACGTAGCTTCAGCAAGCGCTCAACGTCAGTGGCATTTGGTGACAGGTTCATTGGAACAGTCAATGATTTTGCAGCTTTGGTGAGATATTTCGCAAGGTACAACTCCCACCCCAAAGATGTGATCCGTTGCACATTGTTGTGGCATTGCAAACGTACTAGAAGACGACGATTGTAAGGTACCACACAAGCATCTTCTTGTTCCTGTCGGCGGTACAATAGGCGTACACCTTTACTGTCCAACTCCTCCTTATGTTGGGGAACCGTAAACGGATACACTGACTTGCACTCCGTAGATACGCGCCCTTGGCCAATGTTGAAACATTTGTCTGGGTAACACTGGTTCACCATATTGCACTCCCTGTATAAACTCCGTAGATATGAAGTGAATTCCGGATCATAGCCATCACTTTCGCGGGGCATTGTAGCGCAAATGACATCATCCGGGATTGAATCGGGTTGGCACCAAACAACACCATGCAAGTGCACTCGGCCACGCTCTTGGTATTCAAAGCGGAACCAATAATCGCGAACCGTTCCAAATGGACCTCTCTTGCCAATGGCTAAGAACTCACGCTTGAAGATCTCGACCCGCTTGTGAAATGCGACACATGCCTCCATATCGTACCCGTCTTGAATTGGCTTGGTGGGCCTTGTGCCCTCTGGATATCGTCCGGGCCACACCGCACCTGCGCGACAACCCTTCTGCACTGCGGCTTGCAAATCAGCCCAATTGTCATTCATTGTCCAGGTAATGAATAGGTCTGCTTTTCCAAGCTCGCGGTTCATTGCAGTGAGGTCAAGATGCCGTGAGGCCCAATAGGATCGTGTCCCAACTAGCTTGGATGGGACATAAGTTCCATATCGATAGTATGGGTTGAGTTCCGCAGTACCTTGATCAACCCCTTCGCCTTCCAAATTCCGATTCATGGAATCAACACCATCGTGGTACGAAGCACGGGCCTTCTTATGTTCGTGTGCGGGGCGTGCTGATGATTGGCTTGGTTGGCTCGGGGACTGTGTGGATGATTCGGCACCTGGACATGGAGTTGACTGGCTCGGCTGAACAGGTGATTGAGTGGATTGCGAAGAAGATTGTGCGTGATGTGATGAGTGTCGCTTTGGAGGGGGCTTGGGTCCTGCAGAGCTTTTAGCAGCACGCAAATGTTCCGCAGTGATATCCTCTGCGCGATCACCACGTTGCGCTTTGAAATTTTGCTGGTTCCAAATAAGTTGATTCTTCATCTCTTTACTCACTTGGAAGAAGGACCACCATCGGTCACGGCGCCAACGCTCATCCAATGCAAGATACCGGCTACGGTAATACGCTGCACATCCAATTCCACACCCAACCTTGTATCCACCAACTCCACCAGGATACAAATCCGGCCAAACGCACGGTTCCAATTGGGGATCGTTGAAATGCAAATACGTGTCGTTCGCCAATGATTGTGCTGCAGCGGTAACGGTCCCCCCTGCACGTTGAAATGGTGCTCGATGCATGAATCCCACTCTGTCTTGGTGAGGGGCAAAATCGGGAATAATGTTCCGCGGTGCATCACACCCCACTGCTCAAGCCACATACTCGTCTTGTAGATGGTACTCCAGGCGTTTCCCGTACTTATCCTCAAAAAAACGTTGTGTCAACGTCCCGATTGTAGAAGCTGCATTTTGCAAGTAGCGGTACAAAGTTTCATAATGCGCCAAAAACCGGGAATAAAAGGGGTGAATTTTCTTCAGCAACAGCAATGCTTGGTTCATTTGCCGCGTGTTTTGGGCACTATCCTTCGGCTTTTGATAATCGCGCAGCACATCTTCTTCCATGGTCATAAACCCATATAGTGCATTATAATGCTGGCTAGGCTTGCGGGCCACACCAACGGTCCCAATAGCATGGTGCCACTGTCGATGACGCAGATCCACGTGCTTAAGGGTATTTGAATACAAAGCACCCAACGCGATTTGCCGTTTTTGATATTCAGTGAGATTCGCAAGTTTGGTTGGGACCCTGTAATGTGTCGTGCCATCCAGTTCGTACCCATAATTTATAGGATCGTACTTGGCACCATACTTGCTGCAAACGAGGCATGCATACATACGATGTGGCGAATGCCACACCGGCGTATCATACACTTTAAAGGGGCCAATACTCGTGGGATGCAACCGAGGCGGAACGCGAAAAGGTGGTTCTTTGTATTGTACATAGTTTGCAAACAAGTCATTTCGGAACTCGAAGATCGCACTAGTAATCACATCTGTGGTTGGCACCCCAAAGAGGTTGGTGGTACGGACTGCACTATCATCTCGGGAAACAAGAAACTTGTGCGCACCAACCGGGCCCCAAAGCAGTTGACCACATCGATGGCAAAGGGCATCGAACAGCGGCGAGTACAAAACATCCAAGCCATCAAGGCAATACTCTCGGACGGATTTCAAAGAAATGCGAGACGGCAGCTTGTGCTTCCCGCGGAAAAGCTCGTTCTTAGCGGCACCAACAACCCCCGGCGATCGGGGATGTGAGGCTTTGGCATGTTGCTTTTCAGGCGTATTGCCGTGTCCACCAACAATACCTTTATCGCGTTGCGCCTCGGGCGTGTTCCTTGCACCCCCTGTATAGCCCTTGGCGGCTTGTGCTTGTGGCGTGTTCCTGGCACCCTTAGCGGCTTGTGCTTGTGGCGTGTTCTTGGCACCCTTAGCGGCTTGTGCTTGTGGCGTGTTCTTGGCACCCTTAGCGGCTTGTGCTTGTGGCGTGTTCCTCACACCCCCGGTAGATCCCTTGGCGGCTTGTGCTTGTGGTGTGTTCTTGGCACCCTTAGCGGCTTGTGCTTGTGGCGTGTTCCTCACACCCCCGGTAGATCGCTTGGCGGCTTGTGCTTGTGGCGTGTTGAAATTTGCCATGGATGACGATTGAACTCCACGCTCCACCCGCTTTTTGAGCCGGTTCCTCAGTTTGTTGCGTAGACTGGCATGGCGACGGCGAATGGTGCGCGGCGCAACTTCGGGATGCCGCGCAATGAAGTCCCCAGAGGCGAAGTCAAGGTCGGCCTCCAGGCATTGTTGCAACTCTTGTTCCCCGCAGTCAGACATGGATGATATGAACGTAACTCAGTTAAGAGTACACCCATATTCCAAATCCAACCGCAAAGAACAGAGCACACAATGGGGAAAAGGGACCTTGAGAGGAAGGAATACAGGAAGACGCAAAAACATTGCTACATTGCACGCCTGCTACATTGCACGCCTCACGCCTGGCAAGATCCCATGATCCCATGATCCCAGAATTATTACCTACTATGGTACCCGGTTGCATAATCCACGATCCCATGATCCCAAAACCATTACCTACCATGGTCATGTGCAACACGTGCGTGATACTATGCAACACGTCCGTTCATTATCTAGGCTACTTAACATGAAAGTACGAGCACGAAATATGCGTGTGGGCAGCATTGTCGCAACTCTTGTTCCCAGGAGTCAGATATGGATGGTATGAACGCAACTGGGTTAAGAGTACACGTATATCCCCAATGCAATCGCAAAGAACACAAAACAGAATGCAAAAATGGGTATGGGATGCAAGAAGCTAGTGCACAAGTTCAGCACGCAACAAACGACTTTTGTATAGCGCCTCGTCTTGCGGAATCTGGCGCTCATAGCATGGACGGTTTGATCACCATGGCCGGTTTGATGAAAGAACCTAGTGCACAAGTTCAGCACGCAACAAACGACTTTTGTATAGCGCCTCGTCTTGCGGAATCTGGCGCTCACGGCATGGACGGTTTGATGACCATGGACGGTTTGATGAAAGAACCTAGCGCACAACTCCAGCACGCAACAAACGACTTTTGTATAGCGCCTCGTCTTGCGGAATCTGGCGCTCATTGCATGGACGGTTTGATCACCATGGCCGGTTTGATGAAAGAACCTAGTGCACAAGTTCAGCACGCAACAAACGACTTTTGTATAGCGGCTCGTCTTGCGGAATCCGGCGCTCACAGCATGGACGGTTTGATCACCATGGACAGTTTGATGAAAGAACCTAGTGCACAAGTTCAGCACGCAACAAACGACTTTTGTATAGCGCCTCGTCTTGCGGAATCTGGCGCTCACAGCATGAACGGCTTGATGACCATGGACAGTTTGATGAAAGAACCTTGTGCACAAGTTCAACACGCAACAAACGACTTTTGTATAGGGCCTCGTCTTGCGGAATCTGGCGCTCACAGCATGGACACTTCATTTTCAAGGCAATTTCCAATAATTGCAGGTCCAACACGGGTGTCAGAGTGGATCATCAGCACGCAACAAACGTCTTTTGTATAGCGCCTCGTCTTGCGGAATCTGGCGCTCACAGCATGGACGGTTTGATCACCATGGACGGTTTGATGAAGAAACCTAGTGAATCTGGCGCTCACAGTATGGACACTTCGTTTTCAAGGCAATTTCCAATAATTGCAGGTCCAACACGGGTGTGAGAGTGGATCATCAGCACGCAACAAAGGACTTTTGTATAGCGCCTCGTGTTGCGGAATCTGGCGCTCACAGCATGGACGGTTTGATGACCATGGACGGTTTGATGAAAGAACCTAGTGCACAACTCCAGCACGCCACAAACGACTTTTGTATAGCGCCTCGTCTTGCGGAATCTGGCGCTCATAGCATGGACGGTTTGATCACCATGGCCGGTTTGATGAAAGAACCTAGTGCACAAGTTCAGCACGCAACAAACGACTTTTGTATAGCGGCTCGTCTTGCAGAATCCGGCGCTCACAGCATGGACGGTTTGATCACCATGGACGGTTTGATGAAAGAACCTAGTGCACAAGTTCAGCACGCAACAAACGACTTTTGTATAGCGCCTCGTCTTGCGGAATCTGCACTCACAGCATGGACGGTTTGATCACCATGGACGGTTTGATGAAAAAACCTAGTGCACAACTTCAGCACGCAACAAACGACTTTTGTATAGGGCCTCGTCTTGCGGAATCTGGCGCTCACAGCATGGACACTTCATTTTCAAGGCAATTTCCAATAATTGCAGGTCCAACACGGGTGTCAGAGTGGATCATCAGCACGCAACAAACGTCTTTTGTATAGCGCCTCGTCTTGCGGAATCTGGCGCTCACAGCATGGACGGTTTGATCACCATGGACGGTTTGATGAAGAAACCTAGTGAATCTGGCGCTCACAGTATGGACACTTCGTTTTCAAGGCAATTTCCAATAATTGCAGGTCCAACACGGGTGTGAGAGTGGATCATCAGCACGCAACAAAGGACTTTTGTATAGCGCCTCGTGTTGCGGAATCTGGCGCTCACAGCATGGACGGTTTGATGACCATGGACGGTTTGATGAAAGAACCTAGTGCACAACTCCAGCACGCCACAAACGACTTTTGTATAGCGCCTCGTCTTGCGGAATCTGGCGCTCATAGCATGGACGGTTTGATCACCATGGCCGGTTTGATGAAAGAACCTAGTGCACAAGTTCAGCACGCAACAAACGACTTTTGTATAGCGGCTCGTCTTGCAGAATCCGGCGCTCACAGCATGGACGGTTTGATCACCATGGACGGTTTGATGAAAGAACCTAGTGCACAAGTTCAGCACGCAACAAACGACTTTTGTATAGCGCCTCGTCTTGCGGAATCTGCACTCACAGCATGGACGGTTTGATCACCATGGACGGTTTGATGAAAAAACCTAGTGCACAACTTCAGCACGCAACAAACGACTTTTGTATAGCGCCTCGTCTTGCGGAATCTGGCGCTCACAACATGGACACTTCATTTTCAAGGCAATTTCCAATAATTGCAGGTCCAACACGGGTGTGAGAGTGCATCATCAGCACGCAACAAACGACTTTTGTATAGCGCCTCGTCTTGCGGAATCTGGCGCTCACAGCATGAACGGCTTGATGACCATGGACGGTTTGATGAAAGAACCTTGTGCAGAGCTTCAGCACGCAACAAACGACTTTTGTATAGCGCCTCGTCTTGCGGAATCTGGCGCACACAACATGGACAATTCATTTCCAACGGATTTTCGAATAATTACAGGTCCAACGCGGGTGTGGGAGTGGATCATCAGCACGCAACAAACCACTTTTGTATAGCGCCTCGTCTTGCGGAATCTGGCGCTCACAGGATGGCCAAAGTAGAGTCGAGCCCAAGGCGATGGGAAGGGGCAAAAAAGAAATGGCGGTGTGCTTGCTTTCAAGGCATTTTGGGATTTTCCGCGGGTCAAAATGCGTTACCACCGGCCTAAAATGCACTAAAAACATTTGTTTGAGCATCCAAAATGGTCCGGGATCACTTTTGGAAAAACGCGTTTTTGACACATTTTGGACTCATTTTAGGTCCCAAAACGGCCCATTTTTAAGGCATTTTGGGATTTTCTATGGCCCAAAACGCATCACCACGGGCTCAAAACGGCGTAAAAACACTTGTTTCAGCAACCCAAGTGGTCTAGGAACAACTTTGGAAAAATGTATTTTTTTCTCTCCGGGGACCCTGGTGGACCCACCGTTGGCCCGAACCGTCCCCGGGCCGGGCTGCCCTCCGGCTCCACCAAGTGACCACTGATACGGGGGTCTAGGTGGCTTGTTGGGCAATTCCGAGGGGTGGAAACCACAAAAAGTGGGGGATTGCGGGTGGACTAGGTGCCCTCGGAATTTAGAATTGAGCCACGTAGCCCAAGATACGGCCCGTGCTTAGTTTCAAGGTGTTGGTGCACATTGCGCGGATTTTGGGGCTTTTTGGTGCCTTTTTGGGTTGTTTCTGGAGCATATCGTGGAGTTGAAGGGCACTAGAGGGCTCTTTGACACGGTGAAGTCAAGCCTGACATGTAGTGTAGCCACGGTTTCCCTTCGTTTGCGCGTTTCGCCCGGGTTTGGGGGCTATTTCGGGCGAGAAATGGCTGTTTTTGGCCCAAAGCTGCGCAGATTTGGGGGGGCACCTCCCAACTTGGCGCCCACGCCCCGGGCCGCCACCGGTGAGTTTCTGGCTCAAAACTTGGATTTGGCAAGGGCACCACCTAGGCTCTGCGATGGCTAAAGTAGAGCCAAGCCCGAGGCGTTCGGAAGGTGCAATGGCCAAAACAGAATGGTGACGTGCTTGTTGCTTGTTGTTGTTGCTTGTTAGCTAAATTTAAGGGCAGAGGGGTGTAGTTATATATATATATATATATATATATATATATATATATATATATATATATACACCCCTCTCCCCTTAAATTTAGCTAACAACAAGCAACAACAAGCAACAATAACACATCTCCTTGCTATTTTGGCCATTGCTCGGTCCCAACGCTTCGAATCCTTTGTCCATGTCACCATCTTGAGGTCTAGGTCATGGCCTTGCCAAATCCAAGTTTTGAGCCACAAACTCACCGGTGGCGGCCCGGGGCGGTGGCGCCAAGTAAGGAGGTGCCCCCCCAAATGTGCGCAGTTTTGGGCCAAAAACAGCCATTTTTTCGCCCAAAACAGTCCTAGTAAGGGTTCAAAACAGCCAAACGAAGGCAAACGGCTGCTACAATACACATGCGGCTTGACATTCTCGTGACCAAGGGACCTTTGGTGCCCTCTAACTCCACGATATGTTCGAGAAACGGCCCAAAAAGGCGCCAAAAAGCCCCAAACACTGCGCAATGTGCACCAGCACCCCGAAAACCAAGAACGAAGAAGGTCCCTACCAGGACCGGCCCCCGCTGTGCCCCTTCCGCCTGTCACCCCTGCTGACTTGCTCCGGATCAACGATTGCATTTCTCAAAATCCTCAAAATCCAAGGTCCAAATCCAAAAATATAGAAAAGGTAATCCTCCTTCAACCCTGAACAGCAACCAGATCCCACAAGTATAGCAATAACCCAATTCACAATCCAAATCAGGCTGCGGGCTTTCGTTCAGCACACCGGTACTCCCACGGTGGCGGGCATGTACAAGAATTGCACCAAGGAAGAAAGCCCTGAAATTGGCATATGAACACAAATAAGGCAAAGTTGGGGACAGATGGAACCTTACACAATCACAGCCATAGACCCCTCATTCCCTGGACTCAAGACCTTCCCTTGACTCATCAACATGATGCCCTGAACCCAGTCCAATAAGATGGTTAAATGCCATATATCAAAAGTCACTACATACACCCCAAAAATGTGTTCACTCCCAAGCCTCTAAATCCTAGCCCAATAGGGAAGGTGGCGTATCATGGCCTAGAGTGGCACTCAGGACCATGCCCTACCCTGACATAACCTTGGTTGGACTTGGAGTCGAATGGGCTTAGAGAAATGACTTATGAGTTTGAACTCATAACATGCCAAAAAACTGCCAATTCACACCATATTGGCCATATATCACATATATGCTCAAAATTGAAGTTACTACTTATCCGAAGGCTCCAAGCATGCATGGAATCGAAGTCTACTATTCATGGAGGATAGAGACCAAAGGCCAATGCCCATGTACATCCCCATTTTACCCTCGAAACCCTTTCGGATATGGGCGCCACGCACTGCCCAAGTCAGCCCATGATCTTGAGACCAATTCTTGAAATTCTTCGTGCGCCAAGCCAAATGGAGTACACGATCCGGCATATGGTGGTGTTCAACTCCAAAGCATATGCCAACATATGAACAACATACCATGGTTCGACTCTCCATAGGCTTCTTGCTGTTAGCTGACCAGGTGAGTACACAAAACGCAAAAATGAGCAAAAATTGAGGTCAAAAACATGAAAATATGACCAAATACAAAGTTGTCATGATAGTACATCTCTATGCTCACCCATGATATCCGCTCATGGTTCAATACACAAATGATTGGAACCATTTGCGAACAATTTCCCCACTTGGATCCCCAATCGGGCGCATGGAGATACCTTCGCCACTAATATCTACATGCCCCATGAAAATGGGAGTGCACCCATGGATCTCTTTGTCAAACATACCATGAGCAATACATACGCGGTAGACTTGGTCTAGCGCTTTGAATTCCACAATTGGGACATGGGCAAGGCCCTTGTCACGTATGGCTCCCCATCTCTTCGGCCACACGAAGATATATAACATGGGCGTGAGCATATCAAGACATATACCATGCATACAACACATACCCTCAAAATATGGCTCCCACCATGATATGCCATGTCCCTCCATTGACATAACTTCACGTTAAAAATACGTAGGAACCCAAGGAAAGTTGCTATGCAACCCCAACACTCATGCGGCACACTCGAAAGTCGCATTAAAATATTCGATTGCACGGTCCAAGAGTTATATATCACTTTATACCCTCTTGACCCTTTTCCCTTGCTACACCGGGCATGTGTGCGCACCAAAGGCGTTTGATGCTTCCTAAATTAACTTGAGACCAAGGCGGTTCCAACCCAATTCTCCTTATTCTCTTTCCTCACACTCGCGCGTAGATATGGCTCTTCAAAGTGGTCCCACGATTCACTTTTGTTTCCCTTATAACTCCAAGTCAAATGGGTGGCAAGTATAAGGGAAACCTGATTCAGGCATAGGGAAAGGCGTACGACCACTCGATGAAGTCCAAATCAAGTGCGGCGATGTCGAAGTCGAAAATCCGATTTCGACATCGCGAAAAATTCGGATTAAAACTTCGAGTGCTTATTTAGAGAATTGCGGAAGCAACGAACCCTTTGCTGATGGAATCTGACCCTTCAACGGAATATCCGCCAAAATATCTGGAAATAACAGTTAACCAATCGGTTAACGCAAAATCGCGAGCCAACTGACAGTCGCCGATACATTGACTATCAGAACGAAAGGCTGAAAAATCACGGAAACATTATGATAAGAAAACCCTGTTGATTCCTGATATTCCGATATATAAATCTCCGCTGGCGGCGCCTCGGTACTGAATGTTGCCGCTCATAGCCGCAATGACCAAACCTATCACACTATCACATCGGGTTAGGTCAGGTGGATGGGAGAGTATGATATCAGCCATTGGCGGCTTGCCGGCACATAGATACACACCCCAAGTGACCCCAAGATGGCCACGGGGGTCCGAACCGGCTTCACCCCCCTTCTCAGAGCGTTGTATCCGCTCGGAAACCAATGAAGAGAGGACGGGAGGACCCCAATGGGCTCCAACCCCCCCCTCCATGTCCCAAGGACACATGGAGGCCCCACACACGTCGTAGGCGTCCCCCATGCCCCAAGGGAGGGGTGAGGACACTGATAATCAGCGCCCTACGCCTTATCCGGTCTCCTCTTGATCTACAACATGGACCAAGGGGATCAAAGATAGAAAAACGTCGTCGGTCGACCTAAATAAGTATACCACAATGCAATATATATGTGGAGATCGAGTGAAGGGGGTATATGGCCGATCAAGGCCGAAAAATCCCCGGATGAACGCCCTCACTTGTCTCCCCATTCACAGAAACAAACAAAATGCCAAGGGGGATCCATTATGGTGCTACAGCAGCTACCAAGTGGACCAATACGTCCTTGACATCCAAAGAAATACCCTTTTTCTTTAGGTAGTCCATCCAGACCGTGGTGTACCTCGGCACAAAACTGCTCGGGGTTCCCACGAGTCCCTGGATGCGGCGAATCCTTTCCAACGGACTTTGTAAAGCCTTCCCCCAGGCGTCCCCGGGTCCGGCTTGTCCGCCAGGATCTTCTCCGCGGTGAAATCGTCGTCCTCACCCTCGTCGTCCGAGTCCACATCGCCGGCCGTGAACTCGAAGGTGACGGGACGTCCGCTGGGGTCTGGTGCTCGGGGACGAAGCTGGGTATGGTCGCGGTCCAGGATCTTGTTATCCGCCACACGAACCGCATACACATCCTGCCCGACCTTCCGCACGATTACCCCCGGCACATACCAAGATGCCTGCCGATGCCTGGACAGGACATCCTTGTGGTGCCGCTCCACCCACACGGTGTCTTGGAGAGCATACTTCTGGACTTTTCCCTGCTTGAAGTACTTGGCCCTCTTGTCATGCTCGTCCTGTAGTGCCTTGCACACCTTGGCCGCCGTGTCGTCCGCCTCAGACATCATAGCGTTCGCATCCCGTGCCACTTTGCCATGGTTCATCCACGGGAGAGTGCGTGACACTCGATCCCGTAGGAACAGGATGCGATGGGGCGACAGCCCGGTGGGTCCCGGAAGGTCATGGTACGCTTGGAGCACTCTCCACAGCGAATTGTACCAGTTCCGGCCCGGCTCGTCGATGTGCAACTGGCGGAACTTCTCGAACATCTGCCGCCCGGCCACCTCAGCCCGGCCATTCGACCGGCTGTGGTATGCCACTGTCTTGGCATGCCGAATCCCCATGTGCTTGCACATCGTCTTGAACCACGTCCCCACGAATTGACTGCCCCGATCGCTGCAGATGACAGCTGGGACATCGAAAATCGTCAGCCAATGCCTGATCATGGCATTAGCGACGGTCTTGGCCTGCAGCCCCACTCCATGCTTGTCCTTCTTGTCCTTCTTCTTGGACTTCTTGCCAGGGACTGCCACGATGTACCCACTGTGCCTATCCACCGCCAGGATGACACAGTCGTAGGTCTCTCCTTCCACGGTGACCTCAGGCATGGCGAATACATCCATGGCTACGGACCTCATAGGGGCCTCCGGTATAGCCGTATACACCGGGTTGCCCGCTGTGGAGTGGTTGGGGCTCTTCGTGGCCCGACACACGGCACAGTCGCTGCAGTACCTATCCAGGATGGCGTAGTACCCAGGAGGGAACTTGAAACGCCACTCGAGGTCCTGCTGCATCTTGTCTCGGCCAGGGTGCATGAGCTGGGCGTTGTGCCAATGGTCAATGAGCTCCTCCACTCGGTTCTCGGGCACCAGGAGCTTGTCCTTGAGGAACTGAAGCGTCCGACGGGGCGCTCACGGCATTCCAGTACTTGCTCCAGTGCTCGGATGCCGCGTAGTCATCCGACCAGTCCTCTGTGAGCACCGACTTGACTAGCTCAACAGGGGCCACCATCCACTGCTCGAGGGTTTCTTCCCGAATAGCTTGGACGCGGGCGCCCCGGAACTTGGCCAGGTCTGTACGGTTTGCCATCACCACAAAACACTTGACCCCCTCTTGCTCCATGACCTTCTCCATCTCGATGATGCGCTTGGCCTCCTCGGTCTCCTCGGCGTCGCCATGGCTGGATATATCCATCCACGCCTTGCCCGCGGGGTAGGCCCAGCGACTGAGGCAATCTGCCACAGTGTTGTCCTTCCCCGGGACGTACACGACGCTGAGGTCGAACTTGGCGAACGTCTCGTGCCATCGGGCCCTCCTAGCCGCTGGTCCCGAGGGGGTGTCGACATGCTCCTTGTGCCAGCTCTGTAGGGACTGGTGGTCCGTGCAAACCACCACCGGTTGCAATCCGATGTGGCCAGACCACTTCCTGAGCGCACATACAATGGCGTATGTCTCCTTCTCCCTCGCGGTCCATGTTCGGCGTTGGCCCTCGGCCAGGATCCTGCTCCAAAACGCCACGGGAACGTGAGTCCCGTCGTCCCGGACTTGCTCGAGGACTGCCCCCACGGCATAGTCCGAGGCGTCTGTCCGTAGCACGAATCCCTTGTCCGGGTCCACCAGGAACAGCCCCAACTGCCCCAGGAGTCGCTCCTTCAGGCTGTTGAACGCATCCTCAGTTTCAGGGGTCCAGGCAAGCTTCTTCTTGCTCCCCTTCCGACCATCGAACTTGCCCACCTGCAACATCTTGTGCAGCGGCCCCGACAGTTCTGCATACATCTGGACATAGCCCGAATAGTAATTGCAGAACCCCATGAAGGATCGGAGTTCGCTGATGGTCTGGGGCTTTTCCCAGTGGTGCAGGGACGCCAGCTTCCCAGGCATGGGACGGCGTTGCCCGTGACCAACCACATGACCCGCGAACTCCACTTCCTTCACGAAGAGTGAGGCTTTGGTGGGCTTGCACACCATGTTGTGCTTGTCCAACTCGCTGAGCACTCGGCGCAGATCCTTCTCATGCGCTTCGATGAGCTCGTCCTCAGTCATGTTCTCCGTGCCGGACCCGATGATGATGTCATCCACGAAGGGATCGGCACAGTCCCGGACAGGACCGAGTAGGTCCTCCATCATGCGCTGGAAAGCGGCGTTGCCATTCTTGGCGCCCATAGGCACCACTTTCCACTGCATGGGCCCCAGCGGCGTCGACATCGCTGTGCAGGGCCTGGAGTCCGGGTGTAGCGGCATCTGGTGATAGCCGTGTTTCAGGTCTAACACCGTGAAAATCCGCTTTTTCTGTTGCTTTTGGAGGATGGAGTCGATCAGGGGAAGCGAGTACGAGTCGTGCTCAGTCTGCTCGTTCAAACCTCTGTAATCAACCACCAACCTCCATTCGCCCTTCTCCTTCTTGGGCACGATGAAGGCTGGGCTGGCCCATTCACTGTCGGAGGGTTCGATCCATCCCCGCTCAATGAACTCGGCCAACAGCTTCTTCATGGCCTCGGCCCGATCGCCCTGAAGTTGGTACTCCCGATGACGATAGATCTTCGGGTTCGGCTTCAGCTTGATCTTCGCTGTACCAAACCTCCCACGATCTGGAGGGTTCTTGTTGGCGACGCCACTGAATAGCCGCGGATAGGCATGGATCAGCCTCTCCTTCAGCTCGGCGACCTTCGGGTTCTCCTGGGCCTCTTCAGCCGCTTGCTTCGGTATTGATACAACCGACCGCACTGCGGTGCAGGCCTCTTCTGGGTCCGAGTCCGACTTCTCCTCGTCCGATATGCCGTCTTCATCGTCGTGGGTCGCGATTCCCACCGATAATTCTCGAAAATTTGCGGCCTCGGGCTGGTGCTCGTCGCTACCGGTTCCCACTCTTGGAAAACCCCACGTTGGTGGGTCCGACCCAACCGGACCATCGTATTGGTCCGCGATGTGATCCATGACCCTCGCCACGAACTCATCCTTCTCGTACTTGCCGGTGACCAACATCTTGTCATCCCACCAATGCGGAGATGTGACCATGGCCCCCCTCTTCTTGGCTGCCACACGGTCGTGCATCCCCATCCGCATGTAGTTGACGACGTCGTCGATCTCGGCGTGGGATAGGACGTCAATGCCATCAATTGGCTGATCCGTCCCCTCCTTGGGCTCAAACATGACCTTCATGGGCACCGCCTCCACCCTACGGATGAGTGCTTCATCACCCGTGGGCTGGGCTTGCGCCCCATCCACCAGGAAAGCCTTGGTACCCCACGCTTGACCCGGGGAGGGCATTGATGCACCCTTGGCGTCGATGAACAGCTCCTCCTCTGGCCCGAATGACATCTCGTTCAGGGTGATGGAGTCCAGCGTCGACTTGAGACCCTCCAGCGGACATGGGGTGGATCCTATGCCGGTTATGACCAGGATCCCCTTTGCCCTATCCGCGATGATCTTCTCCACCGTACGTCTGGTATTGTCCAGGGAGCCATGCCAATACATGGGTCCCCACTCCTTCAAACCCCAATGCCTGTGCCAGGCTGAGTCTCCTCGATGCCAATGCCTCCTACACTTCCGCAGAAGTGGGGCATCCCGGGAAGCGAAGACGTCCGTCTCGGGCACTTCAGCTCCCAGCGTCTGAATCATCCTAGCGTACACTTGCGGCGCCATTCCATACTCCGTGAGCTGAACTCCACGGTCTCCTCTGGACTTGGCACCCACAGCTTGCACCGCTCGGACGATCCGATCCTCTTCCTCAGCATTCCATTGGGATGACCCGCACGCATAATCCGTGGACAGCCATGTGAGGCACTCATCGTCCTCCCGGACCAGCGTTGCACGATGGGGAAGGGCTCCAATGGCGTTGGCCACCATGAAGTCGTACCCCATGATCATATCCCAATGAGTAATGTCGGCCACATAGAAGTTCCCGGATAGAGTGCTTCTCTTCGCCTGATCAGGGCGGTTCAAGCGCTCATGCTCCCAGAATTCCATACTGATAGTGGCCTCATGGGTGCCACCACCCATAATCTCTCCGTTGGCGACCTTCAGGCGTACCGGTCTCCGGCTGGGCTGCAGGAATTCCTCCTTGAACAACCCTCTCCGGACCAGGCTCACCTGGGCACCCGTATCCACCAACACATCCACCACCTTCTCCTCTCGTCCGCACCGTACACGCACCTTCAAGTGCAACTGCCGCTCGTCGCCATGAGGTGTATGGACGACTCTCACGGCATGCAACTCTAGCACGTCCGGGTGCATCAGGACTTCAAGGGTATGGTCACGGATGGTGTAGATCTTGGGTTGGTCTTGCCCGTCCACGGGGCTCTCCGTGGTCGCTCCTTCCTTCTTGCCATGTCCCGTACCCACATGTACTTCCCTTGGTAGGGCGCTCCAGGGGTTGGGAGTGGCGAAACTCAGTGGTTTTGGCTCTTCCGGAGGCTTCTTCGGCACCCGATGTGCCTTCGCTTTCTCTGAGATTCCACTGATTTCCGGAGGAGATACCTCCGAGGTCCCACTCCCGTGGGGGCTCCTCTAGACTTGGCTTCCCGCAGCCCCTTCCGGCTGCGATCCGCCAGGACTTTGTCCACCACGTTGCTGGGCTTTGAGTTCCTCCAACGTCCTCAGCATGTCCTCAGCAACCTCCTCGATCGACCTCACTCGTCGGTCTTGGCCAGGTCCACCACCATAGCCTCTTCCTCCGCCTTTTCCTTGGCCTTTGCCTTGGCCTTTTCCCCCGTCTCCGCCCTTCGCTTTCCAATCGGAAATCGCTGCTCCTTGGGCTTCTTCTCGGGATGGGATGCGAAGTAGGCCTTCTTGTCCGCCTCATACACCTTGCACTGACGGTGGTCGTGTGCATGGTTGTTTCCCTTGCCATAACAGACCCAGCACCCGTCGTGCTGAGACCTGTACTCCCGGAACGAGAGCCGTGGGTTCCCGATCCTCCTTGGCTCTTTGCCCTTCTTGGGTCCCACCTGGCTCCATCTGGACCGATCCTGCCCATGGTTCTTCACGTTGTGCGCCACGAACGCGAAGAAATGGGCCTCCTCGTGATCCTCCCGGGACCAGTGGTCTTGGCCACTTCCACTTCCATCCTCCGCGGAGTTGGCCGTATCCTCCTGGATCTCCCGATGATGGCGGTCGTCTCGGTGTCCTCGTTGTCCATGACCATGTCGATCCTGCACGTGGGCCTCGTTCTTGGCATTGAGCTTCAACTCCACCGTGATGTACTTCACGATCTCGTCAAGGCTCATGCGCGCGAAGATGACCTGCATCCTCAGCGGCTCTCCGCGCCTCCACTCCACGTTGTTGAGGCGCAGCAACCTTTGCCCCATGGAGTCCCCGAATACCTCCACGTACACGGCGTTCTTCAGGCCCAACATCCGGTTGGGTTCGCCCTGGTTCCTCCTGAAGAACTCCATGATACCCGCATGGGTATCCTCCGCCGCCATAATCCTCACCGCCACGCGCTTCTTCGCCCTCTTCTTCTCCTCGTCCTCCACTCTCCTCTTCCAGTTGCTGGGGAGGACGTCCTTCAGCAAGTGGCGGATCTCACTGGCCTCGTTCCAGTCTTCCACCAACTTGAGGCATCTGCGGTACTTCCGCAGATACCGGTTCCACTCCCGGATCCGCAACTCACCGCGGTCCAGCGGCAGTGGAATGGACCACAGGTCCTCCAGCTTCTGGTTTGGAGCGTCCACCCGCCTTCATCCTCCAGCCACTGGAGGCAGGCCTGCTCCGTCCGGATCAATCCTTCCCGGATCTGATCCCGCGGCTCCTCCTTCAGGTCCTGCGCCAAGCGGTGTGGGAATGTCCGGCATACCCACTTGTCCCGCGGCGCTCCCCGCATCTCGCCGACGACCTCCTCGGCCAAATCTTCCCAGTCCAGGATGAAGTCATCCAAGTTGGACGGGTTCCCGTCGTAATAGGGGATTTTGATTCCCCTGAGGTCGTCAATCCTGATGGCGTCTCCGACGTCTCCAGCCACCACTCCACCGAGCCGGATACCACCTGTGGCCGGGGGGTTTGAGTACACTCCGCGTACATCCCTCTCCTCCATGGAGTGCGGTCCAGTTGGGCCTGAGCCCATGGGGTTTGGAATACGGGAAGGACTTGCTCCATCGACCATCCATATCCCCGTATTGGGGTCCTTCGCCAACATGTTTCCGCTTGGATGGCCTCGACCATGTCTGTCGGCGCTTCCCATGGTTCGCCCCTGCATGGTCTGGTTCTGGATCTCGATCTTCTCTTCCGCATAGACTGCCATGTTCGTCGTGAGCGGTACATCCTGGGCGGCATGGGACATCTGTACCGTCAGGCTCCTCGGGTCCGTGGTCACGTGCCCTTCCCGCATGGACCCAGCCGGTGCCGTGTGTTCCCCGAGCATTGTGGACTCGCTGAACAGGGGAACATACGGCAGCGCACCCGGGTCAACACGCGGAGGCGCGTATGGTGCCTCTGCAGGGCCGCCCATGGGTTTCTCCATGGCGCTCCTGAGGGTCTTAACCCGCTCCACCAGCTCCACCGCGGCCGGCTTTGCCGGGAGCTCCGGACCCGAGGCGAGGGGCTGTCGCTCCTCTAGCCTTCTCAGGCGTCCCGACATGTCCTCCACTAAGTGGAGGAGGCTGTCCACCACTTGCTGCTGCTTCTGCAGGGCCAGCTCCAGATTCTCCCGGTACCGGGCCTGATCCGCTCGCAGCTCCTCCATGTGGTTCTCCGCGGCCGACTGGTCATCCAGAATCCCCGCGACGTCCTCCTCTAGAGCATCCTTGGCGTTGTCCAGGCGGTCAAGATGATTCACGATGGCGTCCATCCCCATCTTCGGGTACTTGCCCATGAGGAAGGACACGTGCTCGCAGTGGCACGTAGCGTGCTTTCCGCCGGATTCAGCGCCAAAAAGCCCCAAACACTGCGCAATGTGCACCAGCACCCCGAAAACCAAGAACGAAGAAGGTCCCTACCAGGACCGGCCCCCGCTGTGCCCCTTCCGCCTGTCACCCCTGCTGACTTGCTCCGGATCAACGATTGCATTTCTCAAAATCCTCAAAATCCAAGGTCCAAATCCAAAAATATAGAAAAGGTAATCCTCTTTCAACCCTGAACAGCAACCAGATCCCACAAGTATAGCAATAACCCAATTCACAATCCAAATCAGGCTGCGGGCTTTCGTTCAGCACACCGGTACTCCCACGGTGGCGGGCATGTACAAGAATTGCACCAAGGAAGAAAGCCCTGAAATTGGCATATGAACACAAATAAGGCAAAGTTGGGGACAGATGGAAACTTACACAATCACAGCCATAGACCCCTCATTCCCTGGACTCAAGACCTTCCCTTGACTCATCAACATGATGCCCTGAACCCAGTCCAATAAGATGGTTAAATGCCATATATCAAAAGTCACTACATACACCCCAAAAATGTGTTCACTCCCAAGCCTCTAAATCCTAGCCAAATAGGGAAGGTGGCGTATCATGGCCTAGAGTGGCACTCAGGACCATGCCCTACCCTGACATATACTTGGTTGGACTTGGAGTCGAATGGGCTTAGAGAAATGACTTATGAGTTTGAACTCATAACATGCCAAAAAACTGCCAATTCACACCATATTGGCCATATATCACATATATGCTCAAAATTGAAGTTACTACTTATCCGAAGGCTCCAAGCATGCATGGAATCGAAGTCTACTATTCATGGAGGATAGAGACCAAAGGCCAATGCCCATGTACATCCCCATTTTACCCTCGAAACCCTTTCGGATATGGGCGCCACGCACTGCCCAAGTCAGCCCATGATCTTGAGACCAATTCTTGAAATTCTTCGTGCGCCAAGCCAAATGGAGTACACGATCCGGCATATGGTGGTGTTCAACTCCAAAGCATATGCCAACATATGAACAACATACCATGGTTCGACTCCCCATAGGCTTCTTGCTGTTAGCTGACCAGGTGAGTACACAAAACGCAAAAATGAGCAAAAATTGAGGTCAAAAACATGAAAATATGACCAAATACAAAGTTGTCATGATAGTACATCTCTATGCTCACCCATGATATCCGCTCATGGTTCAATACACAAATGATTGGAACCATTTGCGAACAATTCCCCCACTTGGATCCCCAATCGGGCGCATGGAGATACCTTCGCCACTAATATCTACATGCCCCATGAAAATGGGAGTGCACCCATGGATCTCTTTGTCAAACATACCATGAGCAATACATACGCGGTAGACTTGGTCTAGCGCTTTGAATTCCACAATTGGGACATGGGCAAAGCCCTTGTCACGTATGGCTCCCCATCTCTTCGGCCACACGAAGATATATAACATGGGCGTGAGCATATCAAGACATATACCATGCATACAACACATACCCTCAAAATATGGCTCCCACCATGATATGCCATGTCCCTCCATTGACATAACTTCACGTTAAAAATACGTAGGAACCCAAGGAAAGTTGCTATGCAACCCCAACACTCATGCGGCACACTCGAAAGTCGCATTAAAATATTCGATTGCACGGTCCAAGAGTTATATATCACTTTATACCCTCTTGACCCTTTTCCCTTGCTACACCAGGCATGTGTGCGCACCAAAGGCGTTTGATGCTTCCTAAATTAACTTGAGACCAAGGCGGTTCCAACCCAATTCTCCTTATTCTCTTTCCTCACACTCGCGCGTAGATATGGCTCTTCAAAGTGGTCCCACGATTCACTTTTGTTTCCCTTATAACTCCAAGTCAAATGGGTGGCAAGTATAAGGGAAACCTGATTCGGGCATAGGGAAAGGCGTACGACCACTCGATGAAGTCCAAATCAAGTGCGGCGATGTCGAAGTCGAAAATCGGATTTCGACATCGCGAAAAATTCGGATTAAAATTTCGAGTGCTTATTTAGAGAATTGCGGAAGCAACGAACCCTTTGCTGATGGAATCTGACCCTTCAACGGAATATCCGCCAAAATATCTGGAAATAACGATTAACCAATCGGTTAACGCAAAATCGCGAGCCAACTGACAGTCGCCGATACATTGACTATCAGAACGAAAGGCTGAAAAATCACGGAAACATTATGATAAGAAAACCCTGTTGATTCCTGATATTCCGATATATAAATCTCCGCTGGCGGAGCCTCGGTACTGAATGTTGCCGCTCATAGCCGCAATGACCAAACCTATCACACTATCACATCGGGTTAGGTCAGGTGGATGGGAGAGTATGATATTAGCCAATGGCGGCTTGCCGGCACATAGATACACACCCCAAGTGACCCCAAGATGGCCACGGGGGTCCGAACCGGCTTCAGGCCGTATCTTGGGCTACGTGGCTCAAAACCAAATTCCGAGGGCACCTAGTCCACCCGCAACCCCCCACTTTTTATGAGTTCCAAGCCTCAAAATGGACCAACGCAACACGTAGACCCCCGTAGCATCGGTCACTTGATGCAGCCGGAGGGCCGGCCAGCCCACGCACAGTGGGGGCCAACGGTGGGTCCACCAGGGTCTCCAGGGCGAAAAAAATCATTTTTTCCAAAGTTGTTCCTGGACCACTTGGAAGGCTCAAACACGTGTTTTTAGGGCGTTTTTGAGCCCGTGGTGGAGCGTTTTGGGCCATGGAAAGTCCCAAAATGCCTTGAAAGTGGCCCGTTTCAAGACCAAAAATGGGTCAAAAATGGGTGAAAAAGGCGTTTTTCCAGAAATGATCTTGGACCATTTATGATGCTCCAACAAGTGGTTTTAGCCCATTTTGAGCCCGTGGCGGCGGTTTTTGGGCCATGGAAAATCCCCAAATGCCTTGAAAATGGGCCACTTTGGGACCAAAAATGGGTGTAAAATGGGTCAAAAGGGCATTTTTCCAAAAGTGATCCCGGATCCATTTGGGATGCTCAAACAAGTGTTTTGAGCCCGTTTGGAGCCCGTTTTGACCGAGTTTGGCCCCTTCCACCACATGTATGCCCTTGGCACGTACCTTAGAGCCGTGTGGTAGAGCCACCTAGAGTTGGGAGAGGGGTGTAGATTGCAGGATATATATATATATATATATATATATAGATATATATATATATATATATGTATGTATGTATACATATGTATATATACATATATATACATGGGATTACCAAAGAGCGTAAGCTTCAGGTTCCACCCCGAGAAACGCTGCGAATGTCGGATACTTTCACCTATATATATATATATATATATATATATATATATATATATATATATATATATATATATATATATATATATATATATATATATATATATATATATATATATATATATATATATATATATATACATATACATATACATATATATATATATATATATATATATATATATATATATATATATATATATATATATGATATACCTTCTATATCGACAACAGGCGACCCGCGCGCGTGGCGTCTAGCATCCGGCGGATTTCGCGATTTCGATTTCTGCCACCAGAAACTGACCTGAATGAATTGCTATGTGGAAATTTATAAAGCTGAATACAGCTGTGATTATTATGAGCGAAAAAGAGCGATTTACGGATCGGCATTGCCTATCCTCAATTTCGGCAGCTTGCTTCAAAGTGCCCCAGTTTGGATGCAAATTTGTCACCAAGGCGCAAAACTACATTGATTTAGCTTTCGAGATATTCGAGTTTGAGGTGGTAGGCCGGAGTTTTCAATTTTTCGGATTTTAATACATTTCGCCCAATTTAGTCATTTGGTTGGCTTAACATTCCCGCTTAGCACGCCCATGCCAGCTTACAGCTTAGCCCGCTTAACATGCCAGCTTAGCATGCCCATTGTAGCTTAACGACATGACTAAAGCATTGAACCCACTACCTTTCCGAGTCAATTTGCACCAAAATGACCTGCAAAACATCGATGTTGCCCCTTATGGCCTCTTTTTGCGAGGAAATTTTGGAGCACAAACGTTGAAAAGTTAAGTTGACTCCACTTCACACCGTTGCCAAGGTGTCCTATTACGGACAACATCGTACAGAGATGTTGTAGACATGAAGCGCCAAGGGTTGGAAGCGAGGGGGCCAAAGGCCCCTTTGCCAAAAAGAGGGGGCAACAATAGATAGTAAAACGAGTTTTCCCGGTTACATTGGAACATATCTATTAGTTTACGGATTTTCATTTCAAAGAATTTTTGACAACCCGCTTTAAGTTTGGCTATGCGCGCCGATTGTCGGGGCAATTATCGCGTGCCCATCGGTGCCCATAGGTACCTACAATTTGAGCAAAGGTACCCATCCTTTGGGCACAGTAATGGGCTTACCCGGGTACATTGGAGGGTACATTGGAACATACATGAGTTAGTTTGCGGATTTTGTTTTCAAAATTTTCTCTCACAACTCGTTTGACGCTCTGGGTTCCACAGGCCGAAGGCCATTTGATTACTGAAGAGCGTAAGCTTGAGGTTCCACCCCGAGAACCGCTGCAAATGTCGGACACTTTCAGTTATATATATTACTACACCCCTCTCCCCTTAAATCTAGCTAACAAGCAAGCAACAACAAGCAACAAGCAACAATGTAACTGCTAAGATCTGCCCCATTTTGTTCACATGTATGCGTACGTGTTAGCGTACGCAGTGATTTTGTAACGCGCATGAACCAGCGAACCAGCGCGTACGCGTTGCGATCTGAGTGCGTACGCGTTGCGTTCTGAGTGCGTGCGCGCTGGTATTTTGGCGCGTGCGCGTTGGTATTTTGGCGCGTACGCACTCAGATCGCAACGCATGCGTGCTGCCTATGGTGCCCGTACGCTGTCTGCAGTACTGGCGGTTGAATTGTGCTCCTTTTGACGTGACAAAGAAAAACTTTTACTTTGCTTCATGTCTGTTTTCCTTTTCTTAGTGCTTTTTTGCACGACATGCCCCGCAAGAAAAAACCGGCGAAGAAGAAGGTGGCGAGGAAGGTCTCCGTGCCTCCCACCGACGCCGGGGCCGTGGCAAGGAGGGCGCCAAGGACAAGTGTGGGTCAAGACGTGGTGGAGGGAGACGTGGATTTGGAGGAGGAGGTGGAGGAGGAGGATGAGGTGGTGGCCGAAGGCAATAGGCCCGCCGAGATTGTGAGGCGGGCCTTGGAGGTTGGGTTGTTGGAGGAGGATGAATCGGTGGAGCGTTGGTTCACGGACACTCGTGAGGCAAGAGATCTTGCTCACGGTGTTCATGGTGTTGTTGTTGTTCGTTTAGCGTTGGGTGAGGAAGACATTAAGGGTCTCCCGGAATTGCCAAGTTCATGGCAAGATCTTTTGCTTTTGGATGTGAATGCGCAAGCACTAGGTGTTATTGCTGTTGTTGATAGTCGTTCCGTTCTTGCATGGCCCAATGCCGATGCAATGCCCCACACCCTTCTCCCTGCTGCTTTGTATGAGTTTGTGGGTGAGCGTTTGCTCATGGTTTCCATTAGTTTGAGTGTTGGTGAGCGTGACGCACTTTTCACAACTATGAATGCGTCCTTGCGTAAGAGAGTTGCCAAGACCCTTACCCACAAATATGCGGTGCTCAATGATGGTACCCTTTTCCCCAATCCTGTTGCCAGTGACGTGGATAGCATTTGTCGCACGGACTCCTTTGTCCGGTACATGGGTTGTGCATCGGATGAATGGAATGAGCATGGCCCCATTCAATGCGTGCCCCCACCCCTTTCGGTAAATTACCACCCCGATTGCTCAACGCCGTATGTGTATGCAACCGCAGCAGAGTTTTTTGCATTGGGTTACGGTGCACCCACACCATTTTTTTGTGATATGCCCTTGCCCTCAAACCAATTGCTTCCGGACGCACCCGTTGAAAATGTGCATGGGTTTGCACATGCCGGTTATTTCATTGAACGGCATTCGTTTGATGCTTTTATTGGCGAAGCCATTTTAAACGTTGACATTGCCCCCCGTGATTGGGAGGTGATTACGTTGGAAGATGACACTTATGCAAGTGCCAACGTGATTCGGAAGCAAACAAAACGGTCGTCGAAATGGTTGCCCGAGGAGTTGCGCACGCAAGTGTTGGGTGCGGTGACGCGCATTGAGGGTGTTGAGTGGAGTGCGTTGAAACCCGTGGATCTGAAATTGCTACATTGTACCCCATGTGCCCCATGGGATGGGTATCAGTTGATCCATTCGGATCACAACCTTATGGGTCCACCTTGGATGAAGGATTGCATCCAAGTCTTTAGGATGCAGCGTTCTAGGGCGTGGTGCGGAACCCCCCCAATTTTGGGTGTTGTTAATATGGTTGGAACCCGGAATTTCACATGTTACATGGGTGCACTATGATGCAACAATGTGCCTTCCATGTTTCGTTTGCTCGATATTGCCCGTTTTGCACTTTTTGCGATTTGATCTTTGTGTGCTCTAACTAGTTATCGCGGGGTTAGAACGGGGTTAGAGCACTAGTTATCGCGTGGGTTATCGCGCGATAACCTAGTTATCGCGGGGGTTATCGCGGGGGTTATCGCGCGATAACTAGTTATCGCGTGGGTTATCGCGTGGGTTATCGCGCTTCATTTTATGTTTCCCCTTTTCGCTTTAGCTCTCAAAACTTTCATATTCTTTGATAATGGCCCTTGCTGCTGCCCACGCTTGGTGCGAGCACCATCAAAAGCTCCTTGGGGTCCGTCGCCTTGGCGGTCCTGAGGGGTTTACGATGGGTGATGCCAATGTGAGGCGCCCTGTGGCGACCCGCTTTGAACATGGTGTGGACTTTGGACTCCTTGTCCATAAGTCCCCCTTCATGGCGGACGACCGAGACCCCCTGGTTCTCAGCAACTACATCTTCGAGTTGCTAGAGGTAAATCCAGGGGTTGCTGGATTTTTGATCCAGCTTCATCCGGACGATGTGGACGCGGTGGTGGAGTCCGTCACCGCCCATGCCGAGAAGGGTGCGGGGACGAAGACGACCCTCTATGTGGGTCAGGAGGAGGAGGAAGTGGAGGAAGTGGAGGAGGAGGAGGAGGATGCGGGGGGGGTGGGGGCTGGGGGGAGGAAGGAGAAGCCCCACAACCCCCTCATGATTAGTGTCCAGAAGGTAAGGATCCGACCGGGTAAGGGGAAGGGGCAGTCGGATGGTTGGTTCCCCCAACCCCTCACCCACAACACCCGCCGGGTCTGCACTGACGACCCCGAAAACAAGCTCCCCATGCACTCCCTTTGCCCCACAAGGGAGTGGGAGCGTGAGTGGTATGGGGTCACCACTCCCAACATTGTTGCGGGGCAGGGGGTGATTCTTTTTCCATTTGGGGCAACACCCCCCCTTATTGGGGAGGCGGAGGAGGTGGTTGCCGCCGAGCCCTTGGGGGCCTTTAATAGGGACCCCAATGACCTTGTGCTCACGGTGGGGGGGAAGCTGGTGGTCAACCACCTCCTGGAGCACGATTTTTTGAGTGCTGTGCAGCTCCAAAGTCTTTTGGATGATTTGGATAGGGTGCCTCTCTCAGAGAAGGCACCCATTTTCAATGAGAACCCCCCCATTGTCGGCAGGCCCCAAGATTCTGGGACCCGCCGTACAATGTACGGCAACTATGGGGGTGCCAACCACCACAGGCACAACCCCCACAAGCTCCATGATCTGCCAGTCCTCAAAAGGGTGGCAGATCGTGTGCTTGAGACGGCGAAGAAGACTGTGGTGGGGGGGGTTGGATGGAGCTGCACCATCCTTGACATGGCCGAAATTTCGAGCTATGACCACACCCCCCAGCACCTCCATCGCGACGCCCCCCCCTACACCATTCCTGAAGGCACATTGATTGTCAATTGCCTTATTATGCTAACCCATAATCATGAGGAGGAGGATGGGTCACATTTTCTTTTTGTGCCCTCCAGCAGTTCGGGGTTCCCTGACCCTTGGGTGGAGAGGGCTGTGCCATTCAAGAGGGGCACTGCCTTTTTTTTTAATGCCGTTGATGTACACCGGGGGTCGGGGATTCCCAAGGCCTCCCCCACGGGGGTGTCCCACCCCCGCCTCATGGCATTTTTTGCCATTGAGCTTACCGTGGGGGGGAATCTTCGATTCCCCAACCTGCACGTGACCCAGTCCATTAAGAGGCCCCAGCTGGGGGCACCTGGTGGCCGGGTGGCCAGGACATTCCAGTGTGATGGGGCGGTTAGGTGTAGGGGGAAGGTGGTAGCCAATTGCTACGGATGCAATCGGCTGATTTTGTGCACCGCCCACAAAGATGGCCTTTGTGTGCCATGCCAGGAGGGGGAGGAGGTGGAGGGGGGGGAGGAGGAGGAGGTGGTGGTGGACCCCAATGGGGTCAGCATTGAGCAATCTGCTCAGTGCTTGCTCCCGGTGGGAACAACCACCGGGCATTTTTTGTTGTCGGGGTGGGGGGTTGGGAGGGAGGTGATTGCCCCCCTCACTAATGAGGAGGCGGGGGCGGTCGCAGGCCACCCCGATCAGTGCCCCTTGGCCAAGGTGTGCCATGGGGAGGCACTGCCCTGGCCCACCCTGCAAGGGCATGTTGGGATGAAGGTGCCGGCGGGCACCATTTTGGTGGTGAGGAGGGGGTTGTATGGGGGAGTGGCAAGGGTGGCCCCTGAGGCGGAGGGGGTGGCCCAGGTGGTGGAGTGGCGGCAGGTGGGGGAGTATGCGGCCGTCACGGACTTCACGTGGCTGCGGAGGCTGGGCCTGGTGCTGGACGACGCCAAGAAGGAGGGCCAAGGCATGTGTCCATGTCACCAGGTGTGAAAACCTCCCACAACACCCTGCTCTAACCCCTGCTCTAACTAGTTATCGCGCTAGGTTATCGCGTTCTAACTAGGTGCTCTAACTAGTTATCGCGCTAGGTTATCGCGTTCTAACTAGTTATCGCGGGGTTATCGCGGGGGGTTATCGCGGGGGTTATCGCGCGATAACCTAGTTATCGCGGGGGTTATCGCGCGGGTTATCGCGTGTTTTTTTTTTTGTTTCTTTTGTTTTTTTCAGGCCACCATCTTGCAGCTGCCCCGCATCTTCGTCAAGGACGACGCCCAGGCAGCCGACGCAGCGGGCGGAGCGGCAGCAGCAGCGGGGGCACGGCCCGCCAAGCCGGTGGCGGCCCGGTTGGAGCTGGAGGGGGAGAAGAGGCTGCCGGAGGGGGCGTCGTGGCGGTTTGGGGAGCCTGGGGATGAGGCCTGCAGGATGGGGGGGACGGGATGGTACCGGCAGGTCACCATCACAGAGAAGGAGGGGGGGGTGGAGAGGAAGACCAACCTCACCCTCCCCTCCTATGTGTGGGTTGGGGGGGAAACGGCCAAGTGGCCGCAAGCCGCAGAGGGGGAAACGGTTGCGGCTTTTTTGTGTTTGTTTGGGATGAGCGACCCCCCCCAAAGGAAATCTTATTTCCTTTTGAGGGTGTGTTTTTTGTGGGAGGGGGAGTATACGGGGAGGGAAGTGTGGCAGAAGCTGCACAGGGGGGGGGACATCCACCAGGTTGGTGGGTATGACCCCCCCCCTTCTGTGGCGGACGCCACTGCCGAATGGATTCGGCAGTATGCACCCAAGGGGGGAAGGCCGGGAAAAGGCCAGACGAAGCGGGGACCAGACGTGGTTGAGCCGGATGCCCCCCCCCCCCTTAGGGGTAAGGGCCAAACCCCCGCCCCCAAGCCCTCCCCCAAGCCATCGAAGGTGGCAAAGGTGGCGGCAGCCCAGCCCCCCCATGAGGCCCTGGACGTGGAGGCCTTGGGGGCCAGTGTGGCCACCCACGTGACGGACGCTTGCCAGGTTTTGGTGGAGCAGGCGGCCGCCACGGGGGTCGAGGCCGCACTGGCCAAGGGTCGGTCGGCCGACCACAGGTCGGCCTTGGCAAAGGCCGAAAAGGCCCAGGGCAACACCCAGCGTGCCCTGGACCAGGCCCTCAACCTGGCCGCCAAGAGGGGGGAGGAGGTGGAGGCGATGAGGGAGGCCCTGAGGGAGGCCCAGGAGGGGAGGCGGAAGGCGGAGGTGGAGGTGGCCCAGCTTAGGGTGGAGGTGGAGGGGCAGCGGAGGAGGGGGGATGACCTTGGGCAGCGCTTGGGGGTGGCTGAGGCGCAGGTGCGCAGCCTCACCTCCACCCTCTGTGCCTCCTTCGGGGCGCAGCAGGCCCAGCAGGGGCTGGCGCCGCAAGGGTTGCAGAGTCAGGGTAGCGGGAGTAGGAGTGGGAGCCAATGACTAGTGGATTTGCTCAGGGGGTTGCCCAAGGGCATTTTTCGTGGGGAGGAGCGATATGGGGCCCAAGTGGACATGTGCCACTTTGGCCTCGTGGGAAGTGGAAACCCCAACCCCTCTAATTTTAGGGCGACCCCCATGGCCGCTGCTACCCTCAGGCCTGCCCTCACCCCCTTGGTAGCAGACCTCAATGGGTATTGCACCTCCAATGCTCCACCATGGTTCACATGGTGTAGCATCCAAATTGTTCGCCCCCAAGGGACGGACACCATGGGCCTCCACTCCCATTTGCGGGATGGGGCGCCCATGGCGCTTATTGTGTGTGTGGGGTCTTTCACAGGGGGGTGAGTTTTGGGTGGAGAGTGGTGGCCTGCTGAATCCCTCCTTGAGGGAAAAAAAGCGGCACACCCGTGTGTGCAAGGGTAGGGCGGTGGAGGGTTGGGAATGCACCGCCACCCCCCAAGCCCCGGTGTTGTTCAACACCAGGGCACTACACGCTCCATTGCCATGGGAGGGCGAGCGATGGAGCGTGATTTTTTATAGTGCGGGGGGGGTTCTGCACTGCACGCCTGTGTGGCGGCAGCAGCTGCTGTCCATGGGTTTTAGGGTCCTCTAACCCCTCCAGCTGATTCGATTATTGTTCACTATTTCTATTACTGTCTAGCCCGGAACATGTCCATTTGACTGATTTGAGAGGCACCCTATCCAAATCATCCAAAAGACTGTGTGACTGATTTGAATTTGTGATTGTGGCGCCATGTACCCCGTGCCTGCACACTGTTGACATCTCCAAGGTTTCCTGGGTGCAAAATCAACGTTTGTGAAGGTTTTAGGGTGCCCAACGCTTGCTCTAACACCACCAGTTAGTGCGCACTAACCCCTGCTCTAACTAGTTATCGCGGGGGTTATCGCGCTCTAACTGGGTGCTCTAACTAGTTATCGCGGGGGGTTATCGCGCTCTAACTAGTTATCGCGGGGGGTTATCGCGGGGGTTATCGCGCGATAACCTAGTTATCGCGGGGGTTATCGCGTGGGTTATCGCGTGTGTTTTTTGGGCCCTTGCTTCAAAACCCTCCCTCATTTCGCGCCCAGGTCCTCTTATTCTTCATGGACAATGCTGTCAATGAGGCCCTGCGGGCTCTCAACACAGCCAACCTGCGGCGGTACACCGATCTGCAGTGCCCCAAGGCCCGGCGGCGGCGTTTGAAGGCGGTTCAGCGGCTGGTGCGAGTTCTATTGGGTGACCCAGACGTCGTGTGTGGCACCAACACCAAAGGCGAAGTTTGTTTAAGTGGTGGGGCGTGCACTGCCCTGTCTGGCCCACTTGGCGGCCATCTTGCATTAACAGCTCAGGAGCATGAGGCCCTGAGCATGCTACGCATGGCATGCAGCATGCATCTCTCCCAACGGGCCCTTTTGCGAATGCCCCGCCGTTGCACACAACGGGACCTAAGGACCGTTCGGCAACGGATCATGCCCTACTTTCCCCAAGCCACCATTGTAAAGTCTACCACAGGCCGCAATAGGGCAGCTGCCCATGTGCCTTTGCAATCAATTGTGCAAAATGCAATATCTATGGCCCGAGTTATTGGGAAACCCCCCCGCCGCACAATGACTCCACCGGAGGGGGGTGCAATGTACAGTTTCGCAAGGGAGGTCCTCATACCCCACTTGGAGACTCATTTGGGTTGGAAGTGTCCGGTCGTGAATGTTACCACCTTTATTGTGGTGAAGGCCGGTACAGTGGATGTGGAAAAAAAACAGTGTTGGCACCGTGACATTAACCTCAGCTATGTTGCCGGCCCGGACCAACACCATGTTATTTGCTTGTTTCCGATGTTCTCCCCCACACCCGATGATGGTTGTGCTGGGGATTTTGTGGTTGCCTCCCACACGGGCCTGCCGGACCCGTGGGTGGTGGCCCCGATGTCCCCATTGGACATCGGGGATGTGTGGTTGGGCAATGCACTGACTGTGCATCGCGGAGGCATCTGCCCTACCACAAACCCCCATCGGCCCCGTGTTTATGGTTTCATATCGGTTGGTACCTCCAGGTTCGACTACAACAACACTTGCCCTGTTGTTGTTCCCCCTTGGGCCGGCAAAGCGGCTGCATCCCCCGAAGGGTCTCAAGGCCCTCATGCCACTTGTGGTGCAGTTGGTTGTGAGGTGTTGTTGGATGTGAGTGATGCTACCACAGTTTTTTGTGTTACATGTGGTAACGTGCCATTGTGTGCCACCCACGCCCTGGAGGGGCAGTGTGGTGCCTGTGAGGAGGGCGCTTGGAATCAGGGTGAGACAATGACGCAACACAGTGGTGTTGCATGGGGTCGTTGTCCGGCCCCACTTCAGTTCTACATGCCCGTTGATGGGGCTACTTTTTTTGCAGTTCATGAACATTTGTCCCCTAGCCCCCTTCGAGTTGGGGTTGAGGGTCACCCTTCATATGAGGAGTGCCCATTGCGGCAAATGCATGCTAACCCCTTGCCTTCTGTGGGCTCGGATGGCACTTTCCTTGCTTGTCCCCCCGGTTCATTGGTGGTTTCGCGGGGTTTGATTGGTGGTGTTGCTTTGGCTTCCACCGATACCACAATTGGCGGGGTTTTGCATTGGTTTGCACTTGGGCACAAGCACCACCTCATGGATGTTGCACTGGCGGAGAGCTACGGTTGGGTGAAGTGGTGGCCATTCAAGACGGTTTCGAGAAAGAAGAAGTCGAAGCCGAAGCCCAAGGCGAAGTCAAGGAAGGGCAAGGAGAAGGCCGGAGAAGAAGATGAGGACGTGGAGGAGGAGGAAGAGGAGAAGCAAGAGCTGTGGTGCATCTGCAATCAGGTATTTGTGGGATCCGGGCATGGGTTTAATTGAACTGTGTTGTTGTTATTCATTAAGTCCCATTTATCTAAAACGGTAGGGTCACTGGTGGGTTTTTTTGTTTGGCCTGTCTTCAGCGCCTCCCTATATGGTTGCACTTCTTCAGGTTGAGTTGAATTGAATTGATCATCCACCTCTTCAACTTCTTCCCAGGATTCTTCAATGGCCTACACATGTTTTTGCATGTTTGAGGGCAGTGGGGTTTGAACCCGGAACGTTTCGTTTGCAAGTGTAGCATGCATACCTCTCACCCACCCAGTGCCATGGTCTTGGAATACGGCCGTATACCTTGTGTATACGGCCGTATACCCACGGTATACGGCCGTATACCCCCAGTATACGGCCGTATACCGCGAGTATACGGCCGTATACCTGCCCACCCATTTTGAGTATACGGCCGTATACTCCGAGGTATACGGCCGTATACTCGGAGGTATACGGCCGTATACTCATAGTATTTGTTGCCAATTTCAATCTATTTTGCCTAGTTCTTTGTTAGAATTCCACCCTTTCTTCCCATTCAGGTCCAGTATGATCCCTGGCCACTGCGGAGCATCACCGATTACGAGGTGGTCGAGCCCGAGGTGGAGTTGGTGGCGCCAAAGGCTGCCGCAGGACAAGTGATCTCCGGTCGGGAGTACGTGGACCCCATTCCTGTGGGTCGGGGGGATGTTGCCAGTGCGCCCTCCGACCTCGCGTGCACCACTGGCAAGGACACGGGATACTATTCCCGTTTGAATGTCCGTGCCAGTGGTGCACTTTACGACATTCGCCTGCCCATTAGGGTTGTGGCGAATGTCGCAAAGGGGGGGGGGGTTGTGGAGGCCATTTGGGGGGCTGCGGTGTGGAGCAAGAGCTCCGGGAAGGTGAGGGTTTTTTTGAGCACCACGGGGGAAAAATGGAGCATTTCGGACTCCATTATGGTGCTCCAAAGTTTTGGGGGGGAGCCTGTCCCCGGGGAGCACTCCCTCGCCCTCCAGGCCGAGTTGGCCTCGAGGGCGGGGAAACAGCTTGGGGGGAGGGGGCTGAAGCGGGCTCATGATGAGCCCGCTGCCACCCCTGCACCCACCCCCACCCGGAAGGCCCCCAAGCCTTCCGGGTCTGCTGCTGCTGCTGTTGCTGTTGGCTCGGGGGGGCTTGAGGGGTTTGGGGGGGTGGGGGGGATTGAAGCAGCTGCCCGCCGTGGCACATGCGAGGCCCTGGGGGACCTCGATGTGCCCAGCACCGCTGACATTGTCAGCGGTGTTGTGGCGGGCTTGGGGAAGTCCCGGCTGAACATCTCCCGAGAGATCGGGGAGTTCAGCCGGACTTCCCTGACCTCCTTGAGGGAGGCCAATGCCTCCCTCAAGGAGGAGCTGAAGGTTGCCCATTCTGAGGGTGACGCCAAGGACAAGAGGATTGCGGACCTGGAGACCAAGTTGGCCGATGCCACCGCAAGTGCCCATGACTGGCACCTCAAGGCCAAGGAGTTGGAGACGCGACTCCAAGCGGCCAAGGCCAACGAGGAGTGGGCGAGGTCCATTGTGGCCCATAGTGTCACACGGAGTGCACCCCCACCCCAAGGGTCTGGGAGTCAGGGCAGTGGGAGTCAGGGCAGTCAGTCCGCCTCCCCAACACGTGGCCTCCCCCCAAAGCCGCAATGACTACCCCCATCCAACCCCGCCCTTGCAGCTTTATGCCGAGAGTTGGTGTACCGCAAGGTGCACATCTTGGGTGTACAAGTGCACAATGTGCAGTTTGGGGCTACAGGGACACGCAGTCAGGGGAAGGATTGGCGCCGTGCGCGCTTGTGCAGCGGCAATGAAAGGCAAAGGGAGCTAATTTGCCTTTCAAATGCACATGCGCATGCGAATTTTCCAAGGTGGTTCCATTGGACCACCATTCAAGTGGTACAATGCGATACTTCACAAAGAATGCCGGGCCATCGCCATATGAGGGATCCTTCTCCGCTTTCCGCCATCTGCGTTGTCGGGGCGCATAGTGGTGGGGAGGTCTGTGTTGAAACAGGTGGAGTGCTCCATAGTCCCATGCAAGGGACCCCGATGCGGTTGGATGTACATGGAGGTGGTGGTGTGGATGCGAAGGCCTACAAGGGCTGGCCGGGTGTGGTTTTCAACTCCAAAGCCCACCACGGGCCTGCCCCATGGAGGGGGGAGCGCTATGCCATTGTTTTCTACAATGGGTGCAACACAGATTACCTCCAGGATGAGTCTGTTGATGAGTTATTGGCCTACGGCTTTCGTCCTTGGGGCCACTAGTGAGCACCGTATACTACCAGTATACGGCCGTATACCTCCGAGTATACGGCCGTATACCTGGAAGTATACGGCCGTATACTCGAAGTATACGGCGAAAGATTTGTGCTGAATCGTACATGCTGTGCGCCTGTTGCATGCGCCTGTGCGCACGGTTTCACTGGGCAACTGGCCCACATATGCCTCGCACATATCTCCACAGCAATTATTGTAAGCAATATGTTTGCAAATGCCCATCAGAAGGAGAAGGGGCTTTGTTTGGAGAGCATTCAAGATTTTTGTGAGGGAATCAAACGCCGGCATTTGACCCCCTATGCAGTATGTGCTCTGCATCCACAAACGTCAACGCCAGCACCCTATTTTGTTTCACATGTTATGGCCCACCCTGTTTTTTTTACAATAGGATTGCGGGGAAAGAGGGCAACGGCAAAGACGTTTGTGGATGCAATCGGTAGCATCAGCATTGCTTGGTGACGATGTACTTTTGCGACCCCATGCCCAAGGCCTCATGATTATTTTAAAAGATGGTGAGGTGGATGTGGCCGACAAGGAGGCAATGAACCTACTCCGATGGATGCGGCGGCACCACATTTCCATCCGGGCATTGAAGGGTTGCATGAGGACCACATGCACTTGGGACCATGTGATGGCAATGCGTAAGACCCTCACACCTTACCTGTCCAAGGGGAGGGTTTTGGAGGTGGCCACTAAAGGGGGTACCCGGACATGTGGGGTGGTGGAATTGCATGATATTGTCACCACCATGGTTGCATGTGCCCATGCCGAAGACAGCATTCGGAAGTATGAGGAGAATACATATTTGGCTGTTGTAATCTGTTCTGATGCCACTGTTTTTCATAATGCCAGTGCCACACGTTGTGACGTGTTTGTGGACCTATGGGAGGATAGGGGGGCACACCATGATGGTCAGGCATGGGCCTCATGGTGGGTTTTTGATGGGGGGGACGATATGGCCCATCTGCAAAGGATGGATGCCGTGGGGAAATTGAATGACCAAGTCAAAAAACTTGAAGCCGAGGGCGGCATAGAAATTGGGGGTACTCCCAAAAAGTTATTGTGTTTTAAAAGTGGGGATGGGAAAGTCATGATGTCGGGTTCGTGTGGGAAATGTTGGAATTGCAATCTCAAGTATGACCAATTTCAAGCCCATTTGTTTGCAATTGCAGATTTTCCAGTGCTTCCTCGCATTGGGTCCCTTATGTCTTGCATCCCTCCTGTCCGCAATGTTGGAGATGTGGCACATTGTTGTGCAAGGGTGGGGACAGGCATTGGGAAACGTCTCAAGGACAGCGCCCGCACATGGGGTTCACCAGGAGCTCTAAGGGCCGTGTCCCATTTCATTTCTAACCTCCGGCAAGAAGCAAAGCACATCCCTGTGGCCGAGAGAGTGATGCGTGCTCCCTCGAAAGAGAAGGAACACACTCTCGACATTAACGCCTCCCGTCTTTTTTTCGAAACACCTGAGTTGCACGCCGAGTTGGTGCGCATTGTTGCAATGTATTGTACCCATGTTGTGAAGTGGGAGGGCAACAGGTGGCTCAAAATCAGTGCCGTCCTGCACCTCATGTTGCAGGCCTGTTACTATATGCAAAAGATTTGGCGCCATGTGGGTCCTGTTCCCATGGATCAACGCCAACGTTATGCATCCATGGTTACACAATTCACCAAGGCATGGGGGGCATTGGGGTGGAGTGTTCCGGTTTGGGTGCATTGGGTGGTGTGCCACAGTGGGGCACACCTCCAAAGGTGGGGGAATTTTATTAAGTTTTCCTCCATTCCCACGGAATGGAGGAACAAAAGTTTTAAAATGGACATCCGCCATTGTTTTCAAGGGTGGAAGCTGAGCAAGCCTTATGTCACCCGATGGGGACTAAGGCATGCTCTGCACCTGGATGCCCTTGATTGGGGCATCCGGTTGTGGTTTGGGGAAAAGGGTTTGGGTAGAGAGGGGATCAAGTTTGGCATGCAACGCATGCGGAAGAAGCATCGTGCACCAAAGCACATGTAGGTATATATCATGTGATGTGCAATATGCGTAAGTGTGTATATTAGGTATATATAACATGGGGAAGTGGATCACATTTGACATTTCGGATGGGACATCAAACAAGGTTGCTTCTGGTGGTCTTCTGCTTTGCTCATATGGTGCTCTTTTGTGTGTACAATGTGTTTGGGGGTTGCAGGGTCATGAGTAAATGCAAGGGGGAGGGGTAGGTGATGAGAATGGTGGCATGGGTGGGAGGCAGAAAGTCCCCGTATACTCCAAGTATACGGCCGTATACTTCTGAGTATACGGCCGTATACTCCGAAGTATACGGCAAGAATAGTTCTCCAATACCTCGAGTATACTGACAAATACCTCAAAAAGTGTAAATTGCCATGCATAGGGGTGGGTGTGCGGAATTGTCTTTCTGGTTTTTTGACCCCCACCCCCCCTATTTTGAGGGTGCTAAACTCATTTTTTCACATCCCATGGGCCCACGGAACGACTAGGTACATGTTACAAAATGGCCATTTTGGGGGGGTATTCTTGGTATGCCAGGTTATGCTCACCATATAGTGGCGTTGCCATTATTGTTATTTCAGTTGATGCGACTTCCTTGTGGAAGGCATCCTCCACCCGTGCGGATGTATGGGTTAATGTATGGGGGGGGGCAAAATATGCTTCGAAGGTGAAGCTATGGGCCTCATGGTTTTGCATGGATGGCGGGGATGAACAGGCTTTTTTGAGAAGCCTTGACCTCTCCGCCAACCTCAACCAAGAGGTGAGGGATGTGGAAGAGGACGTTGTCCTCTTTCAAAACCAATTTTTGACTTGCACTGTCATTTTGACAGGGGATGGGAAGGGGATGCAAGCAATGGGGGGGGCTGGGTCTAAGTGTTGGTTGTGCAAAGACCCCAATGGGATTGTTGAGCAAATGGGGGTGGAGTCCACCTCAAGATGGGGGTCATTCTTGAGAAGTGTGACCCCTGATAGGCGGCCGGGGGACTACCAACATGCAGCATGCCGCATCCTAAACGGCATTGCAAAGCGCATTGAGACCACCCTCCAGGCCCTCCCCCCTAGTACCCCTGGTAAGGCCCAAGCTCTTGCAGCTTTGCAGGCCTTCAAACAAGCCCTCAAGGATGAGACCGCAGGCATCCCTCTTAGGGAACGCCTCCCTTCGGCCTCCAGGGCCACAGAAAAAGATTTCGATCCAACCAGCACCAAAGTTTTCCTAACCTCCCCCCCCTTCCAAAGGCAATTTGTGGAATGCCTCAAAGAGCATGTCCCCACAGTGAGGACCCCTGGGGGACCTATGTTATGGGTTGTTGTGCATGTCATGGTGAAATGCATTGAGGGTTTGTATGAGCTTTGGAGGGTGAGGGAGTTGTACACTCTAACCCAAGTGGAACGCCACCGTGCGTTGACCACAAAATTTTCAAAAGCGTGGGGAGACTCAGGTTGGTCCCCCACCAGGTGGATCCATTGGTGCTTGGCACATTCCACCTTTTTTGCCGAGAAATGGAGGAACATTTTTCAGTTTTCCTCCATCCCAACGGAGTATCGGCATGGGCCTTACAAGAGGAGGCTCAAAAATTGTTTTAAGGGTTGGTCTTTGGTGAGGCCAAGTATGTCCCTCCGCCACATGCACCATTGCATGTCCATGAACGCCCTGGAGCAAGGGCTTTTGGGACTGGAGGCAGCCAAGGCCTCAGACATTGATGACTTTGTATGAAAAACGACCACAGATGCTTTGTGCCAAGTGTTTTGTGTTGTTTGTCCTAGGGAGGGAGGGAGGAGGGGTGCGCGATAACTACCCGCGATAACTGCGCGATAACTGAGTTATCGCGCGATAACTAGCGCGATAACTAGTTAGAGCAAGGTGCTCTAACTGCGTTCTAACTCTGTTCTAACTGTGCTCTAACTCTTTGACCCCCCCCCCAAAAACCACCCCCATGATGCGGGTTATGTGGGGAAAGAAAGGGGATGGGGGGTTTTTGAGGGTGCTGAATCCATTTTTTTAGGTGGTTTGCCCCAAAATTGAGGGTAGGTGGGTGTTCCAGAAATTGCGTTCTAACTAGGGGTTCCGCACCACGCCCTAGAACGCTGCATCCCATTTATTCCCTTGGACAATGTTCCTCCCGAGTGTGCTTTGCAAGTCGGAGTGGGTTCACATCAGGTTGGGCAACATGAGTCCAATCGTTGGGATGTGTGTTCCATGGAATTGGGTGACATCCTTCTTTTAAAAGGTTGCACCTTTCATCGCGGGGCAGGTGGTGGGGAGAAGGGGCGCTACACTTTGTTCATCCCGTTTGTCCCTTTGGAGCATGCTGCCACCATGTCAAAGGTGCATCTTGCTCGCCAATTGTATGCCCTTCCTCCTATGGTTCAATTTCTGAAAGATGCCAAAGGTGTTCCTATCCCTTGGGAATCTTTTACCCATTTTTCGGCTCCGTTGCTTGTTCGGCGACGGCAAGCTATCCCCTATTGTGGTGACGTTGTGATTTTGGGCCATGGTGTGCAAGGTGCAACTTTCTTTTTTAAGTGCCCCCCCGGCCCCGAGGAGCCACCATGTCCCTTGGCCCGGTTTCACCGTTGGTACCTCCCAAAGGCAAGTTTTGACGGCGGGACACGGTTTACGGTTGAGAAAGGTTCGTTGGTGTTCACGTTTGCCACGTGTGGTTACGTGTTGAGGCGGGACGAGGATGGGCCGGAATGGATGGAGTGGGCAGCCATGGGGCATGCCCTGCATGTGGCGCCCGCTAGTGTTGCGGAGGCGGTGGAGCAGAACTGGGTGGTGCAGCGGCCGACGGCGACGGGCGGAATGGCGTACTCATGTGGGTGCATGGACCATTGTGATAATTATGGGGAGGTATGCATTTCTTGCGCATGTGGCACGTACGCACCGCGTGCGTGTTGCGCAAGTGCCTCGTACGCGTTACGTTTTTGGTGCGTACGTGTTGACCTACCAACACGTATGCGTACGCCACACAGATCGTACGTGTTGGGGTAGCAACACGTACGCGTTGCCTCGAGCGCCTCGTACGCATTGACGTACCAGCACGTACGTGTTGCCCCAGTAGATCGTACGCGCTAATGCACCAACTCGTACGTGTTGCGTGCGCTGCCCACACGTGTTGTTTCATAATTAACGTGTCTCTACGCTTTCCTCTTGCAGTTGAACGTCACCCCCTTCAAGTACAAGGAGCGGCGCCCTTGGCCCTCTGAAGCACAAGTGCACCCGACGCCTCCGGATTCGGGCCGGAAGGCGCTGCAGCCGAAGGCGCTTCTTCAGAGCCCCCGAGGCGCTCCCTTGGTTGCCCCGGACCCTGCGTCGATAGGGACAATTGCAGGGCAGTTGGTGCAGGTGAGTAAGGAGGATGTGGTGGACAACGTCCATGTTGGGGATGTTGCCAAATATAGTTTTTTTGATCAGGTTACGTTGCAGGCAAAGGTAAAGGAAGACAGTGGTGCGGTCTCATGGCTTGAGCCCATGATGGTCCGCTTTCCCATGTGGATGAAGGGCCATGCCGTTGGCAGGGACCCTGCAGCAGTTTTTATTGGGGGGACTTTGTACCAGATCAAAGGTGACAGCCACAGTTACGTGCAGACATGGCGTGTGCATGGAGGGCAGCTCAAGCAGGCCAAGCGTGCTCAGTGGTCAGGGCTGGCGGGTTACCTCCCAATCACCGACGCTGCTGTTGTTGCAGAGGTGGAGGGTGCAATGGAGAGGTGGAAGCTTCTCCTTGCGGGGAAGGTTGGGGGGAAGAGGGACACGGGGACAGGGGGGGATGAGGAGGGCTACGACACCGACCAATCGCGGCACGGTTCTCGTATGTCCCGCGCCAAGAAACCAAAGCTTGGTGCCAAGGGGGGGCCCGTAGTCACCCAACAGCCCCCCATCTCCCCCTCAGGACCACTGCGTGAGCACCTCAAAGACACACAGGCGCAGCTAAAGGCGCGAATTGTGGAACTTGAGAAGGTGCGCAAGGAGAGTGCGACGGCACAGAAAGCTGCAGAGGACATGCTGGGGGAAGAGCGTGTAAAGTGGGAGGATGAGCGAAGAGAAAAAGACAATGAGATTAGGGAGTTAAGAGTGAAGCTGTAGGATGCCTCTGTGAGGGCAGGCAAGAAAGGCCCATCTAGCCCTGGCCCTGGGGAGGGGGGGAAAGATGTGGAAGATCAGAAGAATTTTTTGCAGCTGGCAGCAATGGAAATCAGGGATGGCCTTGTCCAAGCCACCACATCCATTGAGGACCTGAGGGATTCACTGCAGGATGCAAGAGGCAGGGAGACATCACAGGGACAGAAGACTCTCACAGCCCTTATAGCATTGACGGACAAGTACAATGTCCGGAGTCTACAGTCCGGCAAGCCGGCGGAGCAGCCCGGCGGTGGCAAGGGTGGTGGGAGTTGACTCCCAGGGGCTGCTGCTCTCCCCTCCTCTCACATATGTTTTTTGTTGGAGGGGTTGGATGGGGGGGTGTGGCAGTCCAAGGACAGGTGGGGAGTACGATTGCGTTCCGCGATGTTTGGGGTGGTGCAGCGTGGCAATGTCCGGGTGGCGGTTGCAACACGCAACTTCCCGAAGGTGTGCCGGGCCATCAACGCCTACGGGCGCGCACGGTTGCCATCGTGGTTCACTTGGACTGCCGTCCAAGTGAACCATGGTATTTCACCTTCAAGCACTATTGGTTAGGGTTAGTTGGTTGGTGATTTTTCAGGTGGGGAGTTTTGTGTGGAAGAGGCGGGGCTCGTGTTCCCCACAAAGGGAACCCGTCCCTACACAATGGCATGTGTTGCAGGGCCAGAGGGCCAAGACAGAGTGGATGAGGATGGGGTGGCATTGGATGCCCGGAATGGGGTTGTTTTTTGCAGTGGTGCTTTGCACATGGGATGCAGCGTTCTAGGGCGTGGTGCGGAACCCCCCCAATTTTGGGTGTTGTTAATATGGTTGGAACCCGGAATTTCACATGTTACATGGGTGCACTATGATGCAACAATGTGCCTTCCATGTTTCGTTTGCTCGATATTGCCCGTTTTGCACTTTTTGCGATTTGATCTTTGTGTGCTCTAACTAGTTATCGCGGGGTTAGAACGGGGTTAGAGCACTAGTTATCGCGTGGGTTATCGCGCGATAACCTAGTTATCGCGGGGGTTATCGCGGGGGTTATCGCGCGATAACCTAGTTATCGCGTGGGTTATCGCGTGGGTTATCGCGCTTCATTTTATGTTTCCCCTTTTCGCTTTAGCTCTCAAAGCTTTCATATTCTTTGATAATGGCCCTTGCTGCTGCCCACGCTTGGTGCGAGCACCATCAAAAGCTCCTTGGGGTCCGTCGCCTTGGCGGTCCTGAGGGGTTTACGATGGGTGATGCCAATGTGAGGCGCCCTGTGGCGACCCGCTTTGAACATGGTGTGGACTTTGGACTCCTTGTCCATAAGTCCCCCTTCATGGCGGACGACAAGGACCCCCTGGTTCTCAGCAACTACATCTTCGAGTTGCTAGAGGTAAATCCAGGGGTTGCTGGATTTTTGATCCAGCTTCATCCGGACGATGTGGACGCGGTGGTGGAGTCCGTCACCGCCCATGCCGAGAAGGGTGCGGGGACGAAGACGACCCTCTATGTGGGTCAGGAGGAGGAGGAAGTGGAGGAAGTGGAGGAGGAGGAGGAGGATGCGGGGGGGGTGGGGGCTGGGGGGAGGAAGGAGAAGCCCCACAACCCCCTCATGATTAGTGTCCAGAAGGTAAGGATCCGACCGGGTAAGGGGAAGGGGCAGTCGGATGGTTGGTTCCCCCAACCCCTCACCCACAACACCCGCCGGGTCTGCACTGACGACCCCGAAAACAAGCTCCCCATGCACTCCCTTTGCCCCACAAGGGAGTGGGAGCGTGAGTGGTATGGGGTCACCACTCCCAACATTGTTTCGGGGCAGGGGGTGATTCTTTTTCCATTTGGGGCAACACCCCCCCTTATTGGGGAGGCGGAGGAGGTGGTTGCCGCCGAGCCCTTGGGGGCCTTTAATAGGGACCCCAATGACCTTGTGCTCACGGTGGGGGGGAAGCTGGTGGTCAACCACCTCCTGGAGCACGATTTTTTGAGTGATGTGCAGCTCCAAAGTCTTTTGGATGATTTGGATAGGGTGCCTCTCTCAGAGAAGGCACCCATTTTCAATGAGAACCCCCCCATTGTCGGCAGGCCCCAAGATTCTGGGACCCGCCGCACATTGTATGGCAACTATGGGGGTGCCAACCACCACAAGCACAACCCCCACAAGCTCCATGATCTGCCAGTCCTCAAAAGGGTGGCAGATCGTGTGCTTGAGACGGCGAAGAAGACTGTGGTGGGGGGGGTTGGATGGAGCTGCACCATCCTTGACATGGCCGAAATTTCGAGCTATGACCACACCCCCCAGCACCTCCATCGCGACGCCCCCCCCTACACCATTCCTGAAGGCACATTGATTGTCAATTGCCTTATTATGCTAACCCATAATCATGAGGAGGAGGATGGGTCACATTTTCTTTTTGTGCCCTCCAGCAGTTCGGGGTTCTGAATCCCTGACCCTTGGGTGGAGAGGGCTGTGCCATTCAAGAGGGGCACTGCCTTTTTTTTTAATGCCCTTGATGTACACCGGGGGTCGGGGATTCCCAAGGCCTCCCCCACGGGGGTGTCCCACCCCCGCCTCATGGCATTTTTTGCCATTGAGCTTACCGTGGGGGGGAATCTTCGATTCCCCAACCTGCACGTGACCCAGTCCATTAAGAGGCCCCAGCTGGGGGCACCTGCTGGCCGGGTGGCCAGGACAGTCCAGTGTGATGGGGCGGTTAGGTGTAGGGGGAAGGTGGTAGCCAATTGCTACGGATGCAATCGGCTGATTTTGTGCACCGCCCACAAAGATGGCCTTTGTGTGCCATGCCAGGAGGGGGAGGAGGTGGAAGGGGGGGAAGAGGAGGAGGTGGTGGTGGACCCCAATGGGGTCAGCATTGAGCAATCTGCTCAGTGCTTGCTCCCGGTGGGAACAACCACCGGGCATTTTTTGTTGTCGGCGTGGGGGATTGGGAGGGAGGTGATTGCCCCCCTCACTAATGAGGAGGCGGGGGCGGTCGCAGGCCACCCCGATCAGTGCCCCTTGGCCAAGGTGTGCCATGGGGAGGCACTGCCCTGGCCCTCCCTGCAAGGGCATGTTGGGATGAAGGTGCCGGCGGGCACCATTTTGGTGGTGAGGAGGGGGTTGTATGGGGGAGTGGCAAGGGTTGCCCCTGAGCAGGAGGGGGTGGCCCAGGTGGTGGAGTGGCGGCAGGTGGGGGAGTATGCGGCCGTCACGGACTTCGTGTGGCTGCGGAGGCTGGGCCTGGTGCTGGACGACGCCAAGAAGGAGGGCCAAGGCATGTGTCCATGTCACCAGGTGTGAAAACTTCCCACAACACCCTGCTCTAACCCCTCCTCTAACTAGTTATCGCGCTAGGTTATCGCGTTCTAACTAGGTGCTCTAACTAGTTATCGCGCTAGGTTATCGCGTTCTAACTAGTTATCGCGGGGTTATCGCGGGGGGTTATCGCGGGGGTTATCGCGCGATAGCCTAGTTATCGCGGGGGTTATCGCGCGGGTTATCGCGTGTTTTTTTTTTGTTTCTTTTGTTTTTTTCAGGCTACCATCTTGCAGCTGCCCCGCATCTTCGTCAAGGACGACGCCCAGGCAGCCGACGCAGCAGGCGGAGCGGCAGCAGCAGCGGGGGCACGGCCCGCCAAGCCGGTGGCGGCCCGGTTGGAGCTGGAGGGGGAGAAGAGGCTGCCGGAGGGGGCGTCGTGGCTGTTTGGGGAGCCTGGGGATGAGGCCTGCAGGATGGGGGGGACGGGATGGTACCGGCAGGTCACCATCACAGAGAAGGAGGGGGGGGTGGAGAGGAAGACCAACCTCACCCTCCCCTCCTATGTGTGGGTTGGGGGGGAAACGGCCAAGTGGCCGCAAGCCGCAGAGGGGGAAACGGTTGCGGCTTTTTTGTGTTTGTTTGGGATGAGCGACCCCCCCCAAAGGAAATCTTATTTCCTTTTGAGGGTGTGTTTTTTGTGGGAGGGGGAGTTTACGGGGAGGGAAGTGTGGCAGAAGCTGCACAGGGGGGGGGACATCCACCAGGTTGGTGGGTATGACCCCCCCCCTTCTGTGGTGGACGCCACTGCCGATTGGGTTCGGCAGTATGCACCCAAGGGGGGAAGGCCGGGAAAAGGCCAGACGAAGCGGGGACCAGACGTGGTGGTGGTTGAGCCGGATGCCCCCCCCCCCTTAGGGGTAAGGGCCAAACCCCCGCCCCCAAGCCCTCCCCCAAGCCATCGAAGGTGGCAAAGGTGGCGGCGGCCCAGCCCCCCCATGAGGCCCTGGACGTGGAGGCCTTGGGGGCCAGTGTGGCCACCCACGTGACGGACGCTTGCCAGGTTTTGGTGGAGCAGGCGGCCGCCACGGGAGTCGAGGCCGCACTGGCCAAGGGTCGGTCGGCCGACCACAAGTCGGCCTTGGCAAAGGCCGAAAAGGCCCAGGGCAACACCCAGCGTGCCCTGGACCAGGCCCTCAACCTGGCCGCCAAGAGGGGGGAGGAGGTGGAGGCGATGAGGGAGGCCCTGAGGGAGGCCCAGGAGGGGAGGCGGAAGGCGGAGGTGGAGGTGGCCCAGCTTAGGGTGGAGGTGGAGGGGCAGCGGAGGAGGGGGGATGACCTTGGGCAGCGCTTGGGGGTGGCTGAGGCGCAGGTGCGCAGCCTCACCTCCACCCTCTGTGCCTCCTTCGGGGCGCAGCAGGCCCAGCAGGGGCTGGCGCCGCAAGGGTTGCAGAGTCAGGGTAGCGGGAGTAGGAGTGGGAGCCAATGACTAGTGGATTTGCTCAAGGGGTTGCCCAAGGGCATTTTTCGTGGGGAGGAGCGATATGGGGCCCAAGTGGACATGTGCCACTTTGGCCTCGTGGGAAGTGGAAACCCCAACCCCTCTAATTTTAGGGCGACCCACATGGCCGCTGCTACCCTCAGGCCTGCCCTCACCCCCTTGGTAGCAGACCTCAATGGGTATTGCACCTCCAATGCTCCACCATGGTTCACGTGGTGTAGCATCCAAATTGTTCGCCCCCAAGGGACGGACACCATGGGCCTCCACTCCCATTTGCGGGATGGGGCGCCCATGGCGCTTATTGTGTGTGTGGGGTCTTTCACGGGGGGTGAGTTTTGGGTGGAGAGTGGTGGCCTGCTGAATCCCTCCTTGAGGGAAAAAAAGCGGCACACCCGTGTGTGCAAGGGTAGGGCGGTGGAGGGTTGGGCATGCACCGCCACCCCCCAAGCCCCGGTGTTGTTCAACACCAGGGCACTACACGCTCCATTGCCATGGGAGGGCGAGCGATGGAGCGTGATTTTTTATAGTGCGGGGGGGGTTCTGCACTGCACGCCTGTGTGGCGGCACCAGCTGCTGTCCATGGGTTTTAGGGTGCCCAATGCTTCCTCTAACCCCTCCAGCTAGTGTTATTTGTGATTCGATTATTGTTCACTATTTCTATTACTGTACTGTGTGGACTCTGAGGAGGGGCAACTAGCCCGGAACATGTCCATTTGACTGATTTGAATTTGTGATTGTGGCGCCATGTACCCCGTGCCTGCACATTGTTGACATCTCCAAGGTTTCCTGGGTGCAAAATCAACGTTTGTGAAGGTTTTAGGGTGCCCAACGCTTGCTCTAACACCACCAGTTAGTGCGCACTAACCCCTGCTCTAACTAGTTATCGCGGGGGTTATCGCGCTCTAACTGGGTGCTCTAACTAGTTATCGCGGGGGGTTATCGCGCTCTAACTAGTTATCGCGGGGGGTTATCGCGGGGGTTATCGCGCGATAACCTAGTTATCGCGGGGGTTATCGCGTGGGTTATCGCGTGTGTTTTTTGGGCCCTTGCTTCAAAACCCTCCCTCATTTCGCGCCCAGGTCCTCTTATTCTTCATGGACAATGCTGTCAATGAGGCCCTGCGGGCTCTCAACACAGCCAACCTGCGGCGGTACACCGATCTGCAGTGCCCCAAGGCCCGGCGGCGGCGTTTGAAGGCGGTTCAGCGGCTGGTGCGAGTTCTATTGGGTGACCCAGACGTCATGTGTGGCACCAACACCAAAGGCGAAGTTTGTTTAAGTGGTGGGGCGTGCACTGCCCTGTCTGGCCCACTTGGCGGCCATCTTGCATTAACAGCTCAGGAGCATGAGGCCCTGAGCATGCTACGCATGGCATGCAGCATGCATCTCTCCCAACGGGCCCTTTTGCGAATGCCCCGCCGTTGCACACAACGGGACCTAAGGACCGTTCGGCAACGGATCATGCCCTACTTTCCCCAAACCACCATTGTAAAGTCTACCACAGGCCGCAATAGGGCAGCTGCCCATGTGCCTTTGCAATCAATTGTGCAAAATGCAATATCTATGGCCCGAGTTATTGGGAAACCCCCCCCTAGTGGCGTTGCCATTATTGTTATTTCAGTTGATGCGACTTCCTTGTGGAAGGCATCCTCTACCCGTGCGGATGTATGGGTTAATGTATGGGGGGGGGCAAAATATGCTTCGAAGGTGAAGCTATGGGCCTCATGGTTTTGCATGGATGGCGGGGATGAACAGGCTTTTTTGAGAAGCCTGGACATCTCCGCCAACCTCAACCAAGAGGTGAGGGATGTGGAAGAGGACGTTGTCCTCTTTCAAAACCAATTTTTGACTTGCACTGTCATTTTGACAGGGGATGGGAAGGGGATGCAAGCAATGGGGGGGGCTGGGTCTAAGTGTTGGTTGTGCAAAGACCCCAATGGGATTGTTGAGCAAAGGGGGGTGGAGTCCACCTCAAGATGGGGGTCATTCTTGAGAAGTGTGACCCCTGATAGGCGGCCGGGGGACTACCAACATGCAGCATGCCGCATCCTAAACGGCATTGCAAAGCGCATTGAGACCACCCTTCAGGCCCTCCCCCCTGGTACCCCTGGTAAGGCCAAGCTCTTGCAGCTTTGCAGGCCTTCAAACAAGCCCTCAAGGATGAGACCGCAGGCATCCCTCTTAGGGAACGCCTCCCTTCGGCCTCGAGGGCCACAGAAAAAGATTTCGATCTAACCAGCACCAAAGTTTTCCTAACCTCCCCCCCCTTCCAAAGGCAATTTGTGGAATGCCTCAAAGAGCATGTCCCCACAGTGAGGACCCCTGGGGGACCTATGTTATGGGTTGTTGTGCATGTCATGGTGAAATGCATTGAGGGTTTGTATGAGCTTTGGAGGGTGAGGGAGTTGTACACTCTAACCCAAGTGGAACGCCACCGTGCGTTGACCACAAAATTTTCAAAAGCGTGGGGAGACTCAGGTTGGTCCCCCACCAGGTGGATCCATTGGTGCTTGGCACATTCCACCTTTTTTGCCGAGAAATGGAGGAACATTTTTCAGTTTTCCTCCATCCCAACGGAGTATCGGCATGGGCCTTACAAGAGGAGGCTCAAAAATTGTTTTAAGGGTTGGTCCTTGGTGAGGCCAAGTATGTCCCTCCGCCACATGCACCATTGCATGTCCATGAACGCCCTGGAGCAAGGGCTTTTGGGGCTGGAGGCTGCCAAGGCCTCAGACATTGATGACTTTGTATGAAAAAAGACCATACATGCTTTGTGCCAAGTGTTTTCTGTTGTTTGTCCTAGTGAGGGATGGAGGAGGGGTGCGCGATAACTACCCGCGATAACTGCGCGATAACTGAGTTATCGCGCGATAACTAGCGCGATAACTAGTTAGAGCAGGGTGCTCTAACTGCGTTCTAACTCTGTTCTAACTGTGCTCTAACTCTTTGACCCCCCCCCAAAAACCACCCCTACAATGAGGGTTATGTGGGGAAAGAAAGGGGATGGGGGGTTTTTGAGGGTGCTGAATCCATTTTTTTAGGTGGTTTGCCCCAAAATTAAGGGTAGGTGGGTGTTCCAGAAATTGCGTTCTAACTAGGGGTTCCGCACCACGCCCTAGAACGCTGCATCCCACATGCCAGCCCCGTGGCGTGGTGAGCGCTACGCACTGGTGTTTTTTACCCAGGTCGGTCTTGGCAAGGTGTCCTGGGAGGACCTCGTGCTGCTGCGCAGTCTTGGGTTCCGGCTGTGTGCCGGGTAGCATGTGCAAACATTGTGCATTAATGATTGATGGGTGAAGTGTGCGTCAACACGCGCGCGTTGTGGCAGGGGCGCGTACGCGCTGGCGTACGTGGTGCGTACGCGTTACGGTGTTGCATCGTACGCGTTGCTGTGTTGGCGCGTACGCGCTGGGGTCATGACGCGTACGATTCGCTTTTCTGGCGCGTACGCGTTGGGTTCATGAAACGTACGATTCGGTGTTGTGGAACGTACGCATTAAGAATGGAACGCGTACGCGGCTCGTACGCGCAGACGTACGTGTTGCATGTTGCCTGTACATGTGAAGCTTGTTGTGTCCATGCACCCCCCCCCCCCTGTTGTCTTTCCCTAGGTTTTTTTTCCCCCCCTCAAGGAACATGCCCCCGTTCAAGGAGTACCAACAGCTGGGAAGGACTAAGAGATGGGAACGGATGGCCGAACTGCAAACGGCAGTCACAGAAATTCTTGGCCCAACCTGGCAGGTGCAAGCTGGCGAAAACGTGGGCACCCTCATTTTGAAAACGACGGAAGGGCCCATGCCCAAAAACCACATGTGGCATGCCGAGGCCCTCCTGTGGGATTGCCGCAAAGAGGGCAAAAGCTGGCGGGCCCTCCAGTACTCCATCCCCACGTCCAGGATCAAATGCCCCCTTGATGAAATCAGACGTGTGAAGGAGGATCTTAGTGCACCACCAGTAGTGGACTACAATGCAATGGACGGGGACCACGCATTGCTGGGGGCCGGTACAAATTTGAGGGAGAAGCTGGGACTCATGATGGCCGCCCGTAAGGGAAATTTGTACCCGGACCTATGGGTACGGCTATGTGTGGATGGCACACAACTACACAAGCGGCACTTCGAGCATTTTATGCTTGGAGTGCTTGGATCGGGCAACCCGCTTGGTAGCTGGTGCATTTTGCACGGCTCTGAAAAACGTGCTGTGCTACGATCGCTCACAAGGGTTAGCAAAATGGATGAGCAGGTGCAAGAGGCCCTAAACACAAGGTATGAGGTACAAGGGGGTTACATGGAAAAACCCCATATTTTCTTGGTTGCAGATGTCGTTGCACAACAGGCAATGGCAGGCATCAAAAGATGGAACTGCACCAGTGAGGACCCAGTGCGCTGGGTATGCGGCAAATGCAGGGCACATTGCGATCGCGACTTTGGAAAGGGACTTTCACCCATTCTGTCACACTGGACCTGGTACGGGCAGGTGCTACGTAGCATTGTGCCCAAGTACAGGCCCCCTGACTATGCATTGCATGGGGTCACACGTGTAACCCACAGTGGCCTTGATGGATGCTGGAGGGCTCTTGTACAGCACCATCGCTTCACGAAGAGGCGCGCTATTACATGGGTGCAGACCCATGTAAATCCTTGCAGGGTTGGCTCACACAGTGTTGCACCGCAAGACATCGCAGGGCAGGCGGGTGACAAACCGTCACTCCGTTGTGAACAGAGCGCAGCAATTCTATTTGTTTCGACAAAGGCCTGGGGTCCCCTCATTGTAGGGCTGAACAATGAAGGTCTCTTGCAACATGTCGTGGAAGGGGGTCACACTTGGGCGCAAAATTTTGATTCGTGGTGGGACTGTTTCCACAAAAGTGCAACCATTGCCAAAAAGGAGGGGCTGTTAGGAGCCCAAGAGATTGAAGCCCTAAAAAATGTGCTACCCCAAATGGCAGTGCATCACAAAAGGTGCCAACTGGGGCAAACCCTGTGGGTGCACCTTTGGGTTGACCACATGCTTGGGTATGCTAAGCAGTGGCATGCCCTTGGCGCCTTTGCTGCCTTCAAGGCAGAAGAAAGGCACAAAACTCTGAAAACAGAGATTCGGTTTAGGAGCTTCAAGGGGGGGGCAAGGAAAGTAAAAGGGGGGGTACGGGGACGGAGAGGTAGACTGGTGAGGCAAGTTTTCGTGAAAGGGTGGAGGGAAGTTGTAAAAAATGATAATCTGGATTGGGGTTTGTTAAAGAGGGGGTGGGATGTATGGGTGCGTGCATGGACACAGCAAGCACACGTGAAGGAACAAAAAACGTATTGGAAGGCCAACGCGCCTTAGGAGTCTGTATGGTGTTTCAGCTCTTGTGTACGATATTTGATTTGGGATTCCATTGAATTGCTTTGGGCAAGTATACTACGTCTTCAATGCACATTGCATGCAACATGGTGTTCTGCTGCAGTGATGTGCTTTGCAAGGGAGGGAGCTAAAAAAACCAAGGGCAGCTGGTGGTCTCATTTCAATGCCTGTCTTCAGCGCCTGTGTTTGTTGGTTGCCCCACTAGGTAGGTCTTTGGCAAGCATCTCCTCGTCGCGTCTTCAGCCGGATTCCACCTCCTTTGTGGGCCCCTGGTCATGCGGTTGGGGTCGCCTCACGCCCTCTCCTGCTCTTGTGTGTCCTCATCCTAAGGTGCAGACACAGTGCGTGTGCAGGGGTTCGAACCCAGGGTTCCGAAACGTAGGGAACATGCACATACCTCTAGACCAACCAGCTGCCATAGCTCATAACACGTAGGCGGTGCGTACGAACTGCGTACGCACCAGCAGATCAACGCGTACGCGTCCGTAATCTAACACGTACGCGTTGCTGTTTCGACGCGTACGTGTTAAGTTACCAACGCGTACGCGTCGAAACACCAACACGTACGCGCCACGCACCCAACGCGTACGCGTTGCACTTCCAACACGCACACGTCAGAGGACAATCTGAAAGCAAGGTTTTGGGAAATTCAGTATGGTATTCGGGACACTCTGCAGAGGGAGAAGGCGACCTACGGTCGGCAATGTTTGCAGTGGCACCCAGTGGTGTAGGGGAAGTGCAAAGAGGGGTGGGTTGGGTAAGGTGATACCCCACACATGAATTTTGCATGAAAAATGACAAATTTCCAACAAAGAAAAAACCAACGCGTACGTGTTGAGATTTCAACACGTACGCGTCTATGTGAACAGATCTTAGCAGTTACAAAGCACTTTTCCTCACTGTTTTGGCCATTGCTCCGCCTCATCGCTCTGGGCTCTACTCTACTCTTGCGATATGTGTTGTGGTAATACGTGTTGTTGTGTTGTGTCGTGTTGTGTTGTGTTGTGTTGTTTTCCTTTTGTGTTATGTTGTGTTATGTTGTGTTGTGTTGTGTTGTGTCATTCCTTGTTTCGTTTTCTGTTTTTTTCTTGTGTCATTTTGTGCACTGTTCTTCTTTTTTATTTTGTTGTGTTGTGTTGTGTTGCGTTGTGTTGTGTTGTGTTGTGTTGGGTTGGGTTGGGTTGGGTTGGGTTGTGTTGGGTTGTGTTGGGTTGGGTTGAGTTGGGTTGGGTTGGGTAAGGTTGGGTTGGGTTGGGTTGGGCAACCAAACACGACACAACACAACACAACATAACACAACACAACACAACACAACACAACACAACACAACACAACACAACAAAACACAACACAACACAACACAACACAACACAAGACAACACAACACAACACAACACAACACAACCTTCAAGAACGAGTGCGCCCCGGTGAAAAGTGCGGGTGCTAGTTTGCTGCGGGGGTCAGCCAAGAAAGGAGCCAGTGCCGCAAGGGCACTTGCAACCGGCGCCAAAGTCAAAACCACGGCGGTCAAGGACGAGGAGCAGCCGCAGCAGCAGCAAGTGCAGCAGCAGCAGCTCCAACAGCAGGCAGCCGTGCAGCAGGCAACACTGCAGCTGCTCCAGCAGCAGCAGCGGGTGCACATGGCCCAGCAACAGCAGCAAGAACAACAACAACTCGCACAGGCACATGTACGCGCTATGTTTGCCATTGCGTGCGCTTTCGACATTGTTGCGCGCTTCATTTGTTGTAGCACGCGCGATTTGATTGTTTGCGCGCGCTACGGCCCTACCTTCTGTCCCATTATCACGTAGGTGGGCAGCTTCGAGCAGCTTCTGTGCCTGGGATCCCGCAGAGGGCCGTTGATGATCAGCGTGCCCGCGGACATTGCCGGGCAGTCCAAGCATGCGGCCGACTGGCTTGACGGACGGAAGGGGCAAGGCCCCTCCCCGGTGCTGGCCCGGGCTAAGCGGCAGCTGGAGGAGCTGGAGGTGGACTGGGCCGACGCCTTTGCCGTGCCGGAGACGGAATCCGTGACAGTTCCAAGGCCCAAGAAGAAGCGTACCGAGGAGCCAGCAGCCACCAGCCACCCACCACCAGCCATCTCCGCCTCCCACACCGCTAAGCCCCCCCACCCGCCTGGAAAGGTCCTTGCCCAGAAGACTGCCGACCAGCAGCTGCTGGCACAGGCGGCACACAGAGTCCAACGTCAGGCGGAACAGGCCAAGAAGAAAGAGGACGAAGCAAAGAAGAAGAAGAAGGAAGAGGAGGAAAAGAGGAAGAAGAAGGAGAAGGAAGAGGAGGAAAAGAGGAAGAAGAAGGAGAGGGAAGAGGAAGAGAGGAGGAAGAAGAAGGAGAAGGAAGAGGAGGAGAAGAGACGGAAGAAAGCAGAGGAGGAGAAAGCAGAAAAGGTAATGCAGCGCGCGCTATCGTTGTCATTGCACGTGCTATGCATCTCGTCGCGCGTGCTATGCTCCGTATTGCGCGTGCTATGCCTGTGCTATGCCTCCGCGCTACTCTTTCCAGGCAAGCAAGACGGCACTGCAGCAGGCACCCCAGCCGCAGCTCGCATCAAAGCCAGCACCGAAGCAGCCTGTCCCAGTCCCAGACCAGCCACAAGAACAAGGAGGTCCGTGCGGTTCCACCCCACCCAGTACGGCTCCCAAGGCCAAGCAGCAGAGCAGAGCCGACGCCGACAAGGAGGCAAGAGATGAGCTCATGCAGCGCCGAGATTGGTCCTACCAAAAAGGCTACAAGCCTCGGTGGATCATCTACTGCACCACTGCGATCGCGCCGATGATTGTGGAGGGAGCCGAAGTCAAGCCAGCAGGCGCCAGGGCCCCTCAGGACCACGTGGCCGTCATCATCCCCAACGATCAGTGGAGCCCCAGCCAACAAGGGGAGGAGGAGGAGGAAGAGGACGACTGGTCGGAGTTCATGCCCAGCTGCCAGGTGTTCTCCGCCAAAAGCAAAGCGTATGAGGAGTTGGACAAGGGGCAGTCGTGGTGGGAGACGTACGAGGCCGATGAGATTGAGGACCTCTGCCCCGACCCAAAGACCATGAGGATGTCCCCGTCCAAGCCACCAACCCCAAAGAAGAAGAAGCCCCAAGGAGACCCACCAGCCCAGCCACTAGCCCCCCCACAAGAAGACAAGGGACCTGCCGAAGCTGCAGCACCAGCAGAAGCACCAGCAGCAGCTGCACGAGAAGAAGAGGCACCAGCCCCAGTAGCAGCAGCAGCACAAGAAGACGACGCACCAGCCCCACCACAAGAAGAAGAGGCACCAGCGGCCGCGCCACAAGAAGGAGAAGGAGCAGCCCCGAAAGAAGAGGAGGCACCAGAAGGAGCAACCGCAGAAGGCGACCCAAGCCCACAAGAAGAAGGGGATGCAGCCCCAGCTGCCACTTGGGCAGAAGACCACAGACCCGAATGGGAGAACGAGTGGGAGGCCGAAGTGGTGGTCCAAACCATTAGAGATATCACTGAATGACAGCGCGCGCTATACCTGGTATAGCGCGCGCCATAAGGCTCCTAGCGCGCGCTGTAAATATGTTGCGCGCGCTACACTGCTTTCGTCCGTGAGGACCTCTACTGTTGCACACTTTTCAGACCTTTCAGACAGTGTTTTTGCATGTGTCTTGGGTTGGATGAGCAACAGGGAATGTTTTTGAAAAGGAAGGGGTTTTTGAGAAACGCAAGACACTAGAAAAAGCATGGTTTTGAAACATTTTCCGGTTTTGAAAAATTTGAAAAACGGGACAATATAAAGCGGTAGAGCGCGCGCAATAGGCGCGCTATAAAGGTCATATTTTTGAAAATTTGCGCGCACTATGGAAAAAATGCAACATTGCGCACGCAGGGTGTTGTGTTGTGTTGTGTTGTGTTGTTGTGTTGTGTTGTGTTGTGTTGTGTTGTGTTGTGTTGTGTTGTGTTGTGTTGTGTTGTGTTGTGTTGGGTTGGGTTGGGTTGGGTTGGGTTGGGTTGTGTTGGGTTGTGTTGGGTTGGGTTGGGTTGAGTTGGGTTGGGTTGGGTTGGGTTGGGTTGGTTGGGTTGGGCAACCAAACAGGACACAACACAACACAACATAACACAACACAACACAACACAACACAACACAACACAACACAACACAACACAACACAACACAACACAACACAACACAACACAACACAAAATCTTTGGCTTCTTGTGTTGCCATGGGGTGGACAAAGAGGGGGGGGGGGGGTACTTTTCAGGTCCGTGTTGGGCCTTTGTTAACACAACACAGGAGGGGTGTAACTACGAAGCCAACCCCAGATACTGTACATTCGCCAACTCCTGGTCAACTCCATGTCGAGAGCATTCAACTTGCTTCTACTTGTGCACTGTGTTGTTGCTACGCCTTGTGCATGAAACGTGAGGAACTATTGATATTTTACAGCTTTTGGTTGCGTTGCTTTGTTGTTATGATGCAATATGTGAGTTTTTTGGGTCGAAGCCAACTTTTTGGAAGCCAAGTCAAAGTTGGCGCGCCAACTTGGCGCGCCAACTCTTGAGTTGGCGCGCGCCAACTCCGGTTTTGGCGCGCGCCAAGTGCCCCATTCTTCCTCTTCTTTTGCACCCTTTATGCATTCCCTTTCCCTTCTAGGCATTTCACGTTATCATGCCTCCAAAGCAACCCAAGAAGGGCAAGGGGAAGAAGGTGACAATCACCGACCCCACGTCTGCCCCAGCCCCAGCCCCCGCTGCACCACCTAACCCCGAGGTGATGCCGGTGGTCGATGCCCACATCGCCAACCTGGGCTCCGAGCACTTCCCCGGGGGCTATTTTCCCATCCCCTACACCCTCACCTCCCCGGACGCCGAATCCTTCCCCCAGCTCCCCCCCCTCCGCGAACCCCTGGAGGCCGCCCTCTTCGGCAAGTGGGACCAGCCGGGCAATCCCCACTTGGTCTGGCGAATTGACGCCACCCGTGTTAACTTCGCCCTGACCAGGGGGGTTCTTAGCAGGTTCTGCTGTGCCGTGATGGGCCGGTACCCCACGACGCTCGCGGTCGAGTTGAAGCTTTCTCAAGTCACCCTTGAGGCCTTCAACAAGACCCTGAAGCTGTGCACTGTTGCAGCGTCAAAAGAGTTCGTTAACGTTCTCGACCTGCAGGAGATGCCGCCTCAAGGTCTCGACCCCGAGGAGCAGTGGGTGTGGGTGGATCCAGTCAAAAAAAGTGGCTGGAAACACCGCACGGCCACTGACGCCGTCGTGCGGTACCAGACGGTGAAGGTGCAGGCGTGGGATGCAGTAGCTCCCACGGAGTTCTCCACCAACCGTCGCCTGCGCACCCACATCCCCAACATCACCCACCCCACCCTCTACAGCACCGACGCCCCCTTCACCATGCTTGGCATGGGTTGCCCCCACCCCTCCTTCCACAACTCCTACCCCGTCGCCAACCACGACATCCCCAACCCCCCCATCGTCACGGAGGAGGGTTTTGCCGCGGCGGGCTACCGCCAGTATGACCGCATCATCCCCGAGGATCTGTGGGCCAGACTGGCGGAGCTCGCCACGGTGGAACTCAACCCGTCGATGCTCAAGGAGGTGGACCTCCAGGCCCCCGGGGAAGGTGGGGGGCGCTATCAGACGACGGTCTCCAACGTCCCCCACTGGCTCCCGGACGACCTCTGGCAGGCTGTTCTGGCCCTGCTGGGGTTCTCCCTCCCATCGCTGCAGGGACTTGAGGCCTTGTGCCCCAAGATCATCGAGCGGTGGGAGGCAGAACCCTGGAAGGGTTTCCAGATCCCCCACCGCGATTTTGCACTGTCTGTGAAACAGTCAGTGCAGTGCATGGTCGTGTTCATCCCCCTCACCACCTCTCCCCCGTCCAAGTCCCTCCAGGTGTGCCCGGGCACGCAGGGGGGCTATCACGCTGCGCATCGGTGGGATATTGTTATCCAACCGCTTCGCAGCGTGACGCTCCTCCGCGGGACGGTGATCCACCGCGGTGCGGGCGGGCCTGGCCGGGCATTGTTCATCCCGTTTGCACCCGTCGGCTACCGGTCGCGCATGCTGACCGTAGAGCCGGAGAGTGTAACGGAGCTGATGAACAGTGTTCCGGTGATGCCCTCCGAGCTTCTGGCCGAGGGGGCTGCAGTCGGGTCCCCATCTGTGGATTGACCACCTGTTGGGATGGGCCCGCAGGTGGGGGCACATTGCCATTTTTGCCGCCTTCAAAGGAGAGGGGCGGCACAAAGCCCTGAAATGTGAAATCTCAAAGCACAGCTTTCGAGGTGGAAGTAAAGGCGGCCGGGTGTCCAGACTGCGGGGGGCCAGAGTGCGGGTGAAGGGGGGCAAGGGGGATCGCACGCGGAAGGGGTGGGGGGAAGTGATCCGCTCAGATAATCTGGACTGGGGGTTATATGATAAAAAATTTTCGGTTCGGGAGTCGTCGTGGACGAAGCAAAGGGGGTACATAGAGAATAAGGGGGTCTTCGTCCAGGCTGAACAAGGCATGTGACCTCTATATATGATTTATATGATTGATTTGACAGCTTCTTGCACATTCGCAGTCTTTTCCACATTAATCAAAAAAAGATGGAACAATGCTTTCTTCGTGCCAAGTGTGCAAGGGCAGGTGAGGGACGGAATTTCCAGTGACAACAATGGTATGCAAGTCGATGGTTTGATCGGTGGGGGGACATTTGGCGCGCGCCAAGTCGCAAGTTGGCGCGCCAAGTCCGGACTTGGCGCGCCAACTTGCGACTTGGCGCGCCAACTTGTGAATTTGCGCGAGCCCAGGCCCGGGAAGCCAACTTTGGGACTTTTGTACCGTGTAGAAATGTTTTCAGCACGAGAGGGGCATGAAACCCGGGTTTTTTCAGGGTAAGAAGTTTCCATTTACACCAAAAAGGAGGAAAAAATCCCTAGGTAGCCAGTGTAACAACATAATAGACACCCGCCATGATTTGGCTGCATTCCGAAGCAAGTTGGCGAATGTCTCTTGGCTTCGTAGTTACAGGGTGGGGCGGTACTTTCTACCTTTGTGTTGGCCGGCCGTGTTAGCACGCCTAATGTCCTAAGTCCTCGCCGTATGTAGTGGCAATTTTGCACGCCACGAAATTTTTTCCCATGTAATGTGAGCCACACGAGTACTTCGTACCTTGTATACTTTACCCTTGTGTGGACAAGGGCAAATCGGTGGAAACCCATCACACCCAATACAAAAAGGGAAAATGGGTTGTACCCGCCAACCCAACGAAGTTTTCAAGCCTTCGCCATTTTTGAGCAAATGTTTTAGCTCGTTGGCTTGGGTCACGGGTCAGGGACGGTCGTGGGGTCGTGGTCTCGGTACGGGGCGGCACTCCGAAACCTTGCAAGAACCACCATGCGCACAACCCGGTAGAGTCTTCGGGAAGTGCTTGCCACGTTGTTAGCACCCTTGACGGGGGGCGTCATCGTGGGCAGGACTTTGTCCTGGTGGTGGTAGGAGTGCTCCGGGAAGACCCAAGGATAGGGGTTTGAATGGCATCAAGACCCCCGAAAGAACACGTCCCACTTCCGCCCCAGGCTATATGCCACGCCACCCCACCCCAAAGACTCTCAAGCCTTTAGCGGTGAGAGAGGTAGACGGTGGGGTAAACATGCGGTACCCACTGCCCTGCTCCGGTGGGGATTTTTGTAACCAAGGGGCGCGCCGTGCATGCACGTTATCTTCACGCTTCTTTCCTGTCTCCCACCGCTTCTCCCCATATCGCTATATCGCTATATCCCCACATTGGTTAGTGGTTTTCTTTTCGTGGCACGCTCATCGGAGCGGTCCACCAAGGTTGGCGAGGAGGTCAATGGTTGGGGTGAGATTCTGTTTCTCCAAACCTTATTGTAGGACGGTAAGAAGGTCTCAACGGGCTCCTGAATATCCCAGTCCTTGGTATAACCCTCCCAACGCACCTTGAAGAGAACTCTCTTGCGGTGAGTACGGTGACCCAATATTTTCTTCACGTTATAAGTGTCCTCCTCAAATTGGGAGGGCACTCTAGCAACCTCCTCCGTATAGTTTAGAGGCACGGGGGAGCGAGGGGAGTTGACCGTCTTCATTAGACAATCAACGTGGACGTCAACTAACCTCCGTTGGTCCACTTGAATAACATAGAGGTCGTGAGCCTTCTTGGCCACAACCTCATAGGGCCCATCCCAATAGGCGCAAGTCTTATCGCCAAGATTTTTACGTTGGCGACGGACCCATACACGGTCCCCTTTTGAGAAATTGGAGGACATCCTCCTCTTCTTATTATATTTATGAGCCTTTGTCTCTTGCACTTGAATCATAGCCCTACATGCAAGAGCAATAAGCTCCTCACGCCGCTGGAAGTAGTGAGCGGTGTCTTGGGCAACCCCCTTAGGCTCAGCAAGAGGGGGCCCCTTAGTACGGTTGTGTTTACCAAACACAATCTCATTAGGCGTATATATAACCTGAAGGACCTGTAGTCTCATGCCACGCCCGTACAACGGCGGGCAAAACCTCCTCCCAATTAGTGCCCTTCTTCAAGGAAAGGGCTTTAGCAACGGCACGCCTTAGCTGCTTGCCAGTATTTTCGGCTTTGCCATTACCTTGGTGCCTACCCGCGAGACACATAGTCGAGCGGGCACCAATCTTAGAACAAAGGGTTAGGAAATACTGGCTCACAAATTGTGGCCCGCGGTCGGAGCATATTTCACGAGGGGCTCCGAACGTATCAACCCAGCGTTCCATCACCAAATGGGCCACTCTTTTCCCCGTTAGCCCTTCATCCTTGTCTTCATGACGGGGTTTAGGAATAGGTGTACCCTTCGTGAACCAGCCGTTTGAATCCGAGATTCACGGTACCGTGAATTTCACCAATTTTTGCTTTGTTTTGCTCGTAACTTGGCACCATCGTTTGCATTTCTTGTGCCATCTTCGCCAAAACGTTGTCCTTAGAAATGTCTTGAACTTTGATGTTTCACCTTGTTGGTAGCTTGATAATGTTGGGCTCAATCACCGTGCACTCAACGTGAATTTACCAAATTCAGGTATGCGTGATGGGATGCAGCGTTCTAGGGCGTGGTGCGGAACCCCCCCAATTTTGGGTGTTGTTAATATGGTTGGAACCCGGAATTTCACATGTTACATGGGTGCACTATGATGCAACAATGTGCCTTCCATGTTTCGTTTGCTCGATATTGCCCGTTTTGCACTTTTTGCGATTTGATCTTTGTGTGCTCTAACTAGTTATCGCGGGGTTAGAACGGGGTTAGAGCACTAGTTATCGCGTGGGTTATCGCGCGATAATCTAGTTATCGCGGGGGTTATCGCGGGGGTTATCGCGCTTCATTTTATGTTTCCCCTTTTCGCTTTAGCTCTCAAAGCTTTCATATTCTTTGATAATGGCCCTTGCTGCTGCCCACGCTTGGTGCGAGCACCATCAAGAGCTCCTTGGGGTCCGTCGCCTTGGCGGTCCTGAGGGGTTTACGATGGGTGATGCCAATGCGAGGCGCCCTGTGGCGACCCGCTTTGAACATGGTGTGGACTTTGGACTCCTTGTCCATAAGTCCCCCTTCATGGCGGACAAGCGAGACCCCGTGGTTCTCAGCAACTACAGCTTCGAGTTGCTAGAGGTAAATCCAGGGGTTGCTGGATTTTTGATCCAGCTTCATCCGGACGATGTGGACGCCGTGGTGGAGTCCGTCACCGCCCATGCCGAGAAGGGTGCGGGGACGAAGACGACCCTCTATGTGGGTCAGGAGGAGGAGGAGGAGGAAGTGGAGGAGGAGGAGGAGGATGCGGGGGCGGTGGGGGCTAGGGGGAGGAAGGAGAAGCCCCACAACCCCCTCATGATTAGTGTCCAGAAGGTAAGGATCCGACCGGGTAAGGGGAAGGGGAAGTCGGATGGTTGGTTCCCCCAACCCCTCACCCACAACACCCGTCGGGTCTGCACTGACGACCCCGAAAACAAGCTCCCCATGCACTCCCTTTGCCCCACAAGGGAGTGGGAGCGTGAGTGGTATGGGGTCACCACTCCCAACATTGTTTCGGGGCAGGGGGTGATTCTTTTTCCATTTGGGGCAACACCCCCCCTTATTGGGGAGGCGGAGGAGGTGGTTGCCGCCGAGCCCTTGGGGGCCTTTAATAGGGACCCCAATGACCTTGTGCTCACGGTGGGGGGAAAGCTGGTGGTCAACCACCTCCTGGAGCACGATTTTTTGAGTGATGTGCAGCTGCAAAGTCTTTTGGATGATTTGGATAGGGTGCCTCTCTCAGAGAAGGCACCCATTTTCAATGAGAACCCCCCCATTGTCGGCAGGCCCCAAGATTCTGGGACCCGCCGCACATTGTATGGCAACTATGGGGGTGCCAACCACCACAAGCACAACCCCCACAAGCTCCATGATCTGCCAGTCCTCAAAAGGGTGGCAGATCGTGTGCTTGAGACCGCAAAGAAGACTGTGGTGGGGGGGGTCGGATGGAGCTGCACCATCCTTGACATGGCCGAAATTTCGAGCTATGACCACACCCCCCAGCACCTCCATCGCGACGCCCCCCCCTACACCATTCCTGAAGGCACATTGATTGTCAATTGCCTTATTATGCTAACCCATAATCATGAGGAGGAGGATGGGTCACATTTTCTTTTTGTGCCCTCCAGCAGTTCGGGGTTCTGAATCCCTGACCCTTGGGTGGAGAGGGCTGTGCCATTCAAGAGGGGCACTGCCTTTTTTTTTTATGCCCTTGATGTCCACAGGGGGTCGGGGATTCCCAAGGCCTCCCCCATGGGGGTAAGGGACCCCCGCCTCATGGCATTTTTTGCCATTGAGCTTACCCAGGGGGGGAATCTTCGATTCCCCAACCTGCACGTGACGCAGTCCATTAAGAGGCCCCTGCTGGGGGCACCTGGTGGCCGGGTGGCCACGACAGTCCAGTGTGATGGGGCGCTTAGGTGTAGGGGGAAGGTGGTAGCCGATTGCTACGGATGCAATCGGCTGATTTTGTGCACCGCCCACAAAGATGGCCTTTGTGTGCCATGCCAGGAGGGGGAGGAGGTGGTGGGGGGGGAGGAGGAGGTGGTGGTGGTGGACCCCAATGGGGTTAGCATTGAGCAATCTGCTCAGTGCTTGCTCCCGGTGGGAACAACCACAGGGCATTTTTTGTTGTCGGCGTGGGGGATTGGGAGGGAGGTGATTGCCCCCCTCACTAATGAGGAGGCGGGGGCGGTCGCAGGCCGCCCCGATCAGTGCCCCTTGGCCAAGGTGTGCCATGGGGAGGCACTGCCCTGGCCCACCTTGCAAGGGCATGTTGGGATGAAGGTGCCGGCGGGCACCATTTTGGTGGTGAGGAGGGGGTTGTATGGGGGAGTGGCAAGGGTGGCCCCTGAGGTGGAGGGGGTGGCCCAGGTGGTGGAGTGGCGGCAGGTGGGGGAGTATGCGGCCGTCACGGACTTCGTGTGGCTGCGGAGGCTGGGCCTGGTGCTGGACGACGCCAAGAAGGAGGGCCAAGGCATGTGTCCATGTCACCAGGTGTGAAAACTTCCCACAACACCCTGCTCTAACCCCTGCTCTAACTAGTTATCGCGCTAGGTTATCGCGTTCTAACTAGTTATCGCGGAGTTATCGCGGGGGGTTATCGCGGGGGTCATCGCGCGATAACCTAGTTATCGCGGAGGTTATCGCGCGGGTTATCGCTTTTTTTTTTGTTTCTTTTGTTTTTTTCAGGCTACCATCTTGCAGCTGCCCCGCATCTTCGTCAAGGACGACGCCCAGGCAGCCGAGGCAGCAGGCGGAGCGGCAGAAGCAGCAGAGGTACGGCCCGCCAAGCCGGTGGCGGCCCGGTTGGAGCTTGAGGGGGAGAAGAGGCTGCCGGAGGGGGCGTCGTGGCGGTGGGGGGAGCCTGGGGATGAGGCCTGCACAATGGGGGGGACGGGATGGTACCGGCAGGTCACCATCACCGAGAAGGAGGGGGGGGTGGAGAGGAAGACCAACCTCACCCTCGCCTCCTATGTGTGGGTTGGGGGGGAAACGGCCAAGTGGCCGCAAGCCGCAGAGGGGGAAACGGTTGCGGCTTTTTTGTGTTTGTTTGGGATGAGCGACCCCCCCCAAAGGAAATCTTATTTCCTTTTGAGGGTGTGTTTTTTGTGGGAGGGGGAGTATACGCGTACCCTTCGTGAACCGGCCGTTTGAATCCGAGATTCACGGTACCGTGAATTTCACCCAATTTTGCTGTGTTTAGCTCGCCACTTGGTGCTATCGTGTGCTTTTGTCGTGCTACCTTCGCCCAAAGTAAGATGCAACAAATAGGTGCAATTTAGAGGTTTAAAGTCCCCGCATGGTTTAACAGATTTGGTGAGATTCGCGTGAATGTGAGATTCACGCACCTAAATTCACGCAGAAATTCACGCTAGATTCACAGATTCACAGAATGTGAAATTCGTACGAAATTCGTACGAATTTGGTACGAATTTACCCTCATTTCCACTGTTTCGCTTTCTCACAGCTCTCAAAGCCTTTCTTCGCATTCTCTTTTGACAATGTCCCAGCAGACTATGTCGCAGCTCGCCAGCCTGGCCTCGCGCCCCGACCCCGCAGCCGACACCCTCGCCCACTACCAAGCCCTCCCCGTTGCCCACCATCAATTGGAGGAGGCAACGTACGAGTCGGAGGCACTGGGGGTGGATGCCATCGTGGGCTGGGCAGCCTCCCTCGACCCCTCCCCCGATGTCATCCACATCGACATGCGCAGCCCCACCCGCAACAGCTACCTCGGGGGGAGGGGATGGGCCACAACCCTGTGGAGGGAACTGCGCCACCAACTCCCCACCCTCAAATTTCTCCATCTAACCCCTCTCCCCTCCAGTGTTGACCAGCTCCTCAACTCGATGAGGAATAACCCTGTGGGGAAGCCTAAGGACGCCCACGTCCAGGTGTACCCCACCACTAACCTTGTCCACACCCCCCCCCACTGCGATATGGTGTGCCTGCACGATCTTGCCGCAGGTGCACCAGCAGACCACTCTTTTTTCCCCTTTTCTTGGCATCTTGCCAACCCCCGGTGGTGGGATGATTTGGGCGTCGCCCCTTTCCATCCCACCATCCCCCCCCAGGTGCACGTCCCCGACGTCACCCACCCCACCTTCTATAGCACAACTTCTTTGCAATGGTACCGTGGTGCCTCATGCGCCCCCCCCTTCATTTCGAGTGAACCCCCCCTCCGCACCGAACCCCTTCCCGACCCCCCTCATGGGGTGACGGGCAGCCCTGACCCCGCCCCCGACAGGGTTGGCCCCTCTCAGCCGCCCCTCAACTTTGTTGATGGGAACGGCTACATTGTGCTTCGGGGGCTTGTGGAGGCACGGGATTGTGAGGTGGGGTGGAACAAGGTGATGAAGGCGTGGGGCAGCGGCGACGAAAAAGTCGTCGCAAAGAATTTTGAGCTCCTTTTCAACGCCGCGCGGAGTGAGGAGCAGGCCAAGGATCCCGAGCTCCCCCGCCGGTGGCAAAGCAAGAGCACCTTGGGGTCGGGGGTGGGGGGGCCTCTCTTCAAGAAGTTCCACCCCCACCTCACCGAAAGTGTCCCTGGGGTTGGGGACCTCCACCCAATGACGCCGGGCAGCGTCATTGTGGCCAGTGTGGGGAGTGGGCCGCAGCTCCCCCACACCGACGTGGCCACCCACCCCGACGTCCTCCCCCCCAGCGACAAGGCGGTGGGGGACTGCCACCTGAGTAGCTTCCTCTGCTTGTCAGAGGACTACCAGTTGGCGGTGCAGGCGGGGACGGCCCTGGGGGAGGCGGGGGAGGCGCGCTGGGACACCGTTCAGCTGCATCGGGGGGACATGCTGCTGATGGTGGCCACCAGCCGCCATCATGGATTGCCTACCCAACCCGACTCCAAGGATGGGCTGCAGGGGGCTCTTTTTAACTTGTGGACCCCCGACCCCCGACACAAACACCACCAGGCCAACACCACACACTTGGACGCCATCCCCCCCAAGGAGGCCCTGGACGTTGCTGGGGATTTGTCCAGCTGGGACCTCCCCAGCATGGACCAGGTGTTGTGGGTGGGGAAGGGGGCGGTTCGGAGGGTGGGGTTGTGGGAGGGGGAGGCTGCCCATGCCCTGTTCGCCGACCCCCCGCAGACGCTCCCGGCAGGCCCCCCCACCTGCCCCTTCCACCCCACCTTCATCTCCCGGTCGGCCCCGGCCGCCGACCTCGCCGTCATCGAGGTCGGCCCCCAGTGCATGCTGTTCTTCCTGGGCAGCGTGCACCAGCTGGGGGTCGTGAAGGGGGGCGATGTCGACGCGGAGTCGGAGATCCACTTCGCCTTGTCCGGCATTGCCCCCCCGGGTCGGCCGACCACGCTGTGGCACCTGGTGAACACGGTCCCAGCGTGGCGGTCACCCAAGTGCGCGAGGACCGGGGCATGGAGCATCACCTGCCCATGCGACTGCAAGGTGTGCTTGCTTGTGTGTTTGCTTTGTGTATTGGCAAATTGGACGAAATTCACGTGAAATTCGTACGAAATTCGTACGAATTTCGTACGAATTCACGTGAATTCACGGCTGTGAATCGGCTACAGGCTTGCCGGGTTCCGGCACCTCTCGTTTTGGGCACGGTGCGGTCATGATGCATGCTTTTGGGGCGGGACTTTCATTGGATGATGCGTAACAAAGCCAGGGGAGGAATTTTGGCCCCTCAAAGCCCTTGAAATGAACCAAGAATATGGCATTTTCCCCAAAAAACCTCAAAATTTGGGTAAATTCACGTGAAATTCACGTAATTATTCAAACGGCCACTTAACGGCCGTTCACGAAGGATACACGGGGAGGGAAGTGTGGCAGAAGCTGCACAGGGGGGGGGACATCCACCAGGTTGGTGGGTATGACCCCCCCCCTTCTGTGGTGGACGCCACTGCCGATTGGGTTCGGCAGTATGCAACCCAAGGGGGGAAGGCCGGGAAAAGGCCAAACGAAGCGGGGACCAGACGTGGTGGTGGTTGAGCCGGATGCCCCCCCCCCCCCCTTAGGGGTAAGGGCCAAACCCCCGCCCCCAAGCCCTCCCCCAAGCCATCGAAGGTGGCAAAGGTGGCGGCGGCCCAGCCCCCCCATGAGGCCCTGGACGTGGAGGCCTTGGGGGCCAGTGTGGCCACCCACGTGACGGACGCTTGCCAGGTTTTGGTGGAGCAGGCGGCCGCCACGGGGGTCGAGGCCGCACTGGCCAAGGGTCGGTCGGCCGACCACAAGTCGGCCTTGGCGAAGGCCGAAAAGGCCCAGGGCAACACCCAGCGTGCCCTGGACCTGGACCAGGCCCTCAACCTGGCCGCCAAGAGGGGGGAGGAGGTGGAGGCGATGAGGGAGGCCCTGAGGGAGGCCCAGGAGGGGAGGCGGAAGGCGGAGGTGGAGGCGGCCCAGCTTAGGGTGGAGGTGGAGGGGCAGCGGAGGAGGGGGGATGACCTTGGGCAGCGCTTGGGGGTGGCTGAGGCGCAGGTGCGCAGCCTCACCTCCACCCTCTGTGCCTCCTTCGGGGTGCAGCAGGCCCAGCAGGGGCTGGCGCCGCAAGGGTTGCAGAGTCAGGGTAGCGGGAGTAGGAGTGGGAGCCAATGACAAGTGGATTTGCTCAAGGGGTTGCCCAAGGGCATTTTTCGTGGGGAGGAGCGATATGGGGCCCAAGTGGACATGTGCCACTTTGGCCTCGTGGGAAGTGGAAACCCCAACCCCTCTAATTTTAGGGCGACCCACATGGCCGCTGCTACCCTCAGGCCTGCCCTCACCCCCTTGGTTGCAGACCTCAATGGGTATTGCACCTCCAATGCTCCACCATGGTTCACATGGTGTAGCATCCAAATTGTTCGCCCCCAAGGGACGGACACCATGGGCCTCCACTCCCATTTCCAGGATGGGGCGCCCATGGCGCTTATTGTGTGTGTGGGGTCTTTCACGGGGGGTGAGTTTTGGGTGGACAGTGGTGGCCTGCTGAATCCCTCCTTGAGGGAAAAAAAGCGGCACACCCGTGTGTGCAAGGGTAGGGCAGTGGAGGGTTGGGCATGCACCGCCACCCCCCAAGCCCCGGTGTTGTTCAACACCAGGGCACTACACGCTCCATTGCCATGGGAGGGCGAGCGATGGAGCGTGATTTTTTATAGTGCGGGGGGGGTTCTGCACTGCACGCCTTTGTGGCGGCAGCAGCTGGTGTCCATGGGTTTTAGGGTGCCCAATGCTTCCTCTAACCCCTGCAATTAGTGTAATTTGTGATTCGATTATTGTTCACTATTTCTATTACTGTACTCCGTGGACTCTGAGGAGGGGCAACTAGCCCGGAACATGTCCATTTGACTGATTTGAAATTGCGATTGTGGCGCCATGTACCCCGTGCCTGCACATTGTTGACATCTCCAAGGTTTCCTGGGTGCAAAATCAACGTTTGTGAAGGTTTTAGGGTGCCCAACGCTTGCTCTAACCCCACCAGTTAGTGCGCACTAACCCCTGCTCTAACTAGTCATCGCGGGGGTTATCGCGCTCTAACTGGGTGCTCTAACTAGTTATCGCGGGGGGTTATCGCGCTCTAACTAGTTATCGCGGGGGATTATCGCAGGGGTTATCGCGCGATAACCTAGTTATCGCGGGGGTTATCGCATGGGTTATCGCGTGTGTTTTTTGGGCCCATGCTTCAAAACCCTCCCTCATTTCGTGCCCAGGTCCTCTTATTCTTCATGGACAGTGCTGTCAATGAGGCCCTGCGGGCTCTCAACACAGCCAACCTGCGGCGGTACACCCATCTGCAGTGCCCCAAGGCCCGGCGGCGGCGTTTGAAGGCGGTTCAGCGGCTGGTGCGAGTTCTATTGGGTGACCCAGACGTCATGTGTGGCACCAACACCAAAGGCGAAGTTTGTTTAAGTGGTGGGGCGTGCACTGCCCTGTCTGGCCCACTTGGCGGCCATCTTGCATTAACAGCTCAGGAGCATGAGGCCCTGAGCATGCTACGCATGGCATGCACCATGCATCTCTCCCAACGGGCCCTTTTGCGAATGCCCCGCCGTTGCACACAACGGGACCTAAGGACCGTTCGGCAACGGATCATGCCCTACTTTCCCCAAACCACCATTGTAAAGTCTACCACAGGCCGCAATAGGGCAGCTGCCCATGTGCCTTTGCAATCAATTGTGCAAAATGCAATATCTATGGCCCGAGTTATCGGGAAACCCCCCCCTAGTGGCGTTGCCATTGTTGTTATTTCAGTTGATGCGACTTCCTTGTGGAAGGCATCCTCCACCCGTGCCGATGTATGGGTTAATGTATGGGGGGGGGCAAAATATGCTTCGAAGGTGAAGCTATGGGCCTCATGGTTTTGCATGGATGGTGGGGATGAACAGTCTTTTTTGAGAAGCCTGGACATCTCCGCCAACCTCAACCAAGAGGTAAGGGATGTGGAAGAGGACGTTGTCCTCTTTCAAAACCAATTTTTGACTTGCACTGTCATTTTGACAGGGGATGGGAAGGGGATGCAAGCAATGGGGGGGGCTGGGTCTAAGTGTTGGTTGTGCAAAGACCCCAATGGGATTGTTGAGCAAGGGGGGGTGGAGTCCACCTCAAGGTGGGGGGCATTCTTGAGAAGTGTGACCCCTGATAGGCGGCCGGGGGACTACCAACATGCAGCATGCCGCATCCTAAACGGCATTGCAAAGCGCATTGAGGCCACCCTTCAGGCCCTCCCCCCCGGTACCCCTGGTAAGGCCCAAGCTCTTGCAGCTTTGCAGGCCTTCAAGCAAGCCCTCAAGGATGAGACCTCAGGCATCCCTCTTAGGGAACGCCTCCCTTCGGCCTCGAGGGCCACAGAAAAAGATTTCGATCTAACCAGCACCAAAGTTTTCCTAACCTCCCCCCCCTTCCAAAGGCAATTTGTGGATTGCCTCAAAGAGCATGTCCCCACAGTGAGGACCCCTGGGGGACCTATGTCATGGGTTGTTGTGCATGTCATGGTGAAATGCATTGAGGGTTTGTATGAGCTTTGGAGGGTGAGGGAGTTGTACACTCTAACCCAAGTGGAACGCCACCGTGCGTTGACCACAAAATTTTCAAAAGCGTGGGGAGACTCAGGTTGGTTCCCCACCAGGTGGATCCATTGGTGCTTGGCACATTCCACCTTTTTTGCCGAGAAATGGAGGAACATTTTTCAGTTTTTCTCCATCCCAACGGAGTATCGGCATGGGCCTTACAAGAGGAGGCTCAAAAATTGTTTCAAGGGTTGGTCCTTGGTGAGGCCAAGTATGTCCCTCCGCCACATGCACCATTGCATGTCCATGAACGCCCTGGAGCAAGGGCTTTTGGGACTGGAGGCAGCCAAGGCCTCAGACATTGATGACTTTGTATGAAAAAAGACCATATATGCTTTGTGCCAAGTGTTTTCTGTTGTTTGTCCTAGTGAGGGATGGAGGAGGGGTGCGCGATAACTACCCGCGATAACTGCGCGATAACTGAGTTATCGCGCGATAACTAGCGCGATAACTAGTTAGAGCAAGGTGCTCTAACTGCATTCTAACTCTGTTCTAACTGTGCTCTAACTCTTTGACCCCCCCCCCAAAAACCACCCCTACAATGAGGGTTATGTGGGGAAAGAAAGGGGATGGGGGGTTTTTGAGGGTGCTGAATCCATTTTTTTAGGTGGTGTGCCCCAAAATTGAGGGTAGGTGGGTGTTCCAGAAATTGCGTTCTAACTAGGGGTTCCGCACCACGCCCTAGAACGCTGCATCCCAGAATTTGCGTGAATTTCACGTGAATTTGGGTGATTTTTTGCTAAGATTGGGAAATTTCGGAAATTCGTACGAAACTCGTACGAATTTCGTGCGAATTTCGTACGAATTTCGTACGAATCTGGAGATTCTGGTGAAATTCGCAGAAAGCGCGCGTCACATTCGCACGAATTTCGTACGAATCCGGTGACGGTATGCAGTATGCGGCCCTAGCAGACTGCGAAAGACTGCGCACGAACAGGCGACACGCGTAACTGAAAAAACCACCGCAACTGACAGAAAGGTATGAATTTCATGTTGTTGTTCTAATTACCGCAAGCGGTTCGAATTTCACCTTCTGGTCACTCATGTGGTGGACATCTGATAGTAGCGTTCAGCTGCTCTTACAATTTCTTCTGTGAAATCGCCTATTTAAATCCTTACTGACAGATGTGTGATTGGCGAGCGTTGCCCTTTGCTTCGCTGTTTTGAACACGTTTAGCGCTGTGCGCAAATCCACTCCCTCCCCCTCAATTTCAACTCCCTCCAAGTGAATATCCACTCCCTTCTACTCAATTTCTACTCCCTCCAAGTGAAATATATACATATATATACAAATACATGTATGTACATCTATATATACATATATATATATATATATATATATATATAGATGTAGATATGTAGACATATATATATATATATATATATATATATATATATATATATATATATATATACGCATACATACACACATATCCACACACATACATACATACATAGTCATAGTCATAGTCATAACCACTTATCATGCCGTCTACTGGAGTTACCGGGCATCTCGCGCCGACACGTGGTTCCTGCCTCGCTCGATCCCGTGGGTCCCAGGGCTGCCTGAGGGGGCCCACAACATGACGGAGGACTCAGAGGACCGGGGATACCGGTCAACCAGGCTTTGGGGGCAGTGGCAACTGCAAAGCGTTAGCATTAGCAACGACGACGGACGCTGGCCCGTTTATTCGCCGGGGGTAAGGGGGCAAGGCACAGCAACGCAGCAGCATCGCAACAAGCAGAAAGCAAGGGCTTCTCTGTCCGGCGCAAAGCGGCAACCAAGGAGCAAAGCAGCACGCATGCGGCGAAGCAAGAGCGGACTCTCCGTCGTTCGCGTACCCCCGCCACCGTGGAGACGTCCATCACCCGTGACCCCACGGAATCCATTGCCAGCTGTGTACTCGTAATTGCCCACCACCCCTGACTCCACGTATCCCACTGCCTGCACGCAATAACCCGTATATGCATAGCCAGGATTTCTGGGAGGCTCCAGCCTAGCCTGGCCCTCAGCTTTCATCGCCCCCATGTCCCCACAATGTACGCCGCCGACCCACCGCACCAGTCCCCTAGTATAGTACAGAAACACGGTATCAACTCCACGTCCCCGTGGCCCTGAGCTGCACCCACACCCAAGATATATACCATGCCGGCACTCCATGTCAGGGGCCAGTACCCAATCAGCTTCGAGGCATCCACTTTGCCACGTATAATATAACATGAGGGTCTACACGGGGGAGGCCGGCCACTACGCGAGGGGAGTGGCGCAACCCGTGAATATCGCCGGCTGGGATTCGGGCTGGTGGGTGCCGTAGCGTGGTTATCGACCCCGTGTGGGGGTATCCACCAGAGGCTCGCCCCGGGCTGTTGTAACCAGGTGCACCTCATCTGGTCCACATACATTGCCCTGGCGCCTACCCTTGACCCTTACCTGCACTGTTTGGCCAGCTCCCGTGGTTGCGCCTCTTTCGCCACAGCAGCGGCCAGGCCGCAAGTTCGGCCCCCACCAACGACGTGGCGAGCCTACTTATAGCATTGGCCCGCGCGTCACCCCCCGGACCACTCAGCATGCCGCTCCTCCTCTCTCCCCACCTCTAGCCGACCGGACGGGCGCCCCCCAGGAGTAAGTCGCTACAAATGGTGAGGCGACCGCATACTCATCGCTACGACGCCGCGCATGCAGTACCGCTGCCGCCACGCCGATGCCACCTGCGAGCCGCCACCACACGCGCCACCGCAACCGCAAGGCCATGGTCAGAGGTTAGACTATATACATGCCCGCGGGCACGGTCCCTCTAGTTTGTTAACGGGGCCAGGGGATGCCCCTACGCGCCCCCTGAGTTGTTAGAGGGGTCAGGGGGACACCCCAGTAGCGCCATGCATCCCCGCAGCTCCCCCACTGTACGGTTTTCCAGTACCGTCGCGTACCCCCACCGTACGGACCCCAGTACCGCCGCGTATACCCCCAAGACGCCAGTACACCGTCACCTTGAACTCCGCGTGCCCCTCGTGAGTGCTTCTCCCAGGCTGCCACGCCGTCTCAAGTACGCCCGCCATACTGTCCACCTGACGACCTCGCCGTCACATCCCTCTACGCACACATCACCACTTTTGCGCCGCTCCCGGGGCCTGCAGGCTGTCCCCACAACCCCGTGTAACACTCCTAGGGGGCGCCGCAACGCGTGCACCGTAGCGCCGGCAACGATGTCGCCCGCCCCCAAACAACTCCGTGCACCCCCGGTGTATCCCGAGCAACCACTCCCAATACTGCCGTAGCCAGGCCGCCAGTAGAGACCCCGGTGCCATGGGAATACCCTACAGGGGTTTGGGCCTTATTACCCTAGTCGGGACGACGCATGACACCTCACTGTTGTATGCGGGAACCGTACAGTGGGGGAGCTGCGGGGATGCATGGTGGTACTGGGGTGTCCCCCTGACCCCTCTAACAACTCAGGGGGAGCGTGGGGGCATCCCCTGGCCCCGTTAACAAACTAGAAGGACCGTACCTGCGGGCAATTACATAGTCTAACCTCTGACCATGGCCTTGTGGTTGCGGTGGTGCGCGTCGTGGCGGCTCGCAGGTGGCATCGGCGTGGCAACAGCGGTACTGCGTGGCGTCGTAGCGAAGAGTATGCGGTCGCCTCACCATTGTAACGGCTTACCCCTGGGGGGCGCCAATCCGGTCGGCTAGAGGCGAGGAGGGAGAAGGAGCGGCATGCTGAGTGGTCCGGGGGGTGACGCGCGGGCCAATGCTATAAGTAGGCTCGCCACGTCGTCGGTGGGGGCCGAACCTGCGGCCTGGCCGCTGCTGTGGCGGAAGAGGCGCAACCACGGGAGCTGGCCAAACAGTGCAGGTAAGGGTCAAGGGTAGGCGCCAGGGCAATGTATGTGGGCCAGATGAGGTGCACCTGGTTACCACAGCCCGGGGCGAGCCTCTGGTGGGTACCCCTACAGGGGGTCGATAACCAAGCTACGGCACCCACCAGCCCGAATCCCAGCCAGCGATATTCACGGGTTGCGCCACTCCCGTCGCGTAGCGACCGGCGTCCCCCCCTGTAGACCCTCAAGTTATATTATACGTGGGAAAGTGGATGCCTCGAAGCTGATTGGGTGCTGGCCCCTGACATGGAGTGCCGGCATGGTATATATCTGGGGTGTGGGAGCAGCTCAGGGCCGCGGGGACGTGGAGTTGATACTGTGTTTCTGTACTATACTAGGGGACTGGTGCGGTGGGTCGGCGGCGTACATTGTGGGGACATGGGGGCGATGAAAGCTGAGGGGCAGGCTAGGCTGGAGCCTCCCAGAAATCCTGGCTATGCATATACGGGCTATTGCGTGCTAGCAGAGGGATACGTGGAGTCAGGGGTGGTGGGCAATTACGAGTACGCAGATGGCAATGGATTTCGTGGGGTCACGGGTGATGGACGTCTCCACGGTGGCGCGGGTACGCGAACGACGGAGGTTCCGCTCTCCCTTCGCCGCATGTGTGCTGCTTTGTTCCTTGGTTGCCGCTTTGCGCCGGACAGAGAAGCCCTTGCTTTCTGCTTGTTGCGATGCTGCTGCGTTGCTGTGCCTTGCCCCCTTACCCCCGGCGAATAAACGGGCCAGCGTCCGTCGCCGTTGCTAATGCTAACGCAATGAAGTTGCCACTGCCCCCAAAGCCTGGTTGGCCGGTATCCCCGGTCCTCTGGGTCCTCCGTCATGCTGTGGGCCACCTCAGGCAGCCCTGGGACCCACGGGATCGAGCGAGGCAGGAACCACCTGTCGGCGCGAGATGCCCGGTAACTCCAGTAGACGGCATGATAAGTGGTTATGACTATGACTATGACTATATATATATATATATATATATATATATATATATGTATACATATATATATATATATATATATATGTATACATACATATATATATATATATATATATATATATATATATATATATATATATATATATATATATATATATATATATATATATATATATATATATATATATATATATATATATATATATTGCTGTATACTCCCTCCAAATGAAAATACACTCCCTTCCCCTCAATTTCAAGTCCCTCCAAGTGAATATCCACTCCTTGCTACTCAATTTCACCTCCCTCCTGCTCAGCTTCCACTCCCTCCGAGTGAAAATCCACTCCCTCCAAGCGAAAATCCACTCCCTCCTACTCAATTTCTACTCCCTCCAAGTGAAATATATACATATATATACAAATACATCTATGTACATCTATATATATATGTGTGTGTGTGTGTGTGTGTATGTATGTATGTATACTCCCTCCGAGTGAAAATCCACTCTCTCCTACTGAATATTTACTCCCTCCAAGTGAAATAATCCACTCCCTTCCCCTCAATTTCAACTCCATCCAAGTGAATATCCACTCCTTCCTACTCAATTTCACCTCCCTACTGCTCAGTTTTTCACTCCCTCCGAGTGACAATCCACTCCCTCCAAGCGAATATCCACTCCCTCCTACTCAATTTCTACTCCCTCCAAGTGAAATATATACATATATATACAAATACATGTATGTACATCTATATATATATATATATATGCATATATGTGTATAGATATATACAGACACACACACACACACACACACACATATGTATACGTATATATTACACACACACACACACACACACACATATATATATATCTGTATACATACATACATATATATATGTGTGTGTGTGTGTGTGTGTACATATTGTGAAGGAGGGTGTGGACTTTCGCTTGAAGGGAGTTGGTACAGGTTGACACGTTTTGCGTTCCGTGTGTGACAACCCAAGCCCTCAGTTGAGATGCACGCACCGGCTTTCAACCCCAGTCGCCCGGATCATGACGTGCACTTCTAGAATGCCACCGAAGACACCAATCTCCGATGAAAAGAAGGCCAAGGCAACGGCATATGCTGCAGCCATTGCAGCGGAAGGGCCATCGCTGATGGAATTAATGGGGAGCGTGCATGGCCCACAAAAGCATAAGAAGCGGAGCGTTTCCTTTGCCTCGCAAGCCGAGGTACAAACACTCACGCCCGAGGGTGGGCACCAAGTACTAACCTCTGCGCCCATCTCCACACCCAAACATGAGTCCCAAAGCGCGAAGCCTGACCCAAAGCCTGACCCGAAGCCTAACCCATCCCAGCCGTCAGACCAACTGGTTGCAGCCGAGGCCATACCTGACCCAGAAGCAGAGGTGATGGTGGACGACGCGGAAGACGAAGGGATTTCGCAAACACCCCCAAATCTGGACATGCCGGATCTAGGCGAGTTCACCTCCCAAACGTCCTCTTCACCAGAGCTCCCCACCCCTTCTACCCCTCTTACTTCGACGCCTACCTCAAGCCAACAAACCTCACAACCTTCTCAATCTTCGACGGCTTCATCGGGGCCGTCTAGTATTGGTGATGTAGATCTGTCCCAAGATTGGGATGAGGTAAAGAGACAAATCCACAAGTGCACGGAGAAGATGGAACTCCGTGACTGTATCCAAAAATTAGAAACGTGGGTCGCATCCTTAGGGGACTCTCCTTTTCGAAAAAAGGTGCAGGATTTTTTCCTCGACGAGGCCGAAAAGCGGGGCGAGCTCACCCAGACAGCAATCTGTTTCCTCTCCTGGCGAAACAAGGCCGATCTTTGGGCCCGAGTGCAGGCACAAGTAGGGTGGGAGGATACCCACGATGCCCGCCAGCCCGTTTTGGAGCAGCTTGACATGAGCCGTCCGTGGGCTCATGAACTGCTAGGTCTGCCGCGTGGGGCCGATGAGGGCGTCGTTAAAAAACGGTATCGGAAACTGGTGCTGTGGGCTCAGAGGTTGGACATCAGTGTCTTTCAAAGAATCAATGGGGCGAAAGACATCCTTTGTGGGGATAGCCGACGGCTGTACGAGGCTCAATTGAACGGCCTCGTTGCACCACGGGCGGAAGATTTAGGGGATGACCCTGCTCTTTGGCCGCGTGAACACGTTTGGTGGCCATCAATGGCGAACGTGGAATCTCCGGAGCCCATGCAAGCTGCTAACCCTGGCACCACTGCGCTGCACGGACCCATTAGCCCTGAGCCAACTTCAACCTCCTCACAAACCGTTCACCCGGAATATATTGATGCCGACGACACCCCATCTCCTGCCGAGGGCCCTGCATCTGGGGTAGATGGCATCAGAGTCCTAGGCATTTTGTTGACAAATCGTGAAATAACGGAACAATTGGGGGGTGATCGTTGGATCGGGGATAATTTGATTGAAATTCGAGTGCAACTCATGAATTTGCTGCTCCATCGGAAACTCGGCCTCCAGCGAAGGGTCTGGCCTGTTACCCTTTGGCGGAAAAAGAGCTTGCCAATGAAGGAAAGCTGGTTTGACCTCGATTGGTTTATTTTGGTCTGTGGCGAGCAGGGGCACTGGTGGGTGGCAGTTTTTCTTCATCTGCTCTCGTCCTCTGAAGTGTGGATTCTGGATTCTCTGTGTCCGGATTCTGCCCAACGGCAACAGCGTGGAACCGTTCTGTGGGACCTCCTTAAGCGGCATTGGTAGGTGCATAACCAGCACCAGCCATGGCCATTCTCTACCGACGTGCACCTTAAGAAATTTCACTGTGTACATCAGCCAGATGGTTGGTCGTGTGCAGTGTTTGCGTGCTGTGGTGCCGGTCGTTTCCCTTGTTTTAGGCGGTAGCGAGGTTGATTTGTCACCTCTATCGCTAGAACTAAGCGACTTAGACCTTAGGAATATTTTACGTAATTGGCACAGAGCAGTACGTCTGCTGCACACGGATGCACACTCATGCACGAACTTGATAGGCTACCCCCTGACTATTGATTTGCCAGGGGCCTCTGATGCACGAACTTGATAGGCTACCCCCTGACTATTGGTTAACCCAGGGCCTCTGATGCACGAACTTGATAGGCCTGCCCGTAACTATTGATTTACCGGGGGCCTCTAATGCACGAACTTGATAGGCTACCCCCTGACTATTGATTTACCGGGGGCCTCTGATGCACGAACTTGATAGGCTACCCCTTGACTATTGATTTGCCAGGGGCCTCTGATGCACGAACTTGATAGGCTACCCCGTGACTATTGATTTGCGAGGGGCCTCTAATGCACGAACTTGATAGGCTACCCCCTAACTATCGATTTACCCAAGGCCTTTGATGCACGAACCTGATAGGCTACCCCCTAACTATTGGTTTACCCGGGGCCTCTGATGCACGAACTTGATAGGCTACCCCCTCTCCATTGATTTACCGGGGGCCTCTGATGCACGAACTTGATAGGCTACCCCCTGACTATTGGTTTGCCAGGGGCCTCTGCTGCACGAACTTGATAGGCTACCCCCTGACTATTGACTTACCGGGGGCCTCTGATGCACGAACTTGATAGGCTACCCCCTGACTATTGGTTTGCCAGGTGCCTCTGATGCACGAACTTGATAGGCTACCCCCTGATTATTGATCTACCGGGGGCCTCTGATGCACGAACTTGATAGGCTACCCCCTGACTATTGATTTACCGGGGGCCCCTGATGCACAACATTGCTAGGTTGGTCCTTGCAATAGAACGCACATCCTCTGATCCAGGTGCAGCGGAAGCCGAAGTGGAGGAAGCAGCGGAGGAGGGCGAAGAAGGAGCACAAGCGGAGGGTGAAGGGGCAGAAGCAGGTTTGCCACTGATTGCACAACACCACTGATGATCAACCTTGATAGGCTACCCCCTAATTACTGATTGACAAAGAGCCTCATAAACGAAACCATATCCCTGCACCTATAGGTCCTGCGAGTCCAGTGTCGGAGACGACGAAGGACCTGGCGGCCCAGCTGCTGCGCGCGTGGGAGTCGGACGAGGGGGAGGATTGGTGGAGGACGGCGGGGCACAGGGAGAAGCCGCAGCGGGAGAAGAAGAGGAGGGCGTCCTGGGACCTGCACCGAGGGGATGTGAGAGCCCTTGGTATGTAATTGCATGCGTAAGTGTTTTCTTCTGCTGCTGTGCTTCTTGAGAATTTAACTCTCATCCTTGCTGTTTGTATTTAGTTCTCGGCTAGAGGGAAAGGGGAGAGGAGCCCGCGGAGAAGTGGGCCCATGAGAAGGAGCGAAGCCCAAGCCCAAGTCCTGAACGCCAGCTTCTTGGAGAAGGCTCGCCCAGCCCCCAGCCCCAGTCGCCGGTGGTCACCCCAACCCCGACCGACGTGTTGATGGAGGAGGAGGAGGAGGAGGAGGCAAAGAAAACGGAGGAGGAGAAGGGGAAGGAGAAGGACACCAAGACTGCGCAGGCGGAGGGTGGGCGGAAGGGGGCAGAAGCGGGGGGCGGGGGGGTTGACAAGCAACCGGAGGGGGTCACAACGAGGAGCCGAAGCACAGCGAAACGCCGAGTGAGGGACACGGGGGCGGGGGAGGAGGAGGGGCAACGGGCGGTGGTGGAGCGGCCGCATTTTGTTATGGGGAAGCACCTCCAGATCGTGCAGTCCACCATTGGGGAAGGCCGGGGGGTGAAAACGAAGGTGGATATTGAGGCGGACACCTGCTTGGGGGAGTACAAGGGGGAAAGGATTGAAGGGACGGCACCGGATTGCCTGACGGGTAGGGGGGATAAGGTTTTGTGCATCAAGGGCGGGGGGGGCGGATTCAAAGATTGGGAGGGGGGTTTGGGTGGACGGGGGTAAAAGGGGGAATATTCTGAGCCGTATCAACGCTCGCCCTCGCCTGGAGGATTGCAACGTGATCATCCACCTAGATGACGGTACCCCCGGGGTTTACACCCGGCGGGAGGTGAAGGCGGGTACCGAGCTGGCCATGTTCTATGGCGTAGATTATGTACCCTTCGTGAACCGGCCGTTTGAATCCGAGATTCACGGTACCGTGAATTTCACCCAATTTTGCTGTGTTTTGCTCGTAACTTGGTGCCATCTTGTGCTTTTGTCATGCTACCTTCGCCCAAAGCAAGATGCAACAAATAGGTGCAATTTAGAGGTTTAAAGTCCCCGCATGGTTTAACACATTTGCCGAGATTCACGTGAATGTGAAATCCACGCACCTAAATTCACGCAGCAATTCACGCTAGATTCACAGATTCACGAGAATGTCAAATTTGCACGAATTTCGTACCAATTTGTACGAAATTTGTACGGATTTCGTACAAATTTCGTACGAATTTACCCTCCTTTCCACTCTTTCGCTTTGTTACAGCTCTCAAAGCCCTCGCGTTCTTCTCTTTTAACAATGTCGCAGCAGACTATGTCTCCACTCGCAAGCCTCGCCTCGCGCCCCGACCCCGCAGCGGACACCCTCGCCCACTACCAAGCCCTCCCCGTTGCCCACCATCAATTGGAGGAGGCAACGTACGAGTCGGAGGCACTGGGGGTGGATGACATCGTGGGCTGGGCAGCCTCCCTCGACCCCTCCCCCGATGTCATCCACATCGACATGCGCAGCCCCACCCGCAACAGCTACCTCGGGGGGAGGGGATGGGTCACAACCCTCTGGAGGGAACTGCGCCACCAACTCCCCACCCTCAAATTTCTCCATCTAACCCCTCTCCCCTCCGGTGTTGACTCGATGAGGAATAACCCTGTGGGGAAGCCTAAGGACGCCCACGTCCAGGTGTACCCCACCACTAACCTCGTCCACAACCCCCCCCACTGCGATATGCTGTGCCTGCAGGATCTTGCTGCAGGTGCACCAGCAGACCACTCTTTTTTCCCCTTTTCTTGGCATCTTGCCAACCCCCGGTGGTGGGATGATTTTGGCGTCGCCCCTTTCCATCCCACCATCCCCCCCCAGGTGCACGTCCCCGACGTCACCCACCCCACCTTCTATAGCACAACTTCTTTGCAATGGTACCGTGGTGCCTCATGCGCCCCCCCCTTCATTTTGAATGAACCCCCCCTCCGCACCGAACCCCTTCCCGACCCCCCTCATGGGGTGACGGGCAGCCCTCACCCCGCCCCCGACAGGGTTGGCCCCTCTCAGCCGCCCCTCAACTTTGTTGATGGGAACGGCTACATTGTGCTTTGGGGGCTTGTGGAGGCACGGGATGGTGAGGTGGGGTGGAACAAGGTGATGAAGGCGTGGGGCAGCAGCGACGAAACAGTCGTCGCAAAGAGTTTTGAGCTCCTTTTCAACGCCGCGCGGAGTGAGGAGCAGGCCAAGGATCCCGAGCTCCCCCGGCGTTGGCAAAGCAAGAGCACCTTGGCGTCGGGGGTGGGGGGGGCTCTCTTCAAGAAGTTCAACCCCCACCTCACCGAAAGTGTCCCTGGGGTTGGGGACCTCCACCCAATGACGCCGGGCAGCGTCATTGTGGCGAGTGTGGGGAGTGGGCCGCAGCTCCGCCACACCGACGTGGCCACCCACCCCGACGTCCTCCCCCCCAGCGACAGGGAGGTGGGGGACTGCCACCTGAGTAGCTTCCTCTGCTTGTCAGAGGACTACGAGGTGGCGGTGCAGGCGGGGACGGCCCTGGGGGAGGCGGGGGAGGCGCGCTGGGACACCGTTGAGCTGCATCGGGGGGACATGCTGCTGATGGTGGCCACCAGCCGCCATCATGGCCGACTGCCCTCCCCGACTCCAAGGATGGGCTGCAGGGGGGTCTTTTTAACTTGTGGACCCCCGACCCCCGAGACAAACACCACCAGGCCAACACCACACACTTGGACGCCATCCCCCCCAAGGAGGCCCTGGACGTTTCTGGGGATTTATCCAGCTGGGACCTCCCCAGCGTGGACCAGGTGTTGTGGGTGGGGAAGGGGGCGGTTGGGAGGGTGGGGTTGTGGGAGGGGGAGGCTGCCTAGGCCCTCTTCGCCGACCCCCCCCCCAGACGCTCCCGGCAGGCCCCCCCACTTGCCCCTTCCACCCCACCTTCATCTCCCGGTCAGCCCCGGCCTCCGACCTCGCCGTCATCGAGGTCGGCCCCCGGTGCATGCTGTTCTTCGTGGGCAGCGTGCACCAGCTGGAGGTCGCCAAGGGGGGCGATGTCGACGCGGAGTCGGAGATCCACTTCGCCCTGTCCGGCATTGCCCCCCCGGGTCGGCCGACCACTCTGCGGCACCTGGTGAACACGGTCCCAGCGTGGCGGTCGCCCAAGTGCGCGAGGACCGGGGCATGGAGCATCACCTGCCCATGCGACTGCAAGGTGTGCTTGCTTGTGTGTTTGCTTTGTGTATTGGCAAATTGGACGAAATTCACGTGAAATTCGTACGAAATTCGTACGAATTTCGTACGAATTTCATGTGAATAAATTTGTGGCACTACATCTCTTGGCGTACTCCTGTTTTTCCCAACGCCGTAGGTGATCCGTCCGACAAACATGGCAATGCGCACGACGTTGTAGGTATGGAAATGCGACCTGCCGGTCTCGTGCTGGCAGCAACCCCGGGACAAAGGGGGATACAACCTGGGAACGGCGGGGGGCTACATGCTGTGGGTCCACTCGTAGGTATGGGTACAAATTTTTCGCTTACGCAGAGACCACCCAAAGACAGCACAAAATTTCCAAGCGTTGGAAAGCTAGGTTTCGAAAACAACGGAAGTCATCATTACAAACATGCAGCTCAGGGGGGGGGGGGGACTCCGCGGGTCCTAGGACGCCAACTAGCCCCCCCTAGTGAATTTTCTCGAGATGTGAAATTCGTACGAAATTCGTACGAATTTCGTACGAATTTCTGTGAATTTCGTCCAATTTGCTCCTTTTGCTCTTGCATTGCCTCGTGTCCACTCCCCCTTTCTCAATTTGTGCCTTGCACACCTCCCAACATCTGCATCCAGGTCCCGTTCACCGCTTGGTCGCCGGATATTCGGCACCACACCAAGCGCCAGTACAAGCCCCGGCCCCGATTGCCCGAGGAGCACGCCGAGCCCGCCGAAGGCCCCTTTGGCGACCAGCCCGCAGGCACCGGCGGTGGACGGGCACCAAGCGAGGCCGGCAGTGTGCGCAGTGAGGGGTCGCAGCGCTCTCGACGTTCGGGAGGTAGCGAGGCCAGCACCGCCAGGGGGCATGTGGCGCGCGAGGTGGTGGTGCCCCAGCCGTCCCGCAACGAGTTGGGCGACGCCCACAACGACCCCCCCCTGGACTGGGTCACCCTAGCCGCCAGGCGGCCGGATCCGGCCTGGACCTAGCAGGTGCCGCCGCGGCCCGATGGGCGGCAGCGGCACCTCAGTGCCGTGTGGGACATGGAGTTGGAGTCGCGGGGGGTGCAGGGCACCCTCCGCATCTCCTACCCCTGCCCCATTGTGCTCCGGGGGGGGTCCAACGTGCCTGCGGGGCAGGAGCTGGTGGCCATGTTTGCCGACCGGCTTGTGAGTGGGCACTGGCGGGTGCAGACGGGGGTGTCGCGGATCGGGGAGGCGGGGATGGTGACGACGGCTGGGATTTGTGGGGTGAATGTGCTCACGGGTTGGGAGCAGCGGAGGCCGGAGTGGGTGGACGTGGCATGGCTTGCCATGCGCGTCCATGTGGGGAGGCAGCGGAAGATGGGGGTGGTGGTTGACGTCATTGACGTCGAGGAGGACGAACCTTCCCCCACGCGCAAGCGGAAAGGGCGCCCCGAAGGGGACACGCCCCCCCCCCCCCCAAAGCCCCTAGTACGGCCACCCCGGCGGAGCGGGCAGTGCGGGCGGAGCAGGCGGAACCGGTGGGGGGGCGGGGGCAGAGGGGGGTGGTGCAGGAGTGGGTGGACCAGCAGCGGGCGGGGGCCTGGGAGGCACGCGCCATCAGCGCGGAGGCCGCCAACCGCGACCTCGAGGCCCGTCTGTCCAGGGTCCACGAGGACAGGCGGGACTGCGAGTCGCGGTTGGCGGACGTCACCAAGGAGCGTGACCGGCTGGCCACCAAGGTGAGGCCTCTTGAGCGCGACGTGGCGACGTTGCGCAAGGCAAAGCCAGCGGCACAACCAGTAGAGGCAGTGGAGAGGGCTGAGGGTGCCGAGGCCCCCGCCCCCCCGGGTGACAGGGGGGGGGCCAGTGCTGCCGGTGTCCGGTACCTTCTGGCCGGCGCACAGGCCTGGCATGCCCAGGCCGAGGCATGCGCCGGCCAGATGTCCGCAGCGTCCACCGGCCTGCGGATGGCCATGATGGCCAGTGGCCATCAGGTCGATGTGGACAGCGTGGCCCCTGACGCCCCCAAGGTGACTGCCGCAATGGAGGAAGTGCGCCGGCAGTACCCCCCCCCACCGCCTCACGTCGGCGGCCATGGACCCCTCCTTTGTGGAGGCGGTGGCGGAGCAGAGCTCCCAGGGCACCGCTAGCCGGAGCTCTGCTCCCGGGGGGGGGGGGGGTGCGTAGGTACCCTCCGGAGCACCTGTCCTTTCTAACCACGACGAATGTTATCCTTCCCCCCCCCCCCCCAAGCATGGGCAGTTTGACCGATATGTGGGGTACTCCCCCCCCACTGTGCGAATTTTTCTGCAGCACTGTTTGTGCATTAATTGGGGTACGGTGTGCCCCCTGACCTGTTTGCGATTTTTTTCTGCGGAACTGTTTGTATTTTATTTGGGGTATGCTATGCCCCCTGACGTGTTACACTGCTGGCTGAGTGACAGCCGGAATGACAGCCACTGGACTCGGTGTGTGATAGCCCATGAGCACCATCCTGAGCTTGCTTTGTGAGGGTCAACGAGGGCAGAAGGATGAGGCTTTGGCAGAAATTCTGTGACAGTCATGTGAAATTCGCACGAAATTCGTACGAAATTCGTACGAATTTCACATTTTCAGAATATTCACACATTTCTATTCACGTGAAATTCGCACGAAATTCGTACGAATTTCGTACCAATTTCGTACGAAATTCGTACGAAATTATGTGAATTTCTTTTAATTGCATGCGAATCACAGTAGAGAGAGTTGTCTGCGGGAGGGGGAAAAGAAACTTTGCGATGACTGCCTGCCCATTCAACAGGTCCTGTATCTCACACCATGCCACGGCCCAAGGAGCCATTCCATCTGGTAGCGGATCGTACACGACGGCGGCGCCTACAAGAGCTCCAGGAGGTTGTTACCAAGGAGCTTGCAGCACCCTACACCGTCAAGTACCTGCCCGACACGGGGCAAATAGTGCTTACCCCCGAAACAAGAATTGTAGCCACCGTCCAGCCCGAGCCCACCCAGGAGGAGAGGTTGATTATGGCCGTGTGGAGGATCCGGTCATTGCACCTCTCTAGGACAGAGTCCCGGTACCTAGTGGGGAGCATGACGTACGGTGTGGTATGGGACCAGGTGTACGGCATGCTTCGGCAGCTAGCGTTGCCAGAGTCCCGGGCGTTCACCGCCTACACGGGTTACGACACGGCCATCGATGGTGCGGCCTGCTACCTACCTGACCGCATCGCCCACCTATTCACATGTCGACCACCACCACCCTCGGCCATCATGCAGCCCGGGGACCGACGGCTGCATTGGTTGCCTATTGCGGTGGACGGTACATCGAGGCATGAGGCCTCGTACGTCCATTGCATGCTTGGTGGCACCGCCATCCCCAACCAACTATCTAGTTGGTGGCTACTAGGGGGCAGTGAAAAGTGGGAGACCCTCTACGCGGCCTCCCAGGAAATTGATTTTGATGATGCGTTGCGCAAGGCCGCAACCGTAAGTTTTATGGATACGGCAGGGAACGATAGGCAGTCCTTTTTTTTTCTGTGTGCAGATGGTAAGGCACAGATGCTCATGGCGGGCTGCCAAAACTGGAAGGCAGAATCCCCTGGTGCCACTGTGTGTTGGGTCTGCATGCGTAACCGTGCTCTGTGCCTTGCTACCTTTGGCACAGCAAGTGCGATAGACGGCAACTGGGAACCAGCCGTTGCCATAAGTGCTATATATAGGACCATTATGAGTGATAGGCCAGTGCCTGATTATGGCCTCCATGGGGTCCTTCGTGTCCTGTTGTGTGCAGTCAACGGGACACGGGACCTAGTGGTACAATTGACAGGGAAGGCACCGGCCACTGCGGCACGCACCATGCTGCAACCGGTTCTAGATGAGGCACGGCTTGCTGCACGAACTTGCACCCGTGCCTCATTAAATAATGACAAGGCAAACAGCAAGGGGAAGGTGAGGATGGAGTGTGCTGCTGCCATCCATTTCATGCGCAATAAGGGTTGGGAGAAGATAATAGATGCTTGCCTAGAGCAGCCTAGTGTCAGGCAGCATCAAGTAGGGGGAAAAAGTTGGGAGTCGGTGTGCAAAACGTGGTGGGAGAATTTTGCAAGCATGTGTGTATACGCGTGGCGTTCCGCATGGTTCTCCGGGGCCGACTTGGGGCGGCTCCGGAACCATAGCATAGCCATGGGCGCTGCCCACAATGAGCTCTAGTGCGGCAAACTTCTGTGGACGCATCTTTGGATCGACCACATGTATTATTTTGCAAAGAAGTGGAGAATCTTGTCAAAGTTCTCCTGCTTTGCCATGGAGGGAAGTCACCGGAGGCTGAAGCGCATGTTGCGCAACAGCGGGGGCCTAAGCCTCCTCCGGGGGAGACTAGGGGTGCAAGTGGTTGTGGACAACCACACCATTGACGATAGCCTTTGGTTGCATGGGTGGGATGCGACCAAAAGGGCTCAACATGGGCAAGGGCCCATAAGTGTACAAACGTATGCAAGCCGCACAAGAAGACGGCTTCTAACCGACATGCAGCACCTTCAGACTCTACAGCGGCGGTTCCGGTGCCGCAAGAGACGGACATGAGAGGAGCTTAGGAACCCAAACCATTGTTGCCTGTGACCGGGGTGCATGCCGGGGGGCTTACTAGGGGTGTGAGGACAAATCAGGGGGTGCACACGGGTAACATTTGTGTAAAATCACGTGAATTCACGTGAAATTCGTACGAAATTCGTACGAAATTCGTACGAATTTCGTACGAATTCACATGAATTCACGGCTGTGAATCTGCTACAGGCTTGCCGGGTTCCGGCACCTCTCGTTTTGGGCACGGTGCGGTCATGATGCATGCTTTTGGGGCGGGACTTTCATTTGATGATGCGTAACAAAGCTAGGGGAGGAATTTTGGCCCCTCAAAGCCCTTGAAATGAACCAAGAATATGGCATTCCCCCCCAAAAACCTCAAAATTTGGGTAAATTCACCTGAAATTCACGCAATTATTCAAACGGCCACTTAACGGCCGTTCACGAAGGGTACATACCCGTTGCCCCCTTCGCCTCCACCTGCTGATGCTGCTGACCCTGATGAACCTGTTGCAGAAGGTTCCAACCAGCCAGTTCTAACCACCCAGAACATTCTTCCCAGCGCCTCCGCCCTGCCTGCAGGGCAACTGTATGCTGATGACGGGTCCCTGATGGGTCGCCAGTATTTTTCTTCGAAGGTGACCTACCCCAGCCAGGCCACCGTGACCCATGTTGATGGGGGGCAGTTTATTGTCAGGAAGGGGGACAGGGTGCGTCTGCTGTGGTCCGAGATGCGGGGGCCGCACTTGACACACGTGGAAAGCAAGACCTGCTTTTTCAAGAGGAACTGGCGGAAGGGGAGGTTCGTCTTGCCGTTGACCACGGTCTGGGGTGACCAAAATTTTTTGGGGGGCGACTTCATCACGGCTGGGTCGCGACTTGCAGGCGTTTACCCTCCCTGGTTTTTTTACGAGTTCGAGGGGCCTCTCCTGGGGGTGTCGTAGAAATGGTGCTTGTGGGTGGTAAGTGGGAGGTGATTTCGGTGCAGAATAGGAAGGACGTGTACGGCCAGACGGGTCAGTGGCTGCAGGTCGGAATCGACCTCAGGGGGTATGATGCGGAATACCAAGCTGTAGCGCGTGGTATCCGCCAGAAGACATTTTTCGTCCGGGCACAGAGGGCTATGGGTGTCGACAGCCGGTGGGGGGCGACGCTGGAGTGGGCTGAGTGGCGGGCGGAGCACCTGGTAGCCTCCGCGTGGCAAAAAAACCATCAAGACCCAGGACAAGTCCGTGTACGAGAGGGTGAAGGACAGGGTGTATGGGCATGTCATTTGCAGGGTTGATGGTCATCCCATTAAGCTCGTCGACGGCGGTGGAGGGACTGGGGGAGGGATGGGCCACTGCATCTCGGTCATTGCCTAGTGCAGCAAGGATTTGAGGGGGAAGTCCAGCTGGTTTCTGCTGGTCTGGGAAGCTGGAGGCTTGGATTCGCCGAGGATCAGGCGGATCTGTCAGGTGGTGGTGGACAGGGCGCTGGCTAAGATGCCTTATCTGCAGTCGCGCATCGAGCATTGGGGAAAGAGCTCGACCGTCAGCCCCCCCCGCGGCGTTGAGCCTGACGAGCCCAAGGCAAAGAAGGCTCGTGTCGATGGGGGTCCGTACCGTTGCACGTTTGCAACGGCAAATTTTTTTAAAGAGTTCATTCGTAGGGGGTCGTTGCCGGTGCAGGGAGCAGGTTTGAGGCAGCAGTTTGACGTTCGGGATCCAAGTTTTTGTTGGACAACTGTGTCCCAGTTTGTTGTTTGGGGGGGGGAATAACAGATGAAGAGGTCTGTCCCCGTTCAGAAGGCGAAGGGTGAGGTGGAGGAGATGCTCAACAAGGGCAATCCGACGCAGTGGCTCCTTCCACCAGAAAAGGCCGTCCCCTATCTCCCCCTCGCTATGGTCGACTCCGACCAGTGCAACCCCCCTTTCACCTTCTGTCGGCCCGACTCCAAGGGCCGACTCAGCAGTTTTGAAGCCTTCTGGGTCGCGGACGTCAATCAAAAGCGGCTTGCAGGGGGTAGGAACTTTCGGCAGGTGGAGCTGGAAACCGAAAAGGGGGGAACCACCCAAGTTGCATGGGTGGTCTATCTCCCCGATGAGACCACCATTAGGTTGGAGGATGAGTGGGGGGGCTCGCGCGAGGGTTCCGGTAACCCTAATTGGAAGCGCTAGAGGTTTTTCTAGTGCTTGCATTGTGAAGTGGTTTGGGTAGTGAGATGATGGAGTGTGTAGTGGCAGAGCACATCGCCGGACGAAGACTGAGATCTGAACCCACGCATTGCAGGCTCCGCGATTTTCTTCTACGGCAGGAGACTACTTTTTGCTTGGCAAATTTTACCCTTGACACCGGTTCCCGGAACCAAATATAGTATTGAAAGGCCAGGCTCCATTGCATTCTGTTCCTTTCTCTGCGCGGTGAATTCTGTTTGACCTCCTACTGACCTCCTACCTGATACGCGCGTGTCTAGCCCTGTGACTTTCTCTTTGGCGCTATTGGGGTGTTTGTTCATTTTTTGCAGCCGAAGGGCACCCTATTTCGTCTTATTTGACCTGATCTTGACCGGATCCCATTGCTTACTTTCCATCTGGTTTCACCAGGTGGGACACATTGCAGGTACAGGTACTGGTTTCTGTTACGGCAGGTGTTGTTACAACACGCTATTTTTTAGGTTCAAGAGTATTCTTCAGATCTACCCCATTTCGTCTGATTTGACTGGTTTGACCAGACCGAACCCTTTTCGTTTGTCTAACCTTGAGAGTAATGGCTGATACAGGCTACAAAGACACCACAGCTACAGTGCGTTTGCGTCGTTTGCTTCTTAGTTGCATGGGTGCGGTTAAGGGAACTCGAATTTTGAACCCAAATGGGTTCAAGAGAATTATACAAACCCAACCCACGTTGTAAGTGGGCGTGAACCTTGTTCCTGACCTTAAAAACAGGTCAAAAGGGACCTGGGAAACGGCGCTGGCCAATTAGTGCAGGTAAGGCAGCTACCGAGGCTAGGGGAAGGTACGTGACGCCACAGATGTGCGGATCCTGTGTGGTCACACCCCGGGAACCTCGAGTGCCAGAGGCTCCCCCTACAAGGGGGCGATAACCAAGCTACGGCACCCTCTGGTCCGAATCCCAGCCAGCGAGTTTTGTTTCCAGGTTACCGGCCAGTTTTTATGGTTTACCCCCACGTGCTTGTAAGTGTCAGTTACCGTTGTCGTCATCAGCCTGATTCTGACTCCCCATATGTTTCTCCCGTTTAACCCAAGTGTGAACAAATGCTAGTGGATCCTTGAAAATGATGTACTGGATTCGCACATTTTACTTGCTCAATCCTTCTGCTATTGATTTGTTTCGTTCCCCTGCCTGTCGTGCGTGGGCCTGTGAATGGTTCATCATTCAATCACCAATTGAGTTGATGCCCGTCCTACATCAGACGCCCGAGTGTTCCCCCCTTTTACCCCTGTATCTCCCCCCCACGCTCCCCCCCCCCCCCCGGGCCCTCCCAAACCTCCCCTCCAACCCCCCCAAGCCCCCCCACCCCTCTCCCCCCTACGCCCCTCCAGCCTTTTCCAACATCCTCCTCCCCACCCCCCCCCCGCACCCTCCTCCCACCACAGGGCCCCCCCAATTCCCCCTCCAACCCCCCAAGCCCCCCAACCCTCCCCCCTCCCCTCCCTCCCCTCCCCCCCAGCTCAGCCCTCACCTCCCCCTCCACCCCCCTCATCCCCCCGCATCCTTCAAGGCTGGGGAGGGCAACGTCTTGCCATACATGAGTCAGACGGTAGCCTATCAAGTTCGTGCATCAGAGGCCCCCCGTAAATCAAAAGTAAGGGGGTAGCCTATCAAGTTCGTGCATCAGAGGCCCCCGGTAAATCAATAGTCAGGGGGTAGACTATCAAGTTCGTGCATCAGAGGCCCTTGGTAAATTTGATAATCAGGGGGTAGCCTATCAAGTTCGTGCATCAGAGGCCCCCGATAAATCAATAATCAGGGGATAGCCTATCAAGTTGGTGCATCAGAGGCCGCTGCAAATCAATAGTCAGGGGGTAGCCTATCAAGTTCGTGCTTCAGAGGCCCTTGTTGACTCAATAATCAAGGGGGTAGCCTATCAAGTTCGTGCATCAGAGGCCCCCTGTGAATCAATAATCAGGGGGTGGCCTATCAAGTTCGTGCATCAGAGGCCCCTGGTAAATCAATAGTCAGGGGGTAGCCTATCAGGTTCGTGCATCAGAGGCCCTGGGTAAATCAATAGTCACGGGGTGGCCTATCAAGTTCGTGCATCAGAGGCCCCCGGTAAATGAACAGTCAGGGGGTAGCCTATCAAGTTCGTGCATCAGAGGCCCCTGGTAAGTCAATAGTCAGGGGGTAGCCTATCAAGTTCGTGCAACAGAGACCCTTGGTAAATCAATAATCAGGGGTTAGCCTATCAAGTTCGTGCATCAGAGGCCCCCGGTAGATCAATAGTCAGGGGGTAGCCTATCAAGTTCGTGCATCAGAGGTCCTTGTTGACTCAATAATCAGGGGGTAGCCTATAAAGTTCGTGCATCAGAGGCCCCCGGTAAATCAATGGACAGAGGGTAGCCTATCAAGTTTGTGCATCAGAGGCCCCTGGTAAATCAATAGTCAGAGGGTAGCCTATCAAGTTCGTGCATCAGAGGCCCTGGGTAAATCAATAGTCAGGGGGTGGCCTATCGAGTTCGTGCATCAGAGGCCCCCGGTAAATGAACAGTCAGGGGGTAGCCTATCAAGTTCGTGCATCAGAGGCCCTTGGTAAATCAATAATCAGGGGGTAGCCTATCAAGTTCGTGCATCAGAGGCCCTTGTTGACTCAATGATCAGGGGGTAGCCTATCAAGTTCGTGCATCAGAGGCCCCCGGTAAATCGATGGACAGGGGGTAGCCTATCAAGTTCGTGCATCAGAGGCCCCTGGCAAATCAATAGTCAGAGGGTAGCCTATCAAGTTCGTGCATCAAAGGCCCTGGTAAATCAATAGTCAGGGGCTGGCCTATCAAGTTCGTGCATCAGAGGCCCCCAGTAAATGAACAGTCAGGGGGTAGCCTATCAAGTTCGTGCATCAGAGGCCCTTGGTAAACCAATAGTCAGGAGGTAGCCTATCAAGTTCGTGCATCAGAGGCCCCCGGTAAATCAATAGTCAGGGGGTAGCCTATCAAGTTCGTGCATCAGAGGACCTTTGTGAATCAATAATGGGGGTTAGCCTCTCGCGTTCATCTCTCGTTCTAGACATGTCCATCTTAATGCTTTTGCTCTGCGCAATCTGCGATGTCGACTGGAGCCTTGTGGGGCTGACCATAGTCTTTTGTGGTCTCGTTTCGGCCGTTGTTGTTCTCTCCCTTCTCCATCGGAGGCATCGTAGACACCACCAACGGCGGCGAAGATGCTCACCGTGTCGACTACTCCACAAGGGACGATGTGCGAGGAAAGAGATCCCCATTTTCGTGTCACTCCTCGACAGAACCCTCGTTCTGTGTGTGCCTAAGGATATCAGTGAGGCTGCCATCTCACATCGAGTGAGGATCATCACTTGTGTGCCCGTTCATGATTAGCGAATTTGTAGAGTTTCACGCAGAACCGGTACCTGGGTCCGTAACAAACGAGTTCTTGTCCTGTTCCGTCTCCGCGGTGGTGTTGCATGGAACTGCATCTCGCTGCAGGATCAAACCGCAGACTTCCTTCGAACCAACTTTTGGTCCCTCCACGCGTCCATGGGCCACCCTACCACCGCCCAAATGACCTTGCTCTTTGAGGGTGTATATGCCGATCCATTTCGTGCGACCTTGAGATCTGTTTCTTCATCAATGTTGGACGACGTCAAAACGGAACCCGCGGAAGTGGCAGTTTCAAGCAGTGATGTGCTAGGCCCAGAAGCTCTGAGAAGCCCTTCGAATGGTGCATCATCCAGACCTGCCCCCGTAAGAAACCCCCCTGCCATCTTATATCCAACCCCGGCATCTGACTCGGGACCCATGGAATCTACGGATCCGGCCCCCTTAATTAAGCATGAGTTTAGTGCCGCCCAGTCACCGCGTTCTGATCCTAAACCTCATCCCGACACCCCCCCCCCCCCCCCCCCGCAAACGCGTGAACCGCGAAGCCCATTGTCCCTCCGAGCACTCCCCCCGACCCAGAGACGAGGTTGGCTGCACCTTCCGGTCCCACACCGAAGCTGTTGCATACCTGAATAAGATTCGGGGGGAGTTGGCAATACGTAACAGCGTTACCAGCAAGTCTGCAGGGGGGAGTAATTGGGCACGTTGTGGTTGTCGCATTTGGGGACACCTAAAACAACACGGGCCCCTAAAGGAGACCAGTAGAGCACGCCCAGAAAAGCAGCCCCGGCCTCTCACGAAGTCAGATTTGTGTCCATATGGTGCAACGCTAACCCATGATCCTGGCACGGGCCTGTGGAAGCTAACCGAGTGTAATTGGGAGCACTCTGACCATTGGTGGCCTGACGAGGAGGAGGCCGCCCCACTGGACAAATCAGCCCTCCCTGATGAGCTCTGGCAGGACCTTGAGCGGGCGTATGCGCACCGTGAAATGCCCGAGCAAATTCTTGTAAATTTGTGGAAGAAATATAGCGAGGACGCGTACCGAGCAATCAAAGGGTTTTCAACCTAGCACATCAGAAATTTTTTCAAGTCCATCGAACGCAAGACGGGCCCAAATGATCTTGCACGTTTGATTAACCACCTGAAAATGCTCAAACAGGCAGATCCTGCCTGGTATTTCAATCATGAAGCTCCTGACCCAGTCACTTGTGTTGTACGAAGATGGTTTTTTATGACGCCAGAGCAAGTAAAAAACGCCAGAAAATATGCACAAGTCATTTTTGAAGATAACAGGTACAAATCGAATCGGTACGGCGAGGCATTGGCCCTGTTTTGCGGTATCAACGAACATGGCCAAACCCTTCTCCTGCCTGAGGGCTGCATGCCAAGCAGTGAAAATGCAAAGGATTATGAGTGGCTCTGGCAAGAGTGGATAAAGGCAACCGGTTGTGCACTCCAGGTTTTGTTCAGTGATGCTGCATACGCCCTCTTGGGGTCCGTTCCTAGGGTTTTCCCCCCGGACCGAACTGCTCACTTCCTCTGCCTTTTTCACATTTACAAAAATCTTACGCAAACTGCCGAAACTCCCTCGAGCAACACGATTTCACTGCTCTTGAGAGCGCCATCCGACAGGTTCAGGAGTGCCCAGATAAGGACGGTGCTGATATTCTCTGGCGCAAAATTGTGGAGGACCCCCGCTAGAAAACTGTCAAGGACTACCTTGGAGTCAGATCAAATTTGGGCTGCAGAACGGTTCAAAACATCCTTGTCGCCTTTTAGCAGAAGATCAGTTGCAGAAGATCAGTTGCAGTCGTTTTTTTCGCTTGTCGTAAATGCGTGTGTCGCCTGTTCGTGCGCAGTCTTTCGCAGTCTGCTAGGGCCGCAGTCTGCATACCGTCACCCGTACGAATCTGCCAATTTCGCACGAATTTCGGAATTTTCGAATTTTGTATTTTTCGAAATTTCGGAAATTCGTACGAATTTCGTACGAATTTCCTACAAATCCGTACGAAATTCGTATGAAATTCGTGCGAATTCCTCAAATTCAGGCCCAAAGGGCCGGGGACGGAATTCCCGGATTTTTGTTGGGAGCCGTTTGGGCCCGATGGGTCCGTTTGGGATGGGACCTTCATTGAATCATGGGGACTGAAAACGAAACTTGACTTTTGCCCCCTCTAATGCGTCATATTGAAGCTAAAATGTGGTGTTTTCTCAAAAAAACACCAAAAATGGGTCAAATTCGCGTGAAATTCACGACCGTGAATCTCGGATTCAAATGGCCACTTAACCCCGGTTCACGAAGGGTAGGGGATCGTGCTTCGGTAGCCGGAAAGCCGGCAAACACATAGGAGCATTCGGTCATACACCTCTCCATCATGGGAGTGGAAGGGTAGTGAAACACATCAAGCGCTATGGAGTCCATGGGCTCCATAGGTATAGGCATAGGGGTCATGTACCCTTGCTTGCGCTTGGTGTCATGCGTGTGAATGACACATGAGGGACACGTTTGGCATTGCAGTTCCACTGCTTTGTGCAACCCCTCACCTTCCACGCCATGGTTAATCTCCTTCCAGTGTTTTTCCACACTGGAGGTAGTTAAGTGAAGTGCATCGTGGTATTCGGCCACCAAACGATGCACTAGCGACGTAGGAACACACCACCGTCCATTACGGACGAGCTTGTTATCCACCAACCTCACCCCATCTTGGAAGCTCCCATTCAAGGCATCTTGCCACATTTTTTTGTAGCGTTCACAATTTGGGTAGTGTCTAGCCCAATTTATCTCAAAAACATTGGGAGCATCCTCCCCATGTATAGGAGTTGCCTTCTTGTGGGACTTCCAAGATTTTTTTATCTTGGCAATTTGCTCCAGTCTCCGAAGTTTTTTCTTTTGCTTCGCCCCCCCCCCCCCACTAGAGCCGAAGCCAGAGGGGGTGGATCACACGCGGGCGCCCCTTGAGCCCCAGGCGCCGCCTTAGACCTAGTAACAACGGGCGCCACAACCGCCCCAAATACAAGGGGGCGGGCAAGAAGTTCCTCCTTCTCGGCCGCCATCATGTCCCGCACATCCCCGGCCGCTTGGGCCGTCCCATGTATGGACACATCGCCCAACGCCGGGTTGGCAGGGTATGCCCAACGGGACAAGAAATCTCCCACGGGGTTCACGGGCCCCGGGGTGTAAACCACATGGAGGTCGAATTTAGAGAACAACTCATGCCAACGCACTTGGCGCGGAGAGGGACCCCCCACGGTTTTGAGGTCCTCCGTAGCCCAATTTTCAAGGCTACGGTGGTCCGTACGGACCTCCACTCGCTTGTTCCCCACCCAACCATGCCATTTTAGAAGTGCCGCCACTATGGCGTAGCATTCTTTCTCCCGCGGGCTCCAATTCAATTGGCTGCTTGACAATTTACGGGAGAAAAAGGCAAGGGGGCGTAGAGCACCATCGGGACCTTCCTGTTGTAGGGCCGCCCCCACCGCCCAATTACTAGCGTCCGGGGTGAGGACAAAGTCCTTATCCCAATGGGCTAGTTGGAGGGGAACAATATCCGTAATAGCACGCTTGAGCTTCAAAAAGGCCTCGCTAGCCGAAGCATTCCATGTTAGGCCTATCTTTTTCTCATTCTTATGCTTAGGCAAATTCTTCAACATCTCAATCAAAGGGGTAGCTATGGTGGCGTAGTTTTGGACATAGCCCGAATAATAGTTGGCGAGCCCCAAGAACCCCCGGAGCTCCCGAACATTATCCGGCTTTTCCCAACGTTCAAGCGCCAACATTTTCCCTGGCGCCGGCCGGCGTGTCCCATTTTCCAACACATGGCCACAAAACTCAACCGAACGAACAAAGAAATCGGTTTTGCCAACCGAAGCAACCAACGCCTCTTTCCTTAGCCTATCCAACACGGCACGCACGTCGCGGTCCTGGTTAGCCAATAGCTCCTCCTCCGCCTCACCGGAGGAACCAATAATAATATCATCAATATATACGTCCGCACAATCCAAACCCTGCAAAACGTGGTCCATGACCCGTTGAAAAATAGCGGGCCCATTCTTGATACCCATAGGCACAACACGCCATTGGTATCTTTTACCCGCCAAATTCATGGCGGTCTTAGCCCGGGACTCAGGGTGAAGGGGAATTTGATGGAACCCTTTACTCAAGTCCACAACAGTGAAAATCTTTTGTTTGGATCGATTTTCCAACATGTTTTCAATGAGGGGGAGGGGGTGTGCGTCGGGCAAGGTAGCCTCATTAAGTTGGCGATAGTCCACAACGAGGCGCCATTTTCCCTTCTCGTTCTTGGGCACAACGAAACCGTTGAAAGCCCACTCGGAGGCAGGACACGGCCCAATCCAGCCACGAGCCAAAAAGTCTTCCACTATTTCTTGCTCCGCCGCGGCACGCTCCCCCACTAACCGTATAGGCTTCACGGACTTGGGTTTAGCGTTCGGGTATAGGTCAAGCTTAGCAAACCCCAACCGCACCGTACCACGGACCTTAGGGTGTTCCTGGCCCGGACGGAGACGAACCTCCCCGCTAAAAACATCCCGCTCATAGTCCGCGAGGATGCGTTTCCTCATGAGCTCCACCTCCGGAGACACAATAGGTGCTTGGGTGGTGACAACGCCACCGACACGAGTAGCCGCCAACAATCGTTTGGCGCCATTAGTTTTTCGGTAGCGCTTAACGGTAGTGGCCCTCCCACCTAATAACTCTTTCTCAATTTTCGCAATGCGTGAACGCACGCATTCTTGCGCCTCCAAATCTTCGGGGGTAGGGTCAAGAGTAACGGGAGCGAGGAGTTTTTTATGGGTCGCCTGATATGTGAGGGTGCGCACCGAAGCCAAATGGTTAGGCACCCTTTCATCCTCCCACTCTTCCTCCGAGGTCATGCCCGGCTCGTCATCCGTATTGGGGTTGGAGACGGCCGGTGCCAAAACGGAGGCCACATGACATTTAGTGGCCGCCAAATTTTCCTCCGCAACACCACCGCCCACGTATAGCGCCACCGTGGACCAACTCCGTTGAGGAAGGGGTGTGAGGTGGTCATTTTCATAGAGACGGGCTTTAGTCTCCGGCCCAGGAAGGTGGTACCCTTGCAAAGTAATTTCCATAAGGGGCTTCCACCACTCCCTATGTGTCCACTTCGGCCCTACGACGATGGCTCGTAGTTTTTCTTGCCGAATTTTCCGGACACACTCGGAAAACCGCTGATAGGGAGGGCACATCCAATACAACTTGGAGTCTAAGGGGTCCGCGGGAGTGGAAAAGAAATCTTCAAGCGGCGAAACCCAACGGGTAGCCTGGGCCATACCCGGGACCCTATTGAAGGCGACCACGTCGGGGTTTTTGCCAAATTGTTTTTTGACACGTGCGGCCCAATATGGCGTGAGGCCATAGCCAGACGGAGTCCACACGGACCCATCACGCCGTGTGGGTAGAACATCACGGGCAAGGGTTTCGGGAGCAATTTCAACGAGCTCCAACGCACAAGCCCGATCCTGTACGGGGGCCACGAAGGAAGCGGTCAAGGCATAGGATATGTGTTTCTCGGCCTCAACACGGTTAGGCGGTTCGCCACCAGGGGGCGTAACCACAATTGCCGGGGCCGGGTGCATAGGAGTGACCGCCCCAATGATTGGAACGGTTATGCCCCACACGGCATGGTGAGCATAACCTGGCATACCAAGAATACCTGGGAGTATACGGGTAAAAAAGGGGGTTTTGGGAGAAAGGGGTATGTGGCATGTACATCTGCATGGGTACGAATGTATAATGCACAATGCATGCATAGGTGGGTTGGGGAATACCTCTAGTTTGCCAATTGTGATGATCAATGTTGTGTTTGAAAATACCCCATTTTGGGCTTTTGGGGTATATAGCCGTATACTCAAGGCTCCAATACCTCAGTATACGGCCGTATACTCTGGAATATACGGCCGTATACTTAGAGTATACGGCCGCATACTGGGGGTATTTGTTTGCACCATGTGGTTGTTTCAAGTTGAAAAATTCCATTGTTGTGCCTTTTGTGCCCATCTTGTTGCATTCTTTGCCTTTGCCCAACAATTGCACACCACTTGAAACCAATCTAGGCTCATACTTCACTCATGATTGCAATGTATGTCTCCATATGTGTCCATTCCAATCCATATTATGTTGCTTCTTGCTCTCCCAGGCCCTCTTTTTCTTCCACAATGAGTGATGCGGGCACTCATGCCTTGTTGAAGAAGTGGGCCGATGCCGTAGCTCTCCGCACAGTGCACAGAGGTGTTTAAAGCCCCGACCGCACACGCACCGTGTCTTGGCCTTCTTTTGAGAATTGTGCTTGGTCCACCTTGGACAACCCTGTGGCCCTGGCTGCGGGGGACAGTGACACCCGCCGCACATTGACTCCACCGGAGGGGGGTGCAATGTACAGCTTCGCAAGGGAGGTCCTCATACCCCACTTGGAGACCCGTTTGGGTTGGAAGTGTCCCGTCGTGAATGTTACCACCTTTATTGCGGTGAAGGCCGGTACAATGGATGTGGAAAAAAAACAGCGTTGGCACCGTGACATTAACCTCAGCTATGTTGCCGGCCCGGACCAACACCATGTTATTTGCTTGTTCCCGATGTTCTGCCCCACACCCGATGATGGTTCTGCTCGGGATTTTGTGGTTGCATCCCACACGGGCCTCCCGGACCCTTGGGTGGAGGCCCCAATGGCCCCATTGGACATCGGGGATGTGTGGTTGGGCAATGCACCGACTGTGCATCGCGGAGGTATTTGCCCTACCACAAACCCCCATCGGCCCCGTGTTTTTGGTTTCATTTCGGTTGGTACCGCCAGGTTCGACTACAACAACACTTGCCCTGTTGTTGTTCCCTCTTGGGCCGGCAAAGCGGCCGCATCCCCCGAAGGGTCTCAAGGCCCTCATGCCACTTGTGGTGCAGTTGGTTGTGAGGTGTTGTTGGATGTGACTGATGCTACCACAGTTCTTTGTGTTACATGTGGTAACGTGCCATTGTGTGCCACCCACGCCGTGGACGGGCAGTGTGGTGCCTGTGAGGAGGGCGCTTGGAATCAGGGTGAGACAATGACGCAACACAGTGGTGTTGCATGGGGTCGTTGTCCGGCCCCACTGCAGTTCTACATGCCCGTTGATGGGGCTACTTTTTGTGCAATTCATGAACATTTGTCCCCTAGCCCCCTTCGAGTTGGGGTTGAGGGTCACCCTTCATATGAGGAGTGCCCATTGCGGCAAATGCATGCTAACCCCTTGCCTTCTGTGGGCTCGGATGGCACTTTCCTTGCTTGTCCCCCCGGTTCATTGGTGGTTTCGCGGGGTTTGATTGGTGGTGTTGCTTTGGCTTCCACCGATGCCACAATTGGCGGGGTTTTGCATTGGTTTGCACTTGGGCACAAGCACCACCTCATGGATGTTGCAATGGCGGAGAGCTACGGTTGGGTGAAGTGGTGGCCATTCAAGACGGTTTCAAAAAAGAAGAAGTCGAAGCCGAAGCCCAAGGCAAATTCAAGGAAGGGCAAGGAGAAGGCCGGAGAAGAAGTTGAGGATCGACGTGGAGGAGGAGGAAGAGGAGAAGCAAGAGCTGTGGTGCATCTGCAATCAGATATTTGTGGGATCCGGGCATGGGTTGAGCTGTGTTGTTGTTATTCATTAAGTGTCGTGTATCTCAAAAGGTAGGGTCACTGGTGGGTTTTTTTGTTTGGCGTGTCTTCAGCGCCTCCCTATATGGTTGCAGTTCTTCAGGTTGAATTGAATTGAATTGATCATCAACCTCTTCAACTTCTTCCCAGGATTCTTCAATGGCCTACACATGTTTTTGCATGTTTGAGGGCAGTGGGGTTTGAACCAGGAACATTTCGTTTGCAAGTGTAGCATGCATAACTCTCACCCACCCAGTGCCATGGTCTTGGAATACGGCCGTATACCTTGTGTATACGGCCGTATACCCACGGTATACGGCCGTATACTCCCAGTATACGGCCGTATACCGCGAGTATACGGCCGTATACCTGCCCACCCATTTCGAGTATACGGCCGTATACTCGGAGGTAGACGGCCGTATACTCATAGTATTTGTTGCCAATTTCAATCCATTTTGCCTAGTTCTTTGTTAGAATTCCACCCTTTCTTCCCATTCATGTGCAGTATGATCCCTGGCCACTGCGGAGCATCACCGATTACGAGGTGGCCGAGCCCGAGGTGGAGTTGGTGGCGCCAAAGGCTGCCGCGGGCCAAGTTGTCTCCGGTCGGGAGTACGTGGACCCCATTCCTGTGGGTCGGGGGGATGTTGCCAGTGCGCCCTCCGACCTGGCAAGCACCACTGGCAAGGACACGGGGTACTATTCCCGATTGAATGTCCGTGCCAGTGGTGCACTTTACGACATTCGCCTGCCCATTAGGGTAGTTGCGAATTTGAAAGAGGCGGTTGTGGAGGCCATTTGGGGGGCTGCGGTGTGGAGCAAGAGCTCCGGGAAGGTGCGGGTTTTTTTTAGCACCACGGGGGGAAAATGGAACATTTCGGACTCCATTATGGTGCTCCAGAGTTTTGGGGGGGAGCCTATCCTTGTGGAGCACTCCCTCGCCCTGCAGGCCGAGTTGGCCGCGAGGGCGGGGAAACAGCTTGGGGGGAGGAGGCTGCAGCAGGCTCATGATGAGCCCGCTGAGCCAAGGGCCACCCCTGCACCCACCCCCACCCGGAAGGCCCCCAAGCCTTGCGGGTCTGCTGCTGCTGCTGTTGATGTTGGCTCGGGGGGGCTTGAGGGGATTGGGGGGCTGGGGGGGATTGAAGCAGCCGCCCGCCGTGGCACATGCGAGGCCCTGGGGGACCTCGATGTGCCCAGCACCGCTGACATTGTGAGCGGTGTTGTGGCGGGCTTGGGGAAGTCCCGGCTGAACATCTCCCGAGACATCGGGGAGTTCAGCCGGACTTCCCTGACCTCCTTGAGGGAGGCCAATGCCTCCCTCAAGGAGGAGCCGAAGGCTGTCCATGGTGAGGGTGACGCCAAGGACAGGAGGATTGCGAACCTGGAGACCAAGTTGGCCGATGCCACCACAAGTGTGCATGACTGGCACCTCAAGGCCAAGGAGTTGGACACGCAACTCCAAGCGGCCAAGGCCAATGAGGACTGGGCGAGGTCGATTGTGGCCCATAGTGTCACACGGAGTGCACCCCCACCCCAAGGGTCTGGGAGTCAGGGCAGTGGGAGTCAGGGCAGTCAGTCCGCCTCCCCAGCACGTGGCTTGCCCCCAAAGCCGCAATGACTGCCCCCATCCAACCCCGCCCTTGCAGCTTTATGCCGAGAGTTGGTGTACCGCAAGGTGCACATCTTGGGTGTACAAGTGGACAATGTGCAGTTTGGGGCTACAGGGACACGCAGGCATGGGAAGGATTGGCGCCGTGCGCGCTTGTGCAGCGGGAATGAAAGGCAAAGGGAGCTAATTTGCCTTTCAAATGCACATGAGCATGCGAATTTTCCAAGGTGGTTCCATTGGACCACCATTCAAGTGGTACAATGCGATACTTCACAAAGAATGCCGGGCCATCGCCATATGAAAGATCCTTCTCCGCTTTCCGCCATCTGCGTTGTCTGGGCGCATAGTGGTGGGGAGGTCTGTGTTGAAACAGGTGGAGTGCTCCATAGTCCCATGTAAGGGACCCCGATGCGGTTGGATGTACATGGAGGTGGTGTTGTGGACGCGAAGGCCTACAAGGGCTGGCCGGGTGTGGTTTTCAACTCCAAAGCCCACCACGGGCCTGCCCCATGGAGGGGGCAACACTATGCCATTGTTTTCTACAATGGGTGCAACACAGATTACCTCCCGGATGAGTCTGTTGATGAGTTATTGGCCTATGGCTTTCGTCCTTGGGGCCACTAGTGAGCACCGTATACTACTAGTATAGGGCCGTATACCTCCGAGTGTACGGCCGTATACCTGGAAGTATACGGCCGTATACTCGAAGTATACGGGAAAGATTTGTGCTGAATCCTACATGCCGTGCGCCTGTTGCATGCGCCTGTGCGCACGGTTTCACTGGGCTACTGGCCCACATATGCCTGGCACATCTCTCCGCAGCAATCATTGTAAGCAGTATGTTTGCCAATGCCCATCCGAAGGAGAAGGGGGTTTGTTTGGAGAGCAGTCAATATTTTTGTGAGGGAATCAAATGCCGGCATTTGACCCCTTATGCAGTATGTCCTCTGCATCCACAAACGTCAACGCCAGCACCCTATTTTGTTTCACATGTTATGGCCCACCCTGTTTTTTTACATTAGGATTGCGGGGAAAGAGGGCAACGGCAAAGACGTTTGTGGATGCAATCGGTAGCATCAGCATTGCTTGGTGACGATGTACTTTTGCGACCCCATACCCGAGGCCTCATGATTATTTTAAAAGATGGTGAGGTGGATGCGGCCGACAAGGAGGCAATTAACCTACTCCGATGGATGCGGCGGCACCACCTTTCCATCCGGGCATTGAAGGGTTGCATGAGGACCACATGCACTTGGGACCATGTGATGGCAATGCGTAAGACCATCACACCTTACCTGTCCAAGGGGAGGGTTTTGGAGGTGGCCACTAAAGGGGGTACCCGGACATGTGGGGTGGTGGAATTGCATGATATTGTCACCACCATGGGTGCATGTGCCCATGCCGAGGACAGCATTCGGAAGTATGAGGAGAATGCATATTTGGCTGTTGTACTCTGTTCTGATGCCACTGTTTTTCATAATGCCAGTGCCACACGTTGTGACGTGTTTGTGGACCTATGGGAGGATAGGGGGGCACACCATGATGGTCAGGCATGGGCCTCATGGTGGGTTTTTGATGGGGGGGACGATATGGCCCATGTGCAAAGGATGGATGCCGTGGGGAAATTGAATGACCAAGTCAAAAAACTTCAAGCCGAGGGCGGCATACAAATTGGGGGAACTCCCAAAAAATTATTGTGTTTTAAAAGTGGGGATGGGAAAGTCATGATGTCGGGTTCGTGTGGGAAATGTTGGAATTGCAATCTCAAGTATGACCAATTCCAAGCCCATTTGTTTGCAATTGCAAATTTTCCAGTGCTTCCTCGCATTGGGTCCCTTATGTCTTGCATCCCTCCTGTCCGCAATGTCGGAGATGTGGCACATTGTTGTGCAAGGGTGGGGACAGGCATTGGGAAACGTCTCAAGGACAGCGCCCGCACATGGGGTTCACCAGGAGCTGTAAGGGCCGTGTCCCATTTCATTTCTAACCTCCGGCAAAAAGCAAAGCACATCCCTGTGGCTGAGAGAGTGATGCGTGCTCCCTCGAAAGAGAAGGAACACACTTTCGACATTAACGCCTCCCGTCTTTTTTTCGAAACACCTGAGTTGCACGCCGAGTTGGTGCGCATTGTTGCAATGTATTGTACCCATGTTGTGAGGTGGGAGGGCAACAGGTGGCTCAAAACCAGTGCCGTCCTGCACCTCATGTTGCAGGCCTGTTACTATATGCAAAAGATTTGGCGCCATGTGGGTCCTGTTCCCATGGATCAACGCCAACGTTATGCATGCATGGTTACACATTTCACCAAGGCATGGGGGGCATTGGGGTGGAGTGTTCCGGTTTGGGTGCATTGGGTGGTGTGCCACAGTGGGGCACACCTCCAAAGGTGGGGGAATTTTATTAAGTTTTCCTCCATTCCCACGGAATGGAGGAACAAAAGTTTTAAAATGGACATCCGCCATTGTTTTCAAGGGCTGAAGCTGAGCAAGCCTTATGTCACCCGATGGGGACTAAGGCATGCTCTGCACCCGGATGCCCTTGATTGGGGCATCTGGTTGTGGTTTGGGGAAAAGGGTTTGGGTAGAGAGGGGATCAGGTTTGGCATGCAACGCATGCGGAAGAAGCATCGTGCACCAAAGCACATGTAGGTATATATCATGTGATATGATATAATGTGCAATATGCGTAAGTGTGTATATTAGGTATATATAACATGGGGAAGTGGATCACATTTGACATTTCGGATGGGACATCAAACAAGGTTGCTTCTTGTGGTCTTTTGCTTTGCTCATATGGTGCTCTTTTGTGTGTACAATGTGTTTGGGGGTTGTAGGGTCATGAGTGCTTGCAAGGGGGGGGGGGTAGTTGATGAGAATGGAGGCATGGGTGGGAGGCAGAAAGTCCCCGTATACTCCAAGTATACGGCCGTATACTTCTGAGTATACGGCCGCATACTCCGAAGTATACGGCAAGAATACTTCTCCAATACTTCGAGTATACTGCCCAATACCTCAAAAAGTGTAGATTGCCACACACAGGTGTGGGTGTATGGAATTGGCTTTCTGGTTTGTTGACCGCCCCCCCTATTTTCAAGGTGCTAAACTCATTTTTTTATATCCCATGGGCACACGGAACGACTAGGTACATGTGCCAAAATGGCTGTTTTGGGGGGGTATTCTTGGTATGCCAGGTTATGCTCACCATAGGACTGACGTGACACTTTACCATGAATGGGTTTAACCACAAATGGCTTGCCGGTTCGTGCCGCTTCACGGAAGTCCTCAATCCAAAAATGGGGGTGCACTGGATGGTGAGAGTACAAACAATTGAAACGGGCAAAATGGCTCGTAACCCCATGGGTGCCCCAAAACCATATCCCAAGCTAAATTCGGGACAAGGTACGGGGACACGCCATATTGGGCAACACGAGGAAGTGAAGCACTACCATCCACAACCCCCGTAAATTGAATTTTGACGTCTATTTGCTCGTCCCCCCCCCGGCAAAGGCGTCTCATTATCGGCTTGGACTAGGCGCCTCCGTTGGGGGGATTCATATTTTTCGGAGATTTGGTCTCCAAAAACATTGGGGTTGGCCAAAGCGACCGCTTGGCACCCAAAATCCACCAAAACACGGAGAGCCTTGAATTCTCCATTGGGCAAAACAACCCGAACGGAAAGTTCGGTTTGAATCTCACTAGTCACTATCCGCCCCTTCATGACTCTCGATGGAACGAGAGCCACTGTAGTGTCACAGGGGTGCCCGAGGGTTTCTTCTTTCGAAGGGGGCGCCTCTGGGCACTCCTACCAGCGTCCGCGCCCGTACGGCGCTCCCTTTCCTCCTTTATCACCCTTGCCGCCGCCACCCTTATTACCACCGCCACCCTTATCACCACCCTTAGGCTTACCAGCTTTAGACTTACCCGCAACGCTCCAATGAGTGTCATTGCATGGAGAATTAGGCGTACACGTCCAAAGGGTGCTATTGGCGGCATCCCAATCAATCCAACACATGTCCATCTCCGTTTGTTTACTTGTTTTCCAATGTTTGGAACACGGAACCCAAAAGGTAGGTGGCGGTTTAGGCCCGGGGTCCACGGTTTTCTTCGCCGGAGGTTTAGGATGACCCACGGCGTTGACGGAGGTGTCAACGGGTTCGGAGGTGTTAGGGTCCGCCGTAGCATCCGCATTAACCGCATTCACCGCGGTTTTATTGTGCGAAGGGCGATGAGTGTACATCACCGTCGTCTTGTCTCCCTTATTGAGGCGTTCGAGAGCTTCCCTCTCCGATACGCTTTTATGGGCAAGGGCGTAGATTTCCTCAGGCTTCAAACGAGGCCTACGTTGCTCCACTTTCATAGTGTAGCCGTGTGTGTGAGGTGTGTTGTTGAGTTGCAAGATCCACTCCTGTAGAGACGGGTCTTTGCAATCAACTATCACCCCGGCCCAGAATAGGAAGCAATTTCAGGAACCGTAGCGCAACGTTGAGCGCTATACTTCGTGAGTTCTTTTTCGAATGGGGCGCGACCCGGCGAAGGGTCAAGGCCACTAAAATCCACCACATAGCTGTCCGGGCTATTCTTGGCCTCTTGTTTGACGACCTTCTCCTTGATCCACGGGAGCTAGCTTAGGAGCTGCTCCCCGATCACGTGGGGGCGAGTCTCATTGCTCAAAGGCAACAACCGTTGCCAACGAGCATAGAAATCTTCAAGGTCGATGAGGGTCACTTGTCCTTTAACCACCCTGGGAGTGAGGGCTCGCCACCTGTCATCGGCCCTTGAGGGGTCATACTCCTAGAAACGTTGTTCCAAAAAGTCCCACAACTCTTTGCGGGTGGGGGCCGTTCGTGTGTGGTGGGTGGCCTCGGCAACCCGTGCGTTGATGATCCCTTTTAGCCATGGGGGCAAGGTACTCAAAGTTATTTTTGCCTCGTTGGCCTTTCGGTATATGGGATCACACCCCCCCAACCATTGTTGAAGCTTCTCCACCCACTCGTCGTAGCTCTCTAACTGCCCATTAAATTGCGGTTTAGGCATGTCACTATCCTCCACCGCTTTGGTGCAACTATTTTGCACCATAGGCATTTGGTACGGGTGGTAAGCGGGGGGAGCCATGGTTGGGGGTGCACGTCCACTTGCACTTGGCGCAACCTTCACTGGAGAATGAGGTAGGATGAGAGGGCGTGTATGAAGGTTTCCCGGGCGAAGTGAAAACATTTTTCATGAGGGGATTGATGTTCACCAACGAAGAGGTGTTCTCCTCCGCATTGGCCCACGGGGCCGTAGGCTCTGTGGGGTGTTCTTCGCCCTTAGGCACCGCCCTCCACTCGGGGATAGCAGGTTCCTTCTGCTTTTCGGCGGTTCCCCTCCACGAAGTAGGTTCTTGGTGGTGGGGGTGTTCGTGGTGTTCCTCCCCACCCCTCGGCCACCCCGAATCCGGACAAGCGTTCGGATGGTAGATGCAATTCTGGGATGGGTGGACGGAGGAAGGAAGGACACATCCACGACCGGATGGACCGGATGGCGCGCCCATTGGCGTCGTAGGCGCCGCCGGTTCAGGATCAGAAACGGGTGGAGGCGCCGATGGCGCGGGCACGACCACCGCAACGGGCTTTGCAGGCGTGGAGTACTAGTGGTCCCACGCATCGATCCTAGATGCAACGGCGGCGTAACGCGTGGCGAGCGTCTCCACTGCGCTAACGCACTTAGCCGTGTTGCTGTTGGACATTTTAAGATGATACGACACACTAGCCTCCACCGCCTTAGATTCCCGTTGGTAGCCTTGAACCACCGCGTCAAACTTAGCCAACGTAGACAAAATTTGGGTCATCCGGTCCCCGTAGGACTGACTGATGCCAGCGGTAGAGGCTACTGCCTGAGAAAGCTCCTGCTGGGATTGCTGCAACTCTAGATTCCGAGTGCGCAGGTCCTTCACCTGAGCCATCATAGATTGGGCAGGGCGAGATGGGGGTGTGGGGCGCGCAGCAACAGGTGCAGGCGCCCCCCCACTAGAGGAATCCCCCCCCCCCGCCGAACCCCCACCACGAGATGGCCGAATCAGGTACGGGATTCCGTTCGCGTGGTCGATGTAAGCCGGCTGGCGGGCTGACGGCGGAAGGGAAACAGGGCCAACAGCATTAGGCTGCGGCGGTGGCGGTGGGGACTCGTCCACCACAATATATTGTGGTGTCTCATGAACCACCACGGGTGATTGCATTCTCGGATGGGAAGCAAAAACAGGCTCCGAGCCCGTTGCAACCTCTGGATCCCCCCCCCCAATTGGGCAGTACCCGCGGTTGGGGGTCCTCCGTAGGAGATGTAGTTGTGGGGGGAGAGACCAAATTTTTTGGGAGGGTTGCCGAACCTCCCTCCACCGGATTCCCTCTGCCCCAGCACAGATTGTTAACCTTCGGCATCGCCGGAGAATCATCCACTAGGAATGCACGATCTTTTGTGCCACTCATAGGCACTGGAGACTCAGTACCGGCCCAGCCCTCCGTAGGCTCCGGAGATTCCACGACAAGACACGGGTGGTTTTTGACGCCGCTCATACGCACCGGGGATTCCTCCACAACAATGCATTGAGGGGCCGGAGAGTCCTCCACCATGATGTAGTGGGGCGCCGGGGATTCTTCCACAAGCATGGGGCGATTCCCGGTCCCTGACATAGGTTCGGGTGGTGCAGGCGACGGGGCAACGGAAATAGGGGAATGATGGAGGGCGCGACGTTCCAGCACTCCAATCTCCTCCTCCTCATCGTCGTTCCCCTGTTCCAACGCCAGGGGGAACCACTGGTCACACTCATCCTCCTCGGTTTGCGTGGGGGATTCCTCGATGATCGTAGGATTTAGCCTGGATCCGCTTGGCGGATTGGGATACGCTCCCAAGGAAGGAGACTGGTCCACCAGGGAGGGAAACCGCCGCGATCCACTCATTGGAGTGGGCGACGATTCCACCATAGTGGGGTTCTGCCTAGTCCCCGACAGGGCTTGCTGGATCACGTCCACGGCCTCTCAAGCCGGACCCAGATGGCCATGGGGATCAGGTGTGAGCGAGATGACTCAACGGTTTTTAGCGTCGAGTTGGTCAACAATAGGGCTGATGGGCCCTGCCGCAAACAGGTTTTTTCTCACCTGAGGATCTGGAAACCCCCCTAGCGACGGAGGAGTGCCAGAGTCGACCACGATGGGGCCCATTGGCGAAGCCATCGTACCCCAATCGGCAGTGCGTGAGGGTGCAGCGTTCGTACGCTCGATCACCACAGTAGATGAGTCGATTATTGCCCGATTCTCGGCGCTAATAACGGTTCCCGAGCCCGTAATAGGCAATTGTGGTCCTCTTATCGCTCTCTAAGGGCCTGGCGGTCTATTTCCCCCCCAACCATCCCAGGTACACCAGCTCGATCTCGAGGATGGGGGGCCCCGATGGGAACATTCGGGGATTTCGGAAACTTGGGATTTGTAGCCACTTGGGGCTTGGCCCGTTTTTGCGGCCCCTGCCCGGTCGATGGGGTTAGGGCCGAGGAGGTCCTGAGAGTGGGGACCTGGACACCCTCAGCTATCCCTCCCGGGGAGGAGATTTTAACTTGGATTTGGTCCACGATGTCGCGGACGGATCGCTTTCCGCGATGCCAAACGCCCAACAGAGACGAAAAATTTTCGCCTCTGCTACCATGAAACCAGACCGGGTGGTCAGGAGCAGAGGTCGCAGTGGCATGGGCAGCAACATTGCTTGGCATAGAAGACATAACGATTGTGTTGACTGAATCGTATCCTGCAAACAGATATGGTACACATAGCCAATGAAATACCTGCACATATGAGAAATCCACCCTATCATCCACAAATTGATATAACTGCTAAACATCCAAGATTGCCTTATCTATCCCACATCCTATGTTCCTAACAAGGAACTTGAATATAATATACCCTATCCCATATATAGGGCCATATAAGGATCCCTTAAGGGTAATATGCTAGGGTAGGGTTGTGACCTGCTTCAACCCCTCTCCCATCCAGTGTTGACCAGCTCCTCAATTCCATGCGCACTAACCCTGTGGGGAAGCCTAAGGACGCCCACGTCCAGGTGTACCCCACCACTAACCTCGTCCATACCCCCCCGCACTGCGACCTGGTGTGCCTGCAGGATCTTGCTGCAGGTGCACCGCCACTGGCAGGAGTGGATAAAGGCAACCGGTTGTGCACCCCGGGTTTTGTTCAGTGATGCTGCATACGCCCTCTTGGGGTCCGTTCCCAGGGTTTTCCCCCCGGACCGCACTGCTCACTTCCTCTGCCTTTTTCACATTTACAAAAATCTTACCGAAAACTGCCGAAACTCCCTCGAGCAACACGATTTCACTGCTCTTGAGAGCGCCATCCGACAGGTTCAGGAGTGCCCAGACAAGGACGCTGCTGATATTCTCTGGCGCAAAATTCTGGAGGACCCCCGCTAGAAAACTGTCAAGGACTACCTTGGAGTCAGATCAAATTTGGGCTGCAGAACGGTTCAAAACATCCTTGTCGCCTTTTAGCAGAAGATCAGTTGCAGAAGATCAGTTGCAGTCGTTTTTTCGGTTGTCGTAAATGCGTGTGTCGCCTGTTCGTGCGCAGTCTTTCGCAGCCTGCTAGGGCCGCAGTCTGCATACCGTCACCGGTACGAATCTGCCAAATTCGCACGATTTTCGGAATTTTCGAATTTCGGAATTTGCAAAATTTCGGAAATTCGTACGAATTTCGTACGAATTTCCTACAAATCCGTACGAAATTCGTATCAAATTCGTGCAAAGTCCTCAAATTCAAGCCCAAAGGGCCGGGGACGGAATTCCCGGATTTTTGTTGGGAGCCGTTTGGGCCTGATGGGTCCGTTTGGGATGGGACCTTCATTGAATCATGGGGACTGAAAACGAAACTTGACTTTTGCCCCCTCTAATGCGTCATATTGAAGCTAAAATGTGGTGTTTTCTCAAAAAAACACCAAAAATGGATCAAATTTGCGTGAAATTCACGACTGTGAATCTCGGATTCAAACGGCCACTTCACCCCCGTTCACGAAGGGTAGAGGGATCGCGCTGAGGTAGCCGGAAAGCCGGCAAACACATAGGAGCATTCGGTCATACACGTCTCCATCATGGGAGGTGGAAGGGTAGTGAAACACATCAAGCGCTATGGAGTCCATGGGCTCCATAGGTATAGGCATAGGGGTCATGTACCCTTGCTTGCGCTTGGTGTCATGCGTGTGAATGGCACATGAGGGACACGTTTGGCATTGCAGTTCCACTGCTTTGTACAACCCCTCACCTTCCACGCCATGGTTAATCTCCTTCCAGTGTTTTCCCACACTGGAGGTAGTTAAGTGAAGTGCATCGTGGTATTCGGCCACCAAACGATGCACTAGCGACGTAGGAACACACCACCGTCCATTACGGACGAGCTTGTTATCCACCAACCTCACCCCATCTTGGAAGCTCCCATTCAAGGCATCTTGCCACATTTTTTTGTAGCGTTCACAATTTGGGTAGTGTCTAGCCCAATTTATCTCAAAAACATTGGGAGCATCCTCCCCATGTATAGGAGTTGCCTTCTTGTGGGACTTCCAAGATTTTTTTATCTTGGCAATTCGCTCCAGTCTCCGAAGTTTTTTCTTTTGCTTCGCCCCTCCCCCCCACTAGAGCCGAAGCCAGAGGGGGTGGATCACACGCGGGCGCCCCTTGAGCCCCAGGCGCCGCCTTAGACCTAGTAACAACGGGCGCCACAACCGCCCTAAATACAAGGGGGCGGGCAAGAAGTTCCTCCTTCTCGGCCGCCATCATGTCCCGCACATCCCCGGCCGCTTGGGCCGTCCCATGTATGGACACATCGCCCAACGCCGGGTTAGCAGGGTATGCCCAACGGGACAAGAAATCACCCACGGGGTTCACGGGCCCTGGGGTGTAAACCACATGGAGGTCGAATTTAGAGAACAACTCATGCCAACGCGCTTGGCGTGGAGAGGGACCCCCCACGGTTTTGAGGTCCTCCGTAGCCCAGTTTTCAAGGCTACGGTGGTCCGTACGGACCTCCACTCGCTTGTTCCCCACCCAACCATGCCATTTTAGAAGTGCCGCCACTATGGCGTAGCATTCTTTCTCCCGCGGGCTCCAATTCAATTGGCTGCTTGACAATTTACGGGAGAAAAAGGCAAGGGGGCGTAGAGCACCATCGGGACCTTCCTGTTGTAGGGCCGCCCCCACCGCCTAATTACTAGCGTCCGGGGTGAGGACAAAGTCCTTATCCCAATGGGCTAGTTGGAGGGGAACAATATCCGTAATAGCACGCTTGAGCTTCAAAAAGGCCTCGCTAGCCGAAGCATTCCATGTTAGGCCTATCTTTTTCCCATTCTTATGCTTAGGGAAATTCTTCAACATCTCAATCAAGGGGGTAGCTATGGTGGCGTAGTTTTGGACATAGCCCGAATAATAGTTGGCGAGCCCCAAGAACCCCCGGAGCTCCCGAACATTATCCGGCTTTTCCCAACGTTCAAGCGCCAACATTTTCCCTGGCGCCGGCCGGCGTGTCCCATTTTCCAACACATGGCCACAAAACTCAACCGAACGAACAAAGAAATCGGTTTTGCTAACCGAAGCAACCAACGCCTCTTTCCTTAGCCTATCCAACACGGCACGCACGTCGCGGTCCTGGTTAGCCAATAGCTCCTCCTCCGCCTCACCGGAGGAACCAATAATAATATCATCAATATATACGTCCGCACAATCCAAACCCTGCAAAACGTGGTCCATGACCCGTTGAAAAATAGGGGGCCCATTCCTGATACCCATAGGCACAACACGCCATTGGTATCTTTTACCCGCCAAATTCATGGCGGTCTTAGCCCGGGACTCACGGTGAAGGGGAATTTGATGGAACCCTTTACTCAAGTCCACAATAGTGAAAATCTTTTGTTTGGATCGATTTTCCAAAATGTTTTCAATGAGGGGGAGGGGGTGTGCGTCGGGCAAGGTAGCCTCATTAAGTTGGCGATAGTCCACAACGAGGCGCCATTTCCCCTTCTCGTTCTTGGGCACAACGAAACCGTTGGAAGCCCACTCGGAGGCAGGACACGGCCCAATCCAGCCACGAGCCAAAAAGTCTTCCACTATTTCTTGCTCCGCCGCGGCACGCTCCCCCACTAACCGTATAGGCTTCACGGACTTGGGTTTAGCGTTCGGGTATAGGTCAAGCTTAGCAAACCCCAACCGCACCGTACCACGGACCTTAGGGTGTTCGTGGCCCGGACGGAGACGAACCTCCCCGCTAAAAACATCCCGCTCATAGCCGGCGAGGAAGCGTTTGCTCATGAGCTCCACCTCCGGAGACACAATAGGTGCTTGAGTGCTGACAACGCCACCGACACGAGTAGCCGCCAACAATCGTTTGGCGCCATTAGTTTTTCGGTAGCGCTTAACGGTAGTGGCCCTCCCACCCAATAACTCTTTCTCAATTTTCGCAATGCGTGAACGCACGCATTCTTGCGCCTCCAAATCTTCGGGGGTAGGGTCAAGAGTAACGGGAGCGAGGAGTTTTTTATGGGTCGCCTGATATGTGAGGCTGCGCACCGAAGCCAAATGGTCAGCCACCCTTTCATCCTCCGACTCTTCCTCCGAGGTCATGCCCGGCTCGTCATCCGTATTGGGGTTAGAGAGGGCCGGTGCCAAAACGGAGGCCACATGACATTTAGTGGCCGCCAAATTTTCCTCCGCAACACCACCGTCCACGTATAGCGCCACCGTGGACCAACTCCGTTGAGGAAGGGGTGTGAGGTGGTCATTTTGATAGAGACGGGCTTTAGTCTCCGGCCCAGGAAGGTGGTACCCTTGCAAAGTAATTTCCATAAGGGGCTTCCACCACTCCCTATGTGTCCACTTCGGCCCTACGACGATGGCTCGTAGTTTTTCTTGCCGAATTTTCCGGACACACTCGGAAAACAGCTGATAGGGAGGGCACATCCAATACAACTTGGAGTCTAAGGGGTCCGCGGGAGTGGAAAAGAAATCTTCAAGCGGCGAAACCCAACGGGTAGCCTGGGCCATACCCAGGACCCTATTGAAGGCGTCCACGTCGGGGTTTTTGCCAAATTGTTTTTCGACACGTGCGGCCCAATATGGCGTGAGGCCATAGCTAGACTGAGTCCACACGGACCCATCACGCCGTGTGGGTGGAACATCACGGGCAAGGGTTTCGGGAGCAATTTCAACGAGCTCCAACGCACAAGCCCGATCCTGTACGGGGGCCACGGAGGAAGCGGTCAAGGCATAGGATATGTGTTTCTCGGCCTCAACACGGTTAGGCGGTTCGCCACCAGGGGGCGTAACCACAATTGCCGGGGCCGGGTGCATAGGAGTGACCGCCCCAATGATTGGAACGGTTATGCCCCACACGGTATGGTGAGCATAACCTGGCATACCAAGAATCCCTGGGAGTATACGGGTAAAAAAGGGGGTTTTGGGAGAAAGGGGTATGTGGCATGTACAGGTGCATGGGTACGAATGTATAATGCACAATGCATGCATAGGTGGGTTGGGGAATACCTCTAGTTTGCCAATTGTGATGATCAATGTTGTGTTTGAAAATACCCCATTTTGGGCTTTTGGGGTATACGGCCGTATACTCAAGGCTCCAATACCTCAGTATACGGCCGTATACTCTGGAATATACGGCCGTATACTTGGAGTATACGGCCGCATACTGGGGGTATTTGTTTGCACCATGTGGTTGTTTCAAGTTGAAAAATTCCATTGTTGTGCCTTTTGTGCCCATCTTGTTGCATTCTTTGCCTTTGCCCAACAATTGCACACCACTTGAAACCAATCTAGGCTCATACTTCACTCATGATTGCAATGTATGTCTCCATATGTGTCCATTCCAATCCATATTATGTTGCTTCTTGCTCTCCCAGGCCCTCTTTTTCTTCCACCATGAGTGATGCGGGCACTCATGCCTTGTTGAAGAAGTGGGCCGATGCCGTAGCTCTCCGCACAGTGCACAGAGGTGTTTAAAGCCCCGACAGCACACGCACCGTGTCTTGGCCTTCTCTTGAGAATTGTGCTTGGTCCACCTTGGACAACCCTGTGGCCCTGGTGAAGCTAACGCACCCCGGCGTTGCCCAACCCCACAGCCTCACTGACCCTTTGTTGTCGTTGTTTGACAACAACCCTAATCTGCAAGCTATTGTGTTGCAGCTCCATGATTCGGAAGCCCGCGCTGTCGTGGAGCATGTTAAAAAAAGCTGTGGGGGGCCAAATAGGGGGATGAGTTTGTATTTGAGGGAATGGGAGATGCAGGATGGCTCTCTGGGGATTCATGTTTCGGGGGACGTGGCCGCTGGCTGGCGCAAATGGGAGTGCAAGGCCCAGCAAGTGTAGCGGGGGCATTGGGAGGACACCGCCCCCCTCTACTCCCTCCACTCCCAATCGCCATGGTCCTGGCATGCCGATTTGGAGGGCCACACCCTCCCCACCTGGTACAAGGGTACTGGGATGCAGCCCTCCCATTTCTTCCCCCTCACCACCACCCCCCTTTTTGGTGTTGAACACCATCGTGTCTCCATCCCCGTTGACGTCGTCGATCATCGTCATGTCGACGACCTCAAGGATTTCAAGCAATGGGGCCATGCTTTCCAATGTGGCTTCCCTTCTGTCGATTGGATGGACAAGCTTGAGGATGAGTATGGGGAACTTAGGGGAGATGCAGGGTTCAATATTTTTAATGAGGATTGGCCCGCCGAGACTCGTGCGGGGAACAGTGACACCCGGCGCACAATGACTCCACCGGAGGGGGGTGCAATGTACAGTTTCGCAAGGGAGGTCCTCATACCCCACTTGGAGACCCATTTGGGTTGGAAGTGTCCCGTCGTGAATGTTACCACCTTTATTGTGATGAAGGCCGGTACAATGGATGTGGAAAAAAAACAGTATTTGGCACCGTGACATTAACCTCAGCTACGTTGCCGGCCCGGACCAACACCATGTTATTTGCTTGTTCCCGATGTTCTGCCCCACACCCGATGATGGTTCTGCTCGGGATTTTGTGGTTGCATCCCACACGGGCCTCCCGGACCCTTGGGTGGAGGCCCCAATGGCCCCATTGGACATCGGGGATGTGTGGTTGGGCAATGCACTGACTGTGCATCGCGGAGGTATTTGCCCTACCACAAACCCCCATCGGCCCCGTGTTTTTGGTTTCATTTCGGTTGGTACCTCCAGGTTCGACTACAACAACACTTGCCCTGTTGTTGTTCCCTCCTGGGCCGGCAAAGCGGCCGCATCCCCCGAAGGGTCTCAAGGCCCTCATGCCACTTGTGGTGCAGTTGGTTGTGAGGTGTTGTTGGATGTGACTGATGCTACCACAGTTTTTGGTGTTACATGTGGTAACGTGCCATTGTGTGCCACCCACGCCGTGGAGGGGCAGTGTGGTGCCTGTGAGGAGGGCGCTTGGAATCAGGGTGAGACAATGACGCAACACAGTGGTGTTGCATGGGGTCGTTGTCCGGCCCCACTGCAGTTCTACATGCCCGTTGATGGGGCTACTTTTTGTGCAATTCATGAACATTTGTCCCCTAGCCCCCTTCGAGTTGGGGTTGAGGGTCACCCTTCATATGAGGAGTGCCCATTGCGGCAAATGCATGCTAACCCCTTGCCTTCTGTGGGCTCGGATGGCACTTTCCTTGCTTGTCCCCCCGGTTCATTGGTGGTTTCGCGGGGTTTGATTGGTGGTGTTGCTTTGGCTTCCACCGATGCCACAATTGGCGGGGTTTTGCATTGGTTTGCACTTGGGCAAAAGCACCACCTCATGGATGTTGCACTGGCGGAGAGCTACGGTTGGGTGAAGTGGTGGCCATTCAAGACGGTTTCAAAAAAGAAGAAGCCGAAGCCGAAGCCCAAGGCAAAGTCAAGGAAGGGCAAGGAGAAGGCCGGAGAAGAAGTTGAGGATCGACGTGGAGGAGGAGGAAGAGGAGAAGCAAGAGCTGTGGTGCATCTTCAATCAGATATTTGTGGGATCCGGGCATGGGTTGAACTGTGTTGTTGTTATTCATTGAGTGTCGTTTCTCTCAAAAGGTAGGGTCGCTGGTGGGTTTTTTTGTTTGGGCTGTCTTCAGCGCCTCCCCATATGGTTGCAGTTCTTCAGGTTGAATTGAATTGAATTGATCATCAACCTCTTCAACTTCTTCCCAGGATTCTTCAATGGCCTACACATGTTTTTGCATGTTTGAGGGCAGTGGGGTTTGAACCAGGAACATTTCGTTTGCAAGTGTAGCATGCATACCTCTCACCCACCCAGTGCCATGGTCTTGGAATACGGCCGTATACCTTGTGTATACGGCCGTATACCCACGGTATACGGCCGTATACTCCCAGTATACGGCCGTATACCGCGAGTATACGGCCGTATACCTGCCCACCCATTTCGAGTATACGGCCGTATACTCGGAGGTATACGGCCGTATACACATAGTATTTGTTGCCAATTTCAATCCATTTTGCCTCGTTTTTTTTGTTAGAATTCCACCCTTTCTTCCCATTCAGGTCCAGTATGATCCCTGGCCACTGCGGAGCATCACCGATTACGAGGTGGCCGAGCCCGAGGTGGAGTTGGTGGCACCAAAGGCTGCCGCAGGCCAAGTGGTCTCCGGTCGGGAGTACGGGGACCCCACTCCTGTGGGTCGGGGGGGTGTTGCCAGTGCGCCCTCCGACTCGGCAAGCACCACTGGCAAGGACACGGGGTACTATTTCCGATTAAATGTCCGTGCCAGTGGTGCACTTTACGACATTCGCCTGCCCATTAGGGTAGTTGCGAATTTGAAAGAGGCGGTTGTGGAGGCCATTTGGGGGGCTGCGGTGTGGAGCAAGAGCTCCGGGAAGGTGCGGGTTTTTTGAGCACCACGGGGGAAAAATGGAACATTTCGGACTCCATTATGGTGCTCTAGAGTTTTGGGGGGGAGCCTATCCCCGTGGAGCACTCCCTCGCCCTCGAGGCCGAGTTGGCCGCGAGGGCGGGGAAACAGCTTGGGGGGAGGAGGCTGAAGCGGGCTCATGATGAGCCCGCCGAGCCAAGGGCCACCCCTGCACCCACCCCCACCCGGAAGGCCCCCAAGCCTTGCGGGTCTGCTGCTGCTGCTGTTGCTGTTGGCTCGGGGGGGCTTGAGGGGTTTGGGGGGGTGGGGGGGATTGAAGCAGCCGCCCGCCGTGGCACATGCGAGGCCCTGGGGGACCTCGATGTGCCCAGCACCGCTGACATTGTGAGCGGTGTTGTGGGCGGCTTGGGGAAGTCCCGGCTGAACATCTCCCGAGACATCGGGGAGTTCAGCCGGACTTCCCTGACCTCCTTGAGGGAGGCCAATGCCTCCCTCAAGGAGGAGCCGAAGGCTACCCATGCTGAGGATGACGCCAAGGACAGGAGGATTGCGGACCTGGAGACCAAGTTGGCCGATGCCACCACAAGTGCCCATGACTGGCACCTCAAGGCCAAGGAGTTGGACACGCAACCCCAAACGGCCAAGGCCAACGAGGACTGGGCGAGGTCGATTGTGGCCCATAGTGTCACACGGAGGGCACCCCCATCCCAAGGGTCTGGGAGTCAGGGCAGTGGGAGTCAGGGCAGTCACTCCGCCTCCCCAGCACGTGGCCTGCCCCCAAAGCCGCAATGACTGCCCCCATCCAACCCCGCCCTTGCGGCTTTATGCCGAGAGTTGGTGTACCGCAAGGTGCACATCTTGGGTGTACAAGTGGACAATGTGCAGTTTGGGGCTACAAGGACACGCAGGCATGGGAAGGATTGGCGCCGTGCGCGCTTGTGCAGCAAGAATGAAAGGCAATGGGAGCTAATTTTCCTTTCAAATGCACACGAGCATGCGAATTTTCCAAGGTGGTTCCATTGGACCACAATTCAAGTGGTACAATGCGATACTTCACAAAGAATGCCGGGCCATCGCCATATGAAAGATCCTTCTCCGCTTTCCGCCATCTGCGTTGTCGGGGCGCATAGTGGTGGGGAGGTCTGTGTTGAAACAGGTGGAGTGCTCCATAGTCCCATGCAAGGGACCCCGATGCGGTTGGATGTACATGGAGGTGGTGTTGTGGATGCGAAGGCCTACAAGGGCTGGCCGGGTGTGTTTTTCAACTCCAAAGCCCACCACGGGCGTGCCCCATGGAGGGGGCAGCGCTATGCCATTGTTTTCTACAATGGGTGCAACACAGATTACCTCCCGGATGAGTCTGTTGATGAGTTATTGGCCTATGGCTTTCGTCCTTGGCGCCACTAGTGAGCACCGTATACTACTAGCATAGGGCCGTATACCTCCGAGTATACGGCCGTATACCTGGAAGTATACGGCCGTATACTCTAAGTATACGGCGAAAGATTTGTGCTGAATCCTACATGCCGTGCGCCTGTTGCATGCGCCTGTGCGCACGGTTTCACTGGGCAACTGGCCCACATATGCCTGGCACATCTCTCCGCAGCAACTATTGTAAGCAATATGTTTGCCAATGCCCATCCGAAGGAGAAGGGGGTTTGTTTGGAGAGCATTCAAGATTTTTGTGAGGGAATCAAATGCCAGCATTTGACCCCCTATGCAGTATGTGCTCTGCATCCACAAACGTCAACGCCAGCACCCTATTTTGTTTCACATGTTATGGCCCACCCTGTTTTTTTACATTAGGATTGCGGGGAAAGAGGGCAACGGCAAAGACGTTTGTGGATGCAATCGGTAGCATCAGCATTGCTTGGTGACGATGTACTTTTGCGACCCCATACCCAAGGCCTCATGATTATTTTAAAAGATGGTGAGGTGGATGCGGCCGACAAGGAGGCAATTAACCTACTCCGATGGATGCGGCGGCACCACCTTTCCATCCGGGCATTGAAGGGTTGCATGAGGACCACATGCACTTGGGACCATGTGATGGCAATGCGTAAGACCATCACACCTTACCTGTCCAAGGGGAGGATTTTGGAGGTGGCCACTAAAGAGGGTACCCGGACATGTGGGGTGGTGGAATTGCATGATATTGTCACCACCATGGGTGCATGTGCCCATGCCGAGGACAGCATTCGGAAGTATGAGGAGAATGCATATTTGGCTGTTGTAATCTGTTCTGATGCCACTGTTTTTCATAATGCCAGTGCCACACGTTGTGACGTGTTTGTGGACCTATGGGAGGATAGGGGGGCACACCATGATGGTCAGGCATGGGCCTCATGGTGGGTTTTTGATGGGGGGGACGATATGGCCCATCTGCAAAGGATGGATGCTGTGGGGAAATTGAATGACCAAGTCAAAAAACTTCAAGCCGAGGGCGGCATAGACATTGGGGGAACTCCCAAATAATTATTGTGTTTTAAAAGTGGGGATCGGAAAGTCATGATGTCGGGTTCGTGTGGGAAATGTTGGAATTGCGATCTCAAGTATGACCAATTCCAAGCCCATTTGTTTGCAATTGCAAATTTTCCAGTGCTTCCTTGCATTGGGTCCCTTATGTCTTGCATCCCTCCTGTCCGCAATGTTGGAGATGTGGCACATTGTTGTGCAAGGGTGGGGACAGGCATTCGGAAACGTCTCAAGGACAGCGCCCGCACATGGGGTTCACCGGGAGCTCTAAGGGCCGTGTTCCATTTCATTTCTAACCTCCGGCAAAAAGCAAAGCACATCCCCGTGGCTGAGAGAGTGATGCGTGCTCCCTCGAAAGAGAAGGAACACACTTTCGACATTAACGACTCCCGTCTTTTTTTCGAAACACCTGAGTTGCACGCCGAGTTGGTGCGCATTGTTGCAATGTATTGTACCCATGTTGTGAGGTGGGAGGGCAACAGGTGGCTCAAAACCAGTGCCGTCCTGCACCTCATGTTGCAGGCCTGTTACTATATGCAAAAGATTTGGCGCCATGTGGGTCCTGTTCCCATGGATCAACGCCAACGTTATGCATGCATGGTTACACATTTCACCAAGGCATGGGGGGCATTGGGGTGGAGTGTTCCGGTTTGGGTGCATTGGGTGGTGTGCCACAGTGGGGCACACCTCCAAAGGTGGGGGTATTTTATTAAGTTTTCCTCCATTCCCACGGAACGGAGGAACAAAAGTTTTAAAATGGACATCCGCCATTGTTTTCAAGGGCTGAAGCTGAGCAAGCCTTATGTCACCCGATGGGGACTAAGGCATGCTCTGCACCCGGATGCCCCTGATTGGGGCATCCGGTTGTGGTTTGCGGAAAAGGGTTTGGGTAGAGAGGGGATCAGGTTTGGCATGCAACGCATGCGGAAGAAGCATCGTGCACCAAAGCACATGTAGGTATATATCATGTGATATGATATAATGTGCAATATGCGTAAGTGTGTATATTAGGTATATATAACATGGGGAAGTGGATCACATTTGACATTTCGGATGGGACATCAAACAAGGTTGCTTCTTGTGGTCTTTTGCTTTGCTCATATGGTGCTCTTTTGTGTGTACAATGTGTTTGGGGGTTGTAGGGTCATGAGTGCTTGCAAGGGGGGGGGGGGCAAGTTGATGAGAATGGTGGCATGCGTGGGAGGCAGAAAGACCCCGTATACTCCAAGTATACGGCCGTATACTTCTGAGTATACGGCCGCATACTCCGAAGTATACGGCAAGAATACTTCTCCAATACTTCGAGTATACTGCCCAATACCTCAAAAAGTGTAGATTGCCACACACAGGTGTGGGTGTATGGAATTGGCTTTCTGGTTTGTTGACCGCCCCCCCTATTTTCAAGGTGCTAAACTCATTTTTTATATCCCATGGGCACACGGAACGACTAGGTACATGTGCCAAAATGGCTGCTTTGGGGGGGTATTCTTGGTATGCCAGGTTATGCTCCCCATAGGACTGACGTAACACTTTACCATGAATGGGTTTAACCACAAATGGCTTGCCGGTTCGTGCCGCTTCACGGAAGTCCTCAATCCAAAAATGGGGGTGCACTGGATAGTGAGAGTACAAACAATTGAAACGGGCAAAATGGCTCGTAACCCCATGGGTGCCCCAAAACCATATCCCAAGGTAAATTTGGGACAAGGTACGGGGACACGCCATATTGGGCAACACGAGGAAGTGAAACACTACCATCCACAACCCCCGTAAATTGAATTTTGACGTCTATTTGCTCGTCCCCCCCCGGCAAAGGCGTATCATTATCGGCTTGGAGTAGGCGCCTCCGTTGGGGGGATTCATATTTTTCGGAGATTTGGTCTCCAAAAACATTGGGGTTGGCCAAAGCGACCGCTTGGCACCCAAAATCCACCAAAACACGGAGAGCCTTGAATTCTCCATTGGGCAAAACAACCTGAACGGAAAGTTCGGTTTGAATCTCACTAGTCACTATATGCCCCTTCATGACTCTCGATGGAACGAGAGCCACTGTAGTGTCACAGGGGTGCCCGAGGGTTTCTTCTTTCGAAGGGGGCGCCTCTGGGCACTCCTACCAACGTCCGCGCCCGTACGGCGCTCCCTTTCCTCCTTTATCACCCTTGCCGCCGCCACCCTTATTACCACCGCCACCCTTATCACCACCCTTAGGCTTACCAGCTTTAGACTTACCCGCAACGCTCCAATGAGTGTCATTGCATGGAGAATTAGGCGTACACGTCCAAAGGGTGCTATTGGTGGCACCCCAATCAATCCAAGACATGTCCATCTCCGCTTGTTTACGTGTTTTCCAATGTTTGGAACACGGAACCCAAAAGGTAGGTGGCGGTTTAGGCCCGGGGTCGACGGTTTTCTTTGCCGGAGGTTTAGGATGACCCACGGCGTTGACGGAGGTGTCAGCGGGTTCGGAGGTGTTAGGGTCAGCCGTAGCATCCGCATTAACCGCATTCACCGCGGTTTTATTGTGAGAAGGGCGATGAGTGTACATCACCGTCGTCTTGTCTCCCTTATTGAGGCGTTCGAGAGCTTCCCTCTCCGATACGCTTTTATGGGCAAGGGCGTAGATTTCCTCAGGCTTCAAACGAGGCCTACGTTGCTCCACTTTCATAGTGTAGCCGTGTGTGTGAGGTGTGTTGTTGAGTTGCAAGATCCACTCCTGTAGAGACGGGTCTTTGCAATCAACTATCACCCCGGCCTAGAATAGGAAGCAATTTCAGGAACCGTAGCGCAACGTTGAGCGCTATACTTCGTGAGTTCTTTTTCGAATAGGGCGCGACCCGGCGAAGGGTCAAGGCCACTAAAATCCACCACATAGCTGTCCGGGCTATTCTTGGCCTCTTGTTTGACGACCTTCTCCTTGATCCACGGGAGCTTGCTTAGGAGCTGCTCCCCGATCACGTGGGGGCGAGTCTCATTGCTCAAAGGCAACAACCGTTGCCAACGAGCATAGAAATCTTCAAGGTCGATGAGGGTCACTTGTCCTTTAACCACCCTGGGAGTGAGGGCTCGCCACCTGTCATCGGCCCTTGAGGGGTCATACTCCTAGAAACGTTGTTCCAAAAAGTCCCACAACTCTTTGCGGGTGGGGGCCGTTCGTGTGTGGTGGGTGGCCTCGGCAACCCGTGCGTTGATGATCCCTTTTAGCCATGGGGGCAAGGTACTCAAAGTCATTTTTGCCTCGTTGGCCTTTCGGTATATGGGATCACACCCCCCCAACCATTGTTGAAGCTTCTCCACCCACTCGCCGTAGCTCTCTAACTGCCCATTAAATTGCGGTTTAGGCATGTCACTATCCTCCATGGCTTTGGTGCAACTATTTTGCACCATAGGCATTTGGTACGGGTGGTAAGCGGGGGGAGCCATGGTTGGGGGTGCACGTCCACTTGCACTTGGCGCAACCTTCACTGGAGAATGAGGTAGGATGAGAGGGCGTGTATGAAGGTTTCCCAGGCGAAGTGAAAACATTTTTCGTGAGGGGATTGATGTTCACCAACGAAGAGGTGTTCTCGTGCGCATTGGCCCACGGGGCCGTAGGCTCCGTGGGGTGTTCTTCGCCCTTAGGCGCCGCCCTCCACTCGGGGATAGCACGTTCCTTCCGCTTTTGGGCGGTTCCCCTCCACGAAGTAGGTTCTTGGTGGTGGGGGTGTTCGTGGTTTTCCTCCCCCCCCCTCGGCCACCCCGAATCCGGACAAGCGTTCGGATGGTAGATGTAATCCTGGGATGGGTGGACGGAGGAAGGAAGGACACATCCACGCCCGGATGGACCGGATGGCGCGCCCATTGGCGCCGTAGGCGCCGCCGGCTCAGGATCGGAAACGGGTGGAGGCGCCGATGGCGCGGGCACGACCACCGCAACAGGCTCTGCAGGCGTGGAGTACCAGTGGTCCCACGCATCGATCCTAGATGCAACGGCGGCGTAACGCGTGGCGAGCGTCTCCACTGTGCTAACGCACTTAGCCGTGTTGCTGTTGGACATTTTAAGATGATCCGACACACTAGCCTCCACCGCCTTAGATTCCCGTTGGTAGCCTTGAACCACCGCGTCAAACTTAGCCAACGGAGACAAAATTTGGGTCATCCGGTCCCCGTAGGACTGACTGATGCCAGCGGTAGAGGCTACTGCCTGAGAAAGCTCCTGCTGGGATCGCTGCAACTCTAGATTCTGAGTGCGCAGGGCCAGATTGGGCAGGGCGAGATGGGGGTGTGGGGCGCGCAGCAACAGGTGCAGGCGCCCCCCCACTAGAGGAATCTCCCCCCCCCCCGAACCCCCACCACGAGATGGCCGAATCAGGTACGGGATTCCGTTCGCGTGGTCCATGTAAGCCGGCTGGCGGGCTGACGGCCGAGGGGAAACAGGGCCAACAGCATTAGGCTGCAGCGGTGGCGGTGGGGACTCGTCCACCACAATATATTGTGGTGTCTCATGAACCACCACGGGTGATTGGATTCTCGGATGGGAAGCAAAAACAGGCTCTGAGCCCGTTGCAACCTCTGGATCCCCCCCCCCAGTTGGGCAGTACCCGCGGTTGGGGGTCCTCCGTAGGAGATGTAGTTGTGGGGGGAGAGACCAAGTTTACTGGGAGGGTTGCCGAACCTCCCTCAACCGGATTCCCTCTGCCCCAGCACAGATTGTTAACCTTCGGCATCGCCGGAGAATCATCCACTAGGAATGGACGATCTTTCGTGCCACTCATAGGCACTGGAGACTCAGTACCGGCCCAGCCCTCCGTAGGCTCCGGAGATTCCACGACAAGACACGGGTGGTTTTTGACGCCGCTCATAGGCACCGGGGATTCCTCCACAACAATGCATTGAGGGGCCGGAGAGTCCTCGACCATGATGTAGTGGGGCGCCGGGGATTCTTCCACAAGCATGGGGCGATTCCCGGTCCCTGACATAGGTTCGGGCGGTGCAGGCGACGGGGCAACGGAAATAGGGGAATGATGGAGGGCGCGACGTTCCAGCACTCCAATCTCCTCCTCCTCATCGTCGTTCCCGTGTTCCAACGCCAGGGGGAACCACTGGTCACACTCATCCTCCTCGGTTTGCGTGGGGGATTCCTCGATGATCGTAGGATTTAGCCTGGATCCGCTTGGGGGATTGGGATACGCTCCCAAGGAAGGAGACTCCTCCACCAGGGAGGGAAACCGCCGCGATCCACTCATTGGAGTGGGCGACGATTCCACCATAGTGGGGTTCTGCCTAGTCCCCGACAGGGCTTGCTGGATCACGTCCACGGCCTCTCAAGCCGGACCCAGATGGCCATGGGGATCAGGTGTGAGCGAGATGACTCAACGGTTTTTAGCGTCGAGTTGGTCAACAATAGGGCTGATGGGCCCTGCCGCAAACAGGTTTTTTCTGACCTGAGGATCTGGAAACCCCCCTAGCGACGGAGGAGTGCCAGAGTCGACCACGATGGGGCCCATTGGCGAAGCCATCGTACCCCAGTCGGCAGTGCGTGAGGGTGCAGCGTTCGTACGCTCGATCACCACAGTAGATGAGTCGATTATTGCCCGATTCTCGGCGCTAATAACGGTTCCCGAGCCCGTAATAGGCAATTGTGGTCCTCTTATCGCTCTCTGAGGGTGGCGGTCTATTTCCCCCCCAACCATCCCAGGTACACCAGCTGGATCTCGAGGATGGGGGGCCCCGATGGGAACATTCGGGGATTTCGGAAACTTGGGATTTGTAGCCACTTGGGGCTTGGCCCGTTTTTGCGGCCCCTGCCCGGTCGATGGGGTTAGGGCCGAGGAGGTCCTGAGAGTGGGGACCTGGACACCCTCAGCTATCCCTCCCGGGGAGGAGATTTTAACTTGGATTTGGTCCACGATGTCGCGGACCGATCGCTTTCCGCGATGCCAAACGCCCAACAGAGACGAAAAATTTTCGCCTCTGCTACCATGAAACCAGACCGGGTGGTCAGGAGCAGAGGTCGCAGTGGCATGGGCAGCAATATTGCTTGGCATAGAAGACATAACGATTGTGTTGACTGAATAGTATCCTGCAAACAGATATGGTACACATAGCCAATGAAATACCTGCACATATGAGAAATCCACCCTATCATCCACTAATTGATATAACTACTAAACCTCCAAGATTGCCTTATCTATCCCACATCCTATGTTCCTACCAAGGAAATGGAATATAATATACCCTATCCCATATATAGGGCCATATAAGGATCCCTTAAGGGTAATATGCTAGGGTAGGGTTGTGACCTGCTTCAACCCCTCTCCCATCCAGTGTTGACCAGCTCCTCAATTCCATGCGCACTAACCCTGTGGGGAAGCCTAAGGACGCCCACGTCCAGGTGTACCCCACCACTAACCTCGTCCATACCCCCCCGCACTGCGACCGGGTGTGCCTGCAGGATCTTGCTGCAGGTGCACCGGCAAACCACTCCTTTTTCCCCTTCTCCTGGCACCTTGCCAACCCCCGGTGGTGGGATGATTTGGGCATTGCCCCTTTCCATCCCACCATCCCACCATCCCAGACATCACCCACCCCACCTTCTACAGCGCAACTTCTTTGCAATGGTACCGTGGTGCCTCAATGCCCCTCCCCTTCATTTCGAGTGAACCCCCCCTCCGCACCGAACCCCTTCCCGACCCCCCTCATGGGGTGATGGGCTACCCCGACCCCGCCCCCGACAGGGTTGGCCCCTCCCAGCCGCCCCTCAACTTTGTTCATGGGAACGGCGACATTGTGCTCCGGGGGCTTGTGGAAGCACGGGATTGTGAGGTGGGCCGGAACAAGGTGATGAAGGCGTGGGGCAGCGGCGACGAAACAGTCGTCGCAAAAAATTTTGAGCTCCTTTTCAACGCCGGGCGGAGTGAAGATCAGGCCAAGGATCCTGAGCTCCCCCGGCGTTGGCAAAGCAAGAGCAACTTGGGGTCGGGGGTGGGGGGGCCTCTCTTCAAGAAGTTCCACCCCCACCTCACCGAAAGTGTCCCTGGGGTTGGGGACCTCCACCCAATGACGCCGGGCAGCGTCATCGTGGCGAGTGTGGGGAGTGGGCCGCAGCTCCCCCACTCCGATGTCTCCACCCACCCCGAGGTGCCCCCCCCCAACAACAGGGACATCTCGGGGTGCCACCTGAGTAGCTTCCTCTGCTTGTTAGAGGACTACCAAGTAGGGGTGCAGGCGGGGACGGCCCTGGGGGAGGCGCGCTGGGACACCATTGAGCTGCAGCGAGGGGACATGCTGCTGATGGTGGCCACCAGCCGCCACCATTGGTTGCCTGCCCTCCCCGACTCCAAGGATTGGCTGCAGGGGGCTCTTTTTAACTTGTGGACCCCGGACCGCGCACACAAACACCACCAGCCGAACACCACACACGTGGACCCCACCCCCCCCATGGAGGCCCCGGAGGTTGCCGGGGATTTGGACGGGACTTCCCCAGCGTGGACCAGGTGTTGTGGGTGGGGAAGGGGGCGGTTGGGAGGGTGGGGTTGTGGGAGGGGGATGCTGCCCAGTCCCTCTTCGCCGACCCCCCCGAGTCGCTCCCGGCAGGCCCCCCCACCTGCCCCTTCCACCCCACCTTCCTCTCCCGGTCGGCCCCGGCCTCCGACCTCGCCGTCATCGAGGTCGGCGAGCAGTGCATGCTGTTCTTCATGGGCAGCGTGCACCAGTTGGACGTCTGCAAGGGGGACAATGCCGATGCGGAGTCGGAGATCCACTTCGCCATGACCGGCATTGCCCCCCCGGAGCGGCCGACCACGCTGTGGCATCTGGCGAACACGGTCCCAGCGTGGCGGTCGCCCAAGTGCGCGAAGACCGGGGCATGGTCAATCACATGCCCATGTGAGTGCAACGTGTGCTTGCTTGTGTGTTTGCTTTGTTTAGTGGAAAATTGGACGAAATTCACGTGAAATTGGCACGAAATTCGTACAAATTTGGTACGAATTTCGTGCGAATTTCACGTGGATAAATTTCTGTGAATATTCTAGAAATGTGAAATTAGCACGAAATTCGTACGAAGTTCGTACGAATTTCGTACGAATTTCTGTGAATTTCGTCCAATTTCTTCCTTTTGTTGTTGCATTGCCTCATGTCCACTCCCCCTTTCTCAATTTGTGCCTTGCACACTTCCCCTCATATGTAGGCCCTGTTCTTCGCGTGGTCGCCGGATTTTCGACACCACACCCGGCGCAAGTACAAGCCCCGGCCCCGATTGCCCCAGGAGATGGCGAGCCGCCCGGAGGCACCGGTGGCGACCGCCCCCGAGGCACCCGTCGTGGACGGCCCCTGAGCGAGGCCGGCAGTGTGCGCAGCGAGGGCTCGCGGCGCTCTGGACGTTCGGCAGGCACCGGTAGCGAGGTCAGCACCACCGCGGGGCATGTGGCGCGCGATGTGGTCCTGCCCATGCCATCCCGCAACGACTTGGGCGAGGCCCACACCGACCACCCCCTGGAACGGGTCACCCGAGCCGCCAGGCAGCCGGATCCGGCCTGGACCCAGAAGGTGCCGCCCGGGCCCGATGGGCGGCGGCGGCATCTCACTGCCGTGTGGGACATGGTCTTGGAGTCCCGGGGGGTGCAAGGCACCTTCCGCATCTCTTTCCCCTACGCCATTGTGGTCACGGGGGGGCCCAACCTGCCCGAGGGGCAGGAGCTTGTGGGCCTGTTTGCCTACAGGCTTGTGAGTGTGCACTGGCGGGTGCAAACCGGGGTGTCGCGGATTGGGGCGGGGGGGACGGTGACCACGGCTGGGGTCTTTGGGCTGAATGTGCTCACGGGTTGGGACAAGCGGAGGCCGGAGTGGGCGGACGTGGCATGGCTTGCCATGCGCGTCCATGTGGGGAGGCAGCGGAAGATTGGGGTGGCTAACGTCATTGACGTCGAGGAGCAGGACGAACCCCCCGGCCGCAAGCAGAAAGGCCGCCCCCAAGGGGACACGGAGCCCCCCCACCCACCCCAAAGCCCCGCGTACGGCCATCCTGGTGGAGCGGGCGGAGCGGGCGGAGCTGGTGGCGGGGCGGGGGTAGAGGGGGGTGGTGCACGAGGGGGTGGAGCAGCAGCGGGCGGGGGTGTGGGAGGCGCGCGCGATCAACGCGGAGGCCCCCAACCGCGACCTCGAGGCCCGTCTGTCCGAGGCCAACGAGGACAGGCGGGACGCCGAGTCGCGGTTGGCGGACGTCACCAAGGAGCGTGACCGGCTGGCCACCAAAGTGAAAACTCTGGAGCGCGACCTGGCGACGTCGCGCAAGGCAAAGCCACCGGCACAGGCAGCACAGGCAAGGGAGGGGGCTAAGGGTGCCGAGGCCCCCCCGGGTGACAGGTGGAGGGGGGCAGTGCCGCCGGTGTACGGTACCTCGTGGCCGGCGCACAGGCGTGGCATGCCCAGGCCGAGGCATGCGCCAGCCAGATGTCGGCAGTGTCCACCGGCCTACGGATGGCCATGATGGCCAATGGCCGGCAGGCCGATGTGGACAGGGTGGCCCCCGACGCCCCCAAGGTGAGTGCCGCACTGGAGGATGTGCGCCAGCAGTACCCCCCCACGCCGCCTCACGTCGGCGGCCATGGACCCCTCCTTTGTGGAGGTAGTGGCGGAGCAGAGCTCCCAGGACTCCGCTAGCCGGAGCTCTGCTCCAAGGGGGGGGGGTGCGTAGCTCACCCTTTAACCTCAGGACCACCTGTCCCTTCTAACCTCGACAAATGTTATTTGCACATTCCTATATATGAATGTATGTACAAATATCCTGCCCCCCCCCCCCCCAGGCATGGGCAGTTTGACCGACGTGTGGGGCACTCCCCCCACACTTTGCCAAATTTTCTGCAGCACTGTTTGTACTTTATCCGGGGTATGCTATGCCCCGTGACCTGTTACACTGCTGACTGAGTGTAAGCCGGAATGACAACCAGTGGACTGGGTGTGTGGTAACCCATGAACATCATCCTGTGCTTGCTTTGTGAGGGTCAGCGAGGGCAAAAGGATGAGGCTTCGGCAGAAATTCTGTGACAGTCACGTGAAATTCGTACGAAATTGGTACGAAATTCGCACGAATTTCGTACGAATTTCACATTGCCAGAAATCTTCACACACATTCATTCACGTGAAATTCGCACAAAATTTCGTAGGAATTTCGTACGAATTTATGTGAATTTCTTCCAATTGCATGCAAATCACAGTAGAGACCCCCAAATTTTAGTTGTTTGGGGCAGGGGGATGGTAGAAACCTTGCGATAAATGCCTCCCCCATTCCACAGGTCTTGTACCTCACACCATGCCGCGGCCCAAGGAGCCATTCCATTTGTTAGCGGGTTGGACACAACGGACGCACCTACAAGAGCTTCAACAAGTTGTTACCAAGGAGCTTGCAGCACCCTACACCGTCAAGTACCTGCCCGACACGGGGCAAATAGTGCTTACCCCCGAAAGAAGAGATGTAGCCACCGTCCAGCCTGAGCCCACCATGGCGGAGAGGTTGATTATGGCTGTCTGGCGGATCCGGTCATTGCAATTCTCTAGGACGGAGTCGCGGTACCTAGTGGGGAGCATGACGTACGGTGTGGTATGGGACCACGTGTACGGCATGCTTCGGCAGCTAGCGTTACCGGCGACCCGGGTGTTCACTGCCTATACGGGAGACGACACAGCCGTCAATGGTGCGGACTGCTACCTACTTGACCGCATCGGCCACCTGTTCAAGTGTCGACCACCCCCACCCTCGGACATCATGCAGCCCGGGGACCGGCGGCTGCATTGGTTGCCTATTGCGGTGGACGGTACATCGAGGCATGAGCTGCACACAGAAAAAAAAGGGACTGCCTATCGTTCCCTCCCGTATCCTTAAAACTTACGGTTGCGGCCTTGCGCAACTCATCATCAAAATCAATTTCTTGGGAGGCCGCGTAGAGGGTCCCCCACTTTTCACTGCCCCCTAGTAGCCACCAACTAGATAGTTGGTTGGGGCTGGCGGTGCCACCAAGCGTGCAATGGACGTACGAGGCCGATGGTAAAGCACAGGTGCTCATGGCGGGCTACCGAAACTGGAAGGAAGAATAACCTGGTGCCACTGTGTGTTGGGTCTGCATGCGTAACCGTGCTCTGTGCCTTGCTACCTTTGGCACAGCAAGTGCGATAGACGGCAACCCGGAAGCGGCTGTTGCCATAGGTGCTATGTATAGGACCATTACGAGTGATAGGCGAGTGCCTGATTATGGCCTCCATGGGGTCTTTCGTGTCCCGTTGTGTGCCATTAAAGGACACACGGGACCTAGTTGTACAATTGACAGGGAACGCACCGGCCAGTGTGGCACGCACCATGCTGCAACCGGTTCTAGATGAGGCACGGCTTGCTGCACGAACTTGCACCCGTGCCTCATTAAATAATGACAAGGCAAACGGCAAGGGGAAGGTGAGGATGGAGTGTGGTGCTGCCATCCATTTCATGCGGAATAGGGGTCGGGAGAAGATAATAGATGCTTGCCTAGAGCAACTAGTGTGAGGCAGCATCAAGTAGGGGGAAAAAGTTGGGAGTCGGTGTGCAAAACGTGGTAGGAGAATTTTGCAAGCATGTGTGTATACGCTTGGCGTTCCGCATGGTTCTCCGGGGCCGACTTGGGGCGGCTCCGGAACCATAGCATAGCCATGGGCGCTGCCCACAATGAGCTCCAGTGGGGCAAACTTCTGTGGACGCATCTTTGGATCGACCACATGTATTATTTTACAAAGAAGTGGAGAATCTTGTCAAAGTTCTCGTGCTATGCCATGGAGGGAAGTCACCGGAGGCTGAAGCGCATGTTGCGCAACAGCGGGGGCCTAAGCCTCCTCCGGGGGAGACTAGGGGTGCAAGTGGTTGTGGATAACCACACCATTGACGATAGCCTTTGGTTGCATGGGTGGGATGCAACCAAAAGGGCACAACATGGGCAAGGGCCCATAAGTGTACAAACGTATGCAAGCCGTACAAGCAGACGGCTTATAACCGACATGCAGCCCCCCAGACTCTACAGCGGCGGTTCCGGTGCCGCAACAGACGGACATGAGATCACCATACAAACCCAGACCATTGTTGCCTGTGCCCGGGGTGCGGGGCCTACTAGGGGTGTGAGGACAAATCAGGGGGTGCACACCGGTAACATTTGTTTAAAATCACGTGAATTCACGTGAAATTCGTACGAAATTCGTACGAAATTGGTGCGAATTTCGTACGAATTCACGTGAATTCACGGCTGTGAATCGGCTACGGGCTTGCCGGGTTTCGGCACCTCTCGTTTTTCGGCATGGTTCGGACATGATGGATGCTTTTGGGGCGGGACTTTCATTTGATGATGCGTAACAAAGCTAGGGGAGGAATTTTGGCCCCTCAAAGCCCTCAGAATGAACCAAGAATATGGCATTTTCCCCCAAAAACCTCAAAATTTGGGTAAATTCACGTGAAATTCACGCAATTATTCAAACGGCCACTTAACGGCCGTTCCCGAAGGGTACATGATACCTGCACTCACGCAGAAAACGTTCCAGCTCCATGGGTCTCCTAGATCCCTAGAGGCGAATGTGCGCTGTATTGTACAAGGTTGTGGCTTCAAGGAGTACAGATGGGCACGGTGGTGGATGCACATCAGAGTAAGATTTAAAGCACGAAAGATGCTACATATCGTCCCTTTGCATTAAGTAAAGAAGTGGTATGAGCAGGGAGGTCAATGGGCAGGGCGGGGTGGGCACCATGACTTGTGAAACATCATGAAATGCATATGCTTTGTTAAGAGCTTAGGCGAAAACCGATAAGCTGGATCATATGGACGGTAGACAATCTCCTCGCTCTGCACTGCTTGAATGTCATCTGCAGGTTATGTTCTGAAAACACTGTTGAGCCTTTTGCTCGTTTTGCTTTTGCATTGTGTACACACGTTTTTGCATGTTTGAGGGCAGTGGGGTTTGAACCTGGAACATTTCGTTTGCAAGTGTAGCATGCATACCTCTCACCCACCCAGTGCCATGGTCTTGGAATACGGCCGTATACCTTGTGTATACGGCCGTATACCCACGGTATACGGCCATATACTCCCAGTATACGGCCGTGTACCGCGAGTATACGGCCGTATACCTGCCCACCCATTTCGAGTATACGGCCGTATACTCGGAGGTATACGGCCGTATACTCATAGTATTTGTTGCCAATTTCAATCCATTTTGCCTAGTTCTTTGTTAGAATTCCACCCTTTCTTCCCATGCAGGTCCAATACGAGCCTTGGCCACTGCGGAGCATCACCGATTACGAAGTGGCCGAGCCAGAGGTGGAGTTGCTGGCGCCGAAGGCTGCTGCGTGCCAAGTGGTCTCCGGTCGGGAGTACGTGGACCCCATTCCAGTGGGTCGGAGGGATGTTGCCAGTTCGCCCTCCGACGTGGCAAGCACCACTGGCAAGGACACGGGGTACTATTCCCGATTGAATGTCCGTGCCAGTGGTGTACTTTACGACATTCGCCTGCTCATTAGGGTCATTCCAATTTTGAAAGAGGGGGTTGTGGAGGCCATTTGGGGGGCTGCAGTGTGGAGCAAGAGCTCCGGGAAGGTGCGGGTTTTTTTTGAGCACCACAGGGGGGAAATGGTGCATTTCGGACTCCATCCTGGTGCTCCAAAGTTTTGGGGGTGAGCACTCCCTGGCCGTCTAGGCCCAGTTGGCCGCGAGGGCGGGGAAACAGCTTGGGGGGAGGGGGTTGAAGCGGGCTCATGATGAGCCCGCTGAGCCAAGCGCCACCCCTGCACCCCCCCCCACCCGCAAGGCCCCCAAGCCTTCCGGCTGTGCTGCTGCTGCCGTTGGTGTGAGCTTCGGGGGGCTTGAGGGGCTTGGGGGGTGGGGGGGATTGAAGGGGATGGGGAAAATTGGCTTGCGCCCAGGGGGGGGTCACGGCTGTCGCTTGAAGGAGGGGGGGGGGTGTTGGAAAATGGACACCTGTGACAGGACCTATGTATGGTCCTCAACGTCAGCCCTTTTTTTTACTATGCTATCCACTCTCTGATTTTTAAATCCAGGCAGACCTGACTTAGCTTAGTTGGTAGTAGGCCTAGGCTCCATTTCCAGAGATCCTAGGTTCAAACCCAGCTGCACGTAATTATGTTTCCCTTCGCTTTTTTGGTCTTTTTTCTGTCTTCATGTCCTCTGATGTGTCTTCCTTGATATTGCATTAGACTAATTTGCCAACGGGAGGCCATGGTGGGGCGTTGCATCCCCCCTCCCCCCGTGCTATGGGATGCAACCGGATTAGACCAGACATAAATACCACCACCGTTGAGGGTAGGGGGGGGACTAGGGGGCTGTGTATACCGGTTCTCATTGCCCCGTCACGGCGGGCCAGAAGGGGGGGGGGGGGCGGGTTGGGAAATGGACAGCCGTGACCCCCCGTGGGCGCAAGCCAATTTTCCCCCACCCAAGCGGCTGCCCGCCGTGGCGCATGCGAGGCCCTGGGGGACCTCGATGTGCCCAGCACCACTGACATTGTCACTGGTGTTGTGGCGGGCTTGGGGAAGCCCCGGCTGAGCATCTCCAAGGATATTGGGGAGTTGAGCCGGACTTCCCTGACCTCCTTGAGGGAGGCCAATGCCTCCCTCACGGAGGAGTTGAAGGCTGCCCATGCTCAGGATGACGCCAAGGAGAGGAGGATTGTGGACCTGGAGACCAAGTTGGCCGAGGCCACCACAAGTGCCCATGACTGGCACCTCAAGGCCAAGGAGTTGGAGACGCAACTCCAAGTGGCCAAGGCCAATGAGGAGTGGGCGAGGTCCATTGTGGCCCATAGTGTCGCACGGAGTGCACCCCCACCCCAAGGGTTTGGGAGTCAGGGCAGTGGGAGTCAGGGCAGTCAGTCCGCCTCCCCAGCACGTGGCCTGCCCCCAAAGCCGCAATGACTGCCCCTATCCAACCCCGCCCTTGCAGCTTTATGCCGAGAGTTGGTGTACCGCAAGGTGCACATCTTGGGTGTACAAGTGCACAATGTGCAGCTTGGGGCTACACAGACACGCAGGTATGGGAAGGATTGGCGCTGTGCGCGCTTGTGCAGCGGGAATGAAAGGCAATGGGAGCTAATTTGCCTTTCAAATGCACATGCGCATGCAAATTTTCCAAGGTGGTTCCATTGGACCACCATTCAAGTGGTACAATGCGATACTTCACAAAGAATGCCGGGCCATCGCCGTATGAAGGATCCTTCTCCGCTTTCCGCCATTTACGTTGTCGGGGTGCATAGTGGTGCGGAGGTCTGTGTTGAGACAGGTGGAGTGCTCCATTGTCCCACGCAAGGGACCCCGATGCGGTTGGATGTACATGGAGGTGGTGTTGTGGATGCGAAGGCCTACAAGGGCTGCCCGGTTGTGGTTTTAACTCCAAAGCCCACCACGGGCGTGCCCCATGGAGGGGGCAGCGCTATGCCATTGTTTTCTACAATGGGTGCAACACGTATTACTTCCCTAATGAATCAATCTGTTGAGGAGTTATTGGCCTATGGCTTTCGTCCTTGGGGCCACTAGTGAGCACCGTATACTACTAGTATAGGGCCGTATACCTCCGAGTATACGGCCGTATACCTGTGAGTATACGGCCGTAGACTCGAAGTATACGGCGAACGATTTGTGCTGAATCTTACATGTTTTGCGCCTTTTGCATGCGCCTGTGCGCACGGTTCCATTGGGCAACTGGCCCACATATGCCTGGCACATGTCTCTGCAGCAATTATTGTAAGCACTATGGTTGCGAATGCCCATCCAAAGGAGAAGGAGCTCTGTCTGGAGAGCTTTCAAGATTTTTGTGAGGGAATCAAACGCCGGCAATTGACCCCCTATGCAGTATGTAATCTGCATCCACAAACGTCAGCGCCACCACCTTATTTTGTTTACATCTTATGGCCCACCCTGTTTTTTTTTTACATTAGGATTGCGGGGAAAGAGGGCAACGGCAAAGACGTTTGTGGATGCAATTGGTAGCATGAGCATTGCTTGGTGACGATGTACCTTTGCGACCCCATGCCCAAGGCCTCATGATTATTTTAAAAGATGGTGAGGTGGATGCGGCCGACAAGGAGGCAACCAACCTACTCCGGTGGATGCGGCGGCACCACCTTTCCATCCGGGCGTTGTAGGGTTGCATGAGGACCACATGCACTTGGGACCATGTGATGGCAATCCGTAAGACCATCACACCTTACCTGTCCAAGGGGAGGGTTTCGGAGGTGGCCACTAAGGGGGGTACCCGGACATTTGGGGTGGTGGAATTGCATGATATTGTCACCACCATGGTTGCATGTGCCCATGTTGAGGACAACATTCGGAAGTATCAGGAGAATACATATTTGGCTGTTGTAATCTGTTCTGCTGCCACTGTTTTTCATAATGCTAGTGCCATGCGCTGTGACGTGTTTGTGGACCTATGGGAGGATAGGGGGGCACACCATGATGGTCAGGCATGGGCCTCATGGTGGGTTTTTGATGGGGGGGATGATATGGCCCATCTGCAAAGGATGGATGCCGTGGGGAAATTAAATGACCAAGTCAAAAAACTTGAAGCCGAGGGCGGCATAGAAATTGGGGGAACTCCCAAAAAATTATTGTGTTTTAAAAGTGGGGATGGGAAAGTCTTGATGTCGGGTTCGTGTGGGGAATGTTGGAAATGCAATCTCAAGTATGACCAATTCCAAGCCCATTTGTTTGCAATTGCAAACTTTCTAGCGCTTCCTCGCATTGGGTCCCTTATATCTTGCATCCCTCCCGTCCGCAATGTTGGAGATGTGGCACATTTTTGTGCAAGGGTGGGGACAGGCATTGGGAAACGTCTCAAGGACAGTGCCTGCAAATGGGGCTCACGAGGAGCTCTAAGGGCCGTGTCCCATTTCATTTCTAACCTAGAGGCGAAGCACATCCCTATGGCTGAGAGAGTGATGCGTGCTTCCTCGAAAGAGAAGGAACACACTCTCGACATCAACGCCTCCCGGCTTTTTTTCGAAACACCTGAGTTGCACACCGAGTTGGTGCGCATTGTTGCAATGTATTGTACCCATGTTGTGAGGTGGGAGGGCAACAGGTGGCTCAAAACCAGTGCCGTCCTGCACCTCATGTTGCAGGCCTGTTACTAAATGCAAAAGACTTGGCGCCATGTCGGTCCTGTTCCCATGGATCAACGCCAACGCTATGCATGCATGGTTGCACAATTCACCAAGGCATGGGGGGCATTGGGGTGGACTGTTCCGGTGTGGGTGCATCGGGTGGTGTGCCACAGTGGGGCACACCTCCAAAGGTGGGAAAATTTTATTAAGTTTTCCTCCATTCCCACGGCATGGAGGAACAAAAGTTTTAAAATGGACGTCCGCCATTGTTTTCAAGGGTGGAAGCTGAGCAAGCCTTATGTCACCCGACGGAGACTAAGGCATGCTCTGCACCCGGATGCCCTTGATTGGGGCATCCGGTTGTAGTTTGGGGAAAAGGGTTTGGGTAGAGAGGGGATCAGGTTTGGCATGCAACGCATGCGGAAGAAGCATCGTGCACCAAAGCACATGTAGGTATACATCATGTGATATGATATGATGTGCAATATGCGTAAGTGTGTATATTAGGTATATATAACATGGGGAAGTGGATCACATTTGACATTTCGGATGGGACATCATACAAGGATGCTTCTCGTGGTCTTCTGCTTTGCTCATATGGTGCTCTTTTGTGTGTACAATGTGTTTGGGGGTTGCAGGGTCATGAGTATTTGCAAGGGGGGGGGGGGTAGTTGATGAGAATGGAGGCATGGGTGGGAAGCAGAAAGTCCCCGTATACTCCGAGTATACGGCCGTATACTTCCGAGTATACGGCCGTATACTCCGAAGTATACGGCAAGAATACTTCTCCAATACTTCGAGTATACTGCCAAATACCTCAAAAAGTGTAGATTGCCACACAGAGGTATGGGTGTATGGAATTGGCTTTTTGGTTGTTTGACCCTCCTCCCCCATACTTTCAGAGTGCTAAACTCATTTTTTCATATCCCATGGGCACACGGAACGACTAGGTACATGTGACAAAATGGCTGTTTTGGGGGGTATTCTTGGTATGCTAGGTTATGCTCACCATAAAGGTACCTCCGTTAAGAGTACACCTGCTTTGCTGACGAAATGTTCAACGTACGTTTTAGAAAATGGATCACCCTTGTGGTGTGCCACGAAGGTACCTGTACAAAAGCCCCCCTTGAGACAAGAAACCTCAAGTAACACACCTACGTGTTGAGTTGGGTCACAACCCATGAACTATTTTAACTTGGTACATGTGAAAGCTTTTTGGTGCCCTTACTTCTTTGTTGCGCGTGCCTATGGTAAAGATAGCATTTTTGTCACGACATCCATTTTTGCACGAAGGGGTCTACGAAAGGGGTACGAAAGGGTGTACGAAAGGCACGTACGAAAGGGTGGTATTCGTAGATTTCGTACGAAAGGGGTGCATTCGTACCCCCTTTCGTACACCCTTTCGTACCCTTTTCTACAACTTAGATGTGCCTTCCTACCCCTTTCGTGCACCCTTTCGTCGTTGGTGTTTCCCAGATAATTTCCCACTTGCGTTGTGCAACCCCACATGCTCAGTTACACTTAGTGTGCCATCCTCTTTCTTCTCAAATATCTTTCCCTTTGGTCACCTTTGTTTCATGCTTCTTTCATCCTACTCTTAGGGGGACCTCCTTTTTCACAATGTCCGACGCCCAGGACCTCCTGCAAGATAAGGTGGACACATGCCGCCAGCAGGTTGGGCAAGGGGTTTTCCATGGCCCCCAGGTCAGTACTACCCAGGTCTGCCCCATCGATGATTTGCGGACCCTTTCGCATTTTGATCCCGGCACCATGTTTGGCCGCATCACAGTGGCGCGACGCTCCCTTGCTCTCAAACAAGCCCGTGCCCTCACCAACTTCCTTGGGGCCACCTACAATCACAACCTCCACCTCGCCGCCTTTAGCGTTGCCCTCCCCGGTCCTGATATGGATGATTTGTTGGAAGGTTTGGAGGAATCGCTGCCGGACAAGGTGGGTCAGAGGCAAAATTATGGTGCTGTGGCGGCTGATGGGGCATTGAACACCCATAGTGCTAAGGGGAGAAAGTCACAACACTACAACATTAGGATGGTTCAAAAGGAGGACATGCATAGGACATCCACTGTGTACAGCCTCACCACTGAGCTTGACAATACACAGGGTCCAAGTTTGTGGCTTTGCCTGCATTGACCCCGATTGGGCATGCTAAGGGTGTTGTGGCAGGTGCCACCTGTTTTGGTGATAGGAACCCCCACAACTATATAGGGACAGCCGCTAGCTCGATCCAATGTGTGGATGAGGAATTGCTGCCGCGGGACTTTGCAGCCGAGGATCAGCTTATGTCCCTGTCGCAGGAGGCAATCACAGTGGCAGATAAAGAGTGGCAGGGAATTTTTCAGAATTTCCCCCGTGATGGTAGACCCCCGGATGATGAAATAGTCAGGGCCCAAGTTTTGGGGATTTTGGAACACGAAGAGTTCAAGAAACAGGATCCTGGCCACAGTCCTTTGCCCATGGCAAGAGCCATGATGGAGAAGGCAAGAAACCGCCTACAGTTGCTGCTGTCAAGAGAGTCACACCCCATTGTGTTTGGCCACCTTGGGGCTGGCATTGGTGCAGGCAAACACGGTTACCACAGGGACCACCCTATTGATGCATTGCCTTCGGGCAACATTGCCCTATCCTGTTTCATCAGCTTGAGTGGTGATTCGGTGGACCCGCTGGGAAATGCCATTACCTGGGTGTCTGGCAGTGTCAAGGGTCTCCCAAACCCCTGGGTTGTCCGCACTCTGATGTTGGAGGAAGGAACCCTGGGCTGCCTGTGGTCGGATGTCATCCACAGCGGTGGTGGTGGTGAAAGGGACTCATCGGTTTACAAACTATTTGGGGCGTTCTCCACCGTGTGGCGGACCACCGTGTATCAGCGCACGGTTGGGGTTGTGGTCCCCGCTTGGGCCAGATCCCTGGGGTGTGGGCCGTGGTGAGGAAACGTGGCATCAAGGGTTGCACAGTGGTTCCGGCTAAACGGGAGTGTCTCTGTGTGGTGTGTGGAAAAGTGGAGATGTGCGCTACCCATGCGAATGGAACCCGCGACGCGTGTACCAACTTTGAGGATCCTACTCCCCCCGCCATCCCCGTGCCTAAGCAAATGCACGTCCAGCTGCCCCAGGCCCTCACGTGCCTAGTCTCCGCTAAGGGTTCGCAGGCCCTGGTGTGGGTGGAGCCCATGGCCGGCGTGCCAGCGTTTTGCAGGCGTGATTGGGATCTTGGTGACCCACAGTGTCCCATTGCCCACCGGACACACCCCGGGTTTGTGGCCCCCGGCTATGCAGCCTACTATCGGGTTTCCGCTAGCACGGTTCTTCTGGTGGCCTGCCGCTTCTCGGTGTTGGCCTACCCACTCCTCCATCCACAGCCCCATGAGGTCCCCCGAACCCCCATCCCCAATCCCCATCTCCACCGGTGGGACATGGTCCCCCCTGGCGTGGCGGTGACGGACGCCACCGTGGCCACCCAGTACGGCTTTGTCTAGTTCTACAACAGCGAGCTTTGGTGCAAGTGTGGGAAGGTGTGTGCATGTCATGCAACACTGTAGAATGTGACACAAAGTAGCAAACCATACCAAAAAAAAGACAACGAATGGGGGTACGACAGGGGTACGAAAGGGTGACAATGTGTACGAAAGGGTGTACGAAACGGTATACGAAAGGGGGGGTTTCGTAGCACACACGTACGCCAGGTGGGCTTTCGTAGGGCTTTCGTAGGGCTTTCGTAGGGGGTTTCGCCGGGCTTTCGTTTATTTTTTGGGCCTTTCGTGCACCCTTTCGTGTTTCCCTTCACGGGTCGAGTTCTCCTTGTGGCCCCGGCTCGTTGTCGGTGACAGCCACCCGCACGCAACTGCTGAGCGAGGGGAGGCTGTGGCCCCTCCCCGGGAGATGCAGGTGCAGCCCGCGGCGGATGCGGTGGTGTTGGGTGGAGGTTCGGATGCGGTGATGCAGGTGCGGGGGCTCCCCAAGTCCGTGCCCCGTGGTGTGGTGAATGAGGCTGGAGCTACCAAGTGGTGCACAGTGGTGTCCTGGACCCACAAGGTGGGTGGTCGCTCCAGGGAGTACATTTGCAGGTTGCCAGCGGCTATCAAGGAGTCGGGCGTTGACCAACACAACACGCCGGTTCCGTGGGTGAACGACGCGTGGTGCGGCTTTGGGGCAGCAAGCATGGGCCCACTCCCATTGAGCACTGGCAGTAGCAACAGCGGCAGCGGCAGCATTGACACTGGCGGTAATTCCATCAGCAGCTCTAGCACAGGCAGCAACAGTGGTGTTGGATCCATGTCACCGTCACCATCAGCAAGCATGGCCCCGGTCCCATTGAGCACTCGCAGTAGCAGCAGTGGCGGCAGCAGTAGTAACACTAGAAGTCATTCAGTGACTACGTGGACCAGGAAACTGCCTGGGGGGGGGGAACCAGGCAGGAAAGCAAGATGGCGTACCTGTTCAAGCAGGTGGAGGTGCAGGACCCCAGCAAGTGGCGGTGGCGGCGAGCGCATGGATTCGGCTGAATTCCTTGCGATCGGAGGCCCCATGCCAGACTGGCTGGCGGCAGAGGCGGAGGCCTACTGGAAGGTGAAGGAAGAGGCCGATGCGCATCAAAAGGTGGGGACAGCTAGGGCTAAGGCAGCCATGGTGGATGTGGATGCGCCACAGGATGCACCGCCCACCCATGCAACCCAGCCCCAGCGCCAAGCCGTGCCACCCCCCAAGCCGTGCCACCCCCCAAGCTGTCGAAGAAGGCGGCAAAGGCCCCCGGCCAGCCCAGTGAAGCCCAGGTGGAGGCCGAACCCCATGCGGCGGCTGGGACGGAGGACACGCTCAAGAGACCAAGGTCTCCTCTGGACGAGGATGCCTTGGCAAAGAGGGTTGCGGCGGAGGTGGTGCAGCAGGTGCGAGGGGTTTTGAAGACAGCCGAGGGGCATGGTGGCAGTGGCAGTGCCAGTGGCAGTGGTGACCCCCGTGGCGCGAGGGCTCAGAGGAGGTCGCGTGTGGAGATAGAGCTACAGACAGCAGCCTTGGAGGCTTTGCAGTCGGACACGACCGACGTGGTCAATGGGTTGGAGGCAGCGAAGGGCAGGGGCGATGTCCTGCAGGAGTAGTTGACGGCCCTCCAAACCAGAGTGGGGGAGTTAAAGGGAGATCGAAACTTCCTCCGAGGCACCATTCAGAGCCTCCAGGCAGCCCCCCCCCCCCACCCCCCGTTGAGGATCCTCGGGGTCTCAAGGACTCCTACCCTCCACTCCTTCCATCCCCCCACCAACTGTTGAGGATGTCTTCGCCACTGTCGGGTCCGTGCAGTGCACGTTGCACAGCCTTTTCCGGGAGTACCTGTCATGTATCAGGGTGGTGTTTGGGGTGTGGGGGAGGCCCCCCCCCAATGATAAGGATCGGCGTCACACACAGGTGACACAAGCCACACAGGACCCCACGCTGTGGTCCAAGACCCGGTTGTTGAACCGTTTTTTTTGCCCACATGTTCTCTGGCCTGGCGTTTTGTTCGGTTTCCGTGCAGCGCCCCACCACCCCCATGCTTCCCCACTCCCACGCCCGACACCCTTGGGGCCCCAGCGCGATTGTAACTGGGGGCACCCAGAATGGAGGCAAGTTTTGGGTTGCCCTGGGGGGTGTATTGGCCACCCCCTTCAAGCAGCAAGGGATTCGCACGTGCAAGATGCTGGGGGGGGGGGGCGTACAGGCCCATGCATATGCTGTCCGGCACAGGCCGTTGCGTTTCAATGCACGGGCCCAATGCCATGGGTTGGGGAAAGGCTGGTAGTGGTGGCGTATTCTGGTGCTCTGACGGCCAACTTGGCGGCGGTTAACTTGCGGTTGTTGCAGGATTTGGGGTTCCCATGCGTGTGAGAACGTGCATTTGACTGATTGGATTGTTGGCTTGTAGTGCATTGCGCTGGGCTCGTCGAGGCGTGTGTACGGATTCACCTACGAAGGGGTACCCTTTCGTAGGCCTTTCGTAGCCCCTTTCGTACAACGCGAACCCTTTTCGTAGACAATTCGTACCCCTTTCGCACCCCTTTCGTACATGCATTCGTAGTTAAACCTCTTACTTACGTTATCCATTGGCCGCGGTTGTCTCCCCATAGGTTCCTTATTAACGCACAATGGATGACGAAGTGCGAGGATTTGTCGAAGCCTGTAGACGGCGGAGACTCCTCAACTTCGCAAATCTGGATGGCCACCAAATGAAGGGCCAACAACAAAGGCTCAGATGGGGTTCAGAACTCCTGCAGGCCATCCTGCAAGACCCCCAAGTCGCGCTACGACGACGCAGGGATCCAGGCCTTTACATTACCGGGGGTTGTTGTGAACCTGATCTGTGGCAAGATGCGGATGAGGAAGACAGATTAGCTGATGCCCTGAGGATCCTAACCCTCTATAGGGCATAGCACCTGTCGTGCGCCACGGCCCTGAAGATGGATAGGCGCTGCACAAAGGAGGAGCTATATACCACAAAGCAATCCTTGCGGTTCTTCCATGCCATCCCCGTGGTTGTAAGCACTGTCACTAAAAGGGACAGGGCAGCAGCCAAAGTATCCTTGAAAGATGTGGTTTATACTATTGTAATCATCGAGATTGCCAAAGCTGTTGGACAACTCCAAGTCCCTGCAGACCCTATCAAAGTCATAGTGGCCACGGATGCAGCCCCACGATGGAAAAGTTCTGCCACCAGGGCAGACGTTTTTGTAGATGTATGGGGGGGACCAGAGGCTGCAGGCAATCCAGCCCTATGGGGGACATGGTGGGCCATGGATGGTCCCGATGACATTGCCTATTTACAGGCAATGGATTATTGTGGGAGGTTGAATGAAGAGATAGAGGGACTAGAGGGTGTCACACATGTAGTAGGGGAGTTACTAAGGACCATGGTGGTTTGCCCTACAGCTCATGGGAGAGGGATGCAGGTTATCAACCCGGGGAGGTTGGGAAACAAGTGTTGGGTGTGCCGGGATGATAAGAGTTTAGATGTTTGTCACACTGTACCAGATACACTGAGGTGGGGGGCTTGTTATAAACAAGTGCCACCCATTCGGAGGGTGGGGGATTTTAACCATGCTAGCCTTAGGATTTTAAATTGTGTTTCCGAGAGGTTCCATAGTGAGGTGAAAGGGTGGGGGGGAAATGGGTTAGATGGTGCCAAGACCTGCCTAGCCCAGCTACAAGACTGCCACAAGGAGGTGATTGCTGAAGCCTGTCGTATTCCTGCTGCTGAAAGGCTCGCCCCCCGCAAGAAAAAGGAAGGAGCCTTTGACCTGACCTCAAGCAAGGTCTTTCTAACCTCGCAACCAAACATGCAAAATGTAGCTGTTGCGGTGTGTCAGGTTGTTGGGCCCACATTCATGGCCAGCCAGCGGGTGTTGTGGTGCACCGCATCTTATTAGCCTTCTACCAGCTATATGGTTTTTGGAGATCAAAGGTGTATTTGAGTGACGCAGCGCTTGCTGCAGCAAAGAAGGTTCAACAAACCTTTGCACAGGAGTGGAAGAAAACTGGTTGGGTACCTGGCACATGGGTGCATTGGGCTACCGGTCATTCACGTGTCTTCCTAAGTGGATACCGCTGCCTATATTCCTTTGTCTACGACGTAGATGACGAATTGGGCGCTTCTAAGGGACGGCACAAACACCCTTGCTTTTACGACGGAGGCCTTTGAGGCGGCCCGACGCACTGGCGCATGAGTTTTCATGCGGTTCATCCATTTTCAAGGAGAGAAGCACTTTGCCTGCGGCCTCTGCCTCTGCTTCCATCGTTCTCAGCGTTGTACAGGTGCCGCCTGTCGGCCTCCTAACGCGCTTCTGGGATCGTTTCACGCGTTATCCGGGTTCTGCGCGTTCCGGTTTTATGCCTCCACCCTTGCTTCTGGATGCACGTCTTGCGTTTTTCGTGTTCTGTACGTTCTTTTCAGCTGCAAAAGGACCAGTTTTGGGCCTGGACGGAGGACACGCCGCAAGAAGAAGAGGAGGAGGAGTAGGAAGCCGAGTCCTCCAGCAGCAGCAGCACCAGCAGCAGCAGCACCAGCAGTGCCAGTGCCAGCACCAGTGGCACTGTGCGCGCACCCACTCCGGAGAAGAAGGCCGCAAGGAGTACCGTTTTGGAGAAAGAAAAGGAGAAGCACAAGGAGAAGGAGAAGCACAAGGCGAAGGAGAAGGACAAGGAGAAGGAGCCAGAGGCGAAAGGAGAGGCGGTTGGGCAGCAGAAGCAGGAGCTTGTAGCGGCGGCACAGGACGTCGTGGTGGCAGAGGGTGCGAAGGGGAAGGAAGGGAAAGCCAAGAAGGGGAAGCCGAAGGGCAAAAAGAAGTGCAAAGAGGAGGGGAAAGAGAAGGCGGGTGGTGTGGGCAACGTGGGCTTTAAGATCGAAGGGGCGATGGGTCCCCATAAGTCAATGATGCAGCAAGCACGAACGAGGAAAATACGGCATAGGCCCCCCTGACAATAGAGACACACTTGCAACGCAGTGACGTACCCTCTTGTACTTGAACCACTGATGTGCCTTGCTGCGGCAGTCGCGGACCTAGGACAAGGCCCCCTTCTTCGCGGCCTTCGGCACCTTGGCGTGGTACAGCTGCACCGTGGTCAAATAGAAGCTCTTGCCGGCATCCCAACCATCCGGCAGCTTCTTCTGCTTCTTGGCCCGCTGCTCGACCCACCCGCACTAGTACCCCGCTGTGCAGGAAAGAATGCAATCAAGAGAAGAGAAGCATGGGCAACGGAAGCAAGAGGCAATGTCGAGTAAGCATGTGACGGACAAAACCAACGAGGACAACGAAGGTTGCATGTTGCGGGCACATACATGTTTGCCCTTTCAGCTGGAAGACAACAAAGCTCATCTGGCCGGCGTCCTTCGGCTTCCACTTCTCCAACGACCCATCAGCCTTTAGCCACTGCTTGCAGTTGTTGGGGTACAGTGGGGTGGTCATTTTGTGAGAAGAGGGCCTCAAGGGCAACGGGGAAGACGAATAGAACGCCGCAAACGAAGCAAACGTACCTCCAGAAGCACGTGCGGAAGCACCAAAGCGGAACAAGGAAAACGAGGCGAAGACGGGACGGCCAAGACGACTCGCTTCGAGCACTACAAAAGAGAGCACGCAATTCATGAACCACATGCAGGTGTTATTCACGTCCCATGCGTTGTGTTTTGCGTGCCTCCGACAATGCTTTCAGAGGCGTTCGCCGTGTTATGCGCGTGATCCGCGTGCCGGTTCCCTGCTTCCGGACGTGCTTTTGGAGGACATTTGTGTGTTTTTCGCGTCCTTCGGGTTCTGGAGTCCGGATTGGCGGAGTACGGGGTGACGCTGGGAGGGGTGGAGAAGCACTACCGAGTGTGCTTGAGCGCGGACGCCAATGGTCGGAAGGATGTTGTTGCTGCCACCCTGCTGCACAGCCAGGTGCGCCCGACCGCGGTGTAGGGTCTGCTAGCCTGCGGCGTTAAGAACGCTCCATCCGCCTCCGCCTCCCGTGAACACTTGGACCGCGTCTACCGGACGTCGGGGCACCGCGCGGCCACGGATGGGATCCTGAAAGGGATCTCCGTTTGTACTGGCTATGTGGAGGCCCCGGAGAGGCATCCCAGCGCGCTCGCGGGGACAAAGCCAGGCGCCCCGGAGCTGCACGGGGTCCCCTTGGCAGCGCTGAAGGGGCGGCACCCCCTGGGGGAGCGGAGGCGTCCGCCGCCGTCCCTTGCGAGCCTGCCCGCCGAAGATGTTGTGGACGTGAGTACCGATGAGCTCAAAGAGCGATACAAGAGAACGGTCACAATGGCCGGGATGATGGCGTTTACCCTCACCGAAGACCGCGATGAGGAGCTGCCGGTCACGGGCGCGTGGACAATGATCAAACACAGGGAAGTGCTGTTGCTGCCGGTATGCTGTGTTATGTACGTCATGTACGTTCCGTTTTTTTGCCTTGCAACGCGCCTCTGGAGCTGTCTCCGGTTGTTGTGCGTGTTTGCCGCGCTATCCACGTTCCCGCAGTCGTGCTTCCAGACGTGCCTCCAGGGGTAACAATCGTCGTTCCGTGTGTTTTCTTTGCAGATGGCAGCAGACTTTGGGGAAGCTCCCAGCACAACCCAGTTGCGTCCGCCACCCCCGTTTCGGTACCCCCATCTCCCGGGCCCGGTCCCGCACCACCACCACTACCATCACCTCCACCACCAGCACCACCCCTGCGAACACCACCATCAACTGCAACGCCAACCCCAAGAGCGGATGTTGGAGCCGGAACCGGAGCCCTACGTCAAGATAGAGCAGGAGTGGGAGCAAGATTGGGAGTGGCGGGGCAAGGAAGACTACCTGCAGCCGGGAGAAGCGGAAGCGCCGGAATGTTGGGAGCAGTATGACGGACCATAGGCGCGGCAGCAAGCAATGCAAGCCGAACCGATGCAAGGTAGGCCACTGTGTGTTCGATGTTTCTGCATGTCCCCCCACTGCGATTTCAATCATGTTTCCAGAGGTGTCGGCCGCGTTTTCAACGTCATCCGCGTCCCGTTCTTGTGCTTCCGGCCACGCCTCTGGGAGCAGTTGCACTGTCATGCACGCTTTTGGCGTCCCCTCTACACGGCCCCGCGCCGACAGGGACCGGAGCATCACGCCGATGGAGCAGAGCAGGTCACCGATTCTTGTGAAGGTTGAAGAGGGTGAGGAGGAATCCGCCAACGAGAATGTCATGCTGGTGGTAGGTGTGAGTTCGTGTTCTGTCGCCGTTCACGTTCCGCGCGTTGCGTTCTTGTGCCTCCGACCATGCTTCCAGGGGCGTTCGCCGCGTTTTGCGCGTGATCCGTGTCATTGTCGAATTGCTTTTGCCATGCTTCTGGAATCGTTAACCACGTTATTGACGTTATGCGCGTTCCGTTTGCCGTTCACATTGTGCCATACATATATCGCACGAAGTCGCCCCCCCCTACCTTGGAGGTAGGGGGGGGGGGGTAGGAGGGGGGTAGGGGGGGGGGTAGGGGGGGGTCTGGGGGGGGTTGGGGGGGGTAGGGGGGGGGTTGGGGGGGGGTAGGGGGGGGAGGTAGGGGGGGGGGTCGAGAAGGTAGGGGGGGGTATGCGGGGGGAAGGCGGTGCACACACAAGGCGGAACACACAAAAGGCGGCCTGTGGCCACCGCAGGAGTCTTGTTATTTAAGGGGCCACAGGCAAGGCGGTGCACACACAAGGCGGTGCACACACAAGGCGGAACACACAAAAGGCGGCCTGTGGCCACCGCAGGAGTCTTGTTATTTAAGGGGCCACAGGCAAGGCGGTACACACAGAAGGCGGTGCACACACAAGGCGGAACACACAAAAGGCGGAACACACAAAAGGCGGTCTGTAGCCACCGCCGGAGTCTTGTTATTTAAGGGGCCACAGGAAAGGCGGTACACACAGAAGGCGGTGCACACACAAGGCGGAACACACAAAAGGCGGTTTGTAGCCACCGCAGGAGTCTTGTTATTTAAGGGGCCACAGGCAAGGCGGTACACACAGAAGGCGGTGCACACACAAGGCGGAACACACAAAAGGCGGCCTGTGGCCACCGCAGGAGTCTTGTTATTTAAGGGGCCACAGGCAAGGCGGTACACACAAAAGGCGGTGCACACACAAGGCGGTCTGTGGCCACCGCAGGAGTCATGTTATTTAAGGGGGGTGCGGGGGCTGGCCCCCGCGTCGAGCGAAGCGAGCCCTCTGTCGAGCAAAGCGAGCCGAAGGTAGGGGGGGGAGGTAGGGGGGGGGAGGTAGGGGGGGGAGGTAGGGGGGGGAGGTAGGGGGGGTAGGGGGGGGGTAGGGGGGGGTTGGGGGGGGTAGGGGGGGGGTTGGGGGGGGGTAGGGGGGGTAGGTAGGGGGGGGAGGTAGGGGGGGGGCGACTTTGTGCATACTATCATTGTGCAGTAACGCCACAGCAGAAGATGCCGGCCGTCGGAAGCGACTTTGAGAGCCCAGTTACCTGGCCAACGCCGGGTTCAACACAGCCCACGGCCTCGTGGCCGGATGCCGATGAGGCCGTCGGCCGTAAGCCGTCCCAGCCCCACCTGGTGGCGCCCGCATGGGGCAGCCCAATGCCAGCACCCCGTACCCAACAGCCCCCCCACTGGCGGCAGCGCGGGGGTGGGGCTTCGTGGCCTGTCCCTTGGACCGGCCACAAACGGCCCCACAGCGCTGTGAGTTGATTATTACACCAGCAGAGGTCCCAGCCAACCCGCATGGCGGGAAGGGGGAGAGAAAACATTAACAGATACACGGTTTGATCGGAAAAAGAATATGGCCCACCATTTTCTGTGTTGCCTGCGTTCTCTGTGCTCTATTTTGTGCGCCTCCCCCATGCTTCTGAAAGCTGTTGCGTGTGTTGTACGAGTTTTCCGCGTTTTGTACGTTCCGGTCAGCGTGCCTCCCAACGTGCCTCTAGAAGCTGTGCAGCCTGTGTTCCGCGTATTTCGCGTGTACTGTGTGTCTCATCATTGTTACCAACATCATTTTAGTGCACTTTGAAATGCCCCTCAATCTCTCGGTTGGTCGCCTCCGCAAGGAGGACTGTGCCACTTCAATTCAGTACGGTTTACGACCCGGGGAGTCCAAACTGAATGAGCTAGACACGGATGGTATATGGGATTACATGATGAAGCCCATCGTGGATGCCCAAGAGGCCGTTCTCCGATGTCGGGAAAGGGCGGACCTCATCCCCTTGGTACCACGGTACAACACCTTCTTGCTATTGCTGGGCATGGTGCTTCCAATGCAAGTGGATGGTGTCTGGGACCGTGATGGACTGGTGTACAATGCCTATCTAGCACGGTTGCTATCCCGGGGGCAATACTATGATTTACACAAGAATTGTCGCCCGGATGTGGTGGACCTTATTGAGGCGGTTAGTGCCCGTTGGGTTGCAGCATGGACCATGGGTGCCGCGGCCACGGGGGATGAAACCCTAGTGCCGCATACGGGCCTTAGGGCAAGCCCCCTCAAGATGTACATTGTGCGGAAACCGCACAACACCGGCATCAAGCTCTATTGCTTGGCTGATGCCGGTACGGGGTATATTGTGGACGTGTACCTCTACACTGGCCGCCGCGGTGTCCTCCGCCGACACGGTTGTGGTGCCGGCAACCTCAGCGCCCGACAACTGATGGCCATGTGGTCCAAACAACTGCCGGCTTAGACGGTCCTTGTAGGGGACTCGTTCTTCGGGTCACACGCCACCGCACAACGGCTTGCGCGTGAGGGCCGCCCCTTCATCACCATGGTGCGAAAGGACACAGCCGGTGTCCAGCAAGCCGGAGACACCATCCAAGCCGGGCAGACGGCTGTGGCCACGGTTGACGGCCGCAAGTACGCCCTGCAGGTGTACAAGCAGCTGAAAACCGGAGGCAAGCCTCCCAAATTGGTGCCGATCTTGTGCAATGTGTGGTACGCTGCGCGGGGACCCCTGCACCACACGCGCCGGAAAATCCACCCCCTCGTTGCTGCGTACTGCCAAGTGGCACGGGGGGTGGACTCTGCCAACCAGATGGTGGTGCAGTTGCGCCTCTTTGGAAGGGAGATGTCCTGGTCGCAAGCCGTGGGAGGCCTCTTGCTGCGATACGCCGCGGCCAAAGCGTTTGCAACCTGCCGCACAATGGATAACGCACACTTCTTACCGCACAATGGATAACGAACTGCGAGGATTTGTCGAAGCCTGTAGACCGCGGAGACTCCTCCACTTTGCAGATCTGGATGGCCACCAGATGAAGGGCCAACAACAAAGGCTCATTTGTTCAGATCTCCTGCAGGCCATCCTGCAAGACCCCCAAGTCGCGCTACGACGACGCAGGGATCGAGGCCTCTACATTACCGGTGGTTGTTGTGAACCTGATCTGTGGCAAGATGCGGATGAGGAAGACAGATTAGCTGATGCGCTGAGGATCCTAACCCTCTATAGGGCACAGCACCTGTCATGCGCCACAGCCCTGAAGATGGAGAGACGCTGCACAAAGGAGAAGCTATATACCACAAAGCAATCCTTGCGGCCCTTCCATGCCATCCCCGTGGTTGTAAGCACTGTCACTAAAAGGGACAGGGCAGCAGCCAAAGTATCCTTGAAAGATGTGGTTTCTACTATTATTATGATCGAGATTGCCGAAGCTCCTGGACAACTCCAAGTCCCTGCAGACCCTATCAAAGTCATAGTGGCCACGCATGCAGCCCCACTGTGGAAAAGTTCTGCCACCAGGGCAAACGTTTTTGTAGATGTATGGGGGGGACCAGAGGCTGCAGGCAATCCAGCCCTATGGGGGACATGGTGGGCCATGGATGGTCCCGATGACATTGCCTATTTACAGGCAATGGATTATTGTGGGAGGTTGAATGAAGAGATAGAGGGACTAGAGGGTGTCACACATGTAGTAGGAGAATACTAAGGACCTTGGTGGTTTGCCCTACAGCTCATGGGAGAGGGATGCAGGTTATCAACCCGGGGAGGTTGGGAAACCAGTGTTGGGTGTGCCGGGATGATAAGAGTTTAGATGTATGTCACACTGTACCAGATACACTGAGGTGGGGGGCTTGTTATAAACAAGTGCCACCCATTCGGAGGATGGGGGATTTTAACCATGCTAGCCTTAGGATTTTAAATTGTTTTTCCAAGAGGTTCCATAGTGAGGTGAAAGGGTGGGGGAAAATGGGTTAGATGGTGCCAAGACCTGCCTAGCCCGGCTACAAGACTGCCACAAGGACGTGATTGCTGAAGCCTGTCGTATTCTTGCTGCTGAAAGGCTCGCCCCCCGCAAGAAAAAGGAAGGAGCCTTTGACCTGACCTCAAGCAAGGTCTTTCTAGCCTCGCAACCAAACATGCAAAATGTAGTTGCTGCGGTGTGTCAGGTTGTTGGGGCCCACATTCATGGCCAGCTAGCGGGTGTTGTGGTGCACCGCATCTTATTAGCCTTCTACCAGCTATATGGTTTTTGGAGATCAAAGGTGTATTTGAGTGACGCAGCGCTTGCTGCAGCAAAGCAGGTTCCACAAATCTTTGCACAGGAGTGGAAGAAAACTGGTTGGGTACCTGGGACATGGGTGCATTGGGCTGCCTGTCATTCAGGTGTCTCCCTAAGTCGATACCGCTGCCTATATTCCTTTGTCTACGACGTAGATGACGAATTGGGCGCTTCTAAGGGACGGCACAAACACCCTTGCTTTCACGACGCTTCCGGGGTTTTCGAGGTGGCCCGACGCACTCGCGCATGAGTTTTCATGCGGTTCATCCATTTTCAAGGAGAGAAACACTTTGCCTGCGGCCTCCGCCTCTGCTTCCATCGTTCTCAGCGTTGTACAGGTGCCGCCTGTCGGCCACGTTTTCCGTGTTCCGCTTTGGTGCTTCCGCACGTGCCTCTGGAGGTACGTTTGCTTCGTTTGCCGCGTGCTATTCGTCTTCCCCGTTGACCCTGAGGCCCTCTTCTCACAAAATGACCACCCCACTGTACCCCAACAACTGCTAGCAGTCTAAGTGGCTAAAGGTTGATGGGTCGTTGGAGAAGTGGAAGCCGAAGGACGCCGGCCAGATGAGCTTCATTGTCTTCCAACTGAAAGCGCAAACAGGTATGTGCCCGCAACATGCAGCCTTCGTTGTCCTCGTTGGTTTTGTCCGTCACATGCTTACTCGACATTGCCTCTTGCTTCCGTTGCCCATGCTTCCCTTCTCTTCATTGCATTCTTTCCCGCACAGCGGGGTACTGGTGCGGGTGGGTCGAACAGCGGGCCAAGAAGCAGAAGAAGCTGCTGGATGGTTGGGACGCGGGCACGAGCTTCTACTTGACCACGGTGCAGCTGTACAACATCAAGGTTCCGAAGGCCGCGAAGAAGGGGGCCTTGCCCCAGGTCTGCGACTGCCGCAACAAGGCACATCAGAGGTTCAAGTACAAGAGGGTACGTCACTGCGTTGCAAGTGTGTCTCTATTGTTAGGGGGGCCTATGCTGTGTTTTTCTTTTTCGTGACGTGCTGCATCATTGCCTCCGAACGCGCTTCTGGGATCGTTTCGCGCGTTATCCACATTCTGCGCGTTCCGATTTTATGCCTCCACCCCTGCTTCTGGATGCACGTCTTGCGTTTTTCGTGTTCTCTACGTTCTTTTCAGCTGCAGAAGGACCGGTTTTGGGCCTGGGCGCAAGACACGCCGCAAGAAGAAAAGGAGGAGGAGTAGGAAGACGAGTCCTCCAGCAGCAGCAGCACCAGCAGCAGCAGCACTAGCAGCGCCAATGCCAGCACCAGTGGCAGTGTGTGCGCACCCACTCCGGAGAAGACGGCCGCAAGGAGTACCGTTTTGGAGAAAGCGAAGGAGAAGCACAAAGAGAACGAGAAGGACAAGGAGAAGGAGAAGGACAAGGAGAAGGAGCCAGAGGCAGAAGGAGAGGCGGTTGGGCAGCAGAAGCAAGAGCTTGCAGCGGCGGCACAGGACGTCGTGGTGGCGGAGGGTGCGAAGGGGAAGGAAGGGAAAGCCAAGGAGGGGGAAGAAAGGGCAAAAAGAAGGGCAAAGAGAAAGGGAAAGAGAAGGCGGGTGGTGTGGGCAACGTGGGCTTCAAGATCGAAGGGGCGATGGGTCCCCATAAGTCCATGCCGGCGAAGACGACTCGCTTCGAGCACTACAAAGAGAGCACGCAATTCATGAACGACATGCGAGTGTTATTCACGTCCCATGCGTTGTGTTTTGCGTGCCTCCGACAATGCTTCTAGAGGCGTTCGCCGCGTTATGCGCGTGATCCGCGTGCGGGTTCCCTGCTTCCGGACATGCTTTTGGAGGACATTTGTGTGTTTTTCGCGTCCTTCAGGTTCTAGAATCCCCGGACATGCTTTTGGAGGACATTTGTGTGTTTTTCGCGTCCTTGAGGTTCTAGAATCCGGATTGGCGGAGTACGGGGTGACGCTGGGACAGGTGGAGAAGCACTACCGAGTGTGCTTGAGCGCGGACGCCAATGGTCGGAAGGATGCTGTTGCTGCCACCCTGCTGCACAGCTAGGTGCGCCCGACCGCGGTGCAGGGTCTGCTGGCCTGCGGCGTTAAGAACGCGCAATCCGCCTATGCCGCCCGTGAACACTTAGGCCGCGGCTACCAGACGTCGGGGCACCGCACGGCCACGGATGGGATCGTGAAAGGGATCTCCGTTTGTACTGGCTGTGTGGAGGCCCCGGAGAGGCCGCCCAGCGCGCTCGCGGGGACAGAGCCAGGCGGCCCGGAGCTGCACGGCGTCCCCTTGGCAGCGCTGAAGGTGCAGGACCCCCCGGGGGAGCGGAGGCGTCCGCCGCCGTCCCTTGCGAGCCTGGCCGCCGAAGATCTCGTGGACATGAGTACGGACAACCTCCAAGAGCGATACAAGAGAACGGTCGCAATCGCCGGGATGATGGCGTATACCCTCACCGAAGACCGCGAGGAGGAGCTGCCGGTCACGGGCGCGTGGACAATGATCAAACACAGGGAAGTGGCGTCGCTGCCGGTATGCTGCGTTATGAACGTCATGTATGTTCCGTTTTTTTGCCTTGCAACACGCCTCTGGAGCTGTCTGTGGTTGTTGTGCGCGTTCGCCGTGTGATCCACGTTCCCGCAGTCGTGCTTCCACACGTGCCTCCAGGGGTAATAATCGTGTTCCGTGTCTTTTCTTTGCAGATTGCAGTACATTTTTGGGGAAGCTCCGAGCACAACCCGGTTGCGTCCGCCACCCCCGTTTGGGTACCCCCATCTCCCGGGCCCGGTCCTGCACGACTACCACCACCATCACCTCCACCACCAGCACCACCCCTACGAACACCACCATCAACTGCAACACCAACCCCAAGAGCGGATGTTGGAGCCGGAGCCGGAGCCCTACGTCAAGATGGAGCAGGAGTGGGAGCAAGAGTGGGAGTGGCGGGGCAAGGAAGAGTACGTGCAGCCGGGAGAAGCGGAAGCGCCGGAACGGTTGGAGCAGTACGAGGGACCACAGGCGCGGCAGCAAGCAATGCAAGCCGAACCGATGCAAGCCGAACCGATGCAAGGTAGGCCACTGTGTGTTCCAGGTTTTGCATGTCCCCCCACTCCGATTTCGATCATGTTTCCAGAGGCGTCGGCCGTGTTTTCAACGTCATCCGCGTCCCGTTCTTGTGCTTCCGTTCACGCCTCCGGAAGCAGTAGCACTGTCCTGCACGCTTTTGGCGTCCCCTCTATAGGGCCCCGCGCCAACAGGGACCGGAGCATCACGCAGGTGGAGCAGAGGAGGTCGCCGATCCTTGTGAAGGTTGAAGAGGGTGAGGAGGAATCCGCCAATGAGAATGTTATGCTAGAGGTAGGTGTGAGTTCGTGTTCTGTTGCCGTTCACGTTCCGCGCGTTGCGTTCTTGTGCCTCCGACCATGCTTCCACAGGCGTTCGCCGCGTTTTGCGCGTGATCCGTGTCATTGTCGAATTGCTTCCGCCATGCTTCTGGAATCGTTAACCGCGTTATCGACGTTACGCACGTGCTGTTTGCCGTTCACATTGTGCAGTAATGCCCCAGAAGAAGATGCCGGCCGTCGGAAGCGACTTTGAGAGCCCAGTGACTTGGCCAACGCCGGGTGCAACACAGTCCACAGCCTCGTGGCCGGATGCCGATGAGGCCGTCGGCCGTAAGGCGTCCCAGCCCCACCCGGTGGCGCCCGCATGGGGCAGCCCAATGCCAGCACCCCTTACCCAACAGCCCCCCCACTGGTGGCAACGCGGGGGTGGCGCTTCGTGGCCTGTCCCTTGGACCGGCCACAAACGGCCCCGTAGCGCTGTGAGTTGATTATTACACCACCAGAGGTCCGAGCCAACCCGCATGGCGGGAAGGGGGAGAGAAAACATTAACAGATACACGGTTTGATCGCAAAAAGAATATGACCCACCATTTTCTGTGTCGCCTGCGTTCTCTGTGCTCCGTTTTGTGCGCCTCCTCCATGCTTCTGAAAGTTGTTGCATGTGTTGTACGCGTTTTCCGCGTTTTGTACGTTCCGGTTAGCGTACCTCCCAACGTGCCTCTAGAAGCTGTGGAGCCTGTGTTCCGCGTATTTCGCGTGTACTGTGTGTCTCATCATTGTTACCAACATCAATTTAGGGCACTTGGAAATGACCCTTAATCTCTCGGCCGGTCGCCTCCGCAAGGAGGACTGTGCCACTTCAATTCAGTACGGTTTACGACCCGGGGAGTCCAAACTGAATGAGCTAGACACGGATGGTATATGGGACTACATGATGAAGCCCATTGTGGATGCCCAAGAGGCCGTTCTCCGAGCTCGCGAAAGGGAGGACCTCATCCCCTTGGTACCACGCTGCAACACCTTTGTGCTATCGCTGGGCATGGTGCGTCCCATGCAGATGGATGGTGTCTGGGACCGTGATGGATTGGTGTACAATGCCTATCTAGCACGGTTGCTATCCCGGGGGCAATACTATGACTTACACAAACATTGTCGCCCGGATGTGGTGGACCTTATTGAGGCGGTTAGTGCCTGTTGGGCTGCAGCATGGACCATGGGTGCCGCGGCCACGGGGGATTAAACCCTAGTGCCGCATACGGGCCTTAGGGCAAGCCCCCTCAAGATGTACATTGTGCGGAAACCGCACAACACCGGCATCAAGCTCTATTGCTTGGCTGATGCCGGTACGCGGTACATTGTGGACGTGTACCTTTACTCTGGCCGCCGCGGTGTCCTCCGCCGACACGGTTGTGGTGCTGGCAACCTCAACGCCCGACAGCTGATGGCCATGTGGTCCAAACAGCTGCCGGCTCAGACGGTCCTTGTAGGGGACTCGTTCTTCGGGTCACACGCCACCGCGCAACGGCTTGCGCGTGAGGGCCGCCCCTTCATCACCATGGTGCGAAAGGACACGGCCGGTGTCCAGCAAGCCGGAGACACCATCCGGGCCGGGCAGACGGCTGTGGCCACGGTTGACGGGCACAAGTACGCCATGCAGGTGTACAAGCAGCCAAAAACCGGAGGCAAGCCTCCCAAATTGGTGCCGATCTTGTGCAACGTGTGGTACGCTGCGCGGAGACCCCTGCACGACACGGGCCGGAAAATCCACCCCCTCGTTGCTGCGTACCGCCAAGTGGCACGGGGGGTGGACTCTGCCAACCAGATGGCGGTGCAGTTGCGCCTCTTGGGAAGGCAGATGTCCTGGTCGCAAGCCGTGTGCGGCTTCTTGCTGCGATACGCCGCGGCCAACGCGTTTGCAACCTCCCGCGCCCTAGAAAGGTGCCGTGTCACGGATAGCATGTGGGAGTGGTAGTGGGCCCTCCTTTGCCTCCGGTACTGTACCGATGCGCAGCCGAGAGGCAACATCCACGTCCCCGTTGGTAGCGCCCAACGGAGCGCTTGTGCACATTGCGGCAAAGGCCGCACACAATACGTGTGTACCGGATGCCCGGACACCCCGTTGCATGTGCACTGCTTTGCACCCGCGCACGGGATCACTACAACGGGCACGAAGGACGCCCCGGAAAGCGAGCCGCCCCTTAGCCAGGAGACTCATGAGGGGGACGCCGGGGAGGACCAGCCGGAAGTGGACGGCGAGGACGGGGAGGAGGCGGATAGCGATGAGGAGGAGGAAGAGGAGGAATCGGAGGACGCTAGAGGGAGCGTAGAGGACGACACGTTGTAGAACTTCTTCTTCAGCGTGGAGTAGACGGGGTGGCGGAGGTGGCCGTGGTGGAATCGAGAAGGTCATGGCCGCCAAGCCTGTGCCATCACCACCCATGGGGACCAGTGCGAAACTCGCGGGGGACCAACCGCGTAGGCTGGATACCCAACTGGGAGGACGCGGCCCCCCCAACATAGGTGTGCTGCGTTTTACGCGTTATCCGCGTTCTGCGCGTTCCGGTTTAGTGCTTCCGCCCGTGCTTCTGGAAGCCTTTTCCGCGTTCTCTGCGTTCTCCGCGTTCCGGAGCGTTCCGGAGCGTTATCCTCGTTCTACCTTTTGTCCTAGCTTACGGGGATAACGTACTAGCAGGTATGGTGAGTGGAGGACCAAAAAGGGCGCTTCTGTAGACAAAGGAATATATGTTTTGCACAATTCCAACGGAAAAGAAAAACACTGTCTTCAAGCTTGACCCGGGGCATCTTTTCCGGGGATGGTCCATCACCCGACCCGTTTACGCTAGGCGGGGTCTATTGCATCTCGTAAACAACCATGCGACCTTGGGTTGCTTCTGCGGAGGGCCCAGAGGGAGGGGAGAGAGATCCAATTAAAAAACAGAAGGAGGATGCCCAGTGTAAAGGGGGAACAATGACCCCCCCCCCCTCCCCACAAAAGTTGCAAGCCAAAAACTGAGGGCTGGTGGCCCTTTCATTTCCATTTTTGTTGCTTGTCTTCAGCGCCAGTGTATGGTGTGCACATTTTTGACCTCGACATGATCACAACCGTCATGCAGCAGCGCGTGGCCAATGGTGTCTGAGCTGTGGCACTGTCTTGAACTACCTGCGTGTAACACATGTGGGACTGCACACGTGGGGATGGGGGGATGGGGTTCGAACCAGGGTTTTGCTTAGTGTCCGTCCTACCCTGGCCCGGGGGGGGGGTGGGTGGGTCTGGCAGAATTTCAGGGTGGGTGGGTGTCCAACCCCCCCCCCCCCCCAGGGTGGGGTGGGACTTTGTGGGGGCCCTTGGGTCTATCGAGCTAGTGCCACTTCTTTCTTTCTTCTGTTGCAGGTTCCGTGTAACATGTTTTTTTATGGTGTGTTTACATGTCATTGCATATCACGTGTGCATGCCCCACGCCCATAAAGGGGCTAGGATGCTTTGTCGTTTGTGCTGGATGCGACGGGGGCAACGCTAGAACCCCACAGCTCCTGTGTCTTGTTCACCTCTGTGAAAAACTTGGTCTTCTGTATTGCATGTCTCAGTTGGGTACGTGGGTGGGTGGCTGGGTGGGTGGGTTTGAGACCCCCCCCCCTTGGGGGGGGGTGGGACATTTGTCGGTCTGTGGGTATGCCAAAATTCTGGGTGGGTGGGTGCCTGAATTAACCCCCCCCCCCCCTAGGGTGGCTAAGCAAAACCCTGGTTCGAACTGGGGAATGGTAGGCATGAAGATAGGGGGCATACCTATGGACCACCAGCGCACATGGCAGAGACATTGGAATTATGCATCATTAAACTGGTGCGTGGGTCCGATGCATTGGGGCACCAGTGAAAAAACAAAACCTGTCTTCAACGCTTGTTGTTTTTGTGCCATGCCTTCTTGTCTTGCTCACTGGAAGATCAGCTCGGGCATTCCTTCGGGCAGCATCCTTGCATTGCTTGCTTTGGATCTCTCGTAGGCAAGCATGTCTTCAGCGCCCCACGATAGTGTATTGTCCATCTCGTCGTCGTCATTGTCACCCATATCGTCATCCTCATCATTGTTGGGTTCCAACCTGCGACACACAACACAATGAGAGGTAGTAGACCACTAGACCACAGCACGGCACAGCCAAATCAGTATGAAGGATGTACGAAAGCCCCTACGAAAGGAGTACGAAAATGGGGTAATCGTACCCCTTTCGTACCGAACCAGCAGTTCGAAAGGGTACCCCTTCGTAGGGAAAAAGGTACGAAACCCCCTGCATTCGTACAAAGGTGCCTGTTTAATCATAGTTATAGAAAGGGCTAAAAAGCACAAAAAGGCGGATTTTTCGGGTAACATGACCTAAAAACGATAAGTTGAGGAAATTTACATAGTTCAACAGTTCCAAAACCCCAGGGTATGGAAATTGGTTTTTGGGTAAGAAAGGGGGGTGCTTTCGTGCAGGTACGTTCGTGGCACACCACACTTTGTTTCGGGGTATTGTAACAAAGCGTTTGCAACAATAGAAGGCGCGCGCACAGCGTTGTCTAGGATGAGTGGTTTGTACTTTTGTTGCAAGTAAGTGAAAGTAACTCAGTTAAGAGTACACCTCGGTTCGTACTTTTGTTGCAAGTAAGTGAAGGTAACTCCGTTAAGAGTACACCTGCATCCTACGTCGTGTACTAATAAGTGATGGTAACTCCGTTAAGAGTACACCCGCATCCTATGTCGTGCACTGATTGTATGTAGGTTTGCTAAATTTGCAATTTACTGTATTTGATTGTAAGTCTATTAATTGTACCCCTCGAATGCAAAGCCCACAAAGTCGGAAATTACAATAAAACAAGTGCAAACAATACATATTTGCAAAGTACACACAATTGCACGCAAGACACTAATACATGTGTAATAGATGCAATTGTTTCGTGTGGGTGGGCGCCATACAAGGAGCATTAGCCAGGTTTGAGGAAATAATATAAATACGTTTGTTCATGTATGGCAACAGCTTCGCTAACGGAACATGTCTCTTGCACAACCAAGAACCTGGAATCGTTGCTTTGCTAGTGCGTCCGACGGGTTTTTGTTGGGATGCACTTGGAGACTCAAAGTGCGGTGCTGCAATGTTACCAGGGTACTATCAGCACCTCCCAAGAAGTGCAAAGCATGCTCGCGGCGTTGGCGTTGACTTAGATTGTCGTCCGTGATAAGGATTAACCACTTCTTGATTTGCTTCTCGGATAGTGTAGCATGATTTACCGGAGCTTTTTATTGTCGTTGCTTTGCCGTTGGAGGCTCTTGGCTTGTTGAATCGGAAGGAAGGCTCAAAGTTGATGTCTTGCGTCTAGCATTAGACTCTTCATGATCCTGTGTACGGCTCTTCTTGGACCTCGGCCCGGACTTGGATTGGATGACCGCTTCTTTGAGGAGTGGTTGCGAGAGGTTGGGTCGGCCTCTTGTCCACTCTTGGGAGGTGGTTGACGGTGTGACCGGTAGGGTGGTGCTTCGCAAGTTCGGGTACGTGGAGGCATATTTGTCTTTCTCGACTTTGGAACTCTTCTTGTAGGCGTGGTTTGTGGCGGTGTGCTTTGTGGGGTTGCCCCCGTAGTCCCTTTACTTGTTCCACACTTCTTACGGATTGACGGATGTGGAGGCAGCGGGTCATTGGACGTTGAAGACGGACCACTTGCTGCATTGGACAATGATGATGCCATGTATTGGTGGTTGTGAATTGCAGCTTCCATGTCGCTGTTGGTGACGGTAGGAAGCGGCCCAGCCTCCGCCATTGCCCAGTTCACCGTCTTATCGTGCTCCGTTAAAGCATCTTCATATGCCCAATCTTGAAAGGCATTCACTGTAGAAGGCAAGCTGCTCGTATCGTCGGCAAAAAGCTGGAGAACGCTTGCACAATACGTCAAGAACCACCGTGGGAGCTGCCCGGTGAGTCGATTTGTGTGACACCATTGCATGGCCAGCATGACGACACGGAAGCCACATGTATCGGAATCTGGTTGAGTTCCATGATGATACCATCTAACAGACCATCCCATTTTACTCATAATTGCCCGGACCCATGTGCCACATGTAGACGAGTGATCTTTAGGATCGTGGATTACCAAGGTCTTGTTTGCAATGGAGACGTCCGTGACCAACACATAGTGAAACCTAACAGTCGAGTGCTGCGAGGTGAGTAGTACGAGTAGGGCATCTCTGAGAGTATAGATAACCCTTAACGTTGGAGCATGCTGCATTATTACCGCCAATGTCAGACATTGGCTTCACGGAAGAATTGCCTTGCCGCAACAAGACTTCTAGTAAGCATTGCACTGCCGCGCAAGACAACCATGCGGACTCCAATAAGTGCACCTTGTCCTCCAGGTATCGCTTCTTTCTTGTGGCCCAAATTCTCTCCAAAGTAGTTAACTCGTCGCTGCAATCGGGGGAAATCATTAATGGATGACGGTACCAGTTGTACACGTGTCTGTGAATGTGTAGGCGATGGTGTAGATAATGGTGGTTGATTATGTTTTTGCTTTTGTAGGATGCGTTCTTGAAACTGGGCTTTGGTTCCAGAAGTCGATAGCTTATATGCGCTACACAATGTCCGCAATTGCACAACTGACATTGGAGCCAAGTCTTGGGCAGCAAACACTTGTGGGCTATTACACGGGTCCAATAGTTCGAAACCTTGTGACGGTTGCCGCGAAGTACCAACGGGTCGTCCTTGTTTGCGTATTTGCTCCGTTCCATTGACGTTTAGATCATCAATGTCCAAGGACAGCTTGTCTCCACGCAATTGTCTCTCAATATACGACCATTACGGAAATGACACGTATTGAATAATGTGGAGCATGCTGACCTTCAATATCCGAGCATCCAACCGTTGTGGGAGTTGACTTACGACACTCCAAGCACGATGGACACACATAATTCAAATTATGAGGGATGTTGTAAAGGTTCTTCGTGGATAAGGAGGAACTTGGCTTGGTGGTTTGGGAGACAAGACGTTTGTGGCCACAAACCAATTCCATAGTTGCACGTAATATGGATCAACAAGGAAAGTGTCACGACGGTAATTGAGGATGAATAGGCCTTGAAGTGAACGAGCGCGTGATAAAGCAACATATGCGCGTGCTGCAGCAAAGAGTGCTGCCATGTCCACCCATACACGGTCGTAAGAACAGCCTTGCGTACCGTGCACGGTACATGAGTATCCGGCAAGCATAGGAAATTGGATTCTCTTGACTTGCATGGACGCGCCGTGCACCGGAATAATTTGGTGGAAACGGCAGATGGGGTACTCCCTAGCGCACCCCACCGGGCTTACCACAATGACATCATTCGACCATCTTTTGATCACAACAAGTGTTGAGTTAACCAGTCGATTTTCGATCGAGACGTTGTGAATAAGCCGTGCCCTCATGCCTGCTGCGACACACACTTGCTGAGGCGCAACATGACGATTGCGAGAATGGATGTAGTCGCACATTCCTTGATTGGTGGGAGCACCATCCATATCAACGTAGCTAGCATTGAACGTTACAATGCTTGACCCCAATTGAGCCATGAATTGTTCATTCCATCGGTTCATAGCATTTCTACGCCCAACCAACATGGGGGCACCCTGCAAGTCTTGTAGTGACACATAGGAATTTGGTGCAACGCGTTGTTGCAAAATTAAGTGGTCCTCGTCACTCTCCTCTCCAACCCGCACACGATTGAGCAATTTAATGAAATGTGCATCGTCTTGGCGCATTAAGTCCGTCAACACAAACGGAGCAAAATGGTTTCGAAAGAGTGCACTGTCAAAAATATCCAAATCAACAGCGGGGAGTTGCAATGGATCACGTACGAGGAGCATTGTAATGCCACCAAATGGATTGCGCTTGTCGCGGCGTACCTTGTGTAGCACATTGTGGACCGTGTGGAGCAGCTTGTCGGATAAGAGGGAGCACTCATCGACAATAATCATATCGGCAGTTCGAATCATCCACCACAACGTTGTGCCCTCCTTTATTTGCCACTCCAAGTCCAAAGATAATGAGAAAAGGCCGTGGATTGTGCGTCCTCCAACATTTAGGGCGGCTACCCCACTAGCACCACAGACTAGGACGCCGAAACCAAGCGCTCGTAACTTGGCAATTAGCAAGCGAACAACATAAGACTTGCCGGTTCCCGCAACCCCTGTGAGAACAGCACACAAATGCGGAACACTACTTCCACTTGATGTGCGGCAATGTTGGGAAATATCCGGACCATTCTCAAGAGTTTGCCGTTGAAAATGTGCAATAAAAATGTCAAATACCCGGCGTGGCCCTTGGTTCAAAGCATTCACAAGTGCCTCTGCAACACTCGTGTCGTCAGCATCCATGAATGCCCTTAACTCCTCCGCCAATTGGGGATCCAGTTCGGCTTCCTCGGCCATTGCTAGTTCATCTTCTCCAAAGCGGTGCTTTTCAAGGTCATCTAATCGGACATGTAGGTGTTGAGGAAGGTGGAGTCTATGATCTCTTCGGCCATAAGAACTTGTGCAAGAAGTCGCAAACGCTCAATGGAATACCCACGTGCTTGGGCATTCTTTAAAGTTTCTCTTGCCTCTTCCTCATAACTGCCAAACAATCCTTAATGAATACACTCCTCCATGTACGTTTTAGTGACATTGTTGGATGATAGGAGTTTTCGTTCGTGGTCTGCTTTTGTGCAGGGCTATGACAGTGATATTTTTTACAAGAAATACAATTCTGCATCTTCTCCATACGGGAGGTAAAAGTTCCACCTCGGGATCGCAGTTGGCCTTTGCAGAATCCGCTTTGTTCCAACCTCGTCCGTGAATGTCTTCTCCAACTTCTCTGGTGGTGATGGCCACCAATATGGTCGTGCCCCCTCATCTGGGCGTACATTGGCGTGAAAACGATCTCTGCTCACTCCATCATCGGATTCGCTAGAAGGAGAATCATATGCAAAGCCCTCTGCTGAATTGCTTGCTGCAGCATTGGACCCTCCGGGTTCACGCTGTGTTCGACGATAATGGCGATAGTAGTGCGGGTACTTGATGGGGATGGCAGCAATGGGGCGTTCCAAATATTGGTCATAGCGATCCAAATACCAAACGTCTGTGGACGTATCTTCGTCCGGGAGATGCTTTCGACGCTCGAGCCGTCCTAGTTTTGGCCATGGATCTGTTGGAATCCAAACCACCTGTCGGCTACCTCGATATTGATGAATTCCTAAGAGCATCATTCCATTCTCCATGCGTCCCAATGAACGCAACTTGAGCAGACGCTCCGCATCGCTTGCATCGGGCAAGATGGTGATGGGCACTGGCAATGACTTTGCTGGCTTTGTGAGATATTTGGCGAGATGTAATGCCCAACCCAAAGATGTTATCCATGGGGAGGGAAGGAAAAAAATCACCCAGGCAGGCGAAATTTCAACCCTGTAAGGGGGGGACAAGTGTCGCGGTTGAAAAAAAAACACCAAGGTTGAAAAAGTTCCTGGTTGGGTGGGGTGTTCTTGGGGACCGCTGTTGGGGTTGAAAAACTGCATGGCGCATAGTTAATCGCGCCTGAGTGATTGCGGCATTGGAGGTCCTGGTGGATGGTTCATTAAACAGGGTAACTCTCCCTAAGGTTGGAAGCTTAGAGCTGCCACTGCAGTTATGCCGCAATCCAGAGATCCCCTGTTTGGGCAGTAGGCTATTTTTTTTATGGCGTGCTGCCCAAACAGGGGCCCCCGGGGGCGCCGTCTACACTTGTGCGTCTTGCTCACACGTTGTTCGTCTGTTTGGAAGTGGGTTTGGGTGGGTCAGGGACTGATTCTGGCTTCACCTCTGCAAAAGATTTGCTTGTGCTCGTTTGTGGTTTGTTGGAGTGTGACCGGGCTATGTGGTTGTACCCATGGCCTGTGGGAGCTCCGGGTCAGTGCCACCTCCTCCTCTCCCCTTTTTTGTCGCAGATACCATACAACCTTCCCTTACCTCACAATGGCTGATATGCGTGCATCTCCCCCCTTGGCTCCCCTCAGCGTTGCCGAAGGTTGGCGCAACCGCGACATCCCGATGAAAAAAATGGCACCGCCCCTGTGGCAAGGTCCTGCCCATAATGCAGAACCCAAACAGCAAGGCATATAGCGTCCACTGCTCGGGTACGCAGCATACCGACTGGGTACGGTACGGCAAGGTCGTGCCGGAGTTCTTTCAGGGTAGCATCAGCGCGGACACTCCCCTACTGGGCATGCTGCTCCGCGTAGACAAGCATCCGCACCTCCTACGGGCTGTCCGGGTTGCATCTACCTTGGCCGCGGCTTCTGCAACCGCTGTAGTACGACTGGGCCCCAATCCCCAGGTGCCAAACCCGGATGTAGACTATGCTATGGACATGGACCCCGACCTTGACGCTGCGATTCCGCTTCGCGAGAGCAAGTGTCCAGGGGTTCTCCCTAGGCAGGCCGGCACCCTGCAGGAGCTGCGGCGGATGTACCCCATCATGCGGGGCAACTACGAGAAGCCGCCCTGGGAGTTGTGCGACCGCCAAGGGCTATTCGCCCTGGATTGCCGCACGGATGGTCGTTGGGACGACCTAGCGGGCCGCTATGGCCCCTGTCTGCCGTGCCCGGATTTGCTACCCGGGAAGCATGCGGCCAGGCTGAACGGCGGGACAAACACCGCCGTCGACCCAAAGGACACAGAGCCCCACTACCGGCAGGGGCCCCGCGTCCTGTCCCGCCGCCTCAACGAGGCTAAAGACAGGGGGTACGTGGCCCAGGAGACCCTGGGCCAGTTGCACGAGGACCTGCACCAGTTCCGGCAGCGTTGCGAGACCTACAAGGCGCTCGCGGAGGACGACCGTCCGCTTGCTGGGCGTCGTGCAGCACGGCTGTTGCAGGCGGGGTGGGCTCCAGCCAAAGTGCTGGGGCACCTTTGCGATGCCTTGAGCGAGCAATGCTGGGATGACGAGGACAGGGATGCTGCGGCGCTAGTAGCACTGGGCGTTGGGGGCCCCAAGCCGTTGCACGGAACAACGCTGGGTACCTGCCCAGCTACGACGCGGGTCGAAGGCACGTCGAGGGAGCCCCCTGTGTTCGTCCAAATGAACCGCCAGGTCTGCCCTTGCTGCTGGAGGCCCTAGGCCACATCTCGGGTTGCCATGTGTGGCACCTGTGCATTGATGAAATCCATGTGGAGGACGTCATCACTGTCTCTGGTGAGGCACAGGCAGTTGGATTGTGTGCTACGTGTTGCCGGCACCCCATGCCGCTGGCTAGTCCTGGTGATGTGGAGGCTCTTGCACAGCGGCTGGAGCACGATCCAGATACATACCACGCCGCCAACCAGGCAACAGTGGTGTTTCTGGCGCCTCGTACAGAGAAGGGGTACTCTGCCATCGCTCTGTGGGTCATCCCCACCTGCGGCATGTTCAAGGCGGACCATTGCCATGCTGTTCGGAAACACATGGCTAAGCTGTGCGGCAATGCAGCATTTCGGGACCTCCATGGTTACCTCTTGTCTGCAGATACGGACGGTGACGCACGGCGGTCCCGTGAGATGCAAGCGGCACTGTATGCCAAGGGTGCGAGCACCCTCTCCTGGATGCCTGAGATTCCACATATTCCATTCCAAACGGATGAGTTCGGGATGTGTGGGAATTGACCCCCCCCGCTTGATGAAACGGGTGTCCCACATGTTGGGCGGGACTCCCCTTGTTTTGCAGGGAGAGTTGTCTTATGGTGTGCTGCAGGCGCCGCATAACCATTGTGACGACCCAAGCCTGTCTTGCCCCCCCTGCCACAGGACAATCAAGAGGTAGAGCCCGCGTTTGTCCTCGTGAAATCCATGGCTGCTATAGGCCGCGCAGCCCTCGACAACCTCGAGCTGCCGCCCCCTCTAGTCCATGCTGGCAGCGATGCCGTTGTTCTGGGTACGGCACTAGAAAAATTCGTAGGGGGGGTTTGTAACACAGAGCTCCCGCCAACGCTAGCACTGGAAAACATTGCCGAAGCTCGATGCATCAGTTACCTCATCCGGCTTCGGAGCCAACTGTTCCGGGATTGCTAGTACTTGCACTTTGTTCGCACAGTCCACGCATTCCCGGTGATTGCTACCTTTTTGCAATGGCTGGCCACAAGGGTTGTGGGGCAGAAAATGTTTTTGCTTGTGTGTGTGGCAACCAGAGGGCAGAGGACGGCTTATGCCTTGTGAGGACAATGGTTATCAACCGCAACTGCTCGGTGGCTGAGTTGGCGGTACGGTTGTTGGCTGCACTGGTTGTAGCCACAATCTACAGCCGCGGCCCAACCTGGCAGCAAAAGCGGTCCCACTATTCGTCCATTGACCGCGCGCGGCCGCGCCACTACACGGCGGACATGGACATCAGCCGGGTAGACCTGCCCTCGGTGTGCCAGAGGGCTGCCGACAAGGCTCTGGCCGTTGTCCGTCCGTGGTGGCCTGGTGCAGCGTACCCTGACCCTAAGGAGTGCAATTTTTTCAAACCGTCCTGGGTGGGCCTTCTGCATGTTGACCCTGATCCTGTCTACGTAACCCGAGGGGATAGTGGGGGAGGGCAAACAAAGTACGATGTGGATACACGCGCTGAGCTACTTTGGGAAGCTCAAGGGGGGCGAATGGTGTATGAGGGGCGCGAAATGTATATCATGAGTGCGGTGAATCTGCGCATCAATGGGAAGCATGTCCGGCGGCCGGCTGACCGACTTGCCCGGACTGCCGGCATTCCGGCTGTAAGGGGGGGGCCGGAGCCCACCATGGGCCCGGCTCAGTTGTGGAAGGGCGGCCCGTTTGTGGCAATTTTGAACGTGCTAGGGCAACCGGCACAGAGTGCGCCTTTTTTGCTCACCTTTTCCTCTGCACTCATTGGGGGGCGGACGGTCACTGACCCCTCCCATCGGGAGCTCGCAACGGGCGCGGCCTTCGTAATAGGGATGCCACAGAGATTTGTTTGCAGGGAGGGGGATGGGATGCCGGTATGGGAAGGGGCGGGGGGGAAACTGATGCAGGTGGAATACACTGCCTGTGAGTGGGTGAACTCTTACCTTGAAAAGGGGGTCTGGCTTTTGCAAGCGGGGTTCCTGGATAGCTGTGCACCGCAGCTAACCCCCAAAACACAAGCAGCTCCACTGGTGCCCAGGGGGATTGTTGCCTACGAGGGGGTTACGCTGCTGCCTGCAATGGTTCGTAGGCGGGATGGGGAGGTTGTGCGCCGCGTGCCTGGTTGTCCGAAGACAGTACCGCTCGGGAGGATGCGGATTCACATTGCGTTCCACCTGCACGCAGAAACACTCCACCCCCCTTGTGGATTTTGCGGGCTAACCGGCTGTGTCCTCCGCATGCGGCGCGTAAAGGGGGGGGAGCCACAGGCGCAGCCGGTTTCTTGCACAAACGGGTTTTTTTGTAAGTTCAGCATGCGGGCAGCCCGCAAGCAGGGTGTGCAGGCAGTGCCTGTTGAGGCCCCGTCCAGGGTTTTGGCTGGCAATGGCGGCACAACATGCGCCGCCACTGCGAGCAGCAACACCTGGACCACCAGCTGCCTGACGAGCGCGCCGCGCAATGGGACTGGGGCCCGGAGGAGCTGATTGTCCCGGGGGAGGGGGAGGGGGCCTTGTGGGACAATAAGATAAAATCTCGGTGGACGCAGCCGGAAAGGAAGCAGAAGCGCAAAAAAATGCGCACTGCGCTCCGGGATGCCCTGCAGGGCGACGGGGGGGGGGGGGGGGAGAGGGGACCGTCCCTGCGCCGCCCAGGCCACGGGTTGAGGAGGACGATTCCGAGGCCTCAGCGGCCCTTCAGAGGGGATCAGACCAGGGTCAAAGGGACGGACCGGAGGGTGGCAGAGGCACACAATGAGGACTTCGTGCCGGGGGACTCCTCGACCTCGGACTCCTCTGGGGGGTAGTTTGATGGGTCTCCCTCAGGGGAGGGTGAACGCACTAACCCATAGGCATCCCAGTCCTCTGCTGCGCCATCAGGGGGAAGTAGAAATCTCTCGCAAGCCTCTGCCAGCCACGGGGACCCGTCGCCGGCCCGGTCTACTATCTAAGTGTCTAGCACTAGTAGCCGGGGTCGCCCCCGGCCCCAACCCTTGAGTGCTCCCCCACCCCGCCCACGCCGCCGCCCGTCCGCCAAGTAGGCGTCTGGCACCCGTGACCCTCTCTTTTCAGCTCGCCATGTCGTCTAGCCCCCTTAGCGTGGCCTCTTCTGTCCCCTCCACCCCATCCTTCCGGGACGGCCAGGAAGATTTGCCCGAGCTCCTGCAGTTTGGACACCAACCCGCGTCGCCACCGTGGGAATCTGACGCTCAGAAGTGTCTCAGCGAACTGGCCTCGCTCCATCGTCCATTGCCCACACCGCCCCCCTCTCCCCCTCCCCCCAGCCGCGCACCAACCTCTGCAAGTCCTTTGCCCAGACCCCACTCAACCCCATACCGGGTAGCCCTGGAAGCCCTGGAGGAGGCCCTGATGTGCACTGCCGCGCCACCGCCATCCCCCCCACGACCCCCCAAGTACGTACCCAAGGACCCCCCCACCCCCTCCCAACCCACTGTTCACGGGCCCTACAGTGCCAAAACACTGCAGCTCATCTGGGACAACCACGGGGGTGGGGTACAGTATTTTGTAGATGAGGTGCTGGAACGCCGAGCGATGTATCGCTTTGCGGTTCAGCAGCCCAAGAAAACCCACTTGCAGCCGTGGCAGGAGGGAATGCGAATTAGCCGTTCGCATTTCCTAAACAGAACGAGGAGCATGCAGCAGTGGTGCTTGAAGTGCTGTGTGCTACCCCAAAACCCCCCCGTATCCCCAAGCCGCCCCCTCAACCTGTTCCTCGCCGGCCACCGCCCCCTCCAGCCAGTGATCAGGTGACACTCACCCAGTATAGCAGGCACCGCCGTTCCTCACTACTCCCACTGGCTTCCGCCCCAAAGCGGCCGTGCCCCACCCCGCAGTTTGGCTCGTTGCTCCAGCGGCGAGCCTCTCAGTCCGCCTCCCCACCGCACAGGCCCTAGTTTGGGTCATTGCTCCCTACGCAAGCCCCCCCGCAGCGACCCCGGACTTCGCCGAGACGTTCCGATTTCTAGCTCTTCGGCAACCCATGAGGAAATGGACCTTTACGGTGTTTTTCAACACCACTAGCCAGTCGGGCAGAACTGATAACCCGTGCACTGCTGACTGATGGTACTTGACAAAATGTGCCGAACCAACAGGTAGTTCATTGGTGTATCACGCCATTCTGTACACCCCTGGGGGCGCCGCAGCCACTGCATAAGGAATCGGGTCCATTCGAGACGGGCACTCAGAGAACTGTGAGGGACAAGTTGGACGTTTTGGGGGTTCTGCCCCTTCCTTTTTGCTTGCAATGCATCTAGTTTGTAGACGAAAACCTCTGCACTGATGACTGGTGACATTTGACATGTTGTGATCGCCTAATGGGGAGTCTAGGTTGAACAGAGGGCATTCTGTGTACCCCAGGGGGCGCCGCAGCGACTGCAAGAGGACTCGAGTCCATTGGGGAAGGGCACTCGGAGATCCATGAGGGGCAGGTTGGACGCTTTGGGGGTTTTTCTTGCCCTTCTTTGCCTCCTTGCAACACATCCGGCTGCTAGTGAAACGGAGCATTGGAGGCATCTCAAATCAGAAGACTGTTTTGGACCCTTTTTCCTCTCCACTCCCTTTTGTAGTACACCTACAGGCTTATACAATGCCCGGGAAAGAAAAGAAGGGGCGGAGGGCCCCAAAGATCACCCCATACCGGGGCAAGGAAAAGCACAAAATTATCCCCTTTCAGGGGAAACCAACGCAGAAAGAGGAGAAGAAGGAAAAGGAGAAGGAGGTGCAGAGGATCGTCCCCTTCCAAGGGAAGGCAAGGAAGGAAGAGGAGAAGGAAGGAAAGCCCTTCCCCTTTGAAGGGAGACAAAAGAAGGAGGAGGTGAAGGAGGATAAGCAACGGAAGAAGGTGCAGAGGATCATGCCCTTTGAAGGAAAGGCAAAGGAGAAGAAGGAGACCCTTGCCAATCTGTTTGGCGAGCGGATGTTGGGCAGCATGCCCAGCGATGAGGGTGGGATTGTCCTGGCAGACCCACCCCAGCCCCGCCTGTCGGCCTACCGACGGGCCGACCGAGGGATCATTCGCCCCTTCCGCGGCTGAGTGCCACGGTGCCACAACGGTGTTTTTCCACACCACCTTCCCTCCCACCATGACATGGCGTTACTGCATAGACAACGAAAAGAAGGAAGAAACCTCTGCACTGCCCACTGGTGACATTCCAGCTGTCGTGATCTGCCAATGGGGAGTCTGGGTCGAAATGAGGGCATTATGTGTACCCCAGGGGGCGCCAGAGCCACTGCAAGAGGAATCGGGTCGATCGCAAACGGGCACTCAGAGCACTGTGAGCGACAAGTTCGACGCCTTGGGGGTTCATTGCCTTTTTTTGCTTCCATTTGCTTGCAATGCATGTGGCAAGTAGGGTGAAAACCTCTGCACTGTTGACTGGTGACATTTGAAGCGCTATGCTCTGCCACTGGGGAGTCTTGGTCGAAATGAGGGCATTATGTGTACCCCAGGGGGTCCCGCGGCCACTGCAAGAGGAATGGGTTCCATCGGAGACGGGCACTCGGAGAACTGTGAGGGACAAGTTCGACGCTTTGTGGGTTCATTGCCTTTTTTTGCCCTGATTTGCTTGCAATGCATGTGGCAGGTAGGGTGAAAACCTCTGCACTGCTGATTGGTGACATTTGAAGCGTTGTGCTCTACCACTGGGGAGTGTGGGTCGAAATGAGGGCATTATGTGTACCCCAGGGGGTGCCGCAGCCACTGCAAGAGTAATGGGTTCCATTGGAGACGTGCACTCGGAGAACTGTGAGGGACAAGTTCGACGCTTTGGGGGTTCATTGCCTTTTTTTGCTCTCATTTGCTTGCAATGCATGTGGCAGGTAGGGTGAAAACCTCTTCACTGCTGACTGGTGACATTTGAAGCGTTGTGCTCTGCGACTGGGGAGTCTCGGTTTAAGTGAGGGCATTATGTGTACCCCAGGGGGCACCGCAGCCACTGCAAGAGGAATCGGGTCCATTGCAGACGGGCACTCGGAGAACTGTGAGGGACAAAGTCGACGCTTTGAGGGTTCTTTGCTTGTTGTGAGGGACAAGTTTGGCGCCTTGGCCCGTGCAGACACATGTGTTGTTGACAAGCGTTGAGGGGATGGCCCCCAAGAAGGCTCAACCAGCGAAGTCGGTAAAAGAGGCTGCAGCCCAAGTGCCAGAGGGGGAACAGCCAGTAGCGGCGCCAAAGGAAGCAAAGCCGCAAGCGCCGAAGGAGGCGGCAAAGCAGCCAGCAGCGGCAGCACCGAAGGAGGCAGCAAAGCAGCCAGCATCGGCAGCACCGAAGGAGGCAGCAAAGCAGCCAACAGCGGCAACACCGAAGGAGGCAGCAAAGCAGCCAGCAGCGGCAGCAGCGCCGGAAGAGGTAGCAGCGCCGAAACAAGCAGAGCCGCAAGCGCCGAATGAGGCAGCAGAGCAGCCAGCAGCGGCAGCACCGGAGGAGACAAGAGAGTAGCCAGCAGTGGCAGCAGAGCCAAAGGAGGCAAAGCCGCAAGCGCCGGTGGGGGGAGCAAAGGAGGCAACGCCGCAAGCGCCGAAGGAGGCAGCAAAGGAAGCAAAGCCGCAAGCGCCGGTGGGGGGAGCAAAGGAGGCAACACCGCAACCGCCGAAGGAGGCTGCAAAGGAAGCAAAGCCGCAACCGCCGAAGTAGGCAGCAAAGGAAGCAACACAGCAACCGCCAAAGGAGGCAGCAAAGGAAGCAAAACCGCATGCGCCGGTGGGGGAAGCAACGGAAGCAAAGCCGCAAGCGCCAAAGGAGGCAGGAAAGGAAGCAAAGCCGCAAGCGACGAAGAAGGCAAAAGAGAAGGAGCAGTGGTTGCGACCCGGGGTCACCATACCCAGCTGGGATGCAGAATCGGACGATTCCTCCTCAGGCGGGCACTCCGCCACCTTCTCTGCCGGGGAGATCGGCGAGCTGACGGACGTGGAGCTAGAGGCCTACAAGACCTTGGGCCCGCCACCAACGGAAGCCAGTCAGTGGGATATCCCAAGGGACCTGGGGATTGCCCTTTTTGGACGGAGTTGGCCAAACCGGCAGTGGCGGAGGACGTACCGAGAACAATACCGCACGGGCGCAGCGAATGTCGCCCGCGGGATGGTGGACGAGGAGGGGAACCCCGTGAAGTTTCACGTGACAACGGATACCACACCGACTGCATACTACTAGGTCGCTGGAAAGAAGACGGCCTGGGAGGCGGCGGAGTTTCACTGGTTGGAGGAATGGTTGAGGCAACAAGAGGATGCACCAGAGGCAGAGGCAGAGGCAGAGAAGGGACATGCAGCGGATCAGCCGTTAGGAGAGAAGACTGTGCAGGCGGAGAAGGGACATGCGGGGGAAAAGGCAAAACAAGCATCCGGAGGATCCACGCAAAAGCTGTGGAGCGCACCGGACCCCGCCAGGAAGAAGGCGTTCCGCTCGTCCGTGGGCCAACCAATCGTGGGTGACACGGGCACGGACGTTGTGGAGGAGTGGTCGGACGAGTCGGACACGATTGCTCACCGAATACGTGCGGTGAGGGGCAGGGAGCGGACCCCGGAGCCCGACCGATAGATGGGCAGAGAGGCGACGCACAAAAAGATGCGGGCAAGAAAGGCGAGAGGACAAGAAGATCTTCGATGGCCTCAGGCGGCGGTACAAGAGGCAAGCAGCGGAGAATGCGGCGGACTTGATGGCAAGGATCTGGGAAACAGAACGGGCGCAAGTGGGGAGGCTGTCCACAAGGTGGGTTGAGAACGTCGCCAATGTTCACGCCCCATCCGGCGCACAGAGGAATCGGCAGCTGCAAAGCTCGAATGCCGCCCTGGACGATCCGCGGGAAAGGCGGCGAACGATGCGGAGCCTGTAGGGAGCCCTGAGGCGCGCAGGCTGGCTGCCTGCAGGGCACGCCAGGCGGCTGCCAGATTATCCGCAGGCATACCACAGCCCCCGGGATGAAGGGGCCCTCAACCCCTTCCGCCCCAACCGCCACTCGTATGTGGTGGTTGTGGGCCGGGAGGACGAGGAGGCGTGGATTGCGGATCCGCTCCACCTGCAGCCGGCGCAGGACCTGGGAGTCAGCTTCCAGCGAGCCGGATTCACGGTGCATGCCGTGCAGGAGCCCTGGCCGGAGAAGGTGGCCTAGAAGCAGACCTGCTCCTACCTGGCGGTGAAAACCGCCAGCACGTTCATGTACGGGCCCACGGACGAGTGGAGGATCCCCGAACCCGGCGACCTCTTCGACAAGGGCAAGTCGACGACGGAGCACCACCGGCAAGAGCAGCGTTCCACGCTGGAATGGCTGCGAGGATGGGCCGAGATCAAGGTGCAGGGGACGGGCAAGAGACGGGGCACGTACGTCCCCAAGCGGCCCCAGATCGTCAGCACCGCGCAGAGCACCCTGCAAGAAGGACTGCGGCCGAGCGGGTACACCCCGCTGAGCAAGGAGGCGATGATGGCGGCTGTGGCGAGGCGCAGTGGACGGGCCCCCGACGTGATGAAGAGCGTGGCGGCCGGCCGTGAACCGGTGCTGATGCCCAACGCCCCGGACATGGAGTTGCGGTACTGCAGTACCTCGCGCGCGCAGGAGTTGCTGGGCCTGGCGCACCCAAGTCGGCATTGGAGCCGGAGCAAGACCCGGAAGGCGGAGACGGTGGCGAAGGCCCGGTGGCTAGTGCTAATGGTCACGGAGACGGAGAGTGACGCGGTCGACGGCATGCGGGCGCCTCGGCGACCAAGGAGGCAAGAGACTGAGCAGGCGAGCAAGAGAAACGAGGAAGAAGCGGAGGACGAAGAAGACGAGGACGAAGAGCAGGAGCCTTCGCAGAAAAGAAGGAAGTGCTTAAGGGGACCCAGATGGTGGACAGGGACAGTGGCCAGCGCACCGCTGCACTGGTGATTGCCCTGTGGCGTGCGGCGTGGATCTGGTGTTGGTTCGTGCAGCCCGCCATTGTCTGGTGCCGGGGGGCCAGACCGCGCAGACCCCTACACCGACACCCCCCTACACTGCGCGCACACTCCGGTGGAGCTGGCAGGCCCGCCGGGGTGTGGTGGTGGGACCACGGCCAATGTTGGGGAAGCGACGTGCGCCATGGGGTGGTTTCAGTGTTGTGGCAGCGGGACCAAGAGGGGGAGGACACAGGTGCAGATCAGAACCGCAGGGGGCATGGGAGCCACAGAAGCAAAAGAAGCGGCGGTGCAAGGCCGATGCAAGTGCGATGCAAGGGCGCCACACCGGCGATGCGCGGAGGACCCCGTGGGCCTTACCTTGGCAGCCACACGGATGAGGAGCTGACCCGAGGTAGAAAGGGAGGAGGGAGGAGGAGAACAATGCGCCCGTGCAGTCTTACCAACTACTGCGCAGGACAGGGCTGGCTCACCAGGACAAGCTACAGATAGGGCGGCAAACAGGCCAAGTGACCGTGACCGTGACCCACAACAGGGAGGAAAGGAGGCGGGATGGGTGGCACCGAGCAGGGGAGGCACCACAGAACAGGGTGGACAGAGCGACGAGAGGGAGGAGGGCAAGAGGGGAGGGAGGGGGCAGGCCTGCCGCCAATGACAGAGGGTGGAGGAGATGGTGGACAGAGGGACCAGAGGGAAGGGGGCATGGGGAATGGCGGTGGGCTCGGGGGTTGGGAAACCGGCGCTCCGTGAGTCTGCCTCGCGATCGGGGGCATGTGATTGGCCACTCGTGGCCATGGTAGCCGGGCAGCCTTCACAGGAACTCACTGCAGTTCTTGTGGAGGTGGCAGAGCAGGGGGGGGGGGGGATGCTTGTCGTGTGTATCGTCCATTTTCGCTCTGGAAGCTGTCTGCAGGTATCTCTGAAAGGCGCCAAAGACAGGCAAAAAACAGGTATGTTGCGCATCCGTGTGCGATTTCTCCGCACCCTTTTAGGAATTTGCACTAGAGGAAGTGATTTGGACGCAACGTTACTTGCACCGATCTCTGAATGGCGCTAAAGACAGGCAAAAAACAGCTGTGTTGTGCATGTGCATGTGTGCTCCTTCTTTCAGGCGACATCCCACGATCAGCTCGGTGATCCCTGTGGAGGCTATCCTGCCGAGAAGACCACCTATGATGTGAATCAAAGCGCAGTGGACTGGCGCTGAAGACAGGCATTCCAAAAAACAGGTATGTCGGCGCCCCGGCTTCTTTTCTGCAGGTATCAAGGGTTTGTGGAACAACACCAAGACCCTAACCCTCAAGTGGAGGATGCCCGCATCATGGGCAGCGCATTTCTGCATGGCGCCGAAGACATGCAAAAAGCAGGTGTGTTGTGCATGTGCATGTGTGCTCTTTCTTTCAGGCGACATCCCACCATCAGCTCGGTGATCCCTGTGGAGGATACACGTGCTATCCTGCCGAGAAGACCACCTATGATGTGAATCAAAGCGCAATGAAGTGGCGCTGACGACAAGCATTCCAAAAAACAGGTATGTCGGCGCCCCGCCTTCTTTTGTGCAGGTATTGAGGGTTTGCGGAACAACACCAAGACCCTGACCCTCAAGTGGAGAATGGTCGCATCATGGGCAGCGCATTTCTGCATGGCGCTGAAGACAGGCAAAGAAACAGGTGGGTTTTGCTTGTCACTTTTCTGCAGGTCACCAACCGGCAGCTCATGCACATTTACAGCGTTGAGGCGGCGGGCTACCGACTGCTTCAGGATGGGCAGGGAATATTTTATGGGCGCCGAAGACCGGCGAACAACAGGTGTGTTTTGTTTGCCACTTTTCTGCAGGTATCAAGGATTCGCAGTCGATGGAATCCGGGCAGGAGATACGGATGTCGCAATTGCACGAGCAGTTGTTGCACTCGCAGATCGGCCACTAGACGGCATCTTCGCATGGCGCTGAAGACAGGCATTCCAAAAAACAGGTATGTTGTCGCCCCGCCCACTTTTGTGCATGTATGAAGAGTTTGTGGAGTACGCGGACGGGGATCCACGATGGGGCACTGGCGAACAAACCGGCGATCCCAAACGCATGGCTGAGAGCATGACCCCCGACCACCGGAGCACTGGCTGGTTGCAATGGAAGCACACTGTGGATGACGACTCTGTTAAGACACTCACCAAAGGCTACAAAAAAAAGAAGGGGTGTATCTTCGCATGGTGAGGGAGACAGTCGCAAGCGTTGTGCGTGCGAGTACCGAGTGAGACGCAGTGCTGAAGGGTGCAATTCCCTTCTACGCTTTTGCACATTGAGCCGGGGCCGTAGTCTCTTCTCTTTGAGAGAGCGATGGTGTCAAAAGATCAATGTGCTCTTGTACATATACATGTGAACAATCCATGTGACAGTTGGTGCTGTTGTGCTTGGAACCCGGCGCTCCGTGAGTCGACCCCAGGATCGGGGGCATGTGATTGGCCACGCCTGGCCATGGTAGCCGGGGCAGCCTCCACAAAATTTCTGTGAGGGCGGCAGAGCAAGGGGGGTAGGATGGGGTGGCGATTTGATTTGATTTGATTTGATTTGAAGGCCGATCTCGAGGCTCACAGGCCGCCTGGGGGGCGCTCAATGGCTGTCCCGACGACTCTGCATATCGGCCGGCCATGCATGCTGCGTGTCCCCAGCTGCCGCCGTGGGCTGGGGGGGGGCAGACTCGCCGCCGTGCCGCGGGTTAGGCGGGGAGGGGGGTGGGGGGGAGGGGGGGGGGGGGCTGGGAGGGAGGGCGGGGAGGGTCGCCGCGCCCCGTCGCCGCTGGGCCGCGGGGGGGATGCACAGACCCGCCGCCTTGGGGGGCTTGGTGTCCCCTCCTCCCTCGTTCCCCCGCTCGCCGGGCGGGGGGGCGGGGGGCGAGGGGGGGGCCGGGGCTGAAAGGATGCTGGGGGGGGGGAGGGAGGGTTTCGGCGACCTCACCGACAGGGCTGCCCAGTGGCCGCACACCTGGATTAGGGCGTTTCGAACACGACCTGCACCCCTTGGCGCTGCCGCCACGCCGCCACAAGCTCGCGGATCGCGAGCCACGCCCGAGCGTGGGCGTTGCTCACTGCGCGGGGGTGCTGTGGGGGCTGCTGCGGTGCTCCCGGGGCTGGCAGCACGGCCTACCACACGGCATGGGTGGGGTGGGGGGGGGGGCAAGGGGGGGGGGGGGGGCAAGGGGGGGGGCGGGCAACGGGGGGGGGCAAGGGGGGGCGGGGCAACCGGGGGGGGCGGCTCAAAGGGGGGGGGGTCTGTGGGCCCAATGGGGACAATGGGGGGTTATGGTAGAACAAGTCCCCCGCGGGTAGAAATTTTTCGTATACGGGGTTGGGGGGTGACAAGTGTCGCGGTTGAAAAAAAAATTCACCTCCTGGGGGAATTTTTTATCTGTTGCACATTATTGTTGCACTGCAGCCATACCAACAAACGGCGATTGTGCGGAACAACACATGCATCTTCGGCTTCATATCTGCGATAAAGCAAGCGGACTCCACTGTCATCCGATTCTTCTCTTACCTGCGGCATGCTAAACGGATAACCCGACTTGCACTTGGTGCATACACGCCCACGACCAATATTGAAACACTTGTCGGGGTAGCATTGATGCACCATGTTGCACTCCTTGTATAGATCCCGTAGGTACGCTGTGAACTTCGGATGAAAGCCGTCACATTCACGAGGCATTGTGGCGCAAATCACATCGTCCGGGATGCTGTTGGCTTCACACCATACCACGCCATGTAAATGCACCCAACCTCTTGATATTCAAATCGAAACCAGTAATCCCGCACCTTTCCAAATGGACCATTTTTGCCAATAGCCAAGAACTCCCGCTTGAATATCTCCACCCATTTGTGAAACGCCACACAAGCCTCCATATCGTGGCCATCTTGGATTGGCTTGTTTGGCCCTGTGTTTTTGGGGTATTCTCCAGGCCACAGAGCTCATGCACGGCACCCTTTTTGCACAGCAACTTGCAAATCGGCCCAGTTGTCATTCATGGTCAAGGTGATGAAAATGTTCGCCTTGCCAAGTTCACGACTCATGGCTGTAAGATCTAAATGTTGTGAAGCCCAATAAGAACGGGTTCCAACCAATTTTGAAGGTACATAAGTTCCATACCGATAATACGGGTTGACCTCGGCCGTACCTTTATCGGTCCCCTCGCGCTCGAGATTGTGGTTCATAGAATTTACACCGTCTTGGTAGCATGCACGCGGCTTTTTGCCTTGACTAGTAGGCGGAGTTGACGGCGATGTTGACGTTGCTGCACACTGGGAACGAAATGGAGGGTGTTGGGTGCTTTGAGTTGCGGATCGTGAAGATTGACTCGGTTCGGTGCATTGAATTGCTTGCGGACACTGTGAGGTCGTGTGTGGTGATTGTGAGGTAGATTTCTTTGGCGCTGGTTTCGGACCCGTGGAACTCCTCGCACTTCTCAAATGTGCTGTAGTAATGTCCTCTGCCCGATTCGCACGTTGAGCCTTGAAGTTTTGTTGATTACAGATCAATTGGTTCTTCATGTCTTTGCTCACTTGGAAAAAGGACCACCACCGGTCACGACGCCATCGACTATCAAAGGCAAGATAACGACTACGGTAGTAGGCAACACATCCAATTCCGCAACCTACGGTATATCCACCAACGCCGCCAGGATACAATTCGGGCCATACACACGGTTCCAACTTGGGGTCGTTAAAATGCAAATAAGTGTCATTGGCCAAGGATTGCGCGGCCGTGGTAACGTTCCCACCCGCGCCCCGGAAGGGTGTCCGATGGAGGAAGCCCACTTTGTCCGAGTGAGGAGCAAAATCCGGAATGATGTTCCGTGGGGCATCACACTCCACGGCCCAAGCAACGTACTCCTCTTGTAAATGGTATTCCAAGTGTTTCCCGTACTTGTCTTCATACAAACGCTGTGTCAATGTGCCCATGGTGGTGGCCGCATCCTCTGAGTATCGGCACAACGTCTCATAGTGCGCCAAGAACCTAGAATTAAAAGGGTGAATCTTCTTGAGCACCAACAACGCTTCGTTCATTTGGCGGGTGCTTTGCTCAATGTCCTTGGGCTTCTGGTAATCACGCAAAATATCCTCTTTCATTGTCATCAAACCATAAAGTGTATTGTAGTGTTCGCTTGGTTTCCGGCCGACACCAACGGTACCAATTGCACGGTGCCATTGCTTGTGACGAAGATCCACGTGCTTCAGCGTATTTGAGTAGAGGGCCCCAAGTGCAATTTGTCCCTTTTGGTACTCGGTGAGGTCCACAATCTTTGAGGGGATATTGTAATGGATGTCCCCATCCAAAGTGTAGCCATAGTTGATGGGGTCATACTTCGCGGAATACTTGCTACACACGTGGCAAGCATACATACGTGTAGCTGAGTGCAAAACAGGAGTGTCATACACCACAAAGCGACTTGTGCTAGGTGCGGGAGATCGTGGGGGAACTGGAAACGGTGCATTCTTATACTTCAAATAATTGGCGAACATCTCGTTGCGGAACACCAATATCCCACTTGTAACCAAATCGAAGGTTGGCACGCCAAACAAAGTTTGTGTACGTATCTCGTCAGTATGGCGTGGAAGCACAAACTTGTGTCCCCCACCTATTGGGCCCCAAAGGAGTTCACCACACCGGTAGCAAAGTGCATCAAAAAGTGGTGAGTACAAAGTGTCCAAACCATCAAGCCAATACTGTCGAACAGACTTCAAAGAAATGTTGGACGGTGATGATGGATTAACACGGAACAAGTCCCGAGACACTGTACGAACGACCCCGCAAGAACGACGCCCCAATGCCTTGATGTGTTGCTTCTCTCGCGTATTGCCCTGTCCACCAGCGATGCCCTCATTCCGTTGCGATTCTGGCGTGTTGTTTATGCCTCCAGAGGAACCCTTGGCCGCTTGGGACTCCACGGTGTTCTTTTTGCCCTTGTTGGCTTGGGACTCCGCGGTGTTTTTCTTGCCTCCAGCCGAACCCTTGGCCGCTTGGGACTCCGCGGTGTTCTTCTTGCCTCCACACGAACCCTTGGCCGCTTAGGACTCCGCAGTGTTCTTTTTGCCCTTGTCGGCTTGGGACTCCGCGGTGTTTTTCTTGGCTCCAGACGAACCCTTGGCCGCTTGGGACTCCGCGGACTTCTTTTTGGCCTTGGCCGCTTGGGACTCTGCGGTGTTCTTCTTTCCTCCACAAGAACCCTTGGCCGCTTGCGACTCCGCGGTGTTCTTCTTGCCTCCAGACGAACCCTTGTTGGCTTGGGACTCTACGGTGTTCTTGTTGCCTCCAGGCGAACCCTTGGCCGCTTGGGACTCAGGAGTGTTCAAACTTGCCACTGTTGCCACTTGGATCCCAAGTGCCGCGCGCTTTTGCAATCGCTTCATCAGCGTGGCGCGCAACTGCGCATGTCGCCGACGGATCGTAGGCCGGGGTACTTCGCCATGCAGCTTGATGAACTCGGCCACTGGGAAGTCAATGTCCGTGTCCAAGCATTGTTGCAACTCTTGCTCCCAGCGCTTTGACATGGTGCGAAATAGAAGGTAACTCCGTTAAGAGTACACCTATACTCGAAGTCCAACTGCCGAGAGCAAGGAAAGACATTAGTTGGGAAAAAAGAAAGTGACTACTTGGGGCGTAGATGCATCATTGATAAGTTGCGATGCGATCTTTTTGCCCAATGGTGGTAGGGCCTATACTTGTACAGCCTCAAACCCAACCAGATGGCAGTGTCTTGTTTTGCGTTGGTGGGCCTTTTCCTCCCCAAAGAATGATCCCCATTCCTACCCAAGCCCAAACAGAACCCCACCGTTGGCCCCAGCAGTGCGCGGACTGTGCTGCCCTCCGGCTACACGAAGTGACCACTGGTACGGGGGTGTAGGGGTCTCGTTGGGCGATTCCGAGGCCTGGAAACAACAAAAAGTGGGTGCCCTCGGTGGAATAGGTGCCCTCGGAAGTTGGTTTTGAGCCACGTAGCCCAAGATACAGCCCGTTCTTGGTTTTGCCCGTGTTGGACACAAATAACGCTCATTTAGGCCTTTTTTGGCCATTTTTGGGCCGTTTCTCGGACATAGCGTGGAGCTAGAGGGCAAGAGAGGGCTCTTGTTCACGGGGCAATCGAGGCGCACGTGGAGTGTAGGAACCGTTTGCCATCGTTTGCCCGTTTTGACTGAGTTTCAGGGCCGTTTAGGGCCACAAGATGCGCAGCTTTGGAAGAGCACCTCCAAACTTGGCGCCCCCGCCCCGGCGCGCCACCGGTGAGTTTTTGGCTCAAAACTTGGATTTGGCAAGGCCACCACCTAGGCTCTAGGATGGCTAGAGTAGAGTAGAGCCCGGAGCGATGAGGCCGAGCACTCGCCAAAACGGAAAGGAGAAGTGCTTGCTTGCTTGCTTGCTTGTTGCTTGTTGCTTGCTTGTTGCTTGTTAGCTAGATTTAAGGGGAGTGGGGTGTAGTAATATATATATATATATATATATATATATATATATATATATATATATATATATATATATGTATGTATGTATCTATATATCCTCGAATCTACATTCCTCTCCCAAACTCTAGGTGGCTCCACATTACTGCTCTAAGGTACGCGCGAAGGGTACAACTTGGTACATACATGTGGCGGAACCGGCTAAACTGGGTTAAATTGGGCTCAAAATGGGCTAAAAATGTTTGTTTGAGCATCCCAAAAGGGCCAGTATCACTTTTGGAAAAACGCGTTTTTGATGCATTTTTGACCCATTTCCTGTCCCACAACGGCCGATTTTTAAGGCATTTTGCCATTTTCCATGGGCCAAGACGCATAACCTCGGTCACAAAATGGGCTAAAAACACTTGTTTGAGCATCCCAAATGCTCCGGGATCACTTTTGGAAAAATGCATTTTTGACCCATTTGTGACCCATTTTTAGTCTCGAAACGGCCCATTCTCAAGGCATTTTGGGATTCTAGATGGCCCAAAACGTGCCACCACGGGCTCAAAACGGCCTAAAAACACTTGTTTGAGCATCCCAAGTGGTCTAGGAACAACTTTGGAAAAAAATGATCTTTTTCGCCCCGGGGACCCTGGTGGACCCACCGTTGGCCCCAACCGTGTGTGCGCTGTGCAGCCCTCCGGTTCCACCAAGTGACCACTAGTACATGGGGTCTAGGCGTCTCGTTGGGCAATTCCGAGGGTTGGAAACCACAAAAAGTGGGGGATTGCGGGTGGACTAGGTGCGCTCGGATTCGGATTTGGAGCCACGTAGCCCAAGATGCAGCCCGTGCTTGGTTTCGGGGTGTTGGTGCACATTGCGCAGATTTTGGGGCTTTGTGGCGCCTTTTTGGGCCGTTTCTCGGACATATCGTGCAGTTGAAGGGCGATAGAGGGCTCTTTGACACAGTAACGTCAAGCTACACATTGGGTGTAGCCACTGGTTCCCTTCGTTTGGGCGTTTTGCCCAGGTTTGGGGGCTATTTTGGGTGAAAAATGGATGTTTTTGGCCCAACACTGCGCAGATTTGGGAGGGCACCTCCCGACTTGGCGTCCCCGCCCCGAGGCGCCACCGGTGAGTTTTTGGCTCAAAACTTGGATTTGGCAAGGCCACCACCTAGGCTCTAGGATGGCTAAAGTAGAGTCAAGCCCGAGGCGTTGGGAATGGGCAATGGCCAAAACGGAATGGTGACGTGCTTGCTTGTTGCTTGTTTGTTGCTTGTTAGCTAAATTTAAGGACAGAGGGGTGTAGTAATGTATGGGGGTTGGATGGGGGGGGGGGGGGGCTAAACCCCCCTGTTTGTTAAACTAGCAGCCGATTTCCTACAAATCTGGTTCGGACGCCCCGTGTGTGGTACCATTTTGGGTGCTGCACATTACCCCCCCTATTTTGAACGTAAGGAATCCAAAAAGAAAAGCTCCCGTTGCTTGTTGAAATGGTGGCGGGGCTGTACGGCTTGGGAAAGTTCTGAAATCTGGGAATGTGGCTGCCCGGCTGCTTGCTGGTTTGCTGTGTACTTACCTTGTGCCCTAAATTTCTCGAACATATCGTTTCATTGGGGAAAAATGCCGGGGGGGGGGTTAAATTAATGCGTCTTGATGTGCCGAGTTCGAAAATGTAGGTGTTTCCTTGTAACTCCACAACATGTCGAAGTATTGCACTAAACACGACAGGCGCTGGTGGAGTCGTACTGACACGTTTCGATAACGATGCGTGACTGTCTACGAATGTGAGAGAAAATGGACCGTTGGTAGAGTTGAACACCTTGTTGGACCCTCTTTCTTGCATTTTTGAACTCGGCACATCAAAATACATCATGACACCTTCCATGGTTTTTGGTTGTAGTGACGATATGTTGGAACTATGCATAGTTCTCTCCCAGACCCCAGTTGGTGACCTGTGTATTCTGCACATACAGCCCAAACTCCTGGAAGCGTCCGACTTGCGCCCTGATTTTCGAACAAATATGGTCTCCTATCCCCCCCTAACCCATACATATTCAAAAAGCCCTTTTCTTGGAGATTTCGAAAAGGTATAACATACCCCCCGCCCCCCACGGAACAACATTTTCCCAAAAATCAGCCCAGACCGAAAAATTCCTGCTAGTTTAACGAATAGACCCCCCCCCCCCCCGTTCTCCAACAGCCATATATTACTACACCCCTCTCCCCTTAAATCTAGCTAACAACGACAAGCAACAAGCAACAAGCAACAAGCAACAAGCACGTCTCCATGCCGTTTTGGCGATTGCTCCGTCCCAAGCTTTCGGATCTTTGGCCCATATAGCCATCTTGGAGCCTAGGTGGTGGCCTTGCCAAATCCAAGTTTTGAGCCAGAAACTCACCGGTGGCAGCCCGGGGCGTGGGCGCCAAGTTGGGAGGTGCCCTCCCAAATCTGCGCAGCGTTGGGCCAAAAATAAAATCCATTTTTCACCCAAAATAGCCCCCAAACCCGGGCAAAACGCCCAACGAAGGGAACCAATGGCTACACCCAATGTGCAGCTTGACTTCACTGTGTCAATGAGCCAGCCCTCTAGTGCCCTTCAACTGCACGCAGGGGCTGGTGTATTTGGCGGGGCTGGCTGCGGCATGGTCACTGCGGTGCCAGCGATTGTTCATGGGGACATTGTTTACTGTTTTTGAGTTTGTGGCAGCGTTGGTGTGTAAGCTGCGAGTGTGGCTCCACCTGCAGAACCCCTCCCTCCCGCCGGCAGAGTTGCGACCATCTTTGGATAACTTGCTAGAGTGGCAACGCACACGCCGGCTGGGCGCGAATTGGAGGTCCCCCAAAGGGCCGAGACCAATCCTGTCCCTAACAGCGAAGTTGAGAACCGAGTGGAAAAAGCGCAAATGCGCACAACACATTGAGCAGACCTTAAATGTGCTCGGGGTGCTGCAAGAACAGGGTTGGGATGTGGTGTTTACGGATGGGTCCTCCAAAAGGGTACGGGGGTGGGAGCAGGCAGGGTTTGGGGGTTTTTACGGAGAAGGGGATGAGAGAAATTTTTCATGCCCCCTGGACCCCCATGAGGTGCAGACCAATGGCAGGGCAGAGGTGCGCGCAGTCCTATTTGCCATGCGCCAATGCACTGGAGCTCGCCCCATGGCAATAGTGACAGACTCAGAGTTCTGCTTTAATGGACCGACGAAACACATCCTCCTTTGGGAGAGACGGGATTGGCTGGGAACTTCCCACTCTGACCAGTGGGTGCAGATTTTGGGACTGGCTAGGTATTCGCCTAGGCAGTATAAGTTTTACTGGGTGCCATCCCACGTTTCCATAGAGGGTAATGAGGGAGCAGATAGGCAGGGAGAGGAGGGACGGCTACTGCACGAGTACAATTTGCAGCCGTTACCTAAGCAACAACGCCTGAGCCCACCGGACGTGCCAGATTCAGGTGCCATGGGGAGGGGGGGGCGAGAGGTGACCCCCCTGCCGCAAGCCACCTCGTGGTTGCTGTCCGAGGCCTCGTTTGTGTTGGAGAGCGAGGAGGAGGATATGCCAGGTGCACAAGGGGGTGCCCCACAGGGCCTGTCACTGATAACAATATCGGAGGACGAGGAGGGGGGGGGGGCGTGCAGGCGTTCATCGGAGTCTGGGGACGAGCCCCCGGTAGACGAGTACGAGGCCTATAAGCCCGGTTCCTGAACCCCAAGCGGCGCAAGGGAGACGCGTGAGGCGGAGCCGCATTGATGTGTTGATTGTACATGTCAGACAACATGTCCCATCTCTTCATAGCATAGCGGAAAACCACAACTCTTCCAACCAGTGGAGGCAGGTTCGAACCCCAAGGGGGGTTGAGACGCACCGGACGCCCCGAACACCCCTTTTACGAGAGACCAAGAGCGCGAGAGAGAGAGGGACACAATGGGGGGAGGTCTAGAGCGCATAAGTTAGAGAACGTGGGAAGAGTCCTGTGGATACGCCATGTTACTGGACAACGTGCTAAGGGAGGCAGAGTGGCGTAGTGGTTACCATCGTTGGCAGTCGTAGCATAGATCGCTGGTTCGAACCCGGCCTGTAGCAGTGCTTCCTCCCACCGGCCCCGCCCGACTGGGACTGGGGCCCCTCCCGCTTTTGATTCTTTTAACCACTCCCTGACGGGCAACTACAGAACACAGGTGTACGACCGCATAGGCGATGAGCAAAAAGGAACCCGGCCACCTGCAGCGGTACGCCCCACCACCGCCTCCGCCCGACGGGAGGCTGCCACCCCACCCGTTGCGTGCCTTTGCCCGAGCGGCGGCTCGGGCAGCGGGAATCGAACCTGGGACCAGCGACGCTGGCGTCCAGGGTGCTTCCACTGAGGCACCCGGCGCTGCATCCGTTCAATGATGCGTGAGGGCCTGGAGGAGGGATGTCCAACCTTACCCAACCTTCCCACACCGCGCTTCGCCTGGGCGCCATCCATAAGAAACCAAGTGTGTCTAACCGGATGTATGTAGTGCGAACACTTAGTAGTAGTATGTGGGCAAAAGCCATTGGCTTGGGCCTCAGCACATTGCATGGTTACGACCACTACGAACTGATTTGTGCGGAGCCGGATCCTTTGAGCGGGGGTACCCGGTTAGCCAAGTATCCGTCTCTATGCCAGCCTTCAACTGCACGATATGTCCGAGAAACGGCCCAAAAAGGCGTCAAAAAGCCCCAAAATCTGCGCAATGTGCACCAACACCCCGAAACCAAGCACGGGCTGCATCTTGGGCTACGTGGCTCAAATCCGAATTCCGAGGGCACGTAGTCCACCCACAACCCCCCACTTTTTGTGGTTTCCAACCCTCGGAATCGCCCAACGAGACGCCTAGACCCCATGTACCAGTGGTCACTTGGTGGAGCCGGAGGGCTGCACAGCGCACACACGGTTGGGGCCAACGGTGGGTCCACCAGGGTCCCCGGGGCAAAAAAGATCATTTTTTCGAAAGTTGTTCCTAGACCACTTGGGATGCTCAAACAAGTGTTTTTAGGCCGTTTTGAGCTCGTGGTGACGCGTTTTGGGCCATCTAGAATCCCAAAATGCCTTAAAAATGGGCCGTTTTGGGACCAACAATGGGTCAGAAATGGGTCAAAAACACATTTTTCCAAAAGTGATCCAAGGGCCATCTAGAATCCCAAAATGCCTTAAAAATGGGCCGTTTTGGGACCAACAATGGGTCAGAAATGGGTCAAAAACACATTTTTCCAAAAGTGATCCAAGAGCATTTGGGATGCTCAAACAAATGTTTTTAGCCCATTTTGAGCCCGTGGTGACGCATTTTGGCCCATGGAAAATCCCGAAATGCCTTGAAAATGGGCCGTTTTGGGACCAAAATTGGGTCAAAAATGGGTCAAAAACGCGTTTTTCCAAAAGTGATCCAGGACCATTTGGGATGCTCAAACAAACGTTTTTAGCCCATTTTGACCCCTATTTAACCCAGGTTAGCCCCTTCCGCCAGATGTATGCACCAAGTTGTACCCTTCGCGCGTACGTTAGAGCCCTATGGTGGAGCCACCTAGAGTTGGGGAGAGGGGTGTAGATAAGAATATATATATATATATATATATAGATAGATAGATAGATAGATATATATCCTCTAATCTACAACCCTCTCCCCAACTCTGGGTGTCTCCACAATATGGCTCCAAGGTACGTGCCAAGTGCACAACTTGGTGTATATATGTGGCGAAATGGGCTAAAATGGGTCAAAATGGGCTCCAAATGTGCAACGTTGTCTCGTTTGGGCACCCCCAAATGGTCCAAGATCATTTTTGGAAAAACACATTTTTGACCCACGTTTGACGCGCTTTTGGTGACAAAAAGGCTATTTTCAAGGCTTTTGGGACGTTAAAGGGGCCAAAGAAGGCTCAAAACGGGCTCAAAATGTTCACCTGTTTGTGCACCCCAAATTGTCCATGATGACTTTTGGAAAAACCCATTTTTGACCCACTTTTTGGTCCCAAAACGGCCCATTTTCAAGGCATTTTGGGACTTTCCATGGGCCAAAACGCGCCACCATCAGCTCAAAACAGGCAAAAAACACATGTTTGAGCATCCCAAATGGTCCAGGACCACTTTTAGAAAAACGGAAGTGGTGATAACGGTTCGCGGGTGCCTGGAGACCGCTCGCGTGTTCTGCCTATGCCTCTATTTTGTTTCACTTGCCTCTTCTGCTTTGTAGACTGATCTCATGTCCCATGCGACGGCCGACGCGCCATTGGCCGTGTCGTCGCCTCACTTGAAAAGACTTGACGAAATTGATGAGGTCTGCCAGTGCCCAGTGCTCGATTTTTCTTCTGTCAATTGGCGCATCGTTGCCATGCAAACATTGCTCATGTGACACTGCACAAGGGCGTTGGGGTGCAACGCGGCACGGGGGGGGGGGGGTATTCGGTGTCCTGTGCTGCGGGTGTGTGCAGTCAATCGTTCAAATGCTGCTCCAAGCCTCAAACACAGCGGAGGCCCTCGGTTGTACAGACGAAGCCCAAGTCAAGACGTCTTGCATGGCGTTTCTGCAACATCTGCAGGTACCGTGTTCTTGCAGCAGGCCCCATTCCCACGCGTCCCATACCATTAGCTGGACATAGACATGGACACAAATGTAGACATAGACGTAGATGTAGACATATCCGGTGCAACACACACACCACGGCCTACCACAGCCCAAACTACGTCACTCTCAGTATCATCCGCACTGCCTATCACCAGAGTCACCGCAATCATCGCTATCAGGTTGTGACCCATCGTCAAACGCGGGCAGTGGATCGTGTTCGCGGAAACATTGGGTATCTTCTGATTGCCACTGGGCATGGGCACTGCAACATAAATCATGGATGGCATCATCCGTATTGGCTGCAAACACATGCTGAACCCAACCTGTCCTCCTCCCATTCCCATGACGTGGATGTCATGTGAGATGGGGATTGCAAAGTTGAACTGCACAGCACTGAGAGGGGCTGCTGCGTTCTCAAAATCCTGCCCAATCCTTGAATAATTTAGCTGAACAATGTCATCTTCTTGCAAGAATGGCCCCAGAATCGAGGTTACCAGGATGCAACCACTTGTACAGCACCCTGCGGCCAGGCACAAATATCATATTGACGAAGGATATTGCCGCACACCTGGACCCCCCCGTTTTCATATTCCTCAGCAGAAGGCGTGCCACACCAGCCCCTTATCTCTGCAATCCTTGAGCCTGAACCTTGTGCCCTAAAATCTGGGACCGAATAAATATTGTTACTTCATGTTGGCATGAACAAAGAATGGTCCGAACACAGGCAAGGGGAGGTACTGTCGATCACACTGGTGATTCCATTGTGTCTGCAGCGCCTGTTGCATTGTGGATTGCATGTTCACAGGACATCCAAAATAATTTGAGAATATGCATTGCGAACCTCCCAGACAGCACGCTGCCATTCTTGCGTGACTCGACCAAAGCTGAGCGACAGGCTGAGTTCCAGCGACAACGGTGATACCCCTTGCCCCTCAAGCGATTGGCACAAATACCCACTTGCGTGCGCACACACATGTTTATAGTGAACGCTTCTTGTCGTTTGAAATGATCTACACATCACACACACACACACACACACACACCACATGGAAGCATGGGAATGGTTTCAGAACACAGAGCAGCCGCAACCTTCCCGAACAGCCGAGAGATTGTCGATCTGGATGTGGCAGCACAAGCAGGGACTTTTGGGGAAGGATTTGACGGTGGACATGGCAACAGGGCGGTCCATGACGCGCAGAGTGTCCACAGTGGGGCAGGTGGAAGGCCGCGAGCGATGATCCCAACAGACGCGCAAAGAAAACGCCCAGGAACGCGAGGCAAACACAGTGGCAACAAAGAGAGACGTGGACGCATGCAGTAGATGAACTGGAGCCGTGGGTGGGGTGTTTGGGGACCGCTGTGGTACAGATGTGAACAGAGCCAGCTCCCATCGACGTTCGTGAGGCAGTGCTAGCGCGGTGGAACGACGAAGATGCTGACAGCCTAGAGCGACCGTGGTCACCAGTTTGCACCCATGTGACTATGTTAGAGAAAGAAAAACTTCCAGCAGACCGGTAATACACAAGGCCACGCACATAGGCGAAATTTTGGACGCTATGGACACGGAATGGTCACCGGCCTACTCGCGGATGAGAGACGACGCGCCAAAGCAACACGGATTCGAAGGGGACGATTTCTTAGATGGACTATCGGACATGCAGAGCCTGCTAGTGTTCTTCGGCGAGTACAATATGGCACCGTGTGCATGCGTGGGTGGATAGGTCAGCAGACGAAGAACAAGCAGGGTTCAGGGGGTTCTTCCCGTTTGGAGAGTATGCTAGTGAGCCAGTGTCAGGGGCTCAAACGAACAATCGAGCACAGGCGTCAATAGTGTGCGCAACCTGGCAGGCTGTGCATAGTGATAGGGACTTACGACGGTACCATGACTCCAAGTGGTTCTCGGATGCCCTAAAGAACGTTGAACAACACAAGTGGAGGAAATGGTCCACCAAGGGCAAGCAGCCCATTCAAGACCACGACCTTTGGGAAGATATACATGCCATGGTCACCACGCAGTGAGGGGCGTTCCGGGTGACGCACGTTTATGGGCAGAATTCGGTGCCGCATAACGAGGAGGCCGAGAAGTTGTGCAGGGCACGTGCAGTGAAATCAGCCGTACACAAAGTGAGCCGACGATGTCGGTCAGCGGAGGGACAACAAAGGGGCAGCATGTGCAAAGTGGTTAGGGGGTGCGGAGTCAAGAAGCAGATGGCATTGCAAGTCACGGACTGCGGCAGCGAGGACAGTGTGCATTCAGACAGGAACAGGCACAAGTGCCACCCTGAACTGCTTGAAGTGGAGCTGGACTACCCTAGTGACCTAGATTAAACCCACTATATTTAATATCTGGCCAAAAATTAACACGTTAATCTCAAGTTTCATTTTTTTTTTTAGGGGGGGTTAGGGGGTTTGCCGTGAAAATTACGGGCTTGGGTGTCATTTCCCCCCGGGGGTTGGTGGGGGGGTCCTAGCCATGTGGTTGTTTCAAAATGGTAAAATTGCTCTCGGCTTTAATTTTTGTTTTTAATTTTTGAATTAATATTCGAAAAAAGCTAAAAATTAAAGAGTCGCCAGCATTAGTATTAATCTCACAAATATTAGCTGAATTCCCCAAATATTAACCCTCCTAACAATGGCACAACGCAACATGTAATGCATTATGGGTGTGTTTATGTATGTTGTCCATGGCCATTGTGGCCCATTGGATCCCTATCCGGGCCCTCATACCTCATGGGACCCCGTAGTGGGGTCCCCACATCTTCGCGGGTCCGGACGGGGGGTTAGTGGGGTTAGTTGGGTTAGTGGGTTCGGTGGTAGGGTTTGCGTTCGGGGGGTTAGACGCTTCGTTTGTGGGGGTGGGGGGTTTGGCCTTCTTCTTGCCCGCCCCCCGGGCCTCTTCCCGGTGCCGCTCGGCCTGCTCGAGGGTGGGGAAGAGGAGGGGCCGGGCCACCTCGTAGAGGGTGGTGCCGCCCGGGTATTCCACCCAAACGGCACCGTACTTCCGCCCGTGGATACCACGGACGGTGCCCCTCTCTACCCCGGTGGGGTAGGGTACGTGGACGACCGTCCCGACGATCGGATCCTCGGGACGGTTGTCCTTCTTCTCGGCACCCTTGGGGGTGTCGGTCTTGCTGGGGGGGGGGGAGGGGGGGTTGCGGTGGCAGTCTTGGGGGGGTTGGTGGGTTTGGGGGCGGGGACGGCTTCGTAGGCCGTGCGGTGGTGGTGGGGGGGGTTTGGGCCTTTTGGGCCGGGGGATCGCCCCGTCGTCACTCTCGTCGGACAACTCGAAAGAAAACTTTCGTTTCTTGGGGGCGGGTTGGGGCGGGTTGGGATGCAACTTTGTTTGGGGGGGGGGTTTGGGGCGGTGGTGGTGGACGCCACCCCCCCCCCTCCCCCCCCTCCTCCCCCTTGCTCACCACAACCCCTGCCATACTCCCCCACATCTCCTCGTCCCCCCCCCCCGCATACCCCACCTCACGCATCCGAACCCACTCCTTGGGCCGCAAGTGGCGCGACGACACCCAGACGCCGCTAACCACGCGCGCCGTCTCCCAATTGTGGAGACCGCGCAAGACAGCAAGGCCCAGGGGTGGATCCCGGGCCACAATGCGGTGGAGGGCCCCCAAGGGTACGTCCTGGGAGCCCTCAACGTCTCGCCAGGCCACCCGAATGGGCCTGGCATTCGTCGCGCTGACCACGACCTCGATAACCTGCAAAAAAAAGTGTGAATTAATTTTTTCGGCGACTTTTTTAATTTTTCTTCTTTAATATTTCCCCTTAACTTTTAATATTTCGAGCGGCGGTTCAAAAATTAAATATTAGTCTCGAGAAATTAATGCTGGCGACCTAAAAATTAATGCGGGCAGGCAAGCAACATACCTCGAAACTCCCGTTGGTGCCGCCTGCCTGCAGTGCCCCCATGGCCTCTCAGAAGAGAGAGGCTGCACTGGGGGCCTCCACGGGGGCTCCCGCGCTGGCCATTGGGGCCGATTGGGCCGCCAGCTTGGCCACGTTCGCGGCCACCGAGGCTGCCTTGACCGCGCGGGACTGGGGGATCAAGCCCTCGTACGAGGGCTGACACCCCGGGTCGTAGATGGGCCGGGGCAGGGCCAGGACAGTGGCCCAGTCCACCCCGAACACCACGGCCTTGCCCTGGCGCCACTGCTTGACCCACCCTAGCTGGGCCCAGTGCTGCAACAGCACCTCGTAATGCGGCGTCCCAAAACGGACACCGCGGGGGTCAAAAAGCAAATTCAGTGCGGGCAAAGTGCCCGCACCAATGGCCTCTGGCATGGGGGCAAGGGGGGCACCAAGGATGGGTTTCCAGACCCAGACCCCCCCCCATGGAGGCATCCTTACCCTAGGTGCCTCTGTGTTCCCCCTCCTTCCGGCGAATCAAACACCGGATTAACCTCCGAAAAATCCACATGACTGTCATGTGGCTATGCGGGGGGGGGGGGGGACTGGTTGATCCCCCGCGCACCCCTGCTCCAGCACCTGGGCTGACCAGGGGATCGGCCCCGCCTTCAGGGCGGTGGCAGACTGGGGACGCAGGGCTTTGAGAAGCCACTGGGGGAGGGGGGGGGGTTATTGGGGGGTGTCAACAACCTCAACTCCATCCCCGTCCCCGTCCCCGTCCCCGTCCCCCTCGTCCACCACCACTTTCCCCTCCCCCTCTTCCTTTACCCCCCCCCCAGGCTGGCCTGTGCCCCCCCCCCCCCCTCTCCCGTTCTAGTTGGGTTACCCCCGGCATCCCCCGGCATCCCCCCCCCCGGCCCGAGTGGTCATTGTATGCGCGCTTAAGGATGGCGTTGAGTCTCTCAACGACATCCGCGCACACGGCACCCAACCCAAATCCCAAGCGGCGTGCATTGGCCACGGCCTCGGTGACATCCTCCTCCAAATAGAGGAGGTAGTTTGATTGACACGCCTCCTTGCAACAATGTGCATGGTAGGTGCGTGCCACCTCGGCCGCACGTAGGTCCCCGCGGGGCGGCTTGTCCGTGTACATATCCCGCCGGAGGTCACGCATGGCCACGACGGCTGGCCATTCACCAGTTTCCGGGACGTAGTCCAACAACGGACCAAGTTCCTCCCACGCCAGGAACAACGCACAGGCCTCCTCCCCGTCAGGTGCCCCCGTCGCACCCAACTTCACACCCGTGCAGGCCCGGTACAGGACCCGTTGCACGGCGTCGGCGTTCTCCTTGGGGAGGTCCTCGAGGCGTGTCTCGATGAACGCCACTTGGAGCCGGCCTATGGCCATGCAACAATGGAGGACGGTCAACCACAATGTGTGGATCCCCTATGCATGCCCCATTCTCCAAGCTACGGCCGGTCTCCTTGTAGCGGCGGCGGGCCGCCTCCTCACGGTCCAAGGTGCGCCGGGTCGCCATGTTGACCCATGCCGCCGCAACCTTGTCCCACACCCCCATATTGTAAATTGAGCCCACCAAGGGCGAGGTGGACGCACCGATAAGGCGCCGCACGAACGGTTGGTCTCCCGCGATGACCAACCTGCTTGGCACCCGGCGCGACACCCAGTAAAACTTCTCGCAGTCTTGTATGGACGGCAATACCTACAAAAAGGACATGGATTAATATTTACATTAATTTCTCGAGATTAATATTGAGATACTTTTTTAGTAGGCGTTAATATTAACCGAAAACTAGATATTAATCTCGAGACATTAAGGCAAAAATTAACGAACAACGAATGGGCCACCAACCTTTAAGTTATCGGCCCATATCGTTGCAAGTGCCGCCATGTCCTTGTCCCCGCACACGGCCATCCCTATCACCCACAAGTACGCGGGTGTGCGGCCCCGTGCGCCGTGGTTGAGGAGCCCAATGGAGAGTTGGGTCCAACTACCACCGGTGCACGGGTACGCATCGCCACGCACAATGAAGGTGAGGGGCCTTGTCCAATCGATGGTGTCCACTAGCGATGGGCGTGATTGGACGTACCGGGCCCATGAGGGTAGCGGCCAAGAGCGCCCACTCGCCGGGGGATCGGGGACGGACACGGGTGGTCGTAGGTCAAGGGGGGTGACCAACTCGTTCCACGTGTCCGTGAACGTATCCTGAGTGGGGATGGGGCGGGGGAACGGGGGCCCGTTGCGGCCGTGTAGGCCGACCCCCGGCGGCTCATGTACTCCGACGCGTGCCAGTAGCCGGGCTTGGGGACGTTCAAGTCCATGAGGAGGCCGATGAGGTTCGGGGCCGCAAAGGTTATGTAGCCAGCCGGCGTACTTGTGGGCCGGCTCTGATTTTGTCCACCGGCTTCAAGGTTGGTGACCACCAAGGAGGCATGGGTTATGTAGGCATCCGGCCTACTTGGGGGCCCCCTATGATTTTGTCCCGCTGTGAAGCGTCACGCCCCCCCCCCCCCAGGCGGCAAGGCCTATGTAGCCACCCCGCCCGCTTGTGGGCCACCTTGGATTTTGGCCCCTGTTTTGAAGTGTTGGAGACACCCCAGGTGGAAGGGGTTATGTAGCCACCCGGCGCACTGCTGGGCCACTTTTGATGTTTGGCTCCTCGTAAGTGAACCACATTTTAAAGTGCCCTCTCAGTCCTCATGGGAGATTGTTGGGCACGCCCCTTGAAGTTGTGATGTGTTGCGCGCAAGGTTACGGTGCGTGCCGAGCCATCAAAAAGCTCCTCACACGCTTGTGACAAATCTTGCATACCGGAAAAAAAGGCCCTATAAAATGCTGTGAGGTGGTGGTCGGTAGTGAGGCCGATAGCGACGTTGATTTCCCCATGTAGGCTATGGACAGGCACATCATCCACCCCCTTGAGACGGTAGCCAGTGATGGTGAGGCTGAATCCACCAATCTTATTGCGCCACAAAAAGTTGACAGTATTGAGGTGCATATGAAGAAGTAGCATTGCCTAAACCTCTTCCATGCCCCCCATGTGTGTGGCCAATGTCACAAGGCCGTGTTCTTGTGACGATTGCATTGCCAAGGGTGTCGTTTTTGTTGGCCATTTTGGTGTGTCCGGTTCGTGATAGGGTCAAGCCTAAAACGGACAAGAGGCTATTCGAAAAGTGGTATCCGGAAGTACACTTTGAGGAGGTTTTGACCTGCACCCTCGCAAAGGAACCCGTGTCTAGCAACGAGGAGTTTGACCTCCGTTATAATCCTCTTTTGGCCTTTGCCCGTGGTAGGAAGGTTCGGAAAAAAGAGGTCTGTCATCTGGAACTAGACGTCTTGGTGCCTCCTCCTACGGCCCCTGAGCCACGGCAGAAGGTGAAGGGAAAGAAGGCTTTGCCAAGCCCCCCCCCCCCCCCCCTGATGCCATTGAAGAAAATGAAGGGAAGGAAGAACATGCCAAATGCACCCTCAGTCCACCCTCCCACTTTCCAAAAGGCGTACTCGAAGAACCATCCCGGGCCAAACAATCCCTTTTGGATTGGAATGTTGGTGGACGAACAAGGATATGTTATGAACCAAGAGCTCAGCCACATGGAAATCAATGAACCACATATGTGCACTCTTGCGGGTGCATATATCAAGGGAGTGTCCAAGTGGATGTAGATGGTTGAATGCGGCTCCACACTAGACGACATGGCTTGGTGCTGTCGCCAAACTTTTGTGATCAATACCAATAACAAACAATGGTTGCATTGGTTTGTGTGTGCTTCGATCGCCGTGTCCCGTTGAGGCACTTCATCATTTGGGTTTGGAAACCCTTTAGCTGCATTAATTTGACCAATCCCTTCTCATCGTCTCCCCAGAAGCTTTGCTCAGCCTTCAAGCACTGGGCCTTATCCCAAAGGGCAGTTGGTCTTGTGGTTTTCGGAGCTTGCACATCACAAACCTAGTGGTGGAGCAATGGGGTTCTTTTTCAGATATGCCCGTCACCACAATGGGTCCTAGTTTTGTCGACTATGTTTTGAGCACTCTGAATACTGATTGCACGGTGAGGGTCATTGAACCGCCGGGTGATGACTTGGAGGGCGTGACTAAGATTCCCTGCGACCCCAAGTTCCCCCCTGGCACCCAAGTTGAAGATGCACTTTCAGAGATCCAAGAGCCCACCCCCACCCAACGGGAAGGCAACAAGGACTCCGCCATCAGAGCGTGGAAGGCCCGGAGGCTAAGGTGCAACCTCCCATGGCCACCTCCAAAGAGAATGACATCTGTTGCAAGGTCATCATTCACGGAGAGTGACGCGAGGTGCCAGATGGCTACAGGAGAGATGCATCCAGTCGGCTAGACCGTGACCAGCTGTTCGTCAATGAACCAGCCAAGCAGCTAGTAGCGCAGTTGCACGCCGCTTGTCATCTCAACACCAATCCTAAAGCTAAGACAGACGAAATCTAGCACCACAAATCCTGACTTGATCTACATTTGTGCATTTCGCAACTACTTGTAGCGATTGCCTGCTTTTCGGGCTACATTGGCCGCTGCCCATTTGGTGTACGAATAGTGGAGCATATAAGCATGCTATTGTGTTGGCCTCATCCTAGTGCCTTAGTTGTCGGTGATGGACTTACATAGACATAGTAGGCACATACCACTGTGGCTTCAGAAAAATTCATTTGCAGGGGGCGGGGGTCACTCAAGCCCTCTTTCCCAACCCCCCCCACCCAAGGGGCTCCCATGACCAAGCTTATTTCCTAGGCGGGAGAAGCCACATAAGAGACCTCTTTCTAGGCCAACGTGTCTAACAAGGTGGTGGGATGCACGTTCATGATGAATGGTGTTTTGTAGTCCATGCACAACACTTAACAATGGTGCCGATGGTGGTGGTATTTTTGTTGAAGAGCACATGGCCCCAAGTCATTTCTGGCAGTAGTTTGTTGCTGCACCACCCTCGCCACCCACTAACACCATTTCTTTTCTTATAGTATTACCCTGGCCTAAAAGGGAGGTCATTCTCCAAACCATTCTCTAAAACTGAGGCAAGGGGTAGAATGGAGTAAGATGCAGACACGGGTAAGGGTAATCCTACAACCAATGTTCCCCTCCTTAGCATTGCTCAGTCACGGGAACACCCCCCCCCCATTTAAGGGGCCTCGAGTGATCCCCGCCCCCCGCAAATGAATTTTTCACCTGCCTGTCCGATAGATAGACTTGTATGGTGACATCTGGTGATTCACTTATAGAGCAGTTACAGATTGATAACTAGTGCCTAACTTCTAGGAGATAGTCTTCGGGACTCGTAGATCTTCATAGCTCAAATTAGCTCGCATTTTTTAGATCCACTGGCGAGGAAGTTGTTTTCCCCACCTGCTACACCCCAATTCGCATATTGAGAGGTATCTTATACTCAAGCCGTGGGTTCCCGAATCCCAGCCCTCTCCCGGTACATCCCACCTTACAATCCCGGGGGTCGCATATTATATCTAAAACCGTAGCAGCAGCCTAGACTCACCATCAAGCGAGGCCTTAATACCGGGTAGTACACATTGGGCATAATCTTCGAAAGCGCTGGAAAATTTGCTCAATATGTGAGCCGCGACATGAAAAGTGCACGGGGTGTGTGGGTGAAGCATGGCTTGATCTTGTGAGTCGTCATGCTAGGTCACCGACTCTCCGGGGAGCAAGACCGATGGTTCCTAGCACAGGTGGCCCACATTTCCTTTGCACACGCATACACCAAAGAAAAGTGACGATTGGGTCGTCGACTGGGAAGACAAGTCCGAGGCTGTGAAGAACCCTAAAGTCATTGGCACCCAACAGTACTTACTGGGTGGAATCCAAGTCATGTTCGTGTTGTGGTACGTGGTGTACTCCCCAAGGCTTGCAGCACAGTTGTCGTCAAGGTCGGGTGCAAAGCGGGTTGGAGGGTGTGCATTGCATGCGGGGACCAACTGATAATGACTTCTCGCTGCAGTTCTTTGACGAATTGGATGGCCGCGCATAGCTCCATGCCCCATGTCAGCGTGCTTGTGAAGGACCGGTACGCAACCACGGTGCACATTTGAGGGGATGTTGCGCGCTCCGGGAGGACCGTGCACGACTCGTTGTGAGGTACTGAAGAAGCGCGCAAGATGGCACCCGCCTTGCTAGGTGAGTCGGAGCATGCATCATGGTCCGCAGATTGGATTACCACTACCCATACTTGAATGCGTGCAACTTCCTCACACGAGGGGGCGCCATCCGTAGAGGTTGTGACCCATACCGGAGGTAGGTTGTTGGCACTGGCTGTCGGGTTGAGTAGTCCACACACGGCCAAGGGGTGGAATTCGTTGTGATTGCGGTACACGCCTCCTACGACAAACATAAGGGAACTTGTGGCTGCGGGACAACTATGCGGGTTGGCGAGGGAGTCTAGCGCCCGTTCATAGCAAAGGTACCCGCCAACAAGCACCTCTTCCACTTTGGTAGTGACATGAGCCGTGACGCCGTTCTTGTGCGATCCCGTGCGGTGAACGAGCCTTCCATGTGCGCGGCGTGCATCACACGGGTGGAGGCATTTACTTAATCCGTCAAGCGACTGATGACGATCCTGCGGGAATACTTCCTTTGCGGGAAGTGCTAGCGGACAGTGACGCACGTATTGAAGGTCGGGCTTCATGAGGCTCCGTCTAGTTTTTCCACGTTTGCATGGCCTTGACCAAGGTATGGCTCCTTGCTGGTCTCAATACGCTAGGTCCGGAGACAATTCACATGTTTTGCCCACGATGTGTGCAGTAGCGAACGGAACGTGTAGGCCCTCCTGTCCACTGCACTCGAGGGAGGAAGATGTACCGGCAGCGAAAGGCGGGCGTCATGAGGAGGCCTACACTCCTCACAGCTGGGGATTGCACCACACTTGAAGCCCGCACATGTCTTGTTGCCCTAGAGGCCGTGGACGGTAGAAGCAACTACCCGCACATACCGTACGGAAAGTGAATGTGGGGCAGGCTGTGACGGGAGTAGACGTACGGTGGGCCAAGGCGGCAGAGGTCGCGATGTTTGAATCCGTGCAGGTGTCCCGGACCTCAGTGTAGTGAAGAGCCTATCGTGATGTAAGAGCCAGCGATGAAAAATCAAAAAGGAACCAGGGCGCAAAGAATATAGCCTCGCGAACAGCCTTGGATGGCGTAATGATGGATTCGAAGGGTTGAGACACAAAGTTGCCGCAAACCGCACGATTGTAGTGGTCACTGCCTGTTGCAACTCTTGTCGTTCAGTCTAGGCGCCATGGACTTCGTGTACCATTCCAACACAAAGCGGATGCGACCTATGCGATTCTCTTGGAAGTTTGCCCCGCCGTACACATTGATGACGGGCAAGGACTGTGCCCAATTGGACACTCGCACAAACTCCCACCTGGACCCGTGCTTGTGCCGCAAGAGTCTAAGTAGGGCGGCCGACGTCTTCTCCGTTGTGATGACCTTGCATTTGGTAACGTTCAGTTGCATGAAGATGTGGAATAGGTATTTTGCCACTAGGCACGCGAGCTGAATGAATTGCTCTATGTCATGGGCAGCTAGGAGAAGGCCAGAAGGCCATCACGGCCGGCATGTACTAGAGCTCGTATACGTTTCGCCAAGTCTCTGCTCACCATATGCCATACCCCAGTGGCTGAGTACACTTGCACGGCGTGCCCTCCCTACAAGGCGTGCCATGCTAGATGTCCGAGGCAGCACTCTTCGAGAAGTCTTTGCTTGTGGACCTTCTCGCCGCAGAACACTTCGACCGTACCACGAAAATTTCTTGCTCAAGGCTGTCAACCTATTTCGGCAGGGCACGATGGAGCTCTTGCATGCCTTGCGACCAGAGGGAAAGATCCACGGCCCGCATTTCTTGGAGCACCCGTTGCGCTTTCATGGACCGTACCCAGTACATGGAGGAATCCATGTTCCACAAAGGAGCTACCCTCTCCGACAACTTCTTGTAAGATGTTAGCGCGAACATGAGGCAGAGCGGTTGGTCTGGGTCGTCCGGTTCGATGTGAGGGGCATGTGTGGGCAACCGGTGTAGACGCACTGCCTCGCCTATTCTGGCTTGTAGGCTGTGCAGGGATAGAATGACGGCATCAACTTGCTCTCGTGACATTTTTGCCCCAGCGGTTCCCCCCATTGTCGCACTACTAAGCACTAAGCACCAGGTCATTGAGCGCGCGTCATGCAATATACTGTCCGCAGCCTGTTTGGCACGAGCACCACCCGTCCCAAAGGATAGGATGTGTCACGCCGTATGCGAGTACGGTGGAGGAGTCGTCTGTAGTACTACTTGCACCGCTAACGGGATGTTCAACGCTACCTGGAAGTGATCCGAACTCAGAAACGCCTCGGACCTCTTTGCTACAACATGCACCTCCTCCTTGGACGCCCAAGCCACGAGGGCTGTGTTGATGAGGAACCATTTTTGCTTGTGTTCTTTCCTGGACGGAGTGTGGTCCAGTTCCCCTGGGCGGCAAGCCTACATGAAGCCCATTGATGACCAAGGGTTAAAAAAAACGGCTTGCTTGCGTCATGGTCTGGCATCTCAAGCCACAAATTGATGTCTCCCCCAATCAAAACCACGGTCTGACCGACTTGGCTTTTTGTTGCCGCAAACATCAAGATATCATTTCAAAAGGCTAATTTGGAGCTCCACGCAGCCGAGCCGGCCCCTGAGCTATGCACATTGATGATACAGATGCAGCGGTCGTACGTGCCCACGTCTATAGCCATGGCCTTCCCCAATACCATGTCACAAACGCGCAGCATGTCATCATCCGAGAAGTGGTCGATAGATAGGGTGATACACAATCGCGACACCGTCGCCGACCCACCGTCCTTCTTGGTGCTTTGGTAAGCAAGATGGCCATGTCCTAGGAATTGCAATGTGGCACGCTCCTCGAAAGGTGGCGATAGAGCCGTTTCTTGGTGAAGGCCAATCATAGCATCTAGAGGTGAACTACACTTGCTCGTATGTGCTGTTGGTTTGTTGCCACCACAAGCCCCAACTTGGAGGGCCCACGGACGCCCTTGGCATGGCTCCATGAGAAGGCCGCCATGGTGGTGGAAAGTCTATGCTCTTTAGCTGAGTCCCCCGCACTGGCATCACCTTCGTCGTCTGAGGTGTTGGCGTTGTTGCTAAGCGGGGCAACACCGTGTAAGTCACATCCTTGACCTGCCCCAAGCTCCTGCTCCCCCGCTTCTCTCCGTCCGCGCTGGTCATACGCGGGTCCTGGCAGCCAGTTGGGATCACCGGTGTGCTCAACGTTAACTTGGCCGCCCAACAAGATTGATGGCCCGTGCCCTGAGTTGCTAGCGGACGGTGACGCGTCTTGGTTGTTGTAGGCGCATCCGCTCCCTTCGTCTCGGTCGGCGTCATTAACCATGTCTTGAAATGGTTGCATGCCTTAGGACACCAACTTGTAGCGGTCCCGCGGCATAGATGGAGGCACCAGTTGCGTCTTGGTACCCCCTTTGACCTCAAAGAGGCTGGGCCTTATTTCCGGCATCTTTCTATGGCACATTAGCTCCTCTTGCATCCTCTGCGCTGGATCCTTCATGTGTAGCTAAAGTTGGCTCATGAATATTCTGTCACCTTTGGAACTTTGTTCCCACGGGCATTGGTTCGGCTTGGAGAGTTTTCGACCCCTGCCCAACACTCCGGCATTTCCCGCTTTTCGCCCACTCTGTAGCTCCTTGGTGCAGATGGACATCTCCCCCGAATTGCGGAACTCCCGTTGAACTTTTTGGAATCGTCACCACTTTAGGGTTTTGCCGTCCCGATTTGCTTCATTGCGGGGAGCCGGCAGCTGATGGAATTTTCTACCCGTTGGGGGGTGATCTGGCCACTCATCTTTACCACCTAGCCATCTAGTGATGCCGTTGGTACATCCACGTGCCATTTGGCCGGACCCGTCCAAGATGAGACACGCACTTGCGAAGGGTCCAATGCCATCACAATCCGTGCCACAAACCCGTTATTGTAGGATGCCAACAAAAGCGTGAACACTACTCTTCTCGTGCAGGCCCCTAGCTCCCCTACATACTTTGGCGGGCTCACTGCCGCGGGCTCTTGTGCTAGGACGGCTTGTATGGGGGCTCCTTGAGAGGTCTCTCATGCAACGCTAGGTTGGACTGCCGATGGGCCATAACCATGCTGACGGGGTGGGCTATAAGTTGAGGGAGCGCTGCCAGGGTGGGGATGTCATGCCGCGGGGTATACGTTTGATGACGTGTTACCATGGCGTGTTTGCAAACCTCGTCAACAATAATCGCCGTCGCCTGTGCCGCCCAGTAGAACACTGTAAGTGCGTTGGTGGTTAATCTCCATGTGGATTCCTCGAGACGTTCAGTGAGCCGCATGAGGACAGTGGCTTCTGTGGCTACATTCACTACAAAGATGCTGCCTGAGTCGCTGTGTGAGAGTGCCGGGTGACATTGAACTTGTTTAACGCGGAACCACTCTTCTATTTGTTTTTCCCATGTATGTGGCCCGTACTTGTCTTTGTCGTGGACTGGGCCATTGATGTCGTTGAGGCGGATCGAATTCATCATCTGTACCTGGTCAAGAGAAAAAAACACTGCCGCTATTGCAAGCCTGTTTCTTTGGCACATGGGACTACCCTCAATGGGCTCTTGTTTCAGTACCCGCACGTTGCTTTTGGGCAAGTTTTTTTTTAGGACCACACGGTGTATTCAGTCTATCGGTTTCGAGTACATGAGGGGGGCGACCACCATGTTGAAGGGTGTTTGGATGACCCAGGGTTAATTTGCTCAAGTGTCCCCCCAATCGGGGGCCTGCTACAAGGCGTTACAGATTGTGAGGATTGTGCACACTCCGATGTTGATGGCGTCCTTTCAAGGCTATCATACCGACGCACTAGAGGCCGCCGCAAGGCTGTCCCCAATGCTATTATATGACGGAGTTGGCTCCGAGATATTGTTCCCTTTGAAGGGTACCGAACTGCTTTGAAATCCCCCCTTGGTTCTCGCCGAAAAGATGTGCAAGCTGGCCTAGTTGTGCGAGTGATACATGTCCTCTCCTCCTCCTGCCACGAACGCCGTGGCTTGGTATTTACATACCCATTATCAGGCCAATTGGCTTTCGGGGTATATGAAAGCCCACGAGGCTATGGCCTACGCCAAGTCGGATAGCAGCTGGATGGCCTCATCAGATATCCACTTTTCTCCGACTGCCCATTTGAGGGGATCCAAGTTGGTGTCCACACCACTGCGTCATAATCCCGGCCGGTCATGGGGAAGAGGTCCACAAGCGCGTGCCTCGCGTCGTCTTCGCAATCCATGCTTCCTAGGCGTGCAAGGCATCTTCGCTCCAGCAACACTCCGGCAAGTCCATGCACGATAGAGCTGCATGGTCCTGCAACCGAACCATCAAATTCTCCTCGTGAGCTTGTCCCACGTATGTGCCGTCCTCTTTCCTTTTCACGTCTCTTGATACGGAAGCCGCAACCTTCCATGTGTGCGACAAGGAGAACAAATGAGCCTCGGGCTGACCATAGTTTGCAGGAGGCCCAATTGGGGTCGCTTAAGGGATGGGCCTCCTACAAGTGTTGCCTGCGCTATCACCCACTGCTCGGCCTATGCTTTTTTTGATGTCCTGTCACCGGCCACGAGGGCTGCCAGTTTTTCTTTGCGTGGCCACTGACCATACCCAGACTCTCGCGGTCTTGCGTACCACATGTGAGCCATAACGAGATAGCAGAAAGGACCTCACGAAACACCGTTTCGTGCACCGTGGCGAAGGATGTAAGCCAGATGGACCGCCACTCCATAACTGCCACTCCCTAGTGGTGGTAGCCACGTGCTACCCAACCGCAACTTAGGATGGAGGCTCCTGTTTTCTGCGTGTCTTCAAGTGTAGTCTTCAGCATGAGTTGCGGCTTATCTACTGAGCGTAATTTTATGGTGCCACCTTGCTCCAGAGCGCCGAAGATTCCCAGTAGTTCACGTGTGTCTTGGTCATCCAAGTCTTGGTAATTGTGTTGCAATCGGAATGTTTATCCTCTTTTGCATGTTGCTTTGATCTACAACTTTGCACGGCTGTTGCCGCAGTGCTACCTTAGACCCTTGCGATGGGGATGCCAGCCTGTTTGCCTCCTCCCAATGGTATGTTATGTAGACGGCATTGACTTTTGATCTCACTCTTGTTGGCTATTGGTAGCCGGTTTGAACCGCACCTCCTTCTGGATAATCTTTCTCGTTCGCCGCGTCCACTAGAGACGAGCGCTACTTGCCTTGTAGGACGACGAGTATTGCGAAGTTCCCTAGATGGCATTGGCACAAGGGAAGGGGACCCCTGCAGACATTTCCCTCAAGTTACTCAGACAACAACATGCTTCTTTCCCTTTGGTGCCACCGGGTATCCAGCCTCTTTGGCCAAACCCTGCACTAGAGACTCCACTATGTTGGGCATGTCTTCTTGAGCATTTGGTAGATGGGCCCCAACCCAACGTTCATCGTCACGTCGCATCGTGCAGCCCAACTCTCCTTCATGGAAAGTCACACGCGAACCAAAGAATCTGCCCTTGGTACACGCTAGAAGACCCAATCTTGTTCTAGCCTAGACGCCGCTAGAGTGGCTAGAACGAAAAAAAATAGTGGTAGGGCATAGGGGGTTGGGGGTATGAAGGGTGCAAATTGGACCCCTATTAGGGGGTCCATACCTTGTTTTTCAGAAAAACATATTTTTGATCTAAAATTCAACAAGCACAAAAAAATGTTCTAGGAACGTTCTAGCGGCGCTCTAGCGGCGCCCCGCTAGAACGTCACTAGAACGCTTCGCTAGAACAAGGCTAGAACAAAAACATGCACACACATTTGGCAAGTAAAAGACACCAATGTGGGAAGGGGGGGAGTTCCATGACACATAGACACATAGTAACCATCACATTTGGTACATTTCTAGTCGTAGGTGCGCACACACACACACACACACACACACATGCACACACACATTTTGACATATGCACGAGCAATGTGGGGCCGCCTTCCCTTCAAGCGTTGGTTGGGGGGGGGGCGTCTTTGTTTTCGTCACACATTTTTCAGGGGGGGCTTGAGAACACCCTTGGGGGGGGGGGTTGAACTCAGGGGTGTGGGAGGGTGTTCTTTTCTTTGTTTCACAGGTAGTTTTTTATTGGACTTTTTGGATACTCAACTGACGAAGTGCAATTTCAAGTTGCACGTATGCCATGCAATGCTGTGCAGTGTTGTGGTGTGCTGTGGTCTCGTAAGGTGTAAAGTGGTGTCATGTAGTGTGGTGTGCTATGGTGTGCCGCGGTGTGCTGTAGTGTGTGATCTACTGTGGTGTGCTGTACTGTCCGGGGGGGGGGGGGTGTTGTGGTCACATGACGTGCCCTGTGGTGTGTTGTGTTGTCATGTGGTGCGGTCGGGTGTCATGTGGTGTGGTCTGGTGTTATATGGTGTGGTGTGGTGTGGTGGGGTATCGTGCAATAGGCTTGCCTGTCTGGTTGGTTGAATGGTGTGTTGGTTGCTTGGCGGGTTGGGTTGTTTGGCAGCTTGGGTTATTTGTTGGGTGTTTGGCCGGTTGGGCCACGCTGTGTGGTGTTTGCACCCTGTGGTGTTTGGTGCCGTATGCCGCTCTATGCTCTGTGATGTCATGTCTGTAGGTACCCATGCAATTACCGCCATTCCATGGGAGGGGGTGGGGCTGATAAGCAGTTACTTTTTTTGTCGTGCCGGCGTTCTAGGGAATCCAGCGGCGTTCTAGCGGCGCTCTAGCGGCCGCTAGAGCGCCGGTAGAACAGTTCCGGCGAACGCGGCTAGAACAAAAATAGTAACTGCTTATCAGCCCCCCCCCCTCCCTTGGAATGGCAGTAATTACATGAGTACCACAAACATGACATCACAGCGCATACAACAACATACAACGCCACACACCACAGGGTGCACACACCCCACAACATGCCCCAACCGGCCAAACACCCAACAAATAACCCAAACTGCCAAACAACCCAACCTGCCAAGCAACCAACACACCATTCAACCAGCTAGACAGGCAACCGTATCGCACGATACCCCACCACACCACCCTAAACCACATGACATTGTGTTGTAGTTTGTTGTGGTGTGTGATATGCTTTGGTTTGTAGCTATGTTGAGTTGTTTGGCAGCTTGGGTGATTTGATGGGTGTTTAGCTGGTTGGGGCATGCTGTGGGGTGTCTGCACCTTGTGGTGTGTGCCGTGGTATGCTGTTGTATGCCCTGTGATGTCATGTCTGTGGGTACACATGTATTCGCCGCCATTCCAAGGGGGGGTAGGTAAGCAGATACTATTTTTGTTCTAGGGGCGTTCGCGGGAACTGTTGTAGTGGCGTTCTAGCGGCGTTCTAGTGGGCCGCTAGAACGCCGCCGGAACATTTCCCTAGAACACCGCTAGAACAAAAATATTAAATGCTTACCAGCCCCCACCCCTCCCTTGGAATGGAAGCAAATACATGTGTACCCACAAACATGACATCACAGAGCATACAACATCATACCACAGCACACACCACAGGGTGCAGACACCACACATCATGCCCCAACCGGCTACACACCCTACAAATAACCCAAGCTGCCAAACAACCCAACGTGCCAGTCAACCAACACACCATTCAACCAACCACACCAACCACACCACATGAAAGCACAACAAACCACAGCGCACGTCATTTGACCACAACACACTGCCCCCCCACACAGTACAACACACCAGAGCCAATCAAACACTACAGCAGACCGCAGCGCAGCACAGCACACCACAACACACCACACCACATGACACGAGGCCACAGCACATGACACCAGACCACACCAAATGACACCGCAACACAACGCAGCGCACCTCATGTGACCACAACACACCACACCACGCCACTACGCAGCACATCACACCATAGCAGATCACACACCACAAAAGACTACGACACAGTACATCACACCACTTTACACCTAACGAGACCACAACACACCACGACACTGCACAACATAGCATGGCATACCTGCAACTTGAAATGGCACTTCGTCAGTCCAATATCTAAAAATTCAATAAACAACTACCTGTGAAACAAAGAAAAGAACACCCTCCCAGACACCTGAGTTAACCCCCCCCCCCCCAAGGTAGTTCTCAAGCCCCCCTTGAAAAATGTGCAACAAAAGCAAAGACGCCCCCCCCAGAACCAACCAACCAACGCTTGAAGGGAGGGTAGCCCCAGAGTGCCCGTGCCTACGTCAAAATGTGTCTGTGTATGTGTGTGTGTGTGTGATAATTTGTTTTTTTGTGCTCTACCTAGGCTATTATATCGTTCTAGTATTGATCTTTTCTAGGCTAGAACATCTAGGCTAGAGTGTTCTAGCCTAGAAGAAGATTGGGTCTTCTAGTGTGTACCAAGGGTGGAGGTTGGTAAGAGCCGCGCTTCCTTTCCTTGCGGCAGCAATTGGTGCTTCTTCATGGCCTAGCCGTATACAGGTCGGAAATGACTTAGCACCAATATAGACAGCCTCGAAACACAAAATGGGGTGACGCCAAGAGTGACAGCACACGGCGGGACTGGTGCACATGGTGGTCGCGGGCAAGCGAAGGCCTGTAGGGCCTGTGCGGTTGTGTCTTGCCAGATTAATGCTTCACTGTGACCCCGCGCGTTTTCCCGCAATGTTGTTGAGCGCCTTTGCTAGCCATCCTCCGGACTGTGTTTTCCCCGTTTTGATCCTTTCTTGCTTTCTTTGAACCATTGGATGGTCTGGATAGTGGTGCCGTAGGTGCACGTGTCAACCATCATTGTATCCAGTTCTCTTGGGCACTTTTGGGCATCAACAGCGTCATTTTCAGGGTCGTCCATCGCTTAGAGGTTTTCCTTTCATACCCCTGTACCATTATCCAATGTATCATTTGTTATCCTACCCGAGGACCAATGCTTCATCAAATTCTCTCGGCAGTTGGAACGGCCATGTTAAATATGTTGGTACGGCGATCGTGGTTTGCACTCCACCGTGCTCTGTGCTCTCTTCGTTTTGTGGTTCCTTGTTTGCTGTATGCCCAAAGCCGTCACCCGTTGTGCATGTTTCACTTTTGGAATCTCCTCGTGCTTGTGCCTATTGGCACCGGGCATACTGCCCGTTGGCACGCATCTTGTGTCATCCGAGCTTGCTTCGTGACGTGTATGTTAATCGGCATGAGTCAGCGGCCCATTGATATTGGCTTTCTTGTATTGTTGATGGTGTTGCATTGGTTAAACACATTGTCGGCGGCTTTTGTTGCCACCCGTATCCACCTGGATTCATCTTCATTGCTTGAAGCCAACCAAGAGCTTGTCGAATTGCGGACGCTCACCAGTTGCCATGACCCCCATGCCCCCACGAGCTGCGTGCACCATAGGGGTGGTTGTGTCCACTGAGGTTGCGCCATCGTTGCCCTAATGTTCTCCTGGTTGAAATGCCCTACCATTGCGGCTGCATTTGCGCATGACCTTGTTGGTAAGGTTGAAACTGCTGTTGCTAAGAGAGGGAACGCTAGGTGGGTGCCGTCACCACAGGCCCCTATGGTTCAGTGGCGGGGGATGCAGGTTGAGCGTGCGGCACCGGCCTCCGCGCCAAGTGCATCATCGGTTGCTAGTGGTGATACATTTGGATCTAGTGTGTACTTCCGTGCGCAAACAATTGCAGCATCATTGGGATTTCTTGAGCGTTCTCCGCCTCCGGCTACTTGACACGACGTAATTGCGCACCAAGGCGAAATGCCCCAGAGATAGTGTCCACATCTTCGCTTGGTAATGTCCCCATAGAGTGCGACGTCCATCCTACCTTGTTGATCGTTGCATCTCGAAAACGATCTCGTCGTTCTTTTGTAGAGCTCCATTGAACTTTTTGTGAACCGTGTGGCTCCACCCCATGTCCAAGTTGGGCACATAGCTTTGAATATCCTCCACAATTCCTTCACTTTGCTTCTTGCCACGCGCACTTGCTGGTCCACTGTGTCTCCTCCACGAGCGCCTTTATCCCCACCCTCATTTCGTTGGTGAATGCGGCAGGGAGGGAGGCACCGAGCTGCCGAGCGGCATTGGGTATATGGGTTTTTGGGTTGGGATGCGCAAAGCAGTGAAAACCACTAAACAGCCATTTCTTTCCTATTCATGTTCTTTGCTGGTTATGGTACATGCCCTCTTTCATTTCTGTGTTGTCCCTCGACACTTGTGGTTCGCCGATGGGAGCGGGCGAGGGACAGTGAGGAATTGCATGACACCGGATTGTGTGTCGGGTTATGGAGCATTGAACATCAGTGAACAGAAATACAAATCCCTGCCCATTTTTGTATGACTACCTGTTTGTGTGGTCTTTGCTCTTTTTCTGTTTGGGGTTTTTTTGGTTACCTTTCTAAGATGCGCACACTGTTTCGTTTGTTGCTCTCGTGGGTGTCAGTCTTGTGATGCAACCCCCAGTCCGGTCCGTCACGGTAATGCGCACGAAATCAAGTGTCCCGTACCTTTCTTAATATTGGGCTCTGTTGATCGTGACATTCTACCTCTGGCCTGTCAACAAACGTAGTCCATGGAGTCATAGCCAGTTGTGTCCCCCTTTGTCACTAGTTGCTAACCAACGGCTGGGGTGGCTTCGTCACGCAGGGCTGCGTCCTTCGCATGTTCTGAAAAGAATCCTCGTTTATAACCGTTTGTGGGATGGCAATCTTTGCCATACTCAACCCTGTGATTCTCGTCATCCTGCCTTACATGTTGTCGTGGCGAGGCGGGGATCGGTCGTTTCGCACGAATCGCTCTCGGTGTTCGCGTCGCTTGTGCATACCTTGGCCTTCGTGGTTCAACGGAGCAACGCGGTTCTCACGTGCCTTGCTTGCCTTGTGCCCATCAATTGGAAGGGACACGCACATTGGCGGGCGGCCCTCATGAACTGCTTGTGCATCTGCATCTCCTCATGTCCTTTGCCTATATGTGCTTCGTTCATCAACCTTCCCATCACACTGGCAGTCCTTGCCGCATGTTTTAGTGCGCGAGTCGTGGTCATGGTTCCTTGATGTTTGGCGGGCTGGAGTTTGGTGCCTCGCTGACCCCATCGCGGCAATGCCAACCATTCTAGTAGCCCGTACGCTCCGTAAGCTTGGGGCATAGTCCTCTCCACGTTGCACCTTACATTCCATGAACGTTTTCCATGAGGTCGCCCTTCTGAGTGTACGTGTTGACGCCTATCATTCTCTCGCCGCGCCAAGTCGGTAGTGTCATCCTAGGTCATTAGCTGTTGTTCTCGGCACCCTTCCGGATGTCCTTTCGGGACGTGTTCCCTCTGGACGTCTAAGTCTCATTGTTTGCATTCCCTATGAATGCCTTGGCCTTCGTGTCCTCTTCGAACAGCACAACGTTGACTTGCCTTGCGTGTCTTGTGCTCGTCGGTTGGTAGAGGCATGCATGTTGGCTTTGGTATCTCTCTTGCAGTTGCTAGATTGATGCGCGTCGCCAATACCGTGGCTCTCGCAAATACCTCTACCGGCGGCAACTGTAGCATGTTGCCTAGGGCGCGTCCTTGGGTAGGCTTGGGTTGCCACCATCCAAGGTTCCGTTGTACCCAACGTGGCGGTTGGTCGCCACGGGTACTCCCCCTGGCGGCTGGTCGCCAGTGGGAGTCCATCGCTGGACCCTACAAAAATTTAAAAACATGAGGCACTCAGAAAGTGGACTACAACGTGGGCCACATGCTTGCATAACCCCAACTCCCTCGGGAGGTCTCCAACGCTTCAAAGCGGGGGACAAATTTCGAGGTGGCCCACACGCGACCGGTGTGGTTACATAACCCCCGCCGCCGCGGGAGTCCGCAACGTTTGAATGCCGGGGACTAAATCACGGGTGCTCCACAAGTGGAGCGGCTGCCTACACAAACTCTACCGCTGGGGGGAGTCCACTACGCTTCATACCGCGGGGGGGAAAACAAAGTCTGGCCCCTGTTTTAGCAAGGGGGCTATGTAAATCTTGCCGCCTTCGGGGTCTCCAACGCTTTAGGGCGGGGTGTCAAAGTCAGAAGTTGCCGACAACTGAGCCCACTGGTTGCATTACCCCTACCACGTGGTTGGTCCTTGAGGTCAGGCGACAAAATCAAAGTCGCCAACAAGTGGGCCTGGTGGTTGCATAACCCGTGCCGCTTGGGGGTTTCCAATGCTTCACACTAGGGGACAAAATCAGAGGTGCCCGACAAGTGGGCCGGGTGGCTACATAGCCCTCATCGCTTGAGGGGGTCGCAAACCCTTCAAAGCAGGGCACAAAATCAGAGGTGGCCCACAGGAGGGCTAGTGGGCTTCATACCCCTTGCTGTCTTGGGGGTCCAACTCCTCAGAGCGGGGTACAAACTCGGAGATGGCCCACAAGTCGGCCGGTCTGGCTGCATAAACCAGCCCGCCTCCGGGGTCCTCACCATTACGAGCGGGTTACAAGATTAGAGTGTGCCGGTTGCCTACATAACCCCTGCCGCTTTTGGGGGGGGGGGTGGGGCAACGCTTTGGAATAGGGGACAAAATCCGAAATGTGCCACGTTGGGCCGAGTAGCTACATAACAGCTACTACATGGGCAGTCCCCAACGCTTCTGCGTAAGGGACGAAACCTAGGGTGGCCCACAAGTGGGCCCGGTGGCTACATAACCCCTACCAGCGGAGGGGTCCCCAACCCTTCATCTCACACGACAAAAGCAAAGGTGGCCCAAAAAAAGGCCCCGTGGCTACATAACCCTTCTCGTCTGGGGGGTCCCCAAAGCTGCAGAGCGAGGGACAAAATTACAAGTGGCCCGCCACTGGGCCAGGTGGGTACGTAACCTTTGCCGGAAGGAAGGTCCCAAACGCTTCATAGCAGAGGGCATAATCAAAGGTGGCCCCCGAGTGGGCTACGTCGGTACATAACCCCTACCGCCCAGGGCACCCCAACACTTCAACATAGCAAACAAAATCAGAAGAGGCCCACAATGTACCTGCGGCTCACTTGGAAACGTGAAGTTGGGGCTCAATTGGTGCTTAAACGGCTCATTTGGGGCTAAGTGGTGTTTTTCAAGGGGTTTCATGTGAAAACTTGTGGCTTTCGGGGGTGGGTTGGGGTTTTAGAATGTCCCCCGAGGGATCCCAATCCCTAGACCAGGAGGATTTGACCGTGTTTGCTTTTTGTTTTCGACGGCTAAGTTGACCGAGCACCCCGACTGTGCCGTCACTGAGCCGTCACTGAGACGGCTCACTTAGCCCTCACTTAGCTCTCACTTAGGTCTCACTTAGCTCTCACTGAGCGCGCCAAATGGCTCACTGAGCGCGCACCGAGAGCTAATTAGGGGCTCACTTAGGGCTCACTCAGGAGTTTCTCCCTCTTTCCGCCCTCGGTTCCCACCCTTGCCGGCCCACACTTCACCCTTTTCACACCAACATCGGTCCGCATTTGTCACCATGTCTTTTCTCCAAGAACTTGAGTGTGCATGCACACATACATACTTGCATACATGTACCCACCACGACAAACACACAAACATCCAAACATACACACCTTGTGAGGGACACAAATATCCAAACACATGTACACACATACACCCATACACACGTCCACACTCACAGATGCACATGCACAAATTGACAACCAGATTCATTCTTGGGTGCAATTATCTTGCGTGTACATGAACACATGGCCATATTGAGGCATGCGCAGTGAAGGGCTAGGGAGAGATGGTTACGGGGTTGGGGTTCGCGGATATGAACCTAGCCATTTGCGGTTGGTTTCTTTGTTGCCTCATGACAATGGCACCCCCCCCCACCCCACACACACACACACCATGAAATACAAGTAGGGCACAAAGGACATTGCTCGCTTTTGTGAGGTTCATCATACGACCATCTTGACCTACACCATGACACATTGATCCCCCTCCCTGCTTATCCCCTCCCCTCCCCTTTTGCTACGCTGCGTTCCCCCGCTTCCCTCGTGCGTAGCCCTTCTCTTCTCTTGCCTATCCCGTCCTCTTGTCCTGCCTTTCCTTTTTTTTGGCCGTGGCATCACATGCATGATGGTGGCGGCAAGGACGATGACCTCTGCAGGTATGTTGTGCTATTGTGTGTGTGGCTGTGTGTGTGCGTGCTTGCGTGCGTGTGTAGTTGTGCCCATGCGCACGTGCGCAAGTGTAGATGGTTTAGTCGTTCTTGGTTTCTGTCATTTAGTGTGTTTGTATGTCTGCTTGTGTGTTGGGGGGGGGGGGGGGTTGCTTGGATCGATGCGTGGGTGAAGGTGTCTTGGTGCGTGAGTGTTTGTGAGTGTGTGACTGCATGCTTTGGTGAATGTGTGTGCGCGCAGGTGTGTGTCTGTGGGTTGGTTTGTGTTGCAGCTGTTGTTTTGGATGCCGTTGTTGGTTTTGGTGTTGTGTGGCATAGGCTTCGATTGTGTGCACATAACATTGTGTTTGTGGCCGCAGACGCACGTATGGTTGTCGTTGTGGTTGTGGCTGTGGTTCTCGGCTTACGTGCGGTTGTTGCCATGGCCGTTGTGGTACCTCTCGTTGTGGGTGTGGTTATGGTAGTGGCTGTGGTTGTGGCTTAGGGTGTGGGTGTCGGTGTGGGTGTGGGTGTGGGTGTGGGTGTGGGTGTGGGTGTGGGTGTGGGTGTTGGTGTGGGTGTGGGTGTGGGTGTGGGTGTGGTTCTGCAAGCTGTGTTGTGTGTGGATTTGGTTGTGGTTGTGTCAGTGTGTGTGGCCCTGGCTGTGTCGAATGCTGCGGTTGCAGCTTTCACTGTGGCTGCAGTTGTTCTTTGGGTTGTGGCTGTAGCTGTGGGAGGGGGGGGGCGGGTTAAAGGACTGCAAAGAGGGGGGCTCAAATGACCATCCACCCGCTCCAATAAAAAACCAACCAAGCTTACAGTGACAGTGTACAGTGACAGTGTGCAATGACAGTATACGGTAAGAGCATACAGTGAGCGTAGGGTGACAGTGCACAGTGCTAGTTTAGAGTCTTGGCTGTTGTGGCGGATGCACTGTGTGTGGGGATACATTCTATGAGACATTGGGGAGTACAGTGTAAAGTGTACATTGTAGGGTGTACATTGTACATTGTACAGTGTATAGTGTACAGTGTACAACGTACAGTGTGCAGTGTGCAGTGTACAGTGTACATTGTACAGTGTACAGTGAAAATGTACAGTGACAGTGTATAGTGACAGTGTGCAGTGGCACTGTGCAGTGTGCAGCGACAGCGTACAGTGCCAGATTACAGTTTAGAGTGACAGTAGACAGTGACAACATTGACAGTGTGCAAGGACAGTGTACAATGTACACTGTACAGTGTACAGTGACAATGTACAGTGGCAGTGTATAGTGACAGTGTGCAGTGGCAGTGTGCAGTGTGCAGTGACAGCGTACAGTGCCAGATTACAGTGTACGATGACAGTAGACAGTGATAGCATGGACAGTGTGCATGGACAACGTACAGTGTACATTGTACAGTGACAGTGTACAGTGATAGTGTACAGTGACAGTGAACCATGAGTGAGCCCTCACTGAGCGCTCAACGCGCCATTTGGCGCGCTCAGTGAGCGCTCAGCGAGCGCGCGAAACGGCGTCGTAAGCGCTCAGTGAGAGCGCCAAACGGCTCAGTGAGCACTCACTGAGCGCCCGAACACTTCCACTGTACGGTGTGCAGTGTGCATGACACAGTCTGTAGTGTGCAGTGTACACTGCGCAATGCACATTGTATACTGCACACTGTGTATTGCACACTGCACACTGTGTATTGCACACTGCACATTGTGTATTGCACACCGCACACTGTAATGCACACTGCACACTGTGTATTGCACACTGCACACTGCACACTGTGCATTACAAATTGCACACTGCACGTTGTAATGCACACTGCACGCTGTGTATTGCACACTACACACCGCACCCTGTGTAATGCACACTGTGGATTGCACACTGCACATGGTGCACTGTGCAATACCCAATGTGCAATACACAGGGTGCACCGTGTAGTGTGCATGCCACAGTGTGCAGTGTGCATTACACAGTGTGCAGTGTGGATTACATCACACACGGCATACTACACCCTGTGTAGTGGACACTACACGCAGTGTGGAGTGTGCAGTTTGCAATACACAGTGTGCAGTGTGCAGTGTGCAATACACAGTGTGCGGAGTGTACTACACAGTGTGCAGTGTGCAATTTGTAACACACAGTGTGCAGTGTGCAGTGTGCAATACACAGTATGCAGTCTGCAGTGTGCAGTGTGCAATACACGGTGTGCAGTGTGCATCACGGTGTGCAGTGTGCAATTTGTAACACACCGTGTGCAGAGTGCAGTGTGCAATGCACAGTGTGCAGTGTGCATTACAGCGTGCCGTGTGCAATTTGTAATGCACAGTGTGCAATGTGCAATACACAGTGTGCAGTGTGCATTACACAGTGTGCAGTGCGCAGTGTACGCTGCACACTGCGCGCTGTGTATTGCACACTGCGCACTGCACACTGTGCATTACCAGTTCCACATTGCCCAGTGTAATGCACACTGCACATGGTGTATTGCACACTACACACCGCACCCTGTGTAATGCACACTGGGTATTGCAGGATGCACACGGTGCGCTATGCAATACCCAATGTGCAATACACAGGGTGCAGCGTGTAGTACGCATGACACAGTGTGCAGTGTGCATTACACAGTGTGCAGTGTTGATTACATCACGCACGGCATACTACACCCTGTGCAGTGGACACTACACACAGTGTGCGGTGTGCAGTGTGCAATAGACAGTGTGCAGAGTGTATTACACAGTGTGCAGTGTGCATTACAGCGTGCAGTGTGCAATTTGTCACACACAGTGTGCGGTGTGCAGTGTGCAATACACAGTATGCAGTATGCACTGTGCAATACACAGTGTGCAGTGTGCAGTGTGCAGTGTGCAATACAAAGTGTGCAGTGTGCATCACGGTGTGCACATTGCAATTTGTAACACACCGTGTGCGATGTGCAGTGTGCTATACACACTGTGCAATGTGCATTATAGCGTGCAATGTGCAATTTGTAATGCACAGTGTGCGGTGTGCAATACACAGTGTGCAGTGTGCATTACAGTGTACAGTGTGAATTAGAATGGGCAGTGTGCAATTCGTAACATACAGTGTGCAGTGTGCAGTGTGCAATACACAGTATGCAGCTCCAATGTGCAATACACAGTGTGCAGTGTGCAATGTGCATTACAGTGTGCAGTGTGCATTACAACCCGCAGTGTGCAATTTGTAATGCACGGTGTGCAGTGTGCAGTGTGCAATTGACAGTGTGCAGTGTGCATTATAGTGTGCAGTGTGCATTACACAGTGTGCAGTGTGCATTACACAGTGTGCAGTACATTGTAATGCACACTGCACACTGTGAATTGCACATTGCACACTGCACGCCGTGCATTACAAATTGCACACTGCGGGTTGTAATGCACACTGCACGCTGTAATGCACATTGCACACTGCACACTGTGTGTAGTGTCCACTACAGAGGGTGTAGTATGCCGTGCGTGATGTAATCCACACTGCACACTGTGTAATGCACACTGCACACTGTGCCATGTGTACTACACGCTACACCCTGTGTATTGCACATTGGGTATTGCATAGTGCACCGTGTGCATCGTGCAGTACCCAGTGTGCATTACACAGGATGCGGTGTGTAGTGTGCAATACCAGCTATGTGTATAGCGACCTGGTCGGCTATCAGACATCAGACATCAGACTTTTATGGACCATCACGCCCCCCCCCCCCCACCCCAACACCCTTTCTAACCCCCCCCCCCCCTGTGTCAGACCCCCCCCCCCGTGTCCCCCCCCAATATCACACTTGTCCCATTGTCACCACACCCTTGAGGTGTAGAAGTGGGTTGTGGTCTCGACCTTAGCGTCTGAAACCCAACCAGTGCTTGCAACCCCTTCAATGATGGTACGTGCCCCCCCCCCCCCCCCCAACCCCACCCCACCCCACCCCACCTCATCTCTCTGACTGCAACCGATCGGGGGGCTCATATGTGATTGAAGACAAGTGGGAACAGAATCCTGATGTGTCGCCCAGGCAACCTCACCTGAGCTAATCGGGTCAGTTTTGCTGGTGGGGTGGGTGGGTCGGGGTTCATTGGGTTGGGCCGGAACTGTGGAGAGGCGGGGTAGTGGGTGTCGAGCACGGCACAACACAGCACGGCACAGCACGGCACATCACAGCGCATCACATCACAGCACACCACAACACAACATACAGCATAGCACAACACAACACAGCACAACACAGCACAACACAGCCCCTACGGCCGCCCAAGAGAGCCTCCCTCCCTCCCTCCCTCCCTCCCTCCCTCCCTCCTATTTCACGGAAGGGGTTCCGTCAAATATTTGGTGGGTGTACAGCCCCCAAATATTTGACGGATGGCGTTCCGTCAAATATTTGGTGGGTGTACAGCCCCCAAATATTTGACGGAAGGGGTTCCGTCAAATATTTGGGGGGTGTACAGCCCCCAAACATTTCACGGAAGGGGTTCTGTCAAATATTTGGGGGGTGTACAGCCCCCAAATATTTGACGGAAGGGGTTCCGTCAAATATGTGGTGGGTGTACAGCCCCCAAATATTTGACGGATGGCGTTCCGTCAAATATTTGGGGGGTGTACAGCCCCCAACTATTTGACGGATGGCGTTCCGTCAAATATTTGGTGGGTCTACAGCCCCCAAATATTTGACGGAAGGGGTTCCGTCAAATATTTGGGGGGTCTACAGCCCCCAACTATTTGACGGATGGCGTTCCGTCAAATATTTGGCGGGTGTACAGCCCCCAAATATTTGACGGAAGGGGTTCCGTCAAATATTTGGGGGGTGTACAGCCCCCAAACATTTCACGGAAGGGGTTCCGTCAAATATTTGGTGGGTGTACAGCCCCCAAATATTTGACGGAAGGGGTTCCGTCAAATATTTGGTGGGTGTACAGCCCCCAAATATTTGACGGATGGCGTTCCGTCAAATATTTTGTGGGTGTACAGCCCCCAAATATTTGACGGAAGGGGTTCCGTCAAATATTTGGGGGGTGTACAGCCCCCAAATATTTGACGGAAGGGGTTCCGTCAAATATTTGGGGGGTGTACAGCCCCCAAATATTTGACGGATGGCGTTCCGTCAAATATTTGGTGGGTGTACAGCCCCCAAATATTTGACGGAAGGGGTTCCGTCAAATATTTGGTGGGTGTACAGCCCCCAAATATTTGACGGAAGGGGTTCCGTCAAATATTTGGGGGGTGTACAGCCCCCAAATATTTGACGGAAGGGGTTCCGTCAAATATTTGGGGGGGGTACAACCCCCAAATATTTGACGGATGGCGTTCCTTCAAATATTTGGGGGGTGTACAGCCCCCAAATATTTGACGGAAGGGGTTCCGTCAAATATTTGGGGGGTGTACAGCCCCCAAATATTTGACGGATGGCGTTCCGTCAAATATTTGGGGGGTGTACAGCCCCCAAATATTTGACGGAAGGGGTTCCGTCAAATATTTGGGGGGTGTACAGCCCCCAAATATTTGACGGAAGGGGTTCCGTCAAATATTTGGGGGGTGTACAGCCCCCAAATATTTCACGGAAGGGGTTCCGTCAAATCTTTGGTGGGTGTACAGCCCCCAAATATTTGACGGAAGGTTTCCGTCAAATATTTGGGGGGTGTACAGCCCCCAAATGTTTGACGGAAGGGTTCCGTCAAATATTTGGGGGGGGTACAACCCTCAAATCTTTGACGGATGGCGTTCCGTCAAATATTTGGGGCGTTTACAGCCCCCAAATATTTGACGGAAGGGGTTCCGTCAAATATTTGGTGGGTGTACAGCACCCAAATATTTGACGGAAGGGGTTCTGTCAAATATTTGGTGGGTGTACAGCCCCCAAATATTTGACGGAAGGGGTTCCGTCAAATATTTGGGGGTTGTACAGCCCCCAAATATTTCGCGGAAGGGGTTCCGTCAAATATTTGGGGGGTGTACAGCCCCCAAACATTTGACGGCTGGCGTTCCGTCAGATATTTGGTGGGTGTACAGCCCCCAAATATTTGACGGAAGGGGTTCCGTCAAATATTTGGGGGTTGTACAGCCCCCAAATATTTGACGGATGGGGTTCCGTCAAATGTTTGGGGGGTGTACAGCCCCCAAATATTTGACGGAAGGGGTTCCGTCAAATATTTGGGGGGTGTGCAGCCCCCAAATATTTCACGGAAGGGGTTCCGTCAAATATTTGGGGGTGTACAGCCCCCAAATATTTGACGGAAGGGGTTCCGTCAAATATTTGGGGGTTGTACAGCCCCCAAATATTTGACGGATGGGGTTCCGTCAAATATTTGGTGGGTCTAAAGCCCCCAAATATTTGACGGATGGGGTTCCGTCAAATATTTGGGGGGTGTATAGCCCCCAAATATTTGATGGAAGGGGTTCCGTCAAATATTTGGTGGGTGTACAGCCCCCAAATATTTGACGGATGGCGTTCCGTCAAATATTTGGGGGGTGTACAGCCCCCAAATATTTGACGGAAGGGGTTCCGTCAAATATTTGGGGGGTGTACAGCCCCCAAATATTTGACGGATGGCGTTCCTTCAAATATTTGGGGGTTGTACAGCCCCCAAATATCTCACGGAAGGGGTTCCGTCAAATGTTTGGGGGGTGTACAGCCCCCAAATATTTGACGGAAGGGATTCCGTCAAATATTTGGGGTGTGTACCGCCCCCAAATATTTGACGGAAGGGTTCCGTCAAATATTTGGGGGGTGTACAGCCCCCAAATATTTGACGGATGGCGTTCCGTCAAATATTTTGTGGGTGTACAGCCCCCAAATATTTGACGGAAGGGGTTCCGTCAAATATTTGGGGGGTGTACAGCCCCCAAATATTTGACGGAAGGGGTTCCGTCAAATGTTTGGTGGGTGTACAGCACCCAATTATTTGACGGAAGGGGTTCCGTCAAATATTTGGGGGGGTACAACCCCCAAATATTTGACGGATGGCGTTCCTTCAAATATTTGGGGGGTGTACAGCCCCCAAATATTTGACGGATGGCGTTCCTTCAAATATTTGGGGGGTGTACAGCCCCCAAATATTTCACGGAAGGGGTTCCGTCAAATCTTTGGTGGGTGTACAGCCCCCAAATATTTGACGGAAGGTTTCCGTCAAATATTTGGGGGGTGTACAGCCCCCAAATGTTTGACGGAAGGGTTCCGTCAAATATTTGGGGGGGGTACAACCCTCAAATCTTTGACGGATGGCGTTCCGTCAAATATTTGGGGCGTTTACAGCCCCCAAATATTTGACGGAAGGGGTTCCGTCAAATATTTGGTGGGTGTACAGCACCCAAATATTTGACGGAAGGGGTTCTGTCAAATATTTGGTGGGTGTACAGCCCCCAAATATTTGACGGAAGGGGTTCCGTCAAATATTTGGGGGTTGTACAGCCCCCAAATATTTCACGGAAGGGGTTCCGTCAAATATTTGGGGGGTGTACAGCCCCCAAACATTTGACGGCTGGCGTTCCGTCAGATATTTGGTGGGTGTACAGCCCCCAAATATTTGACGGAAGGGGTTCCGTCAAATATTTGGGGGTTGTACAGCCCCCAAATATTTGACGGATGGGGTTCCGTCAAATGTTTGGGGGGTGTACAGCCCCCAAATATTTGACGGAAGGGGTTCCGTCAAATATTTGGGGGGTGTGCAGCCCCCAAATATTTCACGGAAGGGGTTCCGTCAAATATTTGGGGGTGTACAGCCCCCAAATATTTGACGGAAGGGGTTCCGTCAAATATTTGGGGGTTGTACAGCCCCCAAATATTTGACGGATGGGGTTCCGTCAAATATTTGGTGGGTCTACAGCCCCCAAATATTTGACGGATGGGGTTCCGTCAAATATTTGGGGGGTGTATAGCCCCCAAATATTTGATGGAAGGGGTTCCGTCAAATATTTGGTGGGTGTACAGCCCCCAAATATTTGACGGAAGGGGTTCCGTCAAATATTTGGTGGGTGTACAGCCCCCAAATATTTGACGGATGGCGTTCCTTCAAATATTTGCGGGTTGTACAGCCCCCAAATATCTCACGGAAGGGGTTCCGTCAAATCTTTGGTGGGTGTACAGCCCCCAAATATTTGACGGAAGGGATTCCGTCAAATATTTGGGGTGTGTACCGCCCCCAAATATTTGACGGAAGGGTTCCGTCAAATATTTGGGGGGTGTACAGCCTCCAAATATTTGACGGATGGCGTTCCGTCAAATATTTTGTGGGTGTACAGCCCCCAAATATTTGACGGAAGGGGTTCCGTCAAATATTTGGGGGGTGTACAGCCCCCAAATATTTGACGGAAGGGGTTCCGTCAAATATTTGGGGGGTGTACAGCCCCCAAATATTTGACGGATGGCGTTCCGTCAAATATTTGGTGGGTCTACAGCCCCCAAATATTTGACGGATGGGGTTCCGTGAAATATTTGGGGGGTGTACAGCCCCCAAATATTTGACGGAAGGGGTTCCGTCAAATATTTGGTGGGTGTACAGCCCCCGAATATTTGACGGAAGGGGTTCCGTCAAATATTTGGTGGGTGTACAGCCCCCAAATATTTGACGGATGGCGTTCCGTCAAATATTTGGGGGGTGTACAGCCCCCAAATATTTGACGGAAGGGGTTCCGTCAAATATTTGGGGGGTGTACAGCCCCCAATTATTTGACGGAAGGGATTCCGTCAAATATTTGGGGGGTGTACAGCCCCCAAATATTTGACGGAAGGGGTTCCGTCAAATATTTGGTGGGTGTACAGCCCCCAAATATTTGACGGAAGGGGTTCCATCAAATATTTGGGGGGTGTACAGCCCCCAAATATTTCACGGAAGGGGTTCCGTCAAATCTTTGGTGGGTGTACAACCCCCAAATATTTGACGGAAGGGATTCCGTCAAATATTTGGGGGGTGTACAGCCCCCAAATGTTTGACGGAAGGGTTCCGTCAAATATTTGGGGGGGGTACAACCCTCAAATCTTTGACGGATGGCGTTCCGTCAAATATTTGGGGCGTTTACAGCCCCCAAATATTTGACGGAAGGGGTTCCGTCAAATGTTTGGTGGGTGTACAATACCCAAATATTTGACGGAAGGGGTTCTGTCAAATATTTGGTGGGTGTACAGCCCCCAAATATTTGACGGATGGCGTTCCGTCAAATATTTGGGGGGTGTACAGCGCCCAAATATTTGACGGAAGGGGTTCCGTCAAATATTTGGGGGGGGTACAACCCCCAAATATTTGACGGATGGCGTTCCTTCAAATATTTGGGGGGTGTACAGCCCCCAAATATTTGACGGAAGGGGTTCCGTCAAATATTTGGGGGGTGTACAGCCCCCAAATATTTGACGGATGGCGTTCCGTCAAATATTTGGGGGGTGTACAGCCCCCAATTATTTGACGGAAGGGATTCCGTCAAATATTTGGGGGGTGTACAGCCCCCAAATATTTGACGGAAGGGGTTCCGTCAAATATTTGGGGGTTGTACAGCCCCCAAATATTTCACGGAAGGGGTTCCGTCAAATATTTGGGGGGTGTACAGCCCCCAAACATTTGACGGATAGCGTTCCGTCAAATATTTGGTGGGTGTACAGCCCCCAAATATTTGACGGAAGGGGTTCCGTCAAATATTTGGGGGTTGTACAGCCCCCAAATATTTGACGGATGGGGTTCCGTCAAATGTTTGGGGGGTGTACAGCCCCCAAATATTTGACGGAAGGGGTTCCGTCAAATATTTGGGGGGTGTACAGCCCCCAAATATTTCTCGGAAGGGGTTCCGTCAAATATTTGGGGGTGTACAGCCCCCAAATATTTGACGGAAGGGGTTCCGTCAAATATTTGGGGGTTGTACAGCCCCCAAATATTTGACGGATGGGGTTCCGTCAAATATTTGGTGGGTCTACAGCCCCCAAATATTTGACGGATGGGGTTCCGTCAAATATTTGGGGGGTGTATAGCCCCCAAATATTTGATGGAAGGGGTTCCGTCAAATATTTCGTGGGTGTACAGCCCCCAAATATTTGACGGAAGGGGTTCCGTCAAATATTTGGTGTGTGTACAGCCCCCAAATATTTGACGGATGGCGTTCCGTCAAATATTTGGGGGGTGTACAGCCCCCAAATATTTGACGGAAGGGGTTCCGTCAAATATTTGGGGGGTGTACAGCCCCCAAATATTTGACGGATGGCGTTCCTTCAAATATTTGGGGGTTGTACAGCCCCCAAATATCTCACGGAAGGGGTTCCGTCAAATCTTTGGTGGGTGTACAGCCCCCAAATATTTGACGGAAGGGTTCCGTCAAATATTTGGGGGGGGTACAACCCTCAAATCTTTGACGGATGGCGTTCCGTCAAATATTTGGGGCGTTTACAGCCCCCAAATATTTGACGGAAGGGGTTCCGTCAAATGTTTGGTGGGTGTACAATACCCAAATATTTGACGGAAGGGGTTCTGTCAAATATTTGGTGGGTGTACAGCCCCCAAATATTTGACGGATGGCGTTCCGTCAAATATTTGGGGGGTGTACAGCGCCCAAATATTTGACGGAAGGGGTTCCGTCAAATATTTGGGGGGGGTACAACCCCCAAATATTTGACGGATGGCGTTCCTTCAAATATTTGGGGGGTGTACAGCCCCCAAATATTTGACGGAAGGGGTTCCGTCAAATATTTGGGGGGTGTACAGCCCCCAAATATTTGACGGATGGCGTTCCGTCAAATATTTGGGGGGTGTACAGCCCCCAATTATTTGACGGAAGGGATTCCGTCAAATATTTGGGGGGTGTACAGCCCCCAAATATTTGACGGAAGGGGTTCCGTCAAATATTTGGGGGTTGTACAGCCCCCAAATATTTCACGGAAGGGGTTCCGTCAAATATTTGGGGGGTGTACAGCCCCCAAACATTTGACGGATAGCGTTCCGTCAAATATTTGGTGGGTGTACAGCCCCCAAATATTTGACGGAAGGGGTTCCGTCAAATATTTGGGGGTTGTACAGCCCCCAAATATTTGACGGATGGGGTTCCGTCAAATGTTTGGGGGGTGTACAGCCCCCAAATATTTGACGGAAGGGGTTCCGTCAAATATTTGGGGGGTGTACAGCCCCCAAATATTTCTCGGAAGGGGTTCCGTCAAATATTTGGGGGTGTACAGCCCCCAAATATTTGACGGAAGGGGTTCCGTCAAATATTTGGGGGTTGTACAGCCCCCAAATATTTGACGGATGGGGTTCCGTCAAATATTTGGTGGGTCTACAGCCCCCAAATATTTGACGGATGGGGTTCCGTCAAATATTTGGGGGGTGTATAGCCCCCAAATATTTGATGGAAGGGGTTCCGTCAAATATTTCGTGGGTGTACAGCCCCCAAATATTTGACGGAAGGGGTTCCGTCAAATATTTGGTGTGTGTACAGCCCCCAAATATTTGACGGATGGCGTTCCGTCAAATATTTGGGGGGTGTACAGCCCCCAAATATTTGACGGAAGGGGTTCCGTCAAATATTTGGGGGGTGTACAGCCCCCAAATATTTGACGGATGGCGTTCCTTCAAATATTTGGGGGTTGTACAGCCCCCAAATATCTCACGGAAGGGGTTCCGTCAAATCTTTGGTGGGTGTACAGCCCCCAAATATTTGACGGAAGGGATTCCGTCAAATATTTGGGGGGTGTACAGCCCCCAAATATTTGACGGAAGGGTTCCGTCAAATATTTGGGGGGTGTACAACCCCCAAATCTTTGACGGATGGCGTTCCGTCAAATATTTGGGGCGCTTACAGCCCCCAAACATTTGACGGAAGGGGTTCCGTCGAATACTTGGGGGGTGTACAGCCCCCAAATATTTCACCGAAGGGGTTCCGTCAAATATTTGGTGGGTGTACAGCCCCCAAATATTTGACGGAAGGGGTTCCGTCAAATATTTGGGGGGTGTACAGCCCCCAAATATCTCACGGAAGGGGTTCCGTCAAATATTTTTGGGGGGTGTACAGCCCCCAAATATTTCACGGAAGGGGTTCCGTCAAATATTTGGTGGGTGTACAGCCCCCAAACATTTGACGGATAGCGTTCCGTCAAATATTTGGTGGGTGTACAGCCCCCAAATATTTGACGGAAGGGGTTCCGTCAAATATTTGGGGGGTGTTTACCGCCCCCAAATATTTGACGGAAGGGGTTCCGTGAAATATTTGGGGGTTGTACAGCCCCCAAATATTTGACGGAAGGGGTTCCGTCAAATATTTGGGGGGTGTACAGCCCCCAAATATTTGACGGAAGGGGTTCCGTCAAATATTTGGGGGGTGTACAGCCCTCAAATATTTGACGGAAGGGGTTCCGTCAAATATTTGGTGGGTGTACAGCCCCCAAATATTTGACGGAAGGGGTTCCGTCAAATATTTGGGGGGTGTACAGCCCCCAAACATTTCACGGAAGGGGTTCCGTCAAATATTTGGTGGGTGTACAGCCCCCAAATATTTGACGGATGGCGTTCCGTCAAATATTTGGGGGGTGTACAGCCCCCAAATATTTGACGGAAGGGGTTCCGTCAAATATTTGGGGGGTGTACAGCCCCCAAATATTTGACGGATGGCGTTCCGTCAAATATTTGGTGGCCGTACAGCCCCCAAACATTTGACGGATGGCGTTCCGTCAAATATTTGGTGGGTCTACAGCCCCCAAATATTTGACGGATGGCGTTCCGTCCAATATTTGGGGGGTGTACAGCCCCCAAATATTTGACGGAAGGGGTTCCGTCAAATATTTGGGGGGTGTACAGCCCCCAAATATTTGACGGAAGGGGTTCCCTCAAATATTTGGTGGGTGTACAGCCCCCAAATATTTGACGGAAGGGGTTCCGTCAAATATTTCGGGGGTGTACAGCCCCCAAATATTTGACGGAAGGGGTTCCGTCAAATATTTGGGGGGTGTACAGCCCCCCAATATTTGACGGAAGGGGTTCCGTCAAATATTTGGTGGGGGTACAGCCCCCAAATATTTGACGGAAGGGGTTCCGTCAAATATTTGGGGGGTGTACAGCCCCCAAATATTTGATGGATGGGGTTCCGTCAAACATTTGGTGTGTTTTCAGCCCCCAAATATTTCACGGAAGGGGTTGCGTCAAATATTTGGTGGGTCTACAGCCCCCAAATATTTCACCGAAGGGGTTCCGTCAAATATTTGGTGGGTGTACAGCCCCCAAATATTTGACGGAAGGGGTTCCGTCAAATATTTGGGGGGTGTACTGCCCCCAAATATTTGACGGAAGGGATTCCGTCAAATATGTGGGGGGTGTACAGCCCCCAAATATTTGACGGAAGGGGTTCTGTCAAATATTTGGTGGGTGTATAGCCCCCAAATATTTGACGGATGGGGTTCCGTCAAATTTCTGGGGGGTGAACAGCCCCCAAATATTTGACGGAAGGGTTTCCGTCAAATATTTGGGGGTGTACAGCTCCCAAATATTTGACGGAAGGGGTTCCGTCATATATTTGGTGGGTCTACAGCCCCCAAATATTTGACGGAAGGGTTTCCGTCAAATATTTGGTGGGTCTACAAGCCCCAAATATTTGACGGATGGGGTTCCCATCCGTGAAATATTTTGGGGGTGCAGACCGCCCACATATTTCACGGAACCCCATCCGTGAAATATTTTGGGGGTGTAGAGCCTCCAAATATTTCAGGGAACCCCATCCGTGAAATATTTTGGGGGTGTAGAGCCCCCAAATATTCCACGGAACCCCATCCGTGAAATATTTTGGGGGTGCAGACCCCCCAAATGTTTCACGGAACCATATCCGTGAAATATTTCGGCGGTGCAGACCCCCCAAAATATTTCACGGAACCCCATCCGTCAAACATTTGTGGGGTGCAGACCCCCGAAATATTTCACGGAACCCAATCCGCGAAATATTTTGGGGGTCTATAGCCCCCAAATTTTTCACGGAACCCCATCCGTGAAATTTTTTGGGGGTGTAGAGCCCCCCACCCATTTCATGGAACCCTATCCATGAAATATTTTGGGGCCGTAGAGCCCCCAAATTCTTGATGGAACCCCATCCGTGAAATATTTTGGGGGTGCAGACCCCCCAAATATTTCACGGAACCCCGAAATATTTGACGGATTTATGTCCGTCAAATATTTGACGCATGCCCATGCGTCAGTTCTCTGGGGGGTCTACACCCCCAAAACATTTTACAAATGCATGTCCGTCAAATATTTGGGGGGTCTACACCCCCAAAATATTTGACGGACATACATCCGTCAAATATTTGGTGGGTCTACACCCCCTAAATATTTGACGGACGCATTTTCCCCAAATATTTGACGCATGCCCATGCGTCTATTGTCTGGGGGGTCTACACCCCCCAAAATGGCCTATGGGGACCTATGGGGGCCTATGGGGGCCTATGGGGGCCTATGGGGAACTATGGGGGCCTATGGGGGTCTATGGGGGCCTATGGGGGCCTTTGGGGGTCTATGGGAACCTATGGGGGCCTATGGGGACCTATGGGGACCTTTGGGGGCTTGTGGGGACGTATGGGGGTCTATGGGGACCTATGGCGGCCTATGGGGGTCTATGGGGGCCAATGGGGGTCTATGGGGACCTTTGGGGGTCTATGGGGACCTTTGGGGGCTTGTGGGGACCTATGGGGGCCTATGGGGGCCTATGGGGGCCTATGGGGGTCTATGGGGGCCTATGGGGGTCTATGGGGACCTATGGGGACCTTTGGGGGCTTGTGGGGACCTATGGGGGCCTATGGGGACCTATGGGGGCCTATGGGGGCCTATTGGGGTCTATGGGGGCCTATGGGGGTCTATGGGGGCCTATGGGCACCTTCGGGGGCTTATGGGGACCTATGGGGGCCTATGGGGGCCTATGGGGGTCTATGGGGGCCTATGGGGGTCTATGGGCACCTATGGGGACGTTTGGGGGCTTGTGGGGGCCTATGGGGGCCTATGGGGGTCTATGGGGACCTATGGGGGCCTACGGGGACCTATGGGGACCTTTGGGGGCTTGTGGGGACCTATGGGGGCCTATGGGGGGCTTGTGGGGACCTATGGGGGCCTATGGGGGCCTATGGGGGTCTATGGGGGCCTATGGGGACCTTTGGGGGGCTTGTGGGGACCTATGGGGGCTTATGGGGGCCTATGGGGGTCGATGGGGGCCTATGGGGGTCTATGGGGACCTATGGGGGCCTATGGGGACCTATGGGGACCTTTGGGGGCTTGTGGGGACCTATGGGGGTCTATGGGGACCTATGGGGGCCTATGGGGGCCAATGGGGGTCTATGGGGGCCTTTGGGGGTCTATGGGGGCCTATGGGGACCTTTGGGGGCCTATGGGGACCTATGGGGGCCTATGGGGGTCTATGGGGGTCTATGGGGACCTATGGGGGCCTACGGGGACCTATGGGGACCTTTGGGGGCTTGTGGGTACCTATGGGGGCCTATGGGGGTCTATGGGGGCCTATGGGGGCCTATGGGGACCTATGGGGACCTTTGGGGACCTATGGGGGTGTGTGGGGACTTATGGGGACCTATGGGGGCCTATGGGGGCCTATGGGGACCTACGAGGACCTTTGGGGACCTATGGGGACCTTTGGGCACCTTTGGGGACCTGTGGGCACCTTTGGGGACCTATGGGGATGGGGGCCGATGGGGACCTATGGGGACCTATGGGCACCTTTGGGGACCTTTGGGGGCCTATGGGGATCTATGGGGGCCTATGGGGGCCTACGGGGGCCTATGGGGGTCTATGGGGACCTATGGGGGCCTATGGGGACCTATGGGGACTTTTGGGGGCTTGTGGGTACCTATGGGGGCCTATGGGGGTATATGGGGGCCTATGGGGACCTATGGAGATCTATGGGGGCTTGTGGTGACCTATGGGGGCCTATGGGGGCCTATGGGGGCCTATGGGCGTCTATGGGGGCCTATGGGGACCTATGGGGCCCTATGGGGGCTTGTGGGGACCTATAGGGGCCTATGGGGACCTTTGGGGGCCTATGGGGGCCTGTGGGGGCCTATGGGGGCCTATGGGGACCTTTGGGGACCTATGGGGACCTTTGGGGACCAATGGGGGCCTATGGGGACCTTTGGGGACCTATGGGGACCTTTGGGCACCTTTGGGGACCTATGGGCAACTATGGGGATGCGGCCCGATGGGGACTGATTGGCATCTAGGGGGACCTATGGGGGCCTATGGGGGCCTATGGCGGCCTATGGCGGCCTATGGGGGCCTATGGGCGTCTATGGGGGCCTATGGGGACCTATGGCGATCTATGGGGGCTTGTGGGGACCTATGGGGGCTTGTGGGGACCTATGGGGGCCTATGGGGGCCTATGGGGACCTTTGGGGACCTTTGGGCACCTTTGGGGACCTATGGGGGCCTATGGGGACCTTTGGGGACCTATGGGGACCTTTGGGGACCTATGGGGGTCTATGGGGACCTATGGGGACCTATGGGGGCCTATGGGGGTCTAAGGGGACCTTTGGGGACCTATGGGGACCTTTGGGCACCTTTGGGGACCTATGGGAGTCTATGGGGACCTATGGGGGTCTACGGGGACCTTTGGGGACCTATGGGGACCTTTGGGCACCTTTGGGGACCTTTGGGGACCTATGGGGACGGGGGCCGGTGGGGACTCATCGGCATCTAGGGGGACCTATGGGGGTCTATGGGGGCCTATGGGGACCTATGGCGGCCTATGGGGGCCTATGGGGACCTTTGGGCACCTTTGGGGACCTTTGGGGACCTATGGGCACCTTTGGGGACCCATTGGGCACCTTTTGGGGACCTATGGGCACCTATGGGGATGGGGTTCGATGGGGACTCATCGGCATCTAGGGGGACCTATGGGGGCCTATGGCGGCCTATGGCGGCCTATGGCGGCCTATGGGGGCCTATGGGGACCTTTGGGGGTCTATGGGGACCCATCAGGGCCTATGGGGGCCTGTGGGCACCTTTGGGGGCCTATGGGGGCCTATTGGGGCCTATGGGGTCCTATGGGGAACTATGGGGGCTTGTGGGAGGCCTATGGGGGCCTGTTGGGACCTATGGGGACCTATGGGCACCTTTGGGGACCTATGGGGACCTATGGGGGCCGATGGGGACTCATTGGCATCTAGGGGGACCTTCGGGGACCTATGGGCACCTTTGGGGACCCATTGGGCACCTTTGGGGGCCTATGGGGGCCTATGGGGGCCTATGCGGGCCTATAGGGACCTATTGGCACCCTAGGAGAACTATGGGCGCCTTTGGGGGCCTATGGCGGCCTATGGCGGCCTATGGGGGCCTATGGGGACCTTTGGGGGTCTATGGGGGCCTGTGGGCACCTTTGGGGGCCTATGGGGGCCTATTGGGGCCTATGGGGTCCTATGGGGAACAATGGGGGCTTGTGGAGGCCTATGGGGGCCTGTGGGGACCTATGGGGACCTATGGGCACCTTTGGGGACCTATGGGGACCTATGGGGGCCGATGGGGACTCATTGGCATCTAGGGGGACCTCTGGGCACCTTTGGGGACCCATTGGGCACCTTTGGGGGCCTATGGGGGCCTATGGGGGCCTATGCGGGCCTATAGGGACCTATTGGCACCCTAGGAGAACTATGGGCACCTTTTGGGGGCTTATGGGGGCCTATGGGGGCCTATGGGCACCTTTTTTTTTTGCCACTTTCCCTGCTCACAAATTTTCTGCATTTTCCCATTTTGGTGTTCAAAGTCTTTTTTGCTGCTGTACTGCCATGTTTCTGATTGTCCAAGGTGGTTCCCCAATGATTTTTCAATTGTGTCCTCCCTTTTTGTTTTTTTCATTTTGAGGGGGGGGTTGATTTAGATTTAGTCACAATTTCTCCCAATTTCCTCTAGGCATTGGACCCCTAGACCCACCTCCAGTAGATAAGAATATCAGACATGTTCGTGGACAGACCGCACACACAACATCCCTTATCAGACATCAGACATCAGACCTTATACACATAGCTGTGCAATACACCGTGTGCAGTGTGCATTACAGTGTGCAGTGTGCAACTTGTAATGCACAGTGTGCAGTGTGCAGTGTGCAATACACAGCGTGTAGTGTGCATTACACTGTGCAGTGTGCAATTTGTAATGCACAGTGTGCAGTGTGCAGTGTGCAGTGTGCATTACACAATGTACATTTTAGTGTGCACTGTGCAATACAACATGTGCAGTGTGCAATACACAGTGTGCAGTGTGCAATACACAGTTTGTAGTACATAGTGTGCAACGCGTAGTCTACACTGCACACTACACGTTGTGTAATGCACACTGCACACTGTGTCATGCACACTGCACACTGTACAGTGGTAGCGTTCAGGCGCTCAGTGAGTGCTCACTGAGCCGTTTGGCGCTCTCACTGAGCGCTCACTGCGCCGTTTCGCGCGCCCAGTGAGCGCTCACTAAGCGCGCCAAATGGCGCGCTGAGCGCTCAGTGAGGGCTCCCTCATGGTTCACTGTCACTGTACAGTGTCGCTGTACACTGTCACTGTACACTGTACACTGTACATTGTCCATGCACACCGTCCATACTGTCACTATTTACTTTCATTGTACACTGTAATCTGGCACTGTACGCTCTCGCTGCACACTGCACACTGCCACTGCACGCTGTCACTACACACTGTCACTGTACTGGTGACCTGGCACCAGTCTAAAAACTCTCACGATGGTAGCTGTAGGACGGATCGCCTAACGCACTGCCACGCTTGAAGCCAGTTCTGAATCGTCGTGATAGTCATGCCACCACGTGACTCGGCTCTAGCCATCGTGGCCCCTTCTCCGCTCTGCTCCACCCGTATGGTGCACTCTGTCTCTCCCTCTTTTCTCTCGTGTCTCCAAGGGCTGAGTGCCGCGCCTCGGGTGCGTCCCTCCCCTTTGCTAGCCACCTCCCGCTCACAGTGGGCGCAGCATTCTACAATCGGCTGTGGCAAGACGTCGACCTCGCCGTGGCAATCTTCCAAGCCGCTACGCGGGGAGCCGCGACGGGGACTGCATTCGATGTATCCGCCGCTCAAGAGTGACGCCTTGTGCAGGGGTATCATGAGTCGTCGATTTCGTCGTCTCATCGTGGGGCCCCCCTCGCCTATGCGCCACTAGGGTTGCATCACCGCGCGCCAGCGCGGTGCTCCCCTCGCACCCACGTGCTCGTCAGTCCTGGGACCCCAGCTCGCCGGCCCGCTCCGCCAGGCGGCCCCATGTTGCTCTGCACTCTCGCGCCATGCTCTTTGTTTCGTCGCACCATGGCCACGCTCGTGGCACCTTTTGTTTCTTTCCTGTGCACCCCGTCCAGTGGGGGCTGCCTATGTTGTCCGTGCTCTTCCGTTAGCCAGCACCCCTGTTTGTCGCCCCCCCCCCCCCCCCGGCGCCTTGCGGCCACAGGCCACCCGCTCCTTTCTCACCACAGTCAACCATGTTAGACCGCTCAACGCCGTCCCAGGATTCCCCCTCTCCCGCCCCCGACACCAGTCGAGGTGGCGCCATTCGTCGGGGCCCGTTCCCCATGTTTCTGATGGAGATTGCCCCGTCTGACGACGCTGATCGTTTCCTACGAGAGCTGGACATGTTGAAGGATGACGCGCTAGAAGCTGCAGATACAGCTATCGGGGCCACCGACCCCGTCCTGGCTGAGTTATGTGACGCCCTGCGCTGGACAGCTACAAAAGGCAACATCCAGGCTATTACAGCCGTGACGGGAGCGTGGACGCCGCGGGGACTCCTCCTCACGGCCACCGTCACGGTCGCCGCAGGCCTGTCTGACACGAAGGTCATCGAACACCTTCCCTTGTCGCTGGTACAAGGTGGCCCGCTGCTGGAGTTTGTCTCCAAGGACCCTGGGGCCCTGACAGTAGCCCTCGTCACGCGATGGAGTCCAGGCCATGTTCCGATCTCCGTGTCGCGCCTTCGCAGCCAGGTCTTCACGGGCTTGTACACGGCCCGAGAAGAGCCTCCACCCATCGACACTGCCACTCCTCTAGACATCCAAAGTCAAAAGGTCTCCCACCAGATTCACAAGCATATCATCCAGTTTCTTGCCACCCACCTCAGGCCGTTGTGGGACCGCCTTCGCACCCGTGAGGTGGTTGCGGCCTTTTGGGCGCTGCCCAATGACGTGCATGCAGTCCTGCAAGCGGCCCGAATTCCGACAGCAGACCTCGTCCCGTTCAAATTTGGGCTTCTGGCATGGGCCTCCTCCATCTGCCTCACTGGACAGTACACACCGGCCCCGGTCGCCACACCCCCGCCCCTCGCCAACAAGGGCATGTGGACCCCCGACCAGCTGCGGCCGCTCCTGGAGTGCTCGGTCTTGCCGGTCCGCAGCGTGGAGCTGCTGCATCAGATCGAGCAGGCTGGCGAGCATTCCTGGGCCACATCCCCCACCTTCGCCCTGTTGCAAGCCGGCATCCCCGACACCGCCAGCCCCCCTCCACTCACGCCCCCCCTTACCGCACAAAGGTCAGGCAGCGCCCAGCCCCGCCGGCAATCTATTCGCCACGACGGCGTTCACCCCAGCATGAGCCCTATACAGGTCCCATGACAAGCCCGCCCCTATAGGGGCCGAACATTCGCCTGCGTCGCTGTTGCCTGAGCACACTAGGCACTCTTTCAGCCACCCCGAGCCCGCCTCCCAAGTCCAACCGGCTGCCGCGGACCCCACGCCTCCGGAGTCGCCAGCCCCGGCCGTCGGGTCGGCCCCGACCAGCCCCTCCCAGTTGGGGGAGCCCTTCGTCCCGGACCTGGACGTGACGGCCTACTCCACCAATTACACTCAACTGCGTGACCAGTACGAGGCCCAGCAGCAGGAGCTGACCGTGGCACGGGGAGACCTGGAGTCCCTCACAGGGGACCTGGACATGGTCCGCACCGAGCGGGACAATGCCCAACAGCGAATCCAGCGTTTCGCCGCGGCGCAGCGGCAGGCCGAAGCCGTTCGGCTCCACAAGTTCATCAGGTCCCTACCCCCCCTCTTGTCCATCGCCACCAGAGTCCGCGGCCTCCCGTCCACGCCGCCGGCGTTCGCCAATGCCGTGCGCAATGCGGTTCCGGCCTCTTTTGAATTGCCTGCCCCTGGCTCTCAGCAGTTCCTGGTCCTCGTGCCGGTCATCCTCGCCGCGGCGGTTCTTACCTCGCCCCAAGCACCCGATCTCGAGGAGTTGGCCGACGTCCTCGGAAGGGCTATGGCCACTCCGAGCCCCGTGCCGGCCCCGGAGACCCCTACTCGTGCCCCCGGACTGTCGTTCCCTATCCCGGACCTGATCCCTAAGCCCAGGGCGGCTATTGCCCTCCGGGCGCCGGGCGCTGCTCCCCAGCCGCCGTCGCCAACGGCTTCGCCCATTGATGCCGCGCTGGACTCCCTACTGGAGTGGATACCGGAAATCCCCAAAGGCTATGAGACGAAGTTGCACACACATTCCACCTCCAGCTGTTCCGCCAGTACGGCGCGAACGTCACCACCTTCCTGCAATCCCCGATTCGGGATCAGTGGACCTGGATCCACAGCCATGCGCCTAAGTTGCCCGGCATCGCGGATGTCCTGCGCGCCTTCCTCGCCAGCCCCCCTCTTGTCCAGCAGGTTGTTGACAGTCCAGCCGCCTCCCCAGCCGAAGCCGCAGCTGCCAACCAGGCACAGTGCGCGGCCTAGAAGAAGGGGTATACGCCCCAAAAAGTTGACTCGCACACCTTCTCCAAGGCCCTGCGGGTGGGACGGCAGGAGGTCGACGATCCCCCGCCGGGAGAAGTCGACGCAGGACTCCTCGGAGGCATCCTCCGGGATAAATTTGGCGCCGGCCTGTGGTCCATCTCGCACGAGAAGCTCAACCACAAGGCCAAGTTCACGATTGTCTGAGTCAAGCCCGCCAAGTATGACAGAGGCATGAAACTAACCAGACAACACACCGCTCGCGGCTGGCGAGTGACCTGGGCCGAATCCAAGAAGCAGCCGTACACTCCCTGGGTTATTGACCCAGACAGAGACTACCCCGCCTGCAAGACCCATTGAGGAAGTCGCGGGCAAAAGCACCGCCGCCAGCAGGAGCCAGAAGACCAGGTGGACCTCACGGCGACCTCGGGATCGGAAGGAGAACCAGACCCCAAGTACCAGCGAAGGTACAACCCCCGCCGCTCGGACAGGTCCCCGTCCCGCCGCCGCAGCCCTGGCCATCGCCGCGACAGCCCACCGCTGAAGCGTCGCAGCGCGTACCGCGACGAGCGGGTGGAGCCCCGCGCACATTCCAGCCGCCACGGCCACCATGCAGTAGCCCCCCTCCAGCCCTACCCGTACTCGGGGGACCCCCACGACCCCCGAGTGGCTCTGGCCCACAACCCCTACGCTCCCTCGCCCTGGAGCCCCCTAGCCGACCCCCACCGCTTCCAGCCGTACTTTGGTCGCCATCCGAGGGACCGATAGCCGGGGAAATGGCAGGGGGCATCGAAGACATCCCCGACGCTGTGTCTCAGCTCCGCCACTCCCACCTCGACGACGTCCCCCACGTCCGGGACCTGCACCTCGGCGCGTACACTCCCAGCTCCCCTCCTAGAGAGTGGCCTGGTAACAATGCCGGCCCCGAGCGCTGCCCAGTTCGTCCCGCCCCCCTACGCCCTCCAAATGTGCCTACACGTGCCAGCGGGTGTGCACTACTACCCGGTGTGCAGCGTGACAGACTCCTGGCCCCGCGACGTCCTATTGTTGGTGGGCGCCGTGCACTACGTGCAGGTGTCTGGTTCCCATCAGATACAGCTCTGCCGCAAGGGCATGCCCCCAACCTCCCTCATCCTGCCCGAGCACCGCCACGGGGTCCTCCCACTGTCCCTGCACAACCGTCTCTCTGTCACGGCCACGGGCCTCACCCGAGCCAGTGTCTTGGCGATAGCGGCCAGGTACCACCCCCGGCACCTATGCAAGTGGGTGCGGGGCTTGCCTCACGCCCTCCCCGTGGCCGTGGTCCGCAAGCTAACCCGGCACCCTGCCACCGCCGGCCCTTGCCCTGCTCCGACCCTTTCCGACCGGGCGTCGCCGCGCCCGGACATAATGACCCTCAACGTGCAGATGTCCATGCGACCCAAGCTCTGCGCCCTGGACGTCCTGGTGCGCGAATGCCAGTATCCGCTAACACTACACGTTCAAGAAGCTGGTCCCCTGATCGTCCAGCGGGTGCACCCCCTATACCACACCATCCAAGCCCCAGCGAAGGTGGCTGGGGGGTGCGCCACCCTCCTCTACAAGCCCCCGGACCTGACCGTGACCAGCCACAGGGCCCACCCCTAAGGACGAGCCCTGATCACTCACTTCACCATGGCGGGCGTGGCCCTCTGCCACGCCAATGTGTATTTCCCGGCCGACGGGGACCTCGACACCCTTCAGGAAATCTTGGATTGGATGTACCCACACCTCCTCCTCACCCCGGCCAAGGTGGTTGTCCTGACAGGGGACCTGAACGTCAGCTGCCATTGGGTCTCCCACCTCCCTATCTCTTCCGCCCCACTCTGCGACCTCGTCCTACCCACGCTGGCGCGCCTCGGGATGCGCCGTTTACGCCCCCTTGCTGAGGCCCCCACGTGGGTGAGCGCGCAATGCTTCGCTGGTGCCCTTGACCACATCTTCCTCCGCAGCCCTTCGGAAGCTGCCCACACCACAGAGGTGCGTTCGGATTCCAGCTTCCCGTCTGACCATCTGCCCGTGACTGCCACCCTCCATGACCTCCCTTCTGCGCCCCAACTGGTGTGCCCGTCGAAAAAGGGCCGCTTTGCTATCCTGCGAGACGCCCTCGCCAGCCAGCTCCGCACCCTCAAAGACACTTTTCGGGCCGAGCTCACCCCGCCGCCCCCGGGCGCGCCCAGCGCACTGCCGCGCTATACCAAGGTGACCTCAGCGTCATACACTGCGGCTACGGCGGCCTTCGGGCCCCCCGTCCTGAGCCAGCCCGTGCCGTTGGCGGTGCGCGTCCACGTCACCAACTTGCGACGCTACACTCTTGCCCACCCGGATTGGGCGTCCCAGTCATCGCACCTTGTGGAGATCGCCCGCCTCAAAGAGCAGATCCGGGCGGCTTGGGATGTCATCCTCCTGGAGAAGGATGTAGGGCTGGCGCCCCTACCCGCCGCCCCCGGCCGACCCACCAAGGTGGACTACCGCCGCACTTTGGGAGCGCGGTATGTACCCCTGGCGGATCTTGTCTACGTCGTAGGCGTCCCAGCGCCACTCCATCAACAAGCCGCCGTTGCGCTGGACCAGCAGCGCCAGAGGCACCTGGCCCCCCTTGAGGCACTCTCGTTCACGCGCGTCCAGGCCATCACGGGATGGGCCGGCGCCTCACTCGGCCCACCGCCTTGCGCCACCACCGTCAACCTACGCGCCATCATCCACCGAGCAGTGGCCACCGTACCGTACCACGATTTGCTGGAGTACCGGCTGTTCGGACAGTTGGAGGACGCCCAGTTTATGGTGGTCGTGGATTTGATAAACGGCATTCTCAGTGGATTGCCCGTGCCCCAAGCGCACTCCGCGGATTTCATCAACTCTCCCAAAAAGACGCCACACGGCCCCATCGCAAACGGTAGACCGCTCACCAATCTGGCCACGGTATGGAAGCTCACGGCCGCCCTCATCAAAGACCACTACCAGCCCCGCCTGGTCCAGGGCGGCATCCTCCCGCCCTACCAGTTCGGGATGTCCCCGCACTGCTCCTCCGTGGAGCTCCTCCGCGTCCTCCACCACGTCCTCCACGACTCGGTGGTGTGGTGGGACCGCTGGAGGCGGTGCCTCGAGGCGTGGGTCCTGTCGAACGATGTCCGCCATGCGTACGGCTCCATCAACCACACCACCGAGTACGCCGTCCTGACCGCAGCAGAGATCTCCCCAGCCGATGCCACGACCCTTCAGCACCATGATCGCGCCCTCGAGGTGCACATGGGAGGGGCTCACGGGCGTTCCCCGTCCTCCACCCACTTGGGTGCCGGCACGGGGCAAGGGTGCCCCGTGTCCGGCATCCAGTACTGCATATATGGCGAAGTCCGAGGACACGACACTGACACCCCCGCAGGCCCGCTTAACCGGGTTCTCCTGATGGATGATACCCAATGGCTACCCGGTGACCGCGGCCGCCTGCCCGCCCTCGCTAGCGGCATTGAACGGGCAGGTCGTCTCACCAACCTCCACTCTGATCCGACCAAAACGGTCTTGATCGGCACGAACATGCACGATGGCTGGGTCCATTTCCTCAGAGACACAATGTACCTAAACGGCCACCCGGTGCGGTGCGCCACGATCTAGGACTTGTCCGTGTCCTTAGGTGCCACGTCCTCCCCCACCTTTTCCACCCCATCGACTCCCGGCGCTTGTTCTCCGGCACCCGCGCCGCATGCCAGGCGCTCCGCGCCCCGAGGCTGCCCGCCCACTACCCCCTCGCCATGTTCGTCGCCAAGTGCCACGGGACGGTCAACTGGTTTACCAGCGTCCGCCCCCCCTCCTACGGAGCCATGCGCGTGCTGGACGCTATGGCCGCCTCAGCCATGCGCGCCACCGTTGGGTGGCCCCTCACCGCCTCTGCCCACTTCCTCCGCGAGATAACCGAAGGAGGGATCGGCATCCCCCCAGCCCCGGTCATTGGGTTCGCCAACTCCCTCAGCGTCTACGTCCGGCACCTGAACCACCCCAACCCCCTGGTCCGCCGGTCCACACGCCACAGGCTCCTAACTGCCCTCTGGCGGTTCTACCCCTCTCAGCCCTGCCTCACCTCGGAGCTCGGGCTCCGGTGTGCTGCTCACCCCACAAGCCACAACTTGTTCGTCGCCCTATTACACCAATGCGGCATCTCCCCCCACCTGCCCCCCGCCGGCCATCTGCCAGACCATGCTCCCCATGTGATGGCCCTGCCGTCCCCTGGACTCGAGGTCCAGGACACCCATGCGTGGATGCATGCATGCCATCGCAGTGCGGAGGACGCGCGGCAGAAGGGATGGCCCCGAGTATCCCCTCGCCCCACCCCACCGGTTGGCACGGTTCCCCCGGTTGGACGTTGCCACGCGGTGGCTGCTACCGTCCCCACGTTCTCCTGGCTCCCCGAGAACTATGGGATCCTCCACGACGCGTCGTGGTGCCCGAAGACCCGGCGCTGCGGTGGGGCTGTGGCGGTGTTCTGCCCCGTCACCCTCCGGTACCAGGTGTACCCCGTCCCCATCCCCTTGCAACTAGACAACGCCTACACGGCGGAGCTGTACACACCGTGGGTGGCCCTCACCGCCAGGGGACCCTCGACCGTCCCTGCCTTCGGCTTCCGGTCCGGCTCATGGCACTTTGCGGATTGCAAACAATACATCACAGCCCGGGAGCGACGCCGGGAACCAGAGGACTCACTTCAAGGAGACCTCATACGAGCATGCCGCAATATGGCCCGCGGTCACGCGCCCCCCCGCCATCTCTATTCCCATATCACCGGCACCTGGCTCCACGCCCTGCTGGACCAGGTGGATGCGGCGGCAGGACGCGTTGCGGACACCTGCCCCGACACCGTGGGGTGGCTCAGCCCCCTGCAGGAACCCCGCGTCTTTTTCTCCTACGCGGGCCTCCAAGTCCACGACGCCCTGCCCCACGCACGCGGCACTGCTCGCCTCCCACCTTGCCTACGCTAAGGCTCCCCCACCTCAACGCCACCCCGCCCTCTGCGAGTACGCCACCGCTGTCAGCCATGGCCTTCTCACGTGGCGGGATCACCTCACGGCCACCGGGATCCGCCTCTCCCTATTCCCCCCCAAGGGCAGGCCCTGTCCCCTCTGTCTCCTACCCGCCCCCGGGGACCACATCCTCTCCTGCCCGCTTGACCCGCTCCTCCGCGCCCACTACCATCGGTGGCTTGCAGCCCGGCTCTCCCAGAGGTGCCGTGCCTGGCGCCACTGCACGCCCATCGCCTGGGGTACCCTGGTCCTCTGGGGCGACGAGCCCTTCATGCTGGCTGTGGATGGCTCTCCAGCCCACGACACCATCACCACCTAAACTATCAGCCGTCTCGGAGCCATTTCCCCGCCGCACAGGGATGCCCTACAGCACAGGGGTCTACATCCTGGGCATCTCCGTCGCCTCCTCTGCGACATCATCCTCACTACCGTCCTCCCGCACAAGCGGCATGCGGTGCCCGTCCTGCCTCTTGCCGACCACTTCTCCCCCCTAACGAGGGTCCCCGTGAACCAATCCCTCGCCGGCCACCCGCCGCCGGAGTGATATCACGTTGCCAACTGGGCCCCAACGCCTGGGTTGTCCAGATGGCCAGCCTGGGACGTCATCCTGGGCCTGTGGTTGTCAGGAGACCTACTTCTGGTCCCCAAGATGAAGACCGCCAACTCCACCCGGAACAAGCGCAGCCCATACCGAGTCCTGTATGTGTACATCGAGAGCAACCAGATACCGCAAGGCATCCAGCTGGACATCGATCTGGAGGCCCATGATGTGACCGTCTTGGACAGTCTTGGCCGGCACGGGCTTGCCCCCCATCTTCCGGACGGACGCCGCCTCTGGGCCATCCATTACGGTGGCAGCGGACGGAGCCTGGAGGCCGGCCTCCGTGGAGATGTGATCCCCTCGTGGTGTGCCGCCCTGCATTCGGCGTTCTCAGCCATCCTTACTGCAGCCTCCCAAGGCCCCCGCACGGTCTTCAAGGACATGCAGGTGGCCCTGGGTCAGCCCGCCCCGTGGCCCTATCCCCGCCCGTGACTGGTCCTCGACCTCCCGCGCCCCGGCCGTCCCGGTATAGCGCGCAGTCGTGCCAGACCGCGCTCCTTGTCTGGTGGCGTCCTCAGTTGGGGGTGATGCCCCGGGAGACCCACATCTTCCGCTCACGTTGATCTTGCAACGCTGACTCGGGTGGATCCAGGACAGTTCGGGGCGGTCGGTGGCCGGGCCGGAGAGCTGATCGGACCGTAGCGTTGTCGTACACCGGCGTTGTGACCCAGACGGCCTGCTGGGAGGAGCGTTCTCAAGTGTGCGGCGAGATTCGTCTTACTCTAGCGGAGGTAAGACGGAGGACTCCCTGGGCAGTGCATGCGTGGGGCCGCCGAGGGACGACGCCACGGCTCACCGTACGTGGGACCACGGCAGACGCTCCTCCTCCTCCTCCTCCTCACTGTACGTTGTCACTGTACACTGTACACTGCACACTGTACACTGTACATTGTACATTGTACATTGTACACTGTACAATGTACACTGTACATTGTGCAATGTACATTGTGCACTGTACTCCCCAATGTCTGATAGAATGTATCCCGACACACAGTGCGTCCGCCACAACGGCCAAGACTCTACACTAGCACTCTGCACTGTCACTCTACACTCACTGTATGCTCTCACTGTACACTGTCATTGCACACTGTCACTGTACACTGTCACTGTAAACTTGGTGCAATTTTTTTGGAGGGGGTGGATGGTAATTTGAGCCCCCCTCTTTGCAGTTCTTTAGCCCCCCCCTCCCATAGCTACAGCCAGAACCCAAAGAACAGCTGCAGCCACAATGAAAGCTGCAGCTGCAGCCTTTGACACAGCCAGGGCAACACACACTGACACAACCACAACCAAATCCACACAGGACACAGCTTGAAGAAACACACGCACACCCACACCCACACCCACACCCACCCCCACAACCACACCCACAACCAAAGCCGCAACCACAGCCACTACCATAACCACACCCACAACGAGATACCACCACGGGCAAGGCAACAACCTCACACAAGCCCAGAACCACAACGACGACCACAAACACAACCATACCTGCATCTGCAGCCACAAACACAATGTTATGCGCACACAATCAAAGCCCCTGCCAGGCAACACCAATATCAACAACAACATCCAAAACAACAGCTGCAGAAGCTGCAACACACGCACACCCACACACACATTGGCACACGCACACACCTGTGCGTACACACATTCTCAAATCCACATACGCACACAAACCTAGGCAACCAGAAGCCAAAGAATGCAGTCGCACGCTCACAATGAAGCACAACCCACGCATCGATCCAAGCAAGCCCCCCTCCCCCACTCACACACAAACATACATAGAAACACACTAAATGCGCGAAACCAAGAGCGAACAAACCATCTACGCTTGCAAACATGCGCAGGGGAACAAGCACACACACACACACACACACACACACACACAATAGCACAGCATACCCGCAAAGGCCATGGTCATTGCCGCCAGCATCAACGCACTTGATGCCATGGCCAACAACCAGGAAAGGCATGGCAAGGGCAGGGCAAGGGCACGCAACAAGCAAGACAAGAGAAGGGGTTCGCATGGGGTAAGCGGGGGGACGCGGCATGGCAAAAGGGGAGGGGAGGAGATAAGGAGGGAGGGGAATGAGTGTGTCATGGTGTAGGCCAAGCTGGTTGTATGTTGAACCTCACAAAAGCGAGCAATATCATCTGTGCCCTATTTGTGCTTCATGGCGCGCGCCCGTGTGTGTGTGGAGTGGGGGGGTGCCATTGTCATGCGGCAACAAGGAACACCCTCGCAAATGGCTAGGTTCATATCTGCGAACCCCAACCCCGTAACCATCTCTCCCTAGCCCTTCACTTCGCATGGTTCAATGTGGCCATGTGTTTATGTACACGCAAGATAATTGCACCCAAGAATGAATGTGGTTGTCAATTTGTGCATTTGCATGTGTGTGTGGACGTGTGTATGGGTGTATGTGTGTGTATGTGTTTGGATATTTGTGTCCCTCACGAACTGTGTGTGTTTGGATGTTTGTGTGTTTGTCGTGGTGGGTACATGTATGCAAGTATGTATGTGTGCATGCACACTCAAGTTCTTGGAGAAAAGACACGGTGACAAATGTGGGCCGATGTTGGTGTGAAAAGGGTGAAGTGTGGGCCGGCAAGGGTGGGAAGAGAGGGCGGAAAGGGGCAGAAACTCTCGAGTGAGCCTTGAGTGAGCCCCTAATTAGCTCTCGGTGCGCGCTCAGTGAGCCATTTGGCGCGCTCAGTGAGAGCTAAGTGAGAGCTAAGTGAGAGGTAAGTCAGCCGGGTCAGTGACGGTTCAATCAGGGCTCAATCCGGCGCTTAGTCAAATGAATTGTCGCCAAAAAAAGTACCCCCCCCCTTGAACCTTGAACAAGTGAGTATCCAAAACTTCTCAAAATAGTGAATGCCCATTACCCAGTATGCAAAAAGCACAACAAACAATCCAAAGACATCGCAATGCACAACTAAGCCCCAAATGAGCCCCAATTTCACGTTTCCACTTAGCCACTAGTGAGCCGGAGGTACAACATGGGCCCGTTGGCTACATAACTCTGACCCCCCAAGTTCTTAACACTTCATGCTAGGGGATAAAATTAGAAGTTGCCCAAAAGTGGGCCGCCTGGCTACAAAACCCCTACCACTCTGGGAGTCCTCAAAGCTTCCAAGCGGGGGACAAAATCAGAGGTGGCCCGAAATGGGTTCCGGATGGTGCATAATCAAGACTCCAACTAGGACCGACCTAGGTCGTAGTCTTGTGTAACGCATTGGAAATCACCGTGGAAGAAAGACCCCTTGCTTTGTAGATGTGCTTCCACGGTCAGGACTATCCTGCTGAAACGCGCCCTTAAAACGGCTCATCGTCACCTCAAAATGGACCACCCCATGGCACCACAGTATGGTACATGTTTCATTGAACACCCATTTGCATTACTTTGACAGCCCAATCATTCTCGAAGACGAGCGGCCCTCGTTGAAGACCCCCACTTGACACACCGGCGATCGTTGTGAACTGTCAGGACGATTGTCCCGAATACAGCCGAAAAAGAGCCATTTTTGGACATTAAATCGGCCAGCGAACGGGCTAGACGGCTCGAAACGGCACGAACTCTGTTCGTGGAGGTGTGCGTTTGCTCCCCGGGCATTTCGAGCTTCTTGGATGGTGATTTGGAGCCACGGTGTCCTCGCTAGGACTTTTTAACTGCCTGTTGCTGCTGCTTGCTTGTTGCTGCTGCTTGCTAAGATGTGTTCCACACCCTTGGACCCTAAGAACTGGTGTAAAACTTGGACAGGGTAAACTCAGCTGGGTAATCAAGACTCAAACTAGGACCCAGCTTGGTCTTAGTCTTGTGTAACGCATTGGATATCACCGTGGAAGAAAGACCCCTTGCTTTGGAGGTGTGCTTCCACGGTCAGGACGATTGTGTTGAAACACGCCTATAAAACGGCTCATATTCACCTCAAAATAGACAAGCGTGTGGCGCCACGGCATGGTACATGCCTTATTGAACAGCCATTTGCGTTCCTTTGATAGCCCAATCCCTCTCGAAGAAAAACGGACCTCGTTGAAGACGCGCACTTGACACAGCGGCGATCGTCCTGAACTTTCAAGACGTTTGTCCTGAAGGCAGCCCCAAAACGGCCATTTTTGGGCAATAAATCAGAAATACAACGGGCTAGGCGGCTCGAAACGGCGGGATTGTTTTTTGCGGTGATGTGCCTTTGCTCCCAGGTCGTTTTGAGCTACTTGGATGCCTGTTTTGAGCCACGGTGTCCTCGCTATTTTTTTTGAACCGCCTGTTGCAGATTTTGCTGCTGCTGCTGCTGCTGCTTGCTAAAATGTGTTGCTCACCTTTGGACCCTAAAAAGTGGCGTAAAACCTAGACACGGTAAACCGAGCCCGGTAATCAAGACTCAAACTAGGACCCAGCTTGGTCCTAGTCTTGTGTAACGCATTGGAAATCACCGTGGAAGAAAGACCTCATGCTTTGCAAATGTGCTTGCATCCTCAGGACGATTGTCTTGAAACACGCCTATAAAACGGCTCATATTCACCTCAAAATAGACAAGCGTGTGGCGCCACGGCATGGTACATACCTTATTGATCACCCATTTGCATTCCTTTGATAGCCCAATCGTTCTGGAAGAAGAACGGCCCTCGTTGAAGACGCCCATTGGGCACACCAGCGATCGTCGTGAACTTTTTGGACGATCGACCTGAAAACATCCTCGAAACGGCCTTTTTTCGACACCAAATCGGCCATAGAACGGGCGAAACGGCTCGGAACGGCACACAACTTGTTTGTGGTGGTGCGTGTTTGCTTCCCGTTTGTTTTGAGCTACCGGGATGCCGATTTTCATGCCATGGTTTCTTCGCAAGGACTTTTTAACCGCGTGTTGCTGCTGCGGCTGCTGCTTGTTGCTGCTCCTTGCTGCTTGCTAAAATGTGTTGCTCACCCCCGGACCCTATAGAGTGGTGTAAAGCCTCAACAGGGTAAACCTAGCTCGCTAATCAAAACTCACGACTAGGACCGATTGGGTCCTAGTCTTGCGTAACAAATTGGAAATCACCGTGGAGGAAAGACTGCTTGCTTGGGAGATGTGCCTCCACGGTACGGACGATTGTCTTGAGAAACGGCTCTAAAACGGCTCATTTTCAACTCAAAATGGACCACGTGGCACCACCGCATGGTTGATGCTTTCTTGAACACCCATTTGCCATCACTTGATAGCCCAATTGCTATGGAAGAACAACGGCCCTAATTGAAAACGGTCACTTGACACACGCGCGATCGTCCTGAGTTTTCAAGACGATCGTCCTAAAAACAGCCCCAAAACGGCCGTTTTTGAAACTAAATCGGCCATAGACCGGACTAGATGACTCAAAATGCATCGAAATGTGTTTGTGGGGATGCGCGTTTGCTCCCCGGTCGTTTTGAGCTACTTCGATACTATTTGGAGCCACGGTTTGGTCCTAAGGACTTTTGGACCGCCTACTGCCTGCTGCTGCTGCTGCTGCTGCCGCTTGCTGTTGCTGCTGCTAAAATGTGTCGCTCACCCTCGAACCCTAAGAAGGGGTGTTAAACCTCGACAGGGTAAACCCAGCTGGGTAATCAAGACTCACGACTAGGACCGAGCTGGGTCCCAGTCTTGGTGAAGGCATTGGAACTCACCGTGGAGCAAAGCCCGCTTGCTTCGCAGATGTTCCTCCACGTTAGCGACAATTGTCGTGAAACATGGCCCAAAAACGGATTGTTTTCACCTCGAAATCGCCGGGCCGGTGCAACCACCGCATGGGGCACGCCTTATTCGCCACCCATTTGCATTCCTCTGCTTGCCCAATCGCTATGCAAGAACAACGGCCCTCATTGGAAACACCTACGCGGGAGACCAACGATTGTCCTGAGTTTTCAGGACGATCGTCGTGAAAATGGCCCCAAAAACGGCCATTTTTGGACACTGGATTGGCCGTAAAACGGGCTAGACGGCTCGAGACGGCACCAAACCTGTCTATGCGATGCGCCTTTGCTGCCCAGTCGTTCGTGGTGATGCACGTTTGCTCCCCAATCGTTTTGAGCTACTTGGATGCCGGTTTTGACCAATGGTGCCGTTGCAAGGACTTTTGGATCGCTTGTTGCTGCTTGATGCCTGCTCTTCAACACTAACTCACAAACGCCCTTTGTCACCCCAAATGGACCACGTGAAGGCATTGCGGTATGGAAAATGCCACCTTCATCACCCATTTGCAATGATTTAATTGTCCAACCCTTGTGGAACAACAACGGCACCCCGGAATCGCCTGGTGCACAAACCACCGATCGTTCTAAAAACAGCTCAAAAACGGCCATTTTTTGGGCACTAAATGGTCGTACAACAGGCCAGACAGCTTGAAACGGCACCCAACCTGTCTATGATGATGTGCCTATGCTGCCCCGTCGTTTTGAACTACTTGGATGCCGGTTTTGCGCAACGGTGCTGTCGCCGGGACTTTTTGAACGACTGCTTGCTTGTTGCTGCTTGCTTCTGTTGCTGCTAAAACATGCCGCTCACCCTTGGCCCTAAAAGGTGGTGTAAACCCTCGACAGGGTAAACCTAGCTCGGTAATCAAGGTTTGAACTAGGACCGAGCTGGGTCCTGGTTTTGCTGAACGCATTGGAAATCACTGTGGAGCAAAGCCCGCTTGCTTTGCAGATTTTCCTCCACGGTCACTACGATCGTGCTGAAACATGGCTTGAAAACGGCTTGTTTTCACCTCCAACACGCCCATCCCGTAGCACCACGGCATGGCACACGCCTTATTCCCCACCCATTTGCATTCCTTTGATGGCCGGATCGCTACGGGAGAACGACGGCCCTCATTGGAAACACCTACGCGGGAGGCCAATGATCGTCCCGAGTTTTTAGGACGATTGCCCTGAAAAGAGTTCAAACACGGCCATTTTTGGACACTAAATAGGCCATAGCACAGGCTACACTGCTCAAAATGGCACGAAAGCTGTTTGTGGAGATACACGTTTGCTCCCCGGTCGATTCGAGCTACTTGGATGCCGATTTTGGGCCACGGTGTGGTGGCAAGGACTTTTGGACGGCATGTGTGCTGCTTGCTGCTGCTGCAGCTTGCTGCTGCTGTTGCTGCTAAAATGTGTTGCTCATCCTTCGGCCCTGAAGGGTGCTGTAAAACCTCGACAGGGTAAACCGAGCTCGGTAATCAAGACTCGAACTAGGACCATGCTGGGTCCTAGTCTTCCGTAACGCATTGGAAATCACCGTCAAAGAAAGACCGCTTGACTTGCAGATGTGCGTGCACGGTCACTACGATCGTCCTGAAACATGGCTCAAAAACGGATTTTATTCACCTCGAAACTGCCCACCCCGTGACACCACGGTATGGCACACGCCTTATTCCCCACTCATTCGCATTCCTATGATGGCCCAATCGCTATGGAAGAACAATAGTCCTCATTTGAAACACCTACGGGCAGACCAACGATCGTTCTGAGTTTTGAGGACGATCGTCCCAAAAACAACCCCAAAACGGCCATTTTTGGACACCAAATCGGCCATAGAACGGGCTACAGGGCTCGAAACAACACAAAACCTGTTTGTGGCTTGGATGCCGGTTTTGGGCCGCGGTGTGGTCGCAAGGACTTTTGCATCGCCTGCTTGCTACTTGCCTCTGCTATTTGCTGCTGCTGCTAAAATGTGTTGCACACCCTAGGACCCTAAATGGTGGTGTAATACCTCGACAGGGTAAACCCAGCTCGGTAATCAAGACTCAAAGTAGGACCGAGTTGGGTCCTAGTCTAGTGTACCGCATTGGAAATCGCCGCGGAGGAAAGACCGCTTGCTTTGTAGGTGTGCTACCACGGTCAAGACATTTTTCCGGAATCGCGGCTGGAAAGCGGCTCATTTTCACCTCAAACTGGACCACGGCGTGGCACCACGGCACGGTACATGCCTTATTCAACAGCGATTTGCATTTCTTTGATAGCCCGATCGCCATGGAAGAAGAACGGCCCTCTTTGCAAACGCCCACTGGAGGCACTGGCGATAGTCCTCAACTTTCAGGACGATCGTTTTGAAAACAGCCCAAAAACAGCCAATTTTGGACGCTAAATCGGCCGTAGAACGGGCTAGACGGCTCAAAATGCAACGAAACTTATTTTTGGTGATGCGGATTTGCTCCTTGGTCGCTTTGAGTTACTTGGATGCCCGTTTTGAGCCACGGTGCCGTCGCAAGGACTTTTGGACCGCCTTCTTGCTGCTGCTTGGTGCTGCTGCTATTGCTGGTAAAATGTGTTGCTCATCCTTGGACCCTAAAAAGTGGTGTTAAACCTCGACAGGGTTAACCCAGCTCGGTAACCCTTGTGTTATGGGGGGTCTCCAACGCTTTGGAGCGGCGGAGAACATCATTGGTGGCCCACCGGTGGCCCGGGCGGCTACATCAAGACTCGAACTAGGACCGAGCTGGGTCCTAGTCTTGCACAACGCATACGAAGCGCTTGTACGCTATGGTCCGTGGGAGTGGTTGTGAGTCCCTAGTTGAAAATGATTAAAAAAAGTTGGTAATCAAATTTGTAACATGGTAAGGCATCATATAAGTACAGGTAATACAGGTAGTACATGTAATACAATCGTATACATTGAGTGCCCAATGACATGGCAAGAGAAAGCCTACTTGCCACGCTTTGTGGCAACTTTGTCATTGTGGACCAAAGTATAACATGGTCGGGCACAAAAGCGTACACGAAAAATTGGAAAATCATTACAATGTCGGGATACAACCCATAAGGTCACGATGACCTAACTCTACTCCCCCGACTAGAGTAAATCCCCCGGTCTTAGGTGCTACGCTGCTCCGATGGGTCGTTTGTATACCGGAGGGGGCGCTTCCCATCGGCCAAGAGCATACCACCCGTTGCCCCCCAGCCTGTGTGCCGTGGGCACAAAACCACAAGACTTGGTAAACCAAGATATCCTGAGACATCCACATTTTTCATGGCTGAGGTTCTTCCAAAATGTGGCCCATGACGTATGATGGTTGCGCCAAACCATGTGCAACATGGATAGTAGCACTTCCAAACTTCTTGTCCCCACTTGTGAGCTTGTGAAATTGCAACTTATGTTCAGCAGCAAGGGAAAGCCCACTTGCCCACTCTGAACATGCCCCCACAAAGTCCACGTTGTACAAACGTCCAATGCATGCTTCTTGACCACGGCCAATGCTTTGTTCAGCAGCAAGGGAAAGCCCACTTGCCCACTTTGAACATGCCCCTCTTCAAAAGAGTGCAACTTCTAAGAATCCCGTATCCATGCTTCTTGACCAACCTTCAATGCTTTGTTCAGTAGCAAGGGAAAGCGCACTCGCCAACTTTGAACATGCCTCCACAAAGTCCACCTTCTACGAGCTTCCAATCCATGCTTCTGACCTCAGCCCATGCTTTTTTCAGCAGCAAGGGAAAGCCCACTTGCCCACTCTGAACATGCCCTTCTTCAAAAGAGTGCAACTTCTAAAAATCCAGTATCCATGCTTCTTGACCCCACTTCAATGCTTTGTTCAGCAGCAAGAGAGCGGCAAGGCAAAGTTGCACCGCTTGCGTAAACCTTTTGAACGTTGCAAAGTGTTGATAGTGGATGAAGTCTCAATGGTTGGCTGTCGCATGCTACGAGATATTCATAGCCGCCTATGTGAGATGATGCAATGCGAAGATAAACCATTTGGCGGTATGTGCGTGGTATTGATGGGTGATTTTGTGCAATTGACGCCTGTTGGTCAAACGGAATTGTTTGGATCAGTAAAAGTCCAAGTTGGTGGGCAAGACTTGAATGATGTATTTGGCCGGGAATGGTTCCAAAAGTTTGATGAGGTCAGTCTCGTGAAACAACATAGAGCCACGTGTCCACAAGATGCTACATCGGTATCCGCCTTCCTTGCATGGACCGCTAGCGCTGTGCAAACACGCATGGAATTCGTGGATACCATCGTGGGAATCATCCCAGAGGAATTTCAGGACCCTACTTGGCAAAAAACCACAATTGTTAGCACCGATCAAAAGACGGTTCACGCTGTGAATGAAGTCATGTTTCAACAATTTGCTATTGCTCGAGGATTGCCCATTGTGGCTCGGAGGTTGCCAATGGTTGACAAGTATGAAATGGACACAATTCAAATTTCATATATGACACGGTGAAAGACATGACCACATACTTTGTCGCACAAGCACCTTGGTGCCTCACAAGCATTTTAAGACCAGAGAAAGGGTTGTCCAACGGCACCCAAGGACGGTTGCATAGCATTGTCCTACATGCCGAAGAAGCGCAAAGTGGGGCGCAAGAGATCCGTGATGCCGGTGCTGGTACTGTAGTGATGCTTGACTTCCCACCATTTTATGTCACCATTGCCATTGATGCTTCGGCCTTAAGTACAAGTGGAATGCAACGTGAGGATGCATCAAAGGTCATTGTTCCTCTCATGCAAGTGCAACGCAAGATCAACATTCATCGCTACATCGCTTTGCGCGCCAAAGGCGGTGGCTTTGTGTACACTCACACGCATCCCTTCCGATTGACCTTTGGATCAACATATCATGGGGTGCACTATAGGTCACTGGATAAAATGGTCTTGGTCGTGGATGACAAGAGCCTACCTGCGTTGACACACAACGCCTTCTACGTGGGCATTAGCCGGGTTCGCACAGGTGAAGGTCTTCGTGTCATTCGCTTGCGGAACCATGAAGAGGCACCAAAAGATTGGCGGGGTCAATTGAAGTCACTTGTTCCCAAAGTCATTGTTGTTCGATATATGTTGAAAACGAGCTATGAGAATACTCACAACTTGTTAAAGGCCATGTACCATGAATGGGATATTGACTACGATATGAGAGGCCACGACAAGAGAATGCATCGCAAGGCATCCAAGAAGTCCCCTAAAAAGGAAACATTTCCTTGCAGCAGGTAATGTGGTCCTGTGTTCACCACTACGCATCATCGACGGCTGCATGAAGCAAGTTGCAAACATAACCCCAGCAATACCGGCCAAGAGGAGAATGTACACGATGCTTCCATTGTCGAGCGCCGGTTCAGTGGCAAAAGACCAATCAATACACCGTCTCCAGTAGCCCGCAATAAGCAATGTACGGGTAGACATACAAACACCCGTGAAAGACAGGAAATGGAAGGGGATATCATTGACGCGGTGCTGCAACCCGCCTTAGATGAAGACACTTTCATCAACGCCGCTGCTGAAGCACGAACATTGCTAGATGAACACGGACAACAAAGGCTAGAACGAAACGGAAAGCAACGTGTACGTGACAATGATATCTCACCCATCACACCCTCGAAGCGGAGACAACGTTCGTCCTCCTCAACACCGTCAACAACATGCCATGCAAATTCACCTCCTAAAGCCTCCTCATTGTCGCCAGAGCGTTCTGAACCGGAATTTGCTTCACGTGCAACGCCCGTCGAATCATCGTCGTCGTCTTCTTCTTGCTCCCCATCAATGCACGGTCCACCCACACCTTGGGTGCCATGCCACATTTCGGCCGTGGCGGGATCCAAATTGGTTGAAGTTGCATCACTACTGCTGAAGTCCAAGGACAAGGTCACCATGGCTCTACCTCTACTCGGTGCCACTAATGCTCAAGATGTTCGCAAACATTACTTGAAGCTCAGTGTGCAACTGCATGCTGATATGTCTAAAGACTCTTGGGCCACGGATCGCTTTCAATTGCTTTTTAAGGCATATAATCTCTTGAAGGACAAGTATAAGCTACATTGAAAAGCTCCAGATGTGCTTCGCCTCAACCAACCAGACTCAAGTAATGGCAATGGCTTGAGCTTTGCAGCCAGTGGCGCCGGCAGCAATATAGTCATTTGCAGTTGCTTGCCAGAGGCCGAAGGGTGCTTCACATTTTGGATCTTGTGGGGTCAAGAAGCATGGGTCTGTGTATTGTACAAAGTGGCCTTTCGCGACGAACGAATCTTCACGATGGCCAAGTGGGCTTTCCCTTGCTGCTGAACTAGGCATTCAGGTGGGGTTAAGAAGCATGGATCCGGGCATTGTACAAGATGCACTTTGTGGAAGAAGAACACTTTCAAAGCGGGCAAGTGGGCTTTCCCTTGCTACTCAACAAAGCACTCAAGTGCGGTCAGTGAGGATGGATTTGGGGTTTATATAAGTTGGACTTGTGCAAGAGCGGCATGTTCAGAGTGGGCAAGTAGGCTTTCTCTTGCTGCTAAAGAAAGCATTGAAGTGGGGTCAACAGGCATGGATGTGGTTTCAGAGGTTGGAGTCTTTCGAATAAAGGCACATTCAGAGTGGGCAAGTGGGCTTTCCCTTGCTGCTGAACAAAGCATTGGCTGGGGTCAGGAGGCATGGATCGGACGCTCGTACAAGGTGGACTTTGTGGAGGCATGTTCAATTTGGGCGAGTGGGCTTTCCCTTGCTGCTGAACAAAACATTAGCTGTGGTCAAGAAGCATGGATTGGACGTTTGTACAAGGCGGACTTTGCGGATGCATGTTCACAGTGGGCAAGTGGGCTTTCCCTTTCACATTGCACCGTGTCAATGTCTCCATCAAAAACGGCAAGGCCCAATGCATGATGGATGGTAGATCCCTTTGCTAGACTACTTGCGGCGATTCATGATGGAGCAACAAATCGCACAACATTCCACCCAAAGCTTTGTCGTAATCTTGCATGGATTTCCCGTGCAACCCAACTCTTTCCAGTTCCTCCGCCGGCATGTAGGAAGACTAAGGGTGCAATTGGCTTTGCGGATGAGTCGCACGTGGCCTCCAACCAGACGTAATTTATGATCTTGTCGATGATCTCTTCTTGATCCGGACTTCCTGTTGATCGAACGTGACCATCAGAAGTGGAAGAAACAACCGTCTCTGCTGCCTCCTCCTCGGCCTTGATATCATCGAACACCCTTTGGGCATGGGAGCAAATATCATCTCCATTTGGGTAATGATCATCATCGCCCAATGCATAAAGAAACTTTGTTACTTCTTCCCCTGAGGCATGACTCATTACCGGTGCCAAGCCCAATTGCAAATTCAAGGTCTCTTTGAGGATATCAAACTCCTCACTTGAAGCTACACGTCCTGTTTTATTTGCGTTTTGGGCTCTTTGAATAGCTTCTTGCATATCTTGCACCGCTTCGGCGAATCTGGTATCTTTCACCTCCGCTCTTGTTTCCTTCAACTCCTCCATCTCCTTACCCGCGTTGAAATTGACATCCAACGGGTGCCTCACACCCCAAATCTTCCTATAACGCTGTCAAACGTCATCCGTCAATGACTCTTGCAAGCGATCGTAGTACCCAATCTTTTTCAACCGGACAACCATGGAATGCCGACTGCGCTCCAAGCAGCTTGCATGTACAGTCGTGCAATGCTCCTCCCATTGCAAATAATCATGCTGTAGGTGAAGTATTGGAAGCGAAGCAAATTGCTGTCACGCCCGCCATCCATTATGCTTGTCGTGGGAAGCGGCTTAGGGCCCTTTGCGCTCTTGAGTACTATTGTCTCATCAAAATAGAGCAACGGCATGCAACGGACCCTATTGAAGTTAACGATGGAGTCAGTGATGGACGCCCCGAAAATGCCATTTTTGATTTCCATCCCCGGCATGTGCTTGATGATAGCAATTACGTGCAATACCTAGTGTCACAATCGAGGTGCCCCATCTTGGCGGGGAACCGCATGCCTGTCTGGCCCGGTGTGGATGGTAGTGCTCGCACAAGGAAGGCATGGGCCAAGTTTGTCATGTGCAATTTCGTTCCTTGGGATATCGAACAGCCGCCCCAAATCACTTGGAACGTTGCATCCGCATCCGATTGTGCCACATCCATTGTCAAGGAGTTCAGTTTTTGCATACGAGTATTGTTGTCATCTTGGTCATCCCCCGAAGGTCCTGTGCCATTGTCATTTGGAGGTGGATGTGTTGACATTTGTGATGCTTGCATATCAACATGTGATGTTGCCAAGAGGTTATCATCCACCACATTTGACGAAGATGAGGAAATGGATTGCGCTTCACCACAAATATTCTGCATGTCTGCATGATGTTCATCATCACTTGTACTCTCCCGGCCTCCTTCTTCCAACATTTCAGTGAATAAAGCAGGAAGGGCGGTTACAGTGCTCCAAGGATGCACAACCGCAAACTTGTGAGAGAAATGCCATGAGGGATGCCCCAACAAGGAGACGGCTGCCATTTGCGCACTGAACTCCACCTTCTTGTCCAACGAGTTGATGATGCGCTTTCGCAAGATGGCCTCCTTCCCTCCGGGTTGTGCAAACTTTGTGGTGTCCATTTTGTCCACCTCACGAGTAACTTGACGAATTGTGCTCAACACATTGGCAATCCTTACCGGATTCTTGCTACAGTAACCAACAACGTATTTGGCCACAGCAACCAGCACTTCCTCACCTCCGAGGAATTGCACATTCGTGTTGCTAGCATACAGGTAGGCCAAGAGTTTGTTGGTTTCAACCACACATCCATCACAAGGATGTGGCCGCCGCAACTCCCATATGACAAGAACACAGCTTACCTTCTCATCATTGGTATCGAATTCCACCTGCGAATCATGTATTCGGATCTTGTGGCTTCCCGAAGGGGTATGATACGCCACAAATAAATGTGGCCGTGTTTCACTTTACCCTTCTCCTGCTGCACGAGGCAACCCAAAACGGCACCGTCTCTTTCCTCCTGGTGGTTTACCAAAGACCTTTGAGGCAAACTGTTCAATTTTCCGTGCCGTTTCATGGGGGTCCTCCGGCAATGGAGGCAAAAGTTGCTTCTCCTCTAGCTTACATGGGGCTTCAACCTTGTGGTTTAGTCTCTGCTCCTAATCTTGGTGAATTTGGGCATCCAACGCGGCAGATATTTGTTGATCCAACAACGCAGCAACTACTTGCACAAGCTCGCACTTCCCCACAACCAAACCCAACAACCATGGGGGAAATCCACCCCAAAAGAGACCATGGAAGTGGAGAGCGCCTCGGCCTTGGCACTCATAGCATGTACAATGGGCCACGCATGTACCAAATAGACCCTTCTTTTGGTTGCACACCGCACGGTCTTTCTTGGTTTGCTTGGAACTTGGAAGACCTCGCAAAACCTCCAAGAAAGCCCGCACTTGTCGCTCAAAAATGCGTGCGGCGGCCAGAGGGTTCTTGTATAATGCTTCAAATCGCCGCGAAACCCCCCGGCGATGGAACACGGGCTTGGCGATCACCCATCGACAAACATAAAGACAACTCGTTGTCTATATCATTTGGTGCAATGTGTAGAAGAGACTTGGAGGCCCAAAGAACACCATCATACTATTCATCTTCCCCATCACTGCATACCGCTCTGAAGTACTGAAGGGCACTGCTGCATGGCAAGTCCGCAACAAAGGCATGAATGTGTGCACAAGGTGTCGCGCTTCTTTTCCTTGGGGGTTTGCTTCTGCCTTCTTCAAATCTTCCTCAAGATTGGGCGTGTTGATGGCCCCCTCAAATGCCTTCATTCGATTAGGATTGGCATAAATGGCATCCCTAACACTTCGCAATGCTGTGTGGCGAAACTTTGGATTAAAGAGCAACAAACAAAAGGCGCGGGCTTCAGCAAAACGATTATGATATTGCACTAACATGTGCCTTGTATCCGCTTCCGAAACTCCACATGGCCGCTTGATACCACTTCCAAACATAAGCAACGAGGGAAGGGACAACGTCAAAAGGCGGTCATTGGCCTGAAAGTCGTTCATGCCAACTTCTTCTCGTCGAACTGTACTGTTGCGACAGTCCGCTAGCATCTCCTTGATAGATTGAAGACTTTGTGGCACACCGTTCCCATCTCAATTCAATATTGATCCATCCGACAGCATAGCAACATCACATATTACCTCACCATCATCCAAGTCACCTTTTCTTGCTCGCGCAATGTCCGCACCGGATTGCTTTTCGGCCGCAATCACGTCCGGATGATCACCAATGGACATATTGTCAAACACGGCATTTGGAAAATTAAAAACTTCAGGTGGTGCAACCTCCAAGATTTCGATGTTGGCATATTCCGGATTGATCACTTTCAAAACTCGCAACCATTGAACCAATTGATCCCATCGCGGTGTGAAGATTCGCTCTACTGGCTCTTTGCAATGTTGATCACGACGCATTGCCTCCGCATCACAGCGCGGGTCCACAAAAATGACCTTTGTACTTACAAGAGCCTCTACATCCGGTAGACGTGCTGCCAACACTTCGGGTCCATCATGCGGTACAGAAATGGTGCGGCCTCAAACACCCCACTGCGATGTTGTACCATTCTTGGCACTAACAAGCTTCACTGTGGTTAGTTCTTGTCCGCACTCGTCCCAACATACGCTCCTCTAAATCCGTTAGCTCTGGTAAGTCGCATCGCTTACCAAAATGCTTGCCACTAGCAATGGCATGTGGTGGCACTTGACCTTTCTTTGGATGGAGCAAACTCCGATGGCACGAATTACACAATTGCACTACACCATTAGATACAAGATCATGGTGCAACCAATGTACCTCCGTGTTTCGTTCAAAGACCGCGGCATACTCGCGATACTCAATGGGAATCCCATGGTACCATGAAACTTGTTCTGTGTCCAACCTTAAAGGGTCCAACTTGGATACCTGCACTTCCTTCACTTGTTGGAAGTCCCGCACTCCAGAGCACCCGCAAGATTGAATGTCCTCGCATACTCCCACTTTTTTGTGCCACTCTTTGGCCAACGCCACCATATCCGCGGTGTCCACCTTCTCATCCACTATAGCTCGCACCAAGGCCTCCAAAGACTCATAATTCTCCTAATTGGCACGGGTTGAACTAGAAATCTATCCATCCCGTTTTGCTCCAAAAACTCTCCCACAGTCAAAGCAAGGGATGTGCCAACCTTTGATCCTGTAAACTCATCAGGTGATGGGCCTGCAACGGATTGCAGCATGGCTTCCTCTTCTTCATCCACAACAGAACCGGAGGGTTCTATGTCATCGCCTCTCTTGTACATGTGCTGAATGGCTTGCGTTGACTGGCTTGCCAAGGTTTCACGTGCATAATTCAAAGCACGCCGAACGGCCTCAGCTTGCCCTGCCCGTTGCTTGTCCTCCTTAGCGCCTGCTTGGCCCCCCCGCTGCTTGTCCTCCTTAGGGCTAGCCTGTCCCGCCCGCTGCTTGTCCTCCTTGGAGCCCGCTTGCCCTGCGCGCTGCTTGTTGTCCTTGGAGCCCGCTTGCCCTGCGCGCTGCTTGTCCTCTCGGGATGCCAACACACCACCCGCTTGCCCCGCCCGCTGCTTGTTCACCTTGGAGCCCACTTGCCCTGCCCGCTGCTTGTTCTCCTCGGACCCCGCTTGCCTTGCGTGCTGCTTGTTCTCCTTGGCGCCTGCTTGCCCTGCCCGCTGCTTGTTCTCCTCGGACCCCGCTTGCCTTGCGTGCTGCTTGTTCTCCTTGGACCCCGCTCGCCTTGCGCGCTGCTTGTTCTCCTTGGACCCCGCTTGCCTTGCCCGCTGTTTGTCCTCACGGGATTCTACCATACCACCCGCTTGCCCAGCGCGCTTTTTGTCCTCCTTAGAGACCACCACACCACCCGCTTGCCCTGCGCGCTTTTTGTCCTCCTTAGATTGTGGTGTGTTGCAAGCGGAGCAAACAAAGCCTCGACTCTTGATCTTCTTGTATGTACGATCAAAGTTGGTAGTACAACCCCAACATTGCCATCGCATCACACAAATGGAGGAAATGAGGGAGTCATCTACATGCACGGCATTTTCAACAACCACCCCTAACCAATCACATCCATATTCTGCCCCAAGTTGGTGGCAATGCAACGTGGTGACGGATGGGCGACCATCTTACGCTTTCGCATTTGCCTCTTTCTCTTGTGGTTGAGATTGTTTTGAACACTTGTGCTTTCCCGGACCAAACTTCTTCATGTTATTGAACGGCACATCCTTGGATTCTCAACAAGATGCACAAGTCCAACGCATGACCGCCTTCGCCTTCATGTCTTGGTTGGCTTGTTGTACCCACTTCCATCCCCATAGGCGAGCCACATCATGACAATCTTTCGCGGTCAATGAAGGCGTAGGCATGTCTCCATGGAAATGGAAATGGAAAAAAACAATAAGATCAACACCAAAAGGATGGTGCCCAAAAAAGCAACTAAGCGTGTAAACAGGGGCACGAATTGAGAAATAACAAGAGCATGGTCAAACATCACGCGCGCTCCTCACTGGAAAAGTCAACTAGTTTGATTGCACTGAGAAGGCCTACACGGCAACCAAATACCCATAGAACAAGCACTGTTGCCATGAGAAAGCCTACATCGCAACAAAGGCACATATGGAGCAAGTGAACTCAACAAATGGACCATTGTGACAAACAGCACAAACGATAAGCAAAAAAACCTTCGTGAACACAATCTTCCACAACGTAACATGCTTGCCACAAAACACACTTGCACCGTCCAAACACTCATGCAATGGCAGCAAAAAAACCTAAAAAGGGTGATAAATTGACAACCAACAAGAGCATGGCCAAACAAACACGGCTATTCCCCCATCGGACCAAGTCAACTAGTTTGATTGCCGTGAGAAAGCCTACACGGCAACCAAGGTATGTACATATCGAGCCGCTTGAATGCCATGAGAAAGCCTACATGGCAACAAAGGCCCATATGGATCCCCGGTTGTTGCGTGTTGCTTGATACTACCGTGTGTGCTCTTGAAAAATACGTCAAAACACCCATTTTTCACCCCAAATGGACCATGTGAAGACACCACGGTGTGGAAGAAAAACATGGTCAAACATGATGCGCGCTCCTCATTGGAAAAGCCAACTAGTTTGATTGCCGTGAGAAGGCCTACACGGCGACCAAATACCCATAGAACAAGCACCGTTTGATGCCATGAGAAAGCATACATGGCAACAAAGGCACATATGGAGCAAGTGAACTCAACAAATGGACCATTGTGACAAACAGCACAAACGATAACCAAAAAAACCTTCCAACCTACCATGCCTGCCACAAAACACACTTGCAACGTCCAAACACTCATGCAATGGCAACAAAAAAACCTAAAAGGGGGGATAAATTGACAACCAACAAGAGCATGGTCAAACAAACACTGCTCTTCCCTCATTGGACCAAGTCAACTAGTTTGATTGCCGTGAGAAAGCCTACACGGCAACCAAGGTATGTGCATAACAAGCCGCTTGAATGCCATGAGAAAGCCTACATGGCAACAAAGGCCCACATGGATCCCCGGTTGTTGCGTGTTGCTTGATACTATTGTGTGTCCTCTTGAAAAATAAGTCAAAACACCCATTTTTCACCCCAAATGGACCATGTGAAGACACCACGGTGTGGAAGGAAAACGGCGTTGACTGGAATCGCCTACTAGACAAACCAAACATCGTCCGGAGTTTTCAGGACGATCGTCATGAAAACGGCTCAAAAAACAGCCATTTTGGCACACTAAATTGGCCATAGAACTGACTAGACGGCTCGAAACGGCACGAAACCTGTTTGTGGTCATGCGCGTCTGGTCCCCAATCCTTTTGAGCTACGTGGATGCCGGTTTTGACCCATGGTGCCGTTGCAAGGACTTTTGGATCGCTTGTTGCTGCTTGCTGCCTGCTCTTCAACACTAACTCGGGGACGCCTATTTTTCACCCCAAATGGACCACGTGAAGGCACTGCGGTGTGGAAAACGCCATCTTCATCACCCATTTGCAATGATTTGATTGTCCAACCGTTGTGGAAGAACAATAGCATTGCTTGGAATCGCCTGGTGCACAAACCACCGATCGTCCTGAGTTTTCAAGACGATCGTCGTGAAAATAGCCCCGAAACGGCCTTTTTTGGACACTAAATCGGCCGTAGAACGGGCTAGACGGCTCGAAATGCAACGAAACCTGTTTGTGGTGATGTGCCTTGGCTCCCCGGTCGTTTTGAGCTACCTGGATGCCGGTTTTGAGCCACGGTGCTGTCGCTAGGACTTCTTGCTTGCTTGCTGCCGCTGCTGCTTGCTGCTGCTGCTGCTAAAAGGTGTTGCTCACCCTTGGACCCTAAAAGGTGGTGTAAAACCTCGACAAGGTAAACCCAGCTCGGTAATAGACCTTGCTGCCTGGGAAGGTACCGAACGCTTCACAGCGGGAGGCGAAAAAGAGGTGGCCCGTAAGTGCGCCAGCTGGCTACATAACCCCTGCTGCCTGAGAGTGCCTACACTTTAGACGGGGGGACAAAATCAGAGCCGGCCCACAAACGGGCCGACTCGCCACATAAGCCATAACGCCTTGGGAGTCCCCAACGCTTTGCGCGACAGACGAAATGAGAGGTTGTGGACAAGTGCGCTTGATGACTACATAGCCCGTACCACGTGTGGGGTGCGACAAGCGCAGGTGGTAAAATCGGAAGTGGCCCACACAGGTGCTGGTTGGCTGAATAACCCCTACCATGGGGGGTGTCCCCAACACTTCCGAGCGGCGAACAAAATCAGCGGTGGCCCAAAAGTGGGCGAGGTGGCCAGATAATCCTTGTCGTCCGGGGGCTCTCCAACGCTTTAGAGCGGGGGACAAAATGAGAGAGGCCCCACTAGTGGGTTCGGTGACTACATAGCCCCTGCTGCGTAGGGCATCACCAACGCTTCAAAGGGGGGGACAAAATGTAAGGTGTCCCATGATTTGGCCGGCGGGCTACATCCCCACTGTCGGCACGGGAGTCTCCAACGCTTTAGAGCACGGGAACAAAATCAGAATTAGCCCGCACTTGGGACGCATGCCATGGGGGGATCCCTAGGCCGGGTGGCTACATAACACCTGCCTCTTGGGGGCTCCCTCACGCTTCACGGAGGCAAACAACATCAGAATGTGGCCCACAAGTGGGCCTGGTGGCTACCTAATCGCGACGGCCTAGGGCTCCCCAATGCTCAGCGGAGGGGACGAACTCGGAAGTCACCCACAAGAGGGTTCGGTGGCTACATAACGCTTACCACCTTGGGGGTCTCCAACACTTTAGGGCTGGGGACAAAATAAGAGGATGCCCCAAATTGGTCTAGGTGGCTACATAACCCTTGTTGTCTTGGAGGTCTTCTACGCTTCATAACGCGGGACAAAATGAAAATCAGCGCACCAATGGGTCGGGTGGCTATGTACCCCTTGCCTCCTAGGAAGGTCCGGAACACTTCGTCGCGGGAAAGACAATTAGGGGTGGCCCACAAGTGCGTCCGCCGGCTACATACCCCCTGCCGCCTCGGCATCCTTACAGCTTAGAGTGGGGGACAAAATCAGGGCTGGCGGACGCGTGGGCTAGGTGTCTACATAAACGGTGTCCACTGAAGGGGCCCCAACGCTTCGGAGCGGGTAACAAAATCAGGCAAGTCTCACAAGTGCGCCGGGTGGCTACGTAACCCCGGCCTCCTTGGGGATCCCCAATGCTTCAAAGCGGCTGAAAAAATCAACGGTGGCCGAGCAATTGACCCAGGGGCTACATAGCCGCTACCGCAGAGGACAAAGTTGGAAGCGGGCCCCAAATGCTTTGCAGAGGGGAACAAAAACAGAGGTAGCCCAAAAATGGAGTGGGTAGCTAGATACCCCTTGTCGTCCGGGCGCTCCCCAATGCTTTAGAGCTGGAGGTCACCCACTAGTGCAATGGGTGACTACATAACCCCTACCTCCTGATGGATTCCCAATGCTTAAGAGACGGTGGCAGAATGAGACGTGTCCAAACAGTGGGCCGGCCAGCTACATAAGCCTTACCCTTGGGGGGTCACCAACGCTTTAGAGCGGAGGCGAAAATCGGGCGTGGCCCACCAATACGCGGCCTGAATACATAACTCCCGCTGCCTAGGATGTCGCCATTGCTTCGAATCGGAGGACAAAATTAGAGGTGGCCCATGAGTGCGCTGTGTGACTACATGCCCACTGCCGGCATGGGGGTTCCCAACGCCTCACAACGTGGGACAAAATGCGAAATGGCCCGCCATTGGAGGGGGTTGCTGAAAAAACCATATGGCCCGCGGTGCGGGTGCAAAACACTTCAGGGCGGTAGGCAACATCCAAGGTGGCCCATAAGTGGGCTGGGTGGCTACATAACGCTTGCCGCCTTGGGGGGCTGAAACGTTCAAAGAAGGAGACAAAATCCGAAAGTGCTCCAGTAGTGGGCTAGGAGGCTACATAAGAGCTGCCGCCTGGGGGGTCCCTGACCCCGCAAAGAGGGAGACAAAATCAGAGGTGGCCCACAAGTGTGCCGGCTGGGTGCTAACCCTTGCGGCTTGCGGGGTCCGAAATGCTTGAGGGCGGGGGATAAAATCGGAAATGGCCGCAAGACGGTCGGATGGCCACACCACCCCTGCCACGTTGGGTGTCTCCAACTTTTCGGAGCATGGGACAAAATGAGAAGTGACCCACAAGTGGGCGCCGTAGCTACATAACCCCTGCCAATTGGGAGGGTTGCCACAGCTTTGTAACGGGGAACCAAGTCGCAGGTGGCCCACGAGTGGGCTAGGTGGCTAAAAACCCTTGTCCTCTAGGGCCTCCCCAACACTTCAAAGCGGCGGAAAAAAACAGAGGAGGGCCACGAGAGGCCTTGGTGGCTAAAGAACCCTTGCCGCACGGGAAGGTCCCAAACGCTTTGGAGCGGAGGCCAAAATCAGAAGTGGCCCAGTAGAGGACGGTGAATACATAACCCTAGGGTGTCCTCAACGCTTCCAAATGGGGGACAAAATCAGAAGTGTCCCACAAGTGGGTTGGTTGGCTGAATAACCCACATGGCTTTGGGGTACCCAACGCTTGAGGGGGGGGGACAAAGTCAGAGATGGCCCACAAGTGGGTCTGGTGTGTACGTAGCCGTTGCCACTTCGGCCGTCATGAACGATTCAATGCAAGGGGCAAAATAGGACATGGCCCACAAGTGGGCAGGGTAGCTACATAACTCCTACCACGTTGAGGAGTCCCCAATGCTTCATAGCTGCGGACAAAATCCGAAGTGGCCCAGAAGAGGGCCGGGTGGGTGAACACCCCATATGGCTTAGGGGTACCCATTGCTTCTTGGCAGGTGACAAACTCAAAGGAGGCCCAAAGGTGGGCCGCGTGGGTACATAACACCCGCCGCTTGGGGTGTCCCAAGCACGCAAGCGCAAGTGACAAAGTTGGAAGTGGCCCACGTTTGGGAGGCCCGGCTACATAACCCCTACTAGCTTGAGGAGTCTGATACACTTCACAACCGGGGACACAATCAGAAGTTGCCCATGAGTGGACCACGTGGCTCCTTAACACTTGTCGTGTGGGGGGCTCTCCAACGCTTTAGAGCGGGGGGCAAAATCAAATGTGGCCCACCAGTGCGCTAGGTGGATACATAACCCCCGCCGCCAAGGGCGACACAAATGCTTCAAAGCGGGGGACAAAAGTAAAGGTGGCCCACGAATGGGCTGGCTAGCTACCTCCCCACTGCTGGCGCGGTGTTTCCCGACACCTCATAGCCTAGGACGAAATCAGGAATGGCCCATAAATTGGAGGCGTGGCTGAATAAACCATATGGCTCGGGGGGTGGCACAACGCCTTAGAAGGGGAGACCAATTCAAAGGTTGCCCGCAACTAGGCCGGTTGGCGGAATTGCCCATATGCCTGCCCGGGCCGAATAGCCCATACGCTCAGGGTGGGCAACAAAATCAGAAGTGGCCCGCAACTGGTCCAGGTGGCTACACAACCCCTGCCAGGTTGGGCGTCCCGAACACTCCAGAGTACGGGACAACATGAGAAGTGACGCACAAGTGGGCCGAGTGGCTACATTACCGCTGTCAACGGGGAGGGTGCAGACCGCTTTGCAACGGGGAACAAAACCGGAGTTGGCTACCAGTAGGCCGGGTGACTACAGAACCCTTGCCCCATGGGGGGGGGGGGGGGTCCGCAACAGTTTACCGCAGTGGAAAAAATCAAAGGTCGCCCACGAACAGGTTGGGTGGCTAAAGAAACCTTGCCGCTCAAGGGGTCCCCAACAGTTCCGACCGGAAGGCAAAATCAGAAGTGGCACAGTAGAGGGCGGGCGGATCCATACCCTTGGGGCGTCCCCAACGCTACAAAAGCGGGGAAACAATCAGAAGTGGCCCATAAGGAGTGCCGGTTGGCTTAATAATCCATATGGCTTAGGGGTATCCTATGCTTGACGGCGGGGAACAAAGTCAGAGATGGCCCACCAGTGGGCTAGGTGGGTATGTAACCCTTGCCGCGTGGGTTGTCTGAAATGCTTTAGTGCGAGGGGCAAAATCCCAAATGGCCCATAGATGGGCGGGGAGGCTACACAACGGGCACTACCTTCAGGAGTTCGATGCACTTCATACCAAGGGACAAAATCAAAGATGGCCCTAGAACTGGCGACGTGGCTACATAACTCTTGTCGTCTCGGGGGGTCTCGAATACTTGTAAGTCGGGGATAGAATGAGAAGTGGCCCACGAAAGGGTCAATTGGCTACATAACTCCGGCCTGGGGTGTCTCCATTTCTTCATAGCGGCGTGCAAGATAAAACGTGGCCCCCAAGTGGCCAGGTGGCTAAATAAGCAGCTCCACTTGGGGGGTTCCGCAACACTTTAAACCTGGCGACAAAATCATATGTTGCCCAGAAGTGCCCCGGGTGGATACATAACCCCTACCACCTGGGGCGTCTGCAACGCTTCAAAGCGGGGGACAAAATTAGAGGTGGCCAGTAAATCAGGTGGCTACGTAATCCCTGTCGGCTCGGGAGTCCCCTACGCCTCACGGCCGCGGACCACATGAAAGGAGGCCCACAAGTTGGCTGGGTGGCCACATAACCCCTACCGCCTGGTGGGTTCCTAAACCTTAGACTAAGGGGCAAAGTAGCAAGTGGCGCAGAAGTGCGCCAGGTGGCTACACATCCTCTACCACCGTGGCGGTTCCGAATGCACTAGAGCTGGGGACAAAATCAGAAGTGGCCCAGAACTGGGCCCGATGGCTTCATAACCCATATGGCCTAGGGAGGTCCCCCACGCTTCAGAGCGGTGGGGCAAAATTAGAGGTGGCCCATGACTGGGCCGTGTGGCTACATGACCGCTGCCGGCATGCGGGTTCCCAACGCCTCATAGCGTCGGAAAAAATCAGAAATGGCCCACCATTGGAGGCGATGGTTGAATAAACCCTATGGCCCGCGGTCGCGGTGCAAAACGGCTTTGGGCGAGAGACCAAATCAAAGGTGGCCCAAAAATGGGCTCGGTAGCTAGGTACCGCTTGTCGTCCGGGGCCTCTCCAACGCTTTAGAGCGGGGGACAAAATCACACGTCACGCCCTAGTGCACCGGGTGACTACATAACCCCTATCTCTTGATGGGTTCCCAATGCTTAAGAGAGGGAAGCAAAATCACAGGTGTCCAAAAAGTGGGCTTGCCGGCTACATAAACTGTACCCTTGCGGAGTCACCAACGCTTTAGAGCGGACGTAAAAATCAGACGTGGCCCACCAATACCCGACGTGGATACATAACTCCCGCCGCCTAGGGTGTTGCCATTGCTTCGAATAGGAGGACAGAATTAGAGGTGGCCCATGAGTGCGCCGTGTGACTACGTGACCACTGCGGGCATGGGGGTTTCAAACGCCTCACAACGTGGGACAAAATCAGAAATGGCCCGCCATTGGAGGGGGTTACTGAAAAAACCATATGGCCCGTGGTGCGGGTGCAAAACACTTCGAGGCGGGAGACAAAATCAAAGGTGGCCCACAAATGGGCCGGGTGGCTACGTAACGCTTGCCGCTTTGGGGGGCCCAAACGTTCAAAGAAGGAGACAAAATTTGAGAGTGCTCCACTAGTGGGCTAGGAGGCTACATCAGAGCCGCCGCCTAGGGGTTCTCTGTGGCTGCAAAGAGGGAGACAAAATCAGAGGTGGCCCACAAGTGTGCCGGCTGGGTACTAACCCTTGCGGCCTGCGGCACTGGTGAGCCACCTGCGATTTGGTTCCCCGTTAGAATGTGTTGGGGACCCCTCCAATTTGCGGGCATTATGTAGCTACCGCGCCCACTGGGTCACTTCTCATTTTGTCCTAGGCTCCGAAGTGTTGGACACACCCAACGTGGCAGGGGTGGTGTGGCCATCCGACGCTCTTGCGGCCACTTCCGATTTTATCACCCGCCCCAAAGCATTTCGGACCGGCCGGGTGGCGAAAGAACCCTTGCCCTCTGGGGCGTCCCCAACACTTCACATCGGAGGCTTATATTAGAAGTGGCCCACCAGAGAAGGGTGAATACATGACCATGGGGACTCCTCAACGCTTCAAAATGGGGGACAACAAGTGGCCCACAAGTGGGTTGGTTGGCCAAACAACCCATATGGCTTGGGGGTACCTAACACTTGAGGTGTGTACGGAACCCTCGCCACTTGGGGTGTCACGAACGCTTCAGTGCAAGGGGCAAAATGGGAAGTGACCCACAAGTGGGCAGAGTGGCACATAACTGGCACCGTGTTGAGGAGTCCCCAATGCTTCATAGCTGCGGGCAAAATCTGAAGTGGCTCACATGAGGGCCGGGTGACTCAATAACCCATATGGCTTTGGGGTACCCATCGCTTCTTGGCCGGGGACAAACTCAAAGGTGCCCCAAAAGTGGGCCGTGTGGGTGCATAACAACTGCCGGCGGGGGTTTCCCAAACGTGCAAGCGGAAGAGACAAAGTTGGAAGTGGCCCGCAGGCGGGCGGGGTGGCTACATAACCAGTACTACCTTGAGGAATCCGATACGCTTCGTAACGTGGGACAAAATCAGAAGTGGCCCATGCCTGGGCCACGTGGCTTCTTAACCCTTGTCGTGTGGGGGGCTCTCCAACACTTTAGAGCGCGGGACAAAATCAAACGTGGCCAACCAGTGCGCTAGGTGGATGCATCACCCCCCCGCCTAGCACGGGGGGGCGGCCGGGCCCGGTCCTTGTATTGGACAACCCCCAGCCCCCCCCACCCCCCGGGTTTTGAAAGATAGTGGTGCCGGGTCGGCCACCGACAAGTGTCCCTAGAGAAAACTGTCCGGCGCCGAAGGCGCCAATTTTTTTTTTCATACTGTTTGGTTACGCTCAAAGAGAGAATTCATATTTGTGTTGAAACAACAAGAAAAAATTTTGACCTGAAGGAGGGCTACAGCAGGGCTGCAGACCCTAACAGCAACCCTAGCCCTAAGCCTAACCCTAATCAAGACTCAATATTGGGACCGAGCTGGTGGGGGAGGGAACATCAACTATGACTGGTGAGGGACATCAAGAATGTTTCACACATTGATGGCTCTTGACAGAGTGAAATCACCTTGCAAGTGAACCCCATTGCCACGAGGCCCACTTTCGAGGTTTTTTGGACTTCTCAAGGGCCAAAATGCCCCAAAATGGGCTCAAAATGCGCTCATTGCACCCGTTTGTGCACCCCAAATGGTCTAGGATGAGGTTTGGAAAAATGCGTTTTTGACCCATTTTGACCCATTTTTGGTCCCAAAACACCCCATTTTCAAGGCATTTTGGGATTGGCGGAGGACCCAAATGGGCCACCACAAGCTCAAAACGGTCCAAAAACACTTGTTTTAGCGTCGCACATGGTGTAGGATCATTTTTGAGAAAAGTCATTTTTTTGCCCCTACTGGACCCTGTTGACCCATTTGGGCACCCACGTGTTTGGGCTTGAGGTTGCAGCTTGCCGCAGCCTAGTGGGCCTAGGTATTGGGGTCTAGGCGTCCGTTTGGGCAATTCTGAGGGGTGGAAACCACAAAAAGTGGGGGGTTGCGGGTGTAGTAGGTGCCCTCACGATCGCATTTTGAGCCATGTAGCCAGAGATATGGCCTATTCTTGGTTTGTGGCTGTCGGCATTGGGAGCTTCTGGGGGCCTTTTTGGGCCGTTTCCGGGACATATCATGGAGTTAGAGGGCGGCAAAGAGCTCGTTGACAAGGGGAAGTCAAGCCGCACGTTGAGTGTACCCACCGTTTCCCTTCGTTTGGCCGTTTTGAATGCGTTCCAAGGCTTTTTTGGCCCAAAAATGGCTGTTTTTGGCCCTAAACTGCAGTTTTTGAAACTGAGGTCCGCCACTTGCGAATCCCGTTCCCGGCCGCCACCGTTGAGTTTTTTGCTCCAACTTTGTTTGATTGTACTTCACACCCATAGGTATCATCCACCAAATTTTCAGCCGAATCTGAAGCACCACGACGGAGGTCTGATTTTTTCCCATTTCGCGCGTGCTGCTGCTTGCTGCTTGCTTGCTGCTTGCTTGCTTGCTTGCTGCTGCTGCTCTTGCTGCTGCTAAACCTGGTAGGTCCACCCTAGACCCTAAAAAGGGTTATAAAACCAAGACTGTTTCCACCAACTCGGTGACCTTGGCCCTAACCGTAACCCTAACCCTACCCCTAGGGCTACCCCTAACCCTAATCAAGACTGAATATTGGGACCGAGCTGGTGGGGGAGGGAACATCAGCTATGACTGATGAGGGACATCAAGAATGCTTCACACATTGATGGCTCCTGACAAAGTGAAATCAGCTTGCAAGTGAACCCCATCACCACAAGGCCCACTTTCAAGGCTTTTTGGACTTTTGAGGGGCCAAAATGGCCCAAAATGGGCTCAAAATGGGCTCATTTCACCCGTTTGTGCACCCGGAATGGTCTAGGATGAGGTTTGGAAAAATGCGTTTTTGTGGTCCCAAAACAGCCCATTTTCAAGGCATTTTGGGATTTTCGGAGGACCAAAATGGGCCACCACAAGCTCAAAACGGTCCAAAAACACTTGGTTTAGCGTCGCACATGGTCTAGGATCATTTTTTGGGAAAAGTCATGTTTTTGCCTCTAGTGGACCCTGTTGACCCATTTGGGCACCCACCTGGTTGGGCTTGAGCTTGCAGCTTGCCGCAGCCTAGTGGGCCTAGGTATTGGGGTCTAGGCGTCTGTTTGGGCAAATTCGAGGGTTGGAAACCACAAAAAGTGGGGGGTTGCGGGTGGACTAGGTGCCCTCGGAATCACATTTTGAGCCATGTAGCCAAAGATATGGCCTATTCTTGGTTTGTGGCTGTCGGCATTTGGAGCTTCTGGGGGCCTTTTTGGGCCGTTTCCGGGACATATCATGGAGTTAGAGGGCCGCAAAGGGCTCGTTGGTACGGGAAAGTCAAGCCGCACGTGGAGTGTACCCGACCTTTCCCTTTGTTTGGCTGTTTTGAATGTGTTCCGGGGCTTTTTTGGCCGAAAAATGGCTGTTTTGGCCCTAAACTGCAGTTTTTGAAACTGAGGTCCGCCACTTGCGGATCCCGTTCCCGGCCGCCACCGTTGAGTTTCTTGCTCAAACTTTGTGTGATTGTACTTCACACCCATAGGTATCATGCACCAAAATTTCACCCGAATCTGAAGCACCACGACGGAGTTCTGATTTTTTCCCATTTCGCGCGTGCTGCTTGCTTGCTGCTTGCTTGCTTGCTGCTTGCTTGCTTGCTTGCTGCTAAACTTGGTAGGTCCACCCTAGACCCTAAAAAGGGTTAGAAAACCAAGACTGGTGCCATTCCGCCATATCCCATTAATTTGTGCCACGTGAGTTGGAAAAAAATTCGCGTGAATTTTTTTTCCTGCCCCCCACGTCGCCCTTAGCTTACTGCATACGTTGTGTTGTTTTGGACCACGTTCATCCTAACCTTGAAGCGAGCAACCTAACCCCGTACTCCACTCGGAATGAATGTGCTCCCCAAGCTTCGTGTTGACGTCTGCGCTCGGCTTTCGCTTCACCGCGATCCCGTTCCTCTTTCTCTTGTTATGAGCAAATCGATGCATATGTACAATGCATTGTACTTCCTGCCACATACCTGTACCAAAAAATTGATGTCTCTATCCAGCTATTGTGTGCCTGTCAAGTGTTGCATGTTCGTTGTTTCACGCATTACGGGGTGCCACGAGGCCCACGTTCAAGGCTTTTTGGACTTCTGAGGGGCCAAAATGCCCCCAAAATGGGCTCAAAATGGGCCTATTTCACCCGTTTGTGCACCCCAAATGGTCTAGGATGAGGTCTGGGAAAATGCGTTTTTGACCCATTTTGACCCATTTTTGGTCCCAAAACAGCCCAGTTTCAAGGCATTTTGGGATTTTCGGAGTACCAAAATGGGCCACCACAAGCTCAAAACGGTCCAAAAACACTTGTTTTAGCGTCGCACATGGTCTAGGATCATTTTTGAGAAAAGTCATCTTTTTGCCCCTACTGGACCCTGTTGACCCATTTGGGCACCCACCTGTTTGGGCTTCAGCTTGCAGCTTGCCGCAGCCTAGTGGGCCTAGGCATTGGGGTCTAGGCGTCCCTTTGGGCAATTCTGAGGGGTGGAAACCACAAAAAGTGGGGGGTTGCGGGTGGAATAGGTGCCCTCGAAATCGCATTTTGAGCCATGTAGCCAAAGATATGGCCTATTCTTGGTTTGTGGCTGTCGGCATTTGGAGCTTCTGGGGGCCTTTTTAGGCCGTTTCCTGGACATATCATGGAGTTAGAGGGCGGCAAAGAGCTCGTTGACACGGGGAAGTCAAGCCGCACATGGAGTGTAGCCACCGTTTCCCTTCGTTTGGCCGTTTTGAATGGGTTCTAGGGCTTTTTTGGCCGAAAAACGGCTGTTTTGGCCCTAAACTGCAGTTTTTGAAACTGAGGTCCGCCACTTGCGAATCCCGTTCCCGGCCACCACTGTCAAGTTTCTTGCTCAAACTTTGTGTGATTGTACTTCACACCCATAGGTATCATCCACCAAAATTTCACTCAAATCCAAAGCACCACGACGGAGTTCTGATTTTTGCCCATTTCGCGCGTGCTGCTTGCTGCTTGCTTGCTGCTTGCTGCTTCCTTGCTAAACCTGGTAGGTCCACCCTAGACACTAAAAAGGGTTATAAAACCAAGACCGGTTCCACCGGCTCGGTGAACTTAACCCTAATCAAGACTGAATATTGGGACCGAGCTGGTGGGGGAGGGAACATCAGCTATGACTGATGAGGGACATCAAGAATGCTTCACACATTGATGGCTCTTGACAAAGTGAAATCAGCTTGCAAGTGAACCCCATCACCACAAGGCCCACTTTCAAGGCTTTTTGGACTTTTGAGGGGCCAAAATGGCCCAAAATGGGCTCAAAATGGGCTCATTTCACCCGTTTGTGCACCCCGAATGGTCTAGGATGAGGTTTGGAAAAATGCGTTTTTGTGGTCCCAAAACAGCCCATTTTCAAGGCATTTTGGGATTTTCGGAGGACCAAAATGGGCCACCACAAGCTCAAAACGGTCCAAAAACACTTGGTTTAGCGTCGCACATGGTCTAGGATCATTTTTTGGGAAAAGTCATCTTTTTGCCCCTAGTGGACCCTGTTGACCCATTTGGGCACCCACCTGGTTGGGCTTGAGCTTGCAGCTTGCCGCAGCCTAGTGGGCCTAGGTATTGGGGTCTAGGCGTCTGTTTGGGCAAATTCGAGGGGTGGAAACCACAAAAAGTGGGGGGTTGCGGGTGGACTAGGTGCCCTCGGAATCACATTTTGAGCCACGTAGCCAAAGATATGGCCTATTCTTGGTTTGTGGCTGTCGGCATTTGGAGCTTCTGGGGGCCTTTTTGGGCCGTTTCCGGGACATATAATGGAGTTAGAGGGCCGCAAAGGGCTCGTTGACAAGGGAAAGTCAAGCCGCACGTGGAGTGTACCCGACCTTTCCCTTTGTTTGGCCGTTTTGAATGGGTTCTAGGGCTTTTTTGGCCGAAAAATGGCTGTTTTGGCCCTAAACTGCAGTTTTTGAAACTGAGGTCCGCCACTTGCGGATCCCGTTCCCGGCCGCCACCGTTGAGTTTCTTGCTCAAACTTTGTGTGATTGTACTTCACACCCCTAGGTATCATGCACCAAAATTTCACCCGAATCTGAAGCACCACGACGGAGTTATGATTTTTTCCCATTTCGCGCGTACTGCTTGCTTGCTGCTTGCTTGCTTGCTTGCTGCTTGCTTGCTTGCTTGCTGCTAAACTTGGTAGGTCCACCCTAGACCCTAAAAAGGGTTATAAAACCAAGACTGGTGCCATTCCGCCATATCCCATTAATTTGTGCCACGTGAGTTGGAAAAAAATACGCGTGAATTTTTTTTCCTGCCCCCCACGTCGCCCTTAGCTTACTGTATACGTTGTGTTGTTTTGGACCACGTTCATCCTAACCTTGAAGCGAGCAACCTAACCCCGTACTCCACTCGGAATGAATGTGCTCCCCAAGCTTGGTGTTGACGTCTGCGCTCGGCTTTCGCTTCACCGCGATCCCGTTCCTCTTTCTCTTGTTCTGAGCAAATCGATGCATATGTACAATGCATTGTACTTCCTGCCACATACCTGTACCAAAAAATTGATGTCTCTATCCAGCTATTGTGTGCCTGTCAAGTGTTGCATGTTCCTTGTTTCACGCATTACGGGGTGCCACGAGGCCCACGTTCAAGGCTTTTTGGACTTCTGAGGGGCCAAAATGCCCCCAAAATGGGCTCAAAATGGGCCTATTTCACCCGTTTGTGCACCCCAAATGGTCTAGGATGAGGTCTGGGAAAATGCGTTTTTGACCCATTTTGACCCATTTTTGGTCCCAAAACAGCCCAGTTTCAAGGCATTTTGGGATTTTCGGAGTACCAAAATGGGCCACCACAAGCTCAAAACGGTCCAAAAACACTTGTTTTAGCGTCGCACATGGTCTAGGATCATTTTTGAGAAAAGTCATCTTTTTGCCCCTGCTAAACCTGGTAGGTCCACCCTAGACACTAAAAAGGGTTATAAAACCAAGACCGGTTCCACCAGCTCGGTGACCTTAACCCTAATCAAGACTGAATATTGGGACCGAGCTGGTGGGGGAGGGAACATCAGCTATGACTGATGAGGGACATCAAGAATGCTTCACACATTGATGGCTCTTGACAAAGTGAAATCAGCTTGCAAGTGAACCCCATCACCACAAGGCCCACTTTCAAGGCTTTTTGGACTTTTGAGGGGCCAAAATGGCCCAAAATGGGCTCAAAATGGGCTCATTTCACCCGTTTGTGCACCCCGAATGGTCTAGGATGAGGTTTGGAAAAATGCGTTTTTGTGGTCCCAAAACAGCCCATTTTCAAGGCATTTTGGGATTTTCGGAGGACCAAAATGGGCCACCACAAGCTCAAAACGGTCCAAAAACACTTGGTTTAGCGTCGCACATGGTCTAGGATCATTTTTTGGGAAAAGTCATCTTTTTGCCCCTAGTGGACCCTGTTGACCCATTTGGGCACCCACCTGGTTGGGCTTGAGCTTGCAGCTTGCCGCAGCCTAGTGGGCCTAGGTATTGGGGTCTAGGCGTCTGTTTGGGCAAATTCGAGGGGTGGAAACCACAAAAAGTGGGGGGTTGCGGGTGGACTAGGTGCCCTCGGAATCACATTTTGAGCCATGTAGCCAAAGATATGGCCTATTCTTGGTTTGTGGCTGTCGGCATTCGGAGCTTCTGGGGGCCTTTTTGGGCCGTTTCCGGGACATATAATGGAGTTAGAGGGCCGCAAAGGGCTCGTTGACAAGGGAAAGTCAAGCCGCACGTGGAGTGTACCCGACCTTTCCCTTTGTTTGGCCGTTTTGAATGGGTTCTAGGGCTTTTTTGGCCGAAAAATGGCTGTTTTGGCCCTAAACTGCAGTTTTTGAAACTGAGGTCCGCCACTTGCGGATCCCGTTCCCGGCCGCCACCGTTGAGTTTCTTGCTCAAACTTTGTGTGATTGTACTTCACACCCCTAGGTATCATGCACCAAAATTTCACCCGAATCTGAAGCACCACGACGGAGTTATGATTTTTTCCCATTTCGCGCGTGCTGCTTGCTTGCTGCTTGCTTGCTTGCTTGCTGCTTGCTTGCTTGCTTGCTGCTAAACTTGGTAGGTCCACCCTAGACCCTAAAAAGGGTTATAAAACCAAGACTGGTGCCATTCCGCCATATCCCATTAATTTGTGCCACGTGAGTTGGAAAAAAATACGCGTGAATTTTTTTTCCTGCCCCCCACGTCGCCCTTAGCTTACTGCATACGTTGTGTTGTTTTGGACCACGTTCATCCTAACCTTGAAGCGAGCAACCTAACCCCGTACTCCACTCGGAATGAATGTGCTCCCCAAGCTTGGTGTTGACGTCTGCGCTCGGCTTTCGCTTCACCGCGATCCCGTTCCTCTTTCTCTTGTTATGAGCAAATCGATGCATATGTACAATGCATTGTACTTCCTGCCACATACCTGTACCAAAAAATTGATGTCTCTATCCAGCTATTGTGTGCCTGTCAAGTGTTGCATGTTCCTTGTTTCACGCATTACGGGGTGCCACGAGGCCCACGTTCAAGGCTTTTTGGACTTCTGAGGGGCCAAAATGCCCCCAAAATGGGCTCAAAATGGGCCTATTTCACCCGTTTGTGCACCCCAAATGGTCTAGGATGAGGTCTGGGAAAATGCGTTTTTGACCCATTTTTGACCCATTTTTGGTCCCAAAACAGCCCAGTTTCAAGGCATTTTGGGATTTTCGGAGTACCAAAATGGGCCACCACAAGCTCAAAACGGTCCAAAAACACTTGTTTTAGCGTCGCACATGGTCTAGGATCATTTTTGAGAAAAGTCATCTTTTTGCCCCTACTGGACCCTGTTGACCCATTTGGGCACCCACCTGTTTGGGCTTCAGCTTGCAGCTTGCCGCAGCCTAGTGGGCCTAGGTATTGGGGTCTAGGCGTCCCTTTGGGCAATTCTGAGGGGTGGAAACCACAAAAAGTGGGGGGTTGCGGGTGGAATAGGTGCCCTCGAAATCGCATTTTGAGCCATGTAGCCAAAGATATGGCCTATTCTTGGTTTGTGGCTGTCGGCATTTGGAGCTTCTGGGGGCCTTTTTAGGCCGTTTCCTGGACATATCATGGAGTTAGAGGGCGGCAAAGAGCTCGTTGACACGGGGAAGTCAAGCCGCACATGGAGTGTAGCCACCGTTTCCCTTCGTTTGGCCGTTTTGAATGGGTTCTAGGGCTTTTTTGGCCGAAAAATGGCTGTTTTGGCCCTAAACTGCAGTTTTTGAAACGGACGTCCGCCACTTGCGAATCCCGTTCCCGGCCACCACTGTCAAGTTTCTTGCTCAAACTTTGTGTGATTGTACTTCACACCCATAGGTATCATCCACCAAAATTTCACTCAAATCCAAAGCACCACGACGGAGTTCTGATTTTTGCCCATTTCGCGCGTGCTGCTTGCTGCTTGCTTGCTGCTTGCTGCTTGCTTGCTAAACCTGGTAGGTCCACCCTAGACACTAAAAAGGGTTATAAAACCAAGACTGGTTCCACCAGCTCGGTGACCCTAACCCTAAACCCCCCCCCATTCACCCCTGGCTGGACGCCCCCCGTGACCCCGGCCAGACCCCCCCTGACCCCCGGTAGGAACACCCCCGCCGACCCCCGGCAGGACCCCCCCGACCCCCGGCTGGACCCCCCCCCAACTGCCCCCCCCCGAGTTTTGATAGATTCCTGGGGGGTATGCCGCATCAGGACCGGTTGTAGTCGCCCCCCCGTGCCGCCTAGGGTGACGCCAATGCTTCAAGGCGGGGGACAAAATTAAAGGTGGCCCATGACTGGGCCGGCTGGCTACATCCCCACTACCGGCACAGGGGTCCCCAACGCCTCCTAGCTTGGGACAAAATCAGGAATGGCCCAACATTGGAGGGGTGGCTGAATAAACCATATGGCTTGGGGGGTTGCCCAACGCCTTAGGAGGGGAGAGCATTTCAAATGTGGCCCACAAGTGGGCCGGTTAGCGGAATAGCCCCATATGGACGGGGGGTACCTTATGCTTGAGGGCGGGGGACAAGCCAGAGGTGGCCGATAAGTGGGCTGCATGGGTATCTAACGCTTGCGGCCTTTGGGGGCCCAGATGTTCAAAGAGGAAGACAAAATGGGAATGTGGTCCACTAGTAGGGCGGGGGACCACATATCACGCACTGCTTGGGGTCCTCGACGCTTCGGAGAGGGACACAAACTCAGAGGTGGCCCACAACCAGGCCTTGTGGTTACATAACCCTTACCGCCTAGGGCATCGCCAACACTTCACAACGGAGGCGAAAATTAGAAGTGGCCCGCTACTAGCCCGCGGACAAAATCAGAGGTCGCCCACAAGCGTGCCGGCTGGCACCATAACCATTTCGGACCCCGGGGCCTCAAACGCTACAGGGTGGGCCACAAAACCAGGAGTGGCGCACAAGTAGGCCGGGTGGCTACACAACCCCTTGCAACGTTGGGCGTCCTGCACACTCTAGAGCACGGGACAAAATCAGAAGTGACGCACAAGTGCGCCGTGTGGCTACATGACCGCTGCCAAATCTGAGGGTCATGAATGTTTTGCAACGGGGAACAAAACCGCAGGTGGCCTACCAGTAGGCCGGGTGACTACAGAACCCTTGCCCCTGTGGGGGTTCCCCAGCACTTCACTACAAAGGAAAAACTCAGCGGTGGCCCACGAGTGAGTTGGGTGGCTATAGAAGCCTTGCCGCCCGGGGGGTTGCCAACACCTCCGAGCGGAAGGCAAAATCCGAAGTGGCACACCAAAGTGCCCGTGGATACATAACCCTAGGGCGTCCCCAACGCTTCAAAAGGGGGGACACAATTCGAACTGGCCTACAAGGCGTGCCGCTTGGCGCAATAACCCATATGACTTAGGGGTACCCTATGCTTGAGGGCGGGGGACAAAGTCAAAGGTGGCCCACATCTGGGCGAATGGCTTAGTGATGGCAGTAACCTGGTCATGCAACCAATGTATGCTCATACTCACGGGGGTCCGCGAGCAGGCATGCATATCACATGCGGCGGATTTGACCTCATCTCGCGTGTACATTGCCTCAAACTCCTATTGGGCCTAACTGATGTGCGTCGTGGCCGAAATGACCCCCCTAGAGACTACAATCACCCGGGAGAACAAAACCCACGCGGACTATGGACCCCAGAACCCCCATCGTGGGGCATCGGACATTGACATGGCCGACCAAGTCATACAACGCAAATCAATCACGGTTCGCTGGATTCTTGGACACCGACGGTTGTCAGACGCGCGTAACGCGCAACAACATGCTGAAATCATGCCAAACCATGAAGTCGGCCGGCCGGCCAAACTGGCCACCACCCCGTTGCTGCCGCTCTGCTCCCTGACCTTCCCCTCTAGCATCTGGGAGGCGGTGAAGCGCCCACACCCGCGAAGAAGTGGATTGCTGCACTGCGCCGCTACCCGACCCATCAGGGGGTTCATTAGGTCACATCTCTATCTCTGCGGGCACGCCGCCGCCATGTGTGGCTCCAGTGGCTATGGGGCAACATCCGCTAGCAAGGGTGTTCCCTTCCTTGGGAGAAAACGAAGATCAACAGTGAGCTTTGCCATTGCACTAACCGGGGCACCCCACATGCCCGATTCATACACTACGCCGCACAGCGGCGTATTTCTGTAGGCTTGGTAGCGGACATGGGCACCATGGGGGGGCATAGCCTAGTAGTGGCTCCCTCCAACCTCGCCTGCCGACATTGACAACATCTCCACACTACACGTCCCACAGTCCCTCGTGGACAGTGTCCCCTCCCCCCAAAAGATGGATTTGCGGTATACGGTGGCATGGCATCAATACCGCATGATACACACCACGACACTATTGCGCCAATCCTTCGCCATGCCCGGAACCGCATCAGCCGCGCAAAGAGTAGACACTGCATTTACCCCCATTTGGTACATGTCCCTGCGGCGCAAGGCAATCCAGCAACACCCGACAGACGACACAGTCCGCACACAAGTGAACTACAAACCAAAGCGATGGGACCAACACGCACCGGGACCAAAGCGGAAAGGCCAAAGCCCGACACTCAAGTCAAACAAACTCGCGCAACGCCCCATCACCATAGACACCGCCAACAGGCACCTGCGAGTGCTCTGCCACCTTCCCCCGCAAGAAAGGCGCCAGTTGCGGGAGCGGATCCTCTCCATAGGTATAGGACCTCCCCCCGGGGAAAGAATCTTTGCACCATCACTAGGAATGGGGACCCCTGTACACCATGCATAGAGGCGCCCATGCCCGCCGCGTCTGGACTGCAGTCTGGCAAGACCTGGCCACCCCGTCTCACTCCCATCTGATGACATGGGCGAACGGCCTTAGCCATTGGCTGAAAAAGGCATGGCAAGCCTGGCACACCACTATGGTGGCCCTCCGATTCTAGTTTGGCAATATGTGGCACGGGCCGCCGTGGCCCTGGGGACGCAACTAGCACACCCCCTCTTGAAGATCCACTCTTATGCCCACTCGTACCTCCCCTTGCTCCTCCTCCACGGACAGCCTTTCGAAGATCTATGCCAGACAGGTGCGGACCATCACAAGGGCCACAGTGCACCATGTGGCCATGGCCCACCAGAATTACGTCAACTGGGCATCCATGGTTGCACAATACATGTGCGGGCACAATCAGTGGCTGCGCACAGCTTTCCAAGAAGTGTAGGACGGGTACTTGCCTTCGTTCCACGGATTCTCTCGAAATTTCTGGGGGGACTATCACCGTACAATGTGAGATTGGTGCCACAAGAGCTGCATGGAGGCGGGTAAAGGAAAACGGTCCCTCCTCTCCCGTTCGGTTGAGGCGAGCGTCCGACACCACTTGGAGAATCTGGCGGCACGGTTGGCGACGATAACTACCCGCTGGTCCCCCAAGCGGTACTGCTTATCTCGCCACCTGGCCACTTAGGGGCGACGTTGTATTTTGCCCGCCGCTAATAAGAGATGGGGACACCCTAGGCCGGGGTCATGTAACCAGGTGGCCCGCTCGTGGGCCACTTCTGATTTTGTCCCCCACTTCAAAGTGTTCCACAGCCCGCAAGACGATGAGAGTTATGTAGCCACGTGGCCAGCTCGTGGGCCACTTTTCACGTGGTCCCTTGCTATGAAGCGTATCAGACGCCTCACGGTAGTACCAATTTTGTAGCCTCCGCACTCATCCGTGGGCCATTTGGGATTTTGCCCCTTGCGCTCTAGCATCGCGTTAATGTCGAAAAATAGAATATTACACTTGAATGCTAGGGAAATAAAAGGATCCTAAGATACACTGGTATGGGGCAACAAACAAGGGCAAAGGGTAAACATATCGATGACAATGCCACGAGTGTGCCGTTGTGACAAACCTAGGCGAAGCACACCAAGCAAGGAATAACATATTACTAATGTGTATGAAGAGACAAACCTCAACATATGCAAACAACACATCAATGGTTGGCAATGTGGAAAACAAGGAGTTGTGGCGCGTTCTTTTCGAGAAAAAGGCTTTTCAAGTACCTTCTTTCAAAGGAAGGGCAACGGACTAGATAGTCCATTAAGAAGGACAAAGGATGGCACAACCCCATAATTGTAATCCACCGTGGACAACTCCCTCAGCATATAAGTCCCGGCTGTTGGGTGCATTTTCGTGGCACCTTTCTGTGTTACAACAAGGCTCCAATGAGTGTACAAAAGTGTTGCTTTTGAAAAGAATGCGCCGCAACGCATTCTTTTTCGTAGCTTGCACAATGCATACCATGGCTTCACAATTTGGGTATGGAACACCCGCATGTGGTTGTTTTTGTTGCTAATACCCAACGGAGTTCAGAAATTTGGCCTCTGATGTGCGTTGGCGTCCAAGCCCAAAGAGTATGTAAAGTATGAATCGGGTCACCTACAGTTTCATGCGGATAACGTATGTCTCGGTTCAAGGGACGCTGCAGGGGGGGGGGGGGGGGGTTGGTAGCTACTGCACAAGTTATGTAGTGGTGTAGGGTGCCACAAGTTTTTCAAGCCCACCAATTAGATGAGACAGGCTGACGCTGGAGACAATGTCATGTGGGGGGGAGGGGGGGGCTGGCTGGGGCGTGGCGCCTGGGAGCAGTGTCAAAAAAAACACACATCCTTGGGCAATGGAGTAGGCATAGACATCCAGTTCAGTATCCTCTTATCGGATAGGGGACCCCTCAAGTTGGATGCCATCATTGAAGTGTAGTGTTGGGCGCATCGGGGACCCCGTGAGTTGTACCCTCTTGGTGTCCCCATGGGGATTGGTGCAAAGACGCTCATTCCGCAGGCGCCCGATCGATAAGATCCGTTTCCGTTTGAAGAGGAGGTGGCGGACAACGGCGGTTCATGCATCCAGGTGGCGGTCTTTTTGAGCCGCAACGCTTTGAGGAGGGCGACAAAATCATATGTTGCCCAGAAGTGCCCCGGGTGCATGCGTAACCCCTACCACCTGGGGCGTCTGCAACGCTTCAAAGCGCGGGACAAAATTAGAGGTGGCCAGTAAACCAGGTGCCTACGTAATCCATGTTGGCTCGGGGGTCCCCTACGCCTCACGGCCGCGGACAACTCAACCAAAACAAATCAAAGGAGGCCCACAAGTTGGCTTGGTGGCCACATAGCCCCTACCGCGTGGTGGGTCCCTAAACCTTCACAGTAAGGGGCAAAGTAACAAGTGGCCTAGAAGTGCGCCAAGTGGCTACACAGCCTCTACCACCGTGGCGATTCCGAAACCTAGGGTGTCTGCAATGCCTCAAAGTGGGGGACGAAACTAGAAGTGGCCCGCTACTAAACGAGGTGGCTACATCATCCCTGCCGGCCTAGGGGTCCCCAACGCTTCAGGGCCGGGGGGGGAATCTAAGGAGGCCCACAAGTTGGCCGGGTGGCCACATAACCCTTGACGCTTGGTGGGTCCCTAGCGCTTCAAAGTACGGGACAAAATAACAAGTGGCCCACAAGTGCATAGCCTCTACCACCGTGGGTGTTCCCAATGCACTAGAGCTAGGACCAAAATCAAAAGTGGCCCACAAATGCGCCCGGTGGCTCAATAACCCAAATGGCCTAGGGGGGTCCCAACGCTTCAGGGTTGGGGACAAAGTCAAACGAGGCCCAATGCTTCAGTGCGGGGGACAAAATTAGAAGTGGCCCGCGTGTGGGCCAAGCCAGCGAATAAAGGATATGGCGTGAGGGAAACCCCAACGCTCTCAGTTAGGGGACAAAATGTGACCCGGCTCACAAGTGGGGCGGGAAGATACATCACTCCTCCCGCCTAGGGGGTCCCCAACGCTTCAAAGGAAGGGCCAAACTCAGAGGTGGCCCACACATGCCCCGGGTGGATATATAACCCTTGCCACGTAGGGTGGTGGTGTTGGTCGCCTCTGGTGTCGGGGTACCTCCTCGCCAATCCGCGTGTCTGCAGTTGCAGGTGTTGCACCGGGATTTGTCGAGGGTGGGGGTGTTGTAGGTGCTGATGCTGATGCTGCGGTTGGGTGGCGGTGCTGCTGTGATGCTGATGTTGGTGGCGCTGGTGATGTTGATGGTGAGGGTGCTGCCGGCGGTGCTCGGGGCTCCGCTGGTGATGCCGATGGCGAGGTGCTGCAGGTGATGCACTGGTGGATGGTGCTGCTGGTGATGCTCTGACGGTGCCGTAGGCGAGGGAGGTGGGTCCGCGTATGGGTGGTCGTCGATGGGTCTGGGCGTGGGCCCTCGCCACTCCTGGCGGAGGGTCCAGTGGGTGCGTCGGTCGTGGCGGTGTTGGCCGCCTCTGGTGTCGGGGCAGCTCCTCGCCATTCCTGGCGGAGGGTGCCACTGGTGTTGTTGATGGTGAGGGTGGTGGATGTGATGGTGTTGTTTATGCCGATGGTGTTGGAGGTGTTGTACCGGGTGATGCTTAGGGTGAGGGCGCTGTGGGTGGTGTTGCTGCGGTTGGGTGGCGGCGTCGCTAGTGATGCCGTCGGTGGTGAGGGTCCTGTCGGTGATGCTCCGGGTGTTGCCGCTGCTGAGGTCGCATTGCTGGTGGTGCTGTTGTTGATGTTGGTGGTGAGGGCGTTGCAGGTGATGTGACGGTTTACGGTGTCTCTGGTGATGATGATGACGAGGGTGCTGCAGGTGGTTCTGGTGTGGGTCCGTGTGTGGGCGGTCTTTGGCTTGTGTTTGGGCGCGGGCCGTCTCTGTTCGCGGCTGGGGGTCTGGTGGGCGGCGGTGCTGGCCGGTCCTGTTGGTGGCTTTGACGGTGAGGGTGCGCCGTAGGTGATGTACTGGGTGTTCGGGTTGCTGGTGATCCTGATGGCGAGGGTGTTGCAGGTGATGCTCCGGGTGATGTTGTTGGTGAGGGTGACGTAGGTGGCGCACCAGGTGTTGGTGTCGCTGGTGGTGGCGACGGTGCTGGTGCCGCACGTGATGCTTTGGTGGATGGCGTCTCGTGCGATGCTCTGGTGGTGGGGGTGCTGTTGGTGATGGTTCTGGGCATGGGCCCCCGCCATTCCTTGCGGAGGGCCTAGTAGGTGGAAATGGTTTGTTGGTTCACCGGTCCTGGCGGCGCTGGCGGCCTCTGGTGTCGGAGGGTGCTGCTGGTGATGTTGATGGTGGGGGTGGTGCAGGTGATGGTGTTGTTGATGCCGTTGGCGTGGGTGTTGTAGGTGTTCTACCGGGTGATGCTGTGTGTAGGGTGAGGTGCCGTAGATGATGCTGTGGGCGGCGGTGCCGCCGGTGATTGCGGTGGTGAGGGTGCTGCAGGTGCTGCTATGGTTGATGGTGGTGCTAGTGATGCCGATGGTGAGGGTGCTGTCAGTGGCGGCTTTGGGTGCGGGTCTGTGCGTGGCGCGGATGCCTTCGTGGTCGTGGTCGTTGGCTGGTGTTGGGCGTGGGCCCTCGCCATTCTTGGCAGAGGGCGGCGTGGTTGGCTCCTTGTGTTGATTAGATGATGGCAAGGGTGTCGTTGGTGTTTTGCTCGGTGCTGGGGTTGCTGGAGATGCCGACGGTGGGGGCGTTGTGTCGGATGTTGCCGTAGGTGAGGGTGCCGTGCGTGATGTACCGGGTGTTGTTGCCGCCGGTGTCGCCGACGGTGAGGGTGCCGCCGTGGATGCTCCGGGTGTTACCGTTGGCGAGGGTGTTGTAGGTGCCGTTGGTAACGCTGATGGCGAGGGTGCTGCAGTCGATGGTTCTGGGTGTGGGTCCGGGCCTGGTTGGCTGTTTGGTGGTGCTGGGCGTGGGCCCTCGCCACTCCTGGCTGAGGGCTTGGTGGGTGGCGCTGCTGGTTGGTTTACCCGTCCGTCCTAGTGGTGTTTCTGGTGTTGGGGCGAGGTAGGTGATACCAATATCATATGTGTCACCAGCACCAAAGGAGAATTTCGTTCAAGAAATAGGTTTTGCACTGCCCTCTTAGCCCCACTTGGTGGCTCCTTGCGCTCACAACTCACGAGCATGAGTCCTTGAGCATGGTGCATGACATGTAGCATGCATTTTTCAGAGCGGGCTCTTTTGCGGATTCCACGCCGCTGCAACCAACGGGAACTAAGGACCATTCGGAAAAGGGTAACACCGCCCTTCCCCAAAGTAACTATTGTAAAGTCCACCACAAGCCCGAATAGTGCAGTTGCCATGGTACCTTTACAATCTATTGTCAATTTTGCACTTTGCATGGCTCGAGTTATTGGGAAACCCCACCTAGCGGCGTTACCCTTGTGGTAATTTGTATGGATGCAACTTCCCTTTGCAAGGCATCCTCGACCCGTGCGGATGTATGGGTATGTATGGGGGGGGGGCGCAAACAATGGCTCCACTGTGAAGCTATGGTCCTCACGTTTTTTCATGGATGGGGCGGGGGCAAAGGGGGTTTTAAGAAGCCTTGATGTCTTTGCCAAACTCAATCAAGAGGTGAAAGATGTCAAGGAGGCAATGCTATAATTTGAGAACCAAATTTTGACTTGCATTGTTATTTTTCATTGGGCTTGGAAAGGAATGCGAGCAATGGTTGGGGCTGGCTCTACGTTTTGGTTGTGCAAAGAATCCATGGCATTGTCCTTCCACTTGTGTATGGGCAGCATTTTTGAGAAGCATCACCCCTGACAAACGGCCTTGTGACGTCCAACATGCAGCATGCCAAATCCTGAATGGCATTGCAAAACCCATTGAGAAGACCCTTCAGACCTTAAACCCGAGACCCCATGGTAAAGCGTAAGTCATTGCCGTTGTGCACGCCTTCAAACAAGAACCTACCGATGAGACCCGAGGCATTCCTGCCAGGGAACATCTCCCCTCGGCCTCAAGGACCCAGGAAGATGACCTTGATCTTACAAGCACAAAAGTGTTTCTCACCCCCCCCCCCTTCTAGAGGCAATTTGTCGATTGCCTCAAGGGGCATGTCCCCTCAGTGAAGACCCCTGGTGGACCTGCATTATGGTACGGTGTATGTGCATTGGGTGAGCGGCCGCCTAAATGCACCAGACCTCCCTCTCCGGTTGGCCACTGACTGTGCAGAGGATTGAATCTTGGCGCTCCAAGTGGCGAGGGAGAGCGTTGTTGATTTATGGGCATCCCCCAACGGCAATGCGGTTTTTTTGCGGACTGTCAGCGTGCCTATTGGCCCTTTTATTCTACTTGAGACCTGGTGTTGCCGCCTCCCGTCCAGGGGGTTCCTTAAGGGACAAGATTTTTTTTTTGTTAAGGACAGCCCTTAAGGACCGACCCAAGGGACCACTGCCACCACCACCAACCGCCAACCACCAACCGCCACCAACCGCCAGCCACCAACCGCCGTCAACCGCCAGCGGCGACCAACCGCCAACTGCCAACCACTGCCAAGTGCCTCCAACCACCAACCGCAAGCCACCAACCGCCGCCAACCACCACCAACCGCCACCAACCGCCAGTTGCCAACTTCCAACTGCCAACCAAAGCCAACCGCGGACCGCCAACTGCCACCAACCATGGTTGAGCACATGGAGTACCCGCGGGCTTTTTTGGGAAACCGGAACACTTTTTTTTCTTTTCCGTTAAGGACACCCCTCCTCCCGTCGCTTGCCCTATCTGCCGGGGACCGGTTCAACGTCCTTTTCCTTGGCTACCGGCTGTCCACGTCCTGTGGGTAAGGGGTGGGGTGTTTTCACTTCGCGTTTGGATCCTTTTCCGCTGGCTATAGTGTATTTTGTGATTTTTTCCTCCTGCAACGTTGCGTGGGAAGGGAAGGGAAGGGAACAGAGGCATATGCTGTGCGCCCGCCATAACCGTCGCGGGAAGCGCAAACATCACCGTTCCCCCATCGCACTTGCCCGTCGTCGTGCGAGTGGTCTTGCCCGTATGCACAGCAAGCTCACGAGCTTGCCGTCCGTTGAGTGCTCTTTCGCACCCGGTTGAAGGTGTTCTTCATGTTTACCATGCACCCTCCGTAGGCACCGGAGGTTCGACGACAAGCGGTGGTGGAGGTGACGGGGCGCCTTCAAGGTGCGTTTTTGCAGGGCTTCAGGCAGTCCAAGTCCCCGGACATCAAGCCTTAGGACCACGGGAACCAATGCCGGCATAAGTATAGGGTCATTTGCTGTGAAGGAACTGTTTTTCTCACGCTGAGCAGGCACCGGTACATGGGCAGGCGCTTGTCGTACCTGTGTTGGCACGGGCGAGGCTGTTCCAAGGTTAAGTTTGTTACAGCTGCGATTTTTTTTCCCCACTTGTTGTCGATGTTCTTTTGCTAGGCTTTTTGACGACCCGCGGCCTTCACAACTGTTTTTGTATGTTTGTGGGGAAGTGCTTGGGTATTCTTTGCTGCGCCCACAGGTTTCTACGAGTGGGATAAGGCTATCATGATGGGTAAAACCTACAACGATGACTGCGGGTGTGATGTTCAAGAGCGGTACCATTGGACATTGTGATAGCTACCTTGGTTTTTGAAGGCTGGTGATGGTCTTGTTTCATTACAATATGTCCATTTTGCGTTCATGTGTATGTGTGGCACGCCTACGTACTCTGTACTTTGATTGGCTTTGGGATAGCCCTTTGTGGATTGTTTTCTGCTCGAGCCGCCTAGAGGTGCCTGGCTGTTGAGGGCTATGTTGGCATGCCCCCACTGTGCGCGCTAGACCTTCAGGTTCCAGTGGTAGCAACTTGCTGCCCCCGCGAGGCGAGGGATGGGGTATGGGTTGAAACCCAAATGTTACTGGTGTGCAGAGGCTCCATATGACCAACATGCTTTGCGTGTGCTCTGCAAGAAGTGCTGCAAAACAGCCGCTAACTGTAATATGACTTTTGCAAACACCAGGTGTTTGGCCTAATTCCCATATGTATGTTGTGCACCCCAACATTTGCACTTTCTGGGACTTCGGGCTGTGCACAGCCCAACATGCGCCAAATGCGAGTATCAATTGTTCCCACTCCCTTGATCATAGTACAAGTTGTTGCCTATGTCCCCTGAGTCTATTACACTCCCCGCCTTTACCAATTTCCGGATCCCAGGTTGTGCATGGCCTAGCCTTATCAAAGAGCGTACTTTCACGTCTTCTGTGCCCACTGTTTGTCGTACAAGTCCGTACTTCCTTCATCTCACTTATGACTTTAGCCTCCACAATGTGCAACATGTGCTAGTCCACGCACTATTCCTAATGGATTGTTGCTAGATGTTCAAAGTCACTGTTTTGGTACACCCCCCTTTCATGTGCCACTCAGACTTTCTTTTCAACATTGCACCGGATTCTATGGCGTTGCTTGTCACCGACGTGCAGTCCCTTTTCAAGAAGCAATGGTGCACTGGTCGCCAAATGGTGTTGTCGGCTGTGCGACATGGTGTGGCGGAGAAATTTGTATAGTTTTGTGCGGGTCTATGTGTTAACAACCCGTCACTTGTTTCGCTTTGACCATTCGCAAAGCGGTAGCACAAAGACATCGGCCGAGTTCACCGACTAATTTTTCCAAGGACGCTTATTATATATGGCCGTGTACTCGTGGCATGGCCTTTCCACAACGTGCCGACCCCACTAGCAGGGGCACCATTGTTGTTGTGCCGGCACGCAGCCGTAAGCTTGTGCACGCCGGTCTCACGAAGCCATCCCGGATGTCTATCGCCGACCAAGGGGCATTGCAATTCCGCAACCCGTGGTGTGGGTTTGTCCGGCCTCATATTGTGGCGTGGGTGGACAACTGGTGGCATGCCTAGTTTCGGGCCAATGCCATGACACCCAACGTCTGTCCAGATGTGGGCGCAATAGCTGTCTTGCACACCACCCCCGTCCCCCTGTCTCTTGGTCACCCGAATTTGGAAGAGCTTTTGGATGCGGTTGACACGGTGGCCATTGCAGTCGTTGCACAGCACCGGGAAAACGTTGAAGGTTTTCATTCATGTGTGCAAAGCACCCATTTCTCGGAGAACCATGCGTGCTTTCCTTGATAATGCTAGGGAGGCTGGTAGACAACATCTCTTTTGGCAGTCCTTTGGCATATGTGAGTCTCGCACACATCGGAACCAACAGCTCTGGGATCTTCTCGATATGCTACCTAATACCCAACGACCATGCTAGGACCCGATGGCATTGCTCGTTGATCGCAACATCCACTACCCCGTGTTCACATTTTTGTACTCCTAAGCGACCATTGACAGTTGTTTTGCGTCATGGTGAAATGCATTGAGGGTTTGTATGACCTTTGGAGGGTGAGGGATGTTCACACTCTAACCCAAGTGGTATGCCACCGTGCCTTGATCACAAAGTCTTCCAAAGCTAGGGAGCCTCAGGGTGGTCCCCCACCATGTGGATTCTTAGGTGCTTGGCAATTTTCACTTTTTTTTTGTGTAGATGTGGAGACTCGTTTTTCAATTTTCGTGCATTGCCACAGAATACAAGCATGCACCATACAAGAGAAGCGTAAAAAATTGCCTGAAGGGTCGGTCCTTGGTGAGACCAAATTTGTCGTGCGACATATGCACCATGGCATGAATATGACGGCCCTCGATCAGAGGGTTTTGGGACTTGAGTTGGATAAGGCCTCGTACATGGATGACTTGGTGTAAAGAAAGAAAGTCAATGCTTTGTCCCAAGTGTTTTGCCTTGTTTGTTTCATGGAGGAATGGGCCTGGGGTGCACCGCAAGTAACCGTGATAACTACGCGATAACTGAGTTATTGCGCGATAACCGGTGCTCTAACTCTGCTGCAACGAGTTAGTGCAAGGTGCTCTAATTCTGCTCTAACTCAAAAGTGCACATTGCCCCCCCCCCCCCCCGCCCCAAGAAACCACCCCTACAATGAGGGTATCTTTGGCAATGATATGGGATGCAGGGGGTTTGAGGGGGTTGACTCCATTTTGTTTGTGTGGTTTGCCCTGAAATAGTCGGACCGGGAGGTGGTCCGATGAAACCACCTGCGGGTGCGCCATGCCCCGGGCCCATTCGCTTTCTGGAAGGGACCACCGTAGGAGGGGCTCGCTAGCGAGGAAAGTATCTGGCCTGTGTCTGGACCGGTTGAGCGTGGGAGTCATGTCCTCCCTCCCACCCGCTGCGGTGGTTGTTCTAGAAATTATGCTCTAACTAGGGGTTCCGCACCATGCCCTGGTCCACCGCATCCCATAATTGTCTGCCCACATACATTTTGCTGCTGTGGTAGTGCATTCCCCAAAGTATCCTTTACGTGATGGTGACGAAAATGGAGACATGTGTGGCGACCCCCAACCCCACCTTGATGTACATACACCTCCGGACGCTGAGGGTGAGCTTACACACCTGAGTGTTCTGAAGCATTTTGATAAACACGCCACGAAACAGTTTTGGGAAGACTGGAATGAAGTCACTAGCAGGAGAGAAAAATTCTTGGTACAAAGCAGCAAGAGAGTAGTCATCAAGTAGTACAGAGAAGGTTGTGCACTTCTCAACACGGCGCTGCGGCGTACCCAACCCTTGACTTGCCGCACGACAAAACTTGCTTTAGCATGTTTGTTCACTATGGGGCGCAACCGTGCTGAAGTGGACGGCATTGATTTTACTGCCATGACCTAACGGTACCAAGACTTCAAACACAATGGAACATTTGAAGTCTGTAGAGCTCTGGCTAGGCATGAGCGTGTCGACACGATCAAATATATAAATTGCTCATCGCATGTTGGAATTCGGAAGACAAGTATGCGTTTCACGTCAAACCCAAGTTCACTCTTCACTTTCCGTCTGACTAATGTGAAAAACAGTTGGAATAGGTTGGCTTGGGATGTGCATGGCGCACAAATTCATGAGCGAGCGTAAGCAATTCAATTCTTGTTCCCTAAACATTCGTCCTTCACCGTTAACCACATCTTGCAACGTGCTTTTTATAGATTGGAAGGAAGACGGTTGTGTTCGTTCATCCAACAATGCATACCGGTGCATGCAATGAAGACCACCAAAGGGCAATACTTGGTTGACCGTCGGAGACAATATTGGTACCCAACCGCACTCGGGGGCTCCTCCATGCAATGTTTCAGGGACTAGTTGCAGCGCAAAGATAGTCACTGATGTAGGACCATGCCTAGCAAGAATGCCAGACAGGCACGGTATTTTTCAAAAATTGGAGAGCCCTTGGAAAATCCAAAATTGGAAAGAGCCGCCGGTGCTCTCTCTGTCGAAAGTGATTGCGTAACATTTTTGCATGCCCTAGGTGTACTTTGTAACCTGTAAGTAATCAATGTACCCCGGAAAGACACCCCGTCTGTCCGACATATGGAGGAAAAGGGCCAAAGATTATATAGATGAGGCGCGCGCACTCGTTAAGGTCCTTGTCAGCCGGCAAATGCGCTAACCGGGCAATGCAACGCAGCGCTCTTTTTGGGGAACGTCGGAACAACATGTATCATTGCTGCAAAGCTTGCCGTACTTGTTCCTGGTCCACAAGGTTGTTGACCGTTGCTACAAAGCATGAGCTGCAACGACCATGCTCGCGTCCGTCTCGTATGCAAGAGCACGCCTCGCTGCAAAATGTGATGGGGCATCTGAATTTGCGCCACCCATGGCAGTGGCACTTGACTATCGGGCAGGGCGTTGCTTCATTATTGGGAGGTAATGCACGAGACCGGCTCTGGCATTAATATGACTCTCTTGACGAAAGTTAGGTTGATTGTCAACTGTGTTTAGAGCAATGCATTTTTCTTGTCTTGAACAATACCGTTGATGCCATTGAGTCCATGCCATCACTTGACAGACTGGACAGCCGTGCCTGCTTCCATGATATCTACTCGTTTGTCTTGCTTCACAATGCTCGTGGAGGAACGACTGTGCTCACTTGTTTGTTGCGCACTGACGTGATGCCACAAAGTGCGTTCAACATGGCGGGCTTGTAGTTGGAGTGTTGGACAAGTATCCTACCAAGCAAAATGGAGTTTGCCGAGTGCTCCACAAGCACAGGTTAGTGAGCAGCACACTGTTCGGTGACCGGTTTGTGGTACGAGGCTGTGCAGGCACCCGCTCGGAAGCACAAATTGTCGCCATGGTTGTTGTGTTACGGTGTGCGTGTTATTTTGGCGTGGTAGGGGACGGCTACAAACATCGTGTGGGTCTAGCATTGCTTAAAGATCCTAATCAGTTTGCAATGTGGTTGGAGGAAATGTATTCAGCCCTCCCGCACCATGGGGCAACGACTGGACGCGACCGTACAATTAGTGCCCCAAAGTTGTTCAACATGATGAAATGGAAGTCTGAAGACCTACACCCCTCATAAATGTGCCTCAAGTGGAGGGACGTTGTGTCGTTTAAGCATCATATGTTTGAGGGGTGAGCAAAAATAGTCTGCCGGTGCTTGTAGCAGCTTATTAATGCCTTGGCTAGCGAACATGACAATTTAAGTATGCAACGGCTCCCAAGGGATCGAGACCCAGGGACTGTGTGCCAACTAACTACTAGGGGTGGGCGAAAAGTTTTTAAAGAGTATGGGATGCGGTGCTCCAGGGCATGGTGCGAAATCCCTAGTCAGGGCACAATTTCTAGAGCATCCACCATTTGTGAGGCAAACCACCCTAACATTTGGCTTGGGCACCCTCAAAAACTCCCCATCCCATCTTGCTCCGCAAGGTACCCTCATCATAGGGGTGGTTTCTTTTGGGGGGGGGCAATGTGCACTTTTGAGTTAGAGCAGAATTAGAGCACCTTGCACTAACTCGTTAGAGTAGAGTTAAAGAACTAGTTATCGCGCGATGACTCGGTTATTGCGTTGTTATCGTGGGTAGTTACCGCGCAGCCCCCCCCCCCCCCCCACTCCTCTTGGCACAAAGCATTATTTGTCTTTCTTTACCAAAGTCATCAACGTACGAGGCCTTTTTCGCCTCAAGTCCCAAAATCCCTTGTTCAATGGTCGTCATACTCATGCAATGGTGCATATCTTGCACCGACAAACTTGGTCTCACTAAGGACCAACCCTTCAAGCAATGTTTTACCCTTCTCTTGTATGGTGCATGCTTGTATTCCGTGGGGATGGAGGAAAATTGAAACATATTTCTCCACGTCCGCACAAAGAAGTAGAATTTGCCAACCACCAATGAATCCGCCTAGTGGGGGACCAAGCTGAGTCTCCCCGAGCTCTGGAAGACTTTGTGGTCAACACAGGGTGGCGTTCCACGTGGGTTAGAGTGTGAACATCCCTCACCCTCCAAAGGTCATACAAACACTCAATGCATTTCACCATGACCTGCACAACAACCCATAATGGAGGTCCACCAGGGGTCTTCACTGAGGGAACATGGTCTTTGAGGCAATGGACAAATTGCCTTTGCAAGGGGGGGGGAGGTGAGGGACACCTTTGTGCTCGTAAGATCACGGTATTCTTCCTGGGCCCTTGAGGCCGAGGGGAGACGTTCCGTGACACGAATGCCTGAGGTCTCATCCATGAGTGCAATGGCAATGGCAATGGCTTGGGCTTTACTATGGGTTCTTGGGGTTAAGGCCTGAAGGGTGCTCTCAATGTGTTTTGCAACGCCATTTAGGATTTGGCATGCTGCATGTTGGTAGTCAACAGGCCATCTATTAGGGGTGATGCTTCTCAAAAATGCCCCCCATCTTGAGGTGGACCGCAGCTACTTTCTCCAACAATACCATTGGAGTCTTTGCACAACCAACACTTACAGCCAGCCCCACCCCTGGCTTGCATCCCTTTTGCCATCCCCAGTCACGATAACACTGCAAGTCAAAAATCGGTTCTGAAATTATAGGATTGCGTCCTCGACATCTTTCACCTCTTGATTGAGGTTCTCAGAGACATCAAGGCTTCTGGAAAAAAAGCGTGGTCATTCCTGCCATCCATGCACAGCCATGAGGACCATAGCTTCACTTTGGATGCACACTTTGCCCCCCCCCCCCCCATACATCGACCCATACATCCGCACAGGTCAAGGATGCCTTCCAAAGGGAAGTTGCATCCATACAAATTACCACAAGGGCAACGCCGCTAGGTGGGGTTTCCCAATAACTCGAGCCATGCAAAGTGCAAAATTGACGATAGATTGTAAAGGCACCATCCAGCTGCCCTATTGCGGCCTGTGGTGGACTTTATATTAGTTGCTTGGGGAAAGTAGAGCATTACTCTTTTCCGAGCGGTCCTTAGGTGCCGTTGACTATAGCGGCGTGGCATCCGCAAAGGAGCCCGTTGGGAAAAATGCATGCTACATGCCATGGGTAGCATGGTCAAGGCCTCATGCTCATGAGCTGTGAGTGCAACATGGCCGCCAAGTGGGGCTAAGAGGGCGGTGCAAGACCCATCACTTAAACAAACTTCTCCTTTGGTGTTGGTGACACGCATGATGTTGGGATCCCCCAAAGGAACTCGAACCAACCTGTGAACCGCCTTCAACCGCCGCCGGCGGGCCTTGGGGCATTGCAACTCAGTGTAGCGCTGCAAGTTACCTGAATTCAGAGCCCTTGGGGCATCATTGACATCATTGTCCATGCACAATAAGATGCTCTGCATGGGAAATTATGAATCGATTTGATGTACGTGCCCAAAAAACACACGCGATAACTCATGCGATAACTTGTGCTCTAACTAGCTATCTCGCGATAACCCCCGCGATAACCCCCGCGATAACTGAGTTAGAGTGCAATACCCCCCCGCGATAACTAGTTTGAGCACCGGGTAAGAGCGCAATAGCTGCCGCGATACCGAGCCATAGCATGGGTTAGTGCACACTAACTGGAGGGGTTAGTGCACACCAGGCAACCTAAAACTGAGGTCAACAAGCTGTTGCCGCCACGTAGGCGTGCAATGAGGCAACCCACGTGCACTGTAGAAAATCACACTCCATCGCTGGCCCTCCCATTGCAAAGGAGCATGTAGTGCCCGGGTATTGAACAACAATGGGGCATGTGGTGTGGCCTTGAATGCCCAACCCAGAGCCTTATGTACCCTTTGTGAATGCACGATGACGTTCCTTTTGAATAGGCGTTGAACCTAGTGTGAATGAGGCCATGTTTTGTCATAAAGTCCCCCTTCCCGCCCCTCTTACGAGGTAGCTATGTGCCGAAAATACTAAAGAAATATTTCCTACACAACACACAAACAAACACAAACAAACCCAAACACTTCACATCGGGGGTCAAAATCAGAAGTGACCCACAAGTGAGCCGGGTGGCTACATAACTCCTTCCGTCTGGCAGGTTTCCCAACGCTTCACAACAGGGAAACGATCACAAGTGGCCCACAAGGGAGCCGGGTGGCTGTATAACCCCCACCGCCTCGGGGGTTCTCCGAAGCTTCAAGTCGGGTGACAAAATAAGAGCCGGCCCACAAGTGGAGTGGGTCGCTACATAGCCCGTACTGCCTCGGGGGTCCACAATCTCTCAGAGCGGCGGACAAAATGAGAGGTGGCCCACAAGGAGGCCGACTGGGTGCATAACCCCTAACGCTTGCTTGGGGGATCCCCTACGCTTCTGACCCGGGGACAAAATCAGAGGTGGCCCACAAGTAGGCGTGGTGGCTACATAACCTCTACTGCTCAAGGGGACCCCAACGCTTTAGTGCGGGGAACAAACTCAGAAGTGGCCCACAGTTGGATTGGATGGCTACATAACCCCTGCGGCTTTAGGGGTCCGCAACGCTTAAGAGTGTGGGACAAAAACAGAAGGGCCCTAAACTGCATCATGGCCAGCATCCCCCAATGGCTAGACCAAAGGACCCAATGCATGCAGGTGCAAGCGCAGGACAGGCTGGCTGTGTGTCTCATTGCGTGGCTTTTGCACATTCCATAACTTCTACACACGCACGTTTCGCCACACGTCGCACCATTGCCCACCTAGCTGAAGAAAACCAAGGTAGACACAAAACAAAAACAGATGTGTCCACAGGGTGCCAGGTATTGATGTTCAGTGCGTGCAAGAAAACCTTGGCCCTATGTAGTGTTGTTCGGCGCCTACTTCAAATCACACCCTGTCCAACGGACTTAGTGCCAACTGCAAGCACCAGGCTGCATCCACCTGGTAAGGTTCAAAAACTAGCAACGGCTACTAGAAAGACAAGCATTGCCGTTCGGTGATGTTCTGTGTGTGCTATGCTACTCAGTGCACATCGTCCCACCTCCTCCGTTGAACCAGTATAAGAAGGCAAACACAAACGGAGGAGAAAATACAATGTGCGCGTCTCGGGCTAAAATAAAACAAACAAAGGAAGCAGCCCGAAAATGGCGCTACGAAAGAGGTGAACTACAAGTACTCGTGCTCAGTGCTGTTCACTTCTTGTCCCCTCGACCCACAGAATGAATCAACAACCACCACAACCAATCCACGGGTAAGTATAACAAGACTGGTCACAGGTATTGCCGTTTAGTGTTGTTCATTGCACATCACAAAACTCTAACCCTACTCAACCTGGTGAGAACATGCCCCCGTCTCCTCAAAACGCAAACTCTCAAGAAGTACACGACCATGTGTAGGGGGGCAACGGTCCTTAGCAGCCCACAACACAGGGCACTGTAGAGGGCGAAGAAATGCTGGGTTCACCCCTCTTGTGCTGTTCATTGCATGTCCTCCTGTCCTTGCCGTTGCCTTGCATGCAAGAGGAACCACCAAATGCCTCAATACCACCCAACGGCATTTAGTCCAAGACGGTGCCGGCTGGGGGGGTTTGTCTAGACGTCCTCTCGCCCCCTTGTTACATCGGAGGCACTGCACCAGATGCGGTCCTAGCGAACCCCCTTCACATCTAGTTTGTTGCAGCACTGGCCGGCGCGCGCCGCCCGCACGAATCCTTGGGTGACAAGGTATCCCCTCCGAGCCATACAAGCCGCCGGCCAGGATTCTAGGGGACACCAAGAAGCCTCCCGTCCGCGGTGTCCGTCACGTTGTGGGTATCACCCGCGCAAAGTGCCGGCATTGCGCTTCAGGCTGTGCGCAACTTGTCCACTCTACACTCTAGACTTTAATGGTGGGCCACTTCTGATTATGTTCCCCGCTCTAAAGCGTCGGGGAACCCGCCACGCAGTGGGGGTTATGTAGTCAGCCGTCCCACTTGTGCGCCACTTCTCACTTTGTCCTCTGCTTTGAAGCGTTGGGGAACCTCCAAGGCGGTAGGGGTCATGTAGCCTCCCAACTAACTTGTGGGCCACCTCTTATTTTGTCCCCCGCTGGAAAGCGCTGGGGAACCCGCCGGGCACTAGGGGTTATGTAGCCAGCCACCTTGCCCACTTGTGGGGCACTTCTAATTTTGTCCCCCACAATGAAGCGTTGGGGACCCCCTTGGCGCCAACGGATATGTAGCCACCCGGCCCACTTGCGGGCCACTTTTGATTTTGTCCCCGCTCTAAAGCGTTGGGGAGCCCCCCAAACCGCCACAGGTCATGTAGCCACCCGGCCCAGCTCCAGGCCACTCCTGATTTTCTCCCTGTTGTGAAGCGGGGACGTGGGGACCACCCAGGGAGAAGGGGCTATGTAGCCAACTGGATTATTTGTGGGCCACCTTTGATTTCGTCCCCCGCTTTGAAGCGTTCAGGACCCCCTGGCGGCACGGGTTATGTAGCCGCCGGGCCCACTTGTGGGCGACTTCTAATTTTGTTTCCTACATTGAAGCATTCGGGACCCCCGAGGCAGCGAGGGTTATGTAGCCAACCGGGTCCTCTGGCGGGCCACTTCTGATGTTGCTCCGCGCTTTGGAACGTACTTACGGGACTTTCGAGGCAGTAAGGGTTATGTAGCCACCCGGCCTACTTGTGGGCCACTTCTGATGTTGTCCCCCGCTCTGAAGCGTTCGGGACCCCCAAGCGGCGAGGGTTATGTGGCCACCCGGCCTAATTGTGGGCCACTTCTGATTTTCTCTCGCGCTTTGAAGCTTTGGGAACAACTCGACGTATGTAGCCACCCTGCCTCTTTGGGGGCCACCGTGATTGTGTCCGGGCCCTAAAGCGTTCGGCACTCTCTAGGCAACAGGGGTTATGTAGCCCACCACCCAACTTGTGGGCCACTTATGACAATGTCTCTGCTTTGGAGCAATCGGGGACTCCCAAGCAGCGAGAGTTATGTAGCCACCCGGCCTACTCCTGGGCCACTTGATATTTTGTCTCGTGCTGTGGAGCGTACGGGACGCCCCAGGCGGCAAGGGTTATGTAGCCACCTGGCTCACTTATGGGCCACTTCTGATTTTGTCCCCGGCTCTTAAGCTTTCGGGTCCCCGCACGCGGCAGCGGTCATGTAGCGAGCCACTTGTGGGCCACTTCTGATTTAGCCCCCCGCTCTGAAGCGTTGGTGACCTTTCAGGCAGCACGGTTTATGTAGCCGCCTAGCCTTTTTGTGGGCCAGTTCTGATTTTGTCCGCGGCTCCGGAGCGTTGTGGACCTCCAGGCGGTAGGGGTTATTCAGCCGCCCGGCCTGTTTGTGGGCCACTTCTCATTTTGTCCCACGCCCTGCAGCGTATAGGACCCCAAAGACGGCAAGTTTTGAAGCCCAGCGGCCAACTTGTGGGGGCACTTCTGATTTTTTGCCTCTCTATGAAGCGGTAGGTACCCCCTAAGCGGTAGGGGTTATGTACCCACCCGGCCCACTTGTGGGGCACCTCTAAAGCGTTGCGGACCCCTCGGGCGGCAAGGTTTATGTAGCTGCCCGTGGTATTGGAGGGCGACTGAGAACAATGTTCTCCTCTGTCAGCAGTGTTGGATTGAGGCTCGCACTCTAATTCAGCATGGCCGTGGCTGCGGCAGTGGCAATCTTGTTGGTAATCGGTCCCATCTGCCCATATAGGTCCATCACGGTTTTCATCTGTACATTGCAGTGTAGTTCAGGGACCACCACAAGGGGCTCAGTGGAAAAGGCGGAAGAGCCCATATCAAAGTGACAACACGGAATGATGTCCACAGTCAGTTCTGCAAGACATAAAGCAGTAGGACCGGATGAGATTGCTCTGCACATCATCCCCTGGCTGCTTGGACACCCCACCCTGATATGCGACCACACCCCTGCACCACGCTCACCAACCTGTCCCAGCCGTCGCCAACCCTTGCCAACCGTCAATAATGCCCAGCAATGCTCAGCAGTTCACTGCAACCTTCACCCACCCTCGAGCGCGCTCATCAGGCCTGAATGTTTCTCACAAAGCCCTCACAACGCCTTCAATAGCCCCCGCAGTTTCAAGCCACTCTCTCCCTGCAAGGTCCCATTGCCCTGTCCTTGACCCACTTTCTGCAATCCTGCAACAGCCCTCTGCTCATCAACCCCTCCTCGACCTTTTTGCAGTTTGCAGTTTTGTGCTGAAATCCTGCAGCAGCGGGATACAGAAGGGCAGACTCCAGCAGACGCTGCGCCTCCGTGACCCACCTTGATGTGCGTGGCACAGCCTAGAGTAGTTCCCCTGCCCTGCATGACCAGGAGCGCTCAGTGTGCTGTGGCTGTGACCGTGACGTTGGGTCTCAACCCAAACTGCCTCCACGTAGCCACCTCTTGTTGGACATGGGTGGCACGCTGCAGAGAGAGGGACATGGAGCAGCAGATGGACCGCATTGGAAATGGAGGAGCCGGGCACCGCAAAAGTCCAAGGATCTGCTTCTGGCAGCCAGGCCTGTCAATGTGGATGCAGATGCAGATGCACGTTTCAGCGGCGAGGGTCTTGCAAACGTGAGCCAAGGTGAAGAGCGCTTAGAAGTTGACGTCCACTTGGAGTTTGGGTCTCTCAGGTGTTGTCGGACTCTAGATCCGAGGCGGTGGGTTGGTAAGCGGATGGGGGGGGTTATAACTAGGATCCCTCACGTTGTCCTGTCTCCTGGGCTTAGAGACCATCCTCCAGTTTGGGGGTATCTCTGGTCTGACCTGCCCATGTTCTCAGAGACTTTATGGATGGTGGCAGAACCCGTGCCCCATCCTCCTGCGCCAAGTGTCAGTTGTAACGTGCCTTTCGGATGCCCCACAGTGGCATGCAGGGCCATCCATCCTCCATTGCTCCATAGATCCTCCCTCTCCTTCAGCTGCACACATGCCTGATTCCTTGCGCTGCCGGGTGCATTGTGGGCACTGAAGCCCCCCCCCCCCAAAGAAAAAGTTCCAGTTCCATGGGAGGCTGTGGGTTACGGGGCCCATTTAGAATTAAAATCAAAAGGTAGAGAGGGACTCTCGGGGAGAAATAGGGGAGGCGGTGTGGACTCTATTAGGGGGGAATAGAGGGGAGGGCATTGGGGCAAGGGCTTAAAGGGAGGAATGAAGGATGATGGATGGGGGAAGCGGCAATATCAATCCAGGCCAACAACAATGGTGGAAAGCATTGCATTTGTGGTACATGCTCTTCAGCACGCTGTCAAAGAGCCCCCCCCGCCCCCCGCTGCATTTTGCCTGTTTGTGGAGCCCTGAACAGCCATCCCCATCGGCATCCATACTGCCTGGACGCCTGTGCATGAGGGCGAATGGTGGCTCAAGGATATGGACATCATTTGGACACTGGGCTGGAAAGCGGTCCAGACAAAGTGCTTTTGAGGAAAACTGTCTTTCTCCATGGATCTGATACCAATGCTGTGTGGAGGTTCCCCGCAGCTGCGATTCACTGACACCAGCTGTTGCCTAGTGTGGCGGAGACCTGTGGGAGGGAGGCAGGCAGGGAGGGTGGTGCATACCGAAAACCCCCCCGTTTCCCCCCCGGTTTTTGTATCAAAAAACTCCCCGCCCCATTTCTTTTACCAAAAAACCCCCCAATCTGTACCATTTCTAACCCAAAGACCCCTGCCCCATTTTTGTCACCAAAAACCCCCCATCTACACCATTTTGTACCAAAAAAAAAACACCCGCACCATTTTTTTTTTACCAAAGCACCCCCCAATTGGCACCAATTCTTACCAACCCCCCCCCCCCCCAAATCTGTACCAATTTTTACCAAAAAAACCCCTCATTTGCACCTCTTTTTTTGACCAGAAAACCCGTTGTAAGGTTTTTGGGGGGGCTTGGTAAGATTGGGGGTATTTTCATGGTAAGATTGGGGGGGGGGTTTCGGCAAGAAATGTATTTTTTTTTGGTAAACTTTCATATCCCTTGGGGGGTTTTTTGGTAAGCATCCGGGGGGTTTTTTTGGTAAGTTGGGGGGTTTTTTTGGCACAAAATGGGTTTTTTTTTTGGTACATTGTGGGTTTTTTTTTATACATACCAGGCAGGCAGGGAGGGAGGGAGGGAGGAATGGAGGGTGGTGGTTTGGAGTCTTGGCCAATAGCAGCAGTTGAGTCACCAATCCACTCACAGTAGAAACTGTCCGGCGGTGGTAGAATGAAGTTTGCGAAGAGACCTGGAATTTGAGGGTCAGTGTGGGGCAAAATTTTGTCTGGGCCTTGACCCAAGCATCCACTGACCCTCCCTCCCTCCCACCTCCCATCTCTGGGGTCACTACGTGATGTCCTGATTGGCATTGCAAAGTGTGGGCGACGGATGTCATGTCCGTGAATGCATAGCGTGGAAGGTCCATCGATCTCCCTCGTAGTTCCGCGGCTCAACGTAGTTTAACGGTTGACCGCTTGCCGTGGTCCGGTGCCAAGGCCAATAGTTGCACAATTTCTTCTGAAGTGACGGAAAGCGTAGGCGCCATCCCGAGAACTCCATCACAGTTCTCTAGAAGGCCTAAAGAGCAGCGCGCCTCACCTTGGATACACATGTTTTGTTGTAGCTTTCTTCTGGACGGATGGGGTGGGCACCAAGTGCATTTTCGGCCTCTCAGAAATCTACCCAATGTTGGCCATGGACCCGAACTGGGCCCTGGGGCCTTCGGGGTTAGTCTCGGTGGAAAGTGAGCGTGCGAAATTCCGGGTTGGACATCTAGTGGTGTGGGGGGGAGGGGTCCAACATGGAGGTGAACACCAAGAGCTGCTGCTGCCACAGCCGCACGCTACTACTGCCGCATTAGCATCGGCAGTAGTAGCGGAAGCAATAGGAGTAATAGCAACGTGTGGGCCAAGCCCAATCCCAAGTCCAATCCCACGCCCTAGCCCCAGCCTAAGCTGCAACAGTCAGCTCGAGGACAAGTACAAGGTGGAGAGCTGGATGGGGAGTGAAGGGGGAAACCAGAGAGAGAAGGGGCAGAGTAAGAAGGCCACACCGACGGCCCGGTAACATTACCCTACAACCAATTCATGCAACAACCCGCCACTGATGATAGTGAGTCCCACAAGAACTGCCCCCATGCTCCCCCTGACCGATTCAATCATCGGTGCTGGTTAGTGCTCTGGACCTGCTTACCTTTGATGCCTGCCAGAGTGCGCTGTCTGGAAACAGCTGGGTTCAGGCTGTTGTGTAGGCATGCCTCCAGCCTCTTGCACTTACCTCTCAATGACCGACTTCCTCAGCACCTGAACACCATGCAGACAGTCCTGCCTTGTCTAAGCCAATGGATGATAAATGGATGACACCTTTGAGTAAGAAGTACAATCCCACGAAGGTTGGAGCAAGACGCTCCACCGTGGCGGCCTCGGACAAATGCTACAAGTGATGGGCCCAGGTCTCAAAATCTGCCAAGTGGTGCCATTTTCTAACATTCAGGGGTGCCTAGAATGTCTTGCGAAGTGCCATACAGAAGCAAATGTTAAGGCCTTGATCAACCACCCGTCACACCAGGGGTGAACAAAGAAAAAAACACCCATCCCCGGGGCTCTTTCAAAGGTTTATGTTGTGTTTTTTTTGTGGTTCTCTAATTGTGCAATTTATGCATTAAATGTTTGAGCAATGCAAGTACCATTTTTTTTTACACCTTTTTGTGTGTCTCTCCCGCAATTTGTTGGGGTCCTGTATTTTTTTTAGATGCAGATTATTTTTTTCTACAGGTTGTATTTTTTTTGCTAAAAAATAATCCGCACCAAGAAATATTCTGCGCTAAAAAAAAATCCTCGGACATTTTTTTTTCTGCACGGAGTATTTTTTTTTTAGCTAGAATGCCGCAAATTTTAGAAGTGGTCAAAAAAGTGTTATGGGCGATTCCCTAGGCAGGTGTGGTGGAACGTGGTTCGTGCGGGGACCCCGTGGCGGCCGTGGTGATGAAGCAAGCTTGATTTTGACCCCCCCCCGGCTTGGCTTTACACCGTGTTTCACCCATTTCTACTCTTTTGCGCATTCCCACCACATCCACTGTTTTTCTTGGTTGATTGCTCCCCACCCAAGGGGGGGGCCGATGTGTGAGGCTTGACACAAACACCCCCCCCCCCCCCCCTCCAGACCCTCTCTGGAGCGCAAGATTACCAAGACGAGGCGCTATACAAATGTCTTTTGCTGTGTAGTCATGTTAAATGCAATCGTCAGCCTGCGGACAAGGGGCTTCTGGCGTGGGCTGCAGCCACCAACATTGAGCAATGTGTCCGATCCTTGAGGGATTGGCAATCCACGCTTTGTTGCGCGGCTTTTGGAGTCAGGGTCAGGGATTCACAATCCCCAATTTGTTGCGTGGCCCGTTGAGTTGGGGTTAAGGATTCGCAATCCAAGGTTTGTTGTGTGGCCCTTTGAGTAGGGGTTAGGGAGTCGCAGCCCACACTTTGTTGCGTGGCCATTTGAGTGGGGGTTAGGGATTCGGAATCGATGTAGTACGTTGATCAACCGTAGTACCATTTTTGCATTGCATTGCTTTGTGTTGCCATGTGTGCCGTTTAAGATGCAAGGGGTTCGTTTGCTGGACTTTACTTTAGGCCACTCAACCATAGTGTACCTTACTTTCCTATTTCCCACCCTACCTTGCCCCGTTTCGACGTAAAGCTCATAAAACCGTAAAATGTCTCACAAGTGTGTTTGTGGGGCAGTGGGCGAGCTACCTATTGCTAGCTTGGGAACCGGCGTGCAACAGGGGTTTGTTGCTATTTTACGTAGCACCACAACGGTATGCATGGGCTCTTTCAAGATGTTGCCGTTTCCAACGTCGTTAGAGAGGCTCTCCGGATCATACATAATGCCTGAATTTTGTGAAGTAGGGTACTCAGCCACTTTTGCTAGAGTCTAGGGGCACAAGTTCAAGGGTTATTTGCATCCGGGTAGGATGCCCGCAGTGGAGGGTTGTGACTGCACCATCAAGTGGCAGACAGAAAGAAAACCCAGTTCCCATTTTATTACAGATGTGTTTCTTGCTGCTTTTCAAAGCATTCCAAGTTCGGATAGTACATCGGAGGCCCTTTTTTATCCACAGTCTGTGCACAAAGGTATTGACCCAAAAATGTCTTTACCCCCAATTGTTCAGCAAAATACCCAGACACAGAGTGATCGAGCCAAGCTTTTTATGCTCATTTCTTGTGCAGTGCAACGTGTTACATACATGCCTCTGCTACGCTGTCCAACAGCCATAGTGATCAACTTGTTAGAACCCCCGCATCCCAACCCATCAATTCCCGCATCAAATGCTCATTTTTTGCGGCTTTTGCAGCCTGCTCGGAGACTCCCAAGTTTCAGATTCTTTGCTCAAACTTTGTTCAGGGGCATTGTTTGGTGTACAAAGACGAGTGGTTTTGCTTCTGACAGGTGGTTTTCAAGCACTACTCACTGGGTGCACAATGTTGCCCATCATTTCATGTTCTAGTGTTTCTCTTTCCAAATGTCTTCAGATGCCGGGTCAACATACACCGACCGGGGTGCACCCAGGAAGGGGTACTGGTTCTGTATATGTTTAAGTAATGTACAAAAATCCATGGCACACCACCGTTTGTCCACAACGAAGGCGCTTTGTGCATCGGTTGCACGCTGGAAGGTTCCGGCACCATCAAGTGGGTTGCATTATCCATCATCATCACGTAATGTAAAGTGTACTACAACACCACGTTCCGAAAGTCGTCAGCCATCTGCACTATGGCATCAAGAAATGTTGGGCATCATATTGCTTAGCCCACGGAAACTGCACCCTGTTTTGCGCATCAATTGCGGGGAAAAGGACCGGTTCACAACACAGCAAAAAAATATTTTTTTGGGATGATTGATGATGGTGTTTTTGGGCAATGGGAAATAAATTATTTTTTTGGCATTATGCAACGTAATGTTCCGAAATGGGTCGTCTTTTTATTTTATTTTACGGTGCTCTGAGTGCGCGAGGCCATCACGCTGAGGGCGGCCTGTACAACCTCGGCACCATGCTGTCTCTGGCCACACAGCGCGGTGGAGCGTATGTCATCGACATACGCGGAGAAGGGGATGCCACGACGATCCAACACGCGCAGCGGGATCTCAAAAACAACAACGAACTAAAACAGGAAAGGGGGCAGTCAAGATATTCGAAGTAGAGTTTGATATCAAAATATACAAACAATAAGGATTGGAGGTATATGGAAGTACACAGCTTTCACACGTTATTAAAACTCACATTGTACCGACGAAGCAGCTTTGAAAGTATATGACATGTAGACTTCCCATGTTTGGTACAACACGTGTACGCAACAGTAGGAATAAAATATAAAATTCGGCGTCGTGAGTGCGCGAGGCCCGCGCACTCCGATCACCCAACGTAATGTTTTTCGGAGGCAATATGACTACTAAGACTGCAGGTGCAGCACCATACTGCCAAGCACATTTGATTGTTGAGGTGTATGTGTCTACAGACATAGCGTTGGTTGCGTATTAGACGGTGCACAACATTGTCGAACGGAAACCATTCGTTCGTGAGACCTCGTGCACTAAAACCACCCAACGGATCGAAAAGCGAGCAGGTCAAGCTACGCCGGCATTTACATTCCTTTTCAAGGCTGCCACTTGTGCTTGTCGATTATACATCGGTAACCTTTGTCATAATGTTCGTTTAATCATGCAGGGCAGCGGAATGAAATCTTTTTTTTTAACGGCCACTCAATCGCAAACGCGTCCCGTTTTTATTGCGCCGTAGCCTTCGTTGCTCAAAGAGTAGGGTTTTTTTTCCACTGGGATTAGAAAAGAAAACGGAACGCGAGATTATGGCCGGGAAAACGGTTTACGGTTACTCTCAACGGAGCGCACACAAACACCAATAACAAATTGCGGCGGCAACGTGCGCACTAGTAATGATGACAAGGAAAGCCAAGATGTTTTAACTTTGGTTCTTTTCAAAATTGCTGTGTACGAAACGTTGTGCCAAATGATTTCAAAACGTGCAACAATTTGATTTAACGCAGAAATGCAGAGAATGCCGCTTTGTGGCAGAAAACGAGCACCGCTTGGAATTATTGCAGAGGTAAGCAAAGGAGCGGCAGCACTAGGAGAGGCCTGCGCTGCAAAACCAGCATACAAAACATCTGATGAACTGCGGAGCGGACTGAAGAGAAACGACCCTGCTACGCAACTGGTGTTACCATTTGCGCAGCGACTGAGGTTCCGCAAAAAAACGCGACGCAGTGTGACAAAGGCTAAAACGCAGGAGGACAAGCGCTGGGTGCGCACTTTGCGACAAGAGCGCCTCAACCTGTACCTGTTGATGCGTCAACGGGCAATACCAAATAGAAAGAAACCAGCAAAAACAACAAGGTACATCACACATACAGAAAGACGAATCGAAGTAAGACTTGGAAAAGCAGACTCGCCCGCAAATACAGTGGACAAAAAGGCAACAACACCATTCGGAACAACGAGGGCATCGCTGCTTGCATCGTGTTGCGTGCTGTGGATCGACAACTGGTACAGGGCACAAGAAACGACACACCCGGACGAAAGTGACCGGTCGCAAAAGTGTACAGCAATTGCAGTACTTCAGCTAAAGCAGAGACAAACGTACTAGGTAGGACTCCCGGCCATTGAGGACCTTCCAGCACGGATAACAGCAGAGGAGCGGGCTCTGCAATAGCGGGAAAGGAGAATCTCCCGGACACTGCGTGACATGGGCTATGAGGATGATGATGCCCCAGATGCCGGAAATGTGAGGGCACCGTTGGATGTGAGAAGGGATGCAACAGCTGTGCAAGCACCGGTGTGGCGCCCGTTCGCCCAAGCGAAGGAGAAGGTAATAGGTGGTGTCGGTGTGTTAAACTTGTTGCATTTTGTGAAGGACACAGCACAATAGACAAATAGGGTTTTACCGTTTTTGGTTGACAGAAACATACACGACAGAACACTACAAATGTTGTATGGGGCCAAAAACCAACGATGGAACATGCGTGCCTACCCGTGGCACGTAGGTATAGCTTAGGGTGTGTGGCATGCCTTCAAATTTGTTGTTATACAAACTTTTCGAGGTGGCAAAGGCGTGCATGTGCAAAACTTTCCAAAGAACCTGCTATAGAGGATGCGACAACGACTAACAAGATTTTTGGCCGCGGACCGCATTTGCATGGCCTATGTGGAGTGGGAGCCGGACCGGGCTAGTACTGTTGCAAACTTGTGGCCAAGGAGGTTAGGGGCATTTCCACCCCTGCAAGTACAATCCCTTGGTTACGACCACTATCGCTACTTGGTCACAGCGTGCTAGATGCCGTCATTGACCACAAGGCAAACCCGACAAACCAACTGAAACGGAAATTCGATGCTGTTGTGGGGAGGAGAGCAAATATGGATGCTCAGAGACAAGAAGCAGCAACAGACAACGTGCGCCAAGAAGTGCGGTAACTAACACCGGCACTGTGCGAGTCCTCGCGGATTGAAGTACACGAAAAAGAGGTTTGTAGTGCGGTGTGAGTGCGCGAGCCCTCGTAAACTGACACGTTTGCTAAGTTTCATGCAACTAGTAGCAGCAAATACCGTTGTCTAACGAAAACGAGTAGCAAAATCGCGAAATGACCAAGTTTAGGGTCCAAATGGACGTGTTCTGTGTAATGCCACTGTCCCCCTTCAGGTATGTTTGGCACCATGATTGAACAAGGGTCGTCAAAACAGAGGCCACTGGACACAAAGGCAGTGGATTCATCACCAGGTACCGACCAAGGGGACACGCCGAAGAAGGGGCGGAAGAACGAAGGGAAAAAGAAGGCAATACCGGAGATGAAGCTCACAGTTGACATTCAACAGTGGTTGCGGAAGGCCAATGGAAAAGCAGTGAAGATGAAATTGACTGATTTGAAGATTGATAAGGGCAAGGCACCAGGACGAATCCGATCTATCAACTACGACAACGTTGCCAGAAAAATGCCGGGATACCAAGTGTTGCCGCAACCGGGACCGTTTTGCGCAACCGCTTGGAAGGAAAGTGGTATGACTCGCTCTCCATTTTTGACTAAGCGTGGCAACATCCCTTCTCCCTTGATTTACGCTCAATTTACGTTCCGAACAGGCAACATGGGACACAGACATGCTTGAAAATTCAGAACATGCAGCTCGCAGACTGCCAAGAGCTGGAGGACTGGCAAGAATATGCATATGTTGACATTCCCAAGTACGAAACGCCTTGGATGATTCGGGCCAAGGTCGCACGATTACAGTAATCTGGCAGCCAGTCTGTGACGTGGATTCCGTTGTCTGAGGCCTTACACACCATGATTTTGTACGTTGAGGACCAGAAGCCGGAAAAAGAACCACAAGATTCTAATCGGTTCAAATCTGCTGTTGTTCAAGCTGCCGGAAACTCGGCGTTCGTTGCCCCAGAGAACAGGGAAGAGCAAGGGCGCACAGTATGTGTTGGAACGTCACGCAATTTCAGTGCGCGACATCTTGCACCCTCTGGTGCATATTTTGTCTCCTTAGGAGGCATCATTCAAACAATGGAGGGACATCTTCTCCCTGGCACACTATTGCAGCATGGACGCGCCGAACGGTATGAAGAACATGGAGACTCGGAGCACGAAGGAGGATGTAACAAGAAGCGCCTTCAAGAAGCTGGAGGGGCTGCATTTGCCAAGTTTATTGCAAAAAGCTTGCGCACTAATGAACCTGAAGGATGCCACCATACACAGTACACAAGCCCACATTGACGCGTTGATTACGTAACAATGGGGCGCTTTCTACTTTGACCAACCAAACAACAGGATTTCGTCAACCAGACTGCAGGTATGCTGTAGTTTTGCAGCTATAGTGCGTGAACGCTCGCGCACTAGACGGCCATATTTTCACAATCTGCACCACTGCTGAAGCAAACATTTGAGTAGAAGTCGGAGCATTGCCCACGTCGCAACTGAAGATTGGCCTCAGAAATTGGGGATATCAGGACGCAAAAAGTTCGAAGTACCGGTCGCCGTGGCCAAAGTTGAAAACGTTGACCGGTGCACCTCTGTGGCGGACTAGGGAACAGAGAGCAGCTCCGACACCGCAGACCATATCCGTGCGGAAACAACTTCAAAGGAAGGCCGGGGGACCAGCAACGGCGCCGACGACACAGACGCAGTTGAGTATTGGCAAAGCGATCAATGTCTCCAAACAGGACGAGCAAGGGACCAAGTACAGCTTCACAACATGCCGCGTTGGGGATATTGAAGAGACACCACCCGCCCATTTCCAGGACTGGCAGTAACCGTTGTGGGTTGTCAATGCCGACCTCCCCTTGGAATACCACTCCGCAGGATTTGTTCCCCAGTGGCTGTTCGATGTGATGATGTTGGGCAAGTATGTGATTTTCAATTGCGAGACTGATGTGGTGTACCGTATTGGTCAGGACATGCAGAGGCTGTGGCGTGTGGAGAAGGAGAAGGACCCAAGTACAGTGCCTTTCTATCACGCCCGGTTGCCCGTATACTCTTGGATGTGGGGTCCCGTCACCACCAACATGTATCAGTCTGACGAGCACATTGGGTGGACTGGAACAACAAACTGTTCAAATAGGAAGGTATATCCATCGGTTTCGGCATTTTTGACGCCGTTGAGTGCGCGAGGCCTCCCGCACTGTAGCATCAGATATTTGTCTTTCTTCCCATCACATTTGCAGTTGGCCAACTATCTGACGTACTCAGCTGGACATGATGAAGGGATGCAAAACAAGACCCTCGGTGGGTTCACGCCTCTGATTCACGTGCTGTGGTACCTTGACAAGTTCGTGGTTGATTGTGGGAATATTGATGCAGTGGTTGTTGTGGATGAGACTCGGGCCATGGCCGCCAAGAACAAGACGTCGGACACGAGGACTAAAGTGTCGTTCCTGGCTGTGTCAGCGATTCGGCAGAAGGACCTTAGCAGCGCTGTTGGAGGTGCCCTGTAGCATGCCATCGTCATGCGGTACATGTTGGACAACGATAAGATGGAGGACGGAGTAACAGGTGCACATTGGGGTACTCAAGAACAGTGGCCTCTTGCATAGCATTCCGCTCTGGGTGTGGGATATTGATCAAGGTCACGAAGGGCTCCCGAAGGTGCATGCTGCAGAAGTCGCCCAAGAACAGGCTGTGTCTGAGGCCCCCGATGACGTAGGGAGTCTACTACTACTAAGATTGCACCTACCCTGCCCAAGATGAAGAAGACTGCCCAAGTTGTGCCAACTCGGGGTACTGCAGCAGGAAAAGCAACCCCCTAAAGTAGCCCGAAGCAAGCATAAGAAAAAGGAAAGGAATCGGACCACGCGGAAGAAACAGACAATGAGGATGCCGATGAGGAGAAGGGGGAAGAAGATCTGGATCAAGTACTGGAGACACACCAGAAGCGGAAGCGGGCACCGACCTCTCACTTTGATGTAAGTCCTAATGATGCGTCGAAGGACCAGCCGCACAAGAAACCGACAACTGTTGCAAGTGCAGAGTTCAAGCCGCCATTGCGTTATGGTTCTCAGCCATCCCGTTGTATTGTTGCCTCTCTGAGTGGGGGAGGTTGAGTGGCAAGAAGCCTGTCTGCCAGGTTGGCCAAGATGGCAGCGCCGAAGAAGAAGTAAGTCAAGATGAACCGAGTTGTTTTTTTTTCTGTTTTTGCAGTCATGGGTGCGCGAGGTCTCGCGCACTGGCCTTCGACGCGAATGCATCTATACGCCTTTAAGGGCTTGTACAGTTTTGCAGATCCTTTACCTGAGTGTATGCATGTGTTGCCTTTTCTGTTGTGTTTTTGCTGCCTTCCGTACACAATTGTTTCGATGACGTTGAGTGCGCTCGCCTGGCGCACTCAGGGGCAGAAAAAACAATTAATTTCGCAGGACGAACTTCGTTACTGCTGGTGTTATGCAGAATCAGATTTTCGGAATTGAGCTTTTGAAACGGCATTTGCTCATGGTATTTCGAAATACAAAAATGACAAATTTCGCAGTACCGACCCCTCAAATCAAGCAAAATACTATTTTATTTTGCCAAACAAAATCTTACAAAAACCAGCGAATCGCGTTGAAAACCATTTTTTTCATGGTGTCTGCTTCATAGGTGTTCCAAATGTCCGAAAAAAATAGTTTTTCCGGTCGCCATTTTTTGTGTCCTCCCCTTCCAAAGCAGGGTGCAGTTTGTGTGGCCTAAGTATTGTTCGTAGGTGCCACAAACCGTGTTGATCTGTAGTCTCAATGGCATGTTGCCTGTATGGGTAGCGCAGGGAAGTGGGGGTCGCGTTATCTGTTACTTGATTTTTTTATTAGGTTGTAGTTTTTTTGAAGCAAGTAAGAAAACGTCACTGCCATGTCTTTCTTGGGGGACTTGATCCAGGCTGAGCCCCCCCTTAAAAACCTTTTGTTGATGTTGAGATCAACTTAATCATTTTTGTCTTTCTTTTGAAGTTTGAAGTACAGTTTCTCAAAGTAACTAGGGTTATAACCCTAGCCCCCCATGAAGATCACCCCTACCACTCAACTGAGCGGAGGTATCTTCCTTCATGGAGGTTATACCGAAATAAAGTAGGCACTTCATGGCTAAGTCTTTGGAGGTTAAGCCTAGTGGTTCCCCACCTCAAGTCCCCTATACTCAATTGACTCTACCACGTATTGTGGTCCTACTTTGTAACTCTTTTCGAATTCAGTTGCTGCCCAAGCCATATCCTGTGTCTGGCCTAACTCCTTTGCGCCAGATTCCTAACCCCCACGAGACCCACCGCTGGGGGTATTTTCTTCGAACGAAACCTTCGAACGAAGATTATTTCTTCGAACGAAGAAAAATTTTGAACTGTTCGAACGCCTTTGGGGTGGCCGTTTTGCTGCAAGCATTGTGATAAAATGCTCAACAAAGGTATTTCTGCAGGTTTGGTTCTTTGGATTCAGCCTGCAACCGCCTAAATGCCCTGAAAATGTGTTTTCGAAATGTGGTGGACTTTTCTTCGAACGAACCTGCGAATGTTCGAACAAAGATATTCTTCGAAGAAAACGACGCGGCGTTTACAAATGCACATACAGGCAACAACAGAACCGCACAACCACCAGTGTCCCTGTTCAATGTAGCTTTCTCAGTCTTGGCTCACGACTCACTGCCTGACACTTGTACTGCAACCTCGTCTTTCTTTTCCATATCCTCTTTGTCTCCCCCTCCGGCATCTTCTTCTTCTTGCTTGCCACCACTCTTCGTTGGCGTCTTCCTCTTCTACTTTGGCCTCTTTGCCTTCACCTTCTTCCTCCTGGCACTTGGAGCCGGCAAGCCACCGGTTGCCGACGCCACTGCCGCCGCGTTTTTGCACTCCTCCTCCGTTGCGTACCTTCGGGCCGCAACACCATACTCCCCCATGGAATGCCACACGGCAGACTTGTAGTCTGCAGGGACCCAATAGATTGTACCGGCACGGCCCAGTTTGGTCTTCTGCTGCAGGATGTCTCTGGGTATCTATGTTCGCCAGGGGCGCTGCTTCGAGATCGGCACTCCTCTCCACGCTCTTCACTGGTCCTCTTGTTGGACGGGAAGCCATGCCCACGGCAGTGCCCCTCGGTCTGGAATCTGTGTCTCCTGAGTTTCGTCTTCATCGTCATCATCTCCGGAAGGCGGCTCCTCCTCCCCATCTCCGGAAGGCGGCTCCTCCTCCTCATCTTCTTCAGTCTCTTCGAAATCCTCACTCTCCGAACTCTCACCCGGCAGCAGCTTTGCCTTTTCTTTGGAGGTTGCTTAGCCGCTGGCTTCGCTCGTGGTCTCTTCTTTGGCTTCTTTGTCTTCTTGTAAGACGAGAGAATCTCGGCAAGGTTCTTTGCGCATCGTCCGGACACAACCGGTTGTGGATCTTTGCCTCGCACACCAGCACTGGTCATCGACGCTTTTTTTTCGGTTGCCTCAGGGGAATGCAACCTATGGGCAGTGGAGCGGTAAAAGACTTCGAATACAATCTTCGTTCGAAGATTAGAATGTTCCAACGAACATTTTTTTCGTCGAACGAAGAATGGTTTTCGAAGAATATCGTACAGGACGCATGCATGGTCAGAAGCGCTCAGCTACAAGGTAAATGCGGTACCTCCCATTCAGCAATGTCCCCTTCCATGTAGCCATGCTGCACTCCTGCTGCGACTGCTGCCTGCAGCACTGTCTGCCACTTGGACGTTGTTGTGCGTTGCACTTGTTGTACTCCCTCGGCTTGCTGCGCTCCTTCGTCCCACTGGGGTGCCTCACCACCACCCCGCGCCTGAGCGGTGACCTTGACGCCTTTCAAGCGGCCCGTTGATGTACGTTTGCCCCACCCTCGGGGCTCTGGGGAGGGGAATCTGAGCATCACGGTACGGTCTTCACGCCAGCTCTCCACGGCGGCGTAGGCGTGCCGAACAAGCACAAGCAGACGTATTGACGCATTCCCGTGGGGGGCCTGGACACGGGACGCTGCGGCGGACACGCACAAGCAAGCAGGCAGGCAAAGCACTGCGCTCACAGGGGCATCCTCATGCTCATGTCATGTGACAAAGCGTTTCAGGATCCTTGCCACTCTGAAACAAGGGAACAAAAGTATGTACAGCAACACATCAGGATATGTACACATGGGGTTAAGACTGGACTGGGGTAAGGGCATCACAGGACGTTAGACACTCAGTCCCAACTCATATCCCAATCCCAGGACCCACCCTCTCAGTGGCTGGTAGGGGCGGGGGCACGAACACAACCCATGCCCTGCTCAGTCCGGACCCTGAAACCCTGCCAAAAGGAGAGGGTGTCCCGCCCAGCCGCCACAGGCGAATTCCTGGGAACCAAGGAGCTCCAAGGCCAACCGACAGTCGCTCCCTCTGCTCCCTTAACGGCAGGTCTCAACTCCTCTCCGAGCCAGAGATAAGGCGCCGCCATTATCCCCTAGGAGTTGGTAGCTGAAAATGGGCTGTTTCAGCCCAAACTGATATTAGCTTGAAAAACTCCAAAATTGACCCCTCGTCCGGACCATCCAGAGGTAGGGAAGAGGCAGTTGACTCTATGCCCCTCAAGCACGAAATCTCTGGAGCCCTCACCCAACCTGGTTCCCTCTGAGGCCTCGGCATCCGGGCGCCACGGCTTCGCCACGTGCGGTCATGATGCCAAAATCATCAGAATTGGAGTCACTCCCACGGGTGGCTCCCTCCGCCAGGGCAAGGCCAATGGCTCACAGGATAGGAGGCAGGACCTGAGACGTATATCTAAGTGCACCATTTGAAATTAGGTCGGGGCTTCTCAGAGGCAAAGAGATATGGGACCGCCAGTTGACCACATGGGGGGCCAAAATTGGGGTCCCAAAAAGGGGTCATTTTGGCTGCTCAAAATGGGCCAAAATCGAAGGTATCCTCAATGGTATATCTCCACGCCGCCTGGCAGATCAGATCCACCATTCCATATGCGATCCACTGGGAGTCCAACGAAGACTCACATGTACTTGGCTTTCAAGGATCTCCATAGGCCTAGGCGTGGTGATGACCAAAACTGGGTCCACAACTGCCAAAATGGCAAAATCGGCCGTCTCGGGCGACCGCCCAGGGTGGGAAGCCCTGGAGATCTCGTCACCCCAAGCCTTGATTCACAATCCTTGATATCCCCTTTGGTCCCATGCCCTGGGTTATGGCTTGCCGTCACACTGGCTGCTTACTGTTCACCGAGGGGATGAACACACGGATGGGGCAGAAAGCAGCATGCGGTGCAAAGGGGGGGATCATGGATCGCATCAAAAGTTGAATAGCTCCGGATGAGCCGGAGGAGCAAATACGAAACTCAATGGTGTACATCCCTTCGTCATACGCTACAATAATTGCACTCTCCCTCTGGCTAGGTCCCTTGCCCCATGGTAGGTAGGTAGGTAGGTGCACTCGGTCGTGGAGAGGCGCCCCATGGTTCCCCCTGGCGTCGCCCCTGTGACGAACAGGAAGAGGCTCCGCGCGTGAAGAGGGGAGGCGGCTTACATCCCGCTAGACCTGACTGTTGGCCCCCAACAAAGCGGCCCCGGGCAACACCGGGAGGGCTGATCGCCGCCAGCCTGACGTGTCTGTCTCGCCGGGAGGGTGTGCCCCCGTGCTTGCGCACGTCCCCTCCTTTGGGCGGAACCCTAGAGGTTCACCGGACTTCCTGGCGTATCCCGTTCTACAAGGCATGCATGCACGTTCTTGGTACTAGGGTTCTAAGGCGCTTGGGTGTCGCACGCTCTGCCTCGAGTCCCAAAGCAGCGCAGGCCTTAGGATGCAGCCTTACCCCCGGTCTCCGGATCTCGTTTGGCTGGGTCACCTGCATGGCACGGGCTGCCTCAGTGCCCGGGCTGTGGGCACTGGGTTTCCTACTGTTGTGCGGCGTTTGTGTTAGGGTCCGGTTTGCGGTTGGGTGTGGGTTTTGTTAACCCCGTCAGTCCTGGCTGGGGTCTTGGGTGGGTGTGTTTGGGCATGGTTTGTGGTGTTGTCCCTCTAGTGTCGGCTGTTTGTGGTCTTCGTGGTTGGGGTTCGGTTTCGGCCTGCTTATGGGACGTGTGTGGTTTCGTGCGCGCCCTGCTTGCCCCCCGCCGTTTCCGGTTCCGGCGTGCGGTGTGGGCGTGCGTGCTGGGCCCGGGTCTTGGCTGCGCCCAGCCCTTCTTGGCTGGGTTGTCGGGGTGTGTTTTTTGCGCTTTTGTTTTTTTTGATTTCCAGGGTGTCCCTGTCCCGGGCCTTGTGGTCCCTGTCCCCCCATTCCCTTTCTTTCGGGCTGGGCTGCTGGCTCTTTTTTTTTTTTTTTTTTGGTGTGTGTCTGCATGATTCGGTGTCCCTTTTCCCGCCGGGCCGCTGTTCCTGGCTTGGTGTCGCCGGTTTTGGCTGGGTAGTCCCCCTGTTCCTCTTTGGGGGTCCTGTCTTCGGTGCCTTCTGGGGGGGGGCTTGACCGCCTCTGGTGGTGTTGGCGGGCGGTTTGGTGGCTGTAGGCTGTTTTCGCGCCCCCTCCCCCCTCCCCCCTCTGTTGTTTTTTTTTTGGGGGGGGGGCCTGCCTGTTCCTCCCTCTGCCTTCCCTGGGCTGGCACACGCACTGGCTCGCATTCAGTGTTGTCCTCCGGGCTGCTGTTGGCGGTTGCGTTCTGTTTGGCCGTGTTCCGGCCCCACGGGTCGGGTGGGCTATGTACACGGTGGGCTCGGCGCCCCTTCTTGCCGGGTTAGGTCCTGGCTCTGCCGGCTGGGCGGCTGCGCCAGGCGGCTGCTTGTGGCTCTGGGTTAGGGGGCTGGGGTTGTTCGTGTCCTTTCCCCTCTGCAGTGCCGGTTTTAACCTTCTGGGTGGTCCGCCACCGTTGTTGCCGGGCGCGCTGTGGCCCCGTGTGTGGCCTGCAGTGCTGGGTGGTGGCGTGCTGGTGCGGCGCCTTCCGGGGTGTGCGGTGGCTTGCTTGGGTTAGTCCTTCAGGTTAGTGTCAGTTGTGTCTTGTTGTGCCGCTTTGTGCCGCGTCGCGTCGCGTCGTGCTGTGGCGCGTCGCTCTGTGGCGCGCTGTGGTGCGGTGTGCCGTGGTCTCGCGTTGCGCCGCGGTGGGTCAGTGGAGGTCAGCCTGGCCTGTGTCGTGGTGCGGAGTGCGGGCCGGAGTGTGGATGGCTGTTGGCTGGGGGGTGCGGTTAGGTGTGGGTGTCTTGCTGGGTCCGTGCTGTGGGGGCTTGGGCGTGCCGCTCGGGCTGGTGGGTCGGCTAGGTCGATCGCGTGACGGTCCGTGGGGTTGCCCTCCCTGGGTACCTGTGCCTTCGTCCCGTGTCCTCTGGGGGTTCCGGTCCCTAGTCCTGGTCGCTGTGGCCGTGCCTTCGTCCTCTTCCGGTGCCTGTGAGGTGGCCCTTGTGGCGGCCGGGGTCGTCGCCTGGCGGTGAGGGCGCGGTGGTGCGCCGTGCGGCGGCGTTCCCTGCGGCTTCCTCTGTGGGTGTGGCCCGTTCTCCCTGTGTAGGTGTGCCCTCCATTCCCCGTGTGGTTTCCGGTGGCTGGTGGGTGTGCGCTGGTGTGATCCGTACGGCGTCCGATGCTTGCTTTGGCGGTGTGTGTTGGGGGGTGCGCCCCCGGGAGTCGTGGGGCGTTCGGTGGGGGTGGGGCGGCGCTGGTCCCCCCGTTCCGGTATGTGCTTCCTGGGTGTGGGTCGTGGCGTTTGCCGTGGTGTCCTTTTCCTCCGTGCCTTGGTCCCCGCTCCCGCCCCTTCCTGATTCTTGGGTGGTTTCCTGCCCCCATGTGGTGTCTCTTCCGGCGTCCTGTCCATGTGAGTGCCTGCCCTCACTTGGGGCCCCTCCGTGCCCTCTTGCCTGAGTGCCCCTTGGTGTCCCTTGCCCTCCCCTTGCCCTTGTCCTCCCCCTTCCTGGTGTGGTGGTGGTGGGAGGGGCGGGGTGGGGAGGGGGCGCCGTCGGCCCAGGCCTGGGGGTGGGTGGCCTGGAGCCACTGGCGGAGGGCTTGGGGGGTGTAGGGGGGGCGCTGGCCCTGGACCGCATCGCGGAGGAGGGCCTCCCATGCCGCTTGTGGCATGATGGCCTCCGGGGTCGGCCTCGTTGGGGTCGGCGGGGGTGCGGGTGCGCACCTCTTCGAAGGTATGCGCCACGTGCACCCCATCGTGCCTTCCCGCTCCCCCGGCCCACTTCACCCAGCGGCAGAGCTCCTGCAAAGCGGGGGCAGACCACCATACGAGGTGGGCGGGGGCCTGGGGGGGGGAGGGGTCCGTGCCCGGGGTCCTGGAGCGGCGGGGGGAGGACGTGGACCTGCGGTGGTGGCGGGGTTGGCGGTGCCTGGGGGAGCGGGAGCGGCACTGGCGGGGGCTGGAGGTGGAGGACGGGTACGGGCGGAGGGGGGAACGGGAGGGGGAGGTGGACATGGGGCGGCGGTGGCGCGCTTGGTGGCGTCCGGTGGAGCGGGAGTGGTGGTGGCGGGGGCTGGGGGTGGTGGATGGGTATGGGCGGCGGGGGGAACGGGGAGCCTGGCAGGGCCTGTGGGGGGAGGGGGAGGTGGACGTGGGGCGGCGGTGGCGTGCCTGGCGGCGTCGAGGGGAGCGGGAGCGGTGGTCGCGGGGGCTGGAGGTGGGGGTCTTGTATGGCCGGAGGGGGGAGGGGGAGGTGGACATGGGACAGCGGTGGCGCTCGTGGTGGTGCCCGGGGGAGCGGGAGCGGCGGGAGCGGGGTCTCGGGGGGTGATGGTGGCATCTGGGGGAGCGGGAGCGGCGGGTGTGGGGAGTTTGGGCGCCGTGGGCGAGTGTGCCGTGCGGGGGGGGAGCGGGAGCGCCGCCGTTTGCGGGACTGGGCCTCATCGCTCGAGTCGGGCTAGTCAGGAGGCGTCGGCGGGTCCTGGGGGGCTTCGCGTGGTGCCGCTCGGTACTTGGGGGGGGAGGGGGAGGTCCCCCGTCGTCCATGGATCCGCCACGTAGGGGTGTGGTGGCGGCAGCGGCTGGTGGTATGGGTCGAGTGACTATCCTTGGCGGGGTTGGGCCCGAGGGGCCCCTTTGGCGTGGACGTGGTGGCCGGGGGGATACCGATACGGTTCCTGGTACGGGAAGGTGGCTGGTACGGGGGGGCTGGCCCCTGGCGGTAGGTGGGTGGAGCGGACGGTGGCTGCCATCCCATTCGCTGGTGCTGTTCGTGCACGGGGGGTTGTGGCCCCGTGGGGTAGGGTGGTGGGCAGTGGTAGTGGTGGGGGTGGTGTTGGTAGTGGTGGTGGTGGGGCCGCTCGTGGTGGTGGTGTTGGTAGTGGTGGGGTTGGTCTTGCGGGTATGGCCCATGGACCCCTTGTGGGTTTTCCGGTCCCCCTTGTGGGGGTGGGGGGTTGGGCATCGTGGGCAGCCCCTGGGGCTGCACTATGTGATGGGCAGGAGGGGCGGGTTAGGGGCCGGGCTTGATGGTGACGGTGGTCGGGGGGTCCCACGTCCCTGGGTTGGTTTGGCCAGCGGTGGTGGTGGTTTGCGGGGGATGGATGACGGGGCGCTTGGTGACGGGGATGCCGACGAGGGCATGGACGGGGTCGTGTTGGTAGCCGCCTCTGCAGTGGTGGTGGGTGCCGGTGGGAGGGGGGCGTGGGTTGTGGTGGGTCGGGGGTCCTGGCTTGGGTGAGGGTCCGGGTTGGGGTGGTGTCCATTGGGTTTGTGTCGTTGCGTTTGTGGTGTTGTGTGTGCTCGCGTGGGCGCCGGCTTGGGTTTGGGGTCGGGTTTGGGGTTGGGGTCCGGTTCCAGGTTGAGGAGGACCTCTGTCCGGAGGTCTGAGGGCGCAGATGTCGGGTCAGGGGTCTTCCCGGTGCGTTGCTGGGGTGCCCGAGTTGCCTGTGTGGGGGTCGGGGGGTCGGTGCCCGCGGCCGCGGCTTTGGCTTTTGCCGTGGCCTTGAGGATGAGGGCGGCGGGGAGGGGGGGGTCGGAGGATGAGGTGGAGGAGGTGGACGAGGCTGAGGATGAGGAGGAGGTGGTGGACGCGGGTTGGGCTGTGATGTGGGCGGGCTTGCGGGCGGCGGCTTCTGCTGCGGCCACGGCGGGGAGGATGGAGGGCATGTCCTCGGGCTGTAGGATGGGGGCGGGCGGCTGGGGGGGCCCGGTCGTGACCTGGCGGCATGGCGGGCCGATCTGGTCGGCAGCGGCGGGGGAGGGAGGCGCGGGGCTGTGGCCTTCTCCTTCTGGGCTTGGCTGGGCCCGGGTCCTGCAATGTGCGAGGTTGTGTGGGTTGGCGTCCGCGGGGGGGAACAGTTCGCGTGGGCTGCATTCAGGGGCCGGGGGGGGTGGGCCTGGGTCTTCTGGGGTGTGTGCGGGGGGCGTGGGCGGGCCACTGGGTGGGGTGGGCGTGCCGCGGGGCGCGGGGCTCCTCTCGGCGGGTGTGTGTGGGTTGTCGAGTGTGGCGGGTGGTGAGGGGTGTCCGGCGGGTGGGTGTGTGGCGGGCGTGCGCTGGTGTTCGGGCGGGTGGGGAAGGCCTGCGTCGCGGGGCCCGGGGATGCGCGCGATGGTGGGCGTGTGTGGGTCTCCGGGTGAGCAGCGAGAGGGGAGGGGCATGGGCCGGGATTGTGCGGTGGGGTGTGCCGTGTCGGTGTATGTGTCTGCTCGCCGCGGCGCGCTTGCGTGGCCAGTTGTAGGCCGGACGGTTTGGAGGAGAAGCTTGCCGTCTTCTGCTGCCGCGGCAAGGATTTCGCAGACGAGCTTGCGTATCTGGTGGACCTCTTGGTCAGTGGTGGGGAGGGGGTATGCTAGCTTTGGGCTAAGACCCACGCGGTTGAGGACCCTGTGGATGGCGTGGTACCCGCAGGTGAGGGATTGCTGCGGTCTGGGGGGCGGGTTTGGTCGCGTGTCCGGGCCCGCCTCGACTTGTGTGTGGGCGGTGGGGATGGCCCAAACCCAGGGCACGGTCCCCGTGGGTGGCCAGCGGCGCTGGATCCAGTGGGTCAGGCAGAGCATGGCCAATCCCAGGTGGTAGCCCGCCTTCCCTGAGGTGATTTGGGCCAGGGCGCGGGCTGGGGGCTTGTCCCCTGGCTGGAGGACGCCCCTGAGGACCCTGTGCTGGGTGGTGGGGTCCCCTACTGCCCCTGGTGGGGCGGTGCCTGGGTTGAGCATGGTGTCTGTCCCTTTGACGAGCCATTGTGGGCCGGGGGACGTAGCCGTAGCGGCTATCACGTAGTAGTGCCCGTGCTCGAGGACTGTAACCCAGACCTCTGGCGGGGGGTGGTCACTGTCTTTAGGTAGGGGGGGGAGGTCGTCGTCTGGGGTGCGGAGGCCGGCGGCGCGGAGGGCGGTGTCGCGAGTTGGTGCGGTGGCCTGTTCCCACTGCTCCGGGCGGTTCGGGTCCGCTGGGTGGTCCGTCTCCGCTGGGGCCCGTTGTAGGCGTACGGTCCCTCGACGCGTGACGTTGATGCCGGTGTTGTGCGTCAGGGCCTGGCCCCACTCGATTGGGGGGATCCAGACGTGCTGGCCCTGGGTGTGTTTGCGGGCTCGCCAGAGTACGAGGTCTGCGATGGCCTCGTGGAGGCCGCTGCCTGGGGTGGTCAGGTCTCGGAGGGCTTTGACGGTGAGCTTGGTCCAGTCCTCTTGTAGGCGGTACCAGCCCAGGGGGGTGGTCTGGGCCCTGTCTTGGAGGGTTGCTCGGAGGAGGTCGGGGTCGCGGATGGTGGCCGGTGTGAGGGGGGGGTGCCCCGGGTCCGGGGGGCTGGGCTGGATGGGCTGCCGGGGTCTTGCGCGTCTACGTCGACGTATGGTTGGCCCTGGTTGGGTTCGGCCGGGCTGGGCGGTGCCGGGTGGCTTCTTGGTTGGCAGATGGGTCTCGGGGCGCTGTGGTGCTGTCTTGGAGGACTGCGGATGGAGATGGGGGGCGCGTGCGGGGCGCGGAGTGGGTTGGTGGACGTCTGGGTCATGCACGGCATGGTCATTGATGAGACGCCGCATGTGTTCCCTGGCGGTGGGGTCGGTGAGTAGCTCCGCGTGTGTTAACAGGAGGTGTTTGCGGTGTACCATTTGGGCCGCTGCTCTGCGGACTGCCTCTAGCTGGAGGTGCGCTGCTGCCTCCATGGGGCTTTCCGTGTGTTTGGTGAGGTGTCGGTGCAGGGCCTGTGTCACCGCCCCTCTCATGGTGGCTTCTTTGACCAGGGGATCCCGGAAGTGGTGGTCGGTGGCCTGGTGTGCGTGGCTGTGGGCTGGCCATCCTTCGTGTTGTCGTAGGGTCTCCGCCGGGGACCAGCCCACTAGCGTGTCCCTGCCTGTATGGAGGGGGCATTTCTTGAAGTGTTCCCAGTCCTCCAGGGTGGTGTGGTCGCACGGGCAACGGGTGTGTTCTTCGGGGACGTGGATGTGTTTGCGGGCGAGCCATCTGGCGACCCTGGTGAGGAATGGTAGTTGCTCCCTGAGGAGCTGGATGCGTCGTTTTTGGAGGTGGGCTGGGACGTTTGCTGGGCGCAGCGCTGAGTGGTAGAGGGGGATTTGCAGTCTGTCCTGGAGCTCCTGGATGTGCGCCCGGCTGTCTGCGTCGCCGAGCAGGCGGGCGAGATGTTGGATGGGGTTGGGGTAGTGGTATGCTCTGTCGTGGGAGGAATAGGGGGCGTCCTCTGGTACCCAGTCCGGGGTCTGATGGGGCTCAGGTACGGGGGGTATGCGTTGGAGGTGTGTGTGGTTTCGGCCGAGGTCAGGGATCTGGAGGGCTGGTAGGTGCGTTGTGCGCTGGTGTACTGCCTGGTTGTCGACCTTACCATTTCCGTATTGGTGTCTGCGGGACTCTTGTTTCAGGATGTGGAGTTGGACATAGGGGGGAAGGCTGCGAAGGGCTTTCCAGAGCAGCTGTGCCTGGGTACCGAGGCTCGTCGCGGTGGCTTTGTGAAGTGGTTGCCTTGCTATGCGGAGGAGCAGGTGTGTGTCGACAGTGGCGTCTACCACGAACCAGACCCGGACGATGTGCGGGGAGTGGGCGGGTAGGTGGCCCGGGATCTCGGTGATGGCGTCCGCCATGGCCCCTAGCTCCCCGTGGGAGGAGGCCCCATAGGTGGTGTGGCCCGTGTCCTCGTCCATGTGGTAGTGTCCCCCGGTGTGGGTTAGCTGCAGGGTGGCCCCCCCAGTGATGGGCGTGAGGGCGGATTCGCCTGAGGCGTCGGTGAAGAAGAGCCGGTCCGCCGGTGATGGTTGTGGGAGGCGGCATGGGTTCATGGGCAGGTAGACGTATATGGCGAGGGCCGTGGCGAGGTGGGCTACTGGGGTTGTGGGCTGCAGGATGGGGTTGGCGTACACCCCTATTCCTTTGGAGATGATGTGTTTCGCTTGGGGGGACAGGGCTATGAGTCCCTGCTCCGGCTGTCCTTGTGTGAGGTAGGAGTAGATGTAGTGGAGGATGTAGGCTGTGTCTGGGTTTAGGTCGTGGCATGTGAGGGTTTGTGTTCGGTGCTCCGGTGTGTGGCAGGAGTGGTGGAGTGGATGGTAGGGGTGCTCGTGCTTGCCCGTTCTGCCTGGCTCGTACATGCTGTAACGGATGGCGACCCCTGCCGGGTCGGGGCGGGGCCATGTGGGTGTAGTGGTGAAGAGCCATTTGGGCGCGTGGTCGGGGTTCCATGCTACCGTGGGGTTAGTGTCGGTGCGGTGGAACCATGGGGCTACCCATGCGTAGGCCTGTGGTGGTAGGTGGCTTGCGGGCTGGGTGCGGTGGCGTGCTCTGAGGTGTAGTACGGGCTATGGTGTGGTTTGTGTCTCGGGGTCACAGGCCCAACATGTGCGTGGCATGCTCTGGGAGTCATGGAGGACCCGTAGTAGGTCTCGGGCGGTCATGTGGTGTTTCGGTATGCGCCATTTTGCCCCGTGGTGGATGACGGTGGTCTGCGTGGGTTTGGCTTCATTCGGGGCCAGTAGTAGGGTTGGTGGTGGGACTGGGCCCGTCACCGGGGGGACAGGTGCGTGTTTTGAGCCGGTGAGTGCGTAGGGCGGTGTCACTGGGATGGGTCGGGGGTGTTGCTTTGTGAATTCCCGGTAGGCTGTTTGTATGTCTTTGCTTCCCGGCAGAGTGTGTCCCGCTGCTCGTGCCGTCTGCGTGAGGTACTGGTGGAAGAGGCGGTATTGAGGCCATTCGGGAAGCTGTAGAAAGGGGGTGTGGTGTGCCCCGCTGTGGTGCAGGACCCGCATTACGGGGAGGGTGACGTATACTACGGTGATGGAGGCCCCGACAAGGTCTATGGTGTGGATGGTGCCCTTGGGGTGATGGTGGAGGTCCCCGCAGAGGACCGCTAGATGCCCTTCCTCTGGGCACGTGTGGTTGGTGAGTATGGCGTGGTGTGGGGATGGGAGGAGAAGCTGCAGGTGGTCCCACAGGCGCGTGTTCATGTTGGTGGGCATGCCTGTCTGGTGGAGTACCCAGCGCGGGCATGTGTTGCGGGCCCGTTGTGGGGCTTGGAGGCGGATTGTGGTGACCTCGCGGACCTCCGGTGAGTGGTTGTGGGTCATGCGGTGAAGGAGGAGGGCGGTGTGCCTGGTGTACGCCGCTTTCACCTCGTCCCCTATGGCGTCCCCATAGTGGGGCCATGCCGCTCGGATGTCGCGCATGGGTATGGAGGTGGGCCAGCCCCCGTGTGCTGCCCATGCCTTGGTCACGGCGCGTGTGGCCGGCTGGAGGGCGGTGGTGGGGTGTGTCAGGTGGAGTGCTTGGAAGCCTATGGAGGCGTTCAAGACCCCGGTGAGGTAGTACGCCAGGCTCTGGTGGGACAGGGAGAGGGCCTTGGTGGTCGGGGACGCATATCTGGGGAGATGGGCGAGGTGTGATTGCAACTTGGGAGGGAGGGTGACATCCTCAGGGTTGGCGGCCTGGATTACCCCCAGGTGGGTGGTGGTTGTCACGACTTGCATGGGGGGCCCTTGTGGCCCTAGGGTGGGGGGTGTGGCAGACCCCTTGATCATGGCCACGGACTTTGTGGGGTGGACGATGATGTTGTTGTGGGAGAGGTAGGAGACGGTCACGTCCAGTAGGTCATTGGCCTGTTAGGTGACCGTTGGCCCGGGCACCGGGGCATGGGGTTCATATGGGGTGTGCGCGACCGTGAGGTTGGTGTCGTCCGCGAAGCCCACCAAGGGGGAGAGGAGGGGGTAGGGTGCGTAGGCCGGGTAATCCTGCTGGATTGCGAGGGCCAGGGGGAGCGTAACTAGAAGGTACAGGAAGGGGCCCTCTGCTCCCCCTTGGGGGACCCCGCTGCCTGGCTCCAGGAAGGGGGTGAGGCCTGCTCCAGTGCGGACCGTGTATTTGCGGGTGCGGATGTAGCCGGAGGCGAAGTTGTAGAAGGGGAGGCCCAGGCGTTTCCACACCGCTTCTAGAAGGAGCCAGGGGGTGTTCGGGAAGGCTCCTTTGACGTCGAGGGAGGCGATGATGAGGTCCACCGGGTCCATGTCGGCGATGGTGTCATGGAGGAAGATGGCCTCGTGTCGGGACCGGCCTGGGATGGCCCCCCAGAGGCTGGCTGGTATGTGGGGGTCCAGGTGGGGGCGGATGCGGCGTAGGAGGATGGTCCAGACGATTTTGACCTCCGTGACCGCACAGACTATGGGGCGCCAGTTGTCAGGGTTTGCCCAGTCCCCTTTTTTGTAGAGGTGGCGGACAACGTTTGCCCAGTCTGGTGGCAGGGGGGTCTGCCCCCTGACGATGTCCCAGAGGCGGTGGGCGAGGATGCGGAGGAGGTGGGCGGGGAGGTGGTAGTATGCCTCCGCAGGGAGGCCGTCGTAGCCTGGGGTTTTGTGTTGCCGGAGACTGTGGATGGCCTTCCGGACTTCGTGGATGGTGAAGGGGCGTTTTTCCAGTTGCCTCCTCTGGGCGTGGTTGAAGACCCGAGGGAGGCGGTCGATTTTGGCCTGGGTGTCTGGGTTTAGTGTGTCTCCGGTGGGGGTGTGTTGCCGGAGGAAGCTGTCTTGGGTGGCTTGGAGCACAATGGCTGGGTCGTTGGTGAGGGAGCCGTCCTCCTGCCGGACCGTGGTGATGGTGCAGTGGCCGGTGTCGGTCATGGCGTCGTTGAGGTGGCGGATGGCCTTGTAGGGGAGTTCATGTTGCGCATACCGTTCGTGTTCCTGGGCGATGCGCTGTTGTCTGTGGATGTGCCACCGCTGCAGGTCTGCCCTGATGTGGGCTATCTGTGTCCTGCAGTGGTGTATCTGGCGGCGGGTTTGGGGGGTGTCGGTGTGGAGGAGGGTCGCCAGTTGTTGCTTCGCATGCCAGAGGTCATGGAGCATGTCCCCTAGGGCCGTGGGTGGTTGGTCGTTGTCTGTGTGGGGGTGTTGCTGGAAGCCGCAGGCGACGGCGGCCGTGCGCATGGCTGTGAGTAGGTCGGTGGGGTCTGGTTGGATGCGACGGGCGCGGTCTATGGCCCTGTGATATTGGGACCAGGCATGCTTGTCATGCAGTGGGGGCATGTTCAGGGGGGGTGGTAGGCCTTGGTCCGCATCCTCTGGGGGGCTGGAGGGAAGGTTGGGGATGGTAAGGCGGATGTGCAGGGGGCTATGGCCTGTGGGTCCCAGCGGGAGGGGTCCATATCGGGCCTCCGCCCGGATGATGGTGGTGGGGTCGCCATAGCATACGTCGATGCGGGATGGGGCGGCATCTGTTTGGTGGGGGAAGTGGGATAATTGGCCTTCGAGGGCGGCCATCAGGTCCACGACCCCCAGCATTTCGATGGTGTCGCGGACTGCTTGGTCCTGGGGTGTGGCCTGTCCCCCTCGGTCCGCCGGGGTGGGGGCGGCGTTCATGTCGCCGATGATGACTGTGGGGGTGAGCATGGCCATCTGGCGGTATGCCTCGGCCAGGGCTTGGAGGAAGGGTTCCGTGGCGTCGCCGAAGGGGACGTGGGCGTTGATGACGTTGAGTTGCCATCCGTCCGCGACGACCTCATAGACACCTAGCCTCCCTGGGACGCTGAGGTGGTGGACGAGGTGGACGTGGATGCCGGTTTGGGCGTATAGGGGGGTCCTCTTTTGCCAGTAGCATTTGTACGCTTTCTGGTCCGGGGTATATATGGGGGTGGTTTCTGGCGGGTCGTCGCGTTGTAGGCCTTGTTCCTGGAAGGTGAGGAGGTGGGGAACCCACCCCGGCCCCTGTGCCATCGGGAGCTCCTGGAGGGCGGTTGTGGCGTCCTTGGAGTATGTGACGGCCGGGTGGTTGAGGTCGAGGAGGTTGACGGTGGCCTCGGTGGGGGCGGGCCGGGGCTGTGGATGCTTGTGCCCTGGGCCCTTGTGCTGTCAGGGAGGAGGACTGGGGCTCGGGGACTTTTTGCCGGTTGGTGGGCGCTTGGGTAGGCGCGGCGGGGGGAGGCCTTGGTTCCACTCCGGGGGGAGCTCCCCAGTGTATTTGGTGCCTCTGTGGGCCTTGTTCTCTTCGGTGCGGAGTCGCATGGGGTGGGCGCTGGTGAGCTCCAGGGTGTAGCCTTCTGGCTTGTCCGGGGCGCTGCTGCCTTGGTCTTGCTCCTTTTGGCGGTGCCAGATCACCCGGATCTGTGGCCCCCCGTTGTCCACCGGGTCGCGGAGGCGGTACTGGATCGTGCCCTCACACCAGATCCAGTCGCCTGTGTGGTCGTTGCGGAAGGGCTGCTGGACCTTCGCGCCCTTTTCGAATCCTGGCTATGCCTCGGGCGGGGGCGGTGCTGGTGGCGGGAGGGAGGATGATGAGGATGCCTGGTCCGGGTGGGGCGGTGGTAGTGATGGGAGGGAGGATGACGAGGATGCTTGGTCCGGGTGGGGCGGTGGTAATGATGGGAGGGAGGATGACGAGGATGTTTGGTCCGGGTTCCCCGGGCGGGTCGGGTGGGATGCGGGGGGTCGGGAGGTCGCTGCTTTTCCGGCTTGGTTGGGGGCGGGTGCGCCCCTTTTTTGTCTCGCTCGCTTGGGTGGGACTGGAGGTAGCGGGGCTGGGGGGGCGTGGGGTTTGAAGAAGGGGTGCGTTGCTTGCTGGACCGGATCCCTCAGTGGGGGTTCTGCCGGCGTTTGCATTTTCGCTTTCGCGTGGCTGCGCATGATGTCGGCGAGCTTGCGCAGGGTCTCCGGGGCATGTGATGGCCATGGCAGTGCGGCCGGGCGGTCCTCGAAGGGGTGGTGAAGGTGGTAGTTCCTCAAGGCCTTGGCCTGCATGACCCAGGCCTCCGTGGGTTCCAGTGTGTCTGGGCCGTTGGGGGAGCCTTGAGCCTAGTAGAGTGCTGTGTGGAGGGCTTTCCAGGGGGCGCTTTCGCGGCCTGTGACGATGGTGGCCTGGAGGAGTCGGTGCCGGCCCCGTGGGGGGTCTTTCGGGTCTATTTCCGGGGTAGAGGCCTGGGCCACCATGAAGACTCTGTGTGCCCAGTGGAGGACCCACCATTGGGCGTCCGCTTTGAGGATTTGGATGGCGGGTTGTTGGGGGGGCGTGTCCAGGGTGTCCCACGATGCGATGGCTAGTTCTATCCTGGAGGGGTGGAGGTGTGGGGTGACCCTGCGGCTTAGGAGTTGATCGATGTGGAAGGGGGTGACGGCATCTTTGGGGCCCTGCGGTGGTGGGGGCATCGCTGGGATGGTTGTGGGGTCCCAGTGGCGTTCGTGGGCGGCGAGGGTGTACAGGGCAACGATGATGATGTGGCGGGCTTGCCCCCCCAGGACGATGTGGCGCTCCGTGCTGAAGTCCTTTGGTAGGTGGGCTGCAGGGTGGACGGTGATGTGGGCTAGGGCGCGTTGGTGGGCCTTTTTTCTCCCGTCTGGCGCCTGTGTCCGTTTGTCCCCCGGGATGTGCTGGTGTTGGTGTTTTGGTGGGGGCGGTCCCAGGGCGAGGGATTCTACACCGTGGAGGGGGATGGCGTGTTCCCTGCACCTGGTGGGTAGGATGTATATGCCCGGGTCTCCTGGTACGGTGCCCAGGTACGTGTTGCCCATGATGGTGGGGGCCGGCAGCGGTTGGCGCAGGGGCCAGGTGCATGGGGTGGAGCAGGGCGGGTCATGGTGCTCACAGCGGGGCTGGTTGATGCCGTACGGGGTGACGTGTACAGGGAAGGGTCCGACGGCGCGCTGGAGTTTGTGGGGTTGGATGTTGTGGAGGCGCGCCACCGCCCTTGTGTGGGAGCGCCCTTCGCTGGTCCACACGGCGTCTGCCCGTGACGCCGCTGGGTTCAGGCAGTCCGTGGTGATGCCTGCGATCGTGCCGTTGTGGGTGGCATCTGACACTCTGGCGGGGGTGGCCCTGATGCGGGGGATGGTGTGGTCGTCGTCGAGAGTGCGGGCCTTGCGCCTCGCGTCGTTTCGGTGCTGGGCCTCCTGGGCGGGGGTGTGCATACCTGTGTGTTTGGGCTTCTTGTTGGGGCGGTCTGCTGTGTGGAAGGGGGTGGGCCAGGAGGAGGCGTGGTGGAGGGTGGGGTGTGGGAGGTCCCCCCGTGTTGCCCATGTGTACAGGGTGGTCGCGGCGGCCCCTTCCGCCTGTATGGTGTATTGCTCGTCGTGTCGGCGACGGGTGACGAGGACGTCGGGGGCCGTCAGCTCATACACCTGTGTGGTGTGGGGGAGGTGGCGGGTGACGGTGATCTTGGCGGCGTCGTTCTTGCGGGTGGTGGTGTGGGGGATGATGTAGTGGGTCGGCCATTCCTCCTGGGGGGTGTGTTCTGTCGGGTCTAGCTGGAGTGGGGGGTGGAGCGGCTTCGGTGTTGGGGGCTTGTCTTGGGCCTTCGCGTGGGGCGCCACTTTGGTTTCGACCAGGTATTGTGGGCCCCAGGTTTCCGGGGCCCCTACCTGTGTGGCTGCCGCTGCTGCGGCTTGGAGGAGGGCGGTTGTGTTGGTGTCTAGAGGGGGGGCCCCCGGTTGGGGGGTGAGGGTGTCGTGGTCTTGGTATGCCCACCGAATGGTGTAGCCTCGTTGGGTGTTGCGGTGCGGGGTTTGGGTCTGGGCTTGCTGGATGGATAGGGCGGTCTTGATGTCCTCCGCTGCTTGTGGGTTTATGGGTGTGGCGTACGCCCATACTCCCGGGGTGTGTATGCCGTGTGCTGCTTGGCCTACTCCTCGTATCGGGTGTAGGGTGTTGTGGGTGCGCGTGAGCCCTAGGTGTTTCTGGAGGAGGTCCCCCCGGATGTCCTCCCACCGTTGTTGCCAGGTGTGTGTGTGGTCGTTGGGGGCGGGGTAGGTGATGACGATGGCTTGCCATGGGGTGGGGCCTGGATGTACCGTCATAGGTGCCGACGATGCTTGCGGGGGTATGTGGACGGCTTGGGCGGGGGCTGCTGTTACGGGGTCTCCCTCTGTTGGTGTGATTGTGGCATCGCCTTGGACGGTGAGGAGGAGCTGGTGGCGGCCCGTCGGTAGTGCCCAGGTGGTGGTGGGCTCGGTGATCGAGTGGAGGCGGATGGCCTGGAGCCCCGGTGTGATTTCGTCCCATCGGAGTGTGCCGTTGTGGACCGCCCATTCCCGTGGCAGGTCTCGAAACCCGTTGCGGTCCGGGGTGGTGCGGTGTTGTGGGGGGAGCTCCATTGTGGTGATGGGGTGGGTGAGGGGCTCTGTGCGGGGTTTTTCTTGTGTGGTTGGTGGTGATGGTGCCTGGGGCATCTCTTCGTCCAGTTGTTGTGGGGCTTTCGCCTCCTGGAGTTCCGCGCTGATGGTGGCGAAGACATCTGGGAGGGTGGGGGAGGCTGGGGGGTGGGGTGTTGGATCTTTCCAGGTGATGTGGTATTCCTCCGGGTTCTCGGGGCTTTGTTGTACGGTGATGGTGGCGGTGGCATCGTCGTCAGGTGTCCATCGGTGTGGATTGTGGTCCAGGGGGTGGAGGGTGATGGTCTGGCGGTGTTTCCAGCTGTGGAACGCTAGGAGGGCGTGGAGGCCGTGTCTAGTGTCCCCGGGCGGGCGGGGGTAGGTTTCGGCTGCTGCTTCCAGGAAGGCGTCCGTGGTGCCTTTCCAGGTGTCTTCCCAGAGAAGGTCTTCCTCTGTGCCCCACTCGTTGTCGTTCCTTTTCTTCTGCTTCCACCCCTGGAGGGTCGCGTGGTCCTCAGGGAGGTCTCGTTGGATGGACTGGTAGTACTGCTCGGCGTCCATGGGGGCTAAGGTGCTGGCCAGTGTGGCGTAGATGTCCTTTGGGGGGGGGGGGGGCGGTGGGGGCGTGGCGGCGCGGTCGGGGTCGGGCTCCTCTCGCTGGTGTTCCGCGTTCTGGTCTGCGGTGGACGCGGGGGATATGGAGCGTGGTGGCATGGGGTGGTCGGGCTCCTGCAGTTCCGTGGGTTGCTGGTGGGCTTGTGGGCGCGGGGCCGTGGCTGCCAGTAGGTGTCGGATAGCCGGGAGGACGTCGTAGTCGTCGTCCCAGCAGTAGGCTGCAGCGCACGTCCTGTCGGGGGAAGCAGGGGGGCGTGTTGCGGAGCGGTGTACGATATGGTGGGCAACGCGTGCGGTCGGTGGCGTGCTCGCTCTGCCGTTCCGTTCCCCGCGAGCCCTGACCCTTGGGGGGTGCTGGTGATGTTGGTGGTGAGGGTGGTGTGGGTGCCGGAGTGGATGATTGTGCCGCTGGCGGTGTTGTTGGCGAGGGTGGTATGGGTGTTAGCGTAGATGAGGTTGGTGTTGGGCTATGGGTGATGGTGGTTAGTTGGTGGGTGAGCTGTTGTCGCTGTCGTCGTCGCCGGTGGTGTTGGTGCCTCTGATGTCGTGGACACTGATGGCGAGGGTGATGGTTGGTGAGCATGGCGAGGGTGACGTATGGGGCGTATGTTGTGTTGCCGGTGGTGTCGATGGTGAGTGTGTTGTTTCTGGCCGTTGGGGCGTAACGTTTGTGCGCCGGACGTGGCGGTGGTGGCGAGGGTGCTGTAGATGACAGGTGGTGTGGCCCACGCCGTTTCCGGTGGTGGAGGTGTGATAGGTGCCGTGGTGGCGTTGGCGATGGTAGGGTGCCGCGGGTGGTGTATTGGTTGTTGGTGGTGGAGCTGTTCTTGGTTTGTGGGTAGTCCCCGTCCGGCGCTGGTGGTGTTGGTGGTGTTGGTGTTCCTTGAGGCCGTTGGCGACGCCAGGGGTTTCTGGCCTCGCGCGGGGTGGTGGTGGCGCTGGTGAGTGTCGGCGGTGCCATGCGCGGCGGTGCCATTGACGGCCCGGCCGGGTGTGCTGGCAGTGATGCTGACGGTGTGGGTGCGCTGGCGGCAGTGTTGTGGTCGTTAGTTCATCGAGGTTTGTGTCTTTCCGGGTGTCGGTGACACTGATGGTGGGTCGGCGTAGGCGCTGCTGGTGGTTGTGGGTCCGGGTGTGGGAGGTTTTTGGGTTGTTTTGGGCGCTATGGGCTGGCTTTCCTGCTGGTGTTGATCATCGTCTTCTGGCGAAGGGTGGTGTCGCCAGTGGGGTGTCCGCTGGTGCTGCTGCAGGTTTTGGGTGTAGGTGTGGTTTAGGGTGCGGCGTTGGTCGGTGGCGCCGACGGTGGGTGGCGTGACTGATGGGTGGCAGCGGTAGTGGGGGTGTCGGTTGTTGGTGAGGCTGCCGTCGTCGGTGTTTTGGCTGGTGCTGGTGATGGTGTCGCTGGTTGTGCAGATGGTGCGCGGTGGGAAGGGGGACCCGTGCCCTGGTGGTTTGTGAGGGTGTCGTGGCTTTCGGTCGACGGTGCTGCTTTCGGTGGTGATCTTGAGAGTTGGCCGGGAGTGTTGTCCGCGATGCTCTGGTTTTTAGTGCCTGCGTTTCGTGGTCGTAGGTGGTTCACCGGGCTTTGTCGCTGGTGAGGGTGGTGCAAGTGGTGTCGTTGACTGTTCGCCTGGTGCCGTTTGTGCGGGCTGTGTGGTTGTTGCGTCAGGGGTCGGTGGCGTTGGTGACGGTGGTGTGTTGGGGGTTGGTGCCGGTGGTGGCGGTCCGATGGTGAGGGTGCCGGGGACGCTGGGTGGCTCCGCGTTGTTGGGTTTTCTCCTCGCCATTTCTGGCGGAGGGTGCTGCTGGTGTCGCTGGTGGTGAGGGTGGTGGATGTGGTGGTGTTGCTGAGGTGTTTTGTGCTGCTTGGGTGGTGGGGACCCCTGGTTGATGTTGACGATTCTCCGGGTGATGTCGATGCGGTGGGTGTGATGGTGTGTGGTGTTGCTGTTTCTACCCTTGGCTGGGGGCCTGGTGGGTGGCGCTTGTGGCGTTTGTTCGTGCTGGCATCCTTGGTGTTGCCGTCGGTGCTGTTACTATGTGCCGGGGTCGTGGTGGTGGTGGTAGGGGTGTTGTAGGTGACGGTACCTCGGCTCGTTGTTGTTGGGGTTGGTGGTGGTGTGGATGTAGCCGTGGGTGTTGGCGGCGTTGGTGTCGTCGACGGTGGGGGTATCACGGTGGTGGTTGGCGTGTCTGGTGGTGGTCTGATGGCGTGGGTGTTGCTGGTGTTGGTGCTGGGCGCTGCCTGCGTTTGGGTGGTCGGCGGTTCTGGCCCTTGCCCCATGGAGATATGGTAGTTCCAATATGGCATACAATGGCAAAAACAGCGAAATTTGGCAAAAATGGCCCACACTCATGATTCCATATCTCCATGGCCACGGAGGAATCCATCCAACCAAAGATGCTATAGACACATGGGACTCAGGTCCCAATATATGCCACTTGCCAACCCTCATGGTTGCCTCTAGCCATTTTCCCCATTGGAGGGAAAATGACACACAAATAGGGCAGAATGGCAACATACCCCAAATTGGGTGACTCACAACTCTCCCTTCAAGAGGAGAGGCCACATGGGGAAACACCCCATTCGATGCGGGTTTATGTGCCCTCTCTGAATGGCCCTTACCCTTGGTCAAGTGGCGCACGCAACCTCGGACCGAACATTAAGGGGGAGACAGGGTTTGTGGCCATTCTGGGCAAAACGGCCAAAATTCACCCAAAAGGGGTCACTCGAAAAATGGTATCTCCGTATCACAAGAGATATGACCTTCGGGCTTTTGCATGGATGCAAACCGAAGCCTTGCTTCCCTTTTGCAACAAGGGTTGGGGCTCAAAGCGTTATGGAGACATTTTGAACACCTCAATCCTTGAAGCACACTGTTTACAGGAAAAAGTGCGCATATCGGCGATATTGGTATGTACATATCTTTGGGTCATTGAGGAACAAAAATATGAGTAAACATTTTTTGAGTAGGCCCATAGTAGGTGCCTTCAAATATGCACACTATGGTTGGATTGTCTCCGCCCACTCGTGTCATTAGTGTTTGCATATGAGCGTGTGTGCAAAGAGGCAGTATGGCACGCCTGCTCACAAGGCGACGTTATATAAAATAGAAGACAAGGTTGCAAAAATCAACCAAGCCGTCCACGATGTCTTTCGTGGTCTCTAATTTACATATTGTCTTTGTTCATGGCTCAACTCCCCATAGGCTTCTAGTACGAGCCTCGGGGGATTGGCCATTTTGGCCTAATTTTCGACCAAAATTTGCCCTTTTTCAAAAAATGAGTTTTGGTACGCATTGAATTGCGTGGAGCCATCGTTGAGTTGGCTCGAAAAACAAAAATGACCTAGGGCCTTTGGTCTTGTGAGCATTGTATTCGCTTTGTAACGTGCATGCTCACAAGGCCACAAAGTTAGTGTTTGCGCACACAAACGACTTGGGCTTACAACAGCCATACGCTGCCCAAAACATCCCTATTGCCCGCTTCCCTATACAAAGTGATATGCCCACGTGAAAGGGGCATGGATGAAAGACATAGGGGGGGAATGTGGGGTTCTGTCCGAACTCATGGTCCTTGACAGCCATGAGTTCGAGCCATCGACGGAAAAGCTTGCGCGCTGATTTTCTCTCAGACGCAATGGCGAAACATTCTGGTGAACACACCACATGAAAGTACAAGAGAAACCCTCTAGATCCAGCCCTTAAGTTCCTTTAAAACCTCAAAGGTACTCGAGAAAAATCCATCACAAAACTCGCCACGGAGAAGCGACAAAAGCGCGCGAGCAGGCAACAACAGGCGGTGATTTCACGACAATTAGAAATCGCGGTAGAAATCGGGTATTTCACCGATTTCTAACCGAAAATCGACGAAGACAGTAAAATTATGGTAATTCTACATCGATTTAATGGTTAGGGATCGGGTTCCAGATCTCGCGGATTAGAGAACCGGGATATCCCGCTGACAGCCGGTGTCAACGGCTTTCGCACGGGTGTGACGGCTCACAGGCCTCTGGGCCATGGGCCATGGGTTCTGGGTACCGCTTCACCCCCCTCCTTAGAGCAAACCCTGGGGGGGCTCGATAACACCCAAGCATGGCAGCGGGTACCCAGGACCATCCCCTGAAGAGGGGGGGGGGGGTGTCACATCCTCACTTCAGGCCGATTTGGGGGTTAGGTTGCCCATTACAATCCCACGGCAAGACAGGTATGATGCTGTACTTGTCAGTAACCACAAGTATAGTATCAAGTATCAAGTGCCGGGTCCTGGCGGCGATTGTTCGGCATCCAAAGGACCCGTTAACCCATACCAGGCGCACCGGGTGCCGGCTGCGACGGTCACCACCACAGTGGTAGTGGCATACACGGCCAACATAGGCGTCACACGACGACCAAGGTGGTCCCACGGGTCGAAAGCGACCACAGAGATCCATCAGGCTACCCCAGGCTTCCCAAGGCCGCAGGCTGGGGGAGAGTCCCCACGGGTCTTCCCTTGGGCGCACCATGTCCATATCCACGACGCGAGTCCAGAGTGGTAAAGCCGCACCAGCTCCTCCATAAGGGATTGGGCATCAAGGCCGTCTTTTCCCTCGCCCCATTACCACGAAGGCCATGCATGGGGGAGTCCCCATGCAGTCTGGCCGGAGGCGTCGACTCCTCAAACCACCAGTTTCCCAGGCAGACTGACCGAGGTCAGGACACCGGTGGTCGCCACCTGACTGCAAGTGCGTCTGCGAGTCGGTAGGCTCACACTGGGACTGACAGTGGCGGACCGCTGGGAGTGTGGTCAGGCAACTGGGCTTCCCGCCTGGCGCCATCAGGATCTTAGCACATCACAGCTACCAGGGCACACGGTATCACGGGCACTCAAACATGACAATCTGTACTTAGGTACTGGTCCAGGCTGGACCTTACGTAGAAACATGTACACGGCAACTCAGGGCGCCTTCGTATTCCGATTCGTCTCCCCTCGGCGGAAAAACTGTCCATTCTTCAGTGATGGGTCATCAACACTCAACTTGCAAATGCACATATCCTGAAGGGCGGAAACGTCAGCAAAAATCAGGTCAATAGGCGTGTAAACACGCTCCGGACGGAGCGCCAAACCACGCCCCGATAAGGATAAGGCATATGTAGGAGGGGTTGACAGAAAAACGCCCGAGTTCAGGCCATATATAGTCTGCAGACACACATAGACTGGTCTGGATCCCGCAAGTGCCATGGGACCAGACCACACACCCAAAAATCGCAATGCCGATGACAGCGGCATCCGTTGCGCAACGTCGTATGGGCTTTAAGGCCTCAATCTGGGATAATGAAGGGGTGCCATCCGCCCTGGTTTCCAACGAGTTCAGCAGGGGGCTATGGCCGTCCAAGCACGCCGGGGAAATGTCAGCAGGAAAATGCTTACGGACAATGTTTGCCGAAAGCATCTAAGCCTGAACTGAGCACCCGGCGTGTGCACAATCGAGCTCCTTCATACTGCAATGATATGCTTTGCAGTGTCATAGAGCGTGGATTCCGAAATCACACTGGAAAGACCACTGATGCTCATCAGGGGAGAGCTCAGGGTGGTGATCAGGCGCCTCTGGCTGCAATCACCCAGGTGAGTGCTGCCAAGTCCGAGACATGGAGCTTGGTCTTGTGCTTGCGGATGTAGTCCATGAAGGGGGTGGTAATCCGCAGCACGAACCAGGACACGGGTTCCCAGGTGTCGTGGGACGGCCCATAGCCTCGCCAAAGAACCTTGAACTCCAGGCCTCCGGGTGCCGAGGCGTTCGGACGCTGGGCCAGGATCTTCTCGACGGTATAGTCGTCCTGCTCAGCATAGCCGTCGTCCCAATCAGTCTCATGTGCGGCGTAGTCCAGGGACACATGTTGGCCACGGAGGTTGGGTTCCCGCACACGGAGTTGACTCTCGTGGCGCTCCCGGAACTGTCCGTGACCCACCTTGATACGGTAGGTGTCCTCACCAATCCTGCGGACCACCTCTCTGGGTGTGAACCAGGTTTTGGTGCGGTGGGTGCCCATAGGGCGGGGTCTGATCACCCACACCGGGTCTCCCACCCTGAACGTTTGCGCTGTCGAGCCTGGGGCGGACTTCTGACGCTAGGTATGCTCCTTCTCGAGCTGCTGGCGGATGTCCCGCGCCGTTGCCTCCTGCCGCGCAAAGAATTCCTTGGCGTCCATGGCCATACAATCACCCGACAAGGGAGGTCCCCGACCCAGGGCGTCCCTGCCGAACAAAATCAGGTGAGGGGACAATCCACCAGGAGTGGGGGTGTCATGATGGGCCTTCAGAGCAGCTCACATCTCCTGAAAGCAGGTAGGTAGGTAGGTAGGTGCACTCGGTCTTGGAGAGGCGCCCCATGGTTCCCCCTGGCGTCACCCCTGTGACGAACAGGAAGAGGCTCCGCGCGTGAAGAGGGGAGGCGGCTTACATCCCGCTAGACCTGACTGTTGGCCCCCAACAAAGCGGCCCCGGGCAACACCGGGAGGGCTGATCGCCGCCAGCGTGACGTGCTTGTCTTGCCGGGAGGGTGTGCCCCCGTGCTTGCGCACGTCCCCTCCTTTGGGCGGAACCCTAGAGGTTCACCGGACTTCCTGGCGTATCCCGTTCCCAAGGCATGCATGCACGTTCTTGGTACTAGGGTTCCGAGGCGCTTGGGTGTCGCACGCTCCGCCTCGAGTCCCAAAGCAGCGCAGGCCTTAGGATGCAGCCTTACCCCCGGTCTCCGGATCTCGTTTGGCCGGGTCACCTGCATGGCACGGGCTGCCTCAGTGCCCGGGCTGTGGGCACTGGGTTTCCTACTGTTGTGCGGCGTTTGTGTTTGGGTCCGGTTTGCGGTTGGGTGTGGGTTTTGTCAACCCCGTCAGTCCTGGCTGGGGTCTTGGCTGGGTGTGTTTGGGCACGGTTTGTGGTGTTGTCCCTCTAGTGTCGGCTGTTTGTGGTGCTCGTGGTTGGGGTTCGGTTTTGGCCTGCTTATGGGACGTGTGTGGTTTCGTGCGCGCCCCGCTTGCCCCCCGCCGTTTCCGGTTCTGGCGTGCGGTGCGGGCGTGCGTGCTGGGCCCGGGTCTTGGCTGTGCCCAGCCCTTCTTGGCTGGGTTGTCGGGGTGTGTTTTTTGCGCTTTTTTTTTTCTTGGTGTCCCTGTCCCGGGCCTTGTGGTCCCTGTCCCCCCATCCCCTTTCTTTCGGGCTGGGCTGCTGGCTCTTCTTTTTTTTTCGTGGTGTGTGTCTGCATGTTTCGGTGTCCCTTTCCCTGGTGGGCTGCTGTTCCTGGCTTGGTGTTGCCGGTTTTGGCTGGATGGTCCCCCTGTGCCTCTTTGGTGGTCCTGTCTTCGGTGCCTTCTGGGGGGGGGGGTCGGCCGCCTCTTGTGTTGGCGGGCGGTTTGGTGGCTGTGGGCTGTTTTTGCGCCCCCTCCCCCCTCCCCCCTCTGTTGTTTTGTTTTTTGGGGGGGGGGCCTGCCTGTTCCTCCCTCTGCCTTCCCTGGGCTGGCGCACGCACTGGCTCGCATTCAGTGTTGTCTTCCGGGCTGCTGTTGGCGGTTGCGTTCTGTTTGGCCGTGTTCCGGCCCCATGGGTCGGGTGGGCTATGTACACGTTGGGTTCGGCGCCCCTTCTTGCCGGGTTAGGTCCTGGCTCTGCCGGCTGGGCGGCTGCGCCAGGCGGCTGCTTGTGGCTCTGGGTTAGGGGGCTGGGGTTGTTCGTGTCCTTTCCCCTCTGCGGTGCCGGTTTTAACCTTCTGGGTGGTCCGCCACCGTTGTTGCCGGGCGCGCTGTGGCCCCATGTGTGGCCTGCAGTGCTGGTGTGTGGCGTGCTGGTAAGGCGCCTTCCGCGGTGTGCGGTGGCTTGCTTCGGCTTGTCCTTCAGGTTAGGGTCAGTTGTGTCGTGTTGTGCTGCTCTGTGCCGCGTCGCGTCGCGTCGTGCTGTGGCGCGTCGCTCTGTGGCGCGCTTTGGTGCGGTGTGCTGTGGTCTCGCGTTGCGCCGCGGTGGGTCAGTGGAGGTCAGCCTGGCCTGTGTCGTGGTGCGGAGTGCGGGCCGGGTTGTGGCTGGCTGGTGGCTGGGGGGTGCGGTTAGGTGTGGGTGTCTCGCTGGGTCCGTGCTGTGGGGGCTTGGGCGTGCCGCTCGGGCTGGTGGGTCGGGTAGGTCGATCGCGTGACGGTCCGTGGGGTTGCCCTCCCTGGGGGCCTGTGCCTTGGTCCCGTGTCCTCTGGGGGTTTCGGTCCCTAGTCCTGGTCGCTGTGGCCGTGCCTTCGTCCTCTTCCGGTGCCTCTGAGGTGGCCCTTGTGGCGGCCGGGGTCGTCGCCTGGCGGTGAGGGCGTGGTGGTGCGCCGTGCGGCGGCGTTCCCTGTGGCTTCCTCTGTGGGTGTGGCCCGTTCTCCCCGTGTAGGTGTGCCCTCCATTCCCCGTGTGGTTTCCGGTGGCTGGTGGGTGTGCGCTGGTGTGATCCGTACGGCGTCCGATGTTTGCCTCGGCGGTGTGTGTTGGGGGGTGCGCCCCCGGGAGTCGTGGGGCGTTCGGTGGGGGTGGGGCGGCGCTGGTCCCCCCGTCGTGGTATGCCCTTCCTGGGTGTGGGTCGTGACGTTTGCCGTGGTGTCCTTTTCCTCCGTGCCTTGGTCCCCGCTCCCGCCCCTTCCTGGTTCTTGGGTGGTTTCCTGCCCCCATGTGGTGTCTCTTCCGGCGTCCTGTCCCTGTGAGTGCCTGCCCTCACTTGGGGCCCCTCCGTGCCCTCTTGCCTGAGTGCCCCTTGGTGTCCCTTGCCCTCCCCTTGCCCTTGTCCTCCCCCTTCCTGGTGTGGCGGTCGCGGGAGGTGGGGTGGGGAGGGGGCGCCGACGGCCCAGGCCTGGGGGTGGGTGGCCTGGAGCCACTGGCGGAGGGCTTGGGGGGTGTAGGGGGGGTGGAGGCCCTTGACCGCATCGCGGGGGAGGGCCTCCCATGCCGCTTGTGGCATGATGGCCTCCGTGCTTGCGGATGTAGTCCATGAAGGGGGTGTTAATCCGCGGCACGAACCAGGAGACGGGTTCCCAGGTGTCGTGGGAAGGCCCATAGCCTCGCCAACGAACCTTGAACTCCAGGCCTCCGGGTGCCGAGGCGTTCGGACGCTGGGCCAGGATCTTCTCGACGGTATAGTCGTCCTGCTCAGCATAGTCGTTGTCTGAATCAGCCTCATGTGCGGCGTAGTCCAGGGACACATGTTGGCCACGGAGGTCGGGTTCCCGCACACGGAGTTGACTCTCGTGGCGCTCCCGGAACTGTCAGTGACCCACCTTGATGCGGTAGGTGTCCTCACCAATCCTGCGGACCACCTCTCTGGGTGTGAACCAGGTTTTGGTGCGGTGGGTGCCCATAGGGCGGGGTCTGATCACCCACACCGGGTCTCCCAGCCTGAACGTTTGCGCTGTCGAGCCCAGGGCGGACTTCTGACGCTCGGTATGCTCCTTCTCGAGCTGCTGGCGGATGTTCCGCGCCGTTGCCTCCTGCCGCGCAAAGAAATCCTTGGCGTCCATGGCCATACCATCACCCGACAAGGGAAGTCCCCGACCCAGGGCGTCCCTGCCGAACAAAATCTGGTGAGGGGACAATCCACCCGGAGTGGGGGTGTCATGATGGGCCTTCAGAGCAGCTCACATCTCCTGAAAGCAGTTCCGATGTGGGTTGGTGACGTGAATCTTGCGTAGCTTCTGAAACAGCTGTCTTCCAGCCACTTCAGCCCGGCCGTTGGACCGGCTGAGATAAGAACGCTTGTGGCATGACGTATTCCCATGAGGGAACACATGGCCTTGAACCAGCCGGCAGTAAACTGGGTCCCTCGGTCACTGCAAATGGTACGGGGGATGTCAAAGACGGTCAGCCAATGACGAATCATCATGACTGCCACTTCCTTGGCAAGTAACCCCCTTTTCTGTGCCTCAACAGCTACTACGAAGCCGCTATGGCGGTCCACACAAAGGACCACACAGTCAAAGGTCTCCTTGCCTATGTGAACTTCGGGCATGGAGAAGACGTCCATGGCCAAGCTCTCCATGGGCTGGTCAGGCACCAGAGTCCATTGGGCTTCCCCCTTGATGTTCCGGTTGTCCGGATTGCAGGCCTGACAGACCGAGCAACCCTTTCTGACCTTCTTGATAGCATTGTAGAGACTGATCTGGTCAATTTTGAACCGGCGCTGCATATCCAGGGCTTGCTTCCTGACCCCTGGGTGCATCATGTGGTGGTGTCAAGCCTCACATAGCTCGAGCACTCGGGACTCGGGGACCAGCAGCTTACCATTCCGGTAGAGCTTGCCAGCCTCTTTTTTGAATTGTACAGCCCCTTTAATGTCCGGACAGGGACACAGCCCTCAATCAGAGTGAAGTGTAAATACAAACGTGCTTGGCTTTCCCTAGCACTATGTTAGGGTTGTAGCCATGGACGAACCTCGGAACTCGCCCTGTCATGGATGGGTAGGGATGAAGAGAGCAAGGTTGCCTTGGCACGCGCCCGTTTGGGTGCCTGGTTGGTTGCATGGAGAGGTGGAGGCGTGACAGGAAAAGAAAACCAGGATCAAGGGGAGGAACGGAGGCGCTGTGATGCAAGACGTGATGGTGTGGATAAAATCAGCCAAGGCTTACTGCACAAGGGACAAAAGTTTGCAAAAAGAAAACAATTGAAGGAAAAGCAGTGTAGATGAAAAGAAAAACTGAGTAAATAGGACTGAGAAACAAATGGTAGGCTGGGTAGTTGGCTGATAGTAAGGTCTGGGTAAGCATGAGTAGTTGATCAGAGAGAATTTGATGAAAAAGACTGATAATTTAGGCAGCTGGAGAGACTGCTGTCTCTGCCACAGACAGCAAGTGCAAACAGTACGTTCTGTGTTCCTGTGTGTATGCAGTGTTTGTGTGTGGGTGTGTTGGTTTGTCGTAATTAGCCAAGACTGCGGCTGTGGTATGTTGTAGGTTGAATGATAAGTGGTGTGGTTTGCGTGCTGGTTGCCAGGTGGTTGTGGAAGAAGACTGCTTTTCGCATTTCACTGCTTTGCTAGAAAACCTTGCTGCAGTGCACAGTGAAGCCAGAACAGAAAACAGAGACGGAAGCAGGGCTCTCTACTTTGTGGTAACAAGCTGAGCGCCCAATGAGTACGCCATAGAAATGTTAACTTAAAAGGAACTGCTCATAGCCAAACAAAAGCAGAGAGGCTGAATGGTGGATCGCAGGCCACGTTGACCTGGGCCAAAGCGAAGGTAGCCCATGCATATATATCACTTACAGAAGCAGTAAAAACTGTCAAAAGTGGCATAGAGGGATTAAGGCCAAATTTTGATTTTTACATGCTCATTGAATGAGCAAGATGCCACAGAATAGCAAATATTATTGTAGTAGGCAGCTCTTGGACTCATCAACTTGCGGTTTGAACTTTGGAAAAAAGCAGCGGCGACACTCGGTTCCGTGCTGAAAATTTTCATAGCCACATTCGCACCTCCAATCGATGCATTTTGCTCCATAGGGAGTAGAACGGTGAAGCTCTACTATTCCAGGGCTCAGGCCGTAACTGAAGGGCATAAGTGTCACACATGCTGTGTTGGCGGCGGACACGGAGACACAGAAAACAGGCGCTGGAGGGCTAGGAAGTGCTTCGGCTTGGGCTTGGTATGCAGCTGCTTGATGGTCTTCAACGAGGCGGGCTGGCATGCTGTCTTGACTCCTCCGATTGGCATTCAGTGGGAGTTTCTGCTCATCTTTACAGGCTCCGGCGCGTGTATGGCTCTCATCACCTTGAATAGGGCTTTTGAGTCGGCTGGTTGACGAACCGGCTTCAGCAGCGGGTGTCTGCGACAGAGGCGGATACCGTTCATGGTCGCTCATGCCAAGTTCGTCAAGTTCGGAACTGCTGTAGTCGTGCCAAAAAACACGGTTCGGTTTGAACGTACCCAAGAATGTTTTCAGCGGAAGGCGCTTCGGCAAATTGTTGCGGCGACGTATTTTTCTGGTGCGTCGTCCCGAACAGCGAGACCGAGATGGCCTTGAACGGGAGGCTTTGGACGGAACTCGTAGGCGGCAACAGATGTTGTGGACCATGGTGGCAAACAGCACAATCAAGAGTAGGAACGATGGCCACTCACGGCTCGGTTGTTCAGTGAGCTCAGCCGACCAAGTAGTCTCGGCGGCTCTTGGGTAATCCTGTTGGGGACAAAGAGAAGATGAATTGCTCTCTGGGTCCAGCGGGTCTTCGAAGCGGAGGCTGTACTTTGATGGTATCTCCAAGATGTCAGTGTTGCCATCATTGGGTAGCTTCTGTTCAGCGTTTGTAGCGGCTGCGGTAACGTCGTTGCATTGAAATGGCTCAGAGCATGTCTGGGACGGGCAACGAGGAAACAGGTGCAAGTCACTTAGTAACGCTTGTGTGGCCTTGTAGTCCTCAACTTGTTGTAGCAGCGTTTTAGAGAACTTTAGCGCAGCGTCATTAACGATGTCAATCAGAACTTCATCAGACGGCGTAGGCACTGGCGCGTTGTGGTAATACTGGTTGCGGCAGGCGACAATATGCTGTAGGTGTACTGGTTCATCTGCAGCAGACAATGCGGAAAGCCCGGACATCCGGGCTGCGGTGCCAGGATTTTTCAGAGATTCGGGGACATCCTCATTAATTTCCTACTTGTGGAATCCTTGTAATCTTGCGTTGTCGCCTGGAGTGGTTTTTGCCACAGTCGAATTGACCGTGCGACGCGACATTTTTTAGCTTAAGCTTGCCATCCTCCTCAGTCAGCCCCTTTGGCCACTTCTGCCCGTCATCAGGGTCGGTCACAGCCCCATACTTGGCCTCAAAGGCCTCGGACTTGGCGTAGTCGTCGGTCCAGTCGTCCTGGAGGCAAGATTCAGGGAAGAGGTGCTTGTCGGACTCAGCTCCTTCCGGGGCGTGTACTCTGACCGCCCTGCCCATCCTCCCTCCAAGGGGGGCATCCGCAGCCATGAGGACGAAGCATTTAAGGCCCTCCTCCTCCATCAGGCGCTGCATTTCTATGATCCTCTTGGCCTCAGCGGTCTCAGCCTTATCGCCATGGGCGGAGACATCCGTCATGCCCTTACTGGCGGGGTAGGCCCACCTACTGAGACAGTCCGCCACGGTGTTGTCCTTGTCGGGAACATACACAACCGTGAGGTCGAACTTGGCCAAGGTCTAATGCCATCTTGCCCGTCGGGAGGCGGGACCAGAGGGGTTGTCCACGTGCTCTTTGTGCCCCGTCTGCAGACTCTGATGGTCGGTGCAGACGGTGACGGGATGGAGAGCTATGTACCCAGGCCATTTCCTGAGAGCCATGACGATGGCATATGCCTCCTTTTCTTGGGGCGTCCACGTCCGTCTCTGGCCTTCCGCCAGGACTCGGCTCCAGAAGGCCACTGGCACGTGCCTCCCATCGTCAAGCACTTGTTCCAACACAGCGCCAACGGCGTAGTCGGAAGCGTCGGTGCGCAGGACGAACCCTCGGTCAGGATCCACGAGGTGCAGACCCACTGCGGATAGCAGCGCCTGCTTCATCCCCTCAAACGCACGGTCGGATTCTTCATTCCAGACCAGAGCCTTCTTGGAACCCTTTTTTGGTCTCCTCTCGGTTGCCCTTGAGCATGGTCATCATGGGGGCTGCATACTTGGCATACATCTTGATATACCCCGAGTAGTAGTTGCAGAACCCCAAGTACGCCCGTAGCTCAGAGACCGTTTTGGGCTTCTTCCAGTGCTCAATCGCAGCCACCTTGCCAGGTATGGGCTTCCGCTGCCCGTTCCCAACCACGTGGCCAGCGAAGACCACCTCGCTCACCGCAATGGTGGCCTTGTCACTGCTGCCCGTGAGCTTGTGCCGAACCAGGAGGTCCAGCACTCTGGTGACGTCCCTCTCATGTGCCTCCAGGAGCTCATCATAGCTCATACTGGGGTCCCCGGACGCGATGATCACGTCGTCCATAAAGGGGTCTGCACAGTCGCGCACCGGCTCAAGCAGGTTCTCCAGCATCCGCTGAAAAGCCGCATTGCCGTTGGTAACTCCCATGGACATCACCTTCCACTGGAGGGGTCCAAGTGGGGTGCTCATTGCTGTGCAGGCACGGGACTCCTCGGCGAGAGGCATCTGATGATAACCATGTTCCAGGTCAATCGCCGTGAAGATCCTCCGCCAGTGTTGCTTTTGCAGCATGTCCTCAATGAGGGGCAGCGTATAGCTGTCATGCTGCGTTTGGGCGTTTAGGCCGCGGTAGTTGACCACGAGCCGCCACTCGCCGGCCACCTTCTTGGGGACGACGAAGCACGGGAGGCCCATTCGGAGTGGCACGGCTCAAGCCAGCCTCTCTCGATGAATTCACGGAGGATCTTCTCCATAGCCTCCTTCCTCTCGCCCCTCAGGGCGAATTCCCTGGTGTCGGTACACACGGGGGTCCGGCTTCAGCCGTATCTTGCCCTCACCATATGGTCCACGCACCGGCGGGGGAAACACAGGCTTTCCGCTGAAGAAGGTATCACCATACTTCTGCTTCAGCCTGGCCCTCAATGCCTGGATCTTGGGGCACTCATCGGACTCCGCCTTGGCCTTTCCGGGCACCTGGACCACTGAGCTTACTTGCGGGGTACCACCGCATGGTATCGGCTCAGGTGGTCTCCCCAGATGGCCCAAAGGGCCATCACTGGTTTTGCCTCGGAACAAGTCACCGTAGGTGGGTGGGTTACCGCCGATTGGCTCGTCTTGGCTGGACATGTGGTCCAGCACCCTCTTTACGAAGATATCCCCATCATAGGAACCAGAGACGATGGAGTCTACTTCCCACCAGGCTTTGTCCTGGTCCTTGCCCTCACGCTGGCTTCCCTAGTCGTGAAAGGGCTGATCCATATACCCCTGAACCAGGTCCAGCTCTTCTTCAGTGAGGAGGTCCTCCCATTCTCCGACGTCAACAGGGGAAACCGCAACGCATTGCCGCCAGGGCTCTGCTATGATGCGGTTGACACACATGAATTCCGTGGTGTCGGCGTGCTCAAGGCCCCCATCCACATAGTGGAATTGCATTGGCCATCTCCGGGGTGGCATGGGCTGTCCCTTAGCGTCCTGATAGACACTCTCTCCAGCCGTTAGGGCGACTTTGTTTAAGGTCATGTTGGTCAGTGAGGCCACCGAATCTCGGGTGCTTTCCTCCTCGGTGCATTCCATAGGAACAACCAGCACTACCTTGGAGCGGTCCTTGCAAATCTTCGCTACCGCCCTTGGAATGTGCCATCGGGGGCAATGGATCTAGTGTTTGGAATGAGAAAAAATATTCTCGAAAAAAGTGAAACGAGACAAAATAATCGCTCATTTCATATGAAAGGAGAACAAAAAATCGCTCATTTCATGAAAAACACCCTGTTTTTCGGGAAAATGAGAAACTCGCATCCAAATCAATCACACTGCGATGCTTCAGGCTCAACAATCGGCTCCCTCAAGCACTCCTTCTGTTTTTGACAGTATGGTGTTGGGGTATTTGCATTCTTGTATTTCCTAGAGGCTTTTGGATAGTTGTTGTTATTGCCTAGAGCTTTTGAAAAGTACACAAGGCCCCGGCCTGATACAATATCTGCAGGAGGTCACAGGCAGAGGTAAGCGTTGATAGTCGCAGATGCATTGCGCCTGTAGGATTTGCGATTATTTGGGTTTCATGTTTTCGATATTTGCTGTGATTGATTGTTGTTATATGTTTGTATGTGTTTATCATTATCGATTACTGTCACTTCAGGGTTTGTTTGTATAGCATGATGTGCTATTATGCGCACTCTGTTGCATGGTAGCATCGTCACGTTGAGGTTCTGCGAGTATGGGATTGCCATCCAAAGAGTCCGAGTCGTTGGTTCTAGCGCCGTTTGTTCAAGCGTCGCAGGCGTTAGTGCTTCTGTGCTTCCAGCGAGATCTTACAGCGAGATGTTAAGAACACGACGTCCAGTCTCACTTCTCTGTTTTATCTCTTGAAGATGCTTCGACAGCAAGCTGAGAACGCTTCACCGTACTCACTCCGAGGTTGCTGCGACGTGATGTGCCTGGTTTTGTTTTTCGCAGCCACTGTCGTGTTCGTATTCACGTGATTTGTGGCGTGTTCGCTCTGCTCTTTTTGACCCCTGACGCGTAGAACTGTGCTTTGCGAGATCTTCGTGGAAACGTGCAGCTCAAGTAGGCGCCATCTGGATTTGCCGGTTGTTCGCCGAGGAGTTCTTCAACTCCTACACCTTAAACGGCACTGTCAGCAGAAGGTAGTAGTCTTCGTGCAAGTTTTCTTGAGCAGTCTCCTTGAGCAGCAGCGAGTGGAATAGCAGCTCGACGCGAACGCGGCTTCTTTTTTGTCGCTCGGCGCTCCATCTTCGTGGCGCCAGGCGCTTCAAAGTTTACATGACAGCTGATCTTCTGTACGGGCTTGATGCTGCTGCCTGGAGACCTTCTAAGAACGAACTTCTGAGACCAAAGTACTGTTGTGAGTGTGTGCCCCTGCGTGCGTGTGTTCGCGCGTGCTTGTATCAACTAGTGATTGAATTTACACCTGTGAAAAACGGGTATGGCCCTGAGGCTCCACAGGACTCCCAAATGTGCCTTTTTGGCCTCCCTGTGGCACACTGATATGCGCCTTTGCTTCAGTTTTTACGGTCACTGTTGCATGTTCAAGCTCAGGGTTCCGTGCGCCATTGGGTAATGACAGTTTTGTTTTGTTTTCTCACAGAATGACGTCGACTTATATATATGTGGCTCTGCTAGCCCTTTGTGAGAGCCTTTGTTTCTGTTTGTACATTAGTGTGAAAGGCTGCAGTGTCACTCTACGAGTGGCTCTTCTTCAGTGTGTGGGCTTGTTTGGGAACGCATACAGAGATGTTTCAGCACTTTGAATGCTCTGTGTTTGTTTGAATGCCTGCTGTTTTTTTGATTTTCTTTTGGATGTTTGAAAACTTCTTTCGAATGCAAAACCAGCAGGAGGTTTCAGCCCAAGCAGGAAAACAATCATTGGAGATACTGCAGTCTTTTCAAAACCAGCATGGAGGTTTTATATAACGAAGCCACTTCTAACTTCGTATGGCCGCATTGACCAAAATGTGTATTCAACGGGTACCATTCATCGTAGGAAGTGCACTCATTGCCGCCTGGAGATAACATCCACAATGCCTCGTTGTTTTTTGGTAACATTGGCTTTGTCAAGACATATCGAAAAAAAATGAAACGAGAAACAAAAATCGCTCATTTCATATGAAACAAAAAAAAATCGTTCATTAAAACGAGAAAGAAACCATCTCATTTTAGCAAAAAAAGTCTCATTCCAAACGCTAAATGGATCCACGTCCAACCCTGATGCGGACCCCAGTGCTTCTTCCACGCGGAGTCCTGGGCGCTCCAGTACTTCTCACAAACCCGAAGATGGGCGGAGGTTCCTGAGGAGAACGCGTCCAGGGCCAGATCCAAAGCTCCCAGGTCCGCAACCACTCGGCTCGCCACTTCCGGCATTACGCCGTACTCCTGGTTTGCTGGCCCAGCTGGCTCAGTCCCCAGCGCGGCTACTTCGAGCTGATTGCGTTCCGGGTGGATCCATTGGCATTCCACATGGTGCTCAGGTGGCGAAAGCCACGAGAGCTGGTCGTCCTGGTACAGGGTCATGGAGGCCTGGGCCAGGAGAACGCCGGAGTCCGTCTCCATCATGAAGTCGTACCCAACAATCATGTCCCAGTCCATCTGGGCCTCGTAGAAGCGACCTTGCAGGAGGATTTCCTTGCCGAGGTCCGGGCTGCTCAGCTCACCTAGGTTGACGAACTGCAGCCCAATGGCTGCTTCCCTCGTGCCTCCCACCATGTACTGGCAGTTCGCCACCTTCAGCCTGACAGGCCTCCGACTGTCGGTCAAGCACTCTGGCAGAAGTAGGCCAGCCTTGACCAGGCTGACTTGAGCTCCCATGTCAACCAACACGTCGAAAACCTTCTCCACTTTCCCGCATAGGGCACGGACCTTATGGTGCAACTGCCGCTCACGCCCAACACGGCGTACGGCGTGCAAGTTCAGGATCTCCGGCTGTTCCAGAAGTTCAATAAGCGACTGGTGCAGGTCGTGGACAATGGGCTCAGGCTGCCCATCTGCAGCATCCAGCTGCGGTCCGGGTGATCCGCCGATACTCTCAGAAAGATCTTGAAGCACATCAAATACATTCTTGGTCGCGAAGGATGGACTGGTGCAAGGGCTCGTGCCTTCACTTGCCCCCACCCTGCCACTGCGACTGTCTTTCGTCTTGGGTGCCGGACCGGGCCTTCCGCCCGCGGCAATCCCTTTGTGCTCATTGTCTCCCGAATGGGATGGTGTGGCGCTTCCCGCAACACCATCCTGCGACCGCCCTAGCTGGGGCCCTTGGCTGCAGGGAGTCCGCTAAGGGACGTTGCTTGTGGTAGCAGGGGTACTCTCCTCCGCATCAACCTCGTTGACACTCTTCTTCTTTCCCCCTTTCTTACCCTTCTTGTCCTTGTCCTTGTTCTTGTTGTCCGACTTGGGAACCCAGGACCTCTTGATCTCCTGCATCTCCTTGGCCAACTCGGTCCCCACCGACATCAGCTTGGAGAGCTCGTCCTTGGTGACCTGCACCTTGTTCTCCGGGATACCCACGGGTGCACGCTTTTTCGACCCGTGCACCTTCTTGTAAGCCTCCATGTCGGCCTTGTGGACGGGACATGTTCGGTGGTCATGGTTGAACCCTTTGTTCCTTCCATAACACACGAAACAGCCCTGAGGGTGAGCTTGTATGAACTCCTCAAAGGACAGCGGAGGGTCGCCCATGCAGCGTGGCTCCTTCTTCTCCTTCTTCTTCCAACCCTTCTGCAGGGGCTTCCAGCTTCCCTGGTTGCTCCCCGCGTTCAGGTTGTTGGCTACGAAGGCACAAACGGCTGTCACGGCGGGTTCATCGTCATCGTCTTCATCGTTGAGGGCCTCACCGGCTTCGGTTCCCGCTGGGTCCATGGCAAATTCCCCGCCCGACCCTTCGCCAACATAGTTGACGTCACGGTCACCGGCCTTCAAGCCGCGGGTGTGGTGGAGATTCCTGTACTTCTTGAGTACCTCCTCTCCGACCCACTCCAAGACCTCGTCGCAGGTCATTCGCGCCGGGATGGCCTGCAGACGGAGGGTCTGGCCGCCCACGTCACACTCGTCAAGGAGCAACATTGCGGTCTTCTCGCGATCGCCCGTGACGGTGATGAGAAGGGCGTTCCGCAGCTCTCGCCGCTTGACATTCCGCGCCTCATGCTTCTTTGTCCAGGCCAACACGTTTGGATGATACTCCCTGGGGAGCATCATCTTGAACGTGTGGTTGAACTTGGATCTCTTGGCTTTCTCCTTGGTGACTCTCTTGATCCATGCTTCCGGCAGCATGGAGAGCAAGCGGGCCTGCTCGTCACCCTCATTCCAGTCCTCCACGTTGCGGCGGAAGAGGGTGTATTGCCCCCGGAAGTCTCGCCAATCCCGTGGGCGGATCTCCTGACCATCATGCTGAGGCTTGATGGCCCTCCACCGCTTGGCAGCCACCTGCGGAGCGTCCACCCGCTCCTGCTCGTTGAGCCACTTCTTGGCTTCTTTGACGGTCTTGATTTTCCCCTCCTTGGTCGCCACGAAGTACAGCTCTTGGAGCACTTCCGGCAGGCGCCAACTGAACCGTTTGAAGACATATTTCTCCGCCTCTGCGGGATCCATGTCTTCAGTGACGGTCATCCCCCAATCGTCCAGCTTCTCCAAGAAGCGGTTGAGGTTGAGGGGTTTTTTACGTACGTGGGGGGCTTGATGTCCTTCAGGTCTTCCCACACGGCGGCATCCGGGGCCGTAGAGACAATGAACGCCGGCCGCGAGGTCGACCGAGGTTCCCATCGGCGTCACCCACGGACTCCCACGGCTGCCACTTCCATCCTCTCCGCTGTATCTCTGTGGCTAGGCCGTGGTTTCTCCATGTACGCCGAACCTAGATGTTCACGCCGTACTCCTTCCATGTGTACCTCCTCATCACGGCGCCGGGGGCTGCGTTCAGCGGCCTCCTGTCGTACACCACGCGGCAGGGTAATGCCGAACTCCTCCAGGTCTTCCTCGCCTCCGCCGACATCCCACTCCACGTCCCCTCCGGGGACCTCATCTCTGAGTCCACCGTATCGCCCCCCAGCCATTGGTATTGGCTCTGGGACTGGTGCGGGGCGTCAGGGGCGTACTGGTGTCCGCGGTGGAGCACGGCGGTTATGGTACTCCGCACTGAGCCACTCGTCGCGCCACTCTTCACTGCCACTGCCGGGCGGCACTCGTTCGTTATGGCGGCCCGCGCTGTGATGAGAGGGGGCGCTGAAGGATGGGGCTCTGGTGCTGGAGCAACTCCTGAGGGCTCCGCCGGGGGCGTGGGCTATGCCCGGAGCTGGTCCACGTCCCCAGCCGTCGTCCGACGAGCCGGACTCCAGGGGTGGGGGGTCGCTGCTGACGCTCCCACGGCCTTCCAGCCTGTCCAACCTCTGCTGCAGGCCGTTGATGACCTTGTTCAGCAGCTTGATCTCGCCCCTGGCGATGTCCAGCTCCCTCTGGGCGGCGGTGGTGACCTTGGTGATCTTGACCATCTTAGTGCTGGCGATGTCCAGCTCCTTTTGTGCGCCCGCGGCGACCCTGGCGATGCGGATCATCTCGCTTTTCCCCGTGTCCACCTCGCGTCCGAGGGCCTGGACCCTCCTGCGGAGGTAGACGATCCATCGCCAGGTGGTCTCCGGGTCATCATCTCCCGGTGGGCCGTCGGGGTCCCCAGGGGGTCCTCCAGGAGGGCCCCCGCTGGGCCCCCCCGGGTCAGCGGGTCCTCCCCCGCAAGGGGGTCCGCCTCCGGGGGGTCCAACTGGTGGTTGTCCTCCAGGGGATCCGGATGGTCCTCCGCTCGGGGGCCCCGGCGGGCCTCCGCCTGGGGGTTCCGCTGGGGGCTTCTCGATGTAGCCAAAGTCCATGTCTTCGTCCTCGTCCATGTCGCCCCACCTAGCCGTCTCGGTCTTGTACGCGGTGGACTCAGAACTCCGGTAGGGAGGAGGGAGATCCTCACCCTCACCCTCCGGCTCCATGGGGACGTCTCTGCCTCCTCCGCCAGCCATTCCCCGGCGATGTCGGCGGTCTCGTCTGTCCCCATCGCTGGCGGTGAACAAGCGGTCAGAGTCGTGGGGATGTCCGCCCGCTGGCCTCCGTGCCCTCTCGGGGGTCTTCCCCTTACCCCTCCTTTGTCGGTAGGCGGTGGGGCCACTGTCCCCACTGCTGACAGTGTCGTCCTCCTCCAGGTCAAGCTTCATCTTGGAGGAGGCGTCTCCTTCGAAGAGCTTTTGAAGGGTCTCCACTCTGGATCCTCCCGGGGGTGTCTTGCGCTGAAGCTTGGCCTCCGCCTCCTCCATTGCGGCGGCCGTGGCTGCGGCAGCTCGCCCTTCGGCCTCTTCTCGGGCACGGGCAGCCCCGGCTTCCCGAGCCCGCTGCAGCCGAGCCTTCTCAGCTTCTAACGCTGCCAGCTCCGCCTCCGTCTTGGCCCTCTCCTCAGCGACCTTCCGTCGCGCGGCCTCAATGGCGTCCTTCCTGGCGGCGTCCGCTTGGGCCTTGGCCGTTGCTTCGGCGTGGGCCCTTTTTCTCTGCTTCCCTTCCTTGCCCTCTCTTGGGCAAGCGCCTCTTCCAACGCTTTCACCTCGGCCTCCTTACCGGCAATGGCCTCCTGGGCCAGGCGGGCTTCCTGGACGGCCGCCGCTTCCTGCGCGGCTGCCGCCACCTCACTCCTGACCCGGGCGGCCGCTGCTTCCTGTGCGGCTGCCGCCGTGACTCCGGCCGCGATGGCCGCCACAGCCGAGGCATGGAAGGCCATGTTTCTGCCCGAGTCTGCAGCCTCCTGCTGGGCAATGCCGACGGTGCCCTCCACGGCAGCGTTCTGCTGCGTGGCCCGTTGCCGCGCAACCCGAAGGTTGCAGGGCGGGCCGCAGGCACGCTGGCAGGCGCGGGCCACGTCCCTTTTGTCGGGGGCGACGCTGCTGCTGGAGCTGGCCTCGTCGCCCGGCATCCTCCCACGGTGGGCCGACTCCAGGTCGCTGCTGGGGCCTAACTTCCTCAGCCGCAGCTGACGGGGCTTGGCCTTGGCCTTCTTGGCGACTTCAAGGAATTCGCCAAGGGTGGTGTGGCCGGGGTGCTGGCCGCCATTGGCCCGTTGGGGGCTCGGGGCTGGGGTTCTGCCCTTGGTCTCGTTCTCCGCGGCTTGGGCGGCTTCGGCGACCAGGGATTCCTGGTACTCCCGCCATTTTTTGTCCCGCTTCTTGTCCCCGGCGGATCGCTTCTCCTTCCCAGGGGACGCGCTGCTGTGGCTGCCCTGCAGCGTACGCTCGTCCCCCGGTTCTCGGAACTTCTTTTCGATCATGTCCCATATAGAGACGTTGATCGTAGCGCCCGACGGGTACTCGTTGGGGTTCTTGTCCTCATCAATCCCGTCGGGGCGCAGCCCTTCGCGAGGCCGGTCCGGGCGGGTCCAAACCCTCCAGCGCTTCTGGCGGAAGCGTTAGGCGTATCCTTCCACCCGCAGCCAGTCTTCCACTGCCTGCAGGCGGTCGGCGCCCATATCCTCGCGGAGCTCGAAGCTCCCGGGCATGCCACCTGCGCACTGGGGGTTGCTGTGGCGGTAGTGCTGCCCCCACACCAACCCACGCAGTAGGTACACAGCATGGGGGTGGGGCAGCGGCCACGTTTTGCCCGCCTCCTGCCAGTTCACCATTGGCGCTCGTTCCCCTCGATGGACTAGTCCTGGGGGTGGCTGTTGAAGCGGTTGTTGCGGTCCACTCTATCTACAGGGCTGGGACCCAGACGCTCGATGGTGGTTGTGCAGGTGGGTGATGCAGCTGGGAGTGCGGCCGGTACTGGTTGGCCGAAGGAACTCGCTGACGCCGGAGTTCCGGTCGCTACATCTCCTTCACGGACTCGGCGCTGTTGCTGACGCTCGGGGCGATGCTCCGGGCGGCGCTGCGAAGCCCGTGGTGCTCGGGGTTCAGGCAGCCCCGAGTGGCACGCGAGGGATGGGTAACCCCGCGGCGGTGAAACGCTTTTGACGCGTTCCCGTGGGGGGCCCGGCCACGGGACACTGCGGCGGACACGCACAAGCAAGCAGGCAGGCAAAGCACTGCGCTCACAAGGGCATTCTCATGCTCATGTCATGTGACAAAGCGTTTCAGGATCCTTGCCACTCTGAAACAAGGGAACAAAAGTATGTACAGCAACACATCAGGATATGTACACATGGGGTTAAGACTGGACTGGGGTAAGGGCATCACAGGACAATAGACACTCAGTCCCAACTCATATCCCAATCCCTGGTCCAACCCTCTCAGTTGCTGGTAGGGGCGGGGGCGCAAACACAACCCATGCCCTGCTCAGTCCGGACCCTGAAACCCTGCCAATAGGAGAGGGGGTCCCGCCCAGCCACAGGCGAATTCCTGGGAACCAACGGGGTCCAAGGCGAACCTACGATCGCTCCCGGTGCTCCCTTAACGACAGGTCTCAACTCCCTTCTGAATCAGAGAGAAGGCCCCGCCATTATCCCCTAGGAGTTGGTAGCTGAAAATGGGCTGTTTCAGCCCAAACTGATATTAGCTTGAAAAACTCTAAAATTGACCCCTCGTCCGGACCATCCAGAGGTAGGGACGAGGCAACTGACTCTATGCCCCTCAGGCAAGAACTCTCTGGAGCCCTCACCCAACCTGGTTCCCTCTGAGGCCTCGGCATCCGGGCGCCACGGCCTCGCCACGTGGGGTCATGATGCCAAAATGATCAGAATTGGAGTCACTCCCACGGGCGGCTCGCTCGGCCAGGCTCCTCATGGGCATGGAGATATGGGACCGCCAACTGACCACATGGGGGGCCAAAATTGGGGTCCCAAAAAGGGGTCATTTTGGCTGCTCAAAATGAGCCAAAATTGAAGGTATCCTCAATGGTATATCTCCACGCCGGCTCGGAGATCGGATCCACCATTCCATACGCAATCCACTGGGAGTCGGATGGAGACTCACATGTACTTGGCTCTCAAGGATCTCCATGGGCCTAGGCGTGGTGATGACCAAAACTGGGTCCACAACTGCCAAAATGGCAAAATCGGCCATCTCGGGCGACCGCCCAGGGTAGGAAGCCCTGGCGATCTCGTCGCCCCAAGCCTTGATTCACGATCCTTGATATCCCCTTTGGTCCCATGCCCTGGGTTATGGCTTGCCGTCACACTGGCTGCTTACTGTTCACCGAGGGGAAGAACACACGGATGGGGCAGAAAGCAGCATGCGGTGCAAAGGGGGGGATCATGGATCGCATCAAAAGTTGAATCACTCCGGATGACCCGGAGAATCAAATACGAACATTCATTGTGTACATCCCTTGGTCATATGCTACAATAATTGCCTTTTGTTTCTGGCTAGGTGCCTTTCCCCATGGAGATATGGTAGTTTCAATATGGCATACAATGGCAAAAACAGCGAAATTTGGCCAAAATGGCCCACACTCATGATTCCATATCTCCATGGCCACGGCGAGGATCCATCCAACCAAAGATGCTATAGACACATGGGACTTAGGTCCCAATATATGCCACTTGCCGACCCTCATGGTTGCCTCTAGCTATTTTCCCCATTGGAGGGAAAATGACAAACAAATAGGGCAGAATAACAACATACCCCAAATTGGGTGACTCACAACTCTCCCTTCAAGAGGACAGGCCACATGGGGAAACACCCCATTCGATGCGGGTTTATGTGCCCTCTCTGAATCGCCCTTACCCTTGGTCAAGTGGCGCACGCAACCTCGGGCCGAACATTAAAAGGGAGACGGGGTTTGTGGCCATTCTGGGCAAAACGGCCAAAATTCACCCAAAAGGGGTCACTCGAAAAATGGTATCTCCGTATCACAAGAGATATGAGCCTTGGGCTTTTGCATGGATGCAAACCGAAGCCTTGCTTCCCTTTCGCAACAAGGGTTGGGGTTCAAAGCGTTATGGAGACATTTTTAACACCTCATTCCTTGAAGCACACCATTTACGGGAAAAAGTGCGCATATCGGCGATAGTGGTATGTACATATCTTTCGGTCATTGAGGAACAAAAGGTAGGTAGGTAGGTGCACTCGGTCGTGGAGAGGCGCCCCATGGTTCCCCCTGGCGACGCCCCTGTGACGAACCGGAAGAGGCTCCGCGCGTGAAGAGGGGAGGCGGCTTACATTCAGCTAGACCTGACTGTTGGCCCCCAACAAAGCGGCCCCGGGCAACACCGGGAGGGCTGATCGCCGCCAGCGTGACGTGCTTGTCTCGCCGGGAGGGTCTGCCCCTGTGCTTGCGCACGTCCCCTCCTTTGGGCGGAACCCTAGAGGTTCACCGGACTTCCTGGCGTATCCCGTTCCCAAGGCATGCATGCACATTCTTTGGTACTAGGGTTCCGAGGCGCTTGGGTGTCGCACGCTCCGCCTCGAGTCCCAAAGCAGCGCAGGCCTTAGGATGCAGCCTTATCCCCGGTCTCCGGATCTCGTTTGGCCGGGTAACCTGCATGGCACGGGCTGCCTCAGTGCCCGGGCTGTGGGCACTGGGTTTCCTACTGTTGTGCGGCGTTTGTGTTTGGATCCGGTTTGCGGTTGGGTGTGGGTTTTGTTAACCCCGCCAGTCCTGGCTGGGGTCTTGGGTGGGTGTGTTTGGGCACCGTTTGTGGTGTTGTCCCTCTAGTGTCGGCTGTTTGTGGTCTTCGTGGTTTGGCTTCGGTTTCGGCCTGCTTATGGGACGTGTGTGTTTTCTTGCGCGCGCCGCTTGCCCCCCGCCGTTTCCGGTTCTGGCGTGCGGTGTGGGCGTGCGTGCTGGGCCCGGGTCTTGTGGTCCCTGTCCCCCCATCCCTTTTGGGCTGGGCTGCTGGCTCTTTTTTTTTTTTTCGTGGTGTGAGTCTGCATGTTTCGGTGTCCCTTTTCCCGGTGGGCCGGTGTTCCTTGCTTGGTTTTGCGGTTTTTGGCTGCGTGGTCCCCCTGTGCCTCTTTTGGGGTCCTGTCTTCGGTGCCTTCTAGGGGGGGGTTTGGCCGCCTCTGGTGGTGTTGGCGGGCGGTTTGGTGGCTGTGGGCTGTTTTCGCGCCCCCCCCCTCCCCCCTCTGTTTTTTTTGGGGGGGGAGGGGGCCTGCCTGTTCCTTCCTCTGCCTTCCCTGGGCTGGCGCACGCATCGGCCCGCATTCAGTGTTGTCTTCCGGGCTGCTGTTGGCTGTTGCGTTCTGTTTGGCCGTGTTCCGGCCACATGGGTCGGGTAGGCTATGTACACGTTGGGCTCGGCGCCCCTTCTTGCCGGGCTAGGTCCTGGCTCTGCCGGCTGGGCGGCTGCACCAGGCGGCTGCTTGTGGCTCTGGGTTGGGGGGCTGGGGTTATTAGTCCTTTCCCCTCTGCGGTGCCGGTTTTAACCTTCTGGGTGGTCCGCCACCGTTGTTGCCGGGCGCGCTGTGGCCCCGTGTGTGGCCTGCGGTGCCGGTGTGTGGCGTGCTGGTGCGGCGCCTTCCGGGGTGTGCGGTGGCTTGCTTCGGTTAGTCCTTCAGGTTAGGGTCAGTCGTGCCGTGTTGTGCCGCTCTGTGCCGCGTCGCGTCGCGTCGTGCTGTGGCGCGTTGCACTGTGGCGCGCTGTGGTGCGGTGTGCCGTGGTCTCGCGTTGTGCCGCGGTGGGTCAGTGGAGGTCAGCCTCGCCTGTGTCGTGGTGCGGAGTGCGGGCCGGAGTGTGGCTGGCTGGTGGTTGGGGGTTGCGGTTAGGTGTGGGTGTCTCGCTGGGTCCGTGCTGTGGGGGCCTGGGCGTGCCGCTCGGGCTGGTGGGTCGGGTGGGCGTCCGTCGGGTTGCCATCCCTGGGGGCCTATGCCTTGGTCCCGTGTCCTCTGGGGGTTTCGGTCCCTAGCCCTGGTCGCTGTGGCCGTGCGTTCGTTCTCTTCCGGTGCCTGTGAGGTGGCCCTTGTGGCGGCCGGGGTCGTCGCCTGGCGGTGAGGGCGTGGTGGTGCGCCGTGCGGCGGCGTTCCCTGAGGCTTCCTCTGTGGGTGTGGCCCGTTCTCCCCGTGTAGGTGTGCCCTCCGTTCCCCGTGTGGTTTCTGGTGGCTGGTGGGTGTGCGCTGGTGTGATCTGTACGGCGTCTGATGCTTGCTTCGGCGGTGTCTGTTGGGGGGTGCGCCCCCGGCAGTCGTGGGGCGTTCGGTGGGGGTGGGGCAGCGCTGGTCCCCCCGTCGTGGTATGCCCTTCCTGGGTGTGGGTCGTGGCGTTTGCCGTGGTGCCCTTTTTCTCCGTGCCTTGGTCCCCGCTCCTGCCCCTTCCTGGTTCTTGGGTGGTTTCCTGCCCCCATGTGGTGTCTCTTCCGGCGCCCTGTCCCTATGGGTGCCTGCCCTCACTTGGGGCCCCTCCGTGCCCTCTTTCCTGATTGCCCCTTGGTGTCCCTTGCCCCCCCCTTGCCCTTGTCCTTCCCCTTCCTGGTGTGGTGGTGGCGGGAGGGGCGGGGTGGGGAGGGGGCGCCGACGGCCCAGGCTTGGGGGTGGGTGGCCTGGAGCCATTGGCGGAGGGCTTGGGGGGTGTAGGGGGGCCGGTGGCCCTGGACCGCATCGCGGAGGAGGGCCTCCCATGCCGCTTGTGGCATGATGGCCTCCGGGGCGGCCTCGTTGGGGTCGGCGGGGGTGCGGGTGCGCACCTCCTCGAAGGTATGCACCATGTGCACCCCATCGTGCCTTCCCGCTCCCCCGGCCCACTTCACGCAGCGGCGGAGCTCCTGCCAAGCGGGGGCAGACCACCAGGCGAGGTGGGCGGGGGCCTGGGGGGAAGAGGGGTCCGTGCCCGGGGTCCTGGAGCGGCGGGGAGAGGACGTGGACCTGTGGTGGTGGTGGTGGTGGCGGTGCCTGGGGGAGCGGGAGCGGCGGTGGCGGGGGCTGGGGGTGGAGGACGGGTACGGGCGGAGGGGGGAACGGGAGGGGGAGGTGGACACGGGGCAACGGTGGCGCGCTTGGTGGCGTCCGGTGGAGCGGTAGTGGTGGTGGCCGGGGCTGGGGGTGGTGGATGGGTATGGGCGGCGGGGGGAACGGGGAGCCCGGCGGGGCCTGTGGGGGGAGGGGGAGGTGGACGTGGGGCGGCGGTGGCGTGCCTGGCGGCGTCGGGGGGAGCGGGAGCGGTGGTCGCGGGGGCTGGAGGTGGGGTTCTTGTATGGCCGGAGGGGGGAGGGGGAGGTGGACATGGGGCGGCCGTTGCGCTCGTGGTGGCGCCCGGGGGAGCGGGAGCGGCAGGAGCGGGGTCTCGGGGGGTCGTGATGGCACCTGGGGGAGCCGGAGCGGCGCGAGTGGGTGGTTGAGGTGCGGTGGCGGTGTGGGGAGTGTGGGCTCCGGGGGCATGTGTGCCGTGCGGGGGGAGAGCGGGAGCACCGCCATTTGCGGGACCGGGCCTCATCGCTCGAGTTGGGCCAGTCAGGAGGCGTCGTCGGGTCATGGGGGGCTTCGCGTGGTGCCGCCTGGTACTGGGGGGGGGGGGTCCCCCGTCGTCCATGGATCCGCCACGTAGGGGTGTGGTGGCGGCAGCCGCTGGTGGTATGGATCGAGTGACTGTCCTTGGCGGGCTTGGGCCTGGGGGGTTCCTTCGGCGTGGACGTGGTGGCCGGGGGGATACGGTTCCTGGTACGGGGGGGTGGCTGGTACGGGGGGGGGTGGCCCCTGGCGGTAGGTGGGGTATGCGGGTACAGCGCTCGGTGGCTGCCATCCCATTCGCTGGTGCTGTTCGTGCGCGGGGGGTTGTGGCCTGGTGGGGTAGGGCGGTGGGCAGTGGTAGTGGTGGGGGTGGTGTTGGTAGTGGTGGTGGTGGGGCCGCTGGTGGTGGTGGTGTTGGTAGTGGTGGGGGTGGTGTTGCGGGTATGGCCCATGGACCCCTTGTGGGTTTTCCGGTCCCCCTTGTGGGGGTGGGGGGTTGGGCATCGTGGGCAGCCCCTGGGGCTGCACTATGTGATGGGCAGGGGGGGCGGGTTGGGGGCCGGGCTTGACGGTGACAGTGTTCGAGGGGTCCCACGTCCCTTGGTCGGTTTGGCCGGCGGTGGTGGTTTGTGAGGGATGGATGACGGGGCGCTTGGTGACGGCGATGTGGAAGAGGGCTTGAGTGGGGTCTTGTTGGGTGGCCGCCTCTGCGGTGGTGGTGCCTGCCGGTGGGAGGGGGGCGTGGGTTGTGGTGGGTGGGGGGTCCTGGCTTGGGTGAGGGTCCGGGTTGGGGCGGTGTCGGTTGGGTTTGTGTTTTGCGTTTGTGGTGTTGTGTGTGCTCGCGTGGGCGCCGGCTTGGGTTTGGGGTCCGGTTTGGGGTTGGCATCCGGTTCCAGGTTGAGGAGGACCTCTGTATGGAGGTGTGAGGGCGCAGATGTCGGGTCGGGGGTCTTCCCGGTGCGTTGCCGGGGTGCCCGAGTCGCCTGTGTGGGGGTCGGGGGGTCGGTGCGTGCGGCCGCGGCTTTGGCTTTTGCCGTGGCCTTGAGGATGAGGGCGGCGGGGAGGGGGGAGTCGGAGGATGAGGTGGAGGAGGTGGATGAGGCTGAGGATGAGGAGGAGGTGGTGGACGCGGGTTGGGCTGTGATGCGGGCGGGCTTGCGGGCGGCGGCTTCTGCTGCGGCCACGGAGGGGAGGATGGAGGGCATGTCCTCGGGCTGTAGGTTGGGGGCGGGCGGCTGGGGGGGCCCGGTCGTGACCTGGCGGCCCGGCGGGCTGATCTGGTCGGCAGTGGCAAGGGAGGGAGGCGCGGGGCTGTGGCCTTCTCCTTCTGTGCTTGGCTGGGCCCGGGTCCTGCAATGTGTGAGGTGGTGTGGGCTGGCGTCCGCGGGGGGGAACAGTTCGCGTGGGCTGCATTCAGGGGCCGGGGGGGGGTGGGCCTGGGTCTTCTGGGGTGTGTGCGGGGGGCGTGGGCGGGCCACTGGGTGGGCCGGGCGTGCCGCGGGGCGCGGGTCTCCTCTGGGCGGGTGTGTGTGGGTTGTCGAGTGTGGGGGGTGGTGAGGGGTGTCCGGGGGGTGGTGTGTGGCGGGCGTGTGCTGGTGTTCGGGCGGGTGGGGGAGGCCCGTGTCGCGGGGCCCGGGGGTGCGCGCGATGGTGGGCGTGTGTGGGTCTCCGGGTGGGCAGCAAGAGGGGAGGGGCTTGGGCGGGGATTGTGCGGTGGGGTGCGTTGTGTCGGCTTATGTGTCTGCTCGCCGCGGCGCGCTTGCGTGGCCAGTTGTAGGCCGGGCGGTTTGGAGGAGAAGCTTGCCGTCTTCTGCTGCCGCGGCAAGGATTTCGCAGACGAGCTTGCGTATCTGGTGGACCTCTTGGTCAGTGGTGGGAAGGGGGTATGCTAGCTTTGGGCTAAGACCCACGCGGCTGAGAACCCTGTGGATGGCGTCGTACCCGCAGCTGAGGGAGTGCTGCGGTCTGGGGAAGGGGTTTGGCCGCGTGTCCGGGCCCCACTCGACTTGTGTGTCGGCGGTGGCGATGGCCCAAATCCAGGGCACGGTCCCCGTGGGTGGCCAGCGGCGCTGGATCCAGTGGGTCAGGCAGAGCATGGCCAATCCCTGGTGGTAGCCCGCCTTCCCTGAGGTGATTTCGGCCAGCGCGCGGGCTGGGGGCTTGTCCCCTGGCTGGAGGACGCCCCTGAGGACCCTGTGCCCGGTGGTGGGGTCCCCTACTGCCCCTGGTGGGGCGGTTCCTGGGGCGAGCATGGTGTCTGTCCCTTTGACGAGCCATTGCGGGCCGGGGGACGTAGCTGTAGCGGCCACCACGTAGTAGTGCCCGCGCTCGAGGACTGTAACCCAGACCTCCGGCGGGGGGTGGTCACTGTCTGTAGGTGGGGGGGGGAGGTCGTCTTCTGGGGTGCGGAGGCCGGCGGCGCGGAGGGCGGTGTCGCGGGTTGGTGAGGTGGCCTGTTCCCACTGCTCCGGGCGGTTCGGGTCCGCTGGGTGGTCCTTCTCCGCTGGGGCCCGTCGTAGGCGTACGGTCCCTCAACGCGTGACGTTGATGTCGGTGTCGTGTGTTAGGGCCTGGCCCCACTCCATGGGGGGGATCCAGACGTGCTGGCCCTGGGTGTGTTTGCGGGCTCAACAGAGTACGAGGTCTACGATGGTCTCGTGAAGGCCGTTAGCCTGGGGTGGTCAGGTCCCAGAGCGCTTTGACGGTGAGCTTGGTCCAGTCCTCTTGTAGGCGGTACCAGCCCAGGGGGGTGGTCGGCGCCCTGCCTTGGAGGGTTGCTCAGAGGAGGTCGGGGTCGGGGATGGTGGCCGGTCTGAGGGGGGGGTGCCCCGGGTCCGGGGGGGTCGGGCTGGATGGGTTGCCGGGGTCTTGCACATCTACGTCGACGTATGGTTGGCCCTGGTTGGGCTCGGCCGGGCTGGGCGGTGCTGGGTGGCTCCTTGGGTGAGAGATGGGCCTCGGGGCGCTGTGGTGGTGTCTTGGAGGCCTGTGGATGGAGATGGGGGGCGCATGCGGGGCGCGGAGTGGGTTAGTTGACGTCTGGGTCATGCACAGCATGGTAATGGATGAGACGCTGCATGTGTTCCCTGGCGGTGGGGTCGGTGAGTTGCTCCGGGTGTGTTAACAGGAGGTGTTTGCGGTGTACCATTTCGGCCCGTGCTCTGCGGACTGCCTCTAGCTGGAGGTGCGCTGCTGCCTCCATGGGGCTTTCCGTGTGTTTGGTGAGGTGTCGGTGCAGGGCCTGTGTCACCGCCCCTCTCATGGTGGCTTCTTTGACCAGGGGATCCCGGAAGAGGTGTTCGGTGGCCTGGTGTGCGTGGCTGTGGGTTGGCCATTCTTCGTGTTGTCGTAGGATTTTCGCCGGGTACCAGCCCACTAGCGTGTCCCTGCCTGTATGGAGGGGGCATTTCTTGAAGTGTTCCCAGTCCTCCGGGGTGGTGTGGTCGCACGGGCAAAGGGTGTGTTCTTCGGGGACGTGGATGTGTTTGCGGGCGAGCCATCTGGCGACCCTGGTGAGGAATGGTAGTTGCTCCCTGAGGAGCTGGATGCGTCGTTTTTGGAGGTGGGCTAGGACGTTTGCTGGGCGCAGCGCTGAGTGGTAGAGGGGGATTTGCAGTCTGTCCTGGAGCTCCTGGATGTGCGCCCGGCTGTCTGCGTCGCCGAGCACGCGGGCGAGATGTTGGATGGGGTTCGGGTAGTGGTATGCTCTGTCGTGGGAGGAATAGGGGGCGTCCTCTGGTACCCAGTCCGGGGTCTGATGGGGCTCGGGTACGGGGGGTATGTGTTGGAGGTGTGTGTGGTTTCAGCCGAGGTCACGGATCTGGAGGGCTGGTAGGTGTGTTGTGCGCTGGTGTACTGCCTGGTTGTCGACCTTACCATTTCCGTATTGGTGTCTGTGGGACTCTTGTTTCACGATGTGGAGTTGGACGTAGGGGGGAAGGCTGCGAAGGGCTTTCCAGAGCAGCAGTGCCTGGGTGCCGAGGTTTGTCGCGGTGGCTTTGTGAAGTGGTTGCCTTGCTATGCGGAGCAGCAGGTGTGTGTCGACAGTGGCGTCTACCACGAACCAGACCCCGACGATGTGCGGGAGGTGGGCGGGTAGGTGGGCCGCAATCTCGGTGATGGCGTCGGCCATGGCCCCTAGCTCCCAGTGGGAGGAGGCCCCATAGGTGGTGTAGCCCGTGTGGTGGTCCATGTGGTAGTGTCCCCCGGTGTGGGTTAGCTGCAGGTTGGCCCCCCCGGTGATAGGCGAAAGGGCGGATTCGCCTGAGGCGTCGGTGAAGAAGAGCCGGTCCGCCGGTGATGGTTGTGGGAGGCGGCAAGGGTTCATGGGCAGGTAGGCGTATATGGCGAGGCCCGTGGCGAGGTGGGCTACTGGGGTTGTGGGCTACAGAATGGGGGTGGAGTACACCCCTATTCCTTTGGAGATGATGTGTTTCCCTTGGGGGGACAGGGCTATGAGTCCCTGCTCCGGCTGTCCTTGTGTGAGGTAGGAGTAGATGTAGTGGAGGATGTAGCCTGTGTCTGGGTTTAGGTCGTGGCATGTGAGGGTTTGTGTTTGGTGCTCTTGTGTGTGGCAGGAGTGGTGGAGCGGATAGTAGGGGTGCTCGTGCTTGCCCGTTCTGCCTGGCTGTAACGGATGGCCACCCCTGCCGGGTCGGGGCGGGGCCATGTGGGTGTAGTCGTGAGAAGCCATTTGGGCGCGTGGTCGGGTTTCCATGCTACCGTGGGGTTAGTGTCGGTGCGGTGGAACCATGGGGCTACCCATGCGTAGGCCTGTGGTGGTAGGTGGGTTGTGGGGTGGGTGTGGTGGCGTGCTATGAGGTGTAGTACGGGCCATGGTGTGGTTGGTGCCTCAGGGTCACAGGCCCAACATGTGCGTGGCATGCCCTGGGAGTCATGGGGGACCCGTGGTAGGTCTCGGGCGGTCATGTGGTGTTTCGGTATGCGCCATTTTGCCCCGTGGTGGATGACGGTGGTCTGCGTGGGTTTGGCTTCATTCGGGGCCAGTAGTAGGCTTAGTGGTGGGACTGGGCCCGTCACCGGGGGGACGGGTTCGTGTTTCGCGCCGGTTGGTGCGTAGGGCGGTGTCACTGGGATGGGTCGGGGGTGTTGCTTTGTGAACTCTTGGTAGGCTGTTTGCATGTCTTTGCTTCCCGGCAGAGTGTGTTCCGCTGCTCGTGCGGTCTGCGTGAGGTACTGGTGGAAGAGGCGGTATTGAGGCCATTCGAAAGCTGTAGAAAGGGGGTGTGGTGTGCCCCGCTGTGGTGCAGGACCCGCATTTGGGGGAGGGTGACGTATACTACGGTGATGGAGGCCCCGACAAGGTCTATGGTGTGGATTTTTTTTGCACTGGTCTATGGTGTGGATGGTGCCCTTGGGGTGATGGTGGAGGTCCCCGCAGAGGACCGCTAGAGGCCCTTCCTCTGGGCACGTGTGGTTGGTGAGTATGGCGTGGTGTGGGGATGGGAGGAGAAGCTGCAGGTGGTTCCACAGGCGCGTGTTCATGTTGGTGGGCATGCCCGTCTGGTGGAGTACCCAGCGCGGGCATGTGTTGCGGGCCCGTTGTGCGGCTTGGAGGCGGATTGTGGTGACCTCACGGACCTCCAGTGAGTGGTTGTGGGTCATGCGGTGAAGGAGGAGGGCGGTGTGTCTGGTGTAGGCCGCTTTCACCCCGTCCCCTATGGCGTGCCCATATTGGGGCCATGCCGCTCGGATGGCTCCGGTGGGTATGGAGGTTGGCCAGCCCCCGTGTGCTGCCCATGCCTTGGTCACGGGGCGTGTGGCCGGCTGGAGGGCGGTGGTGGGGTGTGTCAGGTGGAGCGCTTGGAAGCCTATGGAGGCGTTCAAGACCCCGGTGAGTTAGTACGCCAGGCTCTGGTGGGACAGGGAGAGGGCCTTGGTGGTCGGGGACGCATATCTGGGGAGATGGGCGAGGTGTGATTGCAACTTGGGAGGGAGGGTGGTGTCCTCAGGGTTGGCGGCCTGGATTACCCCCAGGTGGGTGCTGGTTGTCACGACTTGCATGGGGGGCCCTTGTGGCCCTAAGGGGGGGGGGTGTGGCAGACCCCTTGATCATGGCCACTGACCTTGTGGGGTGGACGATGAGGTTGTGGTGGGAGAGGTAGGAGACGGTCACATCCAGTAAGTCATTGGCCTGTTGGGTGACCGTTGGCCCGGGGTCCGGGGCATGGGTTTCATATGGGGTGTGCGCAACTGTGAGGTTGGTGTCGTCCGCATAGCCCACCAGGGGGGAGAGGAGGGGGTAGGGTGCGTAGGCCGGGTAATCCTGTTAGATTGCGAGGGCCAGGGGGAGCGTCACGAGAAGGTACAGGAAGGGGCCCTCTGCTCCTCCTTGGGGGACGCCGCTGCCTGGCTCCAGGAAGGGGGTGAGGCCTGCTCCAGTGCGGACCGTGTATTTGCGGGTGCGGATGTAGCCGGAACATTGAGGAACAGAAATATGAGTAAACATTTTTCCAGTAGGCCCATAGTAGGTGCCCTCAAATATGCACGCTACGGTTAGATTGTCTCCGCCCACTCATGTCATTAGTGTTTGCATATGAGCACTTTTGCAAAGAGGCAGTATGGCACGCGTGCTCACAAGGCAACGTTATATGAAATAGAAGACAAGGTTGCAAAAGTCAACCAAGCCATCCACCATGTTCTTCGTGGTCTCTACTTTACATATTGTCTTGGTTCAAGTCTCAACTCCTCATAAGCTTCGAGTACGAGCCTCGGGGGATTGGCCATTTTGGCCTAATTTTCGACCAAAATTTGCCCTTTTTCAAAAAATGAGTTTTGGTACGCATTGAATTGCGTGGAGCCATCGTTGAGTTGGCTCCAAAAACGAAAATGGCCTGGGGCCTTTGGTCTTGTGAGCATTGTATTCGCTTTGTAACGTGCATGCTCACAAGGCCACAAAGTTAGCGTTTGCGCACGCAAACGACCTGGGTTTACAACACCGGTACGCTGCCTAAAACATCCCTATTGCCCGCTTCCTTATACAAAGTGATATGCCCACGTGAAAGGGGCATGGATGGAAGACATAGGGGGAGAATGTGGGGTTCCGTCGGAACTCATGATCCTTGACAGCCATGAGTTCGAGCCATCGACGGAAAAGCTTGCGCGCTGATTTTCTCTCAGACGCAATGGCGAAACATTCTGGTGAACACACCACATGTAAGTACAAGAAAAACCCTCTAGATCCAGCCCTTAAGTTCCTTTAGAACCTCAAAGGTACTCGAGAAAAATCCATCACAAAACTCGCCACAGAGAAGCGACGAAAGGGCGCGAGCAGGCGACAACAGGCGGCGATTTCACGACAATTAGAAATCGCGGTAGAAATCGGGTATTTCACCGATTTCTAACCGAAAATCGACCAAGACAGTAAAATCATGGTAATTCTACGTCGATTTAATGGTTAGGGATCGGGTTCCAGATCTCGCGGATTAGAGAACCGGGATATCCCGCTGACAGCTGGTGTCAACGGCTTTCGCACGGGTGTGACGGCTCACAGGCCTCTGGGCCATGTGCCATAGGTTCTGGGTACCGCTTCAGTATAATCGGCGTTGGCGTGCCTTTTTTGTTCGGGACTGCGAAAGGGAAGGCGCGTGCAACCAGTGCACAAGGCAAGTCCCTCACCACAGCCACATCTTTGCAATCGGCTGATAAACACTTTCTGAAACAGCGCCCGTAGGTTGACAGTGGCGTAAGCCAAGCTTACTTCGGGTCCCCGAAAAGGGGCGTATGCGGATTGGGTACGGATCTCCCTAGAATGAGGTCAAGGTAGGGGCGGGTGGCTCCGGGTTATACGATGACCTGGCGGCAAGTGTCGAACCAGGCGCTGACATCGAACACTTTGTTCACCACCACGTAATCCGGATCATATTCTTCTGAATCCTGGGATGCAAAATCTAGCGGGTCATCCAATCGGCGAGAAGGAGATGGTGGCGGCTCCAAATCCGCTGAACGCTGCGGCGCTGGGTGCTGAGCCGGTTGTGTACTACTCCGGGAAGGTGGCCCTACCCATGGACACATGTGGGGACACCCTCCCACCTGGGACACATGGACCGGGTGGCCGCGACAATGCCTTCCCAAGCACATGCGGGAGCGGCTCAAGAGGCACCTGACATAGGGCAGTGGGAGGGACAGGACGTCCCCTTGGTAAGACCTTCTTCCTGCAATGACAAAGGAGGCATCTCGAGCTCCGGAAGATACCTACCTACCTACCTCTGGGAAGGTGTTCCCGGCGATGATCGTGACGCTGGGGCAGAAGCTGGGTGCGCCTGAAGCAATTCCTGAGCAAAGCGCGGAAGATTCAAAAAATATCTTCGAACGAAGATTCGAATATTCGAACAAAGAAAAATCTTCGAACGAGAGTTCGTTCGAGGATTTGAAGATTCGAACGAAGACTAAATTCAAAGGACTACAACGCATGCCTGCAGGGCTTGGGGAATATCACATACCGCCACCAGTCTTGCGACATCGGCCTTGTCTTCCTTTGTCAGCACCATTGAGCGGCATTGTCTATTAAAGATTCGAACAATGCAGCGTTTGGGCAAGAGATCAGGCGCGTTGTACCGTGAGCTACAATATGGGAGTGCGTGTACAAGAAGGCATGCTCCATGGTTTGTATTAGAGCAGAGAGCTGGTAGTCATCTGTGGTGCTGCCCCCTCTGTTTGTGAATTGCAAGTAGAAATCCTTTAGCTTGGCAATCGTGGTTTCAGCCAAGTCCTGGCAGTACTTCCCAAGCCCGTAAGGTGCTATCGCCTGTAGGATTCTGGGCACATCGAACTCCAAGATTATCAGATAATGAGAACGGGTATCGGGCAAACAGTGTGGGCGAAATTCCCAGGCCGCCTGCCGACAGTCCGCTGGGAGGACAATGGCGATGCGCTGATAGGTGCGATAGAGCCGTTGCATGACGTCCCGCAACCTCATGACAGCCTGGTTACCCAAGTGCCCGTCGGCCAACCCCAAAACATGAGCAATACCATCCCACATAAAAAAAAAACGCTTCGCTTCTCGTCCATCAGGTCTACAAGTTCCACCTAGCTGCCAACCACACAGAGCAATCTTCAGCATGTTATTGATAGCGTTGCGTGCTTCCCTGCTGGCGGACAAGCATAGCCTTTCCAAGTATTTCCCAAGCAAAGCACCAATTTGCATAAGCATATGAAGAACACAAACAATGGCATGGTGTCGTGGTACTTGAAGCAAAGGTTTCGAAGCGCTTGGGGGACGTCAGCCCCAGAACACACTGATGCGGTTAAGAACATTCAAAAAAAAAAAGGTTTCGAAGCGCAGCCACGAGCGCCCTTGCAGACAGGGGTCTTGAAAAGTCGGGACGCATCGGCGGTGCGCGTTCTGCGCCGGTGACAGCCCAGGTACCGCCTCTTGAGAGGTTTCCAAAGGCCCAAGTTGTGAACTGACGGTATATACCAATGCTCAGTAAGTCCCAAAAACTTCTTCAAAAACGGCAAATCTCCGCCCAGCATAACACTTGCCGCACAGCGTGCGCCCTTGGTTATGATCCGCTGCAGGACCTAGTAGCTTGCAAAGCGCAATCAAAATTTTGTTCGAAAAACACGTTCGTTCAAAGGAAAAGCTTCATTCGAACGGTCCAAAGTTCAAACGAAGGCAATATTTGAAGAAATAACACACCCTCAGATTCTTTTTCCAGACCCGGCGCAAATCCTTCAGATTGGAGTCACCACAGTATACCAGCTCTAAAAACCCAAATGTGTGCTGCATTGCAGGCTAGATGCTCATGATTTCGGATGCAAATGGTAAGCTGTGTCCAGCTTACACCCGCTACAGGATAACCATCGCCACTCACAATAAAAACCAACCCATCTTTGCTGGGCTGTAGAGTTTCATAGAGGCAAGGCTGTGTGAAAACGTAGTTGATCCAGTGATCAAACGGCCAGGAGACATTTCGGATGCCAGTTTTCTTGTCGATGTGGCCAACAAGGTGCAGGGGCTCCTTCATCCTTTTCCAAGCCAAGTTGACTCTCCGGCGGCCTGGCATTGGTTTCCCAAACCTTACGCCAGTCTGTCTGTACCATATGTCCGCACGCTTGGAAATAGAGCGCGATAGAACCCAAAGGCAGCGTCTAGGAATTCCCAAATCAAGAAGCAAAGCGACTGCTTCTTGAGGCGAGCATTGGGACATTGCTGTGCCACCGTAGAAGTTGATTCAATCTCTGCTTGTCAGTTCCTGGGTTGACTCGTGTGTAGATTGAATGTAAAAGATGGCGTCCCAGGCCGGAGGAGGAGAAAAATGGCACAAGCGCGTCCTCAACGTCCTGGCTATAAGCATTTGTCGTGCCCGCCGCATTTTTGAGCGTAATTCCAAGTTGCACCATTGGTCAAACAGTGGCAACCCTAAAAATTACAACAAATCAATTGAAAAAAACCAAAAACCCTTCTTTCTGGCACAAATCTGCGTCTTTCTGGCACAAATCTGCGTCTTCCTGGCACAAATCTGCGTCAATTGCCTGTCAATCTGGTGCGCGCGCTGCTGTTGCTGCGCTTTTGCGGCAATTCTCCCCAGCAGCTTGGACTCGATTGGATTTAATTGAATTGCGATTAAAGCAAATACAATCTTCGAATTCGAATCTTCGTTCGAAGATTCGAATCTTCGTTCGAAGACTGAAGTTCGTTGGAACAATATAACCCCCCCACTGGGTCTCATGGGCAACTCCATTTCATCCAAAAGAGTGCACATGAAGTGCTTGGTGCTATCTTGGTGGCCTGAGTCTTGCCAGCTTTCACATAAATCATCATTTTTGTTTATAAACCATTGGAGCTTTGTATTTAGATCTACATTTGTCTCTCTACAGCCCCTCTTTGTTACACATGTTTTGATTGTGGAAGGACTTATCCTGATTTGATTGATCCGGTTCCTGGACTTCCTCTACATTACCTCTGTGTGGACTTCATTTTGAGTTGTGGAAAATCAGCAAGGTTTTCAAAAGCATATACAAGGAAATAACACAAGTGAGAGCAAACCAGAAACCTTTTCTGGTGGCAGAGGAAGGCCCCAGAAGACTAAAGCAGAACACGAAGAACACCAATAAAAACTTGTATTCTGAACTGTGAAGATGTCTATCACTCTCAGTGCCAAAACAGTGCCGGTCACAAGCTCGAGATCCAAGACTGATGTTGTGACAGTACGGCCTTCATCTACAAGTGGTGTACCTGTTGATACTGGTCCTCTAGGACAACTTGCAGTAACAAGAGGGGCGGAAGAAATCAAAGAGATATATACAGAACCGGCCCGCCCGAGTGCAAGCACTGAGGCGCCTGGCTTAACGCGGGCGAACCTCAGGCGTCTCGAAGGCAAGGACCCTTTGGCAGCAGCCTTGGCTTCCGTCGTGTCCTCGATGCCCCCGTCCAAAACTTCTCCTACCCCAGGGATCGAAGTGGCAAACGCCAAGGTCAACGCCTGGAGAAGAGCGGCAAGGAAAGAAAAGGGGGAGGAGGCGCCTTTGGGAACCATCTTCGGAGCTAAATGGGGCGAGGAGACGTTCGAGATACCTCACGGCGAAATGGACTGGTCTTCGTCGGCCCAATCACCTGAGTGGGAGCCCGACTGGATGTCTGGAGAACCTACACCTCCAGAAAAACCGAAGGAGCATGAGTGCTTGAAACCTGGCTGCAATCCCAGGGCAGTAGCACCCGAACCTACGAGTGTGGATCGAGGTTTGCCTCCACGAATGGCGCCCCTTAAGCTGGGTCTCGATGAGACCATGGAGTTGCTATCCCGGGTCCTTGGTGCAGGCGATAAAGATCCAGATTCGAGTGTATTGTCAGCAGCACTCAAGACTATCTTGGGGCTCTCCGATCAGAAGAAGCCCCCGCCTACTATGTCGCCAGGTGTTGAACTGCTAACCAGGGATGTGAAGAGCTGCGGAGGAATCCGCAGCTCCCGAATGAACACCTGTACTAGCCCTTTCCACCCTCGTGTGAGGACTGCGCCTGTCTGCAGTGTAGGTGACACCACAGAGGCTGAGATGAAAGGCTATGGTCTGTCAGCGCTGGCCCCATTGGCCACAGTGCACCCCTCACCCCTCTCAGGTGGTACAGGTGACACAGGTGTCCCAGGAAGGGGAACGAAGGCCATCGCCACGGCGAACCTTCAGATCGAACTCCGTGAGTTCGATCCCGAAAACCTGCCTGAATGGGCTGAGGACGTTTCTGAGTTTTTGCTTCTCACGGGCCAGCAACACGCTGATGTCCGTACTAAATGCACACTCATCAAAAAGTCGTGCAAAAAGAAATTCCTTCACCGGCAGGTTACAACCAATATCAGGAAGAGCTCCAACTGGGGCAACTTCCTGAAAAGACTGGAGCAAATGTATCCAGTCTATAAAACGGACCTGCGTGTCCGAACGGAGATTCAGGAGCTGCCTCCTCTCCCCGAATTCCCCACTGCTGCGCGCATCTCCGAGTTCGTGGCGCAGTTGCAAGAGCTCATGGGGCGCATGAACCCCTCGTCCTATGGGCCGACTGAGCCACATCTGTGACTAGTGGGGAAGATTCCTATGAGGACATGGGATGACTGCAGAGAGATGTCCGCGAGGAAAGCTCGGACGCACTCTTACGATGACCTGGTCGATCTGTTGATCGAGTTGGCCATGAGTAAGGAAAAATGCTTTTCCAATGCTTTAGGGTATACTTTAGTTGTATTAGAGATGCTCTAAGCACCCTTGCATCTTTATCTTAGTATTGGCCTAACCAAACTGGGTGAGAACACATTTTGACCTATGGAACCAAACACCAAATCAGGATGTTGTGTGGACCCCTTAATCCCCAAGCTATTTGAACTAAAACATCTTTTCCTGGGTGACTGAGGGACTGATATACTCAAGGCAGAGCCTATGAATTTATCCATGTTTTCTCATGAATTCTTAGCTATCCTAGTGGTATGCACCCTAGGGGGCTGGGGCACCTCTTTTTGAGAGATCCTGGGTTCAATACCCAGTCGGCCTAGCTAAGTAGGATTATCCCATGTGACATGGCAGTGACCTCAGCGCCACAAGCCATGCCACCTTAGCACCAATGGGACCCAAAAACAAAGAGTGCACATCTTAAGATGCCACTATGGATGAGAGTGAGCCCTTGGGGCAGTTTTTCAATCAGCCTTTCACGAACATGTAAAATACTTCATCCTGAGTTGCAATGTATGTTAATAGCTGTGGTCTATTGTTGATAGTTGTCTTTGTCTTACTCTTCGTGACTGCAGCCCTTCATGCTTTGATCCTGTTTACCTTCTACTTGCTTATCTCTGCCTTGCGTTATCCTGGATTGGTTGTATTTCAACAATAAAACATTTTCCTGATCAAAAACAAGCAGCACGAACAGTACACCAGCAGCAAGCAGCAGGAGAGGCACAACAAAAACACAGTGCTGACAACACTATAAACCTTTCTGGTAGCAAGAGGCAGACGGTCTCTGCCTACCGGCAGCAACCCCGTGCCGTACATCCAGTGCGCCGAGAACTGTCATAAGCAAGAAGGGGGAACATGGACACAAAGAAGGAGGACACCGACGTGAGGACGGTGCTGAGGCACCAGCAATGCCAGCACCTGGTGAACCTTGACCTGGACCTAGCGCTGTACCTTCGGTTCTCTTACATGGGCCAGTGGACGTGGTTGATGACTCGCTGAAGGGACTTCAGTCGGCCTTCCGGACCCTCTCAGTCGAGGAGGTGGACACCAACCCTGTGAAGAGGAAGAGGGAGAGAGAGAAGGATGCAGGAGAACAAAGAAAAAGAGAACTACTCGACTCCGTAGTAAGTTATGACTTGCTATAGAATATCCCGAAAATGCTTATATTTCAACTACTCAATGGTTAGCAACACCTATAAAACAAAGATTGGAAAATGGGCTCATAAAACTATGTAATTTTTGGGAGGGGTGCACACGAGCAAAAATTTATCTAAAACAATTTATGTGATTGTTTGCATAAAAATATTCAAATTCAAAATACTCCTAGGGTCATACCCGCAAACACAACAAACAAAACTACAAGCAAGTAAAGGCGAAGCAAGGAAGATACAAAGGAAATCACCACGTCTGGGTCCGAGTCATTGTTGACGATGTGGGGCCGCCGTGCCGTTGCCAAGGCCCCACCATTTCTGTTTCTCCACGGCGGCAGGTCGTGGTGGCCAAGGCATTCAAGATCCTTACGGCTCTACCCCCATGGACGGAACCGGGCTCACCACGGCTCCATGCTAAACAAAGCATGGGAGACGTGTGACACCAAACCCAATATCGTGCTTGCATTACCTTTATCCTTGCTCATATATTTACGTATCATGCGAACAGTATGTTGCTACGTGCGACCACTGGAACTAATCAACCAAGAATACCCCCACACATGCATGAATGCAATAAATGCATGCAGAAGTTAGCAATATTGCGGCAATTCAGAAATATGACAAAACAGCCAGAAACTAATCTATAATCTCTTGACCTCGGTAAATCAAACATTATCTTCGTACGTCAAATAAGACTCTGGTCGCGACCCGAAAGCGGCGCGACAATGAATGAAGGACAGATTTATCTGTACAAATCAGCACCATACCACAGTCCATCTGTATCTGTATCTGTATCTGCATCTGTATGTACAGTGCAACGCTGTTGCCGTGACCGTAGCTCCCTTTTTCTTATTCCCCCCCAGACCTCACACTGGAAGTGGGGGTGGCTACGGGGGCGCTGGTCAGTAAACTGCAACAGACTACCCTGACAAGACATAACAGACCGTACAAACAGCTGGCTGGGGACCGACAAGTGAACACCTGACTGGACTGGACAACTGAAATCCGACTAACTATCTGTCATTTGACAGCCTAGAAGAAACTGGGATAAGGCCATGAGTATCAGAAAAAAAAGACTTCACACTCACAGAATGGCTGCAGACAAACTGTGCTCAACTCAGGGGAAGAGCTGGCTGTCACTGTCACCCCTCAGCAACGCTAGGCACGCCAAATAGAGTCTTTGAAGGGGGGCATCAGCATACACTGTATCCCAGCACCGAAACTTCTGAAGAGCTTACTTCACTGCACAATCTTAGACAACACTACCCAACACAGTAGGGGGCAAGGCGCGACAGTCTAGTAAGAGTAAATAAAGCAGAGTAATTGGGCATACTAGAGGAGGGCTCAGGCCTCTAGGTCCTTCGGGCAGTATGTGTATTACCAAACTGCGTGAAATGCGTAAAATGGAACACAGAGAGAGAAGTAGCATGGGTGGCAGGGTAAGGCAAACCATTGGTGGGCAGATCCTCCAAGGGCTATCAAGGCCCCCACAACGACCGTTTTCGACCTCTGAGTTCGGGTGTCTTCGCGAACAAATCGGGAAAATACACACACAGGAAGATTGGTATCTGAGGAACTCTTGGAGACTCATCCCGAAACCCCAAAAATGACACAGGCCAATCACGAGGCTTACGTAGTACAATACCAGCTGCCTGCTTCCAAAAACAAAATGGCAATTTGCTGTCAAGTCCACAGACTTCTACCCAGATAGGGCTATGCACTGCATGCATATGAGAAACATCTGTCAAGTATATAACCGAGGGGGGGGTACGCACTTGCTGAAACACGCCAAAAGCGGGCTAACACAGGCAAAGACTTCTGAAACACCGAGGAAGGTGATCGCATTGACAAACACTGCCACCGCTGCCAAACTGGTCTCTCAGAAAATGATGATCTCTTACTCTACACCCTCGAGATGGTTGCCAGCTCAATCAGTCCACGTCGGCCTCCCAGAGGCACCAGCAGCAACCCGGCTGCACGCGTACCTCAAAACTGACCGTTGACTTCCGATACTCTCTGTATGCTCACCCTGCACTGCTTTTAGCAGCGCGGCGTCACCAGCCACCAGCAGGGCTGCTCAGGCGTTCCAGTTTTCACCTGGCTCGGACAAACGAACGGTTCCTAGCACAGCATCATCGGCTTGTTCAAGGGACTTCCTGCAGAGGGGCTAGTACCCTACCTGATGCAGCAGAAGTGGTTCGCAGAGCGCACTGTGGCACAACCATCGGGGAGTACAGACCCTGGGCAGTATCTGGAAAAAGCAAATTGGACACACAAAAGGTCACACAAACTGAACGTGGCAGGACGGATAATGGTAACCTCAGACACGACAGCTGAAGACAGAGGTTCCATGAAAGCAAATTCCGGGAGCATGAAATTACCCAAGACACGCTCAAGAGGAAAATACATCCGGATGAAAATAGACTCTATTGACGACCCACTGGTGACTGTCTGGCACTAAAGTGCAGGGGATGGCCTTTACACACCCTCAGTTTACAAACCAAGTAGGACCGTACCTCTTCAGTACACTGCAGATTAACTTACAAGTCACTACTGCTGATCATCCGCAGAAGGTTGGCTAGGGGCAGGTGGGTTCTACTGAGTTGCCTGGAGACCGTTGGCGGAATACATGACCTTCAGAGTCATACCCCCCGAGGTGCAGTGGTCATGACTCCATGCACATGTTCGGTAAAGGGGTTGTTTTCTCCCTCTAGGTCCCCCAGGTCAGTACGTCTACTCCTGCTGTTGCCCTAGCCCATCCCTATCATTCTCCTGGACAGAAACACTTACCTGCACATCACAGAGCCAGGCAGTCCAGGAAATCAGTTACAAGGCCACTGAGTGCGGCAAACTTACCTCCATGTTTACACATACACTCTACCTCAAATTCACTACAAGCTGCTACTCAGTCCGGCTGCTACTCAGTCATGCTCTCACAGCGCTATAACCAGACTACCTGCAGTAGGCTGTCTTGCAGGCCTAAGGGTTTATCTGTCTGGCTGACTAAGGCTAAGCTATAGCAATACAGTAAAGTCATCTATGCTCACTAGAGTCCAGAGGTTACTCACCTAAAGGCGGTTTCTGTGACACTCAGGGTTACTTGTACAATACTCCTGTAATAATACGAAGTACAGCACCCGCGGCCACAACATTGATGTTGCTCTACACACGGGTTTCCTGTACTGGCGTTACAGCCAATATACTCAAGTACATAGTAGGCTGTCTTCACTCACCTAGTGGTCTACCATGTTGGCAACACAGGCATCTGTAACGTAGGTGGTGCTTAGTATGGCCTATAAGCTCACACCGTAAGAGCACTCGTCCTCCGAGGGTCACAGAGACTCAGTCTGCGGGTACTCACTGGGGTATCAAGTACTTCAGCTACACAAAGTAGTCAGTCGCAATTGCAATTGCAGAGAAGTGGCGACAGTGCTCCCCTCTGGGGCCTGTCTCAGTTCAGGTACACTATGCCTGGGCCTTCAAACTGGCCTCCAGGGTGCAACCAAAAAAATGCCTCGTGGGCTAACTAGGGAAGGTCATATCACAGCAGCCACAGGGCAGAATCATACACAGCTCCCTCAGTGGTAACAGCAGACTCACTCATACACATGAGAAGTGCTATACCACCCATCTGCCCATGGTACCGACAGTACCACTACAAGGTCTAGAATAGAGTGATTCAGAAAAGCACTGCAAACTGCCACCAAAGTAGCAAAAGGATAACTTCCATGCACACTACAGAGTGAGTGCGCACACAGGCACAGGCCAAAAGCTTTGGTACCTGTATCCCATCCCGTAGGCAACACAGCAATTCCTGTAACCCACAGATAAACAAACGTTTCCCAACACGAAACCAATCTACCCCATATAGCGGGGGTGTCGCCAGGGCTTCCCACTCCTGACGGAGGGCCAACCTTCCCATGGTTGGGGAAAAAATAGAAAAACGGAGAGTGACACATAGGAAAGAAAAACAGTCGTCACTACATCCGGTAAGACCTTCAGCCATGCGGCACTAGGACGGGCCTGAGGTCACACCAAACCAGCCATTTACCAACAGCTAGGCTTAAGGGGAACATGTATGAAACATCAACGCAAGGAGCCAAGAAAACAGCGAGGCTTCCTCCACTCAACACCTGTTTAGGATTAGAAATAATTGTCTCTTCCCCAATGCCATAGCTGGGCCCTACGGACGGAAGACAATACACGGAAGAACGTCACACTGGGGTGCGGCAGCATCAGACTACAGACTACAGACTTTCGACTCCTAGAGCTCAGACCGTCCTAAGGTGCCACTGAGTTACATTAGTGCCACAGCGACTAACACTCCAGGTGAACACGCAGTACATCACAGTAGAACTAACCGTGTAGCTACCGTTACATTCCTGAATAGCTTCAGTAGACACGGCTATGACCGTAATCATCGGAGTGACTAGGGGTATTACCATCAACCCAAAGTTCATCTCTCGCATACGAACTAGTAAACTCAGTCACCTGTAGGGTATCACTGACCTCTGGACTTCTATTACAGTCAACTGTCATACTACCTGCATCACACTAGGCAGTTACCAGCTATCGTCGTATCAGACGAAGGTACAGACTGTAAACCAAATCTCTGGCTTCTTCCGGACTCAGGTACGGGGAAGGGTCGTCATTCCTCCAGTCCTTGCCACAAACTGCCTTACCCCGAGGGCATTACCATCCTCAGGGTCACGAATGATTAATCCATAACTAGGTACTCCCTCACATTACACGCAGACACAGGCGAGAATGACACTGATTTTTGTGCCGACGACAGGGAAGTAAGCTGGTAGAAAACACTATACATGCAACTAGAATTGAAACTTTGTACCACTTCCATACCACTGCACGAAAGGCTACGACGTCTCCATGCACTGACACCGTGGAGAACGCCGCAGCGAACTCGCCACTGCCATTCCAGCCAACAAGGCGTCAGGCAGAGAGAACGAGGTCGCGCGGTCCCGCAGAGTGCAGGCTAACGGGTTGGCCAGCTGACTCGGATACAGCTGTCGCTCAGACTGGCTCTCGGTCGCTGCCACCACGGATACAACTGCCTGTCACCGGTTGGTGCCAGCTAACAGGGCCATAAACCAAACAGGCCAAATGCCCATTGAGATGCAGATGGCTGTATGACATGGGTCAACTATGGGTTAGTGTGGCGTATCGCCTGGTGCTGCAACCGGAACGACGGATCAGGTCAACGACAAACAATCAACCACAACCAAGACACAGACAGGCAGAGCGACTGAAAGACTGGCTGATTGCAGAAAGGCAGAAAAATGGGAGACACCAATCCAACAAGAAGCACTCGCTGACTTGCAACTAAACTAACAGGCTCAAAACAACACTACACAATCACAGCGAAATCTCCCCCCCACAGGGGAAGCCAATGTCTTTCCGGGGTGTTTGCGCTGGGTACCTCTCGTGACGCAGAACATGCGCGCACCGGTACTCACGCACACAGACACCCTGGCTGGCATACGCAGACACAAGCAAGCAATTGCCTGCTGAGTTGATTCGGGCCCTGCGACGTAGGTACGTCAGGATAGCGTCAGGATGGCGCCAGGATAGCGTCAGGATGACGTCAGGATGGTGTCAGCATGGCGTCAAGATGGCGTCAGGATGGCGTCAGGATGGCGTCAGGATGCGTCATGATCGCCGTCAGGATGCCGTCAGGATGATGGGTAGTTTGGCGTCAGGATGGCGTCAGGTTGCGTCAGGATGCGTCAGGATGGCGTCAGGAAAATGCTAGAATAGCATCAGGATGGCGTCAGGGAGCGTAAGGGTAGCGTCAGGATGGCGTCAGGAAGGCGTCAGGATATCATGGTGGCATCAGGATGGCGTCAGGAAAGCGTCAGGATAGCGTCAGGATGGCGTCAGGATGACGCCACCAGGACCTGAGGGCATCTCAGGGGCCCAAGGAGGCCTTTGGGGTTGATACTTACCAGAAATAGGTTACACATAAAAGATAAAATGCTGTATCAGGTGCAAACCTAATGAGATGTAGGTGATGTAGATGATTGACAAGCTTAAGAAATAGAATAGGTTCTTTGGTTGGCAAAAAGATGATTTTTTCACCGAAATCAATGATTTTTGCAACAATTTAACTAGGGTTAGGGTTAGGGTTAAACCCAAGTGTTAGGTTTGGGCCCCGAGCTAGATGAGGGGCAGGGTGCGTCAGGATGTCGTCAGGATGCGTCAGGATGGCGTCAGGAAGGCGTCAGGACGGCGTCAGGATGGCGTCAAGAATGGTTCACGTATGCGTCAGGAAGCGTCAGGGTAGCGTCAGGATGGCGTCAGGATGGCGTCAGGAAAGTGTGAGGAAAGCGTCAGGATGGCGTCAGGATGGCGTCAGGGAACGTCAGGATAGTCCAATTGCGGCAGGAATGCGTCAGGATGCGTCAGCATGGCGTCAGGATGGCGTCAGGATGGCGTCAGGATGCGTCAGGATGGCGTCAGGCAGGCGTCAGAGGTGTGTCAGGGTAGTGGTGTAGGCGTGAGGAGCACGTCACGATGCGTCAGGATGCGTCAGGAAGGCGTCAGGGTGGTGTCAGGAAGGCGTCAGGATAATTTGGCGTCAGGATGGCGTTAGGATGACGTCAAAGGACGCGGGGCCCGAATCAACTGCATGACAAGCATGCCTGGTCCCAATATCACAGGGCAATAGACCGCGCCAGGCGCATCCAACCAGACCCCACCGACCTACTCACAGCCATGCGCACGGCCGCCGTCGCCTGCGGCTTCCAGCAACACCCCCACACCGACGACGACCAACCACCCACGGCCCTAGGGGACATGCTCCATGACCTCTGGCATGCGAAGCAACAATTGGCGACCCTCCTCCACACCGACACCCCCCGAACCCGCCGCCAGATACACCACTGCAGGACGCAGATAGCCCACATCAGGGCAGACCTGCAGCGGTGGCACATCCACAGGCAACATCGCATCGCCCAGGAACACGAGCGGTATGCGCAACATGAACTCCCTTACAAGGCCATCCGCCACCTCAACGACGCCATGACCGACACCGGCCACCGCACCATCACCATGGTCCGGCAGGAGGACGGCTCCCTCACCAACGACCCAGCCACAGTGCTCCAGGCCATTCAAGACAGCTTCCTCCGGCAACACACGCCCACCCAAGACACACTGGACCCGGACACCCAGGCCAAAATCGACCGCCTCCCTCGGGTCTTCAACCACGCCCAGAGGAGGCAACTGGAAAAGCGCCCCTTCGCCATCCACGAAGTCCGGAAGGCCATCCACGGTCTCCGGCAACACAAAATCCCAGGCTACGACAACCTCCCTGCGGAGGCATACTACCACCTCCCCGCCCACCTCCTCCGCATCCTCGCCCACCGCCTCTGGGACATCGTCACGGGGCAGACCCCCCTGCCACCAGACTGGGCAAACGTTGTTCGCCCCCTCTACAAAAAAGGGGACTCCGCAAACCCGGACAACTGGCGCCCCATAGTCTGTGCAGTCACGGAGGTCAAAATCGTCTGGACCATCCTCCTACGCCGCATGGGCCCCCACTTGGACCCCCCCCACATACCAGCCAGCCTCTGGGGGGCCATCCCAGGCCGGTCCGCACACGAGGCCATCTTCCTCCAGGACGCCATCGACGACATGGACCCGGTAGACCTCATCATCGCCTCCCTCGACGTCAAAGGAGCCTTCCCGAACACCCCCTGGCTCCTTCTGGAGGCGGTGTGGAAACGCCTAGGCCTCCCTTTCTACAACTTCGCCTCCGGCTACATCCGCACCCGCAAACGCACGGTCCGCAGTGGAGCAGGCCTCACGCCCTTCCTGGAGCCAGGCAGCGGGGTCCCCCAAGGAGGAGCAGAAGGCCCCTTCCTGTACCTTCTCGTGACGCTCCCCCTGGCCCTCGCAATCGAGCAGGATTACCCGGCCTACGCACCCTACCCCCTCCTCTCCCCCTTGGTGGGCTTCGCGGACGACACCAACCTCACGGTCGCGCACACCCCACACGAACCCCATGCCCCGGACTGTGGGCCAACGGTCACCCAACAGGCCAATGACTTATTGGACGTGACTGTCTCCTACCTCTCCCACAACAACCTCATCGTCTACCCCACAAAGTCAGTGGCCATGATCAAGGAGTCTGCCACACCCCCCACCCTAGGACCAAAAGGGCCCCCCATGAAAGTCGTGACAACCACCACCCACCTGGGGGTAATCCAGGCCGCCAACCCTGGGGACGCCACCCCCCCACCCAAGTTGCAATCACACCTCGCCCATCTCCCCAGATATGCGTTCCCGACCACCAAGGCCCTCTTGCTGTCCCACCAGAGCCTGGCGTACTACCTCACCGGGGTCTTGAACGCCTCCATAGGCTTCCAAGCACTCCACCTCACACACCCCACCACCGCCCTCCAGCCCGCCACACGCGCCGTGACCAAGGCATGGGCAGCACACGGGGGCTGCCCCACCTCCATACCCACCCGCGCCATCCGAGCGGCATGGCCCAACTATGGGGACGCCATAGGGGACGAGGTGAAAGCGGCCTACACCAGACACACCACCCTCCTCCTTCACCGCATGACCCACAACTACTCACCGGAGGTCCGTGAGGTTGCCACAATCCGCCTCCAAGCCGCACAACGGGCCCGCAACACATGCCCGCGCTAGGTACTCCACCAGACGGGCATGCCAACCGACATGAACACGCGCCTGCGGAACCGCCTGCAGCTTCTCCTCCCATCCCCACACCACGCCATACTCAACAACCACACGTGCCCAGAGGAAGGGCCTCTAGCGGTCCTCTGCGGGGACCTCGACCATCACCCCAAGGGCACCATCCACACCATAGACCTTGTCGGGGCCTCCATCACCGTAGTAGACGTCACCCTCCCCCAAATGCGGGTCCTGCACCACAGCGGGGCACACCACACCCCCTTTCTACAGCTTCCCGAATGGCCTCAATACCGCCTCTTCCACCAGTACCTCACGCAGACCGCACGAGCAGCGGGACACACTCTGCCGGGAAGCAAAGACATGCGAGCAGCCTACCGAGATTTCAAAAAGCAACACCCCCGACCCATCCCAGCGACAGCGCCCTACGCACCAACCGGCTCGAAACACGAACCCGTCCCCCCGGTGACGGGCCCCGTGCCACCACTAACCCTACTATTGGCCCCGAATGAAGCCAAACCCACGCAGACCACCGTCATCCACCACGGAGCAAAATGGCGCATACCGAAACATGACATGACCGCTCGAGACCTACCACGGGTCCCCCATGACTCCCAGAGCATGCCACGCACATGTTGGGCCTGTGACCCCGAGGCACCAACCACACCATGGCCCGTACTACACCTCATAGCACGCCACCACACCCACCCCACAACCAACCTACCACCACAGGCCTATGCATGGGTAGCCTAATGGTTCCACCGCACCGACACCAACCCCACGGTAGCGTGGAACCCCGACCACGCGCCCAAATGGCTCTTCACCACTACACCCACCTGGCCCCGCCCCGACCCGGCAGGGGTCGCCATCCGTTACAGCATGTACGAACCAGGCAGAACGGGCAAGCACGAGCACCCCTACTATCCGCTCCACCACTCCTGCCACACACCGGAGCACCGAACACAAACCCTCACATGCCACGACCTAAACCCAGACACAGCCTACATCCACCACTACATCTACTCCTACGTCACACAAGGACAGACGGAGCAGGGACTCCTAGCCATGTCCCCCCAAGCGAAACACATCATCTCCAAAGGAATAGGGGTGTACGCCACCCCCATCATGCAGCCCACAACCCCAGTAGCCCACCTCGCCACGGGCCTCGCCATATACGCCTACCTGCCCATGAACCCATGCCGCCTCCCACAACCATCACCGGCGGACTGGCTCTTCTTCACCGACGCCTCAGGCGAATCCGCCCTCACGCCCATCACCGGGGAGGCCACCCTGCAGCTAACCCACACCGGGGGACACTACCAGAAGGACCACCACACGAGCCACACCACCTACGGGGCCTCCTCGCACGGGGAGCTAGGGGCCATGGCCAACGCCATCACCGAGATCTCGGCCCACCTACCCGCCCACCTCCCGCACATCGTCCGGGTCTGGTTCGTGGTAGACGCCACTGTCGACACACACCTCCTCCTCCGCATAGCAAGGCAACCACTTCAGAAAGCCACCGTGACGAGCCTCGGCACCCAGGCACAGCTGCTCTGGAAAGCCCTTCGCAGCCTTCCCCCCTACGTCCAACTCCACATCGTGAGAAAAGAGTCCCACAGACACCAATACGGAAATGTTAAGGTCGACAACCAGGCAGTACACCAGCGCACAACGCACCTACCAACCCTCCAGATCCCTGACCTCGGCCGAAACCACACACACCTCCAACACATACGTACCCGAGCCCCATCAGACCCCGGACTGAGTACTAGAGGACGCCCCCTATTCCTCCCACGACAGAGCATACCACTACCCCGACCCCATCCAACATCTCGCCCGCGTGCTCGGCGACGCAGACAGCCGGGCGCACATCCACGAACTCCAGAACAGATTGCAAATCCCCCTCTACCACTCAGCACTGCGCCCAGCAAACGTCCCAGCCCACCTCCAAAAACGACGCATCTAGCTCCTGAGGGAGCAACTACCATTCCTCACCAGGGTCGCCAGATGGCTCGCCCGCAAGCACATCCACGTCCCCGAAGAACACACCCGTTGCCCGTGCGACCACACCACCCTGGAGGACTGGGAACACTTCAAGAAATGCCCCCTCCATACAGGCAGGGACACGCTAGTGGGCTGGTCCCCGGCGGAAACCCTACGACAACACGAAGGATGGCCAACCCACAGCCACGCACACCAGGCCACCGAACACCTCTTCCGGGATCCCCTGGTCAAAGAAGCTACCATGAGAGGGCCGGTGACACAGGCCCTGCACCGACACCTCACCAAACACACCGAAAGCCCCATGGAGGCAGCAGCGCACCTCCAGCTAGAAGCAGTCCGCAGAGCAGCGGCCTAAATGGTACACCGGAAACACCTCCTATTAACACACCCGGAGCAACTCACCAACCCCACCGCCAGGGAACACACGCAACGCCTCATCCATTACCATGCCGTGCATGACCCAGACGTCCGCTAACCCGGCCCGCGCCCCGCACGCGCCCCCCATCTCCATCCGCAGGCCTCCAAGACACCACCACAGCGCCCCGCAGCCCATCTCTCACCCAAGAAGCCACCCGGCACCGCCCAGCCCGGCTGAGCCCTACGCGGGCCAACCATACGTCGACGTAGACGCGCAAGACCCCGGCAACCCATGCAGCCCACCCCCCCCGGACCCGGGGCACCCCCCCCTCACACCGGCCACCATCCGCAACCCCGATCCACGAGCAACCCTCCAAGGCATCGTAGACCTCGTACTCTGGCGAGCCCGCAAACACACCCAGGGCCAGCACGTCTGGATCCCCCCCATCGAGTGGGGCCAGGCCTTGACAAACGACACCGACATCAACGTCACGCGTCGAGGAACCGTACGCCTACGACGGGCCCCAGCGGAGAAGGACCACCCAGCGGACCCGAACCGCCCAGAGCAGTGGGAATAGGCCACCGCACCAACCCGGGACACCGCCCTCCGCGCCGCCGGCCTCCGCACCCCAGACGACGACCTCCCCCCCCCACCTACAGACAGTGACCACCCCTCGCCGGAGGTCTGGGTTACAGTCCTCGAGCGCGGGCACTACTACGTGATGGCCGCTACAGCTACGTCCCCCGGTGAAGCCGGTTCGGACCCCCGTGGCCATCTTGGGGTCACTTGGGGTGTGTATCTATGTGCCGGCAAGCCGCCATTCGCTGATATCATACTCTCCCATCCACCTGATCTAACCCGATGTGATATTGTGATAGGTTTGGCCATTCCGGCTATGAGCGGCCATATTCAGTACCGAGGCGCCGCCAGCAGAGATTTATATATCGGAATATCAGGAATCAACAGGGTTTTTCCTTATCATAATGTTTCCGTAATTTTTCAGCCTTTCGTTCTGATGGTCAATGTGTCGGCGACTGTCAGTTGGCTCGCGATTTTGCGTTAACCGATTGGTTAACTGTTATTTCCAGATATTTTGGCAGAAACCCCGATGAAGGGTCAGATTTCATCAGTAAAGGGTTCGTTGCTTCCGCAATTTTCTAAATATGCACTCGAAATCTTATTCTGAATTTTTCGCGATGTCGAAATTGGATTTTCAACTTCGACATCGCCGCACTTGATTTGGTCTTCTTCGAGTGGTCATACTCTTTTCCCCATGCCCGAATCAGGTTTCCCTTATACTTGCCACCCATTTGACTTGGAGATATAAGGGAAACAAAAGTGAATCGTGGGACCACTTTGAAGGGCCATATCTACGCGCGAGTGTGGGGAAAGAGAATAAGGAAGGTTGGGTTGCAAGCGCCTTGGTCTCAACTTAATTTAGGAAGCATCAAACGCCTTTGGTGTGTACACATGCCCGATATAGTAAGGGATAATGGTCAAGAGGGTATAAAGTGATATATAACTCTTGGACCGTGCAACCGAATATTTTAATGCGACTTTCGAGTGTGCCGCATGAGTGTTGGGGTTGCATAGTTACTTTCCTTAGGTTCCCACGTATTTTTAACGTGAAGTTATGTCCATGGAGGGGCATGGCATACCATGGTGGGAGCCACTTTTTGAGGGTATGTGTTATATGCATGGTATGTGCTTCGATATGCTCACGCCCATGTTATATATCTTCGTGTGGCCGAAGAGATGGGGAGCCACACGTGACAAGGGCTTTGCCCATGTCCCAATTGTGGAATTCAAAGCGCTAGACTAAGTCTACCGCATACGTATTGCTCATGGTATGTTAGGCAAAGAGATCCATGAGTGCACTCCAATTTTCATGGGGCATGTAGATACGAGTGGCGAAGGTATCTCCATGCGCCCGATTGGGGATCCAAGTGGGGGAATTGTTCGCAAATGGTTCCAATCATTTGTATATTGAACCATGTGCGGAGATCGTGGGTGAGCACAGAGATATACTATCATGACAACTTTGTATTTGGACATATTTTCATGTTTTTGACCTCAATTTTTGCTCATTTTTGCATTTTGTGTACTTACCTGGTCGGCAAACAGCAAGAGGCCTATGGAGAGTCAAGCCATGGTATGTTGTTTATATGTAGGCATATGCATTGGAGTTGAACACCACCATACGTCGGATTGCGTACTCCATTTGGCTTGGCGCACGAAGGATTACAAGAATTGGTCTCAAGATCATGGGCTGACTTGGGCAGTGCGTGGCGCCCATATCCGAAGGGGTTTCGAGGGTGGAGTGGGGATGTACATGGGCATTGACCTTTGGTCTCTATCCTCCATGAATATTAGACTTCGATTCCATGCATGCTTACAGCCTTCGGATAAGTGGTAACCACAATTTTGAGCATATATTTGATATATGGCCAATATGGTGTGAATTGGCAATTTTTTGGCATGTTATGAGTTCAAACTCATGGGGCATATCTCAAAGCCCAATCGACTCCAAGTCCAACCAAGTATATGTCAGGGTAGGGCATGGTCCTGAGTGCCATTCTAGGCCATGACACGCCACCTCCCCTATTGGGCTAGGATTTATAGGCTTGGGAGTGAACACATTTTTGGGGTCTGTGTAGTGACTTGTGACACATGGCATTCAGCCATCTCATTTGACCTGGTTCAGGGCAATATGTTGGTGAGTCAAGGGAAGGTCTTGAGTCCAGGGAATCAGGGGTCTATGGCTGTGAATGTGTATGTTAACCTCTTTCCCCAACTTTGCTTTATTTGTGTTCATATGCCAATTTCAGGGCTTTCTTCCTTGGTGCAATTCTTGTACATGCCCGCCACCGTGGGAAGACCGGTGTGCTGAACGGCAGCCCGCATCGTGTATTGGATTGTGGATTGGGTTATTGCTGCATTTGTGGGATCTGGTTGCTGTTCAGGGTTGAAGGAGGATTACCTTTTCTATATTTTTGGACTTTGGACCCTGGAAATTGAGGAATGCAATCGTTGATCCGAAATAAATCAGCAGGGGTAACAGGCGGAAGGGGCACAGCGGGGGCCGGTCCTGGTAGGGACCTTCTTTATGGTAGCAGAGGCTTACCTGCTGCCCCTACCAACCGCCGACCCGGGGACTTGGGCCCTTATGAGCCCTGCCCAAGTACGCCCCGGGTGCGTTTTGTGGACTCGGTGAAGACCACGCCGGAGATTGGAGCCATAGAAGAACCGAGACGTTCAAGAGCATGGCGAACTCCGGAAGTTGAAGCCCGAAGAGAAGTACGACATTCGGGAAGAGGAGGACGTGACATGGAGGACCTGGTCTCCATGTGTGAGAGTCGCTGCCGAAAGGCATGCAACCTCCGCTCCGCCGCGGAGGACTCTGACGAGGCCTGCCATTCAGGCAGCAGTGGAGGACGGGCCCGGCACTACCGGAAGCGCGGGTCACCCAAGTCCGCGACAAGGGACGCCGGGGCTATGGATACGGATCCCAGCCCGGTCAGGTTGTGGGAATCCGAGGGGCACTCCGAGGGTTATCGGACAGCCTACGAGCCACCTTCGGAGTCGGAGGAGACGGCCAGAACGGCCACAAGGGCGAACACGGCCCCCGAGCCCGCCCTGAAGCACGACGCCGAGGGCTTGGAGAGGCCAGCCAGGGCCTGGACGGCACCTGTGCCCCGGCACACGGGACCAGAGACGGACGCCATAGGCGATACGCCCATGGGTGATGAGTCTGAGGTGCCGGGAACCGCGGGATGCGCTGAATCCGGCGGAAAGCACGCTGCGTGCCATTGCGAGCACGTGTCCTTCCTCAGGGGCAAGTACCCGAAGATGGGGATGGACGCCATCGTGCATCGCCTTGACCGCCTGGACAACGCCAAGGACGGTCTAGAGGAGGACGTCGCGGGGATCCTGGACGACCAGTCGGCCGCGGAGAAAGACATGGAGGAGCTGCGAGCGGAACGGGACCGGTACCGGGAGAATCTGGAGCTGGCCCTGGAGAAGCAGCAGCGAGTGGTGGACAGCCTCCTCCACCTGGTGGAGGACATGTCGGGACGCCTGAAAAGGCTGGAGGAGCTACAGCCCCTCGCCTCGGGTCCGGAGCTCCCGGCAAAGCCGGCCGCGATAGAGCTGGTGGAGCGGGTTAAGACCCTCAGGAGCGCCATGGAGAAACCCGTGGGCGGCCCTGCAGAGGCACCTTACGCGCCTCCGCGTGTTGACCCGGGTGCACTGCCGTTTGTTCCCATGTTCAGCGAATCCACAATGCCCGGCTGGGTCCATGCGGGAAGGGCACGTAACCACGGACCCGAGGAGCCTGACGGTACAGATGTCCCATGCCGCCCAGGATGTACCGATCACGACGAATATGGTAGTTTATGCGGAAGAGAAGATCGAGAGCCACACCATGCAGGGGCGAACCATGGGAAGCGCCGACGGACATGGTCGAGGTCATCCAGGCGGAAACCTGTGGGCGAAGGACCCCAATACGGGGATATGGACGGCAGATGGAGCAAATCCTTCCCGCATTCCAAACCCCATGGGTTCAGGCCCAACTGGACCGCACTCCATGGAGGAGAGGGATGTACGGGGAGTGTACTCACACCCCCCGGCCACAGGTGGTATCCGTCTCGGTGGAGTGGTGGCTGGAGAAGTCGGAGACGCCATCAGGATTGACAACCTCAGGGGAATCAAAATCCCCTACTACGATGGCAACCCCTCAAACCTGGATGACTTCATCCTGGATTGGGAGGACTTTGCCGAGGAGGTCGTCGGCGAGATGCGGGGAGCGCCGCGGGACAAGTGGGTATGCCGGACATTCCCACACCGGCTGGCGCAGGACCTGAAGGAGGAGCTGCGGGATCAGATCCAGGAAGGACTGATCAGGACGGAGCAGGCCTGCCTCCAGTGGTTGGAGGATGAGGAGCGGGTGGACGCTCCGAACCAGAAGCTGGAGGACTTGTGGTCCATCCCGCTGCCGCTGGACCGCGGTGAGTTGCGGGTCCGGGAGTGGAACCGGTATCTGCGGAAGTACCGCAGATGCCTCAAGCTGGTGGAGGACTGGAACGAGGCCAGTGAGATCCGCCACTTGCTGAAGGACGTCCTCCCCGGCAACTGGAAGAGGAGAGTGGAGGACGAGGAGAAGAAGCGGGCCAAGAAGCGGGTGGCGGTGAGGATCATGGCGGCGGAGGATACGCATGCGGGTATCATGGAGTTCCTCAGGAGGAATCTGGGCGAGCCCAACCGGATGTTGGGACTGAAGAACGCCGTGTACGTGGAGGTGTTTGGAGACTCCATGGGGCAAAGGTCGCTGCGCCTCAACAACGTGGAGTGGAGGCGCGGGGAGCCGCTGAGGATGCAGGTCATCTTCGCCCGCATGAGCCTGGACGAAATAGTGAAGTACATCACGGTGGAGTTGAAGCTCACCGCGAAGAACGAGGCCCACGTGCAGGATCGACATGGTCATGGACAACGAGGCCACCGAGAAGACCGCCATCATCGGGAAATCCAGGAGGACACGGCCAACTCCGCGGAGGATGGTAGTGGAAGTGACCGAGACCACTGGACCGGGTCCCAGGAGGATCACGAGGAGGCCCATTTCTTCGCGTTTGTGGCGCACAATGTGAGGAATCATGGGCAGGATCGGTCCAGATGGAGCCAGATGGGACCCAAAAAGAGCAGAGCGCCAAGGAGGATTGGGAACCCACTGCTCTCGTTCCGGGAGTACAGGTCTCAGCACGACGGGTGCTGGGTCTGTTACGGCAAAGGAAACAACCATGCACACGACCACCGTCAGTGCAAGGTGTATGAGGCGGACAAGAAGGCCTACTTCGCCGCCCACCCCCAGAAGAAGCCGAAGGAGCAGCGGATTTCCGATTGGAAGGCGAAAGGCGGAGACGGGGGAAAAGGCCAAGGCAAAGGCCAAGGAAAAGGCGGAGGAAGAGGCTATGGTGGTCGGCCTGGCCAAGACCGAAGAGTGAGGTCGATCGAGGAGGTTGCTGAGGACATGTTGAGGACGCTGGAGGAACTCAAAGCCCAGCAACGTGGTGGACAAAGTCCTGGCGGATCACAGCCGGAAGGGGCTGCGGGAAGCCAAGTCTAGAGGAGCCCCCACGGGAGTGGGACCTCGGAGGTCTCTCCTCCGAAAATCAGTGGAATCCCAGAGAAAGCGAAGGCACATCGGGTGCTGAAGAAGGCTCCGGAAGAGCCAAAACCACTGAGCTTCGCCACTCTCAACCCCTGGATCGCCCTGCCAAGGGAAGTACATGTGGGTACGGGACATGGCAAGAAGGAAGGAGCGACCACGGAGAGCCCCGTGGACGGGCAGGACCAACCCAAGATCTACACCATCCGTGACCATACCCTTGAAGTCCTGATGCACCCGGACGTGCTAGAGTTGCATGCCGTGAGAGTCGTCCATACACCTCATGGCGACGAGCGGCAGTTGCACTTGAAAGTGCGAGTACGGTGCGGACGAGAGGAGAAGGTGGTGGATGTGTTGGTGGATACGGGTGCCCAGGTGAGCCTGGTCCAGAGAGGGTTGTTCAAGGAGGAACTCCTGCAGCCCAGCCGGAGACCGGTACGCCTGAAGGTCGCCAACGGAGAGATCATGGGTGGGGGCACCCATAAGGCCACCATCAGTATGGAATTCTGGGAGCATGAGCGCTTGAACCGCCCTGATCAGGCGAAGAGAAGCACTCTATCCGGGAACTTCTATGTGGCCGACATTACAGATTGGGATATGATCATGGGGTATGACTTCATGGTGGCAAACGCCATTGGAGCCCTTCCCCATCGTGCAACGCTGGTCCGGGAGGATGATGAATGCCTCACATGGCTGTCCACGGACTATGCATGCGGATCATCCCAATGGAATGCTGAGGAAGAGGATCGGATCGTCCAAGCGGTGCAAGCTGTGGGTGCCAAGTCCAGAGGAGACCGCGGAGTTCAGCTCACGGAGTATGGAACGGCGCCGCAGGTGTATGCCCGGATGATCCAGACGCTGGGAGCCGAAGCGCCCGAGACGGACGTCTCTGCTTCCCGGGATGCCCCACTTTTGCGGAAGTGTAGGAGGCATTGGCATCGAGGAGACTCAGCCTGGCACAGGCATTGGGGTTTGAAGGAGTGGGGACCCATGTATTGGCATGGCTCCCTGGACAATACCAGACGTACGGTGGAGAAGATCATCGCGGATAGGGCGAAGGGGATCCTGGTCATAACAGGCATAGGATCCACCCCATGTCCGCTGGAGGGTCTCAAGTCGACGCTGGACTCCATCACCCTGAACGAGATGTCATTCGGGCCAGAGGAGGAGTTGTTCATCGACGCCAAGGGTGTATCAATGCCCTCCCCGGGTCAAGCGTGGGGTACCAAGGCTTTCCTGGTGGATGGGGCGTAAGCCCAGTCCACGGGTGATGAAGCATTCATCCGTAGGGTGGAGGCGGTGCCCATGAAGGTCATGTTTGAGCCCAAGGAGGGGACGGATCAGCCAATTGATGGCATTGACGTCCTGTCCCATGCCGAGATCGACGACGTCGTCAACTACATGCTGATGGGGATGCACGACCGTGTGGCAGCCAAGAAGAGGCGGGCCATGGTCACATCTCCGCATTGGTGGGATGACAAGATGTTGGTCACCGGCAAGTACGAGAAGGACGAGTTCGTGGCGAGGGTCATGGATCACATCGCGGACCAATTTGATGGTCCGGTTGGGTCCGACCCACCAACATGGGATTTTCCAAGAATGGGTGCCGATAGCGACAGTCACCAGCCCGAGGCCGCAAATTTCCGAAGATTATCGGTGGGAAGAGCTCCCCACGACGATGAAGACGGCATATCGGACGAGGAGAAGTCTGAAACGGACCCAGAAGAGGCCTATACCGCAGTGCGGTCGGTTGTATCTATACCGAAGCAAGCGGCTGAAGAGGCCCAGGAGAACCCGAAGGTCGCCGAGCTGAAGGAGAGGCTAATCAATGCCTATCCGCGGCTATTCAGTGGTGTCGCCAACAAGAACCCTCCAGATCGTGGGAGGTTTGGTACAGCGAAGATCAAGCTGAAGCCAAACCCGAAGATCTATCGTCATCGGGAGTACCAACTTCAGGGCGATCGGGCCGAGGCCATGAAGAAGCTGTTGGCCGAGTTCATTGAGCGGGGATGGATCGAACCCTCCGGCAGTGAGTGGGCCAGCCCAGCCTTCATCGTGCCCAAGAAGGAGAAGGGCGAGTGGAGGTCGGTGGTGGATTACAGGGGTTTGAACGAGCAGACCGAGCACGACTCGTACTCGCTTCCCCTGATCGACTCCATCCTCCAAAAACAACAGAAAAAGCGGATCTTCACGGTGTTGGACCTGAAACACGGTTATCACCAGATGCCGCTACACCCGGACTCCGGGCCCTGCACAGCGATGTCGACGCCGCTGGGGCCCATGCAGTGGAAAGTGGTGCCTATGGGCGCTAAGAATGGCACCACCGCTTTCCAGCGCATGATGGAGGACCTACTCGGTCCAGTCCGGGACTGTGCCGATCCCTTCGTGGATGACATCATCATCGGGTCCGGTACGGAGAACATGACTGAGGACGAGCTCATCGACGCTCATGAGAAGGATCTGCGCCGAGTGCTCAGCGAGTTGGACAAGCACAACATGGTGTGCAAGCCCATCAAAGCCTCACTCTTTGTGAAGGAAGTGGAGTTCGCGGGTCACGTGGTTGGTCACGGGCAACGCCGTCCCATGCCTGGGAAGCTGGCGTCCCTGCACCACTGGGAGAAGCCCCAGACCATCAGCGAACTCCGATCCTTCATGGGGTTCTGCAACTACTATTCGGGCTACGTCCGGATGTATGCAGAACTGTCGGGGCCGCTGCACAAGATGCTGCAAGTGGGCAAGTTCGATGGCCGGAAGGGGAGCAAGAAGAAGCTTGCCTAGACCCCTGAGGCTGAAGATGCGTTCAGCCGCCTGAAGGAGCGACTCCTGGGGCAGCTGGGGCTATTCTTGGTGGACCCGGACAAGGGATTCGTGCTACGGACGGACGCCTCGGACTATGCTGTAGGGGCAGTCCTCGAGCAGATCCGGGACGACGGGTCACACGTACCCGTGGCGTTCTGGAGTCGGATCCTGGCCGAGGGCCAACGCCGCACCTGGACCGCGAGGGAGAAGGAGACGTATGCCATTGTTTGTGCGCTCAGGAAGTGGTCTGGCCACATCGGATTGCAACCGGTGGTGGTTTGCACGGAGCTGGCACAAGGAGCACGTCGACACCCCTTCAGGACCGGCGGCAAGGAGGGCCCGGTGGCACGAGACGTTCGCCAAGTTCGACCTCAGCGTCGTATACGTCCCGGCGAAGGACAACACTGTGGCAGATTGCCTCAGTCGGTGGGCCTACCCCGCGGGCAAGGCTTGGATGGACATATCCAGCCATGGAGACGCCGAGGAGACCGAGGAGGCCAAGCGCATCATCGAGATGGAGAAGGCCATGGAGCAAGAGGGGGTCAAGTGCTTTGTGGTGATGGCAAACCGTACGGATCTGGCAAAGTTCCGGAGTGCCTGCGTCCAGGCTATTCGAGAGGAAACCCTCGAGCAATGGATGGTGGCCCCTGTAGAGCTAGTCAGGTCGGTGCTCACAGAGGACTGGTCGGATGACTATGCGGCATCCGAGCACTGGAGCAAGTACTGGAATGCCGTGAGCGCCCCGTCGGACGACGAATGGCCTGAGGGCTTGACCGAGGATGGGGACAAGTTGTTCCTGAAGGACAAGCTGCTGGTGCCCGAGAACCGAGTGGAGGATCTCATTGACCATTGGCACAACGCCCAGCTCATGCACCCTGGCCGAGACAAGATGCAGCAGGACCTGGAGTGGCGTTTCAAGTTCCCTCCGGGGTACTACGCCATCCTGGATAGGTACTGCAGCGACTGTGCCGTATGTCGGGCCACGAAGAGCCCCAACCACTCCACAGCGGGCAACCCGGTGTATACGGCTATACCGGAAGCCCCTATGCGGTCTGTGGCCATGGATGTATTCGCCATGCCTGAGGTCACCGTGGACTGAGAAACCTACGACTGTGTCATCCTGGCGGTGGACAGGCACAGCGGGTATATCGTGGCTGTTCCTGGCAAGAAGTCCAAGAAGAAGGACAAGAAGGACAAGCATGGAGTGGGGCTGCAGGCCAAGACCGTCCCTAATGCCATGATCAGGCATTGGCTGACAATTTTCGATGTCCCAGCTGTCATCTGCAGCGATCGGGGCATTCAATTTGTGGGGACGTGGTTCAAGACAATGTGCAAGTACATGGCGATTCGGCATGCCAAGACCGTGGCATACCACAGCCGGTCGAATGGCCGGGCTGAGGTGGCCGGGCGGCAGATGTTCGAGAGGTTCCGCCAGCTGCACATCGACGAACCGGGCCGGAATTGGTACAATTCGCTGTGGAGGGTACTCCAAGCGTATCACGACCTTCCGGGGCCCACTGGACTGTCGCCCCATCGCATCCTGTTCCTACAGGATCGAGTGTCACGCACTCTCCCGTGGATGAACCATGGCAAAGTGGCCCGGGATGCGAACGCCATGATGGCTGAGGCGGACGACACGGCGGCCAAGGTGTGCAAGGCACTTCAGGACGAGCACGACAAGAGGGCCAAGTACTTCAGGCAGGGAAAAATCCAGAAGTATGCTCTCCAAGACACTGTGTGGGTGGAGCGGCACCACAAGAATGTCCTGTCCAGGCATCGGCAGGCATCTTGGTATGTGCCGGGGGTAATCGTGCGGAAGGTCGGGCAGGACGTGTATGCGGTTCGTGTGGGGGATAACAAGATCCTGGACGGCGACCAGACCCAGCTTCGTCCTCGAGCACCAGACCCCAGCGGACGTCCCGTCACCTTCGAGTTCACGGCCGGCGATGTGGACTCGGACGACGAGGGTGAGGACGACGACTTCACCACTGAGAAGATCCTGGCGGACAAGCCGGACCCGGGGACGCCTGGGGGGAGGCTTTATAAAGTCCGCTGGAAGAGATTTGCCGCGTCCAGGGATTCGTGGGAGCCTCCGAGCATTTTTGTGCCGAGGTACACCACGGTCTGGATGGACTACCTGAAGAAAAAGAATATTTCTTTGGATGTCAAGGACGTGTTGGTCCATTTGGTTGTTGCTGTAGCACCGTAATGGATCCCCCTTGGCATTTTGTTTGTTTCTGTGATTGAGGAGGCGGGTGAGGGCGTTCATCCGGGGACTTTTCGGCCTTGATTGGCCATATACCCCCTTCACTCGATCTCCACATATATATTTCATTGTGGTATACTTATTTGGGTCGACCGACGACGTTTTTCTATCTTTGATCCCCTTGGTCCATGTTGTAGATCAAGTGGAGACCGGATATGGCGTAGGGCGCTGATTATCAGTGTCCTCACCCCTCCCTTGGGGCATGGGGGACGCCTACGACGTGTGTGGGGCCTCCATGTGTCCTTGGGACATGGGGGGGGGGGTGGAGCCCATTGGGGTCCTCCCGTCCTCTCTTCAATGACTTCCGAGCGGTAACAACGCTCTGAGAAGGGGGGTGAAGCCGGTTCGGACCCCCGTGGCCATCTTGGGGTCACTTGGGGTGTGTATCTATGTGCCGGCAAGCCGCCATTCGCTGATATCATACTCTCCCATCCACCTGATCTAACCCGATGTGATAGTGTGATAGGTTTGGCCATTCCGGCTATGAGCGGCCATATTCAGTACCGAGGCGCCGCCAGCGGAGATTTATATATCGGGATATCAGGAATCAACAGGGTTTTATTATCATAATGTTTCCGTAATTTTTCAGCCTTTCGTTCTGATGGTCAATGTGTCGGCGACTGTCAGTTGGCTCGCGATTTTGCGTTAACCGATTGGTTAACTGTTATTTCCAGATATTTTGGCAGAAACCCCGATGAAGGGTCAGATTTCATCAGTAAAGGGTTCGTTGCTTCCGCAATTTTCTAAATATGCACTCGAAATCTTATTCTGAATTTTTCGCGATGTCGAAATCGGATTTTCGACTTCGACATCGCCGCACTTGATTTGGTCTTCTTCGAGTGGTCATACTCTTTTCCCTATGCCCGAATCAGGTTTCCCTTATACTTGCCACCCATTTGACTTGGAGATATAAGGGAAACAAAAGTGAATCGTGGGACCACTTTGAAGGGCCATATCTACGCGCGAGTGTGAGGAAAGAGAATAAGGAAGGTTGGGTTGCAAGCGCCTTGGTCTCAACTTAATTTAGGAAGCATCAAACGCCTTTGGTGTGTACACATGCCCGATATAGTAAGGGATAATGGTCAAGAGGGTATAAAGTGATATATAACTCTTGGACCGTGCAACCGAATATTTTAATGCGACTTTCGAGTGTACCGCATGAGTGTTGGGGTTGCATAGTTACTTTCCTTAGGTTCCCACGTATTTTTAACGTGAAGTTATGTCCATGGAGGGGCATGGCATACCATGGTGGGAGCCACTTTTTGAGGGTATGTGTTATATGCATGGTATGTGCTTCGATATGCTCACGCCCATGTTATATATCTTCGTGTGGCCGAGGAGATGGGGAGCCACACGTGACAAGGGCTTTGCCCATGTCCCAATTGTGGAATTCAAAGCGCTAGACTAAGTCTACCGCATACGTATTGCTCATGGTATGTTAGGCAAAGAGATCCATGAGTGCACTCCAATTCTCATGGGGCATGTAGATACGAGTGGCGAAGGTATCTCCATGCGCCCGATTGGGGATCCAAGTGGGGGAATTGTTCGCAAATGGTTCCAATCATTTGTATATTGAACCATGTGCGGAGATCATGGGTGAGCATAGAGATATACTATCATGACAACTTTGTATTTGGACATATTTTCATGTTTTTGACCTCAATTTTTGCTCATTTTTGCATTTTGTGTACTTACCTGGTCGGCAAACAGCAAGAAGCCTTTGGAGAGTCGAACCATGGTATGTTGTTCATACGTAGGCATATGCTTTGGAGTTGAACACCACCATATGTCGGATCGCGTACTCCATTTGGCTTGGCGCACGAAGGATTACAAGAATTGGTCTCAAGATCATGGGCTGACTTGGGCAGTGCGTGGCGCCCATATCCGAAGGGGTTTCGAGGGTGGAGTGGTGATGTACATGGGCATTGACCTTTGGTCTCTATCCTCCATGAATATTAGACTTCGATTCCATGCATGCTTTGAGCCTTCGGATAAGTGGTAACCACAATTTTGAGCATATATTTGATATATGGCCAATATGGTGTGAATTGGCAATTTTTTGGCACGTTATGAGTTCAAACTCATGGGGGATATCTCCAAGCCCAATCGACTCCAAGTCCAACCAAGTATATGTCAGGGTAGGGCATGGTCCTGAGTGCCATTCTAGGCCATGACACGCCAACTCCCCTATTGGGTTGGATTTATAGGCTTGGGGGTGAACACATTTTTGGGGTTTGTGTAGTGACTTGTGACACATGGCATTCAGCCATCTCATTTGACCTGGTTCAGGGCAATATGTTGGTGAGTCAAGGGAAGGTCTTGAGTCCAGGGAATCAGGGGTTTATGGCTGTGAATGTGTATGTTAACCTCTTCCCCCAACTTTGCTTTATTTGTGTTCATATGCCAATTTCAGGGCTTTCTTCCTTGGTGCAATTCTTGTACATGCCCGCCACCGTGGGAAGACCGGTGTGCTGAACGGAAGCCCGCATCGTGTATTGGATTGTGGATTGGGTTATGGCTGCATTTGTGGGATCTGGTTGCTGTTCAGGGTTGAAGGAGGATTACCTTTTCTATATTTTTGGACTTTGGACCCTGGAAATTGAGGAATGCAATCGTTGATCCGAAATAAATCAGCAGGGGTAACAGGCGGAAGGGGCACAGCGGGGGCCGGTCCTGGTAGGGACCTTCTTTACCGGCCCGCAATGGCTTGTCAAGGGGACAGACACCATGCTTGCCCCAGGGGCCGCCCCACCAGGGGCAGTAGGGGACCCTACCACCCAGCACAGGGTCCTAAGGGGCGTCCTCCAGCCAGGGGACAAGCCCCCAGCCCGCGCCCCGGCCCAAATCACCTCAGGGAAGGCGGGCTACCACTTGGGACTGCCCATGCCCTGCCAGACCCACTGGATCCAGCGCCGCTGGCCACCCACGGGGACCGTGCCCTGGATTTTGGCCATCCCCACCGCCGACACACAAATCGAGGCGGGCCCGGACACGCGGCCAAACCCCCCCCCCCCCCCGCAGCAATCCCTCAGCTGCGGGTACCACGCCATCCACAGGGTCCTCAGCCGCGTGGGTCTTAGCCCAAAGCTAGCATACTCCGTTCTCACCATTGACCAAGAGGTCCACCAGATACGCAAGCTCGTCTGCAAATCCTTGCCGCGGCAGCGGAAGACGGCAAGCTTCTCCTCCAAACCGCCCGGCCTACAACTGGCCACGCAAGCGCGCCGCGGCAAGCGGACACATACATCGACACAACACACCCCACCGCACAATCTCCGCCCATGCCCCCCCCCTCTCGTTGCTCACCCGGAGACCCACACACGCCCACCATCGCGCGCATCCCCGGGCCCCGCGACACGGGCCTCCCCCACCCGCCCGAACACCAGCACACGCCCGCCACACACCCACCCGCCAGACACCCCCCACTACCCCCCACACGCAACAAGCCGCACACACCTGCCGAGAGGAGCCCCGCGCCCCGCGGCACGCCAACCCCACCCAGTGGCCCGCACATGCCCCCCGCACACACCCCAGAAGGCCCAGGCCCACCCCCCCCGGCCCCTCAATGCAGCCCACGCGAACTGTTCCCCCCCGCGGACGCCAGCCCACACAACCTCACACATTGCAGGACCCCGGCCCAGCCAAGCCCGGAAGGAGAAGGCCACAGCCCCGCGCCTCCCTTTCCCGCCGCTGCCGACCAGATCGGCCCGCCGGGCCGCCAGGTCACGACCGGGCCCCCCCAGCCGCCCGCCCCGAGCCTACAGCCCAAGGACATGCCCCCCATCCTCCCCGCCTCGGCTGCAGCAGAGACCGCCGCCCACAAGCCCGCTCGCATCACAGCCCAACCCGCATCCACCACCTCTTCCTCATCCTCAGCCTCATCCACCTCCTCCACCTCATCCTCCGACCCCCCCCTCTCCGCCGTCCTCATCCTCAAGGCCACGGCAAAAGCCAAAGCCGCGGCCGCACGCACCGACCCCCGGACCCCCACACAGGCAACTCAGGCACCCCAGCAACGCACCGGGAAGACCCCCGTCCCGACATCGGCGCCCCCACACCTCCGGACAGAGGTCCTCCTCAACCTGGAACGGGACCCCAACCCCAAACCCGACTCCAAACCCAAACCAGCGCCCAAGCGAGCACACACAACACCACAAACACAACGACACAAACCCAACCGACACCCCCCTAACCCAAACCCTAACCCAAGCCAGGACCCCCCAACCACCACAACCCACGCCCCCCTCCCACCGGCAGCCACCACCACCGCAGAGGCGGCAACACAACACCACCCCGTCCAAACCCTCGTCAACATCCCCGTCACCAAGCGCCCCGTCATCCATCCCCCACTAATCACCACCACCGCCGGCCAAACCGACCCAGGGACGTGGGACCCCTCGACCACCGTCACCGTCAAGCCCGGCCCCCGGCCCGCCCCCCCTGCCCACCACATAGTACAGCCCCAGGGGCTGCGCACGATGCCGTACCGCCCACCCCCACAAGCGGGACCGGAATACCCACAAGGGGTCCAAGAGCCATACCCGCAACACCAACCCCACCACTACCAACGCCACCACCACCAGCGGCCCCACCACCACCACCACCAACACCACCCCCACCACTACCACTGCCCACCACCCTACCCCAGCGGGCCTCAACCCCCCGTCCACGAACAGCACCAGCGAATGGGATGGCAGCCACCCAGCGCTCCAGCCGCATTACCCACCTACCACCAGGGGCCATCCCCCCCGTACCAGCCACCCCCCTCGTACCAGGAACCGTATCCTCCCGGCCACCACGTCCACGCCGAAGGGCCCCCCCGGGCCCAACCCCGCCAGGGACAGTCACTCGACCCATACCACCAGCCGCTGCTGCCACCACACCCCTACGTGGCGGATCCATGGACGACGACGGACCTCCCCCCCCCCCGCCCCCAGTACCAGGCGGCACCACGCGAGGCCCCCCAGGACCCGCTGACGCCTCCTGACTGACGGGACTCGAGCGATGGGGCCCGGTCCCGCAAACAGCGGCGCTCCAGCTCCCCCCCCGCACGGCACACTCGCCCCCGGCGCCGACACTCCCCACACCGCCACCGCGCCTCAACCATTCACTCGCGCCGCTCCCGCTCCCCGAGATGCCACTACGATCTCCCGGGACCCCGCTCACGCCGCTCCCGCTCCCCCGGGCGCCAGCACGAGCGCCACCGCCGCCCCATGTCCACCTTGCCCTTACCCCTCCGGCCGTACACGACCCCCACCCCGAGCCCCTGCCACCACCGCTCCCGCTCCCCCCGGCGCCGCCAGGCAGGCCACCGCCGCCCCACGTCCACCTCCCCCTCCCCCCACAGGCCCCGCCGGGCTCCGCGTTCCCCCCGCCGCCCATACCCATCCACCACCCCGAGCCCCAGCCACCACCACTCCCGCTCCTCCAGGCGCCACCAAGCACCGCAATCGCCGCCCCATGTCCACCTCCCCCTCCCGTTCCCCCTTCGGCCCGTACCCGTCCTCCAGCCCCAGCCCCCGCCACCGCCGCTCCCGCTCCCCCAGGCACTGCCATCCCCACCACCACCACAGGTCAACGTCCTCCCCCCGCCGCTCCAGGACCACGGGCACGGACCCCTCCCCCCCCCAGGCCCCCGCCCTTCTCGCCTGGTGGTCTGCCCCCGCTTTGCAGGAGCTCCGCCGCTGGGTGAAGTGGGCCGGGGGGGCACAAACGGCAGAAGGGGGGCGCATGGTGCACACCTTCGAGGAGATGCGCACCCGCACCCCCGCTGACCCCAACAAGGCCGCCCCGGAGGCCATCATGCCGCAAGCGGCATGGGAGGCCCTCCTCCGCGATGCAGTCCAGGGCCTCCGCCCCCCCTACACCCCCCAAGCCCTCCGCCAATGGTTCCAGGCCACCCACCCCCAGGCCTGGGCCATCGGCGCCCCCTCCCCACCCCGCCACCACCACACCAGGAATGGGAAGGACAAGGGCAAGGGGAGGGCAAGGGACACCAAGGGGCACTCAGGCAAGATGGCACGGAGGGGCCCCAAGTGAGGGCAGGCACCGATAGGGACAGGGCGCCGGAAGAGACACAACATGGCGGCAGGAAACCATCCAAGAACCAGGAAGGGGCAGGAGCGGGGACAGAGGCACGGAGGAAAAGGGCACCACGGTAAACGCCAGGACCCACACCCAGGAAGGGCATACCACAACGGGGGGACCAGCGCTGCCCCACCACCACCAAACGCCGCACGACTCCCGGGGGCGCACCCCCAAACACGCAGCGCCGAAGCAAGCATCGGACGCCGTACAGATCACACCAGCGCACACCCACCAACCACCGGAAACCACACGGGGGATGGAGGGCACACCTACACGGGGAGAACGGGCCACACCCACAGAGGAAGCCGCAGGGAACGCCGCCGCGCGGCGCACCACCACGCCCTCACCGCCAGGCGACGACCCCAGCCGCCACAAGGGCCACCTCACAGGCACCGGAAGAGGACGAAGGCACGGCCACAGCGACCAGGGCTAGGGACCGGGACCCCCAGAGGGCACGGGACCAAGGCACAGGCCCCCAGGGAGGGCAACCCCACGGACGCCTACCCGACCCACCAGCCCGAGCGGCACGCCCAGGCCCCCACAGCACGGACCCAGCGAGACACCCACACCTAACCGCACCCCCCAACCACCAGCCAGCCACACTCCGGCCCGCACTCCGCACCACGACACAGGCCAGGCTGACCTCCCCTGACCAACCACGGCACAACGCGAGACCACGGCACACCGCACCACAGCGCGTCACAGTGCATCGCGCCACAACACGACGCGACGCGACGCGGCATAGAGCGGCACAACACGGTAGGGCTGACCCTAACCTGAAGGACTAACCGAAGCAAGCCACCGCACACCCCGGAAGGCGCCGCACCAGCAGTCCACACACCGGCACCGCAGGCCACACACGGGGCCACCGGGCGCCCGGCAACAACGGTGGCGGACCACCCAGAAAGTTAAAACCGGCACCGCAGAGGAGAAAGGACACAAACAACCCCAGCCCCCTAACCCAGAGCGACACGCAGCCGCCTGGCGCAGCCGCCCAGCCGGCAGAGCCAGGACCTAACCCGGCAGGAAGGGGCGCCGAGCCCAACGTGTACATGGCCCACCCGATCCCTGGGGCCGGAACACGGCCAAGCAGAACGCAACCGCCAACAGCAGCCCGGAAGACCACACTGAATGCGGGCCAGTGCGCGCGCCAGCCCAGGGAAGGCAGAGGGAGGAACAGGCAGGCCACCCCCCCCAAAAAAAAAGAAAAAAACAGGGGGGGTAGGGGGGGGGGGGCGTGAAAACAGCCCACAGCCACCAAACCGCCCGCCAACACCACAAGAGGCGGCCCAACCCCCCACCCAGAAGGCACCAAAGACAGGACTCCCAAAGAGGCACGGGGGGACCACCCAGGCAAAACCAGCAACACCAAGCCAGGAACAGCGGCCCAGCGGGAAAAGGGACACCGAAACATGCAGACACACAGCACGAAAAAAAAAAAGAGCCAGCCGCCGAGCCCAAAAGAAAGGGGATGGGGGGACAGGGGCCACAAGGCCCGGAACTGGGACACCCAGCAACCGACACCACAAAGCCAAACGAAGGTACGCAAGAAAAAAAGCGCAAAAAACACACCCCGACAACCCAGCCAAGAAGGGCGGGGCACAGCCGAGACCCGGGCCCAGCACGCACGCCCAAACACCGCACCCCAGCCAGGAAAGGCGGGGAACAAGCGGGGTGCGCGCACAAACACGCACCCCCGCACAGCAACCCCAACGAGGAGGTGCAGGAGACCACACGGGACGGGCGCACGAGCACAGACACACCCCAACACCCCCCCAAGGAGAGGCGGGGCGCAGCCGAAACCCAAACCACAGCACGCACGCCCACACCGCACACCGGAACCAGAAACGGCGGGGGGCAAGCGGAGCGCGCACGCAACCACACACGTCCCAAAAGCAGGCCGAAACCTAAGCCCAACCACAAACCACAAACAGCCGGCAAAAGAGGGACAACACCACAAACCGTGCCCAAACACACCCACCCAAGACCCCAGCCAGGACTGGCGGGGTTGACAAAACCCACACCCGACCGCAACCCGGACCCAAACACAAACGCCGCACAACAGTAGAAGACCCAGTGCCCACAGCCCGGGCACTGAGGCAGCCCGTGCCATGCAGGTGACCCGGCCAAACGAGATCCGGAGACCGGGGATAAGGCTGCATAGTAAGGCCTGCGCTGCTTTGGGACTCGAGGCGGAGCGTGCGACAGCCAAGCGCCTCGGAACCCTAGTACCAAGAACGTGCATGCATGCCTTGGGAACGGGATACGCCAGGAAGTCCGCCGAACCTCTAGGGTTCCGCCCAAAGGAGGGGACGTGCGCAAGCACGGGGGCAAACCCTCCCGGCGAGACAAGCACGTCACGCCGGCGGCAATCAGCACTCCCGGTGTTGCCCGGGGCCCCTTTGTTGGGGGCCAACAGTCAGGTCTAGTGGGATGTAAGCCGCCTCCCCTCTTCACGCGCGGAGCCTCATCCTGTTCGTCACAGGGGCGACGCCAGGGGGAACCACGGGGCGCCTCTCCATGACCGAGTGCACCTACCTACCTACCCTCCCCCCCTTTGCACCGCATGCTGCTTTCTGCCCTATCCGTGTGTTCATCCCCTCGGTGAACAGTAAGCCGCCAGTGTGACAGCAAGCCATAACCCAGGGCATGGGACCAGAGGGGATATCAAGGATCGTGAATCAAGGCTTGGCGCGACAAAATTGCCAAGGTTTTCTACCCTGGACAGTCGCCCGAGACGGCCAATTTCGCCATTTTGGCAATTGACGACCCAGTTTGGATTGTCACCACGCCGAGTGGCATGAAGATCTTTGAGAGCCGTGGTCATGGGAGTCCCCATTGGTCTATTGGTGAATCGCCTGTGGAACGGCGGATCCGATCTCCAAGCCGGCATGGAGATATACCATTGGGGATACCTCCGATTTTGGCACATTTTTGGTAACCAAAATGACCCCCTTTTGGGACCCCAATTTCACCCCCCCCCCGTGTGGTCAGTTGCCGGTCCCATATCTCCATGCCTATGAGGAGCCTGGACCTATATTCAGATCTTGCACTTAGATACAGGTCCAAGGTCCTGCCTCCTATCCTGTGTGCCATTGGCCTTGCCCTGGCCGAGCGAAAAACACTGTCGCGCGCGCTGGGGTCCTGTCCCAGAACGAAATAAAAAGATAGGTAAAACACGGCGAAAAAACTTTCTGAATAGCTGAAAATAAAGCTAATTAGCATACAAAACGCTTAGGCCAAAAAGCGCGCTGCGAAACACGTAACAACGCGACGAAAAGTTTTGCGACGTGAAATAGGTGAATAGTTAACGCCGTAGGCACCGTAACGCTCGTGGGACCCCTACGCCGTTCTTGCCGTCGTCTAACTCGCTATAGGCGCAAAGAAAAACACGTCGCGAGCAGCGCGTAAAACTCAAAAATTTTTCATACCTCGCCACGACCCCTCACGTCGCGCCCTGTCGCCTCTTTCTTCTTATTCTCCATGCACCTCCCTCCCCACCCTCGTGCCCATCACTCCCCTTGCCCTGCAGCTCAGGCGGCGGCCCTGGGGATACGCGGTTAACCCTTAGCTATGGACACCAACACGCTCCACGACGCCACGCCCAAGAACAAGGCCGAGAACATCAAGAACGACGGGTAGCATGTAAGGCACAGCAGCGAACATGATCTTGCTGCACGCGAGTGTGTTGGGTCGTGTATAATTTTATTTTATTTTCAAAAGCCAAAAAAGAAAAAGAGGAAAAAAATATTTTACGAAATTTTGCAGCGGTTTTTCAAGTAAGTACAACCACACCCACGCAAGAAACAAACCCAGCAAGGCGGCAGGACAGGACACCACGGCACCACGCGGCAGCACAGCACCACGTGGCACAGCACAGGGAAGCAGGGCACCGAGGGAGAGCGGGCCGCACAGCAACACCGCACAGGGCGAAGACGACAAGAAACGCACAACACGACACCCCAGGGCGCACACGGCACAAAGCACAACGGCGAACAACACCAGGCAGCGACACACCACAGCAAACCACACACAGCGCGGGGGGACAAGACAAAACACGGCGCCAGAAGGCACAGGACCCCAAGACAAAGGACAGCGCCCCAGGACACAGCACAGCGCGCGGCAGCACCAAACGGAGCAAAACGAAACAACACAGTGCACAACAACGCAACGCCAAGCGGCACAACGCGCAGCAACACGGGGTGGCACAGCACCCAGGGACACACCACAGCACGCCACCGAGACACGACACCAGGAGCCACCAGGACCCACCAGGAGACAACAGAGGACAGCCAGGCCCAACAGCAAACACACAAACACAACAGGCAACAACACAAAACACCAGCCAGCCCTGCGAGGGCAAGAGAGCACCGAACAGAGAGCAACGGCGCAGTCACACCAGCACAGCACCGCACAGGCAGAGCACAGAAACAGAAACGACCCGGAACCGGCCCGGAGCCCAGAACCACCGGGGAACAACAGGAAACCAGCGCCACCAGCAGGGAGAAAAACAAAAAAAAAAAAAAAAGAAAAGAAGACAGGGCACCACAGCACAGCACCACAGGGCAGCACAACGCCACAGGACACAGCACAGGGGAACGGGACACCACAGGGAGGACGCCCAGCGACAGCCAGACCAGACACGGGCACCAGAGCCGACAAACACCACCAAACGACAACGCCGGGCAACCAGAGCCACCAGCAGACCCCCAACAAAAAGCAGCGACACCAGGAACCAACAACACCAGCCACCAGAAACAGCACAGACGACGCGCACAGCACATCGAACGGGCAGGACAGGGAACACACAGCACGACACCCCAGAACACACACAGCGGACGCGAAGCAGGAAAAAACGCAGCAGGACAGAAAAAAAAAAGGGGGGGGGGGGGCGCAGAGGCCAAAGGCAACCGGAAAGCGAGAAACGCCAGAGACAACAGGTAGGGGGGGGGGCCAGGAAAAAAAAACAAAAGGGGGGCGGAGGCAACAAGACGCCAAGGCCAAGGGCACCCGAGGCCGGAAGACACGCAAAGCAGGAGACAACGGGGCGCACAGAGGGGGGGGAGGGGAAGAAAGAAAAAAAAAAACAAGGGGGGGGGTGGGACAAGAGGCAAAAAAACCCAACAACAACCACAAACAGGGCAACCCCGACCCGGAGGGGGCCGAACAAGCAAAGAGCGAAGCAAGAAAGGCCAAAGGAAAGGTGAGGTGCACCAAAACGCGCCCGGGAGGCCGGCCAGACCGACCCGGCCAAGCAGGGCAAGCACACGCACAGCAGCCCGGGGGTGGGAGAGCGCCCGACCCCGGACGCCCCAGACCGGCCCCGGCAGCCTGCCCAGAGGGCGGGCAGTCGGGGGTGGGAGCGCGCCCGACCCCGGACGCCCGACACCGGCCCCGGCAGCCCGCCCAGAGGGCGAGCAGTCGGGGCTGGGAGAGCGTCCGACCCCGGATGCCCCACAGAGGGCCACGGCAGCCCGCCCAGAGGGCGAGCAGTCAGGGCAGGGAGAGCGCCCGACCCCGGACGCCCCACACCGGCCCCGGCAGCCCGCCCAGAGGGCGAGCAGTCGGGGGTGGGAGAGCGCCCGACTCGGACGCCCCACACCGGCCCTGGCAGCCCGCCCAGGGGGCGGGCGGTCGGGAGTGGGAGAGCGCCCGACCCCGGACGCCCCAAACCGGCCCCGGCAGCCCGCCCAGAGGGCGGGCAGTCGGGGGTGGGAGAGAGTCCGACCCCGGACGCCCCACACCGGCCCCGGCAGCCCGCCCAGAGGGCGAGCACTCGGGGGTGGGAGAGCGCCCGACCCCGGACGCCCCACACCGGCCCCGCCAGCCCGCTCAGAGGGCGGGCAGTTGGGGGTGGGAGAGCGTCCGACCCCGGACGCCCCACACCGGCCCCGGCAGCCCGCCCAGAGGGGGAGCAGTCGGGGTCGGGAGAGCGTCCGACCCCGGACGCCCCACACCGGCCCCGGCAGCCCGCCCAGAGGGCGGGCAGTCGGGGGTGGGAGAGCGTTCGACCCTGGACGCCCCACACCGGCCCCGGCAGCCCGCCCAGAGGGCGAGCAGTCGGGGGTGGGAGAGCGCCCGACCCCGGACGCCCCACACCGGCCCCGGCAGCCGGCCCAGAGGGCGGGCAGTCGGGGTAGGGAGAGCGTCCGACGCCGGACGCCCCACAGCGGCCCCGGCAGCCCGCCCAGAGGGCGAGCAGTTGGGGCTGGGAGAGCGTCCGACCCCGGACGCCCCACACAGGCCCCGGCAGCCAGCCCAGAGGGCGAGCAGTCGGGGGTGGGAGACCACCAGACCCCGGACGCCCCACACCGGCCCCGGGAGCCCGCCCAGAGGGTGGGCAGTCGGGGGTGGGAGAGCGTCCGACCCCGGACGCCCCACACCGGCCCCGGCAGCCCGCCCAGAGGGCGGACAGTCGGGGATGGGAGTGCGCCCGACCCCGGACGCCCCACACCGGCCCCGGCAGCCCGCCCAGAGGGCGGGCAGTCGGGGGTGGGAGAGAGTCCGACCCCGGACGCCCCTCACCGGCCCCGACAGCCGGCCCAGAGGGCGGGCAGTTGGGGATGGGAGAGCGTCCGACCACGGACGCCCCACACCGGCCCCGGCAGCCCGCCCAGAGGGCGGGCAGTCGGGAGTGGGAGAGCGTCCGACCCTGCAGGCCCCACACCGGCCCCAGCAGCCCGCCCAGAGGGCGAGGAGTCGGGGGTGGGAGATGCGCGACCCCGGACGCCCCACACCGGCCCCGGCAGCCCGCCCAGAGGACGGGCAGTCGAGGGGGGGGAGAGCGTCCGACTCCGGACGCCCCACACCGGCCCCGGCAGCCCGCCCAGAGGGCGAGCAGTCGGGGGTGGCAGAGCGCCCGAGTCCCTGACGCCCCACACCGGCCCCGGCAGCCCGCCCAGAGGGCGGGCAGTCGGGGGTGGGAGAGCGTCCGACCCCGGACGCCCCAGACCGGCCCCGGCAGCCCGCCCAGAGGGCGAGGAGTCGGGGGTGGGAGAGCGCCCGACCCCGGACGCCCCACACCGGCCCCGGCAGCGCGCCCAGAGGGACAGCAGTCGGGGGTGGGAGAGCGCCCGACCCCGGACGCCCCCAACCCGGCCCCGGCAGCCCGCCCAGAGGGCGGGCAGTCGGGGGTGGGAGCGCGTCCGACCCCTGACGCCCCACACGGACCCCAGCAGCCCGCCCAAATGGCGAGCAGTCGGGGGTGGGAGAGCGCCCGACCCCGGACACCCCACACCGGCCCCGGCAGCCCGCCCAGAGGGCGGGCAGTCGGGGGTGGGAGAGCGTCCGACCACGGACGTTCCACACTGGCCCCGGCAGCCCGCCCAGAGGGCGGGCAGTCGGGGGTGGGAGAGCGTCCGACCCCGGACGCCCCACACCGGCCCCGGCAGCCCGCCCAGAGGGCGAGCAAGCGGGGGTGGGAGAGCGTCCGACCCCGGACGCCCCACACCGGCCCCGGCAGCCCGCCCAAAGGGCGGGCAGTCGGGGGTGGGAGAGCGTCCGACCCCGGACGCCCCACACCGGCCCCGGCAGCCCGCCCAGAGGACGAGCAGTCGGGGGTGGGAGAGTGCCCGACCCCGGACACCCCACACCGGCCCCGGCAGCCCGCCCAGAGGGCGGGCAGTCGGGGGTGGGAGAGCGTCCGACCCCGGACGCCCCACACTGGCCCCGGCAGCCCGCCCAGAGGGCGGGCAGTCGGGGATGGGAGAGCGTCCAACCCCGGACGCCCCACACCGGCCCCGGCAGCCCGCCCAGAGGGCGAGCAAGCGGCGGCGTGAGAGCGTCCGACCCCGGACGCCCCACACCGGCCCCGGCAGCCCGCCCAAAGGGCGGGCAGTCGGGGGTGGGAGAGCGTCCGACCCCGGACGCCCCACACCGGCCCCGGCAGCCCGCCCAGAGGGCGAGCAGTCGGGGGTGGGAGAGTGCCCGACCCCGGAAGCCCCACACCGGCCCCGGCAGCCCGCTCAGAGGGCGGGCAGTCGGGGGTGGGAGAGCGTCCGACCCCGGACGCCCCACACTGGCCCCAGCAGCCCGCCCAGAGGGCGGGCAGTCGGGGGTGGGAGAGCGCCCGACCCCGGACGCCCCAAGGCACCCCCCCCCGGGGACGCCCTACCGCCACCCCAAGAACCCCAAGCCAAGTAGGGGGGAACCGGGACCGGACCGCCCCCCCCCAAGCAAGCCAGACGGAGCAAGGGACCAGGGCAGGACACGCGGAGGGGCACGGACCACGTGGAACGGCCCTACCAGCGCCCAGTGCCGGGACCACGCGAGGTGCGCAAGCCACACCACCCAGGGGGGGGGGGGAGCGGACGCCGCGGGAGCGCGAGCGCACACACACGAAAGGGGCACGCGGGGACTACCAGAAGGGCAACCGGACCGAGCGCGCGGAACGCACAGACCGCGTGGAATGGCGTACCAGCGAGCGAGGGTAAGGGTCACCCGGACGGGACGGCCCGCCACAAGCAGCGCGCAACACGCGGGGCAGGAAGGGGGAAACGAGAGAGACAGAACACCAGGTACCGGCCCGAACCCCCCGAACCGGCCGCGAGCGCCGCGCACACACAGACGGGGCACTGCACCCGCCAAGGCAGTAGTGGCGCACAGCGCCACGCCCCAACCCCTAGGCTAGGCAGCCTCCGCGCCAGCCCAAGGGGGTCCCACTGGCGACAAGCCAGTAGCACAGGCCCGGCGGCGCCGGCGCCCCGGGGGACCACGCATAAGGGGGGCGACGCAGTGGGTAAGCGCCCGCAGCCACGGCTGCGAATGGATGCACTGGCCGGGGAGTGGCGAAACGGGGAAGCCGGGGAAGGACGGGGCTCCGAGCCCTGTGCACCCGGGGGACTCCGCCACCAGGCAGGAGGTGCGTCTTGGAGGGCCCCCCACTAGGACCCGGTGGGGAGGATATCACCTGGCCCGACCAGATGGCCCCCCGGGGCCGAAAGGCGTCTAGTACCCGCAAAATCAAACCTCAAACCTCAAACCGTGTGTTCATCCCCTCGGTGAACAGTAAGCCGCCAGTGTGACAGCAAGCCAAAACCCAGGGCATGGGACCAAAGGGGATATCAAGGATCGTCAATCAAGGCTTGGCGCGACAAAATTGCCAAGGTTTCCTACCCTGTGATCGCCCGAGACGGCCAATTTCGCCATTTTGGCAATTGGGGACCCAGTTTGGATTGTCACCACGCCGAGTGGCATGAAGATCTTTGAGAGCCGTGGTCATGGGAGTTTCCATTGGTCTCCCGGTGAATCGCATGTGGAACGGCGGATCCGATCTCCAAGCCGGCATGGAGATATACCATTGGGGATACCTTCGATTTTGGCTCATTTTTGGTAACCAAAATGACCCCCTTTTGGGACCCCAATTTCACCCCCCCCGTGTGGTCAGTTCCCGGTCCCATATCTCCATGCCTATGAGGAGCCTGGACCTATATTCAGATCTTGCACTTAGATACAGGTCCAAGGTCCTGCCTCCTATCCTGTGTGCCATTGGCCTTGCCCTGGCCGAGCGAGCCGCCCGTGGGAAAGACTCCAATTCTGATGATTTTGGCATCATGACCCCACGTGGCGAAGCTGTGGCGCCCTGATGCCGAGGCCTCAGAGGGAGCCAGGTTGGGTGAAAGGTCCAAAGAGGTGGAACCTGAAGGGCATAGGGGCAGTTGCCTCGTCCCTACCTCTGGATGGTCCGGACGAGGGGTCAATTTTGGAGTTTTTCGAATTCATATCAGTTTCGGCTGAAACAGCCCATTTTCAGCTACCAACTCCTAGGGGATAATGGCGGAGCCCTATCTCTGCCTCAAAGAGGAGTTGGGACCTGCCGTTAGGGGAGCATAGGGAGCGACTGTCAGCTGGTCCTGGAGCCTGTTGGTTCCCAGGAGCTCGCCTGTGGACGGGCGGGATCCCCTCCCCAATGGGCAGGGTTTCAGGGTCCGGACTGGGCAGGGCATGGGTTGTGTTTGAGCCCCCGCCCCTACCAGCCACTGAGAGGGTCCGGCCTGGAATGGGGATATGAGTTGGAACTGAGTGTCTATTGTCCTATGATGCACTTACTCCAGTCCAGTCTTGACCCCATGTGTACATATCCTGATGTGTTGCTGTACATACTTTTGTTCCCTTGTTTCAGAGTGGCAAGGATCCTGAAACGCTTTGTCACATGACACGAGCATGAGGATGCCCTTGTGAGCGCAGCGCTTTGCCTGCCTGCTTGCTTGTGCGTGTCCACCGCAGCGTCCCGTGGCTAGGCCCCCCCACGGGAACGCGTCAGGATGCTTCCACACAGGTCCTTTTGAAAGCCCCCTACCGTGGCCAGGGAGCACTTGAATGTCAGTGACCTCTGATTTCTGGTTTTTTCCTGCTTGTGTGCCCTGATGCCTGCAGTAAATCTCAGGGCCCACGTTGAGTTGTATCCTGTCCCCCTATGTGTGTCAGGGTGAAGGTCCTGGGTCCCCACCACTACCCTTGGTTTTGTATGGGACCCTGTCCAATTGCTCTGACTCCCTTTGTGCCATTTTGTCTTGTGTACATACTGTTTTTGTGGTTGCATGATGTATCTCTATTTGTCCTTTTAGGTACGAAAGGGCTACTTTTGTGTTCCCTGGGCTCACTCTGACTTTCAGCAAGGTTCAGACTTCTTGTCCAGTGCTGTGCCTTCGCTTGTGACTCGCTTGGCTCAGGGAAACGCGCCCGTACCGGCCCCGCTTACACACCAGTGGGTAAAATAGCACCGGGAGTACTATCACAAAAGTCTCCTAAGGGCTACGCCAGAGTACCTAGCCGAAAGGTGGTGCTCAGGAGGACAACTTGAGATTCGACACCGCCAGGCCAACATGCTGGACCTGGACCCGCAAACTGGGGAGCTCGTCCCCTCCGTGGCAGCCCCTGCCCTCCGCATCACCGGCTCCGGGCCCCATGGGTCTGACTCAACAAGCAGCTCGGGGTCCGATGGCCGGCCGCCCCCGGCGTCCCCCATACTCGCGGACTCAGCCCCCTACGCCTTCCCTGAGTGGGCTGAGGACCCCCAGGGTGGCCACTGGCACTTCGCCGAGAAAATTGAGCTCAGCAACGACCTAGGCCAGCGGGTCTTTCGCATCAGGTCTGCCACCTTTGAAACCGTCAATGTGCAGCAGCAATGGCAGGAGCTCGACGCCTTCGCCGCCCACTACCGAGGCTTCGCTGCCGAGTCCGCCACCGTGCAGTAGGAGACCGTGGCCTTCGTGAGCGACCTGAGCAGAGTCGGCCGCTCGCTCGCCCGGCACACCCACGCCGGGCTGACCCAGACTTGGACCGAGGGGCTCACCTTGCATCAGCGGGTCTGCCACGTTGATGACCAGCTTGCGCAGCTCAGTAGGTCTGGGGCCGAGCTCCCAGCCGAACAGCTGAGCCAACTCAGTGTCCTCACCGTCCTCCAAGCGAACACCGCGGCCGCCGTCGCCGCCGCTGCAGCCATTCCCGACCTGGCGACCACCAAGGCGGCCATGGAGGTGGAGCTCAAGCGTGCCGTGGAGGCCCAGCTGGGCCCCCTCATGCAGCGCATCAACGAGCTTGTGCAGCGAGAAACCGGGCACCGTCGCGCTGTCCCGGGCTACGTCGATCAGCTCAAGGCCACCATGGCGTCAGCCGCCGCCGCGACCGCTTCTACCGCCGGTTCTACAACGACCCCAGCGGATCCATCCATCAGTCCCCTCAAGACCAAGCTGGGCACCATGGGGGCAAAGCTGCACCATTGAGAACAAACGGCACGCCTGATCCGAGTTCAGGCACAGTATACTTAAAAGCATTAGCCTCATGACGACCGCGCCCGTGACTCCATCACAGCCCCCCTTGGGACCCGTGCCCCCTCCGACTGATTCTGATTGCTTTGCACATGAGGTCAGGGCCCAAGGAGAACGCCTGACCGCCTTGGAGAATCAGGTGGCAGGCTGTAATGAGCTCATAATGGAGTTCAAGAGCCAGCTTGAGGGGCTGCAGGGTGAGGAGGGTGTTGAAGAGGGGCCCCGGGACAGTGCCTTTGCCATTCATGGGGCCCATCATCCTGTACATACTCCAGATTTCAGTGGCCATTCTGAAATGGCTTGTCAAGTTGCTGATGTACATACTCACGTGCATGCGACGCCCCATCCCCATGTGCATGTGATCCCACAGCCGTATGTACATACACATGCGCCTTGTGCAGCCACCCATGCAGCGGAGATATCAGAATTACCGGGTTATCAGCCCCCCCAAGGGCCTAAAGAAATGGGACCACCAGGTTATCACCCCCCCCCATGGTCCCCCAAGTGCAGAATTCAGTTTCTCTGGACCCCCCCCTGGATATGCTGATCAGCACACCCATCAGCATCAACCATACTCCTCGACCCCTCGCCCAAGCACATCATTATTGTGCCGAGAGGCGTCACCTTCGGGGACTCCACCCTCGGCACTTTGATGCTTGGCCACATTTTGACCCCAGGGTAATCCTTAGATGGCCGGAGGATGAGGAACTTCCGAAGGTCAAAGCAATTCGGATTCCTGCATGGGGTATGGCCTTTGCTGAAGTTCCTGATGACCCGGCCCCGAGCGCCGTGGATGACCCCACTACCTTCAACCAATTCTGGGCAAACAACGGGGCCAGGGGCCTATGGTCATCAGGCCACCCCCCACCTGGACCCCCCATCCCTTGGGGACCTGCAGCGGGCCAACCTCCCTCCCAAGTGGGAAGGAAACGCTGAAACCGTGCAACACTACCTCCTGAAATGGAGAAGGTGGGAACGGTCAGTGGGGTGTGCCCTGGGTGAGGAGGCCTGCCCGGATTGTGGAAATCCTGGCCTCCATACCCCCGAAGATCGCCGGCCCCATTGAGGACCGCCATCTCCGCCGATGCCTCTCCTACAAGGAGGTAAAGGAGGAGGTGGAATGGGAGGCGAGGAATAAGACCAATGTAGATCTCTTCAGGGATACCTACAAGAGTACTGTGGCGCCGGCTCATTGCACGGCATCACAACTCAGTGGGATCATTGAGGATTTCTGCTATTGGGGCAAGAGGGTGAGGGGAGGAGTCACCCTGGAGGACGCCAGCAAGGGCTGGCTGGACGCCCTCCGCGTGCGCTCTGACTTGACCCGAAAGGTCATTGCAGAGCAAACTTAGTGCAGCCGGTCATTTGACTATGTCCGGCTGTACCTGTTTGTGCAGGTCTACTTGCTGCAGCAGGAAAACACCGATGAGCACCTGGCTCATTTGCGGAGGCGGCACCAGGGGTTCAAGGTGAACCAGTTGCAGGAAGGCCCCCCTGACGAGGGGTTTTCCTCATCGCCTGCCGTGGTCCATAACCTGCTGCAGGATCCTGAGTGCCCCCCCCCCTGCACAAGGAGAGAGTGACAGCCCACCAGCGTCCCCTGATGAGGAGCTGGAAATCAATATTTTTGGGCAAAAGGTCACCAAGACTGGACCCCTCTGCAGTTTCTGTGGCTTCAAGGGAAACAAGGTGGAGATTTGCTACCGCAAGCATCCCCACCTGCGACCGCCCTCAGGGGCCCGCAAGAAGGGTCTGAAGGAGGGACCCCCCTGCAAGGGCTGTGGCAGCACTTCGCATACCACGGATCAGTGTTGAAAACTCCATCCACACTTGAAGTTCCAGCCAACGAAAGCTGCCGAACCCCCCCCGAAGCAAAATTAGAGGCCTGAGCGGACGCGACGGGGCGTAGGCCCGCTCACCGGACACCCACGATACCCCAGCCTGAGGGTTTCATTGCCTGTGGGGTGAAAAATACGCGGTGCGCCTCGCGGGGGTACTCAAGGGGGATGAACAGGAGGTACTGAGACCGCCCCGATCAGCGGTAGTGGACTCAACAGTCAAGAAAGGCCTGATCCTGCCAGGGACCTTCTTTTTGAAGTCCCTGGAGCCCCTGTCGTCGGCACTGGACTTTCAGTGCATCATGGACACGGGTTGTGAAGCCATAGGGGTCATCAGATATGAGTTGGTACCAGATCTGGTCCGTACCAAGGCTGACAGTCCAATATGCCTGATTGGGGCTGGATCCAATTCCCTGAAGGGAGGCACCCATTGTATACATGGGGCCTTCTTACTCCCCGTATCACACAAAGGGAAATACCTCCGAGCCCGATTTCCTGATGCAACTCTGTACATCGCTGACATTGGGCCCAGAGCCATCGTGGGGTATCCCTTATTGGCTCGGTATGGTTTGGCAGTCTTCCCAGGGCAAGGGTCATTTTTTTTTGAAGAGGATCTCACTGGAGGGACCATCACTGTCCGGGCGTCTGAGCCTCCACCTGGGCTGGAACTGACCAAGGTTGAGAGGGACAACCCGATTCAGGCGGCTGTCCCATTACACTCTGTTTCCGCGCCAACGGTCACTGAGGATGGTCCTTCATATTTCCATCGGGACGAGGGTTCAGTGAGATCTGTGGGAGTGGTCACTGGAAGGTTAAATGCCCTAGTCGAGCCCCACACTCCGCCTTTGGTCCCTTATAAAGGGGTCCACTCCTACCAAGACCGATCTGCCTTCGTCGATGGGTGCCATGTCCCTGCCTCCGCCGGATACCTCTGCGCTCCAGAAACGCAGGACGCAAGTTGTGCGGGCGAGAGGGCACAGGGCAGCCTGGATACTTCTGTACCTTGGTCTGAACGGTTCAACAGTCCCCCGCCCACCATCGATACCCTGACGTATTCTGAAGTGACAGCACCTCATGGGACAGTTGACACTACACACACAATCCTGAACACACAATCTGTACCTCAGGAAATGTTGGAGAGGCCTTCACAGGTTCTACTCTCACCGGCAGGGACTAGCTGTGGAAGCGGTCCTGATGCCCAGGTCATACCCGCGACCAACATCCCCATTACACCTGAGTTGCAGTAGAACTATGTGGTGGTTAACAAGAGCCCTGTTGCTCCCCGGCGTCTTCATTTTGCCACTCCCCGTTCAGTGTGTTACTTAGCAACTACGTTGCAAGCGCTTACCCACTATGTCACCCCCCTGATATATGGTCGCCCGGGGTGCTACTGGCTTGTTGCCAGTGGGACCCCCGTGGGCTGGCAAAGAGGCTGCCTAGCCGCCGGGTTGGTGCGTAGCGCTGTGCGGCTCTACTACCTTGGCGGCTGCAATGCCCTGTTCGTGTGTGCGCGGCGCTAGCGGCAGGTCAGGGGGGACAGCGCGGGTGCCGGTTCTCTTCCCCCCCCCCTTGCTCCCCCCTTCCCTCGCGCCCTTCGCGGTTCGTGTTGCGGGTTGTCCCATCCGGGTGTCCCTTTCCCTTACGTGCTGGTACGGCATTCCACGCTTCCGCGGGCTCGGTCTGGTTGGCCTTCAGGTGCGCACGGCGTGCTCGTTGTGTGTGTGTGCACTCGCGCTCCCGAGGTGTGCGCGCTCTCCTCCTTGTCCGTGTGATGCGTGCACTTCGCCCATTACCCCTGCAGGATGCCAGTACGGCCGTGTCAGGCGGTTCGTGCCCCTCCGCGTTTCCTGCCCTGGTCCCGTGCTCTGCTTGTCTAGTGTGGGGGGTAGCGGCCCGGTTCCCTCGTCTCCTTGTCTGGCCCCAGGCCGCGCGCTCCGAGGGGGGCGGGCTCACGTGGCCGGGGCGGTCCTGTGCCCTGGGGTTGTGTGGCCGCGTTGTGTGTGAATGTTTGACGAAGCACAGGAACACGCTGGCCGAATGCTGGAGCCCTGCAGGCATCTTTCGCATGTGCAACACATCAAGACTGACGGCAAATGAGAAGTTGAATGCCAATGCTGAACCTCAATGGGTGTGAACAATCGTGCACCCGAGCGCGAAGCAACCTCTGCGCAACCCTTCCAACGCGTTCACCCTGCACTAAAAACCCTACGCGTACTGCTTTCCACTGCCCGTTTGGCAGCCGTGGCAAAGACATAGATGTTAGGCCGAGCCAAAAACTAGCCTTAAAGGAGGACGCACTGGCCAAGTCGATGGACAAACGTGCTGACGTTGTTATTGCTCCAACGACGCAACCCTACGTGCTCATTTAGATCAGGTACCCTTGAATTACCCAAGTGAAACCGTGGTTCAACCGAGTTCAATCGCGCACTTTCATTACGGCTTCCCCACGGTTGAACCCCTATCGTGGTACAGCAACAAATTGCTAAGTAGCAACCTGAAAACCGCTATTTTTCCGCCCTGCAAGAGATGCCACACCCCCTAAAAAGAATGTTTTTGAAAACCTTCTTACCTCATTGGTGCAAAACACTGGAGGCCTATTTCTCTTGGATCATATTTCACCGCGGTGGTGGTGTAGGTGTCAGTGGCGGCGGCTGTATTGGTGAAACCGCAAGCCTTCACCATCAACTTTTCGTTAGGCGTGGTGACATACACCCCTGCGCCTTGTTTGGATTCCCTTTAGGACTTTGGACCCTTTTTAGTGAACAACAATTACATGCAAGCCTACACTTGATTGTCAGAATCTTGTTTCCTCATGGATTGCACTAAAATGTAACCGGCTTTCGAGGTGGTTCAACCGCTGGACAGGAGCGCGGTTGCACCGGCTTCACCGGTTCAACCGCTGTTGCACGAAGCGCTACACAAAAAACACATCTTCACCTTGGGAAGCCAAACGTGACCAGTTCATTCTGCATCGCCACAGGCAGACGTCCCCATGCAATGCCTGTGTACGGTACGAGCACAATGCGCTGTCCAGACCACACCAGAGGCATGTGGGGCCTAAGAGCGTTGAACATGACCCCATATCGAGGATCCACAATGTGTCCCCATAATAAATCACGCCCCCAACGTATCCATGCAGGACGAGAAGGCCCATTTGCACAAAGTAGGGCACTGGTAAACAGTTCCCCCCCCACAAAATCACCCAGGGCTATTTCCCCCGTAAGGGGAGTGTCATCCTTTGGATGCGTATGTACAAGCATGGGATGATCGCCCACCCCATGGACCAGTGCAAGCGCAGTGTAGGTTAGTTGGGGGAGTACACTTCGGATAAGAGATAAAGGACGAGGCGACAGATATGTCGAAGTACAACGCGCATGTTTCAAATGGGTCGCTGAAGTGCAGTGTCTGAAGAAAATCGTGGAAGCTGTTGAAGAAGAGCAGCGGGCGTTTGTGTCGTGCTTAGCGCAGAACATGCATTCCCACAGAGCAGCAGCTGAACTGCCAGCCGAACAATGGGAAGAAGCCTTCAACTGAACGCTAAGGCCTGCCCTCGAGAAGGTGTCACATGTGCTCCGCTTGTCTGGCATAGGGAAGACATATACACGTAGGGAGGGAGGTTCCAACACTGGTATTGGCCTTTTATGCTGTTGCTTGCTTTTTATGGGCAGGTTGAGGACCTCCTTCAACCAGACATCCGCTTTTTGGTTGGAATGACGCACCTTAAATACCAGATCACAACAATGAAAAAATTCTGTTCTGCACGTTCCAAAATTTTACAATTTCACCGTCAAAGACTTTTGTTTTTCTGCCTTCAAGATGACACAGGAAGTAGCGCGGCCCAAATCTCGCTGCGCTTACGCAAGCCATTTCAGGAGCGATTTCTCTAGGCAGAATGCCCCTTTCAACAATGGGCCTGAAATCAGTAAAAACTTCAACAATTCACCTGAAACAATACCAATTTACAGTCATCAGCATGAATGGCAGGTGGCAATTTCAGTCTTATAGATTTGGTACACTAAATGGCTCTTTTACCTTATCAAGAATTGGCCATCAATGAATAAGTCATCTTCTCCTCGACGTCTCTGCGCATTACAAATGAGGTCTCGAGTAGTAAAGCCCGCAACAAAGCATGACCCATCCTCCGTGACGTGTTGCATGAAGCAATATGACTCATGCCCGTCATGCTTTTCGGGGGCCAAAACGGTGAGTGATGTCTCTTACGCCCCCGTGGTACTAGCGGGTGTGGCGTACAATGCTGGCACCCATTCGCTATCCACTCGGCCGTCATTTTGCTCACCAATGGGTCATCCCAAAGGGCCTCTTGCATTAGAGCCAATGCCCGCTGGTGACAATTACTAGCTAGTAGGTATTGCAGCTTTAGCGTCTTTGCTAGCGGCAAGTGCGGGGCTGTGCCTTGCATGCATGCTGAACAGGTTGTGTGCTCGCCTAACCCGATTTCCCTAATCCTCCAACAGCTAGCATTGTTGTCCTTGTAGACCCATCGCTTGGTTGCGCAACTTTCATGTGCACAACCATCAAGACAGTTGTGACCTCGTCTGGACACGAAATTACCATCAAAAGTTCTAGCCGCCGTGTGTGCAATTTTTTGAGGTACGGAGGGTTTGCCTCTCCAAAGTTGCGTACCCAGCGTCCTCATCACCCGGCCTCTCGGGTGTAATTCATGTTGCTGTCGTCGTTGGTACTGCCGCAGTACTTTGCGGGGCCGCGGTATCAGCAGAGAGGCTCTGGAGGGCCGCTGCGTTAGAGACGCCAAGCTTGAAACAGTCCATGCATGCCGTTGTGGTGTTGGGTGAAATGGCAGCAAATGCACGCTGCAAGCCGGTTCCGAGGCTAGCAACAGGTAGCTCGGCAACTGCCCGACAAACACACTTGTTCGAAATTATACGGTTTTATGAGCTGTGTGTCAAAGCAGAGCAGGGTAGGGTAAAAAACGGGATGTAAGGTACACTGTGGTTGAGTAGCCTAAGGTAAAGTCTTGTACAGCAACCCTTTGCATCTTAATCGGCACAAATGGCAACAAAAAGCAATGCAACACCAAAAAAGTACTACAATTGATCATAGTAGTACGTGTATTGCGCGTCCTTGTACCCAACTCAAGGGTCAACGCAACAAAACGTGTACCACAAGACCCTAACCCCAACTCCAAGCCGCCCAAAAAAGCCTGGATTGCCAGTCCCTAACCCTACCTCAAGGGGCCCCGCCGCAAAGCGTGGACTGTGAGTCCCTAACCCCAACTCAAAGGCCGAAGCAATACTGACCACTGAGGGACTTTGGAACAAACACACAAGTAGAACAACCCACATTTCACTTTTTGTACTGCAATTTCACTCCCGGGATGCCGGACAACCACCAAACGCTGGTGAGCACGCAGTTACACGCTCCGCCAACAATCATAACTGAGTGGGGCACCACTGGCGTAGCCAGGCTAGCGGCTCTGCTTGGAGTGTAGATGGATGCGACACAATGCTCAATGTAGGTGGCCGCGCCATGCGCCAGGGGCCCCTTTTAAGCAGGCGCACAATCACGGTAATATGTCTCGGCAACAAACGGCATTTGTATAGCGCCTTGTCTTGCTAATCTGGCGCGGCACAGGGGGTTTTTCAGGGGGGGTGGGGGTTCGGTGTCAAGCCTTACACGTTAAGGTCCTCTGTGGGTGGGGAGCAATCATCTTCCAAAAAACGTGGATGTGGTGGGAATGCATAAAAAATAGCAATGGGTGAAACAAGGGTGCAAATCCAAGCTGGAGGGGGGGAAAAAGGAAAGTTGCTTCATCACGCGTGCCGTCAGGGAGTCCCTGCACACACCACGCTCCCCCATAGGTGCCTAGGGAACCGCCCATTACGGTTTTTTTCACGACTTGAAAAATTTGCGGCACTTGGGCAAGAAAAAGACTGCAAGTAGAAAATAATATCTGAGTACGTTTTCTAAGCGGAATACTTTTTGAGCGCACGATATTTAATTTGTGAGGGTTATTTTTTAAATGAAAAGTACAACCTCTAAAAGAAAAATCCGCAAGTAATAAAAATACGGAACCGGACATACTGGTGTTTGCCCCGAGGCATCAGGCACACCACATAGTGTGCGTGCTTTGTGACAGTACCATGCATCACCATTTCGTCCCCGCTGATGCATGTTGACCAGCTAGGATGTGCAATTGTGCGTGCGATTTTGTTTTTCATGCAACGAGTACTGTTCGCAAACATAGAGTGTCGTGCCTGACCACTTGGCGCGCTCCTACGTAGCTTCTTTCCACAGGGTGGTTGACTCTCCAATGCATGCAGCCTTTCCTCCTTCCAAACTTGTCAATGCCCTGCGAACCGCGATCAAAAGGCCTTTGTAGACGTGTGGTGAATACCAAGAGCCCCCCCCCCCTTTATAAAAAGAAACTACCCGTTCTGGCGCACATCAGGCGGGTGGGGAATCTTTCAGGTGGTCCATAAAAATCACCATTTTGTGTAAATATCACACAACCACGATTGCCAATTGTGTTCTGAGATCAAGCTGGCTGTGGGAAAGCAGGCAGGGTATTTTGAAGGCTTGGTCGCTTCAGATGTGCACCTTTTAGCCCGCCGGGAGGTTACTTGTCAGTCACCCTTGAAATAGGAAAATTTTTCTTTTTTGGGCCACCAAAATTTTGTCGTTTTGAAATCCACACACAAAATTCTTGCGTCTGAAATGCGCAAACGAAGCATAAACCCAAATTGCGCCAAAAAGTGCCCTAGTTCTGGCAAGACCCTCCCACTCAAAAATGTCATCAAAAAGACCCCGTAAACCTTATCTAAAAAAAGCCCTAGTTCAAAAAACCCATCTTTAAATGATTTATCATTGATATCCAAAACTTGATTCTTACCCAGAAACACCCAATGCCTTACCAAAAAGCCTCTCAAAATTCACAAAGAAAGTCAAAACCTACTGGGAGGGATGTAGGTGAAACAAAATAGTGCTACGGGGGGCTTTTTTGGCAAATAAATGGGGCGCCGGCTTTTTTGTAAAACAATTAGTACACACTGGGGGGGGGTTCTTTGCGAAATCAACAACAGCCCGCCTAGGTTTGAGTGAATGCCTGGATCATGTGGGCTCTCACAGTGGCGTTAGTGCTGTTGCTCAAATGGATCATGGAGCCACTGCACAGAATTGTGCTCCAGCATCCACTCGTGATTTGGATTGCCTCTCTGTCTACCTTTCCCATGCTCTGTAGGCCTCTAGTCAGCGAAACATATATGGCTGACACGGGAGGCCCTGTCATCTGTAGGTTGCCTACTGCTAAGAACTGCTGCGTATTGGTACGCCCTTGGATCTTGAATGTCCAACTCGCCTCTCTATGTGGGTCAAGAGCTTGTTTTTGGACTTCAATTTTGTCATCAAAATTTGTCTTTCAAACCCATTTTTGTACTCTTTTTGGAGTCATGGAGAGAGCAAGCGTGCACAAGAGAAGCCGTAATACCACGCTTTGACAAATTGTTATGGGAGCTTTGGTCGCCCCATCACACATGTCCTGTGAAAAGAAGAAAGGGCAAACAAGGCAATAAACTAACTTAATAGACATGTAAACCGGTTCCACAAAACACGATGACAGCACACAGTGCGTAGGCTGAGCCATAAATTTGGCTGTCAAAGATGACCCTTGGTCACTGCGGCTTGGGAGCTTTGTGACGGCCCTGGAATTCACTAACAAGGTGATCATGAGTCAAAACTGTCCTGCAACGAAACCTCCACCAAAAGGACGGGCAAGAAGACTTCATGACGTTCTCTTGCGCGGTGACTGGCGTGTAACCAAACCTGCAGCAAAACCTGGACACCGCTCTGCCCCAAAACCTCTTGCTCCAAATCGCCGAAGGCTTGATAATGATGTTTCGCCAGCTTTGCAGCCTGAGCCTTAGTCAGAGCGTGGATCGGTGTCGAGCAATGAGCAGATTGGTGGCGACCTTGATTTGTTCATTAGCCATGAAAGTAGTGCATCAACGCAACCCTCCACCTTGTCAAAAACACGAAGAATCCCAATTTCTGGCTGATAGCGCTGGGCTGTGGGCTGTCTGGCTGTTGGCAAAAGCAAATACAAACAGTGTGCAAAGGAATGTGCAAAAGAACGATGTGGTTGAAATGTACTTTTGTAGATTTTTTTGACACAAAAATTTCGTGACAAAAATCTGGATCATGAAAAAATGTTTTTCTGCGTGTAAAATCATGTTGCTAGGCAAAGAAGCATGGTTTTTCATTGCCCATGGGATACAAATAGGTGATTCAAAACTTTTGGCATTACGGAAAAGAATCCCACGGGGCCACCGGACCTCCTTTCCTTGCGAACAACCAACAAATTCTTCTTGGGGCCCCATAGCACCTCTATTGACCCAAACTTGTTTTACGCAATCAGACTTAGGTGCATCCAAGCATATCCCAATGGTAAGCCACCCCTTATGCGCCCTAAATCTGACCCAAAACAAATCGTTTTAATGTGGAAAATGGGGGAAATCTAGGGTGGTACAACAACTAGTCCTTGGTAGAACAACTGGCTCCTTTACCTTAACAGTACAAAACTTCACAAAGCAAATGATTCAAAACTACTGACCCGAAAAATTCCCTACACTCAGCCCCTCAGCAGAATACCCGGGTGCAGAGTGATCCAGCCAGTGTTTTTTTGCTCATTTGTTGTGCAGTACAACGTTCCACCCACGTGGCTGTGCTGCAGTGTCAGACAGGCATAGTGATTAACTCCTTACAACCCTGCATCCCAGCACAACAATTCGGGCATCAAATGCTCACTTTGTGCGGCTTTCACAGTCTGCCCAGTCAGTCCCAAGATCTAGGTTCCTTGCTCAGACTTTGTTTACACGCATTATTCGGTGCAAAAAGGCATTTGGTTTTGCCGCTAAGAAATGGTTTTCAAGCACTACTCAGTCGGTGCACATTTTTGCCCATAATTTTATGCTCATTTGTTGCTCTTTCGAAATGTCTTCAGATGGTGGGTCAACATAGGCTTACCAAGGTGCACACAGGGAGGGATGCTGAGTCTGTATTTGTTTGCGTCATGTCCCAAAATCCATGGCACTCCAGCCCTTTTCCACAACGAAGGCGTCTTGTGCATAAGTTGCACAGTGGCACGTTCCTACGCCATCAAGTAAGTTGCATTATCCATCATCCTCACGTAATGTAAAATGTACTGCGACAGCACGTTCGGAAGGTGCATCTGCCCTCAGGCTATCTTGTTAGCAGTAAAGTGTACTGCAACAGCACGTTCGGAAGATGCATCTGGCATCAGGCAATCTTGTTGGCAGTAAGACCATGCTGGGTCCCTGGATGCAACGAACAGTGTGAATCAATGGTTTCTATTGCATGTTGCCTGTCCGGGCAAAGCAGGGAGGTGGGGGTAGCGTTATCCGGTATTTTATTTTTTTCTAGATGCGGATTTTTTTAGGTTGTATTTTTTTTTAAGATCCCGAAGTCTGTTCCTGAAATGTTGTTTTATCTTTTGTAGATTTGCAGCGGATTATTGTTTGGAGAGCCATCTCAATTTTTAGTGACTTTCGACATTTTTTTGGTGTTTTGTATTAAATTTTAGATGTTTTGTATTTTTTTAAGCAGTTCTATTATTTTTTAGCGGATCTAAAAAAAATATTTTCCCAGTATGTCCCCCGTCCCAAAAGATGCAGCCCCAACCGCAGGGACAAGAGGGCGTCGAGCTAAAGAGGGCAGCCAAATAGAGTTACTGATACTCAAGAAGCGGTTGGAGAGTAAGATCCTGCAGGTCCGCGACGGTTGGTGGGCCGTTAGGGGGCAGACAGAAGCGGTTGGGCTGGAAAAAACTGTCACCCTAAATGAGGGGATTAACCCCCACCAGTTCAAGCGCATACCTGATTCCCTTCCCAGAGGGAGGGTTCTTCTAATGCAGCCCTCCAGGCACTCAGGGTGTCTGCTGCTATTCTTTCTGAAGCCCTTTCTCGGATCACATATTACAGCGACCCAACGGCCGTAGACTGCGGAAAGACCCGAAGGGAAGGGACCCAGGGGGGGATCTACTCAACTTCAACCCCTGGGAGCTTCGCATACACACATAGAGGGGCCATGGCATAGCATCCCATTGTTGGCGGGAAGGGGGTTTCCACATGCAGCATGAGCGCCTGTACCATGGGGCTCGCAAAGACCAAGGGAGGGGAGTAAGCGAATCAAAAACATGCACATCAGATTGGGTCCCAGACACTGCCATGAACCTGGGTCCTCCAGGAGGCACTTGCCTGGGCCCCAGGACAATTCAGAGGACCAGGGCCTGAAAATGATGCCCAGTCATCAGCATCATCAGGATGGGGGGAGCGCAGAAGTTATGGTTCAATCTGGAAGTAGGGGGCGTTGGGTTGATGAGGAAGGCGTCAGTCAGTTGCGTCGGTTAGGAGGATCATGAGATGGCAGGGGCAGTGGCCCTGCAGAGTCCTGGCACCTCAACACACAGAAGGGTGGCACATGGCATGATGGCAAAGCAGGCAGGTGGGTTCTGTGGCATGCCTTGTGCTTCTCTCCCCAAACCAGACTGTCCGCAGGCGATAAGGGCACAGCCCATGCACCACGGTATGCCACAACCCCAAGGGTGCACAGTGCGCTCATGGTGAGCACACACTGTACAGTGCAATTTCAGCATTAACAACGAATCCAGCTGGTGGGGTTTCCCATCTCAAAAGCGGAAGCAAAAGCGATTGCTTTTCACTTGCCTGTGGCCATTTTGGCAGCCGAACCGGGGGGGGGGGGGGCATAGCACTGCGACCCAGCCACGAAACTATCAGTGGAAATGGAGGGGATAGGGACCACGAATTGGATGGGTGGGGGGGAGAGGGGCACACATACTACAAACGGTCATCACGCCAAAAATCATTTTGAGATATTTATGTTGGGGCAAAAAGTTTGACAGGCAATTTCAGCCCCTCCAAATTTTTTCCGCGACCTTTGGCGTCCTGTTCGCATGGCCTTTGTTCAAGACCACTGGGCGGCTGGCTGACCTTCAAAAAGGAGTGGGGAGCAGGGGGGGGGGGGTGGATCGGCACCCCCAAGGGCATCAAACCCTCGCACCATGTGGACTGCCCAAGGCCATGTGTCCACTTACACAGCTGAGGGCTGGGTCTTCGCGAATGGCACAATGCTCATTCCCCTGCACACAATCCAGGTGCCCCCATTGCAAGGCATGGGCCTGCTCTTGCCATCGCTGAGGCGGTGGCCGTTATGCCCACCCTCAGCAACTTAGCAGGTGCTGCTGTGAGTGTTTCCAAAGCTGCCCACCGATGTCCCACGCGCGAGACTGCAACAACTGCATTCGCCAGGGCATAAGAAGGCGGTATTAAACGCGCTGGTGTCCACTGTAGCAAACTGCAATTGGTCGTCCCACCAACGTCCAGCAACTGCCACTGCCACAAGTCTCTCCGGAGCCCGAAACTAGAGGCGATATTAGCCATTTGTTTTTTTTTGGGGGGGGGGGGTAAAGGCAGGTATGAAGAACCGGCCCAAACTTCTGGTGTCCAGTGCAAGAATTCTTCGCAGAGGTAAAGGACCTCCAATATCTTGGGATTGCCCACATACGGAGCTCTGCATTTGCATTGGTGGGGCGAGGAGAGAATGACTGAAATCCTGAGATATTGTCCTGACCAGCAGCAGAGCAGAGCAGGAGGATTGGGTTGAACGTATCATGCCATGGAGTGCGGGAAGGGGCCATGTGGACAAACATTAACACACGCACCGCGAGGCTTGTGCATGCCAAAGGCCACAAGCCAGCGAATCTACTTCTCACTTGAGGGAGGGCCCGATGACTCAGAGATATGTGTGGGGGGTGGCTAAGCAATCAACGCACCCCCTGACAGGACCAGACTACAGCGGGGAGAGGGCAGAAACGAAACAGCGGCAAAACATTACCCCTAGGCAAAAGGTCCAGACCAGAGCAGTCCTTCGGAAAGAAAAAGGTGCTGGAATGCACTACGTCCCAGGGGCAATCCGGCGGAGGGGGGGTCTCCGACGAGGATGGTCAATCGACCACGTTGGCCGTAACCCAGTCAGGAAACAACCGACTGCCCTGGATGCTTGAGGGCAGTCCTTTGCGGGGGAGGGAGAATGGTTCCTCAAGGACAGCCCCGGGGTCACAATGCATCAGCGAAGCGCTGCTGATGGATGGCCCAACGGTCAGGGGGGGGGGGGATCAACGGCCATCAGTCCCGCTGTTTGGAGGGTACGCCCGGATCTGAAGCGGGGTACACAAAAGGGATCAGATGCGGGGGGGGGGGGGGGCGCACAGCAAACGCATGGACCCCCTCGCATCGCCCACCGCAAGCAGTTGGACCACAACATGCTGCTCAGGCGGTTCCCAGCGGGTAATTGCACAGAAAAAACTTCGGGAATGCCGCAGAGGCATTGCGGATGCAGAGAGGACTTCCGAGCACATCAGAGGTCTGGCGCGTTGTCCGAAGGGGTGAGGGCCTGCGCCGCACGGAGGAGGTAATGCTACGCCCAAGTCAGGGGATCAGGTCAGGGTGATTTGTGGGGTGGTGCATTGCAGGCACGAACGCAGGCCCACGGCCAGTGGAAATGCGTCTGTCCGAAGCCGTTGTTCTAGTGCAAATGGCCGGGGCCAGTGGTGTAGATGGGTCTGTGCGGTGTGGGCGACAGCAGCAGTGGATTTGGGCTTGTGCAATGGATCGCGGGGCCCACCCCGTGTCCTCCGCCCCGGTCATTGAATCACAGGCCCCGAGACACCAGCACTGGCACAAACGGAGGTAACGGGCATAGGCACCCACTTGTGGCGCGCTTCTTCAGTCCCGGTCGCAGCAGTAGACCTCCGGACGCTCAAAGGCCCAAAATGGGGTCTCCAAGGGACCTAGACGCTTGCCATCGGGCGCGACCACGGCTCCCTCATGGATCTGGATTTCGCTGCCATGGCCGAAGGGACAGTGCTTCTCGGGCGAATAATAGGGGCACTTCTCCCCCAGAGCGTAGTGGGCCTCGATGGCAGCAACCTGAAACATGGTACAGTGCAGGTGCAGGGGCAGACAGGCATGGCACACGGCTGTTGCGGAGGCATTGAACACCGTCTTCGGACTACCCCCACCGGTAGGACGCGCGATGCATGCAGAAGGCCATATCCTACATCAGCCACTAGCAGCAAACGGGCCACACGCAGAACATTGCTCGCCACCATCAGGTGAGTCACCCTAGGGAGACACGGTGCAGAAAAGTCTTGGTGGTCGCGGACGGACCTCGCCATGTGCTGAGAGCACATAGACACGCTTCCCAGGCAGATGGGCATGATACAGGGCTGTAGGGGGGGCAGCGCAAAATACACACGCAGTCAACTACAGCAGTTGACCGCAGATGTTCGAGGGCAAACCTGTGACAAACATTGGCAACCTGAGCCCTGGGTCACCTTTGTGACGGGATATGTTCTCTACGCCACGCCTCGTCATAGATTTCGGTGAGGTACGTGGTGCGCAGTGGGCCTTGAAGGGCCAGGGGTGGCTGGCATCCCATTTGGCACTACACTTTGACAGGCCGGGGACAGAATGAGTGCAGCTTGAACGTGCACCCCATGCACAATACTTCCACTCACTGTGCTGCGAGTGCAAAGCGCACCTTTGCATGCATTGCGGGACAGCTCGGTGATGCTCAATACAGGGGCTGTGGCAGGGGCGGACTGAGGAACAATACAGGGCTGTTGCAATTTCATGCACCTTTGTGTCCTACAACCCAGTTTCCCATATGAAATGAGGGCTTTGTGACCAAACCTGTGTTCTATGTCAAACTGCCACTGCAACAGCCGTGTATCGTGCCTCAGGTAGTCCTCTGGTTTTTCAACACGGTGTCCAGCAGAATCACAGGTATGCATACCTTTGCCAGGTATGGATGAACGTATTTGTACTGGTCTGCGAGCTCTGGCAGTTCTTGCTCTTCCCTGAAGGTGTCAAGTAAGAGCAATGAGAACAAGGCAGGAAGATATGAGGCAGTGACGCAGGGGCACAAGAGAGTGAGTGGGGCAGGAAGGTGTGAAGCAGGACAAAAACTTGAAAGACTACAAGCGATTTCAGGCGGCCGACCTGCTACTGACACTATTCAGTGTGTCGATGACAGCGGCGCAGAACGACGTGTTCAGATGATAGGCATCCATGACGTCATATCGGGCTTCCTGAACATGGATGTGGGAGATTGAGTGGGGTGGGACGCCTGAGAAGATGGTTGGTGAAACATCACAAAGTCTGGGGCGGATCATGGTGCTGTCCCTAGGAGCCTCGCCGAATGAAGGGTACTGATGATGGGTCATGTTGCAATGGGCTCCACACCGACTCTAACAAGACAAGTGATCCAGCGTGGCCAAGTGGGCTTGCCATTGACTCGCTTTCCTTAACCAGCCCCTGCAGGGACTGCACTACTCCGCATCTGTGCCCTGGTGGCTATGAGTTGACAGATTCTGAATCATTATCACCGCCATTTGTGGAAGCATTGTCGAACTGCACGGATCTGAACTTTGATCCCGAGAAATCATCTTGAGTACCATACAGTAAGCAGGCTACGCCGGCTCATCTTGGAGAGTGTGGGGAAAGCAAAACACATGTGTGTTTCAAAAGAGTTCAAAGTGCTAACATACAGCTGTTCTGTTCAATGGCTTCAAAGCCAGACAGTGCACGAAATAACACAGCTTCACATGATATCTTCACACATGGTGTGCATGTATAGCACTGCAGGGATTGTAAAAGAAGGAATGCCAAAATCACAGAAATTATGAAACATCGCAGAAAATCCTTGACCACTGTGGAAACATGGCATGAATGCGATCACGAGAATTCAGTTGGTGCCACAGCATTTGTTTGTGCTGTTTGGGCTGCTGTAATGTTATGCATTTTTTGTATTTCCATATTTTGGTGCTAGCAGCGTGGACAAATTGCCAAATTTCTATTTTTTGGTCTACACTGCTTCAAAGGACAGTCCATCCATGACGCAATTCGCATATGCTATGCTATGCCATGCCATCCTCACTTGCTATCGTAAACCTAAAATGTTCCAGCAACGGTTGCTACAACTTCATGCACGCTGCCCCCATCCCTAGCGAGTGCGGAACAGTTTTGCGAGGTCATGGGGGCTGTTTTGTAGGCTGCTTATTACTGCATGTTCTGTAGACGCCACAATTTGTTTTGGGAGATGTCTGGATGGATGCTCTTTATTCTTGGTCGGGATTTGGAGGTCAGTGCTTGTTTTTGAGACAAGGAAGGGGGGCGGCCTATTCGAATATTGACACCCAACAGCGAAAACTTTTGGGGGTCTAGAGGGGGGGGGGGAGGCGTGTGTTGGTGGGGGAGTCTGGGAGGGCGCCCTGGAGGGGGGAGGGTTCCGGGTGGTTCGAAGGGGGGGGGGGGGGGTCAGGTACCTCCGAACAGTTGGGTATGTGGCCCACTTAGCCTGACCCACGCAACGCCCCTAAAAGGGATAGGGTAGATCAAAGTGGCCTGAACTAAGCACACAATGCACTACTCTTAAAATCCCCAATGTGAGCTGAGCCTTTTGAGAAAACACACATAGGGGGGATGAACAATTTTACACCATACGATGTGCCCAGAAAAAGTTCTTCAACACCTGCGGCGCCACTAGGTCTCCCAAAAATCTCAATTTGGAGAAAGATGTGGTCGAAAAATATGGGGGTTGTGAAGGGGGGGTGGTGGATGCAGACAGGCCACCCCGCCCCCCCTTGGAGACAAGTCTGCATGGATGGTGCTTATTCGTGGATGTTATTTGGACTCCACTGGTTATTTTTCAAGATGTCAAATCCGATGTAATGGAAAAAATTGACAATTCTTCACAATGTCACCTTGTGAGGCACGGAATGGCTTAAATAATGAGGGGAAGGATATGGTTGCCAGCCGGGGGAGACTGATAGATGGAGATAATGGTGCCTCCGTTGAGTGCAATCAGCTAAGCATCCCCTCTCCTCTGTGAGGCATTGATAGTCGTGCATGATTATGCACACCTTACAGAACAGCTCCATGATTCCCTGCTGCATCTTGATCGGCAACATATGAATCACTGATGTGGTGTGGCCACCCGACTGCCACAAGGCAACAAACACACCCCGCATGCCCAACTTTGGTTCCTTGATGTGGAGCAGCTTGAAGTTGAAATTTTCTTGCACAAAAGGTACGGAGCTCCCGAAGTGTGGATATGCACAACAAGCCGCACACAGAGCCACTAGTGTGTGACGAACCGCGTAGGATTGAACTTGCGAGGCTTGGGCACAAGCTCAACAATAGATGAAGGCCAACCCATAGCACAATAGGTGCAAGCATCATCTGTGATGCAGTTGGCATGCACACAAAAGTGGCACTTTTGACACTCTGAAGTGTGGGATGGGACCTCATTTCCACATGCACAAGAAGTACATGTGAAGCATGATACCGTGGAGCCCAAGCTACACGCGCGCCTCATTAACAACTTTGTGGCAACTATTGCATGAGTATTTGGTGCCAGAAGTGTTTGTGCTAAAGCAAGAATATCTCACAACGGCCAAGAAGAATGGATTTGCACAGGTTGTGAGAACACTTTTCTTGCAGCGCACCCTACAGCGTGCAGTTTGGGAAACCTGCCTAATTGTGTATTGTTGCAGTTTATACATTGTTGACGTAAAGACGAAAGCTCGTGTGCATGTGTATTGAAGTTGTTGTTGCTTGTTGAACCGGAGCTGTAGTCTTTACCTTGATGCACCGATGGTGTCAAAGATCAACATGCACTATTTCTGAATTGTCAAGGTTGGTTGTTTCCTCAACACCGTGTCATAAACTTGTTTTTGTAATCGTGCGGCGCGCAAAAAGTGTTCTCCAAATGGTGCTTACACTAGTGCAGCCACCGCGGTTGTGGTCCTTCTGAAAAGTGAACACCTAGCTGTTACGTGTGGCATTGGACTTGGCGTCCCAAGATACCTAGTTGTGCTAGAGTTTTGTCTATGAGTCAAGTTTTGGTGAATGCAAAAGGTGGAGGGCGGTGGTGACACTATAGAAGTGCACACAAGCCCTTGTTGATGCACCCCCGGGCACCACTCAGCAGCTATGTGTATAAGGTCTGATGTCTGATGTCTGATAAGGGATGTTGTGTGTGCGGTCTGTCCACGAAGATGTCTGATATTCTTATGTACTGGAGGTGGGTCTAGGGGTCCAATGCCCCCCCCCCCCCCCCGCCATTGTCCACACCAAATTCTTCACAGGAAACCCCCCCCACCCATCCCCCCCCCACCCACCCCCCCCCCCCACTATCGGGTGCTTTCCAGCCTCCCTCCCCCCCCCCCAAGGAGAAAAGGCGCCACAGAAAACACAGACCCCCCTGTTTGGAAAGCAATTGCACACCTGTTGTTGACAGTAGTGTATGTGACAACTTCAATTTGATTCTGATTTTGGTTGTTTGAGCAGACAATTTGTTTGTGTACTTTGGGAAAGGGGAAAGGGGAAAGGGGAAAGGGGAAAGGGGAAAGGGGAAAGGGGAAAGGGGAAAGGGGAAAGGGGAAAGGAGAAAATGTGGGACCAGGAAAAGTGGGAAAATTGAACAACCACCACACAAAAAAGCCAAATGGGAAACATCTCAAGGGATTGCATCATGACCATTGCAATCAGCATCAGTTAAATTCAGATCCACAAATAAAATGGTCGTGGTAATGCCACAGAACATCAAATCAAATGTGCAAACAGGGAAAATGGGAAAAATCTTCGAAGACAGCACACAACAACAAAAGGGCACATGCAAATACGTGGGCATCCTCTCATTCATCGATGAGTCCATCCATGTCATCTATTGGCTGCGAGCAACTGGGCTGGGAGCTGCTTGGTGGTGCCGCAGAACGGGTGACACGGTCCGTGTCCGGCACAAAGGCATCCCATTCTTCCAATAATGGCAACGCATGCTGCGTAGCAAGGTCCCGCAGTTCCTGCCGATCGCTGTTACCTGCCACCTTCACACCAAGCACATCCAGACAGTTCAACAGCGCCCCCTTTGACCAATCACGCAGCCTGCCATTCTGCGTGGCCATCACCAATTTCGCCTGCATCCTGGCCACACCACGCCTCTTATTTGGCTTCCGTGGTGTGGCCAATTCGTCTGCACTATTGTTCTCCCCCTCATCACAGACATCATCTACAACATTCACCACCACGTTCCCACAAAAACGTGGACTTGCGCAAAAGCATGCATGGCACACCGGACATGTATTGCACCACATGCGAACCTCCTTCTTGCATGTGGCACACTCCATACCTCTGCGAAAAGTGATGAAGTCATGGTTGCCAGCATGCGAGTCAGGGGTCCCATCAGGTGCAACAATGCTGACCACATCTGCCTGGTGCCGTTCTGTACCCTTTCCTGAGGGTGCCGTTGAGCTCAGTGGTGTACCCGGCCCTCCAAAGAAGGGCAGGCTGTCACCATCATCAGCCACTGCTTCATTACCTTGCAGACATTGAAGCATTGCAGCCTCCACAGATTCTCTGTCCCCTACCTTCTTTGAAACCCTCTGTCTTGGGCGCAGATCGAAGCGTGCATGGGCAGCCAGGTGGCGTGCCACTGCAACGCCTTGTCCCTTTGCCCATTGCTGTAAAGGGGGCAAGTTGGAATGCAATGCCATGCACATGCTCAGGACATGTGTCTCCACAGTGTCACGCAAAATACTGCAGAACCTCCCACGCAAAGAGAGGGCACGCTCTACTGCAGCTTCAGCGGGGCAATATGTTCGCAATAATGCGAGAGCGCGCCACACATTCCCCCACTGTGCATGTGCCCTTTCAGGTGCCAGTGCCTCCCACATCTTGGACATTTGCACAGTTGCAAAGTGCTGCACCATGTGCTCCTTAAGGCCTTCCCACTCTACCAAGGCACGGTCACAGTTCACATTGGCTGCACCCAACTCTTCTTGGTGTGAAGTCATGAACTGACGCAACTGCTCCACCCCATATGCAGCACGCTCATTGACCGGGAGGGCAACGAAACGGCCATGGTCCAACAAGACTGTGCACTCCAACACCCCCCTGGGGTCAATGGTTGCCTGCCCCTCCCTGATGCCTGCAAGCAACACATCGGTCACTGCACGCGCTTGAACGCCTGAAAAAGGAGGGGTTGTTGCACACTTCTGCCCACCCGAATCAAACTGGACCAACTGCACACCACGCCACGCACCAGTTACAGTCTGCTCCTTGAATTGCAACCACCCTGGACCCTCCTCGCGAGCCACCCTCTGCAACCGGGCTTCTAGCATACCTGTTGCAGTGGCTAAGTGTGCACCAGTGGGCGCACGTAGTTGTGCCACACTGTTAAAACACCGCATGCCATGCAGGATGTCCCCGTAGACCACCCCCCATGCAAGCAAACCGGCATCATGGCAGTCCTCCCACACATCCTCCTCCTTGGTAGAATGCTGCACATTGGAATCCAAGTGTCATGCCACCCAAGGGACATTGGCGAAAAAAGCAGTGTTGCGCCGTGCATGCGCCTGTGACCACCTGATGCGATGACTTGTGGGGATGAGCTGCAAGCCACTACGTTTATCCTGCACATGCCTTTGCACACACTTTTGCAACTCCTTCCACTGCCGTGCCCCATTGTACAAGCCTCGTTGCCGATTGACGGCCGCCAAGTAATCAACATGGGTTGGGCCAGGAGCCTCCAATGCAAGACCCAACTTGCGCTGCAACACATGGCACGGCTCACCCAAGGGTGTCATCAACACTAACCACTTCCTAATCAAGGCGAACACAATGCTCTCAATGTGTGAGACATCAACAACCTGCCGCGCACTGGCACCCCGCACACCAAGGTTAGAAGCCCCGTCCACTGCAAAGGTCACTACCCTCTTTGCCCACCAATCACGGTCAGGAATCCAGGACATCAGGACGCATTCTAGCTGCGTTGCAACCTCATGCGCATCACCACAGGCCACATCCACCACACCAAGGAACACCTCACACATGCCCCCAGGCCCAGTCCCCGGGAAAATAAGCAGAATGGCGTACTCATTGATGTGATGCCTCTGCCTATCCGAGCCGTCAAGCAACACTGCAATGAACGTTGCCAGGAATAGGGCATGCGTTACCTCATCCTGCATGGCATCATGCATTGCGGCAATAGCCTTCTCAACTATCCACCGCCGTGATGCATGGTGCCCAGGGGCGGATGTCAGAGAACAGTGCAGAAGGATGCGCTCACTTATAGCACGGATGGAAGTGCACATGCGTAACCCTATATACACCTCAACCAACCGTGACAGAATGGCTGCCTCAGCATCCGACACTGCCACACCAATGTCCATGGCTTCCCCCCTGACGAACACAACGGTTGCTCCCACCACCACAGCTGTGGCACCAGCAGTGGGGCACAATGCGCGATACCGCTCTGCACAATGCAGCTTGAAACTGTCCTCAGCCAATCGGTGGTGGTGCCTTGGCCTATGCAGATTCTTTCGGTTTGATGTTGTGCCACGTGATAACCCCAAGTGGCTTTCCAACACCTCCTTCCGCCACGTTTTTGGGGCGGAGGTCTTCATGCGCATCCCTACAGCATATGTTCCCAATACCAGGGCTTCACTTTTCTTATGGGAACGCGCCACCCCAGGAATGCCACACACGTTTGCCCACGCACAACACACACACTCAACACCCCCACTTGTCGTGAACTGATACTGCCAATGAGCGGCTACAAACATTTGTAGTGTCTTTGGACCACTGTCCGGTAGCATGGGAGTGGCCTGCATCAACACGCACAATGCGTCCTTCCCCGATGCGGCCGATGCAACAGACCTCAACCTGTCTTGCTCGACTGATTGTGCCACTGAGGATTGTGACATGCCATGCTCTGCATGCCGCGCATCCCACTCTTTTGCATGGCGTGCTCTCAGTTGCATCTGGTGTGCTTCAACACGCACTCTCAGATGCCTTGCCACTCGCACCTTGCGCTTCTGCAGCAACTGTGCCACTGCCTCAACGAATTCTGAGGACGTGTGTAGCGGCGCCGAGGCAGCCAAACACATCTCATTAGGCATGCTCTGGGCATGCGTACTCATGTCCCCTACCCTTGAAGCACTCTGTGTTGCAGTTGGGGAAGGGGGGGGTGCGCCTTGTGCCAGCGCCATGGCTAGCACAGAGGCGTCCATAGGCACGCTTTGGGCATGCATAGGCCTGTTCCTGATGTACCCCACCCTCGATGCACCCTGTGTTGAAGGAGGGGTGGGGGGGGACGCACCTGGTGCCAGCGCCATGGCTGGCACCGAGGTGTCAGTAGGTACGCTCCGGGCATCCCGTGTCTGACCAGGGGCCGGCGGTCCTGTCCGTTGGGAGGCACGCTGCGACATGTCTGGTACAACCAAATGTGTCTGTTTCCGCTTGTATAGCAGAAACGTCGCCTTTCGCGGGTCAGGGGGGGGGATTCATGGCCTTCACCGTGGTGTCGTTACACAACCACCACCTGTCGTTGAAAACGACATGCACCACAAAGTGACCCTCCTCCCTCGTCGCTCCAATGTGCAACACCATGGCATGCAAGGACCATTGCCACCCCAGGCAATCGAGAAACTCATGGTCCACAACCAACTTGTACTCCTGCTGGTTGTGGACATGTAACCCCAGGACCTCGTTGTACACCACCGATGTATACATTGGTGCCTCCCTCAGGTCACCCCCACACGGACACGGGGGGCGGTTGTCAGGTAACCCAACCGTTCTCCCCTTCATTCCCTCCTTCACACGCTGTCGCACACTCTGTCCCTGGTTCGTCACATGCAATATCTGCGCTGGCATGGGTGTCTCCCCCCCCTCCCGCAGAACCTTCACCCCACAGGCACCACAGTATTGCCAGAACTGCTCGTACGACAAACAACATGACAGAGCAACCACCCCAGCGGCCGTGAGCTTGGGCACCATGTACTTCCAACACTCGGGCATCTCCGCCTGCCGCATCCATTGGAATTTTGGTGCAGGGGCTTTGCACTTGCATCGCCCGCTGCATCGGCACACCGTCTCACACATGGCATCCTCCATTGCCAGCCTCTCAGCAATGTCCTGTGGATCGTATGCACCACCTCCTCCATGTGCCACAACACCCTGCCGCAATGGTCCCCAGACACCCTCCTCGTCCAGGCATCGTGCGTGCTGTCCTTCATGTCCACCCGACGCCACCAACAGACACTGCAGCGTGGTACCCAACCAACACCAGTTGTACCCATGTGGATTCTCCATTCCCCATGGTCGCCGCGGTGCTCCACCAAGTGGCCCACTATGCACCTGCATGTAAGCGGAAAGCGGTCTCATTGAGGAATGCACGGTCCCGCGGCGGGAGTGTCCACCAGTCACAACGGGAGTACAACACCACCAACCTCCTCTCCCCGTGCCAAGAACAAGTGCCATGCCATGCACCCGTAGGTACGAGAACCGGTTGCTGGCATACATCGTACGTGGCGCCAACCCGTGTAACACCATCCAAGCATTCCATACTACATCTCCGTCCACCCGGACCATTACATACACCACTTACCTCCACCCATATGTGTCCCCGTGTGTGCTGGCCGGTGGAAAACACTGCCGACCAATGGGACGCGTCATGCACATGCTGATGCGGTTTTGTGAGCACATTGCAAGATAATTGCATGGTGGTCCATGTGAACCAATTAGGCAACATCTCCCTTGCCATCTTGTTCACCAGGCTCACCAGTGGCTTGTAGTTGCGTGTCCGTTGCACTAGACGAGTGCGGCGGCAGTCTGTTGCATTGGTGTGGCCCTTCATACCACCAACTCCTAATTGCAAATGCCACGCCCTAACCCCCCCAACCGGCCCACGCTTGTGTGCCAAGATGCCCATCATCCCGTGCAACGTGCAAAAGGGGGCTACCTGCAGCGAATGGTCAAAGACTGCACCCCGGAAATGACCACCTCCTTTGACACCATCTCGTTCCGCCTCGGCAATAACCACCACCGTCGCCCGGTGGCACTGCTCCTCCATATCCCCACAGTCACGGTAGTGCAGCGGATGCTCCCGTCCAGGCACCCAAGCAGTAGCGGATGTCAACGCGCTGTCGATCCCAAAACCTGACGTCACAATGTTGTACCTGTCTGATCGCAGCAACACCACACTACCGTCCACATGCTTCGCCAAGGCAGCAAAGTGGTCAGCCATTCCCCCTTGGGGCCGGCCACGCCATGTGTCCTTCTCAAGATCCCGGTTCACAGATAGTGTAGGCTCTTGAATTGAAAGCCCACACATGTCGCGAAACACGGCGATGGCCCTTGCCCGCAGCGATGCGCCGTCCAACGGGGTGTTGCTGGTGATAGCATGCAGGCTTTGGGCCACGGCATAGTAGAAACATGCCCCGGCAACGTATTGGTCGGGAAGAATGCGAAGCTTCAAGGACCTTGCCGTTGGTAGGACTCTGCCAACCTCGGCCTTGCTGGGCTTTCTGTCCACGTCGTCCAATGCCATAGCATCTGGATCTATCGGCGCTGTCTTTGTGCCTTGCTCTTTCTTGCCACGTTTCACGGCAGCCCCATTACTTGGTGGGGGAACCCCTGGGCGCTTCTTGCTCCGTGGGCTCTGTCCCACAGAACTGGGGTGTGCAACCGGGGTGGTCGCTGACTCTGCACTGGATTGACTGCAAGCCCTCACTGTCGCCAATGAACTAGGGTGTTCAACCGGGGTGTACCCTGAATCCGCACTAGACTGACTGCAGGCCTTCACTGTCGCCACAGTGCCTGTGCTAGAAGGACTACTCCACAGCAGCTGGCTCCTTGGGTTTCTGTGCAAGTGGTACAGGAGACTCCTCCAAGGAACTCGCCACCCCTCCATCACTAGCCGCCGGTGTCAGACACACAGGGTGGGGGGCCGGGGAGTGTGACTCATCGGCGGGGCAGACCTGGGACCAGGGGTCCGGTGTTCCACGTCCAACACATGCCGCGGAGTCGTTCGCACCACCTTGGGGGGGGGGCAGGTGGACGTAACACCTCACCAGGGCTATCCACCCTATGTGCACTTGCCGGGGGACCACGCCCTTGTGCCAGGGGGGACGAAGTGGGAGTCACAGACTCATCGCCTGAGGGGTCTCTTGCCATGAGCACCGCCGCTCCACCCTTCTGCGCTACAGCAGAGGACGTGGAGTCACTTGGGTCAACTCGGGGGTGCCCTTCTGGACTTAATCGTTGGGTGTATGGTCGCTGTACACCGGCCGCCTCCATCTCCTCCATGAGCACCGCCGCTCCAACCTCGTGCGCTACGGCAGAGGACGTGGATTCACTTGGGTCACCTCGGGGGTGCCCTTCTTGACTTAAAGGTTGGGCGCATGGTCGCTGTACACCGGCCGCCTCCATCTCCTCCATGCGCACCGCCGCTCCAACCCCCTGCGCTACGGCAGAGGACGTGGAGTCACTTGGGTCACCTCGGGGGTGCCCTCCTGGACTTAATCGTTCGGTGTATGCTGGCTGTACACCGGCCGCCTCCATCTCCTCCACTAGTACCTGCAGCATCTCAAGCCCTCCATCATCCCTCCATGCGTTGTCCATAACCCGTACGGCCGCATGCAGACGACCGGGATGACTGTCTGGCACCTCTGGGCTAAAGGGGCTGCAACGCAGCAAGAGCTCGTTGCAGTCTTGCATAGGCACCCGCATGCTGTTCGCGAAGTGGCGGCCCAGCGTGTATGCTGCCACCAGGCTGTCCTCGGTCAATGGTTCTCGGCGCTGCTCTTGCAGCCCTTGGCATGCAATCGTGAGGCAGCAGGCTGCCCCATGGGCGGCTTGCAGCAACGCTTGGTCGAAGCGCTCTTGGCGTGTCTGGGTGACAGCAACACACGCACGTGGGACCGCAGCCTGAGGCAGCAACGAGTTGCGCCGACCGCTAGCGCGCGCCTTGGGGCTTGGCAACAGGTCGCTCACCAGTGGTTTGGGCCCACTTGTCGCTTGGGGCCACAAATATGGGCCAGGCGTCACATGGCGAATAGCCTTGTCATAGAAGTAACCCATGGTAGGGGTGGGATACGCCACGTCCCCAGTCCAGAACGGCCACTCGTCGACCAGAGGTAGGGCACGCACCAGTTCACACCAAACGTCCCTTTGCTCTGCTGTCTTCACAGTTGACGGCCACCCGGAAATAGCACCGGCCTGACGACTGCTTGGCCGGCCACGGTTCCGGTTTGCAAGGCGTTCCCACAGGTCTATGGCAACATCCCGGTAGTGCACGCGGCTCCCCCCATCATGCATGGTGGGCTGGGCAAACCCATGCTCGGTGTACATGAACCGGCACAATGCCCTGCAACCATGCAGATTCACCACGTCAAGGTCACACGAGGCCATGCGGTCCCTCAACCGTCGCCATAGGCGCCCGGCCACCTCCAGTGCGGCCTCCCACCCCAATTGTCCTGTGGCCAGCATTAGGCCATACTTCATTCTTGCTGGCCCCAGCAAGTGCTCCGGTGGCCATTCAGCAGGCTGGTCCATTGCTTGGCTCGCGCACCACGACTTTTAGTGGTTTGGGTGACCTTCGAGGCTTGCAGGGTCCACCACTGTGACCACTATGGGGGTCCCACAACTCGAGGGGGCAATCAAGGGCAGGTCCTTGGTACTCAAAGTGCCAGCTGGGCTGGTCCTCAGGCTCACCGGCTGGTCCAGGAGACGCCGTTGCTGTGTACCCTTCGTGAACCGGGGATAAATGGCCGTTGGAATAAATGCGTGAATTTCACGTGAATTTACCCAAATTTTGAGGTTTTCGGGGGAAAACGCCATATTATTGGATCCTTTTCAGGGATTTGAGGGGGTAAAATTCTTCCCCCAGCTTCATTACGCATCATCCAATGAAGGTCCCGCCCCAAAAGCATCCACCATGCCCAAACCGCGCCCAAAACGAGAGGTGCCAAAACCCGTGAATTTATGCGTGAATTTGGGTGCGTGAATTTCACATTTACGCGAATCTCACCAAATGTGTTGAACCGTGTGGCTACTTCAAGCCTCTAATTTGCACACATTTGTTAGATCTCACTTTGGGCGAAGATAGCACGACAAAAGCACACGATGGCACCAAATTACAAGCAAAACATAGCAAAAATAGGTGAAATTCATGGTACCGTGAATCTCAAATTCAAACGGCCGGTTCACGAAGGGTACATGGTGGGTTTGTTGTCAAGAGCGCTAGGGCTACGACAACAAACGAAGTGCTGCTGCTCAGAGGCACACAGTGGCTACGTCAAGGCTTAGTCGCGAAGCGCAATGGCTTGGACTGAAACCGAAAGCCGAGGCTCAAAGGCGCACAATAGACAACCAGAGTTCAGTCGCGAAGCGCAGTGGCTCAGACTGAAACCGAAAGCTGTGGCTCAAAGACGCACAGTAGGCGATCAAGGTTCAGTCGCGAAGCGCAATGGCTCGGACCAAGCCAGGTAGCTGTGGCTCAAAGGCGCACAGTAGGCGAACTGGCACAACGCGAACTCGCACAGGGAAGGGTGTAATGAGGCAAAAACAAACTACAAGGAGAAAAAGTACAGATGAGACCACAGAACCTGGACGCGGCATACCCCCAAAATGTTTTGGAGGTGAGATATTGGACCCCTTCCGTGAAATATTTTGGGGGTGTAGAGCCCCCAAATATTTGACGGAAATATTTTGTGGGTGTAGAGCCCCCTAATATTTGACAGAACCCCTTCCGTGAAATATTTTGGGGCTGTACACCCCCCAAATATTTGACGGAACCCCTTCCGTGAAATATTTTGGGGCTGTACACCCCCCAAATATTTGACGGAACGCCATCCGTCAAATATTTGGGGGCTGTAGAGCCACCAAATATTTGACGGAACCCCTTCCGTCAAATATTTGGGGGCTGTAGACCCACCAAAAATTTGACGGAACCCCTTCCGTCAAATATTTGGGGGCTGTAGACCCACCAAATATTTGACGGAACCCCTTCCGTCAAATATTTGGGGGCCGTATTCCCCCAAAAATTTGACGGAACCCCATCCGTCAAATATTTGGGGGCTGTAGACCCACCAAATATTTGACGGAACCCCTTCCGTGAAACATTTTGAGGCTGTAAACCCCCGAATATTTGACGGAACGCCATCCGTCAAATATTTGGGGGCTGTAGACCCACCAAATATTTGACGGAACCCCTTCCGTCAAATATTTGGGGGCTGTACACCCCCCAAATATTTGACGGAACCCCTTCCGTCAAATATTTGGGGGCTGTAGACCCACCAAATATTTGACGGAACCCCTTCCCTGAAATATTTGGGGGCTGTACACCCACCAAATATTTGACGGAACCCCTTCCGTCAAATATTTGGGGGCTGTAGACCCACCAAATATTTGACGGAACCCCTTCCGTCAAATATTTGGGGGCTGTAGACCAACCAAATATTTGACGGAACCCCTTCCGTCAAATATTTGGGGGTTGTACACCCACCAAATATTTGACGGAACCCCTTGCGTCAAATATTTGGGGGCTGTACATCCCCCAAATATTTGACGGAACGCCATCCGTAAAATTTTTGGGGGCTGTAGACCCACCAAATATTTGACGGAACCCCTTCCGTCAAATATTTGGGGGCTGTAGACCCACCAAATGTTTGACGGAACCCCTTCCGTCAAATATTTGGGGGCTGTAGACCCACCAAATATTTGACGGAACCCCTTCCGTCAAATATTTGGGGGCTGTAGACCCACCAAATATTTGACAGAACCCCTTCCGTCAAATATTTGGGGGCTGTAGACCCACCAAATATTTGACGGAACCCCTTCCGTGAAATATTTGGGGGTTGTAGACCCCCCAAATATTTGACGGAACCCCTTCCGTCAAATATTTGGGGGCTGTGGACCAACCAAATATTTGACGGAACCCCTTCCGTCAAATATTTGGGGGCTGTAGACCCCCCAAATATTTGACGGAACCCCTTCCGTCAAATATTTGGGGGCTGTACACCCACCAAATATTTGACGGAACCCCTTCCGTCAAATATTTGGGGGCTGTACACCCCCCAAATATTTGACGGAACGCCATCCGTCAAATATTTTGGGGCTGTGGACCCACCAAATATTTGACGGAACCCCTTCCGTCAAATATTTGGGGGCTGTAGACCCACCAAATGTTTGACGGAACCCCATCCGTCAAATATTTGGGGGCTGTGGACCCACCAAATATTTGACGGAACCCCTTCGGTCAAATATTTGGGGGCTGTAGACCCACCAAATGTTTGACGGAACCCCATCCGTCAAATATTTGGGGGCTGTAGACCCACCAAATATTTGACGGAACCCCTTCCGTCAAATATTTGGGGGCTGTAGACCCACCAAATGTTTGACGGAACCCCATCCGTCAAATATTTGGGGGCTGTAGACCCACCAAATATTTGACGGAACCCCTTCCGTCAAATATTTGGGGGCTGTAGACCCACCAAATATTTGACAGAACCCCTTCCGTCAAATATTTGGGGGTTGTAGACCCACCAAATATTTGACGGAACCCCTTCCGTGAAATATTTTGGGGGTTGTAGACCCCCCAAATATTTGACGGAACCCCTTCCGTCAAATATTTGGGGGCTGTAGACCCACCAAATATTTGACGGAACCCCTTCCGTCAAATATTTGGGGGCTGTAGACCCCCCAAATATTTGACGGAACGCCATCCGTCAAATATTTGGGGGCTGTACACCCACCAAATATTTGACGGAACCCCTTCCGTCAAATATTTGGGGGCTGTACACCCCCCAAATATTTGACGGAACGCCATCCGTCAAATATTTTGGGGCTGTAGACCCACCAAATATTTGACGGAACCCCTTCCGTCAAATATTTGAGGGCTATAGACCCACCAAATGTTTGACGGAACCCCATCCGTCAAATATTTGGGGGCTGTAGACCCACCAAATATTTGACGGAACCCCTTCCGTCAAATATTTGGGGGCTGTAGACCCACCAAATATTTGACAGAACCCCTTCCGTGAAATATTTGGGGGCTGTAGACCCACCAAATATTTGACGGAACCCCTTCCGTCAAATATTTGGGGGCTGTAGACCCACCAAATATTTGACGGAACCCCTTCCGTGAAATATTTGGGGGTTGTAGACCCCCCAAATATTTGACGGAACCCCTTCCGTCAAATATTTGGGGGCTGTGGACCCACCAAATATTTGACGGAACCCCTTCCGTCAAATATTTGGGGGCTGTAGACCCCCCAAATATTTGACGGAACGCCATCCGTCAAATATTTGGGGGCTGTACACCCACCAAATATTTGACGGAACCCCTTCCGTCAAATATTTGGGGGCTGTACACCCCCCAAATATTTGACGGAACGCCATCCGTCAAATATTTTGGGGCTGTAGACCCACCAAATATTTGACGGAACCCCTTCCGTCAAATATTTGGGGGTTGTAGACCCACCAAATATTTGACGGAACCCCTTCCGTCAAATATTTGGGGGCTGTAGACCCGCCAAATATTTGACGGAACCCCTTCCGTCAAATATTTGAGGGCTGTAGACCCACCAAATGTTTGACGGAACCCCTTCCGTCAAATATTTGGGGGCTGTACACCCCCCAAATATTTGACGGAACCCCTTCAGTGAAATATTTGGGGGCTGTAGACCCACCAAATATTTGACGGAACCCCTTCCGTCAAATATTTTGGGCCTGTAGACCCACCAAATATTTGACGGAACCCCTTCCGTCAAATATTTGGGGGCTGTAGACCCACCAAATATTTGACGTAACCCCTTCCGTCAAATATTTGGGGGCTGTAGACCCACCACATATTTGACGGAACCCCTTCCGTCAAATATTTGGGGGCTGTAGACCCACCAAATATTTGACGGAACGCCATCCGTCAAATATTTGGGGGCTGTGGACCCACCAAATATTTGACGGAACCCCTTCCGTCAGATTTTTGGGGGCTGTACACCCCCCAAATATTTGACGGAACGCCATCCGTAAAATTTTTTAGGGGTGTAGACCCACCAAATATTTGACGGAACCCCTTCCGTCAAATATTTGGGGGCTGTAGACCCACCAAATGTTTGACGGAACCCCATCCGTCAAATATTTGGGGGCTGTAGACCCACCAAATATTTGACGGAACCCCTTCCGTCAAATATTTGGGGGCTGTAGACCCACCAAATATTTGACAGAACCCCTTCCGTGAAATATTTGGGGGCTGTAGACCCACCAAATATTTGACGGAACCCATTCCGTCAAATATTTGGGGGCTGTACACCCACCAAATATTTGACGGAACCCCTTCCGTCAAATATTTGGGGGCTGTAGACCCACCAAATATTTGACGGAACCCCATCCGTCAAATATTCGGGGGCTGTACACCCCCCCAATATTTGACGGAACGCCATCCGTCAAATATTTGGGGGCTGTAGACCCACCAAATATTTGACGGAACCCCTTCCGTCAAATATTTGGGGGCTGTACACCCCCCAAATATTTGACGGAACCCCTTCCGTCAAATTTTTGGGGGCTGTACACCCCCCAAATATTTGACGGAACGCCATCCGTCAAATATTTGGGGGCTGTAGACCCACCAAATATTTGACGGAACCCCTTCCGTCAAATATTTGGGGGCTGTAGACCCCCCAAATATTTGACGGAACCCCATCCGTCAAATATTTGGGGGCTGTAAACCCACCAAATATTTGACGGAACCCCTTCCGTCAAACATTTGGGGGCTGTGGACCCACCAAATATTTGACGGAACCCCTTCCGTCAAATATTTGGGGGCTGTAGACCCCCCAAATATTTGACGGAACGCCATCCGTCAAATATTTGGGGGCTGTACACCCACCAAATATTTGACGGAACCCCTTCCGTCAAATATTTGGGGGCTGTACACCCCCCAAATATTTGACGGAACGCCATCCGTCAAATATTTTGGGGCTGTAGACCCACCAAATATTTGACGGAACCCCGTCCGTCAAATATTTGGGGGTTGTAGACCCACCAAATATTTGACGGAACCCCTTCCGTCAAATATTTGGGGGCTGTAGACCCGCCAAATATTTGACGGAACCCCTTCCGTCAAATATTTGAGGGCTGTAGACCCACCAAATGTTTGACGGAACCCCTTCCGTCAAATATTTGGGGGCTGTACACCCCCCAAATATTTGACGGAACCCCTTCAGTGAAATATTTGGGGGCTGTAGACCCACCAAATATTTGACGGAACCCCTTCCGTCAAATATTTTGGGCCTGTAGACCCACCAAATATTTGACGGAACCCCTTCCGTCAAATATTTGGGGGCTGTAGACCCACCAAATATTTGACGTAACCCCTTCCGTCAAATATTTGGGGGCTGTAGACCCACCACATATTTGACGGAACCCCTTCCGTCAAATATTTGGGGGCTGTAGACCCACCAAATATTTGACGGAACGCCATCCGTCAAATATTTGGGGGCTGTAGACCCACCAAATATTTGACGGAACCCCTTCCGTTAGATTTTTGGGGGCTGTACACCCCCCAAATATTTGACGGAACGCCATCCGTAAAATTTTTTAGGGGTGTAGACCCACCAAATATTTGACGGAACCCCTTCCGTCAAATATTTGGGGGCTGTAGACCCACCAAATGTTTGACGGAACCCCATCCGTCAAATATTTGGGGGCTGTAGACCCACCAAATATTTGACGGAACCCCTTCCGTCAAATATTTGGGGGCTGTAGACCCACCAAATATTTGACAGAACCCCTTCCGTGAAATATTTGGGGGCTGTAGACCCACCAAATATTTGACGGAACCCCTTCCGTCAAATATTTGGGGGCTGTAGACCCACCAAATATTTGACGGAACCCCTTCCGTCAAATATTTGGGGGCTGTAGACCCACCAAATATTTGACGGAACCCCTTCCGTCAAATATTTGGGGGCTGTACACCCCCCAAATATTTGACGGAACGCCATCCGTCAAATATTTGGGGGCTGTAGACCCACCAAATATTTGACGCAACCCCTTCCGTCAAATATTTGGGGGCTGTACACCCCCCAAATATTTGACGGAACCCCTTCCGTCAAATTTTTGGGGGCTGTACACCCCCCAAATATTTGACGGAACGCCATCCGTCAAATATTTGGGGGCTGTAGACCCACCAAATATTTGACGGAACCCCTTCCGTCAAATATTTGGGGGCTGTAGACCCCCCAAATATTTGACGGAACCCCATCCGTCAAATATTTGGGGGCTGTAAACCCACCAAATATTTGACGGAATCCCTTCCGTCAAATATTTGGGGGCTGTAGACCCACCAAATATTTGACGGAACCCCTTCCGTCAAATATTTGGGGGCTGTACACCCCCCAAATATTTGACGGAACTCCTTTGGTCAAATATTTGGGAACTGTAGACCCACCAAATATTTGACGGAACCCCTTCCGTCAAATATTTGGGGGCTGTACACCCACCAAATATTTGACGGAACCCCTTCCGTCAAATATTTGGGGGCTGTACACCCCCCAAAATATTTGACGGAACGCCATCCGTCAAATATTTGGGGGCTGTAGACCCACCAAATATTTGACGGAACCCCTTCCGTCAGATTTTTGGGGGCTGTACAGCGCCCAAATATTTGACGGAACGCCATCCGTAAAATTTTTGGGGGCTGTAGACCCACCAAATATTTGACGGAACCCCTTCCGTCAAATATTTGGGGGCTGTAGACCCACCAAATGTTTGACGGAACCCCATCCGTCAAATATTTGGGGGCTGTAGACCCACCAAATATTTGACAGAACCCCTTCCGTGAAATATTTGGGGGCTGTAGACCCACCAAATATTTGACGGAACCCCTTCGGTCAAATATTTGGGGGCTGTAGACCCACCAAATATTTGACGGAACCCCTTCCGTCAAATATTTGGGGGCTGTAGACCCACCAAATATTTGACGGAACGAATTCCGTCAAATATTTGGGGGCTGTAGACCCACCAAATATTTGACGGAACCCCTTCCGTCAAATATTTGGGGGCTGTACACCCCCCAAATATTTGACGGAACGCCATCCGTCAAATATTTGGGGGCTGTAGACCCACCAAATATTTGACGGAACCCCTTCCGTCAAATATTTGGGGGCTGTACACCCCCCAAATATTTGACGGAACCCCTTCCGTCAATTTTTTGGGGGCTGTACACCCCCCAAATATTTGACGGAACGCCATCCGTCAAATATTTGGGGGCTGTAGACCCACCAAATATTTGACGGAAACCCTTCCGTCAAATATTTGGGGGCTGTAGACCCCCCAAATATTTGACGGAACCCCATCCGTCAAATATTTGGGGGCTGTAAACCCACCAAATATTTGACAGAACCCCTTCCGTCAAATATTTGGGGGCTGTAGACCCACCAAATATTTGACGGAACCCCTTCCGTCAAATATTTGGGGGCTGTAGACCCCCCAAATATTTGACGGAACCCCTTCCGTCAAATATTTGGGGGCTGTAGACCCACCAAATATTTGACGGAACCCCTTCCGTCAAATATTTGGGGGCTGTACACCCCCCAAATATTTGACGGAACCCCTTCCATTAAATATTTGGGGGCTGTAGACCCACCAAATATTTGACGGAACCCCTTCCGTCAAATATTTGGCAGCTGTAGACCCACCAAATATTTGACGGAACCCCTTCCGTCAAATATTTGGGGGCTGTAGACCCACCAAATATTTGACGGAACCCCTTCCGTCAAATATTTGGGGGCTGTACACCCCCCAAATATTTGACGGAACGCCATCCGTCAAATATTTGGGGGCTGTAGACCCACCAAATATTTGACGGAACCCCTTCCGTGAAATATTTGGGGGCTGTAGACCCACCAAATATTTGACGGAACCCCTTCCGTCAAATATTTGGGGGCTGTACACCCCCGAAATATTTGACGGAACGCCATCCGTCAAATGTTTGGGGGCTGTAGACCCACCAAATATTTGACGGAACCCCTTCCGTGAAATATTTGGGGGCTGTAGACCCACCAAATATTTGACGGAACCCCTTCCGTCAAATATTTGGGGGCTGTACACCCCCCAAATATTTGACGGAACGCCATCCGTCAAATATTTGGGGGCTGTGGACCCACCAAATATTTGACGGAACCCCTTCCGTCAAATATTTGGGGGCTGTACACCCACCAAATATTTGACGTAACCCCTTCCGTCAAATTTTTGGGGGCTGTAGACCCACCAAATATTTGACGGAACCCCTTCCGTCAAATATTTGGGGGCTGTACACCCCCCAAATGTTTGACGGAACGGCATACGTCAAATATTTGGGGGCTGTAGACCCCCCAAATATTTGACGGAACCCCATCCGTCAAATATTTGGGGGCTGTAGACCCACCAAATATTTGACGGAACCCCTTCCGTCAAATATTTTGGGGGCTGTAGACCCAGCAAATATTTGACGGAACCCCTTCCGTCAAATGTTTGGGGGCTGTACACCCCCCAAATATTTGACGGAACCCCTTCCGTCAAATATTTGGGGGCTGTACACCCACCAAATATTTGACGGAACCCCTTCCGTCAAATATTTGGGGGGTGTAGACCCACCAACTATTTGACGGAACCCCTTCCGTCAAATATTTGGAGGCTGTAGACCCACCAACTATTTGACGGAACCCCTTCCGTCAAACATTTGGGGGCTGTAGACCCACCAAATATTTGACGGAACCCCTTCCTTCAAATATTTGGGGGCTGTAGACCCACCAAATATTTGACGGAACGCCATCCGTCAAATATTTGGGGGCTGTAGACCCACCAAATATTTGACGGAACCCCTTCCGTCAAATATTTGGGGGCTGTACACCCCCCAAATATTTGACGGAACCTCTTGAGTCAAATATTTGGGGGCTGTAGACCCACCAAATATTTGACGGAACCCCTTCCGTCAAATATTTGGGGGCTGTAGACCCACCAAATATTTGACGGAACCCCTTCCGTCAAATATTTGGGGGCTGTAGACCCCCCGAATATTTGACGGAACGCCATCCGTGAAATATTTGGGGGCTGTGGACCCACCAAATATTTGACGGAACCCCTTTCGTCAAACATTTGGGGGCTGTAGACCCACCAAATATTTGACGGAACCCCTTCGGTCAAATATTTGGGGGCTGTACACCCCCCAAATATTTGACGGAACCCCTTCCGTCAAATATTTGGGGGCTGTACACCCACAAAATATTTGACGGAACCCCTTCCATCAAATATTTTGGGGCTGTAGACCCACCGGATATTTGACGGAACACCTTCCGTCAAATATTTGGGGGCTGTAGACCCACCAAATATTTGACGGAACCCCTTCCGTCAAATATTTGGGGGCTGTACACCCCCCAAATATTTGACGGAACGCCATCCGTCAAACATTTGGGGGCTGTGGACCCACCAAATATTTGACGGAACCCCTTCCGTCAAATATTTTGGGCCTGTAGACCCACCAAATATTTGACGGAACGCCATCCGTCAAATATTTGGGGGCTGTAGACCCACCAAATATTTGACGGAACCCCTTCCGTCAAATATTTGGGGGCTGTACACCCCCCAAATATTTGACGGAACCCCTTGAGTCAAATATTTGGGGGCTGTAGACCCACCAAATATTTGACGGAACCCCTTCCATCAAATATTTGGGGGCTGTACACCCCCGGAATATTTGACCGGACACCATCCGTCAAATATTTGGGGGCTGTACACCCACCAAATATTTGACGGAACCCCTTCCGTCAAATATTTGGGGGCTGTAGACCCACCAGATATTTGACGGAACACCTTCCGTCAAATATTTGGGGGCTGTAGACCCACCAAATATTTGACGGAACCCCTTCGGTCAAATATTTGGGGGCTGTACACCCCCCAAATATTTGACGGAACGCCATCCGTCAAATATTTGGGGGCTGTAGACCCACCAAATATTTGACGGAACCCCTTCCGTCAAATATTTGGGGGATGTAGACCCCCCCAATATTTGACGGAACCCCTTCCGTCAAATATTTGGGGGCTGTAGACCCACCAAATATTTGACGGAACCCCTTCCGTCAAATATTTGGGGGCCGTAGACCCACCAAATATTTGACGGAACCCCTTCCGTCAAATATTTGGGGGCTGTAGACCCACCAAATATTTGACGGAACCCCTTCCGTCAAATATTCGGGGGCTGTAGACCCCCCGAATATTTGACGGAACGCCATCCGTGAAATATTTGGGGGCTGTAGACCCACCAAATATTTGACGGAACCCCTTCGGTCAAATATTTGGGGGCTGTACACCCCCCAAATATTTGACGGAACCCCTTCCGTCAAATATTTGGGGGCTGTACACCCACCAAATATTTGACGGAACCCCTTCCGTGAAATATTTGGGGGCTGTAGACCCACCAAATATTTGACGGAACCCCTTCCGTCAAATATTTGGGGGCTGTAGACCCCCAAATATTTGACGGAACGCGATCCGTCAAACATTTGGGGGCTGTGGACCCACCAAATATTTGACGGAACCCCTTGAGTCAAATATTTGGGGGCTGTAGACCCACCAAATATTTGACGGAACCCCTTCCGTCAAATATTTGGGGGCTGTACACCCCCGGAATATTTGACCGGACACCATCCGTCAAATATTCGGGGGCTGTACACCCACCAAATATTTGACGGAACCCCTTCCGTCAAATATTTGGGGGCTGTAGACCCACCAGATATTTGACGGAACACCTTCCGTCAAATATTTGGGGGCTGTACACCCCCCAAATATTTGACGGAACCCCTTCCGTCAAATATTTGGGGGATGTAGACCCCCCAAATATTTGACGGAACCCCTTTCGTCAAATATTTGGGGGCTGTAGACCCACCAAATATTTGACGGAACCCCTTCCGTGAAATATTTGGGGGCTGTAGACCCACCAAATATTTGACGGAACCCCTTCCGTCAAATATTTGGGGGCCGTAGACCCACCAAATATTTGACGGAACCCCTTCCGTCAAATATTTGGGGGCCGTAGACCCACCAAATATTTGACGGAACCCCTTCCGTCAAATATTTGGAGGCTGTAGACCCACCAAATATTTGACGGAACCCCTTCCGTCAAATATTTGGGGGCTGTAGACCCCCCGAATATTTGACAGAACGCCATCCGTCAAATATTTGGGGGCTGTGGACCCACCAAATATTTGACGGAACCCCTTCCGCAAATATTTGGGGGCTGTAGACCCACCAAATATTTGACGGAACCCCTTCGGTCAAATATTTGGGGGCTGTAGACCCACCAAATATTTGACGGAACCCCTTCCATCAAATATTTGGGGGCTATACACCCCCGGAATATTTGACCGGACACCATCCGTCAAATATTTGGGGGCTGTACACCCACCAAATATTTGACGGAACCCCTTCCGTCAAATATTTGGGGGCTGTAGACCCACCAGATATTTGACGGAACACCTTCCGTCAAATATTTGGGGGCTGTAGACCCACCAAATATTTGACGGAACCCCTTCGGTCAAATATTTGGGGGCTGTACACCCCCCAAATATTTGACGGAACGCCATCCGTCAAATATTTGGGGGCTGTAGACCCACCAAATATTTGACGGAACCCCTTCCGTCAAATATTTGGGGGATGTAGACCCCCCCAATATTTGACGGAACCCCTTCCGTCAAATATTTGGGGGCTGTAGACCCACCAAATATTTGACGGAACCCCTTCCGTGAAATATTTGGGGGTTGTAGACCCACCAAATATTTGACGGAACCCCTTCCGTCAAATATTTGGGGGCCGTAGACCCACCAAATATTTGACGGAACCCCTTCCGTCAAATATTTGGGGGCTGTAGACCCACCAAATATTTGACGGAACCCCTTCCGTCAAATATTCGGGGGCTGTAGACCCCCCGAATATTTGACGGAACGCCATCCGTGAAATATTTGGGGGCTGTGGACCCACCAAATATTTGACGGAACCCCTTCGGTCAAATATTTGGGGGCTGTACACCCCCCAAATATTTGACGGAACCCCTTCCGTCAAATATTTGGGGGCTGTACACCCACCAAATATTTGACGGAACCCCTTCCGTGAAATATTTGGGGGCTGTAGACCCACCAAATATTTGACGGAACCCCTTCCGTCAAATATTTGGGGGCTGTAGACCCCCAAATATTTGACGGAACGCGATCCGTCAAACATTTGGGGGCTGTGGACCCACCAAATATTTGACGGAACCCCTTGAGTCAAATATTTGGGGGCTGTAGACCCACCAAATATTTGACGGAACCCCTTCCGTCAAATATTTGGGGGCTGTACACCCCCGGAATATTTGACCGGACACCATCCGTCAAATATTCGGGGGCTGTACACCCACCAAATATTTGACGGAACCCCTTCCGTCAAATATTTGGGGGCTGTAGACCCACCAGATATTTGACGGAACACCTTCCGTCAAATATTTGGGGGCTGTACACCCCCCAAATATTTGACGGAACCCCTTCCGTCAAATATTTGGGGGATGTAGACCCCCCAAATATTTGACGGAACCCCTTTCGTCAAATATTTGGGGGCTGTAGACCCACCAAATATTTGACGGAACCCCTTCCGTGAAATATTTGGGGGCTGTAGACCCACCAAATATTTGACGGAACCCCTTCCGTCAAATATTTGGGGGCCGTAGACCCACCAAATATTTGACGGAACCCCTTCCGTCAAATATTTGGGGGCCGTAGACCCACCAAATATTTGACGGAACCCCTTCCGTCAAATATTTGGAGGCTGTAGACCCACCAAATATTTGACGGAACCCCTTCCGTCAAATATTTGGGGGCTGTAGACCCCCCGAATATTTGACAGAACGCCATCCGTCAAATATTTGGGGGCTGTGGACCCACCAAATATTTGACGGAACCCCTTCCGCAAATATTTGGGGGCTGTAGACCCACCAAATATTTGACGGAGCCCCTTCGGTCAAATATTTGGGGGCTGTACACCCCCCAAATATTTGACGGAACGCCATCCGTCAAATATTTGGGGGCTGTAGACCCACCAAATATTTGACGGAACCCCTTCCGTCAAATATTTGGGGGCTGTAGAACCACCAAATATTTGACGGAACCCCTTCCGTCAAATATTTGGGGGCTGTAGACCCCCCAAATATTTGACGGAACCCCTTCCGTCAAATATTTGGGGGCTGTGGACCCACCAAGTATTTGACGGAACCCCTTCCGTCAAATATTTGGGGGCTGTAGACCCACCAAATATTTGACGGAACCCCTTCCGTCAGATATTTGGGGGCTGTAGACCCACCAAATATTTGACGGAACCCCTTCCGTCAAATATTTGGGGGCTGTAGACCCCCGAAATATTTGACGGAACGCCATCCGTCAAATATTTGGGGGCTGTGGACCCACCAAATATTTGACGGAACCCCTTCCGTCAAACATTTGGGGGCTGTAGACCCACCAAATATTTGACGGAACCCCTTCCGTCAAATATTTGGGGGCTGTAGACCCACCAAATATTTGACGGAACCCCTTCCGTCATATATTTGGGGACTGTAGACCCACCAAATATTTGACGGAACGCCATCCGTCAAATATTTGGGGGCTGTAGACCCACCAAATATTTGACGGAACCCCTTCCGTCAAATATTTGGGGGCCGTAGACCCACCAAATATTTGACGGAACCCCTTCCGTCAAATATTTGGGGGCTGTAGACCCACCAAATATTTGACGGAACCCCTTCCGTCAAATAGTTGGATGCTGTAGACCCACCAAATATTTGACGGAACCCCTTCCGTCAAATATTTGGGGGCTGTAGACCCCCCGAATATTTGACGGAACGCCATCCGTCAAATATTTGGGGGCTGTGGACCCACCAAATATTTGACGGAACCCCTTCCGCAAATATTTGGGGGCTGTAGACCCACCAAATATTTGACGGAACCCCTTCGGTCAAATATTTGGGGGCTGTACACCCCCCAAATATTTGACGGAACGCCATCCGTCAAATATTTGGGGGCTGTAGACCCACCAAATATTTGACGGAACCCCTTCCGAAAAATATTTGGGGGCTGTAGAACCACCAAATATTTGACGGAACCCCTTCCGTCAAATATTTGGGGGCTGTACACCCCCGAAATATTTGACGGAACGCCATCCGTCAAATATTTGGGGGCTGTGGACCCACCAAGTATTTGACGGAACCCCTTCCGTCAAATATTTGGGGGCTGTAGACCCACCAAATATTTGACGGAACCCCTTCCGTCAGATATTTGGGGGCTGTAGACCCACCAAATATTTGACGGAACCCCTTCCGTCAAATATTTGGGGGCTGTAGACCCCCGAAATATTTGACGGAACCCCTTCCGTCAAATATTTGGGGGCTGTGGACCCACCAAATATTTGACGGAACCCCTTCCGTCAAACATTTGGGGGCTGTAGACCCACCAAATATTTGACGGAACCCCTTCCGTCAAATATTTGGGGGCTGTAGACCCACCAAATATTTGACGGAACGCCATCCGTCAAATATTTGGGGGCTGTAGACCGACCAAATATTTGACGGAACCCCTTCCGTCAAATATTTGGGGGCTGTAGACCCACCAAATATTTGACGGAACGCCATCCGTCAAATATTTGGGGGCTGTAGACCGACCAAATATTTGACGGAACCCCTTCCGTCAAATATTTGGGGGCTGTAGACCGACCATATATTTGACGGAACCCCTTCCGTCAAATATTTGGGGGCTGTAGACCCATCAAATATTTGACGGAACCCCTTCCGTCAAATATTTGGGGGCTGTAGACCCACCAAATATTTGACGGAACCCCTTCCGTCAAATATTTGGGGGCTGTAGACCCACCAAATATTTGACGGAACCCCTTCCGTCAAATATTTGGGGGCTGTAGACCCCCCAAATATTTGACGGAACGCCATCCGTCAAATATTTGGGGGCTGTGGACCCACCAAATATTTGACGGAACCCCTTCTGTCAAATATTTTGGGGCTGTAGACCCCCCAAATATTTGACGGAACGCCATCCGTCAAATATTTGGGGGCTGTAGACCCACCAAATATTTGACGGAACCCCTTCCGTCAAATATTTGGGGGCTGTAGACCCACCAAATATTTGACGGAACCCCTTCCGTGAAATATTTGGGGGCTGTAGACCCACCAAATATTTGACGGAACCCCTTCCATCAAATATTTGGGGGCTGTAGACCCACCAAATATTTGACAGAACCCCTTCCGTCAAATATTTGGGGGCTGTAGACCCACCAAATATTTGACGGAACCCCTTCCGTCAAATATTTGGGCGCTGTACACCCCCCAACTATTTGACGGAACGCCACTCGTCAAATATTTGGGGGCTGTAGACCCCCCAAATATTTGACGGAACCCATTCCGTCAAATATTTGGGGGCTGTACACCCACCAAATATTTGACGGAACGCCATCCGTCAAATATTTGGGGGCTGTAGACCCGCCAAATATTTGACGGAACCCCTTCCGTGAAATATTTGGGGGCTGTAGACCCACCAAATATTTGACGGAACCCCTTCCGTCAAATATTTGGGGGCTGTAGACCCACCAAATATTTGACGGAACCCCATCCGTCAAATATTTGGGGGCTGTAGACCCGCCGAATATTTGATGGAACCCCTTCCGTCAAATATTTGGGGGCTGTAGACCCGCCAAATATTTGACGGAACCCCTTCCGTCAAATATTTGGGGGCTGTAGACCCACCAAATATTTGACGGAACCCCTTCCGTCAAATATTTGGGGGCTGTAGACCCCCCAAATATTTGACGGAACGCCATCCGTCAAATATTTGGGGGCTGTAGACCCACCAAATATTTGACGGAACCCCTTCCGTCAAATATTTGGGGGCTGTAGACCCCCCGAATATTTGACGGAACCCCTTACGTGAAATATTTGGGGGCTGTAGACCCAGCAAATATTTGACGGAACCCCTTCCATCAAATATTTGGGGACTGTAGACCCACCAAATATTTGACAGAACCCCTTCCGTCAAATATTTGGGGGCTGTAGACCCACCAAATATTTGACGGAACCCCTTCCGTCAAATATTTGGGGGCTGTAGACCCACCAAATATTTGACGGAACCCCTTCCGTCAAATATTTGGGGGCTGTAGACCCACCAAATATTTGACGGAACCCCTTCCGTCAAATATTTGGGGGCTGTAGACCCACCAAATATTTGACGGAACCCCTTCCGTCAAATATTTGGGGGCTGTAGACCCACCAAATATTTGACGGAACCCCTTCCGTCAAATATTTGGGGGCTGTAGACCCCCCAAATATTTGACGGAACGCCATCCGTCAAATATTTGGGGGCTGTAGACCCACCAAATATTTGACGGAACCCCTTCCGTCAAATATTTGGGGGCTGTAGACCCCCCAAAATATTTGACGGAACGCCATCCGTCAAATATTTGGGGGCTGTAGACCCACCAAATATTTGACGGAACCCCTTCCGTCAAATATTTGGGGGCTGTAGACCCACCAAATATTTGACGGAACCCCTTCCGTCAAATATTTGGGGGCTGTAGACCCACCAAATATTTGACGGAACCCCTTACGTGAAATATTTGGGGGCTGTAGACCCAGCAAATATTTGACGGAACCCCTTCCATCAAATATTTGGGGACTGTAGACCCACCAAATATTTGACAGAACCCCTTCCGTCAAATATTTGGGGGCTGTAGACCCACCAAATATTTGACGGAACCCCTTCCGTCAAATATTTGGGGGCTGTAGACCCACCAAATATTTGACGGAACCCCTTCCGTCAAATATTTGGGGGCTGTAGACCCGCCAAATATTTGACGGAACGCCACTCGTCAAATATTTGGGGGCTGTAGACCCACCAAATATTTGACGGAACCCATTCCGTCAAATATTTGGGGGCTGTACACCCACCAAATATTTGACGGAACGCCATCCGTCAAATATTTGGGGGCTGTAGACCCGCCAAATATTTGACGGAACCCCATCCGTCAAATATTTGGGGGCTGTAGACCCACCAAATATTTGACGGAACCCCTTCCGTCAAATATTTGGGGGCTGTAGACCCACCAAATATTTGACGGAACCCCTTCCGTCAAATATTTGGGGGCTGTAGACCCCCCAAATATTTGACGGAACGCCATCCGTCAAATATTTGGGGGCTGTAGACCCACCAAATATTTGACGGAACCCCTTCCGTCAAATATTTGGGGGCTGTAGACCCCCCAAAATATTTGACGGAACGCCATCCGTCAAATATTTGGGGGCTGTAGACCCACCAAATATTTGACGGAACCCCTTCCGTCAAATATTTGGGGGCTGTAGACCCACCAAACATTTGACGGAACCCCTTACGTGAAATATTTGGGGGCTGTAGACCCAGCAAATATTTGACGGAACCCCTTCCATCAAATATTTGGGGACTGTAGACCCACCAAATATTTGACAGAACCCCTTCCGTCAAATATTTGGGGGCTGTAGACCCACCAAATATTTGACGGAACCCCTTCCGTCAAATATTTGGGGGCTGTAGACCCGCCAAATATTTGACGGAACCCCTTCCGTCAAATATTTGGGGGATGTAGACCCACCAAATATTTGACGGAACCCCTTCCGTCAAATATTTGGGGGCTGTAGACCCACCAAATATTTGACGGAACCCCATCCGTCAAAAATTTGGGGGCTGTAGACCCGCCAAATATTTGACGGAACCCCTTCCGTCAAATATTTGGGGGCTGTAGACCCGCCAAATATTTGACGGAACCCCTTCCGTCAAATATTTGGGGGCTGTAGACCCACCAAATATTTGATGGAACCCCTTCCGTCAAATATTTGGGGGCTGTAGACCCACCAAATATTTGACGGAACCCCTTCCGTCAAATATTTGGGGGCTGTAGACCCCCCAAATATTTGACGGAACGCCATCCGTCAAATATTTGGGGGCTGTAGACCCACCAAATATTTGACGGAACCCCTTCCGTCAAATATTTGGGGGCTGTAGACCCCCCAAATATTTGACGGAACGCCATCCGTCAAATATTTGGGGGCTGTAGACCCACCAAATATTTGACGGAACCCCTTCCGTGAAATATTTGGGGGCTGTAGACCCACCAAATATTTGATGGAACCCCTTCCGTCAAATATTTGGGGGCTGTACACCCCCCAAATATTTGACGGAACGCCACTCGTCAAATATTTGGGGGCTGTAGACCCACCAAATATTTGACGGAACCCATTCCGTCAAATATTTGGGGGCTGTACACGCACCAAATATTTGACGGAACGCCATCCGTCAAATATTAGGGGGCTGTAGACCCCTGAAATATTTGACGGAACCCCTTCCGTGAAATATTTGGGGGCTGTAGACCCACCAAATATTTGACGGAACCCCTTCCGTCAAATATTTGGGGGCTGTAGACCCACCAAATATTTGACAGAACCCCATCCGTCAAATATTTGGGGGCTGTAGACCCGCCAAATATTTGACGGAACCCCTTCCGTCAAATATTTGGGGGCTGTAGACCCGCCAAAAATTTGACGGAACCCCTTCCGTCAAATATTTGGGGGCTGTACACCCACCAAATATTTGACGGAACGCCATCCGTCAAATATTTGAGGGCTGTAGACCCCCCAAATATTTGACGGAACCCCTTCCGTGAAATATTTGGGGGCTGTAGACCCACCAAATATTTGACGGAACCCCTTCAGTGAAATATTTGGGGGCTGTAGACCCACCAAATATTTGACGGAACCCCTTCCGTCAAATATTTGGGGGCTGTACACCCACCAAATATTTGACGGAACCCCTTCCGTCAAATATTTGGGGGCTGTACACCCCCCAAATATTTGACGGAACGCCATCCGTCAAATATTTGGGGGCTGTAGACCCACCAAATATATGACGGAACCCCTTCCGTCAAATATTTGGGGGCTGTAGACCAACCAAATATTTGACGGAACGCCATCCGTCAAATATTTGGGGGCTGTAGACCCACCAAATATTTGACGGAACCCCTTCCGTCAAATATTTGGGGGCTGTAGACCCACCAAATATTTGACGGAACCCCTTCCGTCAAATATTTGGGGGCTGTACAGCCCCCAAATATTTGACGGAACGCCATCCGTCAAATATTTGGGGGCTGTAGACCCACCAAATATTTGACGGAACCCCTTCCGTCAAATATTTGGGGGCTGTAGACCCACCAAATATTTGACGGAACCCCTTCCGTCAAATATTTGGGGGCTGTAGGCCCACCAAATATTTGACAGAACTCCTTCCGTCGAATATTTGGGGGCTGTAGACCCACCAAATATTTGACGGAACCCCTTCCGTCAAATATATGGGGGCTGTACACCCCCCAAATATTTGACGGAACCCCTTCCGTCAAATATTTGGGGGCTGTAGACCCACCACATATTTGACGGAACCCCTTCGGTCAAATATTTGGGGGTTGTAGACCCACCAAATATTTGACGGAACCCCTTCCGTCATATATTTGGGGGCTGTAGACCCACCAAATATTTGACAGAACGCCATCCGTCAAATATTTGGGGGCTGTAGACCCAGCAAATATTTGACGGAACCCCTTCCGTCAAATATTTGGGGGCTGTACACCCCCCAAATATTTGACGGAACCCCTTCCGTCAAGTATTTGGGGGCTGTAGACCCGCCAAATATTTGACGGAACCCCTTCCGTCAAATATTTGGGGGCTGTAGACCCACCAAATATTTGACGGAACCCCTTCCGTCAAATATTTGGGGGCTGTACACCCCCCAAACATTTGACGGAACCCCTTCCGTCAAATATTTGGGGGCTGTAGACCCACCAAATATTTGACGGAACGCCATCCGTCAAATATTTGGGGGCTGTAGACCCACCAAATATTTGACGGAACCCCTTCCGTCAAATATTTGGGGGCTGTAGACCCCCCAAATATTTGATGGAACCCCTTCCGTCAAATATTTGGGGGCTGTAGACCCACCAAATATTTGACGGAACCCCTTCCGTCAAATATTTGGGGGCTGTAGACCCCCCAAATATTTGACGGAACCCCTTCCGTCAAATATTTGGGGGCTGTAGGCCCACCAAATATTTGACAGAACCCCTTCCGTCGAATATTTGGGGGCTGTAGACCCACCAAATATTTGACGAAACCCCTTCCGTCAAATATATGGGGGCTGTACACCCCCCAAATATTTGACGGAACGCGATCCGTCAAATATTTGGGGGCTGTAGACCCACCAAATATTTGACGGAACCCCTTCCGTGACATATTTGGGGGTTGTAGACCCACCAAATATTTGACGGAACCCCTTCCGTCAAATATTTGGGGGCTGTAGACCAACCAAATATTTGACGGAACCCCTTCCGTCATATATTTGGGGACTGTAGACCCACCAAATATTTGACGGAACGCCATCCGTCAAATATTTGGGGGCTGTAGACCCAGCAAATATTTGACGGAACCCCTTCCGTCAAATATTTGGGGGCTGTACACCCCCCAAATATTTGACGGAACCCCTTCCGTCAAGTATTTGGGGGCTGTAGACCCGCCAAATATTTGACGGAACCCCTTCCGTCAAATATTTGGGGGCTGTAGACCCACCAAATATTTGACGGAACCCCTTCCGTCAAATATTTGGGGGCTGTACACCCCCCAAACATTTGACGGAACCCCTTCCGTCAAATATTTGGGGGCTCCGGACCCACCAAATATTTGACGGAACCCCTTCCGTCAAATATTTGGGGGCTGTAGACCCACCAAATATTTGACGGAACGCCATCCGTCAAATATTTGGGGGCTGTAGACCCACCAAATATTTGACGGAACCCCTTCCGTCAAATATTTGGGGGCTGTAGACCCCCCAAATATTTGATGGAACCCCTTCCGTCAAATATTTGGGGGCTGTAGACCCACCAAATATTTGACGGAACCCCTTCCGTCAAATATTTGGGGGCTGTAGACCCACCAAATATTTGACGGAACCCCTTCCGTCAAATATTTGGGGGCTGTAGACCCCCCAAATATTTGACGGAACCCCTTCCGTCAAATATTTGGGGGCTGTAGGCCCACCAAATATTTGACAGAACCCCTTCCGTCGAATATTTGGGGGCTGTAGACCCACCAAATATTTGACGAAACCCCTTCCGTCAAATATATGGGGGCTGTACACCCCCCAAATATTTGACGGAACGCGATCCGTCAAATATTTGGGGGCTGTAGACCCACCAAATATTTGACGGAACCCCTTCCGTGAAATATTTGGGGGTTGTAGACCCACCAAATATTTGACGGAACCCCTTCCGTCAAATATTTGGGGGCTGTAGACCAACCAAATATTTGACGGAACCCCTTCCGTCATATATTTGGGGACTGTAGACCCACCAAATATTTGACGGAACGCCATCCGTCAAATATTTGGGGGCTGTAGACCCAGCAAATATTTGACGGAACCCCTTCCGTCAAATATTTGGGGGCTGTACACCCCCCAAATATTTGACGGAACCCCTTCCGTCAAGTATTTGGGGGCTGTAGACCCGCCAAATATTTGACGGAACCCCTTCCGTCAAATATTTGGGGGCTGTAGACCCACCAAATATTTGACGGAACCCCTTCCGTCAAATATTTGGGGGCTGTACACCCCCCAAACATTTGACGGAACCCCTTCCGTCAAATATTTGGGGGCTCCGGACCCACCAAATATTTGACGGAACCCCTTCCGTCAAATATTTGGGGGCTGTAGACCCACCAAATATTTGACGGAACGCCATCCGTCAAATATTTGGGGGCTGTAGACCCACCAAATATTTGACGGAACCCCTTCCGTCAAATATTTGGGGGCTGTAGACCCCCCAAATATTTGATGGAACCCCTTCCGTCAAATATTTGGGGGCTGTAGACCCACCAAATATTTGACGGAACCCCTTCTGTCAAATATTTGGGGGCTGTACACCCACCAAATATTTGACGGAACGCCATCCGTCAAATATTTGGGGGCTGTACACCCCCCAAATATTTGACGGAACCCCTTCCGTCAAATATTTCGGGGCTGTACACCCACCAAATATTTGACGGAACCCCTTCCGTCAAATATATGGGGGCTGTACACCCACCAAATATTTGACGGAACCCCTTCCGTCAAATATATGGGGGCTGTACACCCCCCAAATATTTGACGGAACGCCATCCGTCAAATATTTGGGGGCTGTAGACCCACCAAATATTTGACGGAACCCCTTCCGTCAAATATTTGGGGGCTGTAGACCCGCCAAATATTTGACGGAACCCCTTCCGTCATATATTTGGGGGCTGTAGACCCACCAAATATTTGACGGAACCCCTTCCGTCAAATATTTGGGGGATGTAGACCCACCAAATATTTGACGGAACGCCATCCGTCAAATATTTTGGGGCTGTAGACCCAGCAAATATTTGACCGAACCCCTTCCGTCAAATATTTGGGGGCTGTACACCCCCCAAACATTTGACGGAACCCCATCCGTCAAATATTTGGGGGCTGTAGACCCGCCAAATATTTGACGGAACCCCTTGCGTCAAATATTTGGGGGCTGTAGACCCACCAAATATTTGACGGAACCCCTTCCGTGAAATATTTGGGGGCTGTAGACGCACCAAATATTTGACGGAACCCCGCTGTACACCCCCCAAATATTTGACGGAACGCCATCCGTCAAATATTTGGGGGCTGTGGACCCACCAAGCATTTGTCGGAACCCCTTCCGTCAAATATTTGGGGGCTGTAGACCCCCCAAATATTTGACGGAACCCCTTCCGTCAAATATTTGGGGGCTGTAGACCCACCAAATATTTGACGGAACCCCTTCTGTCAAATATTTGGGGGCTGTACACCCACCAAATATTTGACGGAACGCCATCCGTCAAATATTTGGGGGCTGTACACCCCCCAAATATTTGACGGAACCCCTTCCGTCAAATATTTGGGGGCTGTACACCCACCAAATATTTGACGGAACCCCTTCCGTCAAATATTTGGGGGCTGTACACCCCCCAAATATTTGACGGAACCCCTTCCGTCAAGTATTTGGGGGCTGTAGACCCGCCAAATATTTGACGGAACCCCTTCCGTCAAATATTTGGGGGCTGTAGACCCACCAAATATTTGACGGAACCCCTTCCGTCAAATATTTGGGGGCTGTACACCCCCCAAACATTTGACGGAACCCCTTCCGTCAAATATTTGGGGGCTCCGGACCCACCAAATATTTGACGGAACCCCTTCCGTCAAATATTTGGGGGCTGTAGACCCACCAAATATTTGACGGAACGCCATCCGTCAAATATTTGGGGGCTGTAGACCCACCAAATATTTGACGGAACCCCTTCCGTCAAATATTTGGGGGCTGTAGACCCCCCAAATATTTGATGGAACCCCTTCCGTCAAATATTTGGGGGCTGTAGACCCACCAAATATTTGACGGAACCCCTTCTGTCAAATATTTGGGGGCTGTACACCCACCAAATATTTGACGGAACGCCATCCGTCAAATATTTGGGGGCTGTACACCCCCCAAATATTTGACGGAACCCCTTCCGTCAAATATTTCGGGGCTGTACACCCACCAAATATTTGACGGAACCCCTTCCGTCAAATATATGGGGGCTGTACACCCACCAAATATTTGACGGAACCCCTTCCGTCAAATATATGGGGGCTGTACACCCCCCAAATATTTGACGGAACGCCATCCGTCAAATATTTGGGGGCTGTAGACCCACCAAATATTTGACGGAACCCCTTCCGTCAAATATTTGGGGGCTGTAGACCCGCCAAATATTTGACGGAACCCCTTCCGTCATATATTTGGGGGCTGTAGACCCACCAAATATTTGACGGAACCCCTTCCGTCAAATATTTGGGGGATGTAGACCCACCAAATATTTGACGGAACGCCATCCGTCAAATATTTTGGGGCTGTAGACCCAGCAAATATTTGACCGAACCCCTTCCGTCAAATATTTGGGGGCTGTACACCCCCCAAACATTTGACGGAACCCCATCCGTCAAATATTTGGGGGCTGTAGACCCGCCAAATATTTGACGGAACCCCTTGCGTCAAATATTTGGGGGCTGTAGACCCACCAAATATTTGACGGAACCCCTTCCGTGAAATATTTGGGGGCTGTAGACGCACCAAATATTTGACGGAACCCCGCTGTACACCCCCCAAATATTTGACGGAACGCCATCCGTCAAATATTTGGGGGCTGTGGACCCACCAAGCATTTGTCGGAACCCCTTCCGTCAAATATTTGGGGGCTGTAGACCCCCCAAATATTTGACGGAACCCCTTCCGTCAAATATTTGGGGGCTGTAGACCCACCAAATATTTGACGGAACCCCTTCTGTCAAATATTTGGGGGCTGTACACCCACCAAATATTTGACGGAACGCCATCCGTCAAATATTTGGGGGCTGTACACCCCCCAAATATTTGACGGAACCCCTTCCGTCAAATATTTGGGGGCTGTACACCCACCAAATATTTGACGGAACCCCTTCCGTCAAATATTTGGGGGCTGTACACCCCCCAAATATTTGACAGAACGCCATCCGTCAAATATTTGAAGGATGTAGACCCACCAAATATTTGACGGAACCCCTTCTATCAAATATTTGGGGGCGGTACACCCACCAAATATTTGACGGAACACCTTCCGTCAAATATTTGGGGGCTGTAGACCCACCAAATGTTTGACGGAACCCCTTCCGTCAAATGTTTGGGGGCTGTAGACCCACCAAATATTTGACGGAACCCCTTCCGTCAAATATTTGGGGGCTGTAGACCCACCAAATATTTGACGGAACCCCTTCCGTCAAATATTTGGGGGCTGTAGACCCACCAAATATTTGACGGAACCCCATCCGTCAAATATTTGGGGGCTGTAGACCCGCCAAATATTTGACGGAACCCCTTGCGTCAAATATTTGGGGGCTGTAGACCCACCAAATATTTGACGGAACCCCTTCCGTGAAATATTTGGGGGCTGTAGACGCACCAAATATTTGACGGAACCCCGCTGTACACCCCCCAAATATTTGACGGAACGCCATCCGTCAAATATTTGGGGGCTGTGGACCCACCAAGTATTTGTCGGAACCCCTTCCGTCAAATATTTGGGGGCTGTAGACCCCCCAAATATTTGATGGAACCCCTTCCGTCAAATATTTGGGGGATGTAGACCCACCAAATATTTGACGGAACGCCATCCGTCAAATATTTGGGGGCTGTAGACCCAGCAAATATTTGACCGAACCCCTTCCGTCAAATATTTGGCGGCTGTACACCCCCCAAACATTTGACGGAACCCCATCCGTCAAATATTTGGGGGCTGTAGACCCACCAAATATTTGACGGAACCCCTTCTGTCAAATATTTGGGGGCTGTAGACCCACCAAATATTTGACGGAACCCCTTCCGTCATATATTTGGGGGCTGTAGACCCACCAAATATTTGACGGAACCCCTTCCGTCAAATATTTGGGGGATGTAGACCCACCAAATATTTGACGGAGCGCCATCCGTCAAATATTTGGGGGCTGTAGACCCAGCAAATATGTGACCGAACCCCTTCCGTCAAATATTTGGGGGCTGTACACCACCCAAACATTTGACGGAACCCCATCCGTCAAATATTTGGGGGCTGTAGACCCGTCAAATATTTGACGGAACCCCTTGCGTCAAATATTTGGGGGCTGTAGACCCACCAAATATTTGACGGAACCCCTTCCGTGAAATATTTGGGGGCTGTAGACGCACCAAATATTTGACGGAACCCCGCTGTACACCCCCCAAATATTTGACGGAACGCCATCCGTCAAATATTTGGGGGCTGTGGACCCACCAAGTATTTGTCGGAACCCCTTCCGTCAAATATTTGGGGGCTGTAGACCCCCCAAATATTTGATGGAACCCCTTCCGTCAAATATTTGGGGGCTGTAGACCCACCAAATATTTGACGGAACCCCTTCTGTCAAATATTTGGGGGCTGTACACCCACCAAATATTTGACGGAACGCCATCCGTCAAATATTTGGGGGCTGTACACCCCCCAAATATTTGACGGAACCCCTTCCGTCAAATATTTGGGGGCTGTACACCCACCAAATATTTGACGGAACCCCTTCCGTCAAATATTTGGGGGCTGTACACCCCCCAAATATTTGACAGAACGCCATCCGTCAAATATTTGAAGGATGTAGACCAACCAAATATTTGACGGAACCCCTTCCGTCAAATGTTTGGGGGCTGTACACCCCCCAAATCTTTGACGGAACCCCTTCCGTCAAATATTTGGGGGCTGTAGACCCACCAAATATTTGACGGAACCCCTTCTATCAAATATTTGGGGGCGGTACACCCACCAAATATTTGACGGAACACCTTCCGTCAAATATTTGGGGGCTGTAGACCCACCAAATGTTTGACGGAACCCCTTCCGTCAAATGTTTGGGGGCTGTAGACCCACCAAATATTTGACGGAACCCCTTCCGTCAAATATTTGGGGGCTGTAGACCCACCAAATATTTGACGGAACCCCTTCCGTCAAATATTTGGGGGCTGTAGACCCACCAAATATTTGACGGAACCCCTTCCGTCAAATATTTGGGGGCTGTAGACCCACCAAATATTTGACGGAACCCCTTCTGTCAAATATTTGGGGGATGTACACCCGCCAAATATTTGACGGAACGCCATCCGTCAAATATTTGGGGGCTGTAGACCCACCAAATATTTGACGGAACGCCATCCGTCAAATATTTGGGGGCTGTACACCCCCCAAATATTTGACGGAACCCCTTCCGTGAAATATTTTGGGGGTGTACACCCCCCAAATATTTGACACAACCCCTTCCGTCAATTATTTGGGGGCTGTAGACCCACCAAATATTTGACGGAACCCCTTCCGTGAAATATTTTGGGGGTGTACACCCCCCAAATTGTCATGTATTGTCATGTATCATTGTTGAACGGCAATTATCGTTGGCGTGTCTTCAACCTCCTTTTTGGGCATCCCCACCCTGAAGACCTTGGAGACCTCCTTCAATCTTGGGTAGTCAGGCATGGGCACATTCGTACCATTGCGGACAAACATAATGAACGCACAGTGCAGCAAACCTAGTGGTGATCACATGTGGGTACTCTTTCCCACATCTCATTAGGCATGCTCTGGGCATGCGTACTCATGTCCCCTACCATTGAAGCACTCTGTGTTGCGGTTGGGGAAGGGGGGGGTGCGCCTTGTGCCAGCGCCATGGCTGGCACAGAGGCGTCCATAGGCACGCTCTGGGCATGCATAGGCCTGTTCCTGATGTACCCCACCATTTTGGGGGTGTAGACCCCCCAAATATTTGACGGAACCCCTTCCGTGGAATATTTCGGGGCTGTAGACCCCCCAAATTGTCATGTATTGTCCTGTATCATTGTTGAACGGCAATTATCGTTGGCGTGTCTTCAACCTCCTTTTTGGGCATCCCCACCTTGAAGACCTTGGAGACCTCCTTCAATCTTGGGCAGTCAGGCATGGGCACATTCGTACCGCAGCGGACAAACATAATGAACGCACAGTGCAGCAAACCTGGTGGTGATCACATGTGTGTACTCTTTCCCGCTGGTGCTGTGGCTGGTACTGTTGTGATGCCGCAGGGATGGCCAGAGGCCATGGGTCAATGCATGTTCTTCTACATACAGGGTTAGTGGCGGCCCAAAATGTAATCTTTCACCCCGTGGGGCAGCTTGCGCCACCCACATTGGGGGGCTCCCTCCTCGTGCACCGGAATTGGTGCACACACCCCAAGGTCCCCAGGGCAAGGGTGCACACCATGGAGCAGGGACGCCACGTACACACCAATAGGGGTGCGGAATTCCGCACACAAGAACGGCAGGGAATCCAAGCAGGCGTACGTGTCCTGCCACAAGGGCAGGTGGATCGTGCGGTACGCCCCTACTGTCTCCTTGTTGCTGTACTTTTGCTTGTAGAAGAGGGGCCTTCCCACCAGGTGCTGGACGAGTCGCTGCTCCCACACGTCAAGCTTGGATGTGTGGGTTACCCTCACCAGCCCCCCCCAGTCCCCCTCTCCCCTGTCCCCTTGTCCATCGTCCTCAACCAAGACGTACGGGAGCGCCCATTCGGTGAAGTCAGGCAGGATGACCCCCAGAAGGCGGGGTTTCACAATGTTCCCCCGTGCATCCCTCAGAGAAACAGACACCTCATCCTCCGATTGTTGGCCATGATGCGCTCAAAGTCAAGCAACTGATCCGCACTGCCTGGTGAATACCCCCATGGGTCCCGTGCCCTCTTGTGCCTCCTCCATGGCTTCCACAGCCAGTGCCCCACCACCCCCCAGGCCAACCGGTAGATTGTGCCATGCACAATCTTCTCCACAGTTGCGGCCTCCCTCAGAACCCCTGCCAGCTCAAGAGTGTCGCTCACAGTCCCAGAGGCTGCTTCCCACTGCATCGCGTGCAGTGCCTCGAGCCATACACCAGGGGTGGGGTGGGTGGTCCGCAGTGCAAACTGCCCGAAGAGGTGCAGCTCCGACTGCGCCCTGCTGGTCAGGGTGTTTGACCGCCAGATGTCGTGCCTGATCCCTGGTGTCGTGGACACCAGGGAGGCCAGGATCACTGGGGCTTGCAGCCCCTGGAACCTATCGAGGGTCGCAACCGTTCTGAGGAGGTTTACATGATGGGTGTGCCACTTGCGGCCTACACACGCCACGCAGTGTTTCAGCCACACCATCTGTGCGTAGTGAGTCGTCACTACCGCTACCGACTGTGCTGGGTAGGTCCCTTTCCTTGCAGCATACTCCAAAAAATGGCACACCAGCAGACCCTCCTCCATGCTCAGGCCCCCCTTGTTCAGCAACACCGGATCCATTCGCAGGGTGGCCCATGCTTCCCCTACGTCGTGCCACATTCCACCTAGGTCCTGTGCCCCCAAAAGTCTGCTCCAACTCCCCCCACCAGGTGGACCCAGCGAGGTCCACAATGCGGATGGGGTTGTTCAGGATGGGGTCGGGGAGGGGGTGCTCAGATGAGTGGTAGTGGCCAACTGCCCCCCCCCCCCGTAAACAAGGCACGCATGACCGTGGCCAGCGGCTGGGTCATTCGGTACTGTTGTACCAGGATACTGGCCCGGCAGCGCGTGCGGTACAAAAAGAATTGCAAGGTGCTGGTGGTGCAAAACCGATGCGAATCATGCCAATGCACTTCCGGGCCAAGACCGTCCCTTACAACATTGTTGTACCTGAAGGTGGCATCCGATGGCCATGCCACTCTATTGGGGACTACCTCAAGCTTTTCAGCCTCACACTCACTTGCCAAAAGCTGGACGAGGCTGTAGGGCCGCAACTGCTCCGGGTCACCACACAGCAGACATTGGCTGCCCATGGCGGCCAAGTCCAGGCCTACAGGGATGCTGTGCCTCGACGCCTCATCCAAGAAGCTGAACGCGAACCTGGTTTTTTCCTGCCCTTTCCCAAGCAGCATCTTGTGCCGGTTAGCAACAGTCCCAGCCGTGGCAAACAGCACACGGCAGGAGTTGAGGGCACATTTGAGGGTAGGCTTGCAACCTAGGGTCTTGCCCAAGGTCTTCTGCATCTCCTCCTGGTCGAAGGGTGCCAAACCTGTTGGGGCAGTAGCCCGTTGGGCTCGGAGGCGCAACCAAGGGGCTGGGTGGGCGCCAAGCACCTTCTCACGAAACACACTGTCCTTGTAACACTCCTCGTGAACGCGTGCCAACAACATGTCGACTTGTGCGTTCGTGGGTGCAGTCACCAACACGCATGCGCGGGGTGGGGTATCTGACTCAGGTCCCCCCCCCTTCCTGCCCATGTTCCACGTACTCCGGTCAGCAGGTAGAGGGTTCTGGGCGACCAGGAGGTTGCTGCCATAGCACGGCCTTGATGCATGCCACCAAAGTCTCCGACTTCCCTGTGCCAGCACCACCAGTCAATGCTGTGATGCATGACTCATCCAACACCTGCCGCACAGCCAACGCCTGTCCGGGATTCAGCCCGTGCTGTTTGACAAGGTGTTTCAGGATGTCCTGGTCCTCGGTCGACAGGGGAGGCGTGTCCCTCGGTTCGGCCCGCATGTTTGCCAGCAGTTTGGGCCACGCTTCTCCGTTTTGGATCTCCCTACGCAAGGTCTGAAAGGCACCTGTGTCGGGGACAACCTTACACCAATAGGTGTCCGTGAGATTGGTGCGTGGCTTTTTGGCACAGCTGATCCAAACACGCTGTCCTGAGATGCCATCTCCATGCACCCTCGCCTCGAAGTCCGGCTTGTTTTTATCCCATTGGTGGTTGCTGGAGATCCAGCCACGCACCATGTCACCATCGGACAGCTCATAGTTGCCCCAGACCTCCATTTGGGAGGCCCATTGTGGCGGTGGGGGAGCATTCCCATCCCCATTGCCATCACCGTGGGGCCACCATCGCTCAAAGGCCAGGCTCCGCTTGGTGCCGTTCTTGTCTGCCCACACCTCAGCGGCCGACATCTCATGGACCGTGTACACCTCTGATGCTTTGGTCACGAACTTGTCGCGGTCAAGCCACCGTTGCGTAAACCCTTCGACACGGTTGTCATCGGGCCCGTAGTCCATGTTGTTCAACGTGGCGGTAGTGGGCAACAGTGTTGGCTGCTGTGGCTGAGCAGCACATGGTGGTTGTGAAGAGGGTTGAGCTCCTTGTGGCGTACCCGAGTCGACCGGCGCCATGGCCGGGACAGGGGCGGATTGCTGCGGCTCTTGAGCACGCATTGCTGGTGCAGAGGGTTGGGTACCGTGTGGCGCGCCCGAGTCAGCCGGGGCCATGGCCGGGACAGGGGCGGATTGCTGCGGCTCGGGGGCACGCATTGCTGGTGCAGAGGGTTGGGCACCCTGTGGCAAGCCCGAGTCCACCGGCGCCATGGCCGGGACAGGGGCGGATTGCTGCGGCTCAGGGGCGCGCAATGATGGTGGTTGTGCCGAGGGTTGCGGTGGGATCATGACGAAATCCACACCCCCGGGTAGGCTGGGGCGGTGCCTGTGGGGGGGCAGAGGGTCGCGCGCCCCTGTAAGCCGGCGCCAGGGCCGGGACAGGGGCGGAGTGCAGCGCCTCTGGGGCGCGCGGTTGAGGTGCCATTGCCTTTGGGGGGGCAGAGTGCGGCGCGCCCCTGTCAGCCGGCGCCAGGGCCGGGACACGGGCGTACTGCGGCGCCTCTGGGGCACGCGGTTGAGTTGCCGGTGCCTTTCCGGGGCAGAGTGCGGCGCGCCCCTGTCAGCCGGCGCCAGGGCCGGGACAGGGGCAGACTGTGGCGCCTCTGGGGCGCCCGGTTGAGTTGCCGCCGCCTTTTCGGGGGCACAGTGCGGCGCGCCCTTGTCAGCCGGCGCGCGGCCCGGGACAGGGGCGGAGGCACGCGCCTCTGGGGCGTGCGATGGTGATGGTGATGGTGATGGTGGTGGTGCCGTTGCCTTCGGCTTCGGCTTTGCACCACACTTGGTCTTGGCGAGCCATTTTGGAGCCATTTGGAAGAGTGCCCTACGAGTAAGAGACGCTCGGCACACACTGCCCCAAGAGCTGGAAATTCGAACGTCTCGCCGAGCTTTGGGGTCGCTGCAGGGGGGCTTGCGCAGGGAGCAATGACCCAAATTGCGGGGGGGCGGACTGAGACGCACGCCGCTGGAGCAATGAACCGTACTGCGGGGTGGGGCATGGCCGCTTTGGGGCGGGAGCCAGTGGGAGGATTGAGGTACGGCGGTGCCTGCTATACTGGGTCAGCGTCACCTGATCACTTGGTGGAGGGGGCAGCGGCCGACGCGGCACATGTGGCGGGGCTGGCTTGGGGTTGCGGGGGGGTTTTGGGGTGGCACACAGGATTTCAAGTACCACTGCTGCATGCTCCTCGTCCCTGCTGAGGAAATGCGAACGACTAATTCGCATGCCCTCCTGCCACACCCGCAGGGGGTTTTTCTTGGGCTGCTGCACAGCAAACCGGTACATCGCTCGGCGGTTTAGCACCCCGTCTACGAAGTACTGGACGCCACCCCCGTGATTCTCCCGGATGAGCTGCAGTGTTTTGGCACTGTAGGGCCCGTGTACAGTGGGCTTTGGGGGGGTGGGCGGGTCCTTGGGTACGTACTTGGGGGGTTGCGGGGGGGATGGCGGTGGCACGGCAGTGCAGATCAGGGCCTCCTCCACGGCTTCCAGGGCTACCAGGTATGGGGTTGGGCTAATGTGGGGTCTGCGTGGAGGACTTACGGGCGTCGGCGAGGTTGTTGGTGCACGGCGGGGTGAAGGGGGAGAGGGAGGCGGTGTTGGCAATGGAGGCTGGGGGGAGGCCAGTTCGCTGAGACACTTCTCAGCATCGAAGTCCCACGGTGGCGATGGGGGTTGGTCTCCAAACCGCAAGAGCTCAAGCAGATCCCCCCAACCGCATTCCGGGAACGAAGGGCTGGAGGGGGCGGAAGAGGCCACGCTAAGGGGGCTAGACGACATGGCAAAGTGCAGCCCGCAGTGGGTGGGGGATGAACGCATGGGTGCTGGGGCAGGCCCAACTCAAATGTCTGGGTCAGAGACGCAACGGTCTAGACCCTAGACGCGCTTCCTCGCCTCAAGGGTCAAGGGTCGATAACAAAAGAGTGCCCTATGTGTAGAAGAGGCTCAGCGCACACTTGTCTCCTAGGCAATACACGCATTTCCCTTTGTGTCGAGAGAGACATGCACAACAAGGAACAGATAAGCGTTGAAGGGACATAGGTACCCGGATAATGTGACATGGGACCCCTTCTCAGTAGTGGGCAGCATGTTCATCATTGAAGGGGTCTATGGTCATAGGCGCCATGGCCTAGGCCACGGACGTACTAAACACCTCAAGGGTGTTGTGCATGATCCGCCAAATAACATAAAATCAAGTGCGATAAAACCAAAACATACCATGAAATCACAACCACATTAAATCAATGGACCACCAGTACCCACATAGCAGAGCCCCTTCTCAGTTTTTTTTTTGGCTGACAGTGGGAATTCTGCATCACCCAACTCAAATGCAGTCCTCCACATTGGACAGTACTGCGCCCAGCAAGGCATAATGAAAAAGAAACCTTGGGGCCGGAATCTGCGCAATGACCCAGACAAGCTGTCAAGGTAGGGGCTGGCGTATGTTGTGCAGCACAAGGGTGCAGTAGGGCTGATTGCAGTGGTCTTTGGCAAGTTTGGCAAACATGCAGATCCGTTGGAGTATGGGGAGATGCCTGGCTCCATCCAACAAAATAGGGCCTACAACAGTAGGCCCTGGACAGATTGTTCCCACATGGCTGACACATCATCGAAGGGGATGCATACGTACATGGCACAATGCATGCTCCATCTAATAAAATAAAATCCATCAATTCCATCAAATCAAACAGAACCAAGACACAAAAGTATTAGCAACGCACACCTCTGAGAACGGTAACCAGAACAGCCAAAGCAGAGCCCCTTCTCATAACATTGTTTTCGGTAAAAGCGCCATCCTCCGGGCGCCATACGACCATGGGGATGTTTGAAAAATGTCTTGGGGCACGCAGTTGCAGGGCAGAGGGTTGGGCGCCGTGTCGCGCGCATGGTGGTGATGGTGGTGGTGCCATTGCCTTTGGCTTTGGCTTTGCACCATACTTGGCCGGGACAGGGGCTGCGCCTCGAGGGCTCTTTAGGGATGCTGCTGGTGCGAAGCCGGATCCCTTCCCCCCCGGATGTGGAGTTGGATGGTACTAATTTTCCCATGCTTAGGCAAATGCTGTTTCATGCCCCACTTTCTCAACAGCTCTGCCGACCCAAACAGGGCCTAAGAAAAAAGGTCCCTGCGGGGGTCTGTGCCTCTGCTGTGGGGGAAGCACAGACCTGATGTCGGCAAAGCATCCCCCTGCGTTTGCGCCCTTAGAAACAAAAAATCATCCAAGGGGATGCGTAACCTCGTTTGTCAAATAGCAAACATGGAAGCAAATACCACGAAATCAGAACCCCTTCTGAGTTGTCGTCAGCACATTCCTCATCGAAGGGGTCTGTGGTCGTAGGCGCCAGGGCCTAGACCATGGACATACCAAACACCTCGATGGTTGTTTTTCAGGAATAAACAGCACACGTTCAAATACACCTTCAAAAGAAATGCAATGCGACACGTGGCACCAAAGTTGCAAATGTTCACGACTTACACCATAACAAACCTCTGAGAATTGTAGTCTGTGGGTAATCTGTAGTCTGTGATTTTTTCCATGTTTTTCCACTACACACAGAACCAACAGAACATTGAACATCAAAGACACACACCATGTGATGCTGACACTGAAAGAGGCAAGGCAGGCTTTTCCACACCATTGCGCATGGGGTTGCGTGGGGGGTGTTTTCCCCACACTATGGATTTCTCTGTATGGTTTTCCAAACTTCCTCAAGAAACACCACGGCAAGACGGAGGACGACAAGACAGAGCACAGGGGTTTTAATGGTCGTCACCAGATCCTGCAATGAACAACAAAGCGTGAGCAGGGCATAGTGCAGCACATTGCAATGAGCCTTCGGGGCTGGGACAGAGGGGCGGTTTAAAACAAGAAAGTCACATTCGAAATCACTGCAAAGCCCCTTCTCAGATGTACGTTGCTTGGTTTTCAAAATGGTTGCTGGCCATTGGAGGACATGGTGCACATTCTGGTGGACATGGTACACTGACTGCTGAGGGCAGTCCCATTCCTCGGCCGCAAATCCACAAAGCTCCGTCCGCACAAAACAGGTCCTAAGAAACAGGTCCCTGCGGGGTCGACACAGAAGGCCCACGCGTGACGGAGCAGCACATGTAAATTGTCATGCATCGTCATTGAAGGGGCTCACAGCCAGCAAATTTTAATTGGTTGCAGGAGCAAACATGCCAGAACCCCTTCTCAGTTGTGATCAACGCGTTCATCATTGAAGGGGTCTCTGGTCTAAGGCGCAAAGGCCTAGACCACAAACAATCAAAAACACCTCAAGGGTGTTGTACACAAACAAATTGTCGGCTCAAACAACCAAAATCAGAATCAAATTGAAGTTGCCACATTCATTGTCAACAACAGGTGTGCAATTGATTTCCAAACGGGGGGGTTTGTTTTTTCCGTGGCACCATTTTTCCTTGGGGGGGGGGGGGGTTGGAAGCACCCGATAGTGGGGGGGGATGGGGGGGTCACGGGGGGGGTTTCCTGCGAAGAGTTTGGTGTGGACAAGGGCGGGGTGGGGGGGGGTTGATGTAGTGCATAATCAAGGGGTTGGGGGAGGGGGGTTCATGGTCTGGTAATGATGGTCCATAAAAGTCTGATGCCTGATGTCCGATAGCCGACTAGGTCGCTATACACATAGCTGCCATTCAGCACATCCATACATCGCAGCCCATCTTGAGAATAAAGACAAGAAAGAGTGGCTCAAAAATACCGAATATTACAAAACACAAACAACTTGCACAACAAAGCGGCCCAAAACGTTCTCCCGAAAAAACACCAATCACCATTGGTAAATCACGGCGGTTGCCGAAAAGCTGACTATGTCAAGGCAGCAAGGGGCAGAAGGACACTAGTGACCGCGCCAATGGCGTATTATTACATTCCTGGAACCATGCAGATGACGTGGGATCCCAGCAAGTTTATACCAGCGAAACAATGGCTCGGGCAGCAGGGGTCGGCGGTAGAGGCAGAGGTAGAGGCACGGCGACCGGAGAAGGGACATGCTGCGGACCAACCCCAACCACAGGAACAACAACTAGAGAAGGGACATGCCGCGGATCACCTAGAAGGAGAGAGGGCAACACAAGCATCCGAAAATCGACACAAAACCTTTGGAGCACACCGGGCCCCCCACAATATCGGGCCTTCGAGCAAGATCGGCCCCTAAGCCAAGAACGCAAGCGCAAGGACAAGGACGAGCCCGCCTTGAAGAAGGCGCGTCGCACATCCGCGGGTGCACCACTGGTGTCGGAGTCGGACACGGAGGAGTCGAGGTCGGAGGTTGGCGGAATTGCCATCCAAGTACGAGAAGGCCATACTATTTGCATGTTTCCCCACGACAAGGGAGAGCACAAAGGGAGAGAGAGAACTAGTAGCCGCAGAAACGCATTCAAGAAAGGTATTGAGAGGACCAGAAGCTCTTTAATGCGCAGGCACAAGAGGACGAATGCCGACACGGATCACCAGGCCTGGATGACGAGGATCTGGGGTTAGGAGCACCAGCGGACCGAGACCCTTGGGACAAGGTGGGTGGACCGAGTGTCAGCCGTGCTCGCCCCCTCCGGCATCCAACGGGACATGCAGCTTCAGAGTGCCAACAATTCCCTGCAAAACTACACCGAACAGAGGGAGTCGCTGCACATGCTGCAAGGAGCAATGGAGCGCGCAGGGTGGCTATCTGCAGGGCGCATCGGCCGCATGGCGGATGTTCTAGTGGCGCACCACAGCCGGCGCGATGAAGGGATCCTCCGCCCTTCCCAGCACGGCCGCCACTCGTTCGTGGTCGCTGTGGAGCGGGAGGGCGAGGAGACGTGGATCGTCGATCGGTTACTGCTGGAGCCTCTGCAGGACCTAGCGGTCAGCTTTCAGCGCGAAGGCTTTATCGTGGGTTCCGTGGAGAGGGCATGGACGCACAAGGTGGCGCGGGGGCAGAACTGCGCGTACCTGGCGGTCAAAACCGCCAGCTCCTTCATGTAAAGCCCCCGGCACCATGGGAGGATTCCCGAACCCCGCACCGGCGACCTCTTCGGCAACAACAAGTCCATGACGAAGCAACACAGGGAAGAACAGTGTTCCCCTCTCGAATTGCCGCAGGAACCGAGCCAAATCAAGGTGAAGCCCTAGTCGAGGGCATGTGGGAAGTTAGTCCCTGAGCGCCCCAACATCGTCAATACTGTTGAGACCCCCTTGCAAGAGGAACTCCGGCCGAGCGGGTACACTGCGCTGAGCAAGGAGGCGATGATGGCGGTTGTCGCGACGCGGAGTGGATGGGCCCCTGGCGTGACGAGGAGTGTGGGGGCTGGCCCTGAACCCGTCGTGAGGCCCGCAGACGCCAACATCAAATTGAGATACTGTAGTATCTCTCGGGTGCAAGTGCTCCTTGGATTGGTGCACCCAAGTCGCAAGTGGAGCAGGAGCCGCAAGGAGCAGCCAGTGTTGCTGACCCGGTGGGTGGTGCTGCTCGTCACTGAGACGGAGAGTGATGCAGCCCTGTCCATGAGGCCACCTGGGAGACCAAAGAAAAGTGCCCCCGGACAAGAAGCAAAGCAAGAGACCAAGCAAGCAAGCAAGGCAAGCAACAGAAAGGATGAAACAACATAGGAAGAAGAGGTGGAGGAACAAGAACCGGCACAGAAAAGAAGACAGCACAAAAGAGGAACATGACAAAAAAGATCCAAATTGAGGACAAGGACAGTGGTCAGCACACCACGGCACTCGTGACTGCTTTGTGGCATGCGCTGGGGATCTGGTGTTGGTTCGTGCAGCCCACCATTGTCCGGTTCGGGGGCAACCAGATTGCGCGGACCCCCACACCGACATCTCCCTCCATTGCACGCACACTATGGTGGAGGTGGTAGGCCCGCCAGTGTCTGGTGGTGCGACCACGGCCAATGTCGGTGAAGCAACGTGCGCCATGGGGTGGTTCCAGTGTTGAGGCAGCGGGACCAAGAGGGGGAGGACAGGTGTGCAGATGACAAGAGGAGTCGTGCATGTCGTCCATGTTAGTTTGTGCAGGAGTCGACAGCAGTATACCAAAAGCAAAGTGCGCTCCGGAAGCTGATCCATAGGTGTTGTTGTGCTCATTGCTTTCTGCAACGAATTGTTTTGCAAGTATCAAGATTTTGTGGAGCAAGACGTAGACCCGGACCCTCAAGTTGGGCATGGCCACATTAAAAACCACTTCAGGCAGTGCATCTTTGGATGGCACTGAGGACAGGCATAAAACAGGTGTGTTGGCGCGCCGGCACAATGTGCGTAACATGGAGGTTGTTGTGCATGCTAGTACCAAGTGCGACCTAGTGCCGAAGGGTGCAATTCCCTTATCCGCTTTTGCATATTGAGCCGGGGCCGTAGTCTCTTGTCCTTGAGAGAGCGATGGTGTCAAAAGATCAATGTGCTCATGTACATATGTGAACAACCGATCAAATAGTTGGTGCTTGTGTGCTTGGAACCTGGCGCTCCGTGAGTGGGACCCAAGATCGCGGGCATGTGATAGGCCACGCCTACCTATGGTAGCCGGGGCAGCCTACATAAAAATGTGGTGCATGCGGCAGAGCAAGGGGGGTGGGGTGGGGTGGAGTGGGGTGGCGGCAACGGGTGGGGGCTTGTTGGGGGCTATGGGGCAAGGGGGAATAGTGGGGGTTAGGGTAGAGAAAGTCCCTTGGGTTGAAATCTTTGTATACGGGGTTGGGCGGGGACAAGCGTCGCAGTTGAAAAAAATTTTAATGCTGTGAGCGAATTTTTTTTCCGCCCTCCCCGTGGTTGCCCCAAGGGGGCGATTTGTCGGGGGGGGGGGGTGGGCTGCCGCACCGGCAACCCCATAGAAGAGAGTGTGGCCTGCCGGCCTTGGTGAAAGGGCACTGGTCGGCCTGGGCCTTGCGCAATGTGCAATGTGTGATGTTCTTTGCTATGCGATGTGTGTTGTTCCTTGCTGTGTGATGTGTGCTGTGCTTTGTCCCTATTGGTGCTTGGCATTGCCAGACATTGTGTGGTTATGTCCTATGCTCCGTGCGCTATGATGTGTGCCGTCCGTGCGCCTGGGCGCCGTTGCACCATGTTTGTTGTTCCCTATGCCGTGCTCTGTCCCCTCTCTCTATGAGGGGTCTTGCCGTAGGGGGGTACAGTTTTAGAGCAACGCAAGCTCTAGTCAAGGACTCCTCCATGCACTATGAGGCAGTGATTGACCCCTAGGCGTTCTAAGGGAACACCGTCCTCCGGATTTCAGTGAAAAGATGGCAAAAATGACACAACATCAAAATTAGGAGAAGAGGGCGTTAGAATAGGCCCCAAAACCTTCAAAAATAGATTACCCATCCTGAGACTCAAGGAGGCTCACCTTGTGACTCTTCACACTCCATTTGCTAGGCTGCTCGTGGATGGATTTGGGGAGTGGGATCCCTCCACCCACCGCTGCGAAACTGCCCATGCGCAATATGTCACACCCTATCATTTTGAAGCAAACCAAGCATCGATTCGAAAAAGTTCCAAAATCAGGATGAAATCACCGCGAAGAGATGTTACTAGATCAAGCTTAGGCACGGACAACACCCCCCCCCCTTTTTTGGGGTCGTTCGCGTCGCATACCCCAAGACACCATATTGGATGTCTAACCCCTTGTAAAGTCATTATTTTGTGCCCCCCAATGGATTTTTTGCGTTTGAGGCCTCTATCCCCCAACCAATTGATACCACATTGTAGCGGGGTGGGGGTGGGTGGGTGGCTGGCTGGGTCAAAAGTTTGTGCCTTGAACGGTTTGCAGGTAAAAAGAAAGGCTCAACCACAAATCGGTGTGTGCCAGTGGTCGTCGGTTGGGCCATCTGTTGGGCGAATGTTCCACCATTGGACCACAGATTGTTTTTGTGGACTATTGGTTCCCCATTGTTTTCAGTTGTAGTCCGCCATTGAAAAAAAGCCAGACCGTGGGTTTTGCCTGCTTGCTGAACACACTGCCTAACTGCCTGACTGATTCGGTGATTGTCAGCTTCTCTTTCACGTGCCTTGCTGAAAGATTATATTTTGACCTTCTAAGAAATACCACAAATTGCAATCAACAAGCGTTGTTTAGGTCTTGGTCCATGACCCGTGCCATCATGCGGAGCTGTCACAGAGTTATTTGCTTTGGGGTGGTGTCAAATCGGACTATTGCACAATACCGCATTCGCATTGTAGCCGACACCTAGCGGCAGTTGGAGGGTAACCAACGGCGGTGAAGTGTAAATCAATTGGCAAAAAAAATTGTATGCTTAGGCCAAGTGGTAGGATGTGGCACCACGTGTCATTTTCTACCCCTACACCACATGCACACCTACCATGCTGCCATCATTTTGACTCCAGAGAGTTGGGAGACACAACATATGTGGGGTCCTATCCTCCAAGTATATAGGGAAAGTGCCCACTCTTGTGTCTGACCTTGCTCAATGGGGTTGAATTGGCAACTCCCAAAGTGAACTCCCACAGTGGAGGTCATAACGTCATAGCCCGGTGGAGATGTGGGTGCACATCAAATTCTGCAGAAACCAAGCGCTATGTGCCCCCGCCACTTGAGGAAGCACAATGGAGCCAAAGTGAGCCACCACCAGGACATTACGCTTGGTGGTGCACAAAGATCCGCAAAACCACACATGGAGGCAAGTGGAGCCACCCTGTCTCTAGAATACAGAGCATGATGATGAGCCCATACTAGCAAGCAAGTTAAGCATGTGGACATGGCTTAAAAGCGTAGGTGGCGAACCCCCCCCCCTGCAGGTTAGGGTTAGAAACCCCCCCCCCACAACAAGGAGATGGGCTGGAACATGGCTCAATTCTAAGCTACACCCCCCCCCCTTTTTTTGCTTCATGGTGTGCACAATTTTTGTGGACTAATGATCTCAATCAATGCTTGGCCAAATTGAAAAGTAATCCGACGCCAAATTCAAAAAATACACATGTATCCGTATATTTTCCGAAAATGCCGGTCTTTGGGAAACCGCCATTGTTTATCGGTGTCTATCGGGGTTTATTTTTGTTTATTCATAGTTGTCCATTGCTTGGGGAAGGTTATTCGCCTCTTGGTTGTACAAGTTTGGTGGTTTTCTCGTTTTGAGTATTTTGAGGACATTGGTTCTTGTCATGATGGTGATTTGTGCATTCTCAACATTGCAACTCCTTTGGTTACCTTCCCTGCCGCTTCCTCTACGGCAGTACGATACTCCTCCCTGTACAGGGCTCTCCACGTCTTGATCTTCCATGACCTTCCCACTGGGGCAATTCCACACGTACTAGGGACGTCCCAGTTAGCGCCCTTCAGAGGGTTGGCCGGCTTTCTTGAAAGCTTCCCGTTCGACAACCGTGACTTTAGCGACCCCATTATCTGAGAAGTGATCTCCGTGTCCGGCAGAAGAGGAGTAATTAAGATGTTTGAAGACCCCGGATTGTAACCTCTCCCGAACCTCCTCTGCTGGCTGCTATAGTGCCTCCTTTGCTACTTGCGGCTTGCTTCTTTCGGTGGTGCTACCTCTGTTGGCTGCTTTGGTGCCTTCTCTTTTGCTGTCTCTGTTGGCTGCTATGGTGCCTCTTGTGGCGCTTGCGGCTCCGTTGATGGTGCCTCTGGTGGCTGCTTTGGTGCCTCCTTTGGCTCCTGCGGCTCTCATTCCTTCGTCAGTGTTGCCTCTACTTCCTGCTTTGGGGCCTTCTTTTTTGCTATCTTTGCTAGTTGCCTTGTTGTGTCTTCTGTTGGGTGATTTGGTGCCTCCTCTTCTGCAGCCTTTGTTGGCCGCTTTGGTGCCTCTTGTGACAGCTATGGCTCCTTTGGTGCTGCCATTGGTAGCTGCTTTGGTGCCTCCTGTGCCGCTTGCAGTTTTGATTCCTTTGTTGGTGCTGCCTCTGTAGGCTGCTTTGGTGCCTTCTTTTTTGCTGTCTCTGCTGGCTGCTTTGTTGTGTCCTTTGGTGCCGCCCCTGCTGGCTGTTTTGCTGCCTCATCTCATGCTGCCTTTGCTGGCCGAGTTAGTGCCTCCTTCCGTGGTTCTTCTGCTAGTTCTTTTGGTGCCTCCTCCAGTGCTCCATTGGCTGGTTGCAATGGTAGCAGCTAGGGGGCCATCCCCTCAACGCTTCGGTTGTCAGTAATACATGTGTTTGCACAGAAGAAGGCAAAAACGGCCAATAACCCCCGAAATGGTGCAACTTATACCTCCGGGTTCTCCAAGTGCCCGTCCCCGATGGACCCAATTCCTTTTTCATTGGCTGCAGCGTCCCTTGGCGTACACATAATGGCCGCAGCTGTGTGTGAAATTCCGGTTAGGAGGGCACCACACGTCAAATGCCATCAAATTGCATTGCATGGGTTTTCATTCTATAACTTGGCACAATGTGGGGGAAAAAAAGCCAATAACCCGCCAAGGGGTCCAACTTGTGCCTTCCGGTTCTCCCAGTGCCCGCCCCCGATGGACCCCATTCCTTTTCCATTGGCTGCTCCATGGCGCACACATAATGCCCTCAAATATGTATGAACTCCACGATGGCAGGGCACGATACATCAAATGCTATTAGTCATTAGTCAGCAGTGCACGAGTTTTCACTCTAGCCAACGGGGCGTAGAATGGGCAAAAAAGTCCAATAACCCGCCAAAAAAATGCAACTTCTGCCTCCCAGTTCTCCAAGTGCCCGGCCCTGACACACCCAAATCCTTCTCCATTGGTTGTGGCGTCCCCCGTCGTACACATAATGTCCTCAAATGTGCATGCATTCCCCAGTGGCAGGGCACAACACGTCAAAAGCCATAAGTCAACAGTGCAGGGGTTTTCACGCTAGCCAACTTGACGCATTATGGGCTAAAAAGTCCAACAAGCCGCGAAAAAGTCCAACTTGTGCCTCCCAGTTCTCCAAGTGCCCGGCCTTGATGGCCCCAAATCCTTCGCGATTGGCTACGGTGCCCCAAATGACGGGGTACATCCGCCGCAGCTGCTGCAACATGGGTGCCTACCTAGGAAACACCCTGGGACACTTGCGCTCGCGAAGGGAAATTGGAGCATCAATGTCCATCTGGGATGCAGCACTTATGGAGCGCTCATCCAGGTTTGGCACTAGGAGAGTGGGCACGAGCTCTACTACAACGGCTGCACCAGCTACAGCCAATGTAGATGCGAGCCGGACAGCCCCTAGGAGCTCCGGATGCTTGTCTACGCGGATGAGCATGCTCGGTAGAGAAGTACCTGAGGCGACGCTACCATGAAAGAACTCCGCCACAACTTTGTTGTACCGCACCCGATCCGTATAGTGCGCACCCGAGCAGTGGATGCCAAATGCCTTGGTCTCTGGGTCTGCACCATGGGCAGAACCTTGCCATAGGGGCACTGCCACCTCTTCGTCGTGATGTGGCTGTTGCACCACGCTGCGGCAATGCTAACGGGACGCAAGCAGGGGGCAGATGCGCGCATGTCAGCCACCCTTGGTAGCTGCATGGAAAGTACTATTGTTCATAATTCATTTTTCATGTATGCACGATTCATGTATGAACCATGATTGATGAACAGCTTTTATGAACGCTTCTTTGTCCACAGTTTTCCTTATGTCTTACCCTTACTCTGTCTTCACGAAGCTTACCATGATGGTTCTTCGGCTTAATGGTGCCACGAGCCTTCGGGACAACAAATGTTTTGACCTGTTGGCCCAATGGATGTCATTGTCCAGCCCTCATCCGGGCCCGTTCCTCGGAGGCAATGGACCATGCTCCCCTGCCGGTCCACATAAACCAATGTGCAGGCCATCCCTACGTCTGCGGCGGCCCTCTTTCCCACACCCTGTCTGATAGGGCTGCTTTTGGAGTTGGGTGCACCTTGGTCCGGCTTCCGTGTGTTGTCTGAGTAGATCACCCACCATGGGGATGCCTATACCGCTCGCACTGGGCTGCAATTCCCACGGCCCATCCCCACACGTGACCAATTGGACGCAACGTGGAAGTCATTAGCCGCTCCGCTTGTTGTTCCGCCCGGTTGAAAGTGCCGACCCCCAGTCGTCGGTTCGCGGTTGGCCCCGATGGTTGAGGACAGAATACGTGCAATCCCGCCTAGCCCTCTGCCAGCCCATTGACTAGACCCGCCCCCTCAAACCTTTGTGGTGCGGGCTGACGGGTACCCTTGCGCCGGTGGCAGTTGGTCACAGCTATTGATTGGGCTATTGGACCATGGCGTAAAGGCGAGAACACCCGCCTTCCTATAGTTCATCGGCATGGCCTTCACGAGGGACAAGGATATGGTTGCCTGCGGCCCAATTGGGGCTCAGGTGCTGCAAGTTGGTAGTCTGCAATTTGGTGATCTTATGTTGTTCATAATCCAGGCGTTCATGATTCGAACATACCATTCATAACACGCCATGCTGCCGATTTCTGAAAAATTAACGCGTTTTATGAACACCAAATCTAAACACCTTTTGTGAACACAGGTCCTGCTGTCCATTATAGTCTGCAAAAAATAAGAAATTACTGGTGCGACGGCTGGGTGCCGGCAACGGTCCTCCTTGGGGGGGGGGGGCAAACCGTGGCTCCGGCGGCTGCTAGGCATTAGCGTGGCTCCCCAAGTGGCAAATATTTTCAATGAGGCCGTGCGGGTATATACGGGCAAGCGGTGGAATGGCGCTGCTGCTCGGAGAACAACCGAGTCGGATGCCACCAATCATCGTTGGTATCGGATGACCGGCAAAAGTTTGGATGCGGTAGGATGCACCGGCGAGCTGCTGCTAGTCGTAGCCAAAAACCGCGTATTTTTGTGCATTTTGCACTGTTGCATGGCCTTCGGAGGGCTTTTCGTGGCCTTCGTGGAGGCCCAGGTGGGAAATCATCCCCTAGAGGGTGCAGGGGAGGTACAAAAAAATGGGAACCGTAACCAGTGTGGCGTGTGGTTGGAGGCGCACAATGCACCGGATGGGGAGCAGACCCAGAACATGTTCTAGGCCTGAGAACAGATTGTATCGATGCTTGCATACATCGAGGAGGACCCCAAATGGCAAGCGGTTGTGGGGCTGCGAACATTGCTACGCACTTTGCGCTCGCCATTCCGGTCGTTCCACGCCCTTCGTGTCGACCCTTGCTAGTGCGTTTCAGGAACTCTGCTGCGGGGAGTCGGGGTCGCACTATTTGTTGTTCCGCGAAGGGGACTGTGATACAATGCTCGAGAGTGCATATGCATGTAGGCAGGGAGTGGCTGCTGCGTCGGGGGACGTTGTGGAGAGCACCAATTACTGTTTAAAGAAGGGGTACAATGGCCATAGTTCTAGGGGTGGTGGTGCGGTTAAGAGTGCAGCGGAACGAGAAGCAATGGTCGCCTAGCTGGTTTAGAAATGGCTGAATGGTGGTTTCTACTCTTTCATCTCCCGTTAATCCACTATAATACCCAACACACCGCAGTGTGCACGGCACCTTCAATTCTAAGCACCTCTCCCGAAGCACCCTCCAGCCAAGCGCCCTCTGCGACCCAACTGTATTACTCTTTCACCATCCATGGACGCCGCCGAGCTAAGGAAGCCACTGGAAGAGAGTCACAAGGCGACCCTCGCCCTAGTGGTATGCTGTCTGCCTGCTGCTGTTCGCGTTCATATTGCGTTCATAAGTCGGCGCTCATAAAACCGAAACCGCCGTCATAAATGATTTATGAAACGACTTATGAACTAATGAATTATGAACCGGTTTTATGAACCATTTATGAACGGCTTTTACCACGTCCACAGGAGCAGCGGTTGGCAGCCTAGGCTCCAGCTCAAGCTCAAGCTCAAGGTCCACCCCCACCTACACCTCAAGCTCCTCCTCCCACTCAAGCCCATTCCTCTGGGTGACCCCCCGCCGCTCACCCCGCATCCGCGGCCGGCGACTCCGCGGGTGAGGAGTCATCGGAGTTGTCGGAGCAAGAGAGGAAGATGAGGAGGAAGGAGAAGAAGAAGGCAGAAAAGAAGAAGGAGGGGGAGGCAGCGGGGGGGAGGGGGGTGTGAGAGGAGGACCCTGAGAAGGACATCGAAGAGGTCAAGGCTCAGACGTAGATGACACTAGAGGACGCAGGGGGTTGGGGGGTTTTGATTGTGACCCCGTGGGGGGGGATGGGCTTTGCTTGGGAGGCGCTGCGGGGGGGGGGGGGGGCTCAACTCACAACTTGATAGCAGGATGTCCTCGTCAGCACAGCCCTCCCGCCCCAACTCACCCGGGCTAGCCCAGCACAGCGTATTCGCCGCCTAAGTGTCCGTTAGGCGGCGGGGCCTTTCCCACTCCCGCAACCCGGATAGGATAGAGCACCCCCGGTGCGGGTTGAGCAGGAGTAGCTGGCATAAGGCGGACAGGGCGATGCCGAACTCGGAGGTGCCTAGCCGGTAGCGGATGCGAAATCCCGCGACGTCCTAAGTCCACGATCTGTGACAGTGCCGTTCATAGAAGGCTATCAAACAACGGGTTCAAAAAACGCGTTCATGGTTCATAAATGGGCAGTGCCGTGCCGCTCAATTATAAACGGCAAATTATGAATGAATTATGAACGCACATTCCTCGAAATCCGGGTGCCCATGGCGGTCCGGAAATGCGCAGCTGCGCTGGGGGGGGGTGCCCTGGGGGGGGCGCCCGTAGGGGCCGTGGTGCTGCTTGTGGCCGGGGCTACCCGGCCAAGGAGCTTGATGGGGCGGGTGATGGTGAGGCCCTCAACGGCCCCCTCGTACGAGGCCTCCTGCCCAAGGTCAGAGCCCTCCCCCAAAATGGATTCCCACTGGGGAATGCACTCCAACTTGCGCCCGGAGCGATGCAGCTTCACCCACCCCCATTGTTCCCAGCGGAGGAAGCACGGTTCCTAATGGGACCCCCGCATCAAGGCCCCCCGCGGGTCCGCAAAAACTTTGGCTTGCGTCCAATCCCCGGCACCAATTGGTTCGGGGATGGGGGACAAAGGTTATCCTGCCACGGGTTTCCGTTTCCATGCCCCCCGTGCGTGACGCCAGGCCCCTCCCGCACCCTTGTTGTGGTTGGGGTGCCGCAAAAGGCCGCGAAATGCCCCACACAGGATGATGTATGTCACCTGGGGCGTTCAAAAAAAGGGGGCATCGGGGGAGTACCTACTGTCCAGAGCTCTCTGCACCCCGGGGAAGGATAGCACATTGCGCTGGTTGGCGCGGCTCGGGCCTCATGCATGGCCGGCCTCCCCCCTCAACCACGGGGTCACAACCAAAACACTTTGCCCCGCCCCCCACCCCCTGCGCCCTCCGCTGCCACCTCCTCCGTCTCAGCCTCTACCTCCTCAATGTATTCTCCGGGATCCTCCTCTTTCACCCCCCTGCCCCCTCCGCTGCCTCCTTCTTCTTCCTCTTTTCCTGCTTCTTCTTCTCGTTCTTCCTCCTCTTCTCCACCTTCTTCTTCTCCTTTGTCCTCCTCTTCCTTTGCTACTCCGACAAGTTGGACGACTCCTCACTCGAGGAGTCGCTGGCGGTTGGGGGGGGGGCGGGGTGAGCGGCGGGGTTGTCCGGAAGAGTGGGCTTGAGGGGGCGGATGAGCTTGGGGTGGAGGTGGGGGTCGGGCTTGAGCTTGAGCTTGAGTGTGAGCTTGGGCTTGGGCTGCCAGCCGCTGCTCTTCTGGACGTGGTAGAAGCTGCTGATATCGTTTAGAAACCCGGTTCATAATCCATCACTTCAAAAATCGGTTCATAACTCATTTATGACAGCAGTTTCGGTTTTATGAACGCCGAATTGTGAACGCAATATGAACGGGAATAACACCAAGCAAACAACATACCACCAAGGCAAGGGTCGCCTTCTAACTCCTCTCCAGTAGCTTACTCAGCTCGGGGCCGTCCATGGATGGCCGAAGAGTAATAGACCCGGGTCGCACAGGGTGCTTGTGTGGAGGGTGCTTGGAGGGTGGTGCTTAGAATTGAAGTGGCGGTGCACGCTGCGGTGTCTCGGGTGTTATAATGCAACAACGGCGGGGGAAACGTTAGTAACCACCATTCCCAAACCTGCTGCACAACCATTGCTTCTCGATCCACTGCACTCTTCCCCGCAACCCCATCCCTAAAACTATGCCCATTGTACCCCTTCTTCAAAATGTAATTGGTGCTCCCCACAACGTCCCCCGACACGGCAGCCAATCCCACCCCGCATACATCCGCACTCTCAAGCATTGTATCACAATGTTGTTGGAGGAACAACAAAAAGTGCGACCCCGCCTCCCCGCAGCAAGGTCCCCGAATCGCAGCAGCAGAAGGTCGCACGAAGGGCCTGGCACAACGGGAAGTGGCGAGTGCAAAGTGCATAGCAATGTTCGCAGCCCCACAACCGCTTGCCACGTGGGGTCCTCCTTGACGTATGCAAGCAAAGGCGCAATTTGTTCCTAGGCCTAGAACGGGTTGTGGGCCTCCTCCCTGTCCGTGGCGTTGTGCGCCCCCAACCACACGTCACACCGGTTGCGGTACAGAATTTTTTGCACCTCCCCGGCAACCTCACGGGGATGATTTCCCACCCAGGCCTCTAGGAAGGCCACGAAAAGTCTTCCGAAGGCCATGCAACAGTGCCAAATGCACCAAAATACCCGAGGTCTGGCTATGACTAGCACCGGCTCGCCGGTGCATCCTGCTGCATCCAAACTTTTCCCGGTCACCCGATAATGGCGATGATTGGTGGCATCCGACTCTGTTGTCCTCCGAGCAACAACGCCCTTCCACCGCTTGGCCGTATTGTCCCGCACGGCTTGATTGAAAATACTCCCAACTTAGGTAGCCACACTGATGCTCAGCAGCCGCCGCAGCCGGCACCCAGCCGTCGCACCAGTAAAATTTCTTGCTATCAATAATGGAGTGCAGGACCTGTGTTCATAAAAGGTGTTCAGAATTTGTGTTCATTAAACGCGTTCATAATTCATCAATCGGCGGCACGGCGTTTTATGACGGAAGTTTTCAAATTATGGACACGCAAATTTTGAACAACATATGAACACGAAAATTTACACTACAAACTTGTAGCACCTGAGCCCAAATTTGGCCCATGGCAACCATATCCTTGTCCCTGGTGACGGCCATGCCGATGACGCATAGGAAGGCGGGTGTTCTCCCCTTTACCCCACGGTTCAACAGCCCAACCGATAGCTGCGACCAACCCCCACCGGCGCAAAGATACCCCTCACCCCGCACCACAAAGGTGAGGGGGCGGGTCTAGTGAATGGACTGGCACAGGGCTAGGCAGGATTGCACGTATTGTGCCCATGATCGTTCGGGCCAACAGCGAACCGACGACTGGGGATGGGCACTTTCCACCATGGGGAACAACGTAAGCGGAGCGGTCAATGACTTCCAGGTTGCGTGGAATTGGTCCCGCGTGAAGATGGGCCATGGGAAGGGCAGCCCAGTGCGAGCTGTGTAGGCCTCGCCCTAGCGGGTGATGTACTGAGAGAACACACGGAAACCAGACCGGGGTGCACCCAACTCCAAAAGAAGCGCTATCAGATAGGGTGCGAGAAACAGGGCCTCTGCATACGTAGGGATGGCCTGCTCATTGGTTTTCTGAATCCCCGAGAGGCGAGCGTGGTCCATTGCCTCCGAGAAACGGGCCCAAATGACGGGCTACGATGACATCCATTGGGCCAACAGGTCGGAACATTTGCTGTCCCGAACGCTCGTGGCACCACTGAGCCGAGGAACCATCAGCTCCGTGAAGACGGAGTAAGGGTGAAACATAACAAAAATTGTGCACAAAGAGGCGTTCACAAAAGGTGTTCATAATTCATGGTTCATATATGAATTGTTCATATATGAAAAATGAATTATGAACAATACTACGTTTGATACAGGTACCTAGGGCCGGCTTACGCACCCGCTGTGAGGGCCTCGGCGGCCTTGGTAGCACCATAGACGCCGGTCTAGCCCGCCCCGGCCATGCCGAAAGCACGCTTGCTATCGCTTGGCAGGCGTCCAGTGAAGCACGTGCTGGCCCGGGCCTCTCCTCCGCGGGGGGGGGGGGGAGCAACTACCCCGCGCCATGTGTCCCTCGTGCCGCGCGCGGCAGCATCGGCGGATTCCCAAGCCCAGCTGCAGGCAACATCGGCACGATAGCGAGCCGTGTGGAGCACAACGGGAGCCCGCAACCGAGCCCCGCCCCCCCCTTGCCGTCGCGGGCGCCACTGTTTTGCCCCTACCACTCCTCTTGAAAACACCCGTGAGGCATCCGTAACACCCACCAATAATATAAACAAGCAAAAAGAGAAAAAAACACTTGCAAAAATGAAATGGATATGATCCCCGACCGTAAGCGCCGCACAACAAGCAATGGAGCCCCAAACCCCACACCACAAAATGGAAAGGGGGGAGGATAGCCCGCCACTAAGGGGGTGTTAGTGCGCACATCCCCCCCCCCTCTGCACGCTTGACATCTGATGTTGTGTGTTGTGTTGTGCATATGCCTATGCCAACCGGTGTGTGTCAAGCGTGTCGGTTTCTATTAGTGTTTGTGTGATGTACTCCCACCACCCACTTTTGTCCCCGTTACATGCCAAACAAAAGTTTTTGTTCTAGTTCTAGTTCGTTCTAGTTTAGAAATTCCAGTGATGTCCTAGTGAACACACTAGATTGGCGCTAGGAACGTCGCCAGAACAGTTTTTCTGTGTCTTCGGTTAAAGCTGAAAATTTTGTTTTCCAAAAAATGATATTTGGACGTCCGAGTATGGTCCCAGTGGACCAAGTTCCACGGTGGATATCACCGACCCTCAACACCCATGGGTCGTGCAGTCCCCGCGCTTTTTTAATTCTAGCCTCTTCTAGCCGTTCTAGCCCGGAACAAAGTTGGGTTTGGTAGCGAGGTCCCTAGGGCAAGCAGGGATCGGAATCCCGGTGCGCAGTGGCTTCCCGGTTACACAAATCGCCCCCCCATGGCCGCTAGCCGGGAGAGGGCGGACCCAACTCGGTGGTGCCCTGTATTGGTGGGCTAGGGACGGGGTGCAAAGGCATTGCATGCCCAAGTGACATACACAATCTCCACGCAGTCAGCCATGAACAAGTCTTTCCAGGGCGAAGCCATGCAAAATATGCCCAGGCATGGCAGCCACCCCGCAACATGTTGGGGGCCACCTCAACTTTGACTTCGGTAACCTGCTTGTGGCTACTACATGAGTCCCCATGGGTGCTCAAAAACTTGTCTTGTGACCGAATGAGCACTGACTCCCAACCTACGCGCAACAAGAGGGTTTCAGAAAAAGTCGAAATTACAAAATGTTTCGAGTAGCACTAAACAACCTACACAGCAGCAGTTTTGGCCATTCGTGGATTAATGTCCACTGGCCTATCTAGTGAGGTCTGTGAGCTAAGAGATTGGGTGATTGGAGCTTGGTTGAGCGTGGCGGGCTGGTCGTCAGGGCACACACCTTTCGGCGTAGCAAATCGGCCTTCCAAATCGAGACAATGATGAGGAGGTTCATCAACACCACCGACACACGGCAGCCGTGAAGGATTCCGTTGTTGGCTCAACACCATGAACCTAGGGCGCCGGCCACCGTGAACCCCCGGCGTAACTGCTTGTACGTAGCCCCGAGGACAAACAATGTGCCCGTGTCCACGCCTAGCTCCAACAGTTGAGCGAGGACGGCGGCTTGGGAGTTGAGATCCAACCACTTGACGTAATCGGTAGTCATTCCCATGACCGCCCAGTGCTTCAAGCGGCACAACTCCGGCAAGACGAGCGTCACTGCCGCCCATGCTGTTGCGGGCTGGGTGGAAACCGAATAGTCACTGGTATGACGAGGCCTCCTGCAAGGCAATGGCCTCCCCCAGCCGGATGCCGGACCACAACTTGTAGCCGATGGCTAGGATTGTGAGCGGGCGAGTGTTTAGGGGGCTAGACGGCCCTTACCTGGGGATTAGGGCTGTGTAGCCTTCCGCAAGGTGGGCTCACCTCTTGCCGACTCGCTCAACCTCCCTAAGCAGAGCGGCCAACCAATCCAGCAGCACAGGGGGGTGGCAACAGAGGTCTTCCAGGTCCCAGCCGTGGAGCTGGAGTGGTGACGGGTGCAAACACGCCAGCCGTGTGCGGCAGTCCGTGAACCAATGGGCCACATGGGGACACTCTGCACGTGGTGCCCATACGGGCGGAGCAAGGTCGATGGGGCCATCGCGTAGGCGTCCGCATACTTGCAATTCCGGGGACGCCAAGCATCGTGGGGAGACTGTCCATCTTCGCAAGGCTCGCACTGGGCAGCCCATCTCAAAAGGAGGGGAAGGTGACCGTTGGGGCATGGGACTCAACGTTCAGCCACCGGTACACCGGACCCTAGTTCCTAGACCTCACCCCCCCCGGCTAGTCCTACCACGTGCGCATGCGCTCCCGGTTTTCAGCCCGAAGTACGGTGTGCACTTTGCAGGTAAGCGCCGTTGGCAGGCGCCAGAGAGGCTAGAGCGGAGCTAGCTGGTCCGCTGTCCCGTCCACGTGAGACCCGGAATACTCTCGACGCCGTGCCGTGAGCCTTTGGAGTTGCCTAAGGAGCGATTTTCACGCCTTCAAACCGTGGTGTGGGGTCGCTCCACTCCTCGGCACTGTACGAGCCAACAGTGCACATCGCACACGGGCCCTTGGAGTGCCCGAATGCAAGCTAGGGGGCACATGAGGGGCCCCTGTGCGTTGCGGTGCTGCCACGAGCACCACCGTACCTGGCGCATCAGCTCGTCGTTGCCTAGTCCCTGAAGCAGGGGGAGGGGGGGGGGCAGTGAGGCACTGGCCGGCACCTTCTCGGATGTGAGCGGCGCACAGAAGAGGGCAAGGAGGGTCTCTTCCACAACACTCTTCCACAATCCTCACATGCCCTCCACGTCCGCTGTGCGGAGGCCCACACGCCCTTCATTTGCCTCTATTGGCATTCGTCCCGCGGCTAGACGGAGATAGGGCGAGGGCAGACAAACTTCACTGCCCGTTGGCAGGGCCCATAGAGATGCAAGTCAAACCGAATGGGCATACGTCGCAGTATAACACGGCGGAGTTGCCCCTTTGCGTTTTCTACCACGGGCGCCACACGGTTGTCCACCAGCAGGCGGATGATGCGGGCCGGCCGCCCGTTCTACGAACTCTTGGACGAGCCTGCCACCACCGCCACCTCTAGTTTTGAGTCCACGAGCTGCAAATCAGGAGGCGGGCCAAGATTGATGGCGGGGCCCAGCGAGCCCGAGGCCCTGGCATGTGCGCGCATCACCCGCTGCGCCACCATCATTAGGCGTGTCTCCGTAATCAGCACCACGTCCACTCGCAAGTCAGCGACCGTGTGCCAATGCAGGCGTAGGGATGTTGACGTTCGCCGGCGCGACGCGCATGGGGCCCGGGTGGGGCTCGAGGTTCCCGCGCCTTAACAGGACGAGGAGGGGGAAGGCCCAGCACTGGGGGGGGGGTGTCCCTCCCCGGGAGCCAGAGCTGGTGGGGGGGGGGGGGGAGGCAATCTCCACCCCCCGCATAAGTCTGCCCGTCGCTGGTCACAGGGTGCAGGGAGGGAGGTCGATGCGGCAGCCAGGCATGCCTGCAGGTTAACTGTCGGCCCAAGTCCTGCATCGCCAAGGTTAGGCACCCGGGCCCGGGCCCCATCCAAGGGTGGGCGCGCTGGGCGGCGCAGGGGGCGACGCCTGGGGGAGCGGCGTTCCGCCACGGGCGCACGGCAGGGCCGCAGCAGCGCACGCTCGGGGCCGCCTCGCTCCAAGTCACCCGCGAGGCGGAGGGTCTCCCGGAAGACCTCGTACAAGGGGATCATGGACCGGCCCTGGCCCGGCGCTACGGAGGGGGTCGGGCCACAACGCCGTGGCGTGGACCTCCCCCGACTCCGGCATTACGGCCCCCCACACGTCGGTGACCACAAGGAGGAGGGCGTGGACGGCGTAGGCCACCTCCCTCCACAGCGCCTCAGGCCCAGGGTAGGGGGGCGTGGCGGGCGGGGTCGTTGTCCGAGACCCGGCCCCACCAGTCCACCCCCACGGCGTGGTCACTGCCAGGGGCCGTCGTCCCCTCGAAGAGGGTGAGGCGGTGGCGCGGGCGGAGGAACTAGCAGTGAGGAGGGTCGTCCCGTTGCTCCACGCAGCAGGGCCGGGCGTGCCGCCGGAGCGGCTCGCCCGTCTCCTCCCGCCACATGGGGGCAAGGAGCTTGCGCCACCTGTACGGGAGGCGGCCGCCCCGGGGATCCGGCCGGGAGGCGCGCGCGAAGAGGACCTCGGGGTGACTACATTGCAGGGCCTGGCCCACAGTGGCCCCCTTGGTCCCGAACTCGGGGCCCCTGGGGAGATGGACGGCGGTGATCCAGACCGCCTTGTCCTCCCGCCAGTGACCGCAGTGCCACCATCCGTTCCAGGCCCCCCGCCAAGAGGTCCTGGAGCCGCAGAACCCCAAGGAGCAGGCTGACGAGGGGGGCCACGGCGCAGGCCGTGTGGGCCAAGCCCCATGGCTTGGGGCGGTGCGGGAACACCTGGGCGGCCTGGCGGTACCACCAGCGAACCAGGGAGAGGCCGTGGTGCCGCCGATGGTGTTCCGTGAGGGGGGCAGGGGGGGCAGGGGCCGCGCGTCCGTGCCCTCGTTCGCGGCCTCGCCCCCGTCCGCGACCTCGTGGTCCACGCGCCATGTGCAAAGCAGTCGAGCTGCAGGTCGACAGGGGGCCAGGCCCGGCCGCTCGGGGGCGTGGGGTTGGGTGGGGGGGAGGGTGCATGGTCCGCGTTCCCCGCCCCCCTTGCTCACTGGGGAGGCAGCGCGCGTCGCCCGCCGGGTCTCCTGGTTCCTGTTGCCCCTCGTTGGGGGGGGCTGGTAGGGTGGGGGGGACCCCCGGTCGCCGTCTCGGCCACGCTTGGCGCTAGGGGGAGCTGCAGTGCCGCGGTGCATGCGACCCCTGTTGTACCGCCAACCCCCCACTGTAGCGTGGGGCCCCGCGCCCCTGCCCGGACTGGCCCCGCCCCGAAGGGGGACCCAGTGCCATCGCCTCGCCCTGGGGCGCCTTCGTGGGTTGTGGGCGTATGGACACCCTCCAGTGAGGTCGGGGGTCTGGACACTAGGGCCACTCCATGAGGGGGGGTGCCGGGGCCGGTACCGCCGCCGTTCCCACTACCATCCCCGCCGGGCGTCTCCAGCAGGGCATCGGGGCGATCTGGCTCGCCGCCCACCCCTCCCCCGCCCCGGTGAGTCCACTGGCTGTGGTTAGTTGCGGCGGGTGGGCCGCCCCTGGCGGGCAGGCGGCCTGTGTCCGCTTCACGGCCGCGGTGGGCTCCAAGGTCAATAGGTCTGGGCAAGGTCCCCTCGGTGTCGGGAGCTGGCGCGCCCTTCGTGGCTACCGGTCCCTTGACAAGCAATGCTCTCCCGGGTTGCCGCCCAGGCTCCTACTCTGCTCGGGGGGGGGGGGGGTCCGCCGGCTGCCACGCCGGTCGCATCCGGTGGGAGGGAGAGCCGCAGCGCCGCGGCGGCTGTGCCCCCTGCTGCACCGCCAACCCCCCACTGCCATGTGGGGACCCTCGCCATTGCCCGGGCTGCACCCCTCCCCCAAAAAGGACCCAGGGCCATCGCCTCGCGCCGGGGCGCCCTCGTGGGCTGTGGGCGTATAGACACCCTCCAGCCGATTCGGGGGTCCCGTCCCTGGTGCCTCCCCAAGGGGGCGGCCGCCGGGGCTGGTACCGCCGCTGTTGCCACCGCCGCTGGCACCTGGTGCGTGCGGCAGGGAGCCGGGGCTCGGGGTCGTGCAGTCCCCCCCCTCCCCGTGAGTCATTGCCCCTGTTTTGGGCTCTGTCAGCGGGACCAACACCGCTCGGCAGCGCCCTGTCGCCTTTGAGAATGGCGTGTCAAACCAAGGGACATGGGCGTAACAGCCACGCGTACCCAGATGGAAGGGGTGTACAAACGTTGGAACATACCGATACCGCTGAAACCAGGGTGCAGGTGGGCCTGAGGGCGATAGGACGTCTCATAGGGCGTTCCGCGAGCCGGTCGGGGCTAAACACCGCCAGTGTGAGGGTGAACACCAGGGGAGGGAGCACGGCAAGTGGCAGGTTTAGGGACCTGAGGGTGTGCCTGTTGAGGGCAGGGCAGGGTGTGTATTGCCTGTGTGTTTTCTCACAGCGGTCCCGGCGTTACGGTGCCCTCTTCGGGCATTCGGCGAGCCAAGCTGGACTAGCTTCCACACACGGGTCACCAAACACCGCAGTCCCGGCGTTACGGTGTCCCTCTTGGGCATTCGGCGAGCCAAGCTGGACGTGCTACACGCCACTGACCACCCATCACAGCAGTCCCGGCGTTACGGTGTCCATCTTGGGCATTCGGCGAGCCAAGCTGGACGTGCTACACGCCACTGACCACCCATCACAGCAGTCCCGGCGTTACGGTGTCCATCTTGGGCATTCGGCGAGCCAAGCTGGACGTGCTACACGCCACTGACCACCCATCACAGCAGTCCCGGCGTTACGGTGTCCATCTTGGGCATTCGGCGAGCCAAGCTGGACGTGCTACACGCCACTGACCACCCATCACAGCAGTCCCGGCGTTACGGTGTCCATCTTGGGCATTCGGCGAGCCAAGCTGGACGTGCTACACGCCACTGACCACCCATCACAGAGAGAAGGTCGCGTAGTTCAGCGGTCATGCACGTGACACCTGAACTAGAGGTGCTCGGCTCGAATCCCGGTGGGGTTGGAACGCAGTGTCCTAGGCGCTAGGGTGTCTGTGACCCCGCGAGCCGGAAGGGATGCTGCGAGGGACAGGTAGGGATCACGGATACGCTGGAGTTCGGTGAGCGCCCGAGCACTTTACCACCCATCACAACAGTCCCGGCGTTACGGTGTCCATCTTGGGCATTCGGCGAGCCAAGCTGGACGTGCTACACGCCACTGACCACCCATCACAGCAGTCCCGGCGTTACGGTGTCCATCTTGGGCATTCGGCGAGCCAAGCTGGACGTGCTACACGCCACTGACCACTGTCTGTGCGCGTGCCACCTCGGGCACTGCGGGGGGGCGGCCAGTACACGTTGCAAGTGCTGTACTGTGATGTCTTGCGGTGCCAGGCGGCAGAAGCAGGACCGAAGTACAGGAACGCCTGTGTCGTGTGCCCGTGTGAGCGAGGGCACGCTCCGCACTGGGACTTCTATGCACTGTATGATACAGTGGCTCTTTACGTTTCCCGCGAATTCACTGTACCGGAGTTGCAGCTGTTTTGATGAGTGTAGTATGATGTAGCGTGCTGTGCCTTGGGACATGTAGGGATCACGGATACGCTGGAGTTCGGAGATCGCCCGAGCACTTTACCTTTACCTTTACCCTGTTTTGGGCTGCCATCGTGGGCAGTCCACCACGTGCAGGCAGAGGATCAGGAAGAGGAGCACTAAGAACATTACAGAATGTCCTTGTCCTGCTCATCGACGTCGACAACGGCCGGCTCCGCATTGGCCATGACCAAGTCCCCCGTGTGGTCCGGTGCGTCTCGGGCGCCCTCAGGCTGCTGTTGCACCTCTCCGGATCCTTTCGGGCGTGTCATCCGGGCCCTAGGTCCCTGAGGCACGTAGCGCCCCTGGCGGGAGCTGCGCGTGGTCCGCTCCCAGGTCCGGTCCGGGAGGCGGGTGTCGGGCGCACCCAGCCGCACTCCCTGCCAGTCCTCAAGCACCCCCTACAGCTCCAGGTCGAAGACCGGGCGGTCGAGGGTGCTGTGGGCCAGCTGGGTGCAGCGGTGGACGCGGATGGGCACCTCCCGCCCAAATGCCTCGTGGGCGTAGCGCCGGAGCTGCGCATACCCGTCCACCGCCAGGCCCAGTTGCGCGGGGTAGCCCCGGGCTCGCACGCAGGTGGTCTGCGCCAACGCCAGGGCGAGTAGCAGGTTGGCGATGTGCGCCACCGCCTTGGGGCCCGCCGGTTTGGCAACCCAGACGCGGAAGCCCACGTTGCCGGGGGCGCCCCCGTCCACCAGCCCCGCAAACATGGAGCAGAGCTCCTGATGCTCGGCGAGGATCTTCCAAACCTCCGGGGAGGGCCCGCGGCGTGCTTGAACCACAGCACGTACGCGGGGTGCTGGCACGCCGCGCCCGTGACGATCAAGCGCCGGAAGTGCACCCCCCAGGCGTTGCCGCTGGCGCGCATCACCAGCGGGGCCACGGACGAGAAGAGGTCGGTGGAAATCTCGACCATCGAACCCCGGACCGCGGCCTGCATGGGCGGGGAGTGGAACAGGGCTGCCCCCATGAGCGGCCTGAGGTGCCGCCAGGCGTGGTCCTTTCCAAAGGCTCCCACGTGGAGCCGACGCACGCCGGCATCCGCCAGGACCGCCAAGTCCAAGACGGAGACGACACGGACGGTGGCTGGCGCGGGTTCCAGCGGCGCCGGGTCCACGTCCGGGAGCTCCGCCGACCCCTGGTCGTCATACTCCAGGAGGCGCTCCCAGACGAGCTGTAGGATGTGCCCCGGCGGCGCGGGGTCCACCACTGCCGGGTCCGCCATCTCCCAGGGCTCGCGGTCAGTGCGCACCGCGCTCTGCAGCCGTGCCGGGCACCGCCAGGCTAGCCCTCGTCCAGCGGAGGGTCTGCAGCAGGGCCGCCACCGTGGGGGCCGCCTTACTGCCGCCCCGGACGTGCACTAGGGCGATAACCCGCTAGACGGCGTCATGGGCCGCGATGGTGGCTGCAGCCGCGAGGTGGGCCTCGCGGACGGTGCAGCCCACCAGTGCCACGCACCGCAGGGCCCCCTCCTGGGAGGGTTGCTTCCACTCCGCCGGGTGCCGCCCCGGCGTGATCTGGGCGATGCCCCATTCCCGGATCTTATCCCGGGACTCGCCCCGCAAGAGGCGGAGCGGCTGCACCGCCGTTGTCGAGGGCAGCAGGGCCCATAGGGGCGCCACCGTGGGCTGTAGACCGCGGACCGCGTTGCCGAGGCCTAGGTCGAGCGACCCGGGCCGGCTTGCTGAGGGGGCGGGGGGGCGGACCCCTCCGCGACGCCGCCGACGCCGCGGAGCACGATATTGCCCCGAGCAGTCTTGATGTCCTCCCGCGCCCAGTAGGGCTGCGACGAGATGAAGGCGTGGGCAGGCAGGTACCCTGACCGGCAGAGGCACCCGTCGCGTTGCTCCAAGCTCCGGTAGCCCGAGCTGGTGCCTCTCCACACGCATGGGGATTGGGGGGGGGGGATGGGGGCGCCGCCCCTGGTGCCTCCTGGGCGCCCTTGGAGCGCCGGCTGTGGCTGGAGCCCAAGAGCTGCCACCCGGTGGACGTCCTGGACGTTGCGGGTGCCGTCTTGCCGTTCGTCGTTGTCGCGCGGGGGGGGGGGGGGCGTTGATGCGGCTTTCCGTTTCGTCGTCGTGGCCGCGGGCGCGGGTTGGGCCGCGGTGGCTGCACCGGTCCGCGCGGACGCCGCGGGGGCCGGCTCGCCTTGCTACTCCGCCAGCTCGCGGCGGAGGGTGTTGATTACGCCCTCAAGGGACGCGATTTGGCGCTGGAGCGAGGCGATCATAGCTTGCTCCGCCTTTGGGGGGGCGGGGGGCCGCTGGGCAGGGCGGCTGCCCCCCTTACCCCCCTTGGAGCGGGAGCGGCTGCGCGTCGCCGCCCCCTCGTCGGTAGCAACGGGATGTTGGGGGGCGCCCTTGGAGTCCGAGGGGGGGGGGGGCATCTGGGATGCGCCAATAGGGGGGCCGGGAATCCTGGTGCGCCACGGCATCCGAGGCAGACAAGTAGTCCCCCCCAAAAGGGCACCCTGCACCGAGGCGGACGCCCTCGCTCAGACCCTCTGGCACTCCACCCGCCTGGGGCTACGTCCTAGTTGGCCTTGGCCGGGGGGCGGATACCCTGCACTACTAGGTGGCGTACGGCGTTTCGGCCCAGCCAGCCCTAAACCGCAGTTTCTGGGACCACGCCACACAGTATGTGCCGGGACACGGGACGGCCCCGCAGCTGGTGGGGGGGGGGGACTTCAAGTTTGACCTGAACTACCCACTTTGGGCGCCGCCGTCTGTCCTGGCCTCCGTCCTGACTCGCCGGCTGGCGGATGCGGACGTCAAGCTAGCGACTGCCTTGGGGAGGGACCCCCTCTGCTCGTACCACGGCCCGGAGGGAACTCCAACCTCGTGCATTGACTGCCTGTTGGTAGACACGCGCCTGGCGGCGCTGCTCCATGCGGCGGAGCGGCTGCCGCGAGGGGCGATCTCGGGGCACATCCCGGAGTTTTTTCACATCCACCTGCGGGGGGCGTCGCAGCGGGTGGTCAAGTTTGTCCGCCCCAAGCCGCTAGTGCCGGCCCAACGGGAGGAGCACGAAAGACTCCTCCTCGTACAACGCCTGCTTGACCCGAATGAGGTGGGGTGGCAAGCGGCTCTGGCTAGCGGGGACGTGGAGCGCACCTGGGCCTTTTGGACCACGACCGCGGAGGAGGCCCTCCTCGCCCTGGCCTGCCCGGACATAACTCCGGACACCCTCCCGGCCGGGGCCACCCTGCCGCTGGCCCCTCCCCACCTCCCCCGCGGCAGGGGCACGGACCAGCTGCTGGGGAGGTGCGCCTCTGCCCCAAGCAGCGGCGAGACACTGGGGAGCCCCTGACCTGCCCGGTGGCACGCATCCAAGCGGCCTAGGGACCCCTCCGGGAGGGCTTGAGCTGGCTGGAACGTCCAGCGCAGGGCCCAGGCGTGATGCCACGAGCGTTGCAGCAGGCGTGGATGTCCCTCCGACGCCTCCTGGACAGGCTCCGCGCACTCGGCCTGGAGTATGCGGACTTTGAGCCGGGAGGCGCGCCCAACAGGCTGGCCCCACTGGCCTCACTCCGCCGCCTCAGCGCAGCGCTGGCCGGCAGGGTCCGGGCAACACTCCGGGCAGACAAGGACCGCGTCCGGAAGTGGCGCGCCTGGCTCGAGGAATCTTGCTCCTCGCATCACGGCGTCGTATACCGCTAGCTGAAGGACGAATCCTACGCCTCCCCGGTCACCTTCCTCACCAGGTCGGATGGCACGGCAACGGCGAACCTGGCGGAGATGGATGGCCTCTTGCAGGACGCCTCGTGCCCCATCAACCGCAAGTATGCGTCGGACCCAAAGCCGGACCCATCGGCCTTTCTATGCCGGTACGGCCACCACGTACGGCGGGTCCCCATGATTGCCTCGCAGCTCGATGGCCCCCGCCTGCGCAAGGGGCTCTCCCGCATGAAGCCCTCGGCGTTGGGGCTGGACGGATGGAGTTTGGCGGACCTCCGCTCCCTCCCCGACAGGCTGCTAGGCTGGTTGGCGGACCCCCTGCGCGAGGTGGAGCGGCTGGGGAAATGGCCCACCCGCCTGGCCAAGGGCTACACCGCCCTCATCTCCAAGGAGGGGCTGCCGGGGGCCCTGAACACCCGCCTGCTCACCATCCTATCCATGGTCTACCGACTGTGGGCGGGGGTGCGCCTGGTGGACGCCATTGCGTGGCCGGAGGCTTGGCACCACCCGGCGGCCTTTGGTTTCCGCCCGGCCAGTAGCGCCCTGGACGGGGCGGCGGCGACACACGTCCTCTTGGAGCTGTGTCGCTTCGGAGGTGGGTCGCCGCGAGGATGAGCATCGATTACGTCAAGTGTTTCTATCTCGTCCCCAAGGCGGTTGTGCTGGCCCTGGCGTTGGAGCTAGGCATGGACCCGGGCACGTGTCGCGCCCTAGGGGCCATGTACAAGCAGCTCCACCGGGCCTTCAAGATCGCGGGGGCCGTCGGCCTGTGGTGGCAGGCCACCAACGGCATCCTGCAGGGGTGCCCGCTGTCGGTGATCCTGGTGAATGTGCTTACCACGATCTGAAAGTGGGAGGTGGACTCCCTGCGCCGTCAGGTATGCGCACAAACGGCCGCCCTCCCGCCGGCTCTGGACGAGGACGCGGCGGACGACCTCGAATCAGGGGCCCTGCCCCCCCTCAAGGATGCCGACCCCTGCTACGCCGCGCTGAGGTCGTCGGACTACGCGGACGACACCCGGGCGGTGGCCTTCAGCGCGGCCGCGCTCCAGAACACGGTCCCCGCAACGAAGGAATGGCTACGGATCACGGGGCAGGACGTCCGCGTGGACAAGTCCTGCTCGTTGGTCCAAGGGGAAGAAGGCCCCGGCGGTGCTGCTCCGGGGGGTCCCCATCCCGCTGGCGACGACCTTCTGCCAGCTCGGCGTCAACGTCACCATTGGGGGCTCCAAGGCCACGGGACCGGTGTTGTCCCGACGCCTCAAGGCCCGGAGGAGTGCCCTGCGTCGCTTGCCCCATCTCTCGACAAACGACCGGCGAGAGCGGGCCATCAGCACCTTGGTCAACCCGCTGGCCCTCCATGGGGTGGCAGTGGTGTCGGTTACGGAGCCCGAAGTGAGGGGACTCGAGACCGCGGTGGTGCGGGGCCTGTGGGGGCCGGCGTGCGTGTCCCGGGCCAAGGAGGTCATATTCACCTTGCTGTCCAAGGGGCACCGTGTTGTCTGATCATGCACACAGGTATGAGTGCCTCTTGTGGCCGGCCCGCCTTGCCCGCCGGCCGGGGCTCACGCACGTCTTTGCCCAGAATATTTGGGAGTCGGGGGGGCGCCCACCCGGCACGGGCCGGGTGGGGCGCGCGCTCCGCACGGCGGCCTCCCTGGGCTGGACCCCGCACGAGGGCTGGTGGTGCCGGGACGTCCCAGGGCAGGAGCCCCCCTGCACTTCGTACAGGAGCCGCTCCGCCAGCTCCAACACCGAGTCCGGGACAGCCTACGCTGCCACGCTTGGCGCCAGATGGAGGCGTGGCGCCCCGTCACCATCGGGGGGCTGGGCGACGGGCCGAATGGCGAGGCCTGCCGCCCAGCGCTGTTGGCAGCCTCCACAGAGTTGGAGAAGTCGCTGCTGCGCACGCTCCTGGCCGGAGCCATGTGGACGGCGGCCCGGGTGTCGGGCCACGGCATGCGCGCCAACGCCGCGTGCCCGCACTGCGGCGCGGCACACGAGGACGAGGCCCAGGTCCTCTGGGACTGCCCAAAGTGGGGCGACACCAGAGGGATGTGGCTCCCCTAGGTGAACGAAGCGGAGGGGGCCATCCCCGGCCTGGGCCCAGCGGACTAGTGGCCCTCCTGCGTGCGGAAGGCGGGCCTTTTCCCCCTCCGGCTGGCGCAGGGGGTGGACGGGGACCTCCTCGACGAGTTTCCGTACCGCCTGTATGGCATGTACTTGGCGGTCCTCGTGGCCCGAACGGCGGCCGGCGCGGGGGATCAGCCGGGCCACGGCGACTCCCTCTTCCCGGAGCAGCCGCGCCTGCGGCCCCGCAACCCCTACCGCTGGAATGCCTTCGTTCGCCCCATACCGGGGGACGCCGTCCGCCACCGGCCGCGGCTGCAGCCGGGGGTGGCGGCGGACTAGAGGTGGCCTCAAGACTTCAACCACGACGTGGTCAAGTGGGCCCGGGCGCTAGCCAGGTCTCCAGGGTCGGTGGAGGTCTCTTGGGCTGAGTTGGCCCTGGACTACAAAGCCTTCGTGGGGCGGGCGCGCCCAGCCTCTCCGGACCACCGGCTGCGTGGCACGCGCCTGCCGCTGAGGGAAAGCCCAAGTCCTGCGCTAGGCCGTGGGGCTGGCGGAGCGCCACTTGGTAGCGGGCGCAAGGCCGGGCGGGGCCCCGCTAGGGCGCTGTCAGTCGCTCCTCCCCCTCGAGGGGCGCGTGTGCGCGGGGCTCTCGGCAGGACCGTATTTTGCGGCGCGCCACGAGATCATGTTGCAGCTGATGCGCGTGGCGGCGCACTGCCGCGAATCGTGGGCCCGGCGCATGCGAGCCCCGGCGCGCATGCCGCCACAGCACAGTGGGCGCTTTCTCATGGATTATTTCCCCCACCCCCTCGAGAGCCCCACCCCCCCCCTGCTACCATGTGCCAGGCGGCCCCCCGCGGGCTCCGGCCCCCAACGTCCTACTCCCGGCGCCGCAGCGCAGCCGCCCCCCAAGTGGGGGCGCCGGCGCGCAGGGCGCGCCCTGCTTGAAGCATGGGGCGCCGTCGTGTGCCCGCTGCAGGAGCCTGGGCTGGGGTATCAGCCGTTGCTGCCGAGGTTGCCATGAGGGCCACGCGGGCCCCTCGGGGAGCTCACGCTGCCCCATGGCCCGACCCCGGGTCACGCCGGGCCGCAAAGTGCTGGTCCCGAAGGCCCGACGCGCGGGGGCGGCGGCGTTGTCCTCTTGGCTGGAACGAGGCCGCCCAGCATCCCAGGCCCTCCCCGACTCGGGCCCCCCGGCGGCACGCCGGTGTGCGGCCCCGCCCAGGGTGCTAGGCACACGCCCTTCCCCAGCCCTCGGGCCAGACGCCTCCCGGCCCGCAAAGCGTCAGACGCCTAACCGGGCAGACCGGGGGGTCCCGGGGGGGCTGTCACACCGAACGGCGGCTGGGGGGGTAGCAGACCCCTTGTCACCCTAGCCAGCGGGGGCGGGGGGGGCAGCAACCCAAGACCGACCCCCCGGCTTCCTCCGCGGGCGCGGAGGCCGTGGGGGCACCACCGGATGGGGGGGCAGCAGACCTCCTCTCGCCCCGGCCGGCGGGGGGGGGGGGGGGGGCGAAGGTCCGGAGCCGCCCCCCCCCTAATCCTCTGGCGGTGCGGGGACCTCAGTGGAGCCGGCGATGCGGCAGGACCCCCCCCCCCCCGCCGCCCACCGCCCCAGGAGAGCGACCCCCACCAGCTATGGGTATAAAGTCTGAAGTCTGAAGTCTGATTTGGTATCTCGTGTCAAGGACATAAAACAGAACACATCTCAGCAAAAGTCTGATAAAAGTGTGGTACCCACCCCCTCCCTTCCTTCCTTCCTGTCAGAAAGGGACAAGAAAAAGTCTGGCACTCCCCCTCCCCCAACACAGCCACCAACCACAAAAAAAACCATCATGAAAATTGAAAGTTGGGAAGAATGGGAGTCCATGTAACACAGGGGAACACCCCCCCCCAAAAGAAAAAAAAGGGTGGAAAATGGGGCATTGGGGAAAATGGGAGGCTGGGAAAGATATTCCACTGAGGTGGTGTACCCCCCCCCCCCCTGTGGATTAATATTCCATTGAGGTGGTGTACCTCCCCCTCTAGATAAATATTCCACTGAAGTAGTGTACCCCCCCCCCCCCCCCTGTGGATAAATATTCCACTGAGGTGGTGTACACCCCCCCTCTGGATAGGTATTCCACGGAGGTGGTGCACCCCCCTGCGATGCGCCAATTCCTATGGGGGTTTGGACCCCCAAAATAATTGACGCGACCTTATGTGTCAGTTCCTAGGGGGGTCCAGACCCCCAAAATAATTGACGCGACCCTATGCGTCAATACCTAAGGGGGGTCTAGACCCCCAAAGCAATTGACGCGACCCTATGCGCCAATGTCTATGGGGGTCTAGACCCCCAAAATAATTGACGCGACCCTATGCGTCAATTCCTACGGGGGTCTAGACCCCAAAAAAAATTGATGCGACCCCATGCATCAATTCGTATGGGGGTCTAGACTCCCAAAATAATTGACGCGACCCAATACATCCATTCCTAGGGGGGTCTAGACCCCAAAAATAATTGACGCGACCCTATGCGTCAATTCCTAGGGGGGTCTAGACCCCCAAAATAATTGACGCGACCCCATGCGCCAATTCCTATAGGGGTCTAGACCCCCAAAATAATTGACGCGACCCTATGCGTCAATTTCTATGGGGGTCTGGACCCCCAAAATAATTGACGCGACCCTATGCATCAATTCCTATAGGGGTCTAGACCCCCAAAATAATTGACGCGACCCTATGCGTCAATGCCTAGGGGGGTCTAGACCCCCAAAATAATTGACGCGACCCTAGGCGCCAATTCCTATAGGGGTCTAGACCCCCAAAATAATTGACGCGACCCTATGCATCAATTCCTATGGGGGTTTAGACCCCCAAAATAATTGACGCGACCCTATGCGTCAATTCCTAGGGGCGTCTGGACCCCCAAAATAATTGACACGACCCCATGCGTCAATTCCTAGGGGGGTCTAGACCCCCCAAAAAATTGACACACACACAGGGGTCAAATAATTCACGGAGGGGTCAAACAATTCACGGAGGGGTCAAATAATTCACGGAGGGGGGTCAAATAATTCACGGAGGGGTCAAATAATTCACGGAGGGGTCAAATAATTCACGGAGGGGGGTAAACAATTCACGGAGGGGTCAAATAATTCATGGAGGGGGGTAAAAAATTCACGGCGGGGTAAAATAATTCACGGAGGGGGGTATATGATTCACGGAGGGGTGAAATAATTCACGGAGGGGGGTAAATAATTCACGGAGGGGTAAAATAATTCACGGAGGGGGGTAAAAAATTCACGGAGGGGTGAAACAATTCACGGAGGGGTGAAAAAATTCACGGAGGGGGGTAAATAATTCACGGAGGGGTAAAATAATTCGCAGAGGGGGGTAAACAATTCACGGAGGGGTGAAAAAATTCTCGGAGGGGGGTAAACAATTCACGGAGGGGTCAAATAATTCACGGAGGGGGGTAAATAATTCACGGAGGGGTGAAATAATTCACGGAGGGGGGTAAACAATTCACAGAGGGGTAAAATAATTCACGGAGGGGGGTAAATAATTCACAGAGGGGGGTAAACAATTCACAGAGGGGTCAAATAATTCACGGAGGGGGGTAAACAATTCACCGAGGGGTGAAATAATTCACGGAGGGGGGTAAATAATTCACGGAGGGGTAAAATAATTCACGGAGGGGGGTAAACAATTCACGGAGGGGTGAAAAAATTCACGGAGGGGGGTAAACAATTCACAGAGGGGTAAAATAATTCACGGAGGGGGGTAAATAATTGACGGAGGGGTAAAATAATTCACGGAGGGGGGTAAATAATTCACGGAGGGGGGTAAACAATTCACGGTGGGGTGAAATAATTCACGGAGGGGGGTAAATGATTCACGGAGGGGTAAAAAAATTCACGGAGGGGGGTAAAAAATTTACGGAGGGGTAAAATCATTCACGGAGGGGGGTAAATAATTCACGGAGGGGTAAAATAATTCACGGAGGGGGGTAAATAATTCACGGAGGGGTCAAATAATTCACGGAGGGGGGTAAAAAATTCACGGAGGGGGGTAAACAATTCACGGAGGGGTAAAATAATTCACGGAGGGGGGTAAATAATTCACGGAGGGGTAAAATAATTCACGGATGGGGGTAAATAATTCACGGAGGGGTAAAGGAATTCACGGAGGGGGTAAACAATTCACGGAGAGGTAAAAAAATTCACGGAGGGGGGTAAATAATTCACGGAGGGGTCAAAGAATTCACAGAGGGGGGTAAACAATTCACGGAGGGGTGAAATAATGCACGGAGGGGGGAAAAAAATTCACGGAGGGGTCAAATAATTCACGGAGGGGTCAAATAATTCACGGAGGGGTCAAATAATTCACGGAGGGGGGTAAACAATTCACGGAGGGGTAAAACAATTCACGGAGGGGGGTAAATAATTCACGGAGGGGTGAAATAATTCACAGAGGGGGGTAAATGATTCACGGAGGGGTAAAATAATTCACGGAGGGGGTAAACAATTCACGGAGGGGTAAAATAATTCACGGAGGGGGGTAAATAATTCACGGAGGGGTGAAATAATTCACGGAGAGGGGTAAACAATTCACGGAGGGGTAAAATAATTCACAGAGGGGGGTAAATAATTCACGGAGGGGTCAAATAGTTCACGGAGGGGGGTAAACAATTCACGGAGGGGTCAAATAATTCACGGAGGGGGGTAAATAATTCACGGAGGGGTAAAATGATTCACGGAGGGGGGTAAATAATTCACGAAGGGGTAGAATAATTCACGGAGGGGGGTAAATAATTCACGGAGGGGGGTAAACAATTCACGGAGGGGTGAAATAATTCACGGAGGGGGGTAAATAATTCACGGAGGGGTAAAATAATTCACCGAGGGGGTAAATAATTCACGGAGGGGTAAAATAATTCACGGAGGGGGGTAAATAATTCACGGAGGGGTCAAATAATTCACGGAGGGGGGTAAATAATTCACGGAGGGGTAAAATAATTCACGGAGGGGGGTAAACAATTCACAGAGGAATAAAATAATTCACGGAGGGGGGTAAAAAATTCAAAGTCGGGGGTAAACAATTCACAGAGGGGTCAAATAATTCACGGAGGGGGGTAAACAAGTCACGGAGGGGTGAAATAATTCACGGAGGGGGGTAAATAATTCACGGAGGGGTAAAATAATTCACGGAGGGGGGTAAATAATTCACGGAGGGGCAAAATAATTCGCGGGGGGGGTAAACAATTCACAGAGGGGTCAAATAATTCACGGAGGGGGGTAAACCATTCACGGAGGGGTGTAATAATTCATGGAGGGGGGTAAACAATTCACGGAGGGGTGAAATAATTCACGGAGGGGGGTAAACAATTCACATAGGGGTAAAATAATTCACGGAGGGGGGTAAATAATTCACGGAGGGGTAAAATAATTCACGGAGGGGGGTAAATAATTCACGGAGGGGGGTAAACAATTCACGGAGGGGTGAAATAATTCACGGAGGGGGGTAAATAAATCACGGAGGGGTAAAATAATTCACGGAGGGGGGTAAATAATTCACGGGGGGTAAAATAATTCACGGAGGGGGGTAAAAAATTCACGGAGGGGGGTAAACAATTCACGGAGGGGGGTAAATAATTCACGGAGGGGTCAAATAATTCACGGAGGGGTAAAATAATTCACGGAGGGGGGTAAACAATTCACGGAGGGGTAAAATAATTCACGGAGGGGGGTAAATAATTCACGGAGGGGTAAAATAATTCACGGAGGGGGGTAAATAATTCACGGAGAGGTAAAATAATTCACGGAGGGGGGTAAATAATTCACGGAGGGGTCAAATAATTCACGGAGGGGTCAAATAATTCACGGAGGGGTCAAATAATTCACGGAGGGGGGTAAACAATTCACCGAGGGGTAAAACAATTCACGGAGGGGGGTAAATAATTCACGGAGGGGTAAAATAATTCACGGAGGGGGGTAAATAATTCACGGAGGGGTGAAATAATTCACGGAGGGGGGTAAACAATTCACGGAGGGGTAAAATAATTCACGGAGGGGCATAAACAATTCATGGAGGGGTAAAATAATTCACGGAGGGGGGTGAATAATTCACGGAGGGGTAAAGTAATTCATGGAGGGGGGTAAAAAATTCACGGAGGGGCAAAATAATTCACGGAGGGGGGTAAACAATTCACGAAGGGGTCAAATAATTCACGGAGGGGGGTAAATAATTCACGGAGGGGTAAAATCATTCACGGAGGGGGGTAAATAATTCACGGAGGGGTGAAATAATTCACGGAGGGGGGTAAATAATTCACGGAGGGGTGAAATAATTCACGGAGGGGGGTAAACGATTCACGGAGGGGTCAAATAATTCACGGAGGGGGGTAAATAATTCACGGAGGGGTCAAAAGGTTCACGGAGGGGGGTAAACAATTCATGGAGGGGTAAAATAATTCACGGAGGGGGGTAAACAATTCACCGAGGGGTAAAATAATTCACAGAGGGGGGTAAATAATTCACAGAGGGGGGTAAACAATTCACAGAGGGGTCAAATAACTCACGGAGGGGGGTAAACAATTCACGGAGGGGTGAAATAATTCACGGAGGGGGGTAAATGATTCACGGAGGGGGGTAAATAATTCACGGAGGGGGGTAAACAATTCACGAAGGGGTCAAATAATTCACGGAGGGGGGTAAACAATTCACGGAGGGGTCAAATAATTCACGGAGGGGGTAAATGATTCACGGAGGGGTAAAATAATTCACGGAGGGGGGTAAAAAATTCACGGAGGGGTAAAATAATTCACGGAGGGGGGTAAATAATTCACGGAGGGGTCAAATAATTCACGGAGGGGGGTGAATAATTCACGGAGGGGTAAAATAATTCACGGAGGGGGTAAAATAATTCACGGAGGGGTGACATAATTCACGGAGGGGGGTAAAGAATTCACGGAGGGGAAAAATATTTCACGGAGGGGGGTAAATAATTCACGGAGGGGGGTAAACAATTCACGGAGGGGTGAAATAATTCAGGGAGGGGGGTAAATGATTCACGGAGGGGTAAAATAATTCACGGAGGGGGGTAAATAATTCAAAGTGGGGGGTAAACGATTCACAGAGGGGTCAAATAATTCGAGAAGGGGGGTAAACAAGTCACGGAGGGGTGAAATAATTCACGGAGGGGGGTAAATAATTCACGGAGGGGTAAAATAATTCACGGAGGGGGGTAAATAATTCACGGAGGGGCAAAATAATTCACGGAGGGGGGTAAACAATTCACAGAGGGGTCAAATAATTCACGGAGGGGGGTAAACCATTCACGGAGGGGTGTAATAATTCACGGAGGGGGGTAAACAATTCACGGAGGGGTGAAATAATTCACGGAGGGGGGTAAACAATTAACAGAGGGGTAAAATAATTCACGGAGGGGGGTGAATAATTCACGGAGGGGTAAAATAATTCACGGAGGGGGGTAAATAATTCACGGAGGGGGGTAAACAATTCACGGAGGGGTGAAATAATTCACGGAGGGGGGTAAATAAATCACGGAGGGGTAAAATAATTCACGGAGGGGGGTAAATAATTCACGGAGGGGTAAAATAATTCGCGGAGGGGGGTAAAAAATTCACGGAGGGGGGTAAACAATTCACGGAGGGGGGTAAATGATTCACGGAGGGGTCAAATAATTCACGGAGGGGTAAAATAATTCACGGAGGGGGGTAAACAATTCACGGAGGGGTAAAATAATTCACGGAGGGGGGTAAATAATTCACGGAGGGGTAAAATAATTCACGGAGGGGGGTAAATAATTCACGGAGAGGTAAAATAATTCACGGAGGGGGGTAAATAATTCACGGAGGGGTCAAATAATTCACGGAGGGGTCAAACAATTCACGGAGGGGTCAAATAATTCACGGAGGGGGGTAAACAATTCACCGAGGGGTGAAATAATTCAGGGAGGGGGGTAAATGATTCACGGAGGGGTAAAATAATTCACGGAGGGGGGTAAATAATTCAAAGTGGGGGGTAAACGATTCACAGAGGGGTCAAATAATTCACGGAGGGGGGTAAACAAGTCACGGAGGGGTGAAATAATTCACGGAGGGGGGTAAATAATTCACGGAGGGGTAAAATAAGTCACGGAGGGGGGTAAATAATTCACGGAGGGGCAAAATAATTCACGGAGGGGGGTAAACAATTCACGGCGGGGTAAAATAATTCACGGAGGGGGGTAAACCATTCACGGAGGGGTGTAATAATTCACGGAGGGGGGTAAACAATTCACGGAGGGGTGAAATAATTCACGGAGGGGGGTAAACAATTCACAGAGGGGTAAAATAATTCACGGAGGGGGGTAAATAATTCACGGAGGGGTAAAATAATTCACGGAGGGGGGTAAATAATTCACAAAGGGGGGTAAACAATTCACGGAGGGGTGAAGTAATTCACGGAGGGGGGTAAATAAATCACGGAGGGGTAAAATAATTCACGGAGGGGGGTAAATAATTCACGGAGGGGTAAAATAATTCACGGAGGGGGGTAAATAATTCACGGAGGGGGGTAAACAATTCACGGAGGGGGGTAAATAATTCACGGAGGGGTCAAATAATTCACGGAGGGGTAAAATAATTCACGGAGGGGGGTAAACAATTCACGGAGGGGTAAAATAATTCACGGAGGGGGGTAAATAATTCACGGAGGGGTAAAATAATTCACGGAGGGGGGTAAATAATTCACGGAGAGGTAAAATAATTCACGGAGGGGGGTAAATAATTCACGGAGGGGTCAAATATTTCACGGAGGGGTCAAACAATTCACGGAGGGGTCAAATAATTCACGGAGGGGGGTAAACAATTCACCGAGGGGTAAAACAATTCACGGAGGGGGGTAAATAATTCACGGAGGGGTAGAATAATTCACGGAGGGGGGTAAATAATTCACGGAGGGGTGAAATAATTCACGGAGGGGGGTAAAAAATTCACGGAGGGGTAAAATAATTCACGGAGGGGGGTAAACAATTCATGGAGGGGTAAAATAATTCACGGAGGGGGGTGAATAATTCACGGAGGGGTAAAATAATTCATGGAGGGGGGTAAATAATTCACGGAGGAGCAAAATAATTCACGGAGGGGGGTAAACAATTCACGAAGGGGTCAAATAATTCACGGAGGGGGGTAAATAATTCACGGAGGGGTAAAATCATTCACGGAGGGGGGTAAATAATTCACGGAGGGGTGAAATAATTCACGGAGGGGGGTAAATAATTCATGGAGGGGTCAAATAATTCACGGAGGGGGGTAAACAATTCACGAAGGGGTCAAATAATTCACGTAGGGGGGTAAATAATTCACGGAGGGGTGAAATAATTCACGGAGGGGGGTGGATAATTCACGGAGGGGTCAAATAATTCACGGAGGGGGGTAAATAATTCACGGAGGGGTCAAATAATTCACGGAGGGGGGTAAATAATTCACGGAGGGGTGAAATAATTCACAGAGGGGGGTAAATAATTCACGGAGGGGTGAAATAATTCACGGAGGGGGGTAAACGATTCACGGAGGGGTCAAATAATTCACGGAGGGGGGTAAATAATTCACGGAGGGGTCAAATAATTCACGGAGGGGGGTAAACAATTCATGGAGGGGTCAAATAATTCACGGAGGGGGGTAAACAATTCACCGAGGGGTAAAATAATTCACAGAGGGGGGTAAATAATTCACAGAGGAGGGTAAACAATTCACAGAGGGGTCAAATAACTCACGGAGGGGGGTAAACAATTCACGGAGGGGTGAAATAATTCACGGAGGGGGGTAAATGATTCACGGAGGGGGGTAAATAATTCACGGAGGGGGGTAAACAATTCACGAAGGGGTCAAATAATTCACGCAGGGGGGTAAACAATTCACGGAGGGGTCAAATAATTCACGGAGGGGGTAAATGATTCACGGAGGGGTAAAATAATTCACGGAGGGGGGTAAATAATTCACGGAGGGGTAAAATAATTCACGGAGGGGGGTAAATAATTCACGGAGGGGTCAAATAATTCACGGAGGGGGGTGAATAATTCACGGAGGGGTAAAATAATTCGGCAAGGGGGGTAAATAATTCACGGAGGGGTAAAATAATTCACGGAGGGGGTAAAATAATTCACGGAGGGGTGACATAATTCACGGAGGGGGGTAAATAATTCACGGAGGGGAAAAATATTTCACGCAGGGGGGTAAATAATTCACGGAGGGGGGTAAACAATTCACGGAGGGGTGAAATAATTCAGGGAGGGGGGTAAATAATTCACGGAGGAGTAAAATAATTCACGGAGGGGGGTAAATAATTCACGGAGGGGTGAAATAATTCACGGAGGGGGGTAAATATTTCACGGAGGGGTAAAATAATTCACGGAGGGGGGTAAATAATTCACGGAGGGGTAAAATAATTCACGGAGGGGGGTAAATAATTCACGGAGGGGTAAAATAATTCACGGAGGGGGGTAAACAATTCACAGAGGGGTAAAATGATTCACGGAGGGGGGTAAATAATTCACAGAGGGGGGTAAACAATTCACAGAGGGGTCAAATAATTCACGGAGGGCAGTAAACAATTCACGGAGGCGTGAAATAATTCACGGAGGGGGGTAAATAATTCACGGAGGGGTAAAATAATTCACGGAGGGGGGTAAATAATTCACGGAGGGGTAAAATAATTCACGGAGGGGGGTAAACAATTCACAGAGGGGTAAAATAATTCACGGAGGGGGGTAAATAATTCACGGAGGGGTAAAATAATTCACGGAGGGGGGTAAATAATTCACGGAGGGGGGTAAATAATTCACGGAGGCGTCAAATAATTCACGGAGGGGGGTAAATAATTCACGGAGGGGTAAAATAATTCACGGAGGGGGGTAAATAAATCACGGAGGGGGAAAATAATTCACGGAGGGGGGTAAATAATTCACGGAGGGGTCAAATAATTCACGGAGGGGGGTAAAAAATTCACGGAGGGGGTAAACAATTCACGGAGGGGTAAAATAATTCACGGAGGGGGGTAAATAATTCACGGAGGGGTAAAATAATTCACGGAGGGGGGTAAATAATTCACGGAGAGGTAAAATACTTCTCGGAGGGGGGTAAATTAATTCACGGAGGGGTAAAATAATTCACGGAGGGGGGTAAACAATTCACGGAGAGGTAAAATAATTCACGGAGGGGGGTAAATAATTCACGGAGGGGTCAAATAATTCACAGAGGGGGGTACACAATTCACGGAGGGGTGAAATAATTCACGGAGGGGTCAAATAATTCACGGAGGAGTCAAATAATTCACGGAGGGGTCAAATAATTCACGGAGGGGGGTAAACAATTCACGGAGGGGTAAAACAATTCACGGCGGGGGGTAAAAAATTCACGGAGGGGTAAAATAATTCACGGAGGGGGGTAAATAATTCACGGAGGGGTGAAAAAATTTACGGAGGGGGGTAAACAATTCACGGAGGAGTAAGTTAATTCACGGAGGGGGGTAAATAATTCACGGAGGGGTCAAATAGTTCACGGAGGGGGGCAAACAATTCACGGAGGGGTCAAATAATTCACGGAGAGGGTTAAATCATTCACGGAGGAGTCAAATAAGTCACGGAGGGGTAAAATAATTCACGGAGGGGGGTAAATAATTCACGGAGGGGTAAAAAAATTCACGGAGGGGGGTAAACAATTCACAGAGGGGTCAAATAATTCACAGAGGGGGGTAAACAATTCACGGAGGGGTGAAATAATTCACGGAGGGGGGTAAACAATTCACAGAGGGGTAAAATAATTCACGGAGGGGGGTAAATAATTCACGGAGGGGTAAAATAATTCACGGAGGGGGGTAAATAATTCACGGAGGGGGGTAAACAATTCACGGAGGGGTGAAATAATTCACGGAGGGGGGTAAATAATTCACGGAGGGGTAAAATAATTCACGGAGGGGGGTAAATAATTCACGGAGGGGGTAAACAATTCACGGAGGGGTAAAATAATTCACGGAGGGGGGTAAATAATTCACGGAGGGGTAAAATAATTTACGGAGGGGGGTAAATAATTCACGGAGAGGTAAAATAATTCACGGAGGGGGGTAAATAATTCACGGAGGGGGGTAAATAATTCACGGAGGGGGGTAAACAATTCACGGAGAGGTAAAATAATTCACGAAGGGGGGTAAATAATTCACGGAGGGGTCAAATAATTCACGGAGGGGGAAAATAATTCACGGAGGGGGGTAAATAATTCACGGAGGGGTCAAATAATTCCCGGAGGGGGGTAAAAAATTCACGGAGGGGGTAAACAATTCACGGAGGGGTAAAATAATTCACGGAGGGGGGTAAATAATTCACGGAGGGGTAAAATAATTTACGGAGGGGGGTAAATAATTCACGGAGAGGTAAAATAATTCACGGAGGGGGGTAAATAATTCACGGAGGGGGGTAAATAATTCACGGAGGGGGGTAAACAATTCACGGAGAGGTAAAATAATTCACGGAGGGGGGTAAATAATTCACGGAGGGGTCAAATAATTCACGGAGGGGGGTAAATAATTCACGGAGGGGTGAAATAATTCACGGAGGGGGGTAAATAATTCACGGAGGGGTCAAATAATTCACGGAGGGGTCAAATAATTCACGGAGGGGTCAAATAATTCACGGAGGGGGGTATATAATTCACGGAGGGGTAAAATAATTCACGGAGGGGGGTAAATAATTCACGGAGGGCCGAAATAATTCACGGAGGGGGGTAAACAATTCACGGAGGAGTAAAATAATTCACGGAGGGGGGTAAATAATTCACGGAGGGGTCAAATAGTTCACGGAGGGGGACAAACAATTCACGGAGGGGTCAAATAATTCACGGAGAGGGTTAAATCATTCACGGAGGGGTCAAATAATTCACGGACGGGGGTAAACAATTCACGGATGGGTCAAATAATTCACGGAGGGGGGTAAATAATTCACAGAGGGGTCAAATAATTCACGGAGGGGGGTAAAAAATTCACGGAGGGGTGTAATAATTCACGGAGGGGGGTAAACAATTCACGGAGGGGTGAAATAATTCACGGAGGGGGGTAAACAATTCACAGAGGGGTAAAATAATTCACGGAGGGGGGTAAATAATTCACGGAGGGGTAAAATAATTCACGGAGGGGGGTAAATAATTCACGGAGGGGGGTAAACAATTCACGGAGGGGTGAAATAATTCACGGAGGGGTAAAATAATTCACGGAGGGGGGTAAATAATTCACGGAGGGGTCAAATAATTCCCGGAGGGGGGTAAAAAATTCACGGAGGGGGTAAACAATTCACGGAGGGGTAAAATAATTCACGGAGGGGGGTAAATAATTCACGGAGGGCCGAAATAATTCACGGAGGGGGGTAAACAATTCACGGAGGAGTAAAATAATTCACGGAGGGGGGTAAATAATTCACGGAGGGGTCAAATAGTTCACGGAGGGGGACAAACAATTCACGGAGGGGTCAAATAATTCACGGAGAGGGTTAAATCATTCACGGAGGGGTCAAATAATTCACGGACGGGGGTAAACAATTCACGGATGGGTCAAATAATTCACGGAGGGGGGTAAATAATTCACAGAGGGGTCAAATAATTCACGGAGGGGGGTAAAAAATTCACGGAGGGGTGTAATAATTCACGGAGGGGGGTAAACAATTCACGGAGGGGTGAAATAATTCACGGAGGGGGGTAAACAATTCACAGAGGGGTAAAATAATTCACGGAGGGGGGTAAATAATTCACGGAGGGGTAAAATAATTCACGGAGGGGGGTAAATAATTCACGGAGGGGGGTAAACAATTCACGGAGGGGTGAAATAATTCACGGAGGGGTAAAATAATTCACGGAGGGGGGTAAATAATTCACGGAGGGGTCAAATAATTCCCGGAGGGGGGTAAAAAATTCACGGAGGGGGTAAACAATTCACGGAGGGGTAAAATAATTCACGGAGGGGGGTAAATAATTCACGGAGGGGTCAAAAAATTCACGGAGGGGGGTAAATAATTCACGGAGGGGTGAAATAATTCACGGAGGGGGGTAAATAATTCACGGAGGGGTCAAATAATTCACGGAGGGGTCAAATAATTCACGGAGGGGGTAAACAATTCACGGAGGGGTCAAATAATTCACGGAGGGGGGTAAACAATTCACGGAGGGGTCAAATAATTCACGGAGGGGGGTAAATAATTCACGGAGGGGTCAAATAATTCACGGAGGGGGGTAAATAATTCACGGAGGGGTGAAATAATTCACGGAGGGGGGTAAATAATTCACGGAGGGGTCAAATAATTCACGGAGGGGTCAAATAATTCACGGAAGGGTAAAATAATTCACGGAGGGGGGTAAATAATTCACGGAGGGGTCAAATAATTCACGGAGGGGGGTAAATAATTCACGGAGGGGTGAAATAATTCACGGAGGGGGGTAAATAATTCACGGAGGGGTCAAATAATTCACGGAGGGGTCAAATAATTCACGGAGGGGTCAAATAATTCACGGAGGGGGGTAAACAATTCACGGAGGGGTAAAACAATTCACGGAGGGGGGTAAATAATTCACGGAGGGGTAAAATAATTCACGGAGGGGGGTAAATAATTCACGGAGGGGTGAAATAATTCACGGAGGGGGGTAAACAATTCACGGAGGAGTAAAATAATTCACAGAGGGGGGTAAATAATTCACGGAGGGGTCAAATAGTTCACGGAGGGGGACAAACAATTCACGGAGGGGTCAAATAATTCACGGAGAGGGTTAAGTCATTCACGGAGGGGTCAAATAATTCACGGAGGGGGGTAAATAATTCACGGAGGGGTCAAATAATTCACGGAGGGGGGTAAACAATTCACGGATGGGTCAAATAATTCACGGAGGGGGGTAAATAATTCACGGAGGGGTCAAATAATTCACGGAGGGGGGTAAACAATTCACGGAGGGGTGAAATAATTCACGGAGGGGGGTAAACAATTCACGGAGGGGTCAAATAATTCACGGAGGGGGGTAAATAATTCATGGAGGGGTGAAATAATTCACGGAGGGGGGTAAATAATTCACGGAGGGGTGAAAAAATTCACGGAGGGGGGTAAACAATTCACAGAGGGGTCAAATAATTCACGGGGGGGGGTAAACAATTAATGGAGGGGTAAAATAATTCACGGAGGGGGGTGAATAATTCACGGAGGGGTAAAATAATTCACGGAGGGGGGTAAATATTTCACGGAGGGGCAAAATAATTCACGGAGGGGGGTAAACAATTCACGAAGGGGTCAAATAATTCACGGAGGGGGGTAAACAATTCACGGAGGGGTCAAATAATTCACGGAGGGGGGTAAATAATTCACGGAGGGGTAAAATAATTCACGGAGGGGGGTAAATAATCCACGGAGGGGTGAAATAATTCACGGAGGGGGGTAAAGAATTCACGGAGGGCTCAAATAATTCACGGAGGGGGGTAAACAATTCACGGAGGGGTCAAATAATTCACGGAGGGGGGTAAATAATTCACGGAGGGGGGTAAATAATTCAGGGAGGGGTCAAAAAATTCACGGAGGCGTCAAATAATCCACGGAGGGGGGTAAATAATTCACAGAGGGGTCAAATAATTCACGGAGGGGGGTAAACAATTCACGGAGGGGTCAAAGAATTCACGGAGGGGGGTAAATAATTCACGGAGGGGTAAGAGAATTCACGGAGGGGGGTAAATAATTCACGGAGGGGTGAAATAATTCACGGAGGGGGGTAAATAATTCACGGAGGGGTCAAATAATTCACGGAGGGGGGTAAATAATTCACGGAGGGGTAAAATAATTCACAGAGGGGGGTAAACAGTTCATGGAGGGGTCAAATAATTCACGGAGGGGTGAAATAATTCACGGAGGGGGGTAAATAATTCACGGAGGGGTCAAATAATTCACGGAGGGGGGTAAATAATTCACGGAGGGGTAAAAAAATTCACGGAGGGGGGTAAATAATTCACGAAGGGGTCAAATAATTCACGGAGGGGGGTAAACAATTCACGGAGGGGTCAAATAATTCACGGAGGGGGGTAAATAATTCACGGAGGGGTCAAATAATTCACGGAGGGGGGTAAATAATTCACGGAGGGACAAAATAATTCACGGAGGGGGGTAAATAATTCACGGAGGGGTAAAATCATTCACGGAGGGGGGTAAACAATTCACGGAGGGGTCAAATAATTCACGGAGGGGGGTAAATAATTCACGGAGGGGTAAAATAATTCACGGAGGGGGGTAAACAATTCACGGAGGGGTCAAATAATTCACGGAGGGGGGTAAACAATTCACGGAGGGGTCAAATAATTCACGGAGGGGGGTAAATAATTCACGGAGGGGTGAAATAATTCACGGAGGGGTGAAATAATTCACGGAGAGGTCAAATAATTCACGGAGGGGGGTAAATAATTCACGGAGGGGTCAAATAATTCACGGAGGGGGGTAAACAATTCACGGAGGGGTGAAATAATTCACGGAGGGGGGTAAATAATTCACGGAGGGGGAAATAATTCACGGAGGGGGGTAAACAATTCACGGAGGGGTCAAATAATTCACGGAGGGGGGTAAATAATTCACGGAGGGGTCAAATAATTCACGGAGGGGGGTAAACAATTCACGGAGGGGGGTAAACAATTCACGGAGGGGGGTAAATAATTCACGGAGGCGTCAAATAATTCACGGAGGGGTCAAATAATTCAGGGAGGGGGGTAAATGATTCACGGAGGGGTCAAATAATTCACGGAGGGGGGTAAACAATTCACGGAGGGGTCAAATAATTCACGGAGGGGGGTAAATAATTGACGGAGGGGTAAAATAATTCACGGAGGGGGGTAAACAATTCACGGAGGGGTCAAATAATTCACGGAGGGGTGAAATAATTCACGGAGGGGGGTAAATAATTCACGGAGGGGTGAAATAATTCACGGAGGGGGGTAAACAATTCACGGAGGGGTCAAATAATTCACGGAGGGGGGTAAGTAATTCACGGAGTGGTCAAATAATTCACGGAGGGGGGTAAACAATTCACGGAGGGGTCAAATAATTCACGGAGGGGTGTGAATAATTCACGGAGGGGTCAAATAATTCACGGAGGGGGATGAATAATTCACGGAGGGGTCAAATAATTCACGGAGGGGTGAAATAATTCACGGAGGGGGGTAAATAATTCACGGAGGGGTGAAATAATTCACGGAGGGGGGTAAACAATTCACGGAGGAGTCAAATAATTCACGGAGGGGGGTAAGTAATTCACGGAGTGGTCAAATAATTCACGGAGGGGGGTAAACAATTCACGGAGGGGTCAAATAATTCACGGAGGGGGGTAAAAAATTCACGGAGGGGTAAAATAACTCACGGAGGGGGGTAAATAATTCACGGAGGGGTGAAATAATTCACGGAGGGGGGTAAATAATTCACGGAGGGGTCAAATAATTCACGGAGGGGGGTAAATAATTCACGGAGGGGTAAAAAAATTCACGGAGGGGGGTAAATAATTCACGGAGGGGTCAAATAATTCACGGAGGGGGGTAAAGAATTCACGGAGGGGTCAAATAATTCACGGAGGGGGGTAAATAATTCACGGAGGGGTCAAATAATTCACGGAGGGGGGTAAATAATTCACGGAGGGGTAAAAAAATTCACGGAGGGGGGTAAATAATTCACGAAGGGGTCAAATAATTCACGGAGGGGGGTAAATAATTCACGGAGGGGTCAAATAATTCACGGAGGGGGGTAAACAATTCACGGAGGGGTCAAATAATTCACGGAGGGGGGTAAACGATTCACGGAGGGGTCAAATAATTCACGGAGGGGGGTAAATAATTCACGGAGGGGTAAAATAATTCACGGAGGGGGGTAAACAATTCACAGAGGGGTCAAATAATTCACGGAGGGGGGTAAATAATTCACGGAGGGGTCAAATAATTCACGGAGGGGGGTAAACGATTCACGGAGGGGTCAAATAATTCACGGAGGGGGGTAAATAATTCACGGAGGGACAAAATAATTCACGGAGGGGGGTAAATAATTCACGGAGGGGTAAAATCATTCACGGAGGGGGGTAAACAATTCACGGAGGGGTCAAATAATTCACGGAGGGGGGTAAATAATTCACGGAGGGGGGTAAACAATTCACGGAGGGGTCAAATAATTCACGGAGGGGGGTAAACAATTCACGGAGGGGTCAAATAATTCACGGAGGGGGGTAAACAATTCACGGAGGGGTCAAATAATTCACGGAGGGGGGTAAACAATTCACGGAGGGGTCAAATAATTCACGGAGGGGGGTAAATAATTCACGGAGGGGTGAAATAATTCACGGAGGGGTGAAATAATTCACGGAGAGGTCAAATAATTCACGGAGGGGGGTAAATAATTCACGGAGGGGTCAAATAATTCACGGAGGGGGGTAAACAATTCACGGAGGGGTGAAATAATTCACGGAGGGGGGTAAATAATTCACGGAGGGGTGAAATAATTCACGGAGGGGGGTAAACAATTCACGGAGGGGTCAAATAATTCACGGAGGGGGGTAAATAATTCACGGAGGGGTCAAATAATTCACGGAGGGGGGTAAACAATTCACGGAGGGGGGTAAACAATTCACGGAGGGGGGTAAATAATTCACGGAGGGGTCAAATAATTCACGGAGGGGTCAAATAATTCAGGGAGGGGGGTAAATAATTCACGGAGGGGTCAAATAATTCACGGAGGGGGGTAAACAATTCACGGAGGGGTCAAATAATTCACGGAGGGGGGTAAATAATTGACGGAGGGGTAAAATAATTCACGGAGGGGGGTAAACAATTCACGGAGGGGTCAAATAATTCACGGAGGGGTGAAATAATTCACGGAGGGGGGTAAATAATTCACGGAGGGGTGAAATAATTCACGGAGGGGGGTAAACAATTCACGGAGGGGTCAAATAATTCACGGAGGGGGGTAAGTAATTCACGGAGTGGTCAAATAATTCACGGAGGGGGGTAAACAATTCACGGAGGGGTCAAATAATTCACGGAGGGGGGTGAATAATTCACGGAGGGGGGTAAATAATTCACGGAGGGGTCAAATGATTCACGGAGGGGGGTAAATAATTCACGGAGGGGTCAAATAATTCACGGAGGGGGGTAAACAATTCACGGAGGGGTCAAATAATTCACGGAGGGGGGTAAAAAATTCACCGAGGGGTAAAATAACTCACGGAGGGGGGTAAATAATTCACGGAGGGGTGAAATAATTCACGGAGGGGGGTAAATAATTCACGGAGGGGTCAAATAATTCACGGAGGGGGGTAAATAATTCACGGAGGGGTAAAAAAATTCACGGAGGGGGGTAAATAATTCACAGAGGGGTCAAATAATTCACGGAGGGGGGTAAATAATTCACGGAGGGGTCAAATAATTCACGGAGGGGGGTAAATAATTCACGGAGGGGTCAAATAATTCACGTAGGGGGGTAAATAATTCACGGAGGGGTAAAAAAATTCACGGAGGGGGGTAAATAATTCACGAAGGGGTCAAATAATTCACGGAGGGGGGTAAACAATTCACGGAGGGGTCAAATAATTCACGGAGGGGGGTAAACGATTCACGGAGGGGTCAAATAATTCACGGAGGGGGGTAAATAATTCACGGAGGGGTAAAATAATTCACGGAGGGGGGTAAACAATTCACAGAGGGGTCAAATAATTCACGGAGGGGGGTAAATAATTCACGGAGGGGTCAAATAATTCACGGAGGGGGGTAAACGATTCACGGAGGGGTCAAATAATTCACGGAGGGGGGTAAATAATTCACGGAGGGACAAAATAATTCACGGAGGGGGGTAAATAATTCACGGAGGGGTAAAATCATTCACGGAGGGGGGTAAACAATTCACGGAGGGGTCAAATAATTCACGGAGGGGGGTAAATAATTCACGGAGGGGTAAAAAAATTCACGGAGGGGGGTAAACAATTCACGGAGGGGTCAAATAATTCACGGAGGGGGGTAAACAATTCACGGAGGGGTCAAATAATTCACGGAGGGGGGTAAATAATTCACGGAGGGGTGAAATAATTCACGGAGGGGTGAAATAATTCACGGAGAGGTCAAATAATTCACGGAGGGGGGTAAATAATTCACGGAGGGGTCAAATAATTCACGGAGGGGGGTAAACAATTCACGGAGGGGTGAAATAATTCACGGAGGGGGGTAAATAATTCACGGAGGGGTGAAATAATTCACGGAGGGGGGTAAACAATTCACGGAGGGGTCAAATAATTCACGGAGGGGGGTAAATAATTCACGGAGGGGTCAAATAATTCACGGAGGGGGGTAAACAATTCACGGAGGGGGGTAAACAATTCACGGAGGGGGGTAAATAATTCACGGAGGGGTCAAATAATTGACGGAGGGGTCAAATAATTCAGGGAGGGGGGTAAATAATTCACGGAGGGGTCAAATAATTCACGGAGGGGGGTAAACAATTCACGGAGGGGTCAAATAATTCACGGAGGGGGGTAAATAATTGACGGAGGGGTAAAATAATTCACGGAGGGGGGTAAACAATTCACGGAGGGGTCAAATAATTCACGGAGGGGTGAAATAATTCACGGAGGGGGGTAAATAATTCACGGAGGGGTGAAATAATTCACGGAGGGGGGTAACCAATTCACGGAGGGGTCAAATAATTCACGGAGGGGGGTAAGTAATTCACGGAGTGGTCAAATAATTCACGGAGGGGGGTAAACAATTCACGGAGGGGTCAAATAATTCACGGAGGGGGGTGAATAATTCACGGAGGGGGGTAAATAATTCACGGAGGGGTCAAATGATTCACGGAGGGGGGTAAATAATTCACGGAGGGGTCAAATAATTCACGGAGGGGGGTAAACAATTCACGGAGGGGTCAAATAATTCACGGAGGGGGGTAAAAAATTCACGGAGGGGTAAAAGAACTCACGGAGGGGGGTAAATAATTCACGGAGGGGTGAAATAATTCACGGAGGGGGGTAAATAATTCACGGAGGGGTCAAATAATTCACGGAGGGGGGTAAATAATTCACGGAGGGGTAAAAAAATTCACGGAGGGGGGTAAATAATTCACAGAGGGGTCAAATAATTCACGGAGGGGGGTAAAGAATTCACGGAGGGGTCAAATAATTCACGGAGGGGGGTAAATAATTCACGGAGGGGTCAAATAATTCACGTAGGGGGGTAAATAATTCACGGAGGGGTAAAAAAATTCACGGAGGGGGGTAAATAATTCACGAAGGGGTCAAATAATTCACGGAGGGGGGTAAATAATTCACGGAGGGGTCAAATAATTCACGGAGGGGGGTAAATAATTCACGGAGGGGTCAAATAATTCACGGAGGGGGGTAAATAATTCACGGAGGGGTAAAAAAATTCACGGAGGGGGGTAAATGATTCACAGAGGGGTCAAATAATTCACGGAGGGGGGTAAAGAATTCACGGAGGGGTAAAAAAATTCACGGAGGGGGGTAAATAATTCACGAAGGGGTCAAATAATTCACGGAGGGGGGTAAATAATTCACGGAGGGGTCAAATAATTCACGGAGGGGGGTAAATAATTCACGGAGGGGTAAAATAATTCACGGAGGGGGGTAAACAATTCACGGAGGGGTCAAATAATTCACGGAGGGGGGTAAATAATGCACGGAGGGGTCAAATAATTCACGGAGGGGGGTAAACGATTCACGGAGGGGTCAAATAATTCACGGAGGGGGGTAAAAAATTCACGGAGAGGTGAAATAATTCACGGAGGGGGGTAAATAATTCGCGGAGAGTTCAAATAATTCACGGAGGGGGGTAAATAATTCACGGAGGGGTCAAAAAATTCACGGAGGGGGGTAAACAATTCACGGAGGGGTGAAATAATTCACGGAGGGGGGTAAATAATTCACGGAGGGGTGAAATAATTCACGGAGGGGGGTAAACAATTCACGGAGGGGTCAAATAATTCACGGAGGGGGGTAAATAATTCACGGAGGGGTCAAAAAATTCACGGAGGGGGGTAAACAATTCACGGAGGGGTCAAATGATTCACGGAGGGGAGTAAATAATTCACAGAGGGGTCAAACAATTCACGGAGGGGTAAAAAATTCACGGAGGGGGGTAAATAATTCACGGAGGGGTCAAATAATTCACGGAGCGGGGTAAACAATTCACGGAGGGGTCAAATAATTCACGGAGGGGGGTAAACAATTCACGGAGGGGTAAAATAATTCACGGAGGGGGGTAAACAATTCACGGAGGGGTCAAATAATTCACGGAGGGGGGTAAACAATTCACGGAGGGGTCAAATAATTCACGGAGGAGTGAAATAATTCACGGAGGGGGGTAAACAATTCATGGCGGGGTGAAATAATTCACGGAGGGGGGTAAACAATTCACGGAGGGGTCAAAAAATTCACGGAGGGGGGTAAGTAATTCACGGAGGGGTCAAAAAAATTCACGGAGGGGGGTAAACAATTCACGGAGGGGTCAAATGATTCACGGAGGGGAGTAAATAATTCACAGAGGGGTCAAACAATTCACGGAGGGGTCAAAAAATTCACGGAGGGGGGTAAATAATTCACGGAGGGGTCAAATAATTCACAGAGCGGGGTAAACAATTCACGGAGGGGTCAAATAATTCACGGAGGGGGGTAAACAATTCACGGAGGGGTGAAATAATTCACGGAGGGGGGTAAATAATTCACGGAGGGGTCAAATAATTCACGGAGGGGGGTAAACAATTCACGGAGGGGTCAAATAATTCACGGAGGAGTGAAATAATTCACGGAGGGGGGTAAACAATTCATGGCGGGGTGAAATAATTCACGGAGGGGGGTAAACAATTCACGGAGGGGTCAAAAAATTCACGGAGGGGGGTAAGTAATTCACGGAGGGGTCAAATAATTCACGGAGGGGGGTAAACAATTCACGGAGGGGTCAAATAATTCACGGAGGGGGGTAAAAATTCACGGAGGGGTCAAATAATTCACGGAGGGGTCAAATAATTCACGGAGGGGGGTAAATAATTCACGGAGGGGTCAAATAATTCACGGAGGGGGGTAAACAATTCACGGAGGGGTCAAATAATTCACGGAGGGGGGTAAATAATTCACGGAGGGGTCAAATAATTCACGGAGGGGGGTAAATAATTCACGGAGGGGTAAAATAATTCACGGAGGGGGGTAAATAATTCACGAAGGGGTCAAATAATTCACGAAGGGGGGTAAACAATTCACGGAGGGGTCAAATAATTCACGGAGGGGGGTAAATAATTCACGGAGGGGTCAAATAATTCACGGAGGGGGGTAAATAATTCACGGAGGGGTAAAATAATTCACGGAGGGGGGTAAATAATTCACGGAGGGGTAAAATCATTCACGGAGGGGGGTAAACAATTCACGGAGGGGTCAAATAATTCACGGAGGGGGGTAAACAATTCACGGAGGGGTCAAATAATTCACGGAGGGGGGTAAATAATTCACGGAGGGGTCAAATAATTCACGGAGGGGGGTAAATAATTCGCGGAGAGTTCAAATAATTCACGGAGGGGGGTAAATAATTCACGGAGGGGTCAAAAAATTCACGGAGGGGGGTAAACAATTCACGGAGGGGTGAAATAATTCACGGAGGGGGGTAAATAATTCACGGAGGGGTGAAACAATTCACGGAGGGGGGTAAACAATTCACGGAGGGGTCAAATAATTCACGGAGGGGGGTAAATAATTCACGGAGGGGTCAAATAATTCACGGAGGGGGGTAAACAATTCACGGAGGGGTCAAATAATTCACGGAGGGGGGTAAATAATTCACAGAGGGGTCAAATAATTCACGGAGGGGGGTAAATAATTCACGGAGGGGTAAAATCATTCACGGAGGGGGGTAAACAATTCACGGAGGGGTCAAATAATTCACGGAGGGGGGTAAACAATTCACGGAGGGGTCAAATAATTCACGGAGGGGGGTAAATAATTCACGGAGGGGTCAAATAATTCACGGAGGGGGGTAAATAATTCGCGGAGAGTTCAAATAATTCACGGAGGGGGGTAAATAATTCACGGAGGGGTCAAAAAATTCACGGAGGGGGGTAAACAATTCACGGAGGGGTGAAATAATTCACGGAGGGGGGTAAATAATTCACGGAGGGGTGAAACAATTCACGGAGGGGGGTAAACAATTCACGGAGGGGTCAAATAATTCACGGAGGGGGGTAAATAATTCACGGAGGGGTCAAATAATTCACGGAGGGGGGTAAACAATTCACGGAGGGGTCAAATAATTCACGGAGGGGGGTAAATAATTCACAGAGGGGTCAAATAATTCACGGAGGGGTCAAATAATTCAAGGAGGGGGGTAAATAATTCACGGAGGGCCGAAATAATTCACGGAGGGGGTTAAACAATTCACGGAGGGGTCAAAAAATTCACGGAGGGGGGTAAATAATTCACGGAGGGGTAAAAAAATTCACGGAGGGGGGTAAATAATTCACGGAGGGGTCAAATAATTCACGGAGGGGGGTAAACAATTCACGGAGGGGTCAAATAATTCACGGAGGGGTGAAATAATTCACGGAGGGGGGTAAACAATTCATGGAGGGGTGAAATAATTCACGGAGGGGGGTAAACAATTCACGGAGGGGTCAAATAATTCACGGAGGGGGGTGAATAATTCACGGAGGGGTCAAATAATTCACGGAGGGGGGTAAATAATTCACGGAGGGGTCAAACAAAATTCACGGAGGGGGGTAAACAATTCACGGAGGGGTCAAATAATTCACGGAGGAGGGTAAATAATTCACGGAGGGGTCAAATAATTCACGGAGGGGGGTAAACAATTCACGGAGGGGTCAAATAATTCACGGAGGGGGGTGAATAATTCACGGAGGGGTCAAATAATTCACGGAGGGGGGTAAATAATTCACGGAGGGGTCAAACAAAATTCACGGAGGGGGGTAAACAATTCACGGAGGGGTCAAATAATTCACGGAGGGGGGTAAATCATTAACGGAGGGGTCAAATAATTCACGGAGGGGGGTAAATAATTCACGGAGGGGTCAAATAATTCACGGAGGGGTCAAATAATTCACGGAGGGGGGTAAATAATTCACGGAGGGGTAAAATAATTCACGGAGGGGGGTAAATAATTCACGAAGGGGTCAAATAATTCACGAAGGGGGGTAAACAATTCACGGAGGGGTCAAATAATTCACGGAGGGGGGTAAATAATTCACGGAGGGGTGAAATAATTCACTGAGGGGGGTAAATAATTCACGGAGGGGTGAAATAATTCACGGAGGGGGGTAAACAATTCACGGAGGCGTCAAATAATTCACGGAGGAGGGTAAATAATTCACGGAGGGGTCAAATAATTCACGGAGGGGGGTAAACAATTCACGGAGGGGTCAAATAATTCACGGAGGGGGGTAAATAATTCACGGAGGGGTAAAAAAATTCACGGAGGGGGGTAAACAATTCACGGAGGGGTCAAATAATTCACGGAGGGGGGTAAACAATTCACGGAGGCGTCAAATAATTCACGGAGGAGGGTAAATAATTCACGGAGGGGTCAAATAATTCACGGAGGGGGGTAAACAATTCACGGAGGGGTCAAATAATTCACGGAGGGGGGTAAATAATTCACGGAGGGGTAAAAAAATTCACGGAGGGGGGTAAACGCTTCACGGAGGGGTCAAATAATTCACGGAGGGGGGTAAATTAATTCACGGAGGGGGGTAAATAATTCACGGAGGGGTCAAATAATTCACGGAGGGGGGTAACTAATTCACGGAGGGGTCAAATAATTCACGGAGGGGGGTAAATAATTCACGGAGGGGTCAAATAATTCACGGAGGGGGGTAAATAATTCACGGAGGGGTCAAATAATTCACGGAGGGGGGTAAACAATTCACGGAGGGGTGAAATAATTCACGGAGGGGGGTAAATAATTCACGGAGGGGTGAAATAATTCACGGAGGGGGGTAAACAATTCACGGAGGGGTCAAATGATTCACGGAGGGGGGTAAATAATTCACGGAGGGGTCAAATAATTCACGGAGGGGGGTAAACAATTCACGGAGGGGTCAAATAATTCACGGAGGGGGGTAAATAATTCACGGAGGGGTCAAAAAATTCACGGAGGGGGGTAAATAATTCACGGAGGGGTCAAATAATTCACGGAGGGGTCAAATAATTCACGGAGGGGGGTAAATGATTCACGGAGGGGTCAAATAATTCACGGAGGGGGGTAAACAATTCACGGAGGGGTCAAATAATTCACGGAGGGGGGTAAATAATTCGGGGAGGGGTAAAAAAATTCACGGAGGGGGGTAAACAATTCACGGAGGGGTCAAATAATTCACGGAGGGGGGTAAATAATTCACGGAGGGGTCAAATAATTCACGGAGGGGGGTAAACAATTCACGGAGGGGTCAAATAATTCACGGAGGGGGGTAAACAATTCACGGAGGGGTGAAATAATTCACGGAGGGGGGTAAATAATTCACGGAGGGGTGAAATAATTCACGGAGGGGGGTAAACAATTCACGGAGGGGCCAAATAATTCACGGAGGGGGGTAAATAATTCACGGAGGGGTCAGATAATTCACGGAGGGGGGTAAACAATTCACGGAGGGGTCAAATAATTCACGGAGGGGGGTAAATAATTCACGGAGGGGTCAAATAATTCACGCAGGGGTCAAATAATTCACGGAGGGGGGTAAATAATTCACGGAGGGGTCAAATAATTCACGGAGGGGGGTAAACAATTCACGGAGGGGTCAAATAATTCACGGAGGGGGGTAAACAATTCACGGAGGGGTGAAATAATTCACGGAGGGGGTAAACAATTCACGGAGGGGTCAAATAATTCATGGAGGGGGGTAAATAATTCACGGAGGGGTCAAAAAATTCACGGAGGGGGGTAAACAATTCACGGAGGGGTCAAATAATTCACGGAGGGGGGTAAATAATTCACGGAGGGGTGAAATAATTCACGGAGGGGGGTAAATAATTCACGGAGGGGTCAAATAATTCACGGAGGGGGGTAAATAATTCACGGAGGGGTCAAATAATTCACGGAGGGGGGTAAACAATTCACGGAGGGGTGAAATAATTCACGGAGGGGGATAAATAATTCACGGAGGGGTGAAATAATTCACGGAGGGGGGTAAACAATTCACGGAGGGGTCAAATAATTCACGGAGGGGGGTAAATAATTCACGCAGGGGTCAAATAATGCACGGAGGGGGGTAAACAATTCACGGAGGGGTCAAATCATTCACGGAGGAAGGTAAATAATTCACGGAGGGGTCAAATAATTCACGGAGGGGTCAAATAATTCACGGAGGGGGGAAAATAATTCACGGAGGGGTCAAATAATTCACGGAGGGGGGTAAACGATTCACGGAGGGGTCAAATAATTCACGGAGGGGGGTAAATAATTCACGGAGGGGTCAAATAATTCACGGAGGGGTCAAATGATTCACGGAGGGGGGTAAACAACTCACGGAGGGGTCAAATAATTCACGGAGGGGGGTAAATAATTCACGCAGGGGTCAAATAATTCACGGAGGGGGGTAAACAATTCACGGAGGGGTCAAATAATTCACGGAGGGGGGTAAATAATTCACGGAGGGGTCAAATAATTCACGGAGGGGGGTAAATAATTCACGGAGGGGTCAAATAATTCACGGAGGGGGATAAATAATTCACGGAGGGGTCAAATAATTCACGGAGGGGGGTAAAGAATTCACGGAGGGGTCAAATAATTCACGGAGGAAGGTAAATAATTCACGGAGGGGTCAAATAATTCACGGAGGGGTCAAATAATTCACGGAGGGGGGTAAATAATTCACGGAGGGGTAAAATAATTCACGGAGGGGGGTAAATAATTCACTGAGGGGGGTAAACAATTCACGGAGGGGTCAAATAATTCACGGAGGGGGGTAAATAATTCACGGAGGGGTCAAATAATTCACGGAGGGGGGTAAATAATTCACGGAGGGGTAAAATGATTCACGGAGGGGGGTAAATAATTCACGGAGGGGTAAAATAATTCACGGAGGGGGGTAAACAATTCACGGAGGGGTCAAATAATTCACGGAGGGGGGTAAATAATTCACGGAGGGGTAAAATAATTCACGGAGGGGGGTAAACAATTCACGGAGGGGTCAAATAATTCACGGAGGGGGGTAAACAATTCACAGGGAGACAAGGAGACCTGAATTCTGTCATTTAGGAAAGCTCTAGTGTCTCAGCACAGTAGGTTGTCTCACTCCCCTCATCCTGGAGCAAGTGGAGGGAAAGGACAAACCAAACCCTGTTCAGGACACTACAATCTGAGAAAGACAGGTGACTTCTTCGAATGTCTAACCAAAATCATCACGGCAATGTTGTTTGCAACCGCAACAGATGGATGCAAGAAACACAGCCTAGAAGCCTAACAGCTGGTGGCCATACAGTGTTGTGTTAGGCTACGCTGCCCAGCTGCCTCCATGAATGTGATGTCTCTGGCGGTGAGCATAATTTGACGTCTCGTGCCCCTCTCCGCCTTTGCTGTGCTGAACTACATCGCCAAGCACACACCCACGGCAGGAAAAGAGGAAAAATTTGAAATTTCGGAAGCTTGGGTCTCAGAATGAGGAGTTTCGCTGCAGACCTTATTCAAGCTGTACGAGCTTTGTGCTGGAGTTTGGGGTGGTGCGCACGATTGAAAGGTGCGCACATTCGACCCCTTGGCCATTTTTGTGCGTAGTACTCACAACCACAACACAAAAAGACAGAATCAAAATCAGGTAAACAATTCACCTGTGCAGAACACGCGGAGTGCATGGGCTGGGGAAAGGGGGGAAACTCAAGCCCGGGGTCAATTCAGGGGGTCTCGGTTTCAGTGCAGTGAGTGTAGTGCAGTGTGGTGCGGTACACTGCAGGGGCTATTCCTAACTAAAGCACCAGGGCAAATCACAGAAAATTGTATTGTCTGCGACATCCCTAACCTGTTAAAGTCCTTAAAAATGTGTTGAAGCCGAAGCCAGGAGGGGTTGGTCCATGTGGACCGCCCAGGCGGTCAGGGTGGAGAGGAACTTACAGGTTTTTATTTTTACATCCCACCCTGCTCTCTCTGACCCCTTGGGTGCCCGGGCGTCCTCTCCTCTCCCCCCCCTGTAGGGCAGTGAAGGCAAGCCTGCCTGCCCAGGCACCCCGCCATCGAACAGCACCGTTTAACAGGCAAGAAAGTGTTCTCCAAAAATGAAAAAAAAAATTTCCGAAAGCGGTGCTGTCAGTGGCCCCCTTGTGTTTAACTGACTTTTTTTTGTGCTGGTTGTTTAAAACAGGGTCGGGGAAGGGGTTGAGAGCAGAGGGGAGGGGTTTAAGGGGTATAGCTGCCCAGCCGATGACTCCCCCCTTGCAGGGGGACCCAGAGCAAACATACAGACACCCACGCATGCCCACACATACACACATACACACGCATTAAAAACAACAATTCACGGAGGTGTCAAATAATTCACGGGGGGGAGACGCCCACGCGTAGCCCTTGCGGCCGCTGTCGGGGTGTCCCAGTGCTGTGGGTGGCTAGGGGGGGGGGGGTCGGTCCTAACCCCTTCCTATCTCTTAGCAGCAGCAGGCAAGTAAGCAGGCAGTACCGGGGGTCATAACCCCGGGGTAACAGTAGCCGGGACTCAACGTGAGTCCTCTTAACCATCAACAACCCCAAATTCCGCCGGGGCTTAACTCCCGAACGAAACCGTATTTGGGGCCCCCGTGGGCCTTATAAGCCCACGGAGTGTGCTGAGGCGTGGCTACCAGCACTTAAAGTCTGGCCTGCCATACCCATTGCTGGGCTCGCCTCAGTACGGCCGGTCGGGTCCGGCTCTGGGGGGTGCGCACAAAACTAGCCCCGGGAGAAGGGCCTTCTACCCGGTTAAGCATTAATTACAGCAGTAAGCACTATTTCTTACGTTAGATGTTTACTAAGCGCATGTTTTTACCCCGCAGCCATGCCCCTTCCAGTGTTGCGCTCACCTTTGGGGCTGCCGTTGGGGGGTCCGGGGCTTTTACCCGGACCTCCGGCCCTCCCTGGCTGTTGGCCAGAGGCGTACATTATACAATACTGTGGTTCTTTCAGTAACGTACGTACATTACTTGATACATACACATCTGGGGCCTGAGGGGGATGGCGCCCCCCCTTGGTTCCAAACAAATTCGTCTCCGGGGGGCCTCCCCTTGATTCACTATCGTCTCGGGACCGTTCCGAGGTCGCCCTGCATGGCAGAGGGAGGGACGGGGGGGCCACCCCTTATTTCGGAACTGTATCGGTGCATCAATGTCTTTCCACCCTGCCTGGGCGGAAGACCAGGGACCGGGGGGCCACGCCTTATTTCAAAACTGCATCGGCATATCAAGGTCGTTCCACCCTGCATGGGCGGAGGACCCGGGACCGGGGGGCCGCCCCTTACTTCATTCCCGCTCTGGCAGATCAAAATTCCTCCGCCCCTTGTAGGCAGAGGTCCAGGGATCGGGGGGCCTCCCCTTATTTCAGTACAGCCATTCAGGTACGGGTCTGGGGGGTCTCCCCTTATTTCAAACCACAACTCCAAGTATCGGTTCCTCGCTCCGACGGGCAAATGACCAGGGACGGGGGGCCTCCCCTTTTGTCACAGCACTTCCTGGGGAGCCAGACGTCGAGGCTGCAGGCAGGTGCCATTACCCCGGCGCAGTGAGCACCGTAGCGGCAGGCGCTGGCCCTTAACTCCGCCCGGGCGTTGACTCCCCTTTATTCCACCGCCTCCCTATTCCGTTCCTGTCGGATAGGACGAGATCTCCACCCCATGATGTACCTGTGCACAACACAAGGAACAGTGGGTTGGGGTAGGGGAGCGCACAAGAGCCCTGGAGAGGGCTGGGTCACAGGGGGACCCGGGTTACTCCTGCATACCGCCACCCCCCGGTAGAGCCCGCCCTGTGCCATCGTGGCTCCCGGTGCTCACTGGGTAAGTGGTTGTAAGGTCTGATGTCACAGTTGTCCCGCATTGCACCGCAGGGCAGGACCGGTAGCCCCCCGTGACATCAGACCCCTGACCGAAGGCCATTGTGTTGTAACCCCACACCTGGCCGCCGCGGCTGGGCCAGATCACCCCCCAGATTGCACAGACATGCACATACCAAGCAGTTCAAAAAGGGGGGGGGGGGGTTACTATACCCAGGGTCCCTGACTTTCCCGCATGTTGAACGTTTTCCTAGGTTCCATATTTTCCCATTTTCCACTTGTTCCCAGTAGCATGGCAGTTTCTTGTCCGACCTCGCCCCCCAACAGCACTTGGTGGGTGGGTGGGGGGGGGGAGAAAAGCCTGATGGGGGGTTTCGGGTTGAGCGTTGGGGTGGCCCACCAGCAAAACTGACCCTGTTGTTATTCACATACCTAGTTCATGCCTACGGCCATGGTCAAGGAAGCAAGGTGCAGAATTGGGCAAGAGAAAAGGGGGGGGGGGCAAGTCTGATATGGGGGGCAAAGCGCATGTCTGATATTTTGGGGGGGGGGGGCAAAGGCTTATCATGGGGGGCTTGGGGGGTTGGGGGTTGGGGGTGATGGTCCATAAAAGTCTGAAGACTGAAGTCTGATAGCCTATTGGGTTACTATACCCATAGCTGACCCCCACCGTCGCTCCCGGAAGTATTCAGCCGCATCTCAACGGCCCTGAGCAGCCGCGCTCCATTGCGGTGGCGACCCCCTCCGCAGGCACGACGATGGCCCCAACCCACGGACACCAGGATGGTGGCGGACATGCTGCGCGGGCGCCCCCCCCCCCCCCCCGCGGGCCGCGGACGGCGCGGCTGGAGGGGCCTCCTCCTCCTTTGACCTAGTTGCGGACACGCCCTCGGCGGTGTCACCATCCTAGTCGACACTGCCGCCGCGGCAGCAGCACGGCTGGGCCAGCACGGAGGAGACCTAGTCCCCTCCGGCTCGTCCCTCTTGGCCGCCGTGCACGCACAGGCGGGGGGCCTGTAGGGGAGCACACGGGCGCTTAAACTCGACTCGGCCCACCTCCCCGCCCCTCTGCCTCTATACATAGACCAGTGGACGTTAATGGACGAGTGCCCTCTTTGTGTTTTTTCACCCTATTTGAGTGTCTTTGGGGGGGGGATCCCAAGGAAGGCTGAGTCACAACAAGCTTCGGTAGCTCGAAAATGGAAATTTCCAAAACTCTTTTTTTTGATATTGTGACCATCCATGATCAAATATTGTACGTAAAGTGTGTTTTAGATCCTTTTTGTGTGTGTGTTTCCAACCAGTTTCTTTTCTCAGTTGGGGGGGAGGGGTTCCCAAGTGGGATGGGGCACAACCTGCTTATAAAAAAATGCAAGTCTGCAGCTAAAAAATAGAAACTTCCAAAACTAAATTTGTTCTCAATTGCAACCATCCTCAATAGTCAAATATGCTATGTAAAGCATTTTCTAGACCTTATTCATTTGCTTTTCACATGTTCTCTAGTGCACGTTGCCCAAGTTGCCATGTAGTTACTTAGCCCCACCTCCGCTGTTATGTGTTCTTGTACCATAAGCATGGCAACAAGATGCCCGCGGAGGCCGCAACCTGCACTCCGCTTGCTTGCTACTACTCATCGTCCCGCACGGGGCCCTACGCCTATTGGACCAAGGCGGCAACCGCCTTCACTCACCCGACCACTTTGCGCATGTGGCAACATGCTCGGGTTTTTCAGGCCTCATGTTGTCAACGTGCACGTGGTAAGCCTGCCTAGCTGAGCTACAACGTTCGTGTCTCTTGTTTTGACGCTTGTGTGTCTCCCTTTCCCGTCCACCCGCGCGCCTTCAGCACCATGGGCCACCCAAAGGGCGTGGCTACCCACTTGGCTACCCTCCTGTAGCGCCCCGTGGTTCCTACAGCCATAAGTGCGGCGCTGCCTTGCTTTGTTTGCGGGCACTCTGCTCGCGGCCGTCGACGAGGGGGCGGCGCGCAGCCGCTCCCACTCCCATGGGAGGAAAGGGCGCGGCGGGCCCGCCAAGCCGCCCCACTACCACCAAGCAACCGATGATTGCTTCTCTACAGCGGCAGAGTGCGTCCGTTAGGAGCGTAATCAACACCCTCCGCCATGACGAGCAGGCGGCGGCATACCCTCCGGATTTAGAATTCGCGCCGCCGAAACTCCTGCCGTTCACGGCCCGTATCGTGTGTGTCCTAGACCTAGCGGTCCCGGCAGACGCCAACTTGCGCCCGCTGCATGTGGCGTCCTTTGCCAAGGACCATACCGCGGCACGTCAAGCTGCTAATGGGGGCAGCCTTGCCGCACCCCCCACCCCTGCAGGCGGCGGTTCGACGGTCGAAGGTCAAGGTGGCTGCGGACCCTCTGACCGAGGTCGCACCGCTGGGTCTGCGTGCCGTCGGCAAAGCGCAGGGTACGCACTTCCGGCCGTGGATTGTCACTGGCTCTGCCTGCAAGCACCCCGCGCACGTGCAGGGTACAAGCAGCCACCGGAGCGTCGCGGGACCTCCCCGGAGGTCGAAAAGACGCTCGCCAAGGATCGTTAGATCGGACGCTGTTCGTAGGACTGGTGCTCACAGGGGCCCCCGGCAACTAGGGGTACGCCGCTGGGAAAACAAGCCGGCGAGCCCCTCGGTACTAGCGCACATCGCCAACCTGCTGGGCGTGCCCTTGGTGAGCGTTTGAACCCCAAGGTTGTTCCAGCCAAATTGTTCCAGTGTTCTAGGCTATATGGCCGGAACAAAAAAAGTTGGAAATATGTGTACCCCCCAACCAAGCCTACCCGTACATGATAGCAAAATATGCTGTTTGCTAGCCTTGGGGGTCCCCGGTGGTATGCGTATATTTGTTGTCTGCCGCGTTCCCACGTGAAAAAAAATTGTTTTCAAAAACAGTTTTTATTAGAACACCATTGGAACGCCGCTGGAACAAGTTATTTGAACGTCGCCGGAACAAGCAACCTACATTAAGAGCAAGGGACGAGGAAGGGTAAAATGGTAACATACATTGTTGTGCAAGGTGCCCGTTAGGGCGCATCGGGGTAGTCTCTTTGTGAACCCCTTTTCGGGTGGCGGGTGATTAGCAATGGTTTGCGGTTTTCTGTCACTATCCCTTCCAAAACCCAGGCTCCCGACCTAGGGCCTAGCCCAGGCCCAGGCCTTTGCTTAGGTTCCGTCCTACCCTAGGGGGGGGGGTCTAGCGGAGTCTCGGGTCTTGTCAGTCTCCAACACCCCCCCCCCGGGGGAGGGTAGGCCCTTGTGGGGGTTGTGGGTCAGTTGAGTCTGTTGAGTCTGTCCCCCTTCTCTCCTGCATCCGCCCGTGCTTGCTTCACTGTGCAGGTATCATGAAAAATATTTTTGTACGGTATGTTTGCATGCAATGTCATAGCATGTGTGCATGCCCCGCGCCAATAAAGGGGGTAGGAGTTTATATTGTCACGTTGGATTGAAGGGCTGGGGCGAACCCGAGAACCCCACAGTAGATGAATTGGTGTGTGGTCCATGGTGTGCGGTCTGTGGTTTGTGGTTGGTGGTCTGTGGTCTGTGGTGTGTGGTCTGTAGTTGGTGGTATGTGGTATGTGGTCTGTGGGTCTGTGGTCAGTGGTGTGTGGTGTGCGGTTTGTGGTTGGTTGTCCATGGTCTATGGTCTGTGGTCTGTGGTCTGTGGTTTGTGGTGCGTGGTCTATGGGCTGTGGTTCGTGCTCTGTGGTCTGTGGTCTGTGGTATGTGGTGTGTGGTGTGTGGTGTGTGGTGTGCAGTCTATGGTCTGTGGGCTGTGGTTGGTGCTCGGTGGTTTGTGGTCTGTGGTGTGTGGTGTGTGGTGTGTGGTCTGTGGTCTGTGGGCTGTGGTCTGTGCTCTGTGGTCTGTGCTCTGTGGTCTGTGGTCTGTGGTTGCAAAGCAGGGGGCAATAAAAGTTATTCTGGCAACGTTCCAGCAAGTTGTTCCGGCAACGTTCTGGCGACGTTCCGGTGTTTTTAGGTGTTCAAGATTTGAACACCGCCAGAACCATTTACTGGAACGTCGCCGGAACACCTTCCTAGGGCAAAGTTTTCTTGGCCCGAGTGGCCCGTATGACATGGAGGAAACTGGTCTGTGGTCTGTGGTCTATGGTGTGCGGTCTATCGTACGTGGTTGGTGGTCTGTGGTCTGTGGTCGGTGGTCTGTGGTCTGTGGTCTGTGGTCTGTGGTGTGTGGTCGGTGGACTGTGGTGAGTGGTCTCTGGTGTGTGGTGTGTGGTCTGAGGTCGGTGGTCTGTTGTTTGTGGTGTGTGGTTGGTGATCTGTGGTCTGAGGTATGTGGTCTTTAGTCTCTGGTTTGTGGTCTTTGGTTTGTGGTCTTTGGTTTGTGGTCTTTTGTTGATGGTCTGTGGTTGGTGGTCTGTGGTTGGTGGTCTGTGGTATGTGGTCTGTGGTATGTGGTCTGCGGTCTGTGGTTGGTGGTCTGCGGTTGGTGGTATGTGGTTGGTCTTTGGTGTGTGGTCTGTGGTGTGTGGTTGGTGGTTGGTGGTCTGTGGTTTGTGGTCTTTAGTCTCTGGTTTGTGGTCTTTGGTTCGTGGTCTTTGGTCTGTGGTCTGTGGTTGATGGTCTGTGGTTGGTGGTCTGTGGTTGGTGGTTTGTGGTTGGTCTGTGGTATGTGGTCTGCGGTCTGTGGTTGGTGATCTGCGGTTGGTGGTCTGTGGTTGGTCTGTGGTGTGTGGTCGGTGGTGTGTTGTTGGTGGTTGGTGGTCTGTGGTTTGTGGTCTTTAGTCTCCGGTTTGTGGTTGGTGGTTGGTGGTCTGTGGTTGGTGGTCTGTGGTTGGTGGTCTGTGGTTGGTCTGTGGTATGTGGTCTGCGGTCTGTGGTTGGTGGTCTGCGGTTGGTGGTCTGTGGTTGGTCTGTGGTGTGTGGTCTGTGGTGTGTGGTTGGTGGTCTGTGGTCTGTGGTCTGTGGTCTTTAGTCTCTGGCTTGTGGTCTTTGGTCTGTGGTCTGTGGATGGTGGCCTTTGGTTGGTGGTCTGTGGTTGGTGGTCTGTGGTTGGTTTGTGCTATGTGGTCTGTGGTGTGTGGTTGGTGGTCTGTGGTCTGTGGTCTGTGGTTGGTCTGTGGTCTGTCGTCTGTGGTCTGTGGTTGGTCTGTGGTTGGTCTGTGGTTTGTGGTGTGTGGTGTGTGTGTGTGTGTGTGGTACCGCACACTGCACTCCTTGTTCCGGTGACGTTCCGGTAACTTGTTCTGGTGACGTTCTGGCGACGTTCCGGTGACCGTTGGAACGTCGCTAGAACGTCGCCAGAACGGGTTGTTGGAACGTCGCCAGAATAGTGGAAAATACACACAGTTCTGGGCGCGCACAAGGCGCACTGCGCGCACTGCAACCCGGGGGGGGGGGGGGGGACCTAGGGAACCGTGGTAAGCAGATCAATTACCCGCCACTATGGTGGCTGGGCCCCAGGTCATCTGCCTGGGGTTTGGAAGGGAGAGTGAAACCCAACTACCCGCCGCGCAGTGGCTGGGCCCCAGGTCGACTGCCTGGGGTTTTGAAGGGAAGGCACAAACCTCTCTTCTTTTTCTTCCAATATTCTTATCAAAATCAAAATCAAAATCGTCATTCCAAGACAGACAAAGGGGTGCAAACAGGGAAAGGGACAAAGGGGGGCAAGGAGCGAAAGGGACACGGGGGGGGGGGCAGGGTAACACACAAAACACACCAACACAATGCACACACCCAAACCCAAACCCAAGCCAAAGCCCAAACCCGCAACCCAAACCCAAACCCAAACCCAAGCCCAAGCCCAAGCCCAAACCCGCAACCCAAACCCCAACCCAAGCCCAAACCCAAACCGAAACCCACACCCAAGCCCAAACCCAAGCCCAAACCCAAACCCCGAAAGGGACACGGGGGGGGGGGCAGGGTAACACACAAAACACACCAACACAATGCACACACCCAAGCCCAAACCCAAGCCCAAACCCAAACCCAAACCCAAACCCAAACCCAAACCCAAACCCAAACCCGCAACCCAAACCCAAACCCAAGCCCAAGCCAAAACCCGCAACCCAAACCCAAACCCAAACCAAAACCCAAGCCCAAAACCAAACCCAAGCCGAAACCCGCACCCAAACCTAGCCGGGCATCGGCCGCTCGCTCGCGGGAGTTGTAGACCACCCGGTGGGTGTCCAGGACCTCCTGGATGGCCTAAGAAAACAACATCAATTTTGTTGTAACCAAACTGTTCCGGTGACGGTTCCAACAAAACACTTGAACGTCGCCAGAACATCGCCGGAAAAAGTTATCGGAACGTCACCGGAACAACACGGTGTGTATGCGGCACACCTTAATATTGGCTTCCTACAGGTTGCCAAGGTCGCCATCGCTTTGTCCCCGCAATTTGCGAGGCCGATGACCCACACGCAGGCGGGAATGCGTCCCCAAAGGCCCATGCAAGCGATGGACACGGACAATTGGGACCACTCCCCATCTGCGCATGGGTAGCCATCCCCACAATGCATGTCACCGGTAACGACCAATCGATCATGCGGCACAACGGCAATTGGCTGGCAACGTGGCGCAGCCACGATGCCCATGGCCAACCGATGCCCGTGGCCTTGGGATCCAATGTGCTCACCGGGGGGGCAAGCTCCAAGGGGGCTAGTAGATCTTGCCAGCGCTGCTGGAAAGCCCTGCTATATCTCTCGGACACAGCTCGGTTGGGCCAAGCGCACGGCCACCGCAAATTGGCAGTGGGTGAGTGGAGAGGAGATGGCCCATTCCGCTATCACCTCCCCAACAAGATCCCCGTCCTGGAGGCTAACAGCACTATCCAAATGGATGAGGTAGGCGGTTAGTTGCTGAACCCGGGTCTGTGGCGCAGGCATGCCGAAGCTACAACAATCAACTACGAAGCAAAATTTGGCAATCCATACCTCTAGGGGAAGATGCCCGTAGACCCACCGAGCACTCAGGCAAGGAACAAATACCAAAATGGGACCCTAGGCATGGCCACAATGCACGAATCAAACGGGAAACCGGGTAGGCCAACGTTGAAAAGTCATACAACGGTGCGTCTGGACTACAAGGAAAAGCAAGCTTGCAAATGGATACAAAGAGTTCGAATTGTGTACACCTAGTGGAAGGTGGCAGCAACGGCCCACAATATGTCAACATGGCCCCGATGGGAAAGACAAGCCTTGGACGCGTTACACATGCAAGAAAAAGACAAAAAACATCATTTACGAACTTGGAAACTCATGGTGATGGATCCGGTTATCTGGCCTGCGACGCTTGTTCCAGTGGTGTTCCCAAAGAAATTGTTCCGGCGGGAATTGTTCCCATTGGGAACATTCTAGTTGGGAACAACCTTGGGGTTCAAACGCGTACCAAGGGTGGCGGCCCCGTCCCACACCTACCCGGCACAACTAGGTTTGGCGGTGGACGAGTATGCGCAGCTCCGGCGCTACGCCAAAGAGGCCTCTGCTGCGGAGGTGAACATCCGCGCTCATGGCTACACCCAGGTGGCACACAGCACCATCGACCTGCCGGTTTTGACCTCGAGCTAGAGCGGGTGCTTGAAGACTGGCAGAGAGTCCGGCTGGGCGCCCTGACACCGGCCTCCCTGACCGCCTCTGGGAGCGGACAACCCACAGGTCCCGCCGGGGGGAGTACCATCGCGTGGGCGCGAGGGCCCGAATGACGCGCCCGGAGTGATCAGGGAAGCGGAAGCAGCCCGTCGTAGCAGTGGAGTCCCCGGACGACACGGGTGACCTGGCCATGGCCAACGCGGAGGCGGCAGCGGTCAACGTGGATGAGGAGGACGAGAACATCGTTTCATGTTCTTAGCAATGTGTGTCCTAACCCTCTGCCTGTGGACAGCGGCCGACCCGCAGTGGCTGGCGCAGACGCCCGTGGCGGTGTTAAGAGCGGAACCGAGGGAGGTGGCACACGAGCAGACCCGCTGTCTCCTTACCGGTCACGCCCAGGGCTGCTGGTGGTGGTAATGGCGGCAACTCTAGCACCGGCGGCCTTCCCTCTGGGGTAGCCTCAGGATCCACACCCTCGCCCCTGTAGGAGGGCCTCTACATGCCACACCCTAAGAGGGCGCCCCGGGGCGAGGTGCTGGCCATGCATCGCTTCGCGGCGTGGGGGGTCCTACCCAGGCGGTGGCAGGGGCCCCACACCGGAGTGTGGCCGTGGCGGAACGGCAAGAGAGCGAGCCGCCACGGCACTGCGGCTGTCCCTCGCGCTAGTCGTGGCCGGGTACGTGTCAAGGGGCTCCCCCGCTCCCCCCCCCCCTCCGGTGGGGATGTGGCAGCACACCGGGCAAACAACACGCCGTGTGACCATGAAGCGCCAAGGGGGGGGGGTGCAAGGCATCCGTGGATGAAAACCTACCCAAAGAGGGTGACGCGCGCGCCAACAGGGCGGAGAACCTGGGAGGGGGGGGGGTGGCACCACAAGCAGGCCCCCTAATGCCTCACCGGTCGCGCCCAGAGCTAGTGGAGCTGGTAATGGCCTCGGCTCCGGCATTGACGGCCTTCCCCCTAGTGCGGCCTCTGGACCCTCCGTACGGCAGGGGGGTGTCTATACACCCACAACCCACGAGGGCGCCACGGAGCGAGGTGATGGGCGTGAGTCGCTCTTGGTGGGTGAGGGTGTCAAGCCCGCGTGGTGGCCGGGGGCGCCACTCCAGACTGGGGCGGTGAAGGGGAGGCTGGTGACCCCTCCGCCGCGCGTTGCGGCTGTCCTTCGCGTTGGGCGTGGCCGCGAACGTGTCAGGGAGCCCCCCCCCCCCTCCTCCTGCCCCCGGGGTGGGGCTGCGGTACGAGACCGGATCAACGAAACATGCCGCATGACCAAGAGACGGCTAGAAGGGGGGGGGAGTTGGGCACAACCCCCATTCTCCCCTCTTGCCCCCATCCCCCCCCCCCCCCCTGCCCCTTGTGTTGGCCGCCGTGCAACCCGCCACCAATCTCTTTTGCTCATGGCACGGAGACCATGTCGCGAGCGCGGGCGGCAGCAAGGCCGTGGCCTAGGCCGACAACGCGCGCACCACAGCCTGCCCCCCCCCCGAGTCCCTTGTCGCCGGCGGCGGCACCACGGCCTTACGTAGCTGCGGTCGTGGTACGGCCAGGCTGCCCGGGTTTTGGCCCGTCCCCCACCATTGGCGAGGGTAGGCCACCACCACCTGTGTCCTTGCCCCGCTCGATTGGCTGGACCCAACGGTCCAGCGCTTGCGCGACCTCCTCGCCGGGGCAACGACCGCATGCTAGCAGACCCACGACCAGTGCGTGGACGGCCCCGTGTGGCTGTGCCGTGCAAGGGCCCTCTAACCCCGGGTTTGGGACCAAGGGGGCCACCGTCGGCCAAGCGCTGCACTAGAGAAAACTGTGTGTCTCCGTTTTGGGCACGCCCCCTCACATGATGACTGGAGTGCCGGTCTCTTCTGCATATGGCGCCAGCACCTCGCGCCAATGAGGCACAGGAGACGTGCACGCCCATGTGGCGGCACAGCCGCCATGCCCGGGTGGAGCGTTGGGACCCCCCCAAATGCCGCAACTTCTGCCAACGCGGCCGCCTCACCCTTCTCGAGGGGGAGGCGGCCGCCGGCGGATCCCACGACGTGGCGGAGAACTGTTGGCGCTGGGAGTGCGACAACGACCCCGCCCGTCAGTTCCCCGCCCCAAAACCGAATCCTCGGCGACTTGGCAAGAGGTGGCCACGCCCTCCTCCCCGGGCTCACCGGCGTTTCGTGGCCTGCCAGGCCGGAGCCGGGCTAGGTTTGGGCCACCTCGCCGGTGGCTAGACGTCCTCCGCTGCGCCCCCCCCCCCCCCTCCCCCATCAGGACGTGCTGCACGAGGTGGCCCGGGAGGCCGATCGCATCGCCGTATGATTGGAGCACGGGTGACCCCTGCGCACCCCAAACCCCCCCCCCTCCCTGCAACCTGGCAACGGCGGACCGCGACCTCCCCCCACACTGCCCCCTCCACCAGTTTCCGCGCCCACCCTCTAACGATGACCTCCGCTACCTTTCTAGCCCAGGTGCAGCGGGCCCGTGTGGCCCAGTAGCTACAGCTGACATGTATGCATGTGATGCTGCCCTCACTCAAGCCCTTGCCCCCGCACCTTCTGAAAGCCGGAAGTTGTATCCGTGCGTGGGCCGAGCACTCCCCCCCAAAAGGCTCCACCATTAGGCCACGAAGCAGCGACTTCTCCAGCTCCATGGTGGCGGCGCGCATCGCCGCGCGGCATGCCTGGCCGTTGGCCTCGTGTGCCAGGCCCCTGATGGTTACTGGGCACCGTGCCTCTAGCCAGCGCGAGGAACGGCGGCGGTGGCTGTCCCACACCCGGTGTTGGAGCTGGCGGAGGGGCTCCTTCACAAAATGCAACGGGTACTCCTGCGCCGGGACGTCCCAGCACCAGGAGGCCTTGCGAAGGCTCCACCCCAAGGTTGCCGCCGTTTGGCGCGCGCGCCCCACCAGGCCAGTCTGGGGTGGGCGGCCGCCAGATTCCTAGATGGCCAGGGTGAACACCCGGGCGACCCTGGGCCGCCAGGCCACCCGGGCTAGCCGGAGCCGTCGCTTGTTCGGCGTGTCCATCACCGGGTAGATGGAATGGCCCTTGGGCAAGACCGAAAAGACCATCTTCTTGGCCCGGGATAGGCGCGTGGCCACCCACAGGGCCCGCATGACTGCGGTCTCCAACCCCCTCAAGTCGGGGTTCGTCACCGAGGCGCCGGCTACTCCATGGAGCGCCAACGGCGTGACTAGCGTGTGGATGGCGCGTCCCGGCGGTCATAAGTAGAAAAATGAGGGAGGCGGCGAAGGGCGCTCCGGCCGGCTTCCAAGCGCTGGGACATCACCGGCACCGTTGCCTCAGAGCACCTAATGGCGACGTCCACACCAAGTTGGCACAAGGTGCCCGCCGGCGGGATGGGGTTGCCCCGGAGCAAGACCACCGGCGCACCCTGTTCCGCCTGAACCCAGGAGCAGCACTCGTCCACGCGCACGCCTTGGCCCTTGACGTGCAGCCACTCCTCCGTCGCGGGGACTATCCCCTATAGGGAGGCTGCCTCCAGAGCCACGCCCTGGGTGTCGTCCGCATAGCCCGACGACCCTACTGCACTGTGGCCGGGACCCATGTTTGTGACGGCGAGTCGGGCCGCCACCTCTAGGTTGGCCGCCGCCTCCATGCCGAGGTTGGGGTGAAGGGATGCCGTCCACAAGGAGTCCACCTCCAATTTGGAGATTGTCGTGAGGACATTCACCACGACCACCAACAGGGGGCAGCCCTGGAGGATGCCGTTGCTGGCTTGCCACCAACATCCCAAGGTTGCGATCTTGAAGGCCCAAAGGAGTGGCTTGTACATGGCCCCGAGGCCACGGCACGTGCCCGGGTCCATGCCAAGCTCCAACGCAGGGGCCAACACAAACGTCTTGGCGTAGTCGATGATCATTTCCGCCGCTGCCCACTCCCGGAGACGACACACTTCCAAGAGGATCTTTGTCACCGCCGCCCCATCGAGGGCGCTCCTGGCCGGGCCGAAGCCAAAGGCCTGCGGGTGGGCCCAGGACTCCTGCCACGCGATGGCGTCTGCTAGTTGCACGCCTACCCACAGCCTGTAGACCATGCCAGGATTGTGAGCGGGCGGGTGTTCACGGGCCCCGGTGGGCCCTACTTGAGGATGAGGGTGGTGTAGCCCTGGACCAGGCGGGCCGGCCACTTGCCTAATCGCTCCACTTCCCGGAGGAGGCCTGCCGGCCAGCCGAGCAGCGTGTTGGGGAGGAAGCACAGCTTGGCCAGGCTGGATCCGTTCAGCCCTAGAGCCGAGGGCTCCAAGCGGGAGAGGCCGTTGCGCAAGCGGCCGCTATATATCTGCGAGGCAGGCATGGGGACCCCTGGGACATGGTGTCCATACTGGTGGAGAAAGGCGGCCAGATGTGGCTTGTGGTCCGCCGCATACTTGCGGTTTGTCGGCGACCAAACGTCCTGCAAGAGGCAGTCTATTTCCGCCCAATTGGTTGTTGATGAGCCATCCGCCCCGGGGAGGAAGGTGACGAGCCGGGCGTATGACTCGTCCTTGAGCCAGTGTCACCCGCTCCTTGGTCGGAGGTCCACGCATTCTCCAGCCATGTGTGCCATTCTCGTAGGCGCCCCTTGTCCTCCGCCTGTAGCCTGGCCCGCACCGTTGCATGGAGGTGGTGCATTGGCTGCAGGGGGGCTGGCCGACCAGGAGTGCCACGTGGCTGCAACCTGGCATACGCCGGCCCCAGCGCGCGGAAATTCTCGAGGTGGCGCCGGAGCGCCGCCCACGCCTGCTGCACGTTACGCAGCGCGGCGCCCACGCCGCACGCCGGCCGTTCCAGCCAGCGGAGGACTTCCCAGAGGGGGCCTTGGGCCGCCTGGATGCGCGCCGGGGGGTAGGCCAGCGGTCCCCCGGTGTCCCTCCGTTGCTTTGGGCACACGGGCACCTCGCAGAGTAGCTGGTGGGCCCCCCTGCCCCGGGGCAGATGCGGCACGGCTAGCGTTAGTCCGGCCTCCGTTGGCAGCGTGTCCGGAGCAATATCCGGGCATGAAAGCGCAAGGAGGGTTTCCTCCGCTGCCGTGGTCCGGAAGGCCCAGGAGTGCTCCAAGTCACCCGTGGACAAGGGTATCCGTTAGATAGCCTCCAGCGAGCCCTAGAGACCATCCACAACGAGGGGTCGCTCGTGCTCCTGTGGCGGCGCCATGCCAATGGCCTTCGGGCGGACGAACTCCACCACACGCTCGGATGCCCCCTTCAGGGGCAAGTTGAAGCAAACCGGGGTATGGCGCGGTATGGCGCAGCGCGGGAGTAGCTCCGCCTTGAAGCGAGCCCTATTTCAATGGAACACAAAAGCGCTAAAGACCTGAAGGTTCTAGGCCCAAATCGTGGCCAACGCGGCCATGTTTTTGTCGCCGCACACGGCGATCCCAATGACCAATAGGCGGGTGTGCGGCCCGGTTTGCTGTGGTTTAGGAGCCCAATGGACAATTGGGTCCAAATCCCACCCGCGCCGGGTACATATCCCCACGTAGAATATAGGTGAGGGGGCTGCAACTCTAGCGGGTTAGCCATTTTCTTCCACGTGTCCAAGAAGGCTTGCCGCGTGGGGATGGGTCGCGGGATAATGTGGCCTGTAGTGGCGGTATGGTTAATCCCTCGCCGGGTCATGAACTCGGAGAGGTGGCGGAACCCCATCTTTGTGACATTCAGATCCATGTGTATCCGAAAAAACTAGGGCGCGCGAGGGGAAGGAGGTGTATTGCTTCACTGCCTCCACTTGCTTCGTACGAATCAGGGAGGGGTAGCCAACCTCTGTGGCCTCCACCGAAGGGGCTTTGGTCAAGGGAGATGAAGCCACCCACTCACCATGGAGTTGGGAGACCAAAGGGTCCCCCAAACTCTAGGCTCCACTCAAACGCACAAGCGTCATACTAAGCTCGAGAATGGTGTCCCGAAAGAAAGACATAACAAGTGCTACACAAGAGAAAGTGAGGTGTGGAGTGGGGTTGGAGGTGGACCCAAAGATAGGGACCAGAGGTTGGACACCCAACCCTTAGGCAATCCAACATCTCTGCAAACCCATTGTGCAACATTGTACCACATAAAACACCCCCGCAACCCTAGCACATGCATGCAAATGACCTTGCAACTAGTTGAAAATCATGAAAATTCGAGGTATTCTCGTTTGACGTGTTAAAACTTGCATGATTAAATTTTAACGCCTTTCAAAAATTAAATTTGAAAATTTAATTTTTTGGATGTAATGTAGGTCTCTAGGTGAAGAGGTGGGAGTGCAAGAGGAGGCCCCTCCCCCACCGAAGAAAGCGGCGAACAGGAAACTCTTGGGTGAAGAAGATTACGCTTTCCCCAAATCGGTGTCGCTGATGCCAATCCAAAGCACGGGTGCTGATGACACCACACCTTTGGTTGCCGCACGGTGGTTGAAAGACGGGGACATCACAACATGGTTGACCAGCAAGTTGTATCACTTGTGGTGGATGACTCCTTCATTTTGTCCCTACTCTACAAGATGAGGGCATATGAATCGTCCCAAATTGTCGTGTGATGGGTTTGGTTGGTGCAAGTGCCACACCATTATTGTCATCCATGATAATCGCAAGGGGTTCAATTGGTTTCTTTGTGCCATGGATTGCACCCAGCGTGTATAGGCATTCATAGTGTGGATTTGGGGGCAATTGGGTGGGGCTTCTTTGATTCAAGCGATGGAAAGGCGGTGGGGGCAATGTTGGTCATTGTCCAAGCTATGGCCTTGGGGTTTCAAAACGATAGCTAGACGGAAGGCTTTGAGAACCTCCGTCTTACATCTTTGACGGAAGCCTCATCAAACAAGCCATGGGCATAATCAATGTGGATCGGCCTGCGCAAAATGGTTGGAGCAAGAAGGTCTCTTGTCGGACAACTGCAGAATGTCCTCCTGCCATTGGTACCACCTCCAAAGAGCCCGCTTCTAGGTGGAGGATAAGTAAGGAGGTCAAGCCAGCCTCCTTACTTTTTTCTGCAGACGGGTTACAACAAAAACAAAAAAGTACACGGGTTACACTTCTTTCCATATGCGGGTAACATTTTGAACCCGATGGGCGTTCTGGATGACCGCACACTTGGCCACTTGGGCATGCATTCCTCGGAGTACATTCGTTGCAAAGTGGTGAGCCTCATCGCTTGAGATGAAGCCCAAGGGTTGGGGCTACTGCAATGTTTCTGGCAAATGCACAGCATTTCCGGGCTGTTTCAGACCATTATCGCGGCGTTGCACAAATATATCGCGGAATTCGAAGGTTGAACAATGTTCCTGGCAACAAGGAAGGCACAACCGCGTCTGATGGTCTGGTCATTCTGGCCCTATTTTGGGGTGAAATGTACCAAAAATGGTTTATTTTTGCTAAATCTGTTGCAGCCCTAGTGACCTAGATTAAAGTCAATATGTTTAATATTTGGCCAAAAATTAACACGTTAATCTCAAGTTTCAATTTTTTGGGGGGGGGTTAGGGGGTTCGCCGTGAAAATTATGACCCCCACGGGTTGCCTTACGGGCTTGGGTGTCATTTCTCCCCGGGGGTTGGTGGGGGGGTCCTACCCATGTGCTTGTTTCAAAATGTTAAAATGGCTCTCGGCTTTAATTTTTGTTTTTAATTTTTCCATTAATATTTGAAAAGTTAAAAATTCAAGGGTCGCCGGCATTAATATTAATCGCACAAATGTTAACCCTATTCTCCAAATATTAACCCTCCATAAAAATGCACACCAACAAGCCAAACATGCTAGGGGGCATGCATAGTTGTTGTGCCTTACCAAAATGGATATCCCCCCTTCCTCTTTTTCTGCACACACACACACACACACACACACACACACACACACACACACACACACACACATACCTATAACCTTTTTCGCCTTGCTCAATTTTCAACGATCTTCAACAATTTTCAATCAGTTCTTCACAAAAATTACCTGTGGAAAGAAAAGGAATACCCTCTCAAACCTTAAGAGCAAGGGCAACGGGGGGAGAGAGGAAGGAGCAATGACGGATGTGTGTGGGAGGGGTTGGGTGTGTGGGGGGGTGCCGACCTCATTGTTTGTGTGTGTGTGTGTGTGTGTGTGTGTGTGTATGTGTGTGTTTGTGTGTGTGTGTGTGTGTGTGTGTGTGTGTGTGTGTGTGTGTGTGTGTGTGTGTGTGTGTGTGTGTGTGCGTGCGTGCGTGCCTGCGCGCTTCTTCCCATTCCATACAAGAAAAGGTGCATTGCTGTGGTATACTTTGTATGTAGAGCCCACTATGGGCCATCTAGAGGCGCCAATGAAGCGGTGCACTAGGGGGTGGTCATTCCGAATGGCTAGCTCACCGGGCACCCTGGGTGTTGCCCATTAGAACCCCTTGCGGTCATCAATAGACTTCAACACCTCCAAAAAAACCATGTGTTAATATTTACATTAATTTCTCGAGATTAATATTAAGTTAATTTTTCAGTCGGCGTTAATGTTAACCGAAATGTGGATATTAATCTCAAGAAATTAATGCAAAAATTAACAAACAACGAATGGGCCACAAACCTTCAAGTTATCGGCCCATATCGTTGCTAGTGCCGCCATGTCCTTGTCCCCGCACACGGCCATCCCTATCACCCACAAGTACGCGGGTGTGCGGCCCCGTGCGCCGTGGTTGAGGAGCCCAATGGAGAGTTGGGTCCAACTACCACCGGCGCACGGGTACGCATCCCCACGCACAATGAAGGTGAGGGGCCTTGTCCAATCGATGGTGTCCACTAGCGATGGGCGTGATTGGACGTACCGGGCCCATGAGGATAGCGGCCAAGAGCGCCCACTCGCGGGGGGATTGGGGATCGACACGGGTGGTCGTAGGTCAAGGGGGGTGACCAACTCCTTCCACGTGTCCGTGAACGTATCCCGAGTGGGTATGGGGCGGGGGAAGGGGAGGCCCGTTGCGGCCGTGTAGGCCGACCCCCGGCGGCTCATGTACTCCGACACGTGCCGGAAGCCGAGCTTGGGGACGATCAAGTCCATGAGGAGCCCGATGAGGTCCGGGGCCGGGAAGAGGTGGGAGGCATATTGCTTCACCACCTCCACTTGCTTAGTACAAATAAGGGAGGGGTAGCCAACCTCCATGGCCTCGGACCATCGGGCCCGGGCCAAAGGAGATGAGGCCACCCACTCACCAAGGAGTTGGGAGACCAAAGGGTCCCGCAAACTCTTGGCCCCACTCAAACGCACGAGTGTCATGTGAAGCTCGGTAAGGGTGTCCCGAGAGAAAGGCATAACAAGGGCTATACAAGGGAACATGGTGGTGTGGATGGGGGGGGGGGGGATGCGGGCAACCGGAAGGGGGGTGTCCAGGACACCCACCAACACAACATTGGAACCTCTCTACTATACGCTTGTGCAACAATATACCACGTAACACCCCCGATGGGTCCTCGTTTGTGCATGGAAAAATGGGTACAAATGACCCAATCAAAAAAATTGAGGTTTAACCTCTTAATATTTGCGAGATTATCATATTAACGGCTTCATACATTGAAAATCAAAATTAACCATATTGACTTTAAACTAGGTCAGCGGGGTAGTGTGAATGACTAGTTTGCACCACAAAATGAGCAAAAAATGCACCCAAAAATTGCTGAAGGCGAGAACTGGTTGCGTGGAAAAACACCCCCTTGGCGGGGGAAAACGGGCAAACTGGTATGCACACACCAACGTCATAGAGTAAGATTCTGAACCTTGCGGTTTGAGAATGATTAGAATCACTGCCTTGTTGCGCGCGCGCACGCACCTGCGCACTGTGTGGGTGTGGGTGTTTTGTCTCCCTTCATCGGTTTATTTGACAGTGCTGCTGTGTTGCTCGTTCATGTTTGCTGTGTGGGGTAAAGCGACACCGACATCAATGTGTTACACAGCAGGATGTCGAAGCGACCCAAGGGCTCATAAAAGGGGGTGTTTGTGTGTGAAGCGTTGGGGATCCCCCAAGGGTCGGGTCTTATGTAGCCACGTGGCCTACATGCCGGTCAGTTTTCATTTTGTCCCCCCAATTTGAAGCAGTGGGGACCCCCTAGGCAATAGGGGTTCTGTAGCCACTTGGCCCACTTGTGGACCACCTGTAATTTCGTCCCCGGCTGTGAAGCTTTGGGGACACGCCAGGCGATGGGGATTATGTAGCCAACCGGTCCATTTTATCATCCGTGGGTTTGTCTCCGAAGTGTTGGGGTCCCCCCGGGCAAGAGGGGTTATGTAGCCACCTAGCCCACTTCCGGGCCACCTGTGATCTTGTCCCCTGTTGTGCAGGGTTGGGGACAGCCCGAGTAGCAGTTCCTACTTGTGGGCCACCTGATTTTGTCCCCCGATCTTAAGTGCCGCGGAGCCCCAAGGTGTTTGGGGTTATGTAGCCACCTGGCCCAATTGTGGGCCAATGCCACTATTGTCCCCAATTCTTAAGCGTTGGGGACCCCCTAGGCAACCTCCATGGCCTCGGACCATCGGGCCCCGGCCAACGGAGATGAGGCCACCCACTCACCAAGGAGTTGGGAGACCACCGGGTCCGGCAAACTCTTGGCCCCACTCAAACGGACGAGCGTCATGTTAAGCTCGGTAAGGGTGTCCCGAGAGAAAGGCATAACAAGGGCTATACAAGGGAACATGCTGGTGTGGAGGGGGGGGGGGGGATGCGGGCAACCGGAGGGGGGGTGTCCAAGACACCCACCAACACAACATTGGAACCTCTCTACTATACCGTTGTGCAAAACTATACCACGTAACACCCCTTATAGGTCCGCATATGTGCATGGAAAAATGGGTACAAATGGCCCAATCGCAAAAAGTTGACTTTAACCTCTTAATATTTGCGAGATTATCATATTAACGCCTTCATATATCAAAAATTAAAAAATAACATATTGACTTTAATCTAGGTCACCGGGGAGTGTGCTAGAAATGGTGCCCTTTAGGCCAAATCTGCACAATAGACCCCCAAATCACCTTGCACAGGCTATTACATCATAACCACGCAGGTCTAGGAATACGGGAAAACACCACAGTGGTCCCGTTATTGGCTTATTTGCGTACCTTATACCACGGGGTTGAATTGTTGGTTTGACCTGTTGTAAAATCATTGTTTTGTTCAATGAACGCCTCCCCCAGTGAGTTTTTGGTTGGGACCCCTCCAGACCCCCCACCCTCTTGAAACCCAGTTTTCTGAGGCTAGGGTAACAAAATAAAACCCCCCTTTGGGTGACCTGTAGCCGCCACTATGCATTGAAGCAGACCTTGGTTGCATTCCACTTTGTTCTTCTACATGGAGCAGTGCGGCAAGCCGTGTGTAGACCGGCAGCGCGTCGATGTGCGAGGGGCACGTGCCCTCTGGGCGATAATAAGAGCATACGTGGCCCCGCCCGGTAGCGAACGCCAGCTTGAGGTCCGTCCACGTTCACCAGCTCGCACACCAAGAGGGTCGCTAGGAGGGACGGCACGGCCCACAGCAAGCGTTCGTGGTGCCAGGTAAGGTCCCCCACCACCAGTTCAGGGGTCGCCCCGTGTGCGCCGCGTCATGTGTGGCATTGGCGCAGAAGACTTGGTTGAAGGCCGGCTGCGAAGAGACGGCATCGGCCGCCTAGACGTGCTGGGACTCTGACCCCTGTCCTAGGCCCACCAGAAGGTGGAACCACCGCGTGGAGTGCTGCACGATGCGGGCGAGTGAGTCTGCTTCATCCCAAGGGAAACCCCGTGGGGGGGAGTACGTGTCTCGCGGGGCACCCCCGCTGGCGCTGGGGCACCAAGATTCCCACCCCCCCGGCCGCGAGCATCAAAGATGCCGCCCCCCCCCCTGCCAAAATTTCACAGGCGTGCCGCAAAAACGCTGCTAGCCCGAGGTTGCCGCCTGGGCACACATCACTTGCTAAGTGACCGCCGTCTAGTGGGTTTTCGGAGAGAAAGACCACGTCTACCTGCCACTCGGCGACCGTGTGCCACTGCATGCGCAGGCCGTGGCATTGACTTGCGCCACGCGCAATTGCCCCTGGGTGGGGGTGCACATCACCGCACTTTAGCTTAAAGAGGGTGGGCCGGGGTTCCGACCCCATTGTCTTGCCGGGGGGGTGGGGGCACAGCCATGGTCACCCCCACGTAGGGAGGGGCGGCACGGGTGTTTGGCCACGGCATGCGGACCAACTCCGCATGCCCCCATTGTGGGGCCGCGCATGAGGACGAGGTGCAAGTCCTGTGGGACTGCCCGGAGTGGGAGCGAGCCAGGGAGACCTGGAGACCCTGGCTACGGGATGCGGCGGCAGCCCAACCCAACTTGGGCCGCCCGATCAGTGGCCGGGCCGCCAGCGGAGGGTGGGCGTCTTCCCCCCCTGGCTAGCGCAGGGGGTGGAACGGGCGCTCTTGGAGTTCTTGTACTACCTTCACGACATGTACCTGGCGGTCGTGGCGGACCGCATGGCGGCCGGCTGCGGGGACCAAGAGGGCCACAGGGACTCCCTGTTCCCGGACCAACCGCGGCCGCAGCCCCGGTACCCCTTCCCTTGGGACGATTTGTCGGCCCCTTGCCGGTGGATGCGGTCCGGAACCAGCCGCGCCTTTGGCTAGTGGCCCCGCCGGGGTGGCGGTGGCCCCAAGATTTCGTTCAGGACGGAGTCCGGTGGGCACGGGCGCGGGCCTGCATGCCAGGGCCGGCAAAAGTGTCGTGGGCTGAGCTGGCCCTAGACTACGAGGCCTTTGTGGGGAGGGCGCTCCTGGCCTCCCCTAATCATCGCTTGCGGGGCATCACGTGCCGCTAGGGCCAGGGCCCTAGATCCCGCAAAGCGGCGGGGCTGGTCGAGCGCCACCTAGTGGTGGGCATACTGCTGTGCGGAGTCCCCCTAGGGCGGTGTCACTCCCTCCTCTCCATGGGGGGCCGTGTATGCGCTGGCCTATTGGCCCGCCTGTACTTCGCGGGTCGCCACAAGGTGATGTTGCATCTTATGCGTGTGGCCACTCAAAGCCGCGACACGTGGGTCTAGCGCCTGCGGACAGCGGCCCGTGTACGGCCGCCACTGGGCGACGACTTTCTCATGGACTACTACCCCCGCCCCCTTCGAAGGGGGGCCGCATGTCCTGCCATACGGCACGAGGCCCCCTCGGGCGCCGCCCAAGAGCGTTTTGCTCGCAGCTCCGCAGCGCAGCCGCCGGCTAGGGGGGCAACGGTACTAAGGGCGCATTGTGCCTGGAGCATGAAGCACCCTTGTGCTGCAATAGCATAAGCTTGGGCTGGCGCATCAGCCGCTGCTGCCATGCCGGACACGAGGGACATGGTGGCTCTGCGGCGGGCCGACGGTGCTTGACAGCGCTGCCTCGGGTCGCAACGGGCCGCCAAGTTGTAGTGCCAGAAGACCGGCGCGCAGGGGCGGCGGCGTTGTCCTCGTGGCTCGGCGGCGCGCGCCCCGCCTCCTAGGCCCTCCACGACTCGCGCCCCCTTGCGGCTTGCAGCTGCACATCGCCCCTGGCCCTAGGGCCTAGGGACGCCAAATCCCCGAAGCACCCCAGTCCTAACCTTTCGTCTGATGAGGGCAGGGCTGTGAGTGACGGACCGGCACAAACGGGAGGGGGGGATGCTGACCTGTTTTCCCCTTCGCCAAGTGCCGGAGACAACTCCTGGGCTGCGCCAGAGAGCGCCCATCCTCATGCCTACCCGCTAAGGGCACATTTTGCGCCGCAGGGCCTCTCCGCCCCAGCCCCCCTCTCCCTGCCCCATAGAGCAACCCCCACCGCCGGCGGTTAAGCCCCCGGCGTCGCTCCCCGATGTGTTTCGCCTCATCTCGGCGGCCCTCAGTAGCCATGCTTTTGCCGCGTTGTCCATCCCCACCTCAATGTCGTAGGTGGCCGCAGCCAAAGGCCACCAGGTCCATAGTGGATTTGTCCCTGCCCCCCCTCCGCCGTTCCGCTGCCGACGACGCGAGAGAGCGCCCCCATGACCCTGTGGGGAACGCGCCTTCAGCGCCTTCTTCACCGCAAGCCACACTGCCGCAGCGGTGGCCGCACTGCACGGCAACCACGGAAGAAACCGGGCTGCCCTGCAGGCCCGAAGGGGGGGGGGGCTGTAGGGGAGGACATGGGCGCCTGAATGCGACTGGGCCGACCTCGACGCCCCTCAACCTCTATAAATATTCCAGTGGTCGCTAAAAGATGAATGCCCTTTTTGGGGTGTTTTTCACCCTATTTGGGTGTCTTGGGGGGGAAGGGGGCATCTCAAGAAAGGCTTGAGGCACAACCAACGTCGGCTCTCGAAAATGGAAATTTGCAATGCTCTTTTTTCTTTTTTCATAATGTGACCTTCCATGATGAAATATTGTATGTAAAGTGTGTTTTACACCCTTTTTGTGTGTGCTTTCACCCCGTTTGCGTGTTTTTTTCTTTTGATGGGGTGGGGTTCCCAAGTGGGATGGGGCACAACCTGCTTACAAAATTTTCCAACCCATACAGCTCAAAGATGGCAATTTCCAAAACTATATTTTCTGTTACATTGTGACCATCCACAGTGGTCAAATATCCTATGCAAAGCATGTTGTAGACCTTATTCATTTGCTTTTCAGGTATTCTCGAGTGCGCCTTGCCGAGGTTGCACTGTAATTACCTAGCCCCACCTCTTCCATTGTGTGTGCTCGCGCAATATGCACGGCAACAAGTTGCCCGCGGAGGCCACGACGTGCACTCTGCTTGCTTGCTGCCACCGAGCGTTGCGCACAGGGCCCTATGCCTACAGGACTAAGGCGTCAAACCGCCTTCGCTAACCCGGCTGGCTGCGCCTGTGATAACTTGCTTGGGCTTCAGCCGTCCTGTGCCGCCGTGCTTCGAATTTATGTGTGCCTTTGGGCAGATCTTCACCATCTTCGGCATCCTCTTTTGGAGGATGCCTCCGATCCATGCTGAGCGCTATGACTGTGTCGCCATCCGCTCGGCGACCAATGAAAGCCGAAAGAGCCATCATTTTCTCCTGGATTGCAGCCGTACTGTAACAGCAGGAATTTCGGGCTGCGTTGGGGGCAATGCTTGCCGCTCTCCTTGCCCAAAAGGCGGGTGATGCCAGCCAGCCGACGCCGCTAGCTGCTGCAACCGCCACTGTAGCGCGGGTCGCGGGTCAAGCGTCCTCGAAATCGGGGGCGCATGGCGTAGCGGCAGCGCCCGCTACCCCGCCCAGCGCGCGGGGGGGGGGGGGGGGCTCGCCCCCTGCACCCCAAAGTCAACCAGCGTGGTCCTTTGGGGGGGGGGGGGGGCTTAGCACAAGCGAAGGGGCCTGCCAATAGGTTAGTCGGAGCGTCTTGGACAAGCGCGCCGTGGGCAACACGTCATGGAGATAATGCAGAAAGACCGGCCTCGTTCGGGGACGGAGCGGGGGCTAGAGGAGGCCCATGACCAGTTGTAGGCAGGCTGGCTGGCATATGCCCGCAAAGGGGAGGGTAGACTGAACCCCCAAGCCGCAGCAAAACGGTCCGCCTTTACCGCCACCTTGAAGAGGTAGTCGTGGCCGGGGCTGGGCGGCATACACCGGATCGCAGCCGGCACACGCGTCGATGGGACCAAGCACAGAGGACCACAAGGCGTCCGCGACATCACCGGGTCAGAGAGCAAGCACCGCATCAGCTATTTCCGCAAAGTGCGCATTGGAGCTAGAGAGGGGGCAGAGGGGTCGTTGTGCCACACTTGGACTCCCAATCGTCGCCCGTGGCGGGGGCGTGGCCTTCCGCCGCGACGCCCTCGAAGTTGGCGAGGCGAAGGAGGGGTCCGAGGAGCCATAGGTGCGGGGGGAGGGCCACTCCTCCACCCTCATGGGGTTGTGCAAGCGGTGCATGGGGATGCCCCTCTCCTCCAACTAGAGCGGCTCCAAGTACGACCACCACGGGGTGGCATGGACAAAGGAGTGGGGATAGGGGCCTGGGCTGCACGCAAAAAAGGGCCTAGGGAAGCGCCCGGCCACGTCCTCGTGGACGGTGGCCCTTGTGGGCCCAGCTCGGCTCAAAGGGGCCATCGCTGGTCAAGAGCCCCACGGCGGTATCCTTGGGCAAGCCGTGGGTCTGCCACTAGCTATTCCACGCCAACGCAACGACATCCCGGAGCCGTGAGACTCCAAGGCAAAGGCCTTGTATGGGGGCGAATGCGCACGCCGCCGAGGCCCAATTAGCCCGTTACATGGTGGCGGAGTACACTTGGGCTACCACGCGGTTCTAGCGGCACAAGCTAGGCCATGCTACCGGCGTTGGGCCATGGTGAAGGGGGGGGGGGGGGTGCATGCCACAGGCTCCGTGACCGCACCGGCGGGTGTGGCCCTAGATCTCACCAGGTCCATGAGGCATAAATAACAATGAGGAGGGGCCAGTCGAACCATAGCCGCCGTGCCACCACCACTACCGCGATTCACGTCTACGGATGCCACGCTTGTGGAGCCACCCCCAACCCCCAACCCCACCCCACCCCACCCCGCAGTAGCCCCACCTTTTGGGGCTAGAGCAAAACCCGGCATCGCCAGGCTCTGCCCATCACAATTAAGGTAAGGCACATGAGGTGTAAGAATGTATAATTACCTCATCCTCCGCCTCATTCGTGCCGGCCACAGCCGACTCCGCTCTGCTCCGGTCTCCCGTGTCATCCATGGCCTCCCGTGTACCCTTCGTGAACCGGCCGTTTGAATCCGAGATTCACGGTACCGTAAATTTCACCCAATTTTGCTGTGTTTTGCTCGTAACTTGGTGCTATCGTGTGCTTTTGTCGTGCTACCTTCGCCCAAAGTAAGATGCAACAAATAGGTGCAATTTAGAGGTTTAAAGTCCCCGCATGGTTTAACACATTTGGTGAGATTCGCGTGAATGTGAAATTCACGCACCTAAATTCACGCAGAAATTCACGCTAGATTCACAGATTCGCGAGAATGTGAAATTCGTACGAATTTCGTACGAATTTCGTACGAATTTACCCTCCTTTCCACTCTTTCGCTTTGTTACAGCTCTCAAAGTCCTCGCGTTCTTCTCTTTTAACAATGTCCCAGCAGACCATGTCTGAACTCGCAAGCCTGGCCTCGCGCCCCGACCCCGCAGCCGACACCCTCGCCCACTACCAAGCCCTCCCCGTTGCCCACCATCAATTGGAGGAGGCAACGTACGAGTCGAAGGCACTGGGGGTGGATGACATCGTTGGCTGGGCAGCCTCCCTCGACCCCTCCCCCGATGTCATCCACATCGACATGCGCAGCCCCACCCGCAACAGCTACCTCGGGGGGAGGGGATGGGCCACAACCCTGTGGAGGGAACTGCGCCGCCAACTCCCCACCCTCAAATTTCTCCATCTAACCCCTCTCCCCTCCAGTGTTGACTAGCTCCTCAACTCGATGAGGAATAACCCTGTGGGGAAGCCTAAGGACGCCCACGTCCAGGTGTACCCCACCACTAACCTCGTCCACACCCCCCCCCACTGCGATATGGTGTGCCTGCAGGATCTTGCTGCAGGTGCACCAGCAGACCACTCTTTTTTCCCCTTTTCTTGGCATCTTGCCAACCCCCGGTGAGGGGATGATTTGGGCATCGCCCCTTTCCATCCCACCATCCCCCCCCAGGTGCACGTCCCCGACGTCACCCACCCCACCTTCTATAGCACAACTTCTTTGCAATGGTACCGTGGTGCCTCATGCGCCCCCCTTTTCATTTCGAGTGAGCCCCCCGTCCGCACCGAACCCCTTCCCGACCCCCCTCATGGGGTGATGGGCAGCCCTGACCCCGCCCCCAACAGGGTTGGCCCCTCTCAGCCGCCCCTCAACTTTGTTGATGGGAACGGCTACATTGTGCTTCGGGGGCTTGTGGAGGCACGGGATTGTGAGGTGGGGTGGAACAAGGTGATGAAGGCGTGGGGCAGCGGCGACGAAAAAGTCGTCGCAAAGAATTTTGAGCTCCTTTTCAACGCCGCGCAGAGTGAGGAGCAGGCCAAGGATCCTGCGCTCCCCCGCCGTTGGCAAAGCAAGAGCACCTTGGGGTCGGGCGTGGGGGGGCCTCTCTTCAAGAAGTTCCACCCCCACCTCACCGAAAGTGTCCCGGGGGTTGGGGACCTCCACCCAATGACGCCGGGCAGCGTCATTGTGGCCAGTGTGGGGAGCGGGCCGCAGCTCCCCCACACCGACGTGACCACCCACCCCGAGGTCCTCCCTGCCCACGACAGGGAGGTGGGGGACTGCCACCTGAGTAGCTTCCTTTGCTTGTCAGAGGACTACCAGGTGGCGGTGCAGGCGGGGACGGCCCTGGGGGAGGCGGGGGAGGCGCGCTGGGACACCGTTGAGCTGCATCGGGGGGACATGCTGCTGATGGTGGCCACCAGCCGCCATCATGGATTGCCTGCCCTCCCCGACTCCAAGGATGGGCTGCAGGGGGCTCTTTTTAACTTGTGGACCCCCGACCCCCGACACAAACACGACCAGGCCAACACCACACACTTGGACGCCACCCCCCCCAAGGAGGCCCTGGACGTTGCTGGGGATTTGTCCAGCTGGGACCTCCCCAGCGTGGACCAGGTGTTGTGGGTGGGGAAGGGGGCGGTTGGGAGGGTGGAGTTGTGGGAGGGGGAGGCTGCCCAGGCCCTCTTCGCCGACCCCCCCCATACGCTCCCGGCAGGCCCCACCACCTGCCCCTTGCACCCCACCTTCATCTCCCGGTCGGCCCCGGCCTCTGACCTCGCCGTCATCGAGGTCGGCGAGCACTGCATGCTGTTCTTCGTGGGCAGCGTGCACCACCTGGAGGTCTGCAAGGGGGGCGATGTCGACGCGGAGTCGGAGATCCACTTCGCCATCTCCGGCATTGCCCCCCCGGGTCGGCCGACCACGCTGTGGCACCTGGTGAACACGGTCCCAGCGTGGCGGTCGCCCAAGTGCGCGAGGACCGGGGCATGGAGCATCCCCTGCCCATGCGAGTGCAAGGTGTGCTTGCTTGTGTGTTTGCTCTCCGTATTGGCAAATTGGACGAAATTCACGTGAAATTCGTACGAAATTCGTACGAATTTCGTACGAATTTCACGTGAATAAATTTGTTTGAATTTTCTCGAAATGTGAAATTCGTACGAATTTCGTACGAATTTCTGTGAATTTCGTCCAATTTGCTCCTTTTGCTCTTGCAATGCCTCGTGTCCACTCCGCCTTTCTCAATTTGTGTGTGGCACACCTCCCCACATCTGCATGCAGGTCCCGTTCACCGCTTGGTCGCCGGATATTCGGCACCACACCAAGCGCAAGTACAAGCCCCGGCCCCGATTGCCCGAGGAGCACGCCGAGCCCGCCAAAGGCCCCGGTGGCGACCAGCCCGTAGGCACCGGCGGTGGACGGGCACCAAGTGAGGCCGGCAGTGTGCGCAGTGAGGGGTCGCAGCGCTCTCGACGTTCGGGAGGCAGCGAGGCCAGCACCGCCAGGGGGCATGTGGCGCGCGAGGTGGTGGTGCCCCAGCCGTCCCGCGACGAGTTGGGCGACGCCCACAACGACCCCCCCCTGGACCGGGTCACCTTGGCCGCCAGGCAGCCGGATCCGGCCTGGACCCAGCAGGTGCCGCCCGGGCCCGATGGGCGGCAGCGGCATCTCAGTGCCGTGTGGGACATGGTGTTGGAGTCGCGGGGGGTGCAGGGCACCCTCCGCATCTCCTTCCCCTGCCCCATTGTGGTCCGGGGGGGGGCCAACCTGCCTGCGGGGCAGGAGCTGGTGGGCATGTTTGCCTACCGGCTTGTGAGTGGGCACTGGCGGGTGCAGACGGGGGTGTCGCGGATCGGGGAGGCGGGGACGGTGACGACGGCTGGGGTTTTTGGGCTGAATGTGCTCACGGGTTGGGAGCAGCGGAGGCCGGAGTGGGTGGACATGGCATGGCTTGCCATGCGCGTCCATGTGGGGAGGCAGCGGAAGATGGGGGTGGTGGTTGACGTCATTGACGTCGAGGAGGACGAACCCCCACCCACGCGCAAGCGGAAAGGGCGCCTCAAAGGGGACACGCCCCCCCCCCCCCCAAAGCCCCGCGTACGGCCACCCCGGCGGAGCGGGCATTGCGGGCGGAGCAGGCGGAGCCGGTGGGGGGGCGGGGGCACAGGGGGGTGGTGCAAGAGTGGGTGGACCAGCAGCGGGCGGAGGCGTGGGAGGCACGCGCCATCAGCGCTGAGGCCGCCAACCGCGACCTCGAGGCCCGTCTGTCCAGGGCCAACGAGGACAGGCGAGACTGCGAGTCGCGGTTGCCGGACGTCACCAAGGAGCGTGACCGGCTGGCCACCAAGGTGAAGACTCTTGAGCGCGACGTGGCGACGTTGCGCAGGGCAAAGCCAGCGGCACAGCCAGCAGAGGCAGTGGAAAGGGTTGAGGGTGCCGAGGCCCCCGCCCCCCCGGGTGACAAGGGGGGGCCCAGTGCTGCCAGTGTCCGGTACCTCCTGGCCGGCGCAAAGGCCTGGCATGCCGAGGCCGAGGCATGCGCCGGCCAGATGTCCGCAGTGTCCACCGGCTTGCGGATGGCCATGATGGCCAGTGGCAAGCAGGTCGATGTGGACAGCGTGGCCCCCGACGCCTCCAAGGTGACCGCCGCAATGGAGGAAGTGCGCCGGCAGTACCCCCCCCCACCGCCTCACGTCGGCGGCCATGGACCCCTCCTTTGTGGAGGCGGTGGCGGAGCAGAGCTCCCAGGGCTCCGCTAGCCGGAGCTCTGCTCCCGGGGGGGGGGGGGGTGCATAGGTACCCTCCGGAGCACCTGTCCTTTCTAACCACGACGAATGTTATCCTTGCCCCCCCCCCCCCCCCAAGCATGGGCAGTTTGACCGATATGTGGGGTACTCCCCCCCCACCGTACAAAATTTTCTGCAGCACTGTTTGTACATTAATTGGGGTACGGTGTGCCCCCTGACCTGTTTGCGATTTTTTCTGCGGAACTGTTTGTATTTTATTTGGGGTATGCTATGCCCCCTGACGTGTTACACTGCTGGCTGAGTGACAGCCGGAATGACAGCCACTGGACTGGGTGTGTGATAACCCATGAGCACCATCCTGAGCTTGCTTTGTGAGGGTCAACGAGGGCAGAAGGATGAGGCTTTGGCAGAAATTCTGTGACAATCATGTGAAATTCGCACGAAATTCGTACGAATTTCACATTTTCAGAATATTGACACATTTCTATTCACGTGAAATTCACACGAAATTCGTACGAATTTCGTGCGAATTTATGCGAATTTATGTGAATTTCTTCAAATTGCATGCGAATCACAGTAGAGAGAGTTGTCTGCGGGAGGGGGATGGTAGAAACTTTGCGATGACTGCCTGCCCGTTCATCAAATCTTGTATCTCACACCATGCCACGGCCCAAGGAGCCATTCCATCTGCTAGCGGATCGTACACGACGGCGGCGCCTACAACAGCTCCAGGAGGTTGTTACCAAGGAGCTTGCAGCACGCTACACCGTCAAGTACCTGCCTGACACGGGGCAAATAGTGCTTACCCCCGAAACAAGAATTGTAGCCACCGTCCAGCCCGAGCCCACCCAGGAGGAGAGGTTGATTATGGCCGTCTGAAGGATCCGGTCATTGCACCTCTCTAGGACGGAGTCCCGGTACCTAGTGGGGAGCATGACGTACGGTGTGGTATGGGACCAGGTGTACGGCATGCTTCGGCAGCTAGCGTTGCCGGAGTCCCGGGCGTTCACTGCCTATACGGGTGACAACACGGCCATCAATGGTGCGGCCTGCTACCTACCTGACCGCATCGGCGACCTATTCAAGTGTCGACCACCCCCACCCTCGGCCATCATGCAGCCCGGGGACCGACGGCTGCATTGGTTGCCTATTGCGGTGGACGGTACATCAAGGCATGAGGCCTCGTACGCCCATTGCACGCTTGGTGACACCGCCAGCCCCAACCAACTATCTAGTTGGTGGCTACTAGGGGGCAGTGAAAAGTGGGAGACCCTCTACGCGGCCTCCCAGGAAATTGATTTTGATGATGAGTTGCGCAAGGCCGCAACCGTAAGTTTTAAGGATACGGCAGGGAACGATAGGCAGTCCCTTTTTTTTCTGTGTGCAGATGGTAAGGCACAGGTGCTCATGGCGGGCTGCCAAAACTGGAAGGCAAAATCCCTTGGTGCCACTGTGTGTTGGGTCTGCATGCGTAACCGTGCTCTGTGCCTTGCTACCTTTGGCACAGCAAGTGCGATAGACGGCAACTGGGAACCAGCCGTTGCCATAAATGCTATATATAGGACCATTACGAGTGATAGGCGAGTGCCTGATTATGGCCTCCATGGGGTCCTTCGTGTCCTGTTGTGTGCAGTCAACGGGACTCGGGACCTAGTTGTACAATTGACAAGGGGGCCCCGGCCACTGTGGCACGCACCATGCTGCAACCGGTTCTAGATGAGGCACGGCTTGCTGCACGAACTTGCACCCGTGCCTCATTAAATAATGACAAGGCAAACGGCAATGGGAAGGTGAGGATGGAGTGTGTTGCTGCCATCCATTTCATGCGGAATAGGGGTTGGGAGAAGATAATAGATGCTTGCCTAGAGCAACCTAGTGTGAGGCAGCATCAAGTAGGGGGAAAAAGTTGGGAGTCGGTGTGCAATATGTGGTGGGAGAATTTTGCAAGCATGTGTGTATACGCGTGGCGTTCCGCATGGTTCTCCGGGGCCGACTTGGGGCGGCTCCGGAACCATAGCATAGCCATGGGCGCTGCCCACAATGAGCTCCAGTGGGGCAAACTTTTGTGGACGCATCTTTGGATCGACCACATGTATTATTTTGCAAAGAAGTGGAGAATCTTGTCAAAGTTCTCCTGCTTTGCCAAGGAGGGAAGTCACCGGAGGCTAAAGCGCATGTTGCGCAACAGCGGGGGCCTAAGCCTCCTCCGGGGGAGACTACGGGTGCAACTGGTTGTGGACAACCACACCATTGATGATAGCCTTTGGTTGCATGGGTGGGATGCGACCAAAAGGGCTCAACATGGGCAAGGGCCCATAAGTGTACAAACGTATGCAAGCCGCACAAGAAGACGGCTTCTAACCGACATGCAGCACCTTCAGACTCTACAGCGGCGGTTCCGGTGCCGCAAGAGACGGACATGAGATCACCTTACAAACCCAGACCATTGTTGCCTGTGACCGGGGTGCATGCTGGGGGGCTTACTAGGGGTGTGAGGACAAGTCAGGGGGTGCTCACGGGTAACATTTGTATAAAATCACGTGAATTCACGTGAAATTCGTACGAAATTCGTGCGAATTTCGTACGAATTCACGTGAATTCACGGCTGGGAATCGGCTACAGGCTTGCCGGGTTCCGGCACCTCTCGTTTTGGGCACGGTTCGGACATGATGGATGCTTTTGGGGCGGGACTTTCATTGGATGATGCGTAACAAAGCTAGGGGAGGAAGTTTGGCCCCTCAAAGCCCTTGCAATGAACCAAGAATATGGCATTTTCCCCCAAAAACCTCAAAATTTGGGTAAATTCACGTGAAATTCACGCAATTATTCAAACGGCCACTTAACGGCCGTTCACGAAGGGTACACGGTTGGCAGCCACCTCCTCCCCGGACCCCGCGGGGCGACGGACGCGCATGGAACCCCACCGGCTGGTACTGCCCATGCCGGGAGGTGCGTATAGTACGGTCCCACATGGAGTCGGGTAGGCGCGTGCCGGTGGGCCCAAGGTGAGCGCCTTGCCAATACTCGGGGATGGCCTCCTACTCGAAGGTAAAAGATCGGCCGGTCCAAAGGGGTGTGGCCCCATTGGGTGCAACGGGACCTCGGCCATGCACGTCTTGGGACGCCACGCTTGTGGAGCCAACCCCAACCCCCAACCCCACCCCACCCAAGCCCGCACGAGCCCCACTCTTGGAGGCTAGAGCAAAACCCGGCATCGCTAGGCTCTGCCCATCACGACTAAGGGAAAGCACAAGAGGTGTAAGAATGTATAATTACCTCATCCTCCGCCTCATTCATGCCCGCCGCCGCCGACTCCGTTGTGCTCCGGACTCCCGTGTCATCCATGGCCTGCCGGTTGGCAGCCAGCTCCTCCCCAGACCCCGCGGGGCGACGGAGGCGCATGGGACCCCACCGGCTCGTACTGCCCGTGCAGGGAGGTGCGCATGGTCTGGTCCCATATGCAGTCGGGTAGGCGCGTGCCGGTGGCCCCAAGGCGGGCGCCTTGCCAATGGTCAGGGATGCCCTCCTACTCGAAGGTGAAAGATCGGCCGGTCCAAGGAGGTGTGGCCCCATTGGGTGCAACGGCACCTCGGCCAGGCACGTCTTGGGATGCCACGCTTGTGGAGCCACCCCCAACCCCCAACCCCACCCCACCCCACCCCGCAGCAGCCCCACCCTTGGGGGCTAGAGCAAAACCGTGCATCGCTAGGCTCTGCCCATCACGATTTAGGTAAGGCACATGAGGTGTAAGAATGTATAATTACCTCATCCTCTGCCTCATTCATGCCGGCCGCTGCCGACTCCTCTGTGCTCCGGTCTCCCGTGTCGTCCATGGCCTCCCGGTTGGCAGCCACCTCCTCGCCAGACCCTGCGGGGCGACAGATGCGCATGGGACCCCACCGCCTTGTACTGCCCGTGCCGGGTGGTGCGCATGGTCGAGTCCCACATGCAGTCGGGTAGCCGCGTGCCGGTGGCCCCAAGGCGGCCTTGCCAATACTCGGGGATGCCCTCCTACTGAAGGTAAAAGATCCGTCGGTCCAAGGAGGTGTGGCCCCGTTGGGTGCAACGGGACCTCGGCCGCAAAGCACCAAAGCTCGGCGTAGTCCTCCACCGGCCCCAAGTTGACCGGGTAGCCGCAGACCCCGACCAAAGTAGTCTGTGACGGGGGCTAGGGCTCCCACCACGGCTGCAATGTGGGCCGCGACCTCGGGGTTTGCCAACTTGGTACGCCACAAGCAGACGTCAATGTTGCCTAGCGACCACCAATCAATGACCCAAGCGAACTGCCCGTCAAGTTGATGGTTAGCAAGCACAACTTTCCAAGCCTCTGTAGGCGGCCCTCGATCCGGTGGCTAGTTAAACCACAAGACATAGGCGGTGGGGGCAGCAGGCGCCCGCGGTGATCCACAACCAGAATTGCACCCCCCGTGTCTTGCCGCAATCTGGTAGCACCGTGCGGATGAGGTCCATGAGCAAGCCCATGCCGACCTCGACTTGCCTGCAGACGGGCAGCTGCATGGGCGGGGATGCGGCACAATTGACCACATCAAAAGGCGGAGCTGTCGCCCGGTGTTGCTAGAAACATTGAGCCGTTGTACGTTCGGGTCCGCAAGGACAGCCGGATCCAAAGATGCAAGCGACCTACGTCGTGGCCGGGAATTGACCGTCTAGCGACACACAATCTCCACCGCAACAAGAAGCTCCTCCGCTTAGCGGTCGTCGTCCTCAGTAGGCCGCTCCCCACAAACGTGGAGGATGTGTCCTACGGGGCTTAAATCCACCATGGCTAGGCGGGTGACCGCTGTGGTGAACGTCTAGGGGGGAAGCAAGACTGCCCCTACCATCACAACGCTGTTGCACAGGCCGGGGCGCACGGAAGCGAGCGTAGCACTCCCTCGGACGCCCCTGTAGTGCGCTTTCCGCACAGAGCGCCGGCCCTAGGAAATGGCGGACCCAAAGTAGAGTAGTGAGCCGCGAAGGCAGCGGCCGCCGCCAAGTGCGCCTCGTGGACCGTGTAGCCCACCAAGGCAGACAATCCAAGGGCCCCTCCTGGGAGTGTTGCCTCCATTCGGCAGGGTGCTGCCCACGATGACCTCGATGAACCCCCACTCCCACAGGATGTTGCTGGTGGTGCCCTGGAAGAGGCGCCGAGGTTGTACCGCCGTAGTCAACAGCAGCAGGTCCCGGAGGACCTCCACCATCGGCGGCACCGGTGGCGCCATGGAGCCTGCACGGCCCACGGCTGCGACAACATGCACGCGTGCCAGCTTAGCCCCCCACAACCCACATCCCGGCCGTGCCGCCGCGACATAGCCCTTGCGGATTGGTCCCACGCCAGCAGCGCTTCGCCTTCGTGAACCAAGCCCATGCGCCAGATATTGATGAGGCCCTACGCGGCTGCGATGTCCTCGCGGGCCCACCCCGGTTACAAGGCGATGAAGGGATGGGAGGGTAGATGGGCCAACCGCCACGTGCACCTAGGGCAGTGCTCCAAGTGGTTGGCCAGTGCCGCACCCCTTCCGGAAGCAGAGGGACCGCGGAGGTTTGGCCCCCGCAGGAGCGGGACACAAAGTGGCATTGGACCGCTTGGCACATTAGCAGGCCGTGGGCCTAGCTAGGGCGGCCGGTTTCGTCCGGGCCACACCTAGTTGGAAGGGGCCCCTTGTCGTACGTTCCGCAGCCGTCACGGAGGGCGCATTGCCTGTGCGGGGGCGCCCTCGTGCACCTTAGTGTGCTCCTCCGCGAGCTTGTTTTGCAGAAGTGCTATCATATCCTAGAGCGCCCGCACTTGGCGCTGCAGCCTCGCCATAGTTCATTCATTAGCCGTGGCGCCAACGCGCAAAAGCTTAGCCGCAACCCTCGCGGGCACAGCAACCTACCGGCAATTACGTGGGTCCCAATGGGTGCTCCACTACCCGTATTGTCACCAAATGATCACCCAAACCCATCCTAGGGACAACGGAGGGGTTTCACAAAAAATCGAATGTTGAAAAATTTGCAGGTGCCACTAACCAGCCTACCCAGCGTGAGAGCGGATAAGTCCTCACTGGCAAGGGGCCATATGGGGGGGGGGACTAGGGGCACCCGGAGCTGGGACCGGGGACCCCTGCCATGGGTTAGGAGGTCCATGTACAAGACAAAAAACCGGGACCCAGGTCCAAATACACACACAATGCCCACAATATGCAAAGAAGTTCTAAGGAAGAGGTGGGAGGCATATTGCTTCACCGCGTCCTTTTGCTTGTCGCGAATAAGGGAGGGGTAGCCAACCTCCGTGGCCTTGGACCATTGGGCCCGGGCCAAGGGAGATGAAGCCACCGACTCACCAAGTAGTTGGGAGACCACCGGGTCCGGCAAACTCTTGGCCCCACTCAAACGGACGAGCGTCATGTTAAGCTCGGTAAGGGTGTCCCGAGAGAAAGGCATAACAAGGGCTATACAAGGGAACATGGTGGTGTGGATGGGGGGGGGGGGGGATGCGGGCAACCGGAAGGGGGGTGTCCAGGACACCCACCAACACAACATTGGAACCTCTCTACTATACGCTTGTGCAACAATATACCACGTAACACCCCCGATGGGTCCTCGTTTGTGCATGGAAAAATGGGTACAAATGACCCAATCAAAAAAATTGAGGTTTAACCTCTTAATATTTGCGAGATTATCATATTAACGGCTTCATACATTGAAAATTAAAATTAACCATATTGACTTTAAACTAGGTCAGCGGGGTAGTGTGAATGACTAGTTTGCACCACAAAATGTGCAAAAAATGCACCCAAAAATTGCTGAAGGCGAGAACTGGTTGCGTGGAAAAACACCCCCTTGGCGGGGGAAAACGGGCAAACTGGTATGCACACACCAACGTCATAGAGTAAGATTCTGAACCTTGGGGTTTGAGAATGATTAGAATCACTGCCTTGTTGCGCGCGCGCACGCACCTGCGCACTGTGTGGGTGTGGGTGTTTTGTCTCCCTTCATCGGTTTATTTGACAGTGCTGCTGTGTTGCTCGTTCATGTTTGCTGTGTGGGGTAAAGCGACACCGACATCAATGTGTTACACAGCAGGATGTCGAAGCGACCCAAGGGCTCATAAAAGGGGGTGTTTGTGTGTGAAGCGTTGGGGATCCCCCAAGGGTCGGGTCTTATGTAGCCACGTGGCCTACATGCGGGCCAGTTTTCATTTTGTCCCACCAATTTGAAGCAGTGGGGACCCCCTAGGCAATAGGGGTTCTGTAGCCACTTGGCCCACTTGTGGACCACCTGCAATTTCGTCCCCGGCTGTGAAGCTTTGGGGACACGCCAGGCGATGGGGATTATGTAGCCAACCGGTCCATTTTATCATCCGTGGGTTTGTCTCCGAAGTGTTGGGGTCCCCCCGGGCAAGAGGGGTTATGTAGCCACCTAGCCCACTTCCGGGCCACCTGTGATCTTGTCCCCTGCTGTGCAGGGTTGGGGACAGCCCGAGTAGCAGTTCCTACTTGTGGGCCACCTGATTTTGTCCCCCGATCTTAAGTGCCGCGGACCCCCTAGGTGTCTGGGGTTATGTAGCCACCTGGCCCAATTGTGGGCCAATGCCACTATTGTCCCCAATTCTTAAGCGTTGGGGACCCCCTAGGCAGCCTCCCAGCCCCCATCCCCGCCAACCCCCCATCCCCCCCAACCCTCTCCCCCGGAGACCCCCCCCAAAAAAACAGGGGGTACATGGGTATGGGGACTACGGGGGTCAAAAATCCAAAAAAGTCATTGGAGGAGCGCTTTTGGTCCTAAAATGACGATTTGACAAGGGGGTAGACGCCAAAAACCATACCTTGCGGTACACTACGCGATCGACGCCAAAAGGGGGGGAGGGGGTACACGACAGCTGCACCTACGCTTGATCTAACAACCTCTCTTTGAAGGTGATTCTTGCTGATTGGGGTCCCCATGTTCTCCTTGCCCTAGGGTGGATCACAATCTGTCAATGGCAGAACCCTTGAGAGAAACAAACACACCGCGCGCACTGTGCATTGCACCGCTTATGCACCGCACGAGCGTTTTTGGTTCGCATTTTACGTATTTTTGGTAGATTTGCACGGTGGCAGCGATGCGGTGGCCTTAGGGGTTAGCATACAATAACGGAGGCCTCCACTCTACCTCCTCACCAATGTCCTACTGGGTGTAGTTGTCCACACCCCTGCCCGGGGGAAGGGTGGTGGGGGGGGGGGGTTGAGCACAAAGAGACCTCCTTGGCATGGCCCGCACCGAGGAGGGTGCCCCACAGGGTGCCCAAGCCTGTGGTGCATTCCTTTCGACATGTTTCGCGGTTCGAACCTCACAGGTTACTCATTCTGGTAAGGTGCCCCTCAGTTGGAGTCCTCTTCCTGGTTCTCTTCACCCTCCTTCTCAACAGAAGAATGGCACAAGAGTAGCAAGAAAAGAGATGTGAGGTGTCGTGCAACGAGCAAAGGGGTGAAGAGAACTAATCTGAAAAAAAGATTCAGCACCTTGAGTTCTGCGGCGGTGGGCTCACAACTCCACACCCATCATCGTTAGAGGCGACGGTCTCCGGTGTGCCCCCCCTTGCCGAAGGAGGTGGGGAAATTTTTGATCCCTCTGCCCTCCCACAAGCTCTACTTATGCTTGTGGGAGAGTGGTGTTTACAACCCGCTGTGACTAAATGAAAAAATGGTGTGTTCATAAAACAATGCGCACCAAACCATGCGCACCGCGCATTGCACGGCGCGAACCGCGTGTCTGTTTCTCTCCTTGTCCTCCCTAGTGCAGGAGAATGCGATTTCTTGCATGTTGAGCTGACTCCGTTTCCCTTGCAAAGTCTCGATTGTCATCAGTGCCTCCTATGGGAACAGGCTTTTTGCCCATCAACTGTTAAGAAAAGGCCATCAGCACCATTTCTCGGAGGGGTCCAGGGTACCAGGGTGCAGATCACAATTGCTGCGAACTTGCAGGCTGCTCTGGGGCTCGCCCAGGAGGATCACGGGCCAGAGTGTTGGACCATGGGCCGCCTGCTTGCTACTGCTGCAGCACAGCCCAACATGGACCCCATTTTGGACAGCGAGGAAAACCGGAGGTGCAATTTGAAAGGTTTGTTTTCCTGGGCACTTCAGTGAATTTTCGCTGCTCCTGATGGTTTTTGCTTTGTTCGGGGTTCTTCCCAGTGCGGTGCCCCATTTTCCGTCCACAGATATTGGGGAGCTACTCGAAATGAAGCCAGAAAAAATGCATCAGGGCAGGGCTGTCCGTATGGAATGGGAGGCAGCCATGCAGGGTGGAAACAAGCCCAATTGGTTTGATGATATTCAAAATTATTTCTGCTGCTTATGGTGGATTTGTGTGAGCCCAGTCTGCCACACACCTTGCCACTTTGTCTGTATTCACCTGGATGATGCATTGGATTGGCATGCTTGATCTCAAGTCTGCCGAAGCTGTACTGCAGTTGACATTTGAGGAGTGCATGCATTGCTTACTTGTGGTGAGCCAGAGGCCTGAATGACAGTGCATCCCAGAGCCTGTTGCGGGTGTTGTTGGCCCCTGCTGTGAGTCTGGTGTCCGTTAATGTGACAGCAACCAAAGTTTGAATCATTTGTTTGCATCATCAGCATCTTCGCAAATCAACCACAATCTGTTCCGCAGTTGCATATTATGCTTTTTTTGCATGTGGCATTTTCCCTGCCTGGGTCCAAAACCAATGTGTAGCAAAAACATAGGTTTTGGAGTCTGCACTCAGGCCTTTTTGAGCATTGGACACACAAATCCCGTGGGACAAATCAAAGTCACTGAAACAGGGAACAACATGGCCCTCCGTGAAAATGGGGAATCTTGAGGCACAGTGTACAAATCACTGGACAACTGCCCAGCAGCATGCCCAAGGGTGATTGATGCTGAGCCGACAGGGGTTGGCAGGTGACCTGAAACGGCCGGCGATGGCCAACCACCAACCATCAGTGATGGGGCAAGATTCGGTAAAAAAAACAGAAAGTGGTGGTGAGGGGGGGATAAGAGCGTCCTGACAAAATGTGTTGGCTTGAGGGTGGGCTCGAGCTTCTATTTTGCAGCTGCATCTCGAAGTCTGTCATAGGCAGTGCGGCGGTGTTTGAGCGTGCAAACATGGGCCCGTTTCTGTGAAGCACCGCCTGTGGGGTTAAGGGAGAAAGAAAATGGGGGGGGGGGGGGATGCAACGGATGCCCGCAAGCTCACGCCAGCAGACGTTCCGCATGCATACCTCCTCCAGAGATACAATATGGGCGAGCATCCTGTCTACCACGCGACTGCTTTCGCTTGCTGCCTGTCGAAGGGCTCGAGCCTGACACACAATGTCATGTGTTGTCATGTGACCCCATGAGGTTACGTCCCCAATGCTCAACAGCATGAGCTTCTGCCGCAGAGCCTACAGAAATCCACAAAGCACTCACACACCAGCTCGAGCCTCCTTCTGGTGTAGCGTTGGGGTGCAGTTCAGGCAGTCCCTCTTCCAAAGGGAGCAAGTAGCATTCTGTGTGGGGACCAAGACCCCGAATGGCAGAGATACCGAGAGGATTCATAAGCAAAGCATTGGGTCCGATGCAGACCACAGGCTGTTGAACAGTGGGGGTTTCAAGGTGGGTGATAACTGTTAAAAAAATCAACTCACCAGAATGAAGGACCCCACGTTCACAGACATCTGCATCATGGCATGCATTTGCAATAATGTATTGATAATTGGATGGCAAGGGTTCACAGGTACCCTGGGTGCAGGGCAAACCATTGCATATTGATGTACCGGGCCGGGTTATCAGCGCACAGCACTGTACCGGGGTGCACAAGTTCCGGTGCACATGGCATACTGCGGCTGCCAGCACCTCTGCTCCACTGAAGAGGAACGCACTGGGACAACCCCCCCCCCCCCCCCCGTGCACAGGCACCGCACAATGCACCAAAATTGACGGTTTCACCGGGTAATGGTGACTGCACAAGGCGGTGCTTGCGCAAGGGGGGGGGGGGGGGCAACCTGTGCTCCAGTGCACAGGGCCATACTCCATACTGGGGTGCCTGCATCTCTGCTGTCATGCACCAGGCTGTATTGGAAGCAACGGCACCTGTGCTACGGTACAGGGGGCTGTGATGGGCTACCAGCACCTGTACTGCATACTGCTGTACTAGGGCTACCAGAACCTGTGAGAACCTGTGATCCCGGGCCGCACAGGGCTGCCAGCACGTGTGCTCAGCAACCCAATACAGCCCCATGCGCCGGAGTATAGATGGCAGGCGGCGGCATTGCCCAGTGCAGTCCGGTGCACAAGAGCAGAAATGTAGGCACCCCCAATATGCCCCTGGGCAGCCAACCACATTTGCTAGCATCCGCAATATGGGCTCTGTGGCTGCACCCCCCCCCCCCCCTCCTTCCAGTGGGCCCACCAATGTTGTCGAGGGATCGGGATCTGAAGCACTGACAAAGCGCCCTGATCATGGGGTCAGCGGTTGCAATAGGCAGGGGTGGGGGCAGGTGGGAGGAAAGGCAGCCTAAGGGGGGGGGGGGGGTACAGTGGTCAAGATAGACTGGACCCCCCTGCCCAGGGGCTGTCAAGGGCCCGGGGAGTGCATCCATGGCCGACCAATATGCACTGTTGTGTGGGACACCATTGTGCTCCCCCCCAGGTGGCCCTTGAGCCTCAAGAGCGGCCTCTAAATCGAAATCCAAATCCAACTCACCCTCCCCTGTATACCCAAACTTTCCCTCACCCCGAACACCATACCCCATCATCCCCAATATATCGCTTTACACAAAAAGGGCGGCTTTTTTTCCTGGTGGATCTTTGCTCTCAATTTGAGTGCAAAACCCGCAAAGATCCGCACCGCCGAGATATTTTTGTCTTTTGCTGACCCTAAATTTTCCTGGTGCTTTAAAGGAACACTAACACCATTTGCCTTGGAATCCGAAATTGGGTTGAGGGTTGCAGGTAGTGGAGTGCAGAGCATGCAAGCACATGCTTTAGAAAAAAAAACAGGGAGGGGGGGTGCATCCCCAACCGCCCTTAAACCCCCAAAAATGGGGGGTTCCCATACCACAGCAGGGTGGACAGTTTCTTAGAACCCCCCACCGTCCTGGTAGCGATGCACACGTGCTTTACCCGCAATTCTAGTGGTATAAACTTGACGTTTGGGTCATGGGCTGACGTTTTGCTGGCCTTCCGTTGGAATTTGCAGGCTGATTCGAAGGATGAAGGGAGGGATGTACGTAATGCATGTGGCGGATGCAGAGGAGTTGCAGGGAATCAGTGCATGACATGCAGGCCTGGGCTGGGACACCAAATACACACTGACCTGGATGGTAGCTGCAGTACCATTCTCCTCCTGCTCACCATACTCACGCAAAGCGGACTTCAGCTGCTGCATTGCATCGTTTCCAAGCACTTCTGCCTGCCGCAGCAGCTGCACCGTGTCCAGCTCCTCCAAAGTGCCTAAAGGCACACCCCCAAATTGATGTGCGGTGTCAATGAAGGCCTGGCGGACAGCGTTCAGCTTCATAGCCTGCAAAACTTCCGGTGACTGCATGCCCAAAGAAGCCAAATAGCTCTTCAGCTTCTGCAAATTCTCACAATCGTCGATCTTTGGAGGCAGATGCTCGATTGGGAGTGCCTGAGATATTCGAGGGTCCGATGTGGTAGGACTTGATTGACACGTCTGCAATGTAACAAAGTGTGGGCAATCCGTCATGTGAGGGAGTGCATTGCCGATCACCTGTTGCAAACCCGCTCCTGCATGTAGCAGCACCTGCGGCCCACAGCGGCCCTGCAGCTTGCCTTGTGGCAACATTCCCTCGCTGACTCATTGTTGGGTGCACCCTGACCCATGGGAGACGTAGTACTCGCCAGGCAGTGGCTCTCCGCTTGCAGCCGGGTTTTCAGCGGTGGGTGCATGCCTTGGGGAGCCGCTGTACTTGACTTGTGGTGGCTCACCCCCTCAATATTGCCTCCCGACAGAGGGTGCACCCCAACTTGCAGAAATCACAGGGCTTGCTATATGGCGGGTCTCCCCAATTTACAGCCGATGGTTTCTGCAGTAATCAGTCCAGTGGACAAGTGGCACTATGGCATATTCGTTCAAGAAGCTACCGTAGCTAAACAAAGTTCTTTGTCTCCTGTGTACAGGCTATGCTTCGTGATTTCTGACCTACATGGATGAGCCTCGTGCTGAGCCTGGCGGCTTCAGATGGCGATGCTGTTCCATGCAGGGGTGACTCTGGCACAGACATCAGGATGTGAGAAAGAGCTTTTAATAGCCCAGCGCTGCTTGTTGGTGACCTTCATGGTTTTTTTGCCACGGCTGTTCAACACTTCTTTTTTCGGGAGAAAGATGCATTGGTGCAAGAGCTTACGGGTCTCCTTCTCCTTTGTCCACACTAGCATGAGCTGTATACCCCGCCAGGAGAACCACGACCAGATCAAATGCAACGTGATTTGTGTCCCGCGTCTTTTTTGCCTCCCCCTCCCCTCTGAATCAGTTTACGCCCTCCCAACACATGAGGGGCTATGCCCCCCACCAACATGGGGCTTATGGCGACATCTTCGGGATCCCACATATCAAACGCCGTGCTAGTCTGCGTGCGATCCCACAGACCCACGACCATCCTCGGGGAGTGGGTGCATGGATATGTGGGATACAGGATGATAAAAACTGGTGGAAAGGGCGACTGAAAAATTGAACTTGCCCCCCCCTCCCCCCAAATTTGGGAAGGGGGCTCCAAGGGCCACAAGCCTAATTCCTGAGTGCCATACTAGGGCTCCAAGAGCCAATGTTATGTTTGTCAGCCAGAGGGCATCAGAAAAAGGCACCAAGGGCCAGCCCTGCATTTTCCAGCGTAACAGCAATTGGTGCCCATGAGGTAAATGGGTTAGGCACCAATGTTGCTGCTGCAGGGGGCTGGCAGGGACGAACTAAGGGGCTCCAAAAGGACCTCAGATCCCACCCACCCCAAAGAGCCCTACCTCCACCGGAGATTCTGACATGACGAAATGCAGTAAAGCCACAAGATCTTGCATCTGAAAGGAAAAAAAAGACACCATAAATGCCATAAATAAAAAAATGTGCACAATTGCCTCCCACAAGTCACGAAAGCTCAAAAATAGTAAGAAAGAGGGGTCAAAAATGGTAAAACGAGGCAAAAACACTCACCCAAACAGCGCCGTTCATGTTCCTTTTGATGGGGCATTTGGTAAAACCTAGTACGCGCCGTAGTAAAACGTGGGAAATTTTGTAATAAAAACTATTAGAAAAAACTTTTAAAAAATTTTTTAAAAGTTTTTTTTTACTAGGTAACAAAAGCAAAATTTTCAAAATCTTTTTACTAGGTTACTAGGTAGATACAAATTTGGACTTGAATTTGAACAAAACACACAAAGTTTATGGGGGGGGGGGGGTCAACGGTAGGTGGAATTTGTGTTTAAGGGCATGGTGCCCCCTGGTCGATTCTAGCCCACTTGTGTAAGTGGCGCCCCACCCGGGCCAAACCGTGTATTGCAAGGTCAGCAGAAACAAAATCAGGCTCAGGAAAAGAAGGAGCTTTTATATCATATATATATATATATATATATATATATACATATATATATATATATATATACACGAGGTGCACACACGTGTGCTTTATATGAAATCGCAAAACACACGCTTGTAGATGAGTAGATGAGGTCCGCCTTTTCATCTTTGAGGTTGGTTATGCTGAGGGAGGCTTGTGCTTGCACATGTTGCGAAGCACGTCCGTGGTCTTCATATCCAATTCTTCAATCAATTTTTTGTCATACTGCAATTTACTAGAGGCATCTTTGGGGCAATGCTCTGGAACAAAAAATTCCTTACCACGGATCACCACCTTTGGAAGGACCTCATCTACAGAAGGCGGCTTGTCGGCCACAAGCCGGTCACCAAACGTGAATGCCAATGCAACGCATGCTAGTGTGGCAGTAAATTGCACTCTCCAGTTGAGCGAGGCCACACACAGCTCCGAGGGACACTGAATGGAAGCATGCAGGGCACACTGATAAACTCCACATTCAGGGCACGTGATGTGGACTGTGTCGTCGCAAAAAAAAAAGCACGACGAACGGCCGGGTGAACAATAGGGCCTAGCATACATCCGTGCCAAGGCCCAACTGGGTGTGGTTTGAATAGAGGAGGCATGCGCAGAATCGCGATAGTGCAAAGCTGCCTGTGCAATCTCACGCAACAACCACAATCTATCTTGTGGAAGTTGGATGCTACCGTTGACAACACGCCTAGACAAAAGGCAGTGTAGCATCAAAGGGCAGGCAGGATGGCAGCTCACACCGTCTTCTTGATGTAGGAAGATGGAGTAGAGGGGGGCTATAGCAAAAGCTACACTGCCAAACGCACCCAAAAACTTGTCCCACTTCTTTTGCGGCCTTGGCTCAATGCCTTCTTGTTCGGCAATGAGGTTGACTATGGCCAACACCTCAGTGTTTGCACCCACTATGTACGGCCTGTTACACAGCGGATCGAACACGAGGCACAAGAAAGTGCGTGTTGGGGAAACCAACAACAAGCGCAGCACCCAATGTGTATTGCGCACATTATATATTTGCGCTGCAAGCAAGGGAGGCACATAAACCATATCAATGGACTCCGCTTCCAAAGTACGGTGCACCCATGACTCAGCCAACACCTTCCTACGACCCCACGGTGCAGATGACACATTCCACAATGAGTTACACACAACCCACACCATATCCATAAGATCCCGGTCCGCACTCAAAGCTCTCCGGGTAAGCCACCACTAATACACAACAATCTTGGCACTCTCTGTGACGTAAGATTCTGTGTAAACATCCCGCAAATGGCGTGCCTCAAGCCTGTATCTTTGAGACCCCAAACTAGGAATGATCACGTCAAGTGGGCGTTCCCAATCGTCACGGAGCAATGACTCAACATGTTGCAATTGGGCCGTGGGGCTGCCTGGGCCATTAGTCAGGGCATGGCACATTGCGGCCAAGATGTCATCTCCACAAACACGCCTCGTATTAACCATTCCATTCTGGGTGGTATTAGAGCATGGGGGTGGGGGGACAGTCTCCGTCGGAGCATTGGGATGGTCGTCCAATCCCTCCATGGCTAGAGGCGGGTTGGTAGGAGAGGCATTTGCGGACGCAATTGCGGGGAGGCTGCTATCGCCATCCGGGTGTGGGGAGGGGGGGGGGGCAAAGCACACCGGGAGGAGGGGATCCCCAACATAGGGGAACAAAATCTGAAGTGGCTGCCTCACCCCTGCCTTCTCGGGGGCCCAAAAGAGGGCGGTAATGCTACGTCACCCTTGCATTCTCGGGGATCCCCAACGCCAAGCGCGGGATGCAAAATCAGAAGTGGTCCCCAACAAAGGGGAACAAAATCTGAAGTGGCTGCCTCACCCCTGCCTTCTCGGGGATCCGAAAGAGGGCGGAAATGCTACGTCACCCCTACATTCTCAGGGTCCCCGAACAGGGGTTCAAAAAGGGCCCTCACCAGGCCAGTGGAAAAAAGCCCCTCAGAGCGGGGGACAAGATCAGAAGTGGCAAACAAGTGGCCCGAAAGTTCTAAAGCATAGTTCTTTTAGGTTTTACTACCCCTTTTGACCCCTTTTGATCCACCCACGTCATCGCCGATTGCTAGCGTTGTTGTTCCAACCACAGCTGGTCAGCCTGAAATTGGGGCACGGTTTCCCAGCAATGAAGCAACAGCAAGGATTCCTATGCACAAAGACTGCCTGTCGGGGGCATCGGCGTCCGCAGAGCAACAAAACAACCTGCAACTCTGCCACAGGGAGATTGAGCGCTCGGTGCAGCCAATCAATTGCACTGCTGTGCACTTCTTCGTCATTCAAGAACGCCAGGTCTTCCGCTGCATCGATGGAGGGCCGGTGAAGGGAGCGAGGGAGGGAGTCAGGGAGGGAGGGAGGGAGGGGGGGGGGAACAGGGAGGGGACAGCCAGGAATTACTGCGAGACTAAAACTACAGGAGACGGCCCACAGTATCGCCTCTGGGTGCCTGTCTGCAAAGTGCACGCCATCCACCACTGCACATTGTTCATTACAAGACATCCAATGATACAAACAAGATGAAGCTGAAACATCGCCTATATGAGAATTTAAAACGCAGAGACATCATAAAAAGATCACCCCGGAATCAGCCCATTGGTCAAGGACTAAGAGCCTATTTCAGAGCTGCTGTTGTCCAATGAGGCAAATGTGGGTTGTACCCAACTGCATAACGACAGAAACTGTCCAACTACCATAGCTGTCTAAGCACCTCCTTTTGGTTGGGGGCATCCAGTGGACTGCTGATGGACGTGGGTCGTTATCATGGCCGACTACACAAAATACTTGCATGCACACAATTCCTCGGGGTTCACACATGTTGTAGCGATGGGTGTCAACATGTATTGTATCACCTTGCCAGTGAAATGGTTGCAGTATCCATAAATTAGGAACGGAATTCTGGCGTGTGTTGCCCGGTCGCTGTGTCAAAAAGCCAACCTGCACAGACCCAAGGGGAGGGGGGGGGTTGTGTGGTGGCTCCGTGTGTGTTGGGGGGGGAGGGTGCTGGTGCAGGGCTCTGTTGTTGAAGGACTTTCCCCTGTCATTGCTATGCCCCTCAGCTGGTCAGTTTCTCGCAAATCCCTGCCTAATGCAGCTCGCTGGACCTTCTGAGGGTTGGCGACCGATGGATCTGGCGGTCAGTCATGGTGCGGTGAACCTCGCCAGATTCCGCCCAACCCCTGGTTGCCTTGCAAAGATCTCCTGGGCCAGGCTTTCTCGCTGGCTGTTGGAGGGTGTCTGTGGTCCATGAGGGACCTGCAGTGGGCCAAGGTGGTTGCGCGTGGACTTATGTTGAAGAAGGAGGAGGAGGAGAGGGGGGGCTGGCCTGGGGAAGAGGGGCCCCCGGGTGGGTGGATGGGTGGGTGGGCTGCGGGGATGGGGGGGCGGGGCTGTGGCAAGTGGTGTCACTCTACAGCTCAACTAGGCAATGTGCAGTGGTTCGCTGAAAACCAGAACCGAATTCAATCGCTGCACCCAAAAGTGTCCCAGATCATCATGAACCCCGGGCCAACCCCAAGGGTGAAACACAATGAGAAATTGCAGTCTGCGTATAGTCATGAACAACAAAGGACACAGATCATGCACAATACAAAATAAAGGTTTTGGCACCTTTGGCGCCAACACTCAATATAGGCTCAATGCCTTGATGCTGTATTATCTCGGGCCTGGAAGTGTGTGTGTGGGGGGGGGGGGGGGCATTCGGGGATAGGCTTGTTTCAGTCGTGATTCCTGAGGGGAGACAGAAACCACTCAAACCAAGAGCAAACACCCAGCAGCAGCTTCAGCCAACAGAAAATTTTTCCAGTTAGGAAAGCAAAACACAAAAACGCCACAGTAACTATATAAAATAGTGCAGTGAAAATGCACTCTAAACAGAGTCTGAACCCTTGCAGCAGAGCACGGTTTTCCAGCCTCGAAGTTATAGGTCTAATGGTGCTCAAGTGTGGAATTTTGCAGTTTCGTTACCTGACTGCAATCTACAGAAAACAACCCGTAGCCTGGGCTAACCCCAGGCTGCCAATTCGCATGCTTAAAGTACAAAAAACTACCTGAGCGCTCCTGATTGTTGAGTAATGTCTTCCTCAGTGATCTGAGGACATCCTGCCTGAGGGCCTCGGCTTCTTCGGCGGCCATGTGTGGCTGCTGCTGCTTAAGTAGAGGGGAGCCCAGTTTCACATTCCTCTGCGCTGCGCCACCCTGCAGAATTAACGATAGGCATATGTGCATGAAAATGAGGCAGCAGCTGCTACAACAGTACTGCAGATGCGACACAGATGCAGAGAAACAACGAGAATTGTTGCTGGTTGCGGTTACAGTGAAGTGAAACTGGCTCATCAACTTCCTGGCACATCTGAGTGTGTGGTTGCAGGCACAGGAAAGGGGGGAAGTGTCAGGCAAGTGTTGACAGGTGTCAGGCGAGTGTACGTGACACTCACAAAAAACCTTTTTTTGTATTTTTTTTCTTGGAGTGCCAGCGCGAGTGCCATCCCTAGAATTTTTTTTTGAGGGCTGAGAGAGAAAAAAATCCAATCTGACCGCCATTGCTACTTGGAGAGGTGAAGTGAGGCAAACTCACTCCGACGAACGTTTCGTGTACTCTAAGCATGGGCAAGGCAATGGAGCATTGGTGCAGATGGATGATGAAAAAGATAGGAGAGGAGACCAATGGGTGCCCATTGGATACAACGCAAGTAGCAGGTATATGACAGATTAATTGGTTGGTTAAGGTCTAAAGGGTTCGATGGAGAAGGAAGGGGCAAACACACAAAAGATTAGCGGACGGGAGAGAGCAAGGAGCAGAGGGAATAGGAGAGGGAGGGGTTGAGCGGCAACCAATGAATATTGGATGCATTGCACCTTAAAATGCAATGTACGATAGGTTAGTCGTTGTAACGGTAGGGAGAGAGCAGAGGGAATGGAAACCCAAGAAACCGGGCATGGCACCTAGGCTGTACACCAGGCGTCGCTTGTCCCCCCGTGCGCACAAGCTCGTCGTCATCCATGGGCACCACATCCACCGTCCCCTGTGAGCCTTTCACGCCTTGTTCAGCCTCTCTGGCACCCGAGGCCGCCGGGGGGCCACCTGCAGCAGCCAAGACTCTGGCAAGAGCCGCTCCAACGTGGGCTTCCACATCCAGCTCGTCCCCCCGCGGTTCCACGGACTCACCGGGGCCCCGTTCCGCAGCTACGGACTGTGGCACTGCCCCCGGCTCTTCAACAGCTTCGCCCATGGCCACCGGTACACCGCCTTCCGTCACGTCCTCGGCTTTATCCCCCTCCGTCGGAACGCCTTGCCACATGGGCTGGCGCTTTGCGGTGTGTGGGACCCGCTGCGTGCACGCCACCACCACCAGTTGGATAGACCCACCACGGGCGGTGAGGCGGTAGCGGCTGGAGGTGGGGGTGAGGATTACACTGTTGGCCGCCAATTCCAACCGCGTCTCGTCATCGGCGCTTGGGGCGATGACAACCCCCATGCCTTCCGGGTGCACAGCTACCAGAGCGGCGTGGGACCCCATCACCGGAGGCGAATACGCTTGTGCCCTCTTGATGGGGAGCGAGGCCTTTGCACTGCCTCCCCAAGGAGCCACGTAGAGGCCTTCCTCCGCCATCCCATCTAGCCCCCCCTCGCCGAGGAGGCGTTGCGCCGCCAGACGCACGGCTAGCGGGGGGCGCTCGCCCGACTCCATCATCAGGGCATCCCCTGGACGGCAATCAAAGACCAGTGTGTCACCCAACTAGACACAGCAGACTTCTGCATCCGGCATGGGTGTGTCGAGGCCTACTTCCCTAGCAACACTCCGTTGCGGCTGGAGCTCATATCGTTCCAGCGCCCCAGCCAACTCCGCGGCCTACTGCAGCCCGCAGTCCGAAAGGCGATGCTCATGGACACCTTCGGCCGTGTGAAACCTGCAGCGCCGCCGCTCACCATCCCCCACGGGAGGTGGCGGCACCGCATGGGGCATGGGCAGCAGCGGTGCAGTCGCTAGATCCGTGTCCATGCCGACATAAACGTCAGGTGCCGTGTCGTCCTCGAACAAGAGCGCCACTGCCGAGTCGCTGGGCCCGTACCCCCCTTCCTCTTCTGCTACCCCCGCCGCACCCTGATCCTCCGCTGAGGTGGAAGCGGCGTGAGGGGCTGGTCACTCGGAGCCTCCCTGCTTGCAGCTTCCGCCGCATCCAGCCGGGCTGTGAGGTTGGCTTGCAGCCGGGCACAGTTGATGCCCGTGGCCATGTCCATGTCGAGCTCCATCCCAGCTCGGCAGGCCTGCCCCGGTTGTACCACTCGCCAGTTTCTCAACCCCCACATCCAATAAGCCACCCCCGAAATTGCTCCACGCGCCACATCCTCTCTTGACCCCACGCTTCCCCATGGTTGGCTGGCCGACCCATCACCAAATCCCACCGCATCACCATCCGCTTGGCCACCCGGTCGATCGCCTAGGTCGGCACCCGCCGCAGGACTCAACACCGCACTCTTAGTGGAGGCTAGGTGCGGTGGCGTCTGCGCCACGCTGATCAGGGCATCGGCTACCCGACCGGCGTTGCCGCCGGCCTCCGTCTACACGTGCCCCAGCATTTCAGCCTCCCCTGCCTGAGAGCAGCCAAGGACTCTTCCAGCAACTCGCTAATGTCCGCGGCGAGACTGGCAGGCACCGGCCTACTCTGCTTGGCCATCTCCGCGTCAGCTGCGCCTGTCGTGGGTGCCGGCGGCACACGCGAGGTAGTACGGGAGTGATCAGCAGGGATGCTCGCAGACTCCGCCGGACCCCGCTCAACTACTGCAGCTTGTGCCTGCGCCGTCGGAGCACCTCAGCTCCTGAGAAGTTTTCCACTCCCTCTCGGCATGACGGGGGGAGGGCTGGGCTCCCCTGCCGGCACCCCCCGCCGATAATCGCGCCCGCACCCACCCGGTACGTGGGCTCCGACACTTCCCACAGGCTCAGTTGCATGTGGTTCCGCCCCTGTACTGGCCGGCCCCACTGCGCCCGTGCCAAGCTGCCCTCCAGGGGCGAGTCTGGGTCCAACAAGCGGCAACGCGCCAGGGCCTCCCAAGGGGGGGGGGGGGTGCAGTGCCAGCTGCCAGGACGCCCGGCGACCGCAGGATCTGTGGGGCGACTGGGCTCTAGGGGCGGCCGGAGCTTGTGGGCCGTGCGCCGCCGGTGCCTGTAGCATCCCCACTAGCACCGTTGGCGTCCACAGCGGGACTTACCCATAACGTGCCGGGCCCGATGCGGGCAGAGGCGGCGCGTGCGCTACAGGCACGAAATACAAATACGCACCGGCCCCGCGAGCTGGGTGGTGATGGTGTAGGAGATGCATGGGCACCAAAGGGTGGTGGGGTTCTTGGAGCCGTGAATATTGCTGGCTAGGATTCGGGCTGGCGGGTGCGTAGCTTGGTTATCGCCCCCTGTAGGGGTACCCACCAGAGGATCGCCCCGGGCCGTGGTAACCGGGTTCACCTCATTTGGCCCACATACATTGCCATGATGCCTACCCTTGACCCTTACTTGCACTGTTTGGGCAGCTCCCGTGGTTGTGCCATCTCCGCCAGAACGGCGGCCACACCGCAGGTTCGGCATCCACTGACAACGTGGCATGCCTACTTATAGCATAGGCTAGTGCCTCACCTTGGACCTCTCATACAGACAGGGTGTACGACGATACATCACGGGCCACTCACGGCATGTTCCCCGTATATAGTCCTGCGTGCTCGCTGCCACCGCGTAGACTATGCGTGCTCCTTCTGTCTGTGCGACGCCCCACCGCCTGTTCGCACCGCTGCCGGGCCATGCCGCCACACCACCGCTTAGGCCCATTACCCGCGGGTGCCTTTCCCCGCGCTCATGGCTGCCACCTCTCCCGCGGCCGTGCTACTAGTTTCGCGTGCCTAGGGTGGATGGTTAGGTTGTGTACACAGCCGCAGGCATTATCCCTCTAGTTTGTTTGAGGGGCCAGGGGATGCCCCAGTACTCCCTCTGAGTTGTTTCAGGGGTTAGAGGGACACCCCAGTACCAACATGAGTCCCCCGAGGGGTTACGGGACACCCTAGTATTCCCACTGAATTGATTCCGGGGCCCGTGGGCGGCCCCTATACCTCCCTGAGTTGGTCCCGGGGTCATGGGGACACCCCCGTACTCCCACAGATTTTCCTCCGGGGCCCAACAGCGGCCCAAATGCCTCCTCGGCTCCACCATTCGCCACCCGTTTGTAGCACCCCCACACAAGCCACGTCGCCGTGCATGCGGCCGTGACTCCATGCACCGCCCGGCCTGCCCAGCTGCTACCCGGCCGATACCAGTGGCACGGGCATCGGGACGCTAACGGATTCAGCCAATCCCCAGAGTAACCTGAGGATGAACCCCCGTGACTGCCGTAACCGGGCCGCCACTAGAGACCCCGGTGCCATGGGAATACCCTATAGGGGTTTGGGCCTTATTACCCTGGTCGGGACGACCCATGACACCTCTCTTTAGTATGCGGCGACCCGGGGCAGGCAGGTGTAGCCTTACTTCAGCAGTTGAACGGCGTGTGCGGAGGCGGTACGGTGCACTATTAGGCCGGCACGAACTGCCACATCGCGTTGGCCGTCATATCACGTCCGCCGTCGCCGCACACACAGGCTGGTAGGAGACCACTTCTCAAATGCCACCACCGCTTTCGCGTCCATCAAATGGAAAACACCCGGCCCGTCCACCATCTTCACACCTAGGAACGCAGCATCACACCCGATACCAGTAGCTCGCCTACAAAATTCCTCGGTGATGCCACACAACCACAGAACTCGTGAGTCACCGACCAGTGCTGCCCACCATAGTAGCAGGGCATTGCTGTAGTCGGGTCATCTGGGCATCGCACAACATCCACCTGGACACCCCGCAAGTCACGCTGAATCGCCTTCCACACACCCGACGACATTTGTCCTAAGTGGCTTTGGGCCACCCCATACCGGCGCGCTCTCGGCATGACCCGCAAAGTGGGATAGAGGCACACTGATGCACCCATAGCGGCGCCGTTTCTCCGCACCCGCTGCACTATAGCGGAAGCACCAACCATGATGGGACACACCCGCTTTCACAGCATTGAGACCACAAGTCCTGCCGTACATCATTGCAGGCCTCATGGTGGCGGAGAAGCGCTTGCCAGTGCACGAGCAGTGGCACTACGGAGCAGGCTCTGCTTCGCCTGGACCCATGTGGACTCCGGGACTAGAACTGGCTACAAATGCAGGGCAGTGGCAGGTGGCACCAGGCCTTGACCACCTTCTGCAGGTGTAACTGGTAAATCCAGGGAAAGCGAAGCAAGGCCCAGCGCTGTTGCCAGGCACATTGGATTTGTAAACCATACCAAACCACCGAGGATAATACCCTTATGAGCAGACCTTGGTTGTGTAGCAATGGCACTCTGCCAATAGCTTTGGTCACAGAAGACTGTCCCAAAATTGCCAACAATATTAATGATCCCAAAGATGGTTCCTCCTTGAGACATCATTGCGAGGTATGAGCCGTCCTTGTTGTTGGCAACTGGGAACACTGTGCTGACGGTTTGCAACCCCTCGTATACACGTGTTGCTGAGCCCAACTCCTTGTCGGTCAGACAAGGAACAACACAAGCATTGCAAAGATTATGGCAGTGTGGACATAGCTGGCAAGAAATGTGGCCTTCAGACCACCACTCAGAGTGTATAAGATCACCCCAACTGGAATCAAGAATGAGGCCGCATTGATGTTCATTCCAGTCCGTGAGGTAACGACGGCAGCTCCTCCCAGCAGCAGTATGGCCGTGACAATCACGTTCGTAACCAAGGCAAACCCTAGAAATACCTTGTGTGCAGTTCTACCCCATGTGTAAAGGATCACCTCACACATGGTGTGTGCAGTTGGGGCTTTCCGCTTGAGTTCAATGGAGAGGATTCCGAACAAAAAAAAAACTTAATGGTGGCTCCTGCAGCATACCATTAAGGCCCTGGCAGTCCATATAGATACGCAACGTTGGACCTCTGGAGCAGCGTGGCGGCCCAAGTCCATTGACTGACCAGCACGGAGGCAGTAAGACCCGTGCCAACGCTGCGCCCAGCGGTGTTAAATTACTCGGAGGTGTATGCCGTCCCAACAAACCACTTGTCCAGATAGATAAGAAGTGTTGTAAACAATGAGGAGAACACGCCAAACCCCAACACCACAATGTACCCCGCGGCCTCTGGCAGGGCAGGCAGACCCCCGAAAAAGCTTGCCTGGCCACAATACTTGGTCACATTTGTGACTGGCTTCCTGATGTATGGGTCGTCAGGACAGGCTGGAGTAGGGGCCTGCAGGGCCACTGCCAGCGACAACAGAATAAAAACAGCGAAAAGCACTATGCGCACTCTCCTACCGTTCTTGCTCCCTCCCTCACTCCCTTCCTCTCCCTGCTCTCTCCTACCCTGCCTGCCCCGTACCCGTCGCCCTTTGTTGGCCCTCTGTCCTTCGTTCGTCCTGCCTACCCTCTCAAGCGCGCATGGTGCAAAGAAATTTGCGTGGCACTTGCACCCTTCACCTCTCCTCGGGTTGTCCACACGCCCCCCCTGTGTTCAGGCTTTGTCCCTCCTCCTGCTCCCTCCCTCTGTACGCGCACGGTGCAGAGCAATGTGCGTGGCATCCCCGTTCCCTCTCCTCCCTCCCCCTCTCTGCACCTGCTCCGTGGGTCCCTATGGTGCCCTGGTCCTCTCCGGCCCCTGGCTCCCCTACCCTCGCCCCCTTTGCTCGTTTTCCCGTGTTCCCCGTTCTCTCTCTTCGCTCCCCCTCTCCACTTGTGCCCCGTGGGCCCCTCTCGTCCCCTAGCCCCCTCTTGCTCCTCGCCTGCCCTACCTCCCCCTCCCTCCCCTGCCCTTTGCCCCTCCTGACACTATGCAGGACACTGTGCGGGCAATTTGCACGCACGTTGCAGGCACGCACCTGGCCTTTACCCTTGGCGTCAGACTGCATGTGGTGCCGCCAGAGCGACAGCACGCTGCGGCTGCCCGCCGCTGCCACAGCCCCCGCAGGAGCCGCCGCCGCGGGTGGCTGTTGCATATGCCGCGGGGGGCGCGGCCCTAGCAGGCCCCGGCCGCCCCCCGGCCAGGGTTTCACTGTACCCCTCGCAGCGCCTGGTCGCCGGGGGGGATCCATCACAAATCCGAAAAAATTAGACATATATATATATATATATATATATATATATATATATATATATGTCTAATTTTTTTCGATTTCTTGCAGGTTTTTGTGATGGATCCCCCCCGGCGACCATGCGCTTCGGAGGGTACAGTGAAACCCCGCGGCATATGGAACGGCTACCCGCAGCAGTAGCTCCTGCGAGGGCCGTGGCAGCGGCGGGCGGCTGCAGCGTGGTGAGGTGCTAGCACAGCTCGACGTTAAAGGTGAAGCTGCCAATGGACCCAGGTGCGTGATGTGTAACGTGCATGCAACTTGCCTGCATCGTGCCCTGTACAGGGGGAGGGTACCGCAACATAGGAGCAGGCGAGAGCAGGGAGAACCGTGGGGCCCAAAGGGCACAAACGATGAAGGGGGGAACAGAGAGGGAGTGGGGATGCCACGCACAATGCTCTGCACCGTGCGCGTACAAGGAGAGGGAGCAGGAGAGGAAACAAAGACAGTACACGAGGGTGTGGGGTCGCCAGCGAGAGTCGTGATGAGCCCACATTCGGACTTGGCATGACTGGAACCCCAAAGGTATTGCTGGGTGCCAATGTCCGTGAAGGTCACGTCGTCTGTTGCCTCTCCCCAAGAAGATGGGGTCACCAACGTGGCAGTGGCGAGCCATGGCAGCCCCACGTGGATAGGTGCCATCCGCGGCATGGTTACCGAGGCGGAGATCATTGGGGCGGCCGCATACCTGCTCAAGACCCCTCTGTCCAGCCACACGGTTCATGTTGTGGATGCATCCATCATAGGGACGCACCTACGCAAGGCTCAGGAGGCCGTGTACCGCGGCAGCAAAGGACCAACCCCCCATCTAGTCAACCAGCACGCGTTGAACTGGATCGTGGAGGGGTTGCGCCGACTGCCACGGAGAGTTGGAGGGCCCCACCACTAGGTGGTACGGCAGAGCTCGCACTTGGCAGCAGTCCCGGTGGTGGAACCGGACTTCGCTGCGGCCCACGCGAAGGCCCCGCTTGTGCACCTCCTGTTGCCAAAGGAACATCCAACCCACCTGGTGCCTAATGAAGATAAGGTGCTAGATTCACATGTGCCCTCCATGCAGGCCCTCCAGCAAATCAGGTAGGTGGTGTGGAACTCATTGGCGGCGCCCACCAGGGCCCACACGCCGTTGTCAGGTGCTTGTGAGGCGGTGCATGATGGCCCTACACACAGAGTCCTGGTGCGGGGACGGGACGCCCGCCTCCTGACCATGCAAGTCAGGCGATGGTGGTGGCAAAAAGTCACCCGTACGGTGATTCCGGCGCTTGCCTGCATCTTCTCTGGAGGTTCCGAAGAGGACATGGGCCACCTGCGCATATTGTGTGAAAGGGACGAAGCCGTGGCGCGACTCCTGTGTGCGAAGGTTGAGGAGTTCACTGCGGATTTCCCACTCGCGGACAAAGCCATGGAGTTCATGTCCTAGAAAGAGCACGGATGCAGATGGACGGAGTCCCTGATGACGCGTGTAGCCCCGAGAGAACTCCAGCGGCTCTTCGCGGCGGTGAGGGCTGCGTCGTCCCGGGGCCCTGCGAAGGCCAAGCTGTTCCTGGAGGACATGACCCATATTGGGGAAGATGGTTACGCCCGGAGGAATCATGGGCTCAGCAAGATAATGCAACTGCCGTTGCGCGATCGGAGATAGGCCGCGTATGCATTCCTGCGAGGTGAAACCCCGTTTTGTCCGCCAGCTGGAAGGGTTAGGTTGCCACCATGGAACCCTTTCGATGGCCTCCCAAGCAGCCCACAGGCGGCCTTTCAGACGCCGCTGCTGCATGCGTTTTTGGTGTCCAAGTCGTACATCACACACGTTGAGGCCATGTCCACGTTTCCCCAGTGGATGGCAGCGGCGGCGCAAGTCTTTAGCCAATGGATCCAATCCCAGGTAGCCCAAGACTTTCCGGCATTCCGGTAGGGGTCCGGTACAGTGTCCGCACAGTCCTGGGCCACCATCTATGGTACCATGGTGCGCGACCCCGATGGTCGTGGCGAACCGTGGCTTCAGGTGTTTGCAAGCTATCCTATCGTCAGGAACATCGTGGGCTGGCCCCGTGAAATGCTGCCCGTCTTCCAGCAACTATTGTGCGCCCTCCCAGTTGTGGTGGGTAGAGAAGCGAGAACAGCCCGAGGGAGAGGGAGAAGAAATAGGGAACGCGGGGTAGCAGGTAATGGGTAATGGGTTGCTGCGCACAGTGTAGTGCATCTTGTGCGCCATGTAACGCTTACCTGAGACTCGCATGGGGGCTAAGGTAGCGGCGGGCGGCCACAGCGAGCTGCTCAAGCGAAGCAGCTCAGCATGCAACACGGCCGGCCAAAGGTGGAGTGGGTGAACAAGGTGCGTGTTGTGCAAAGTGCTTGCAAATTGTAGTGCATTGTGCGGTGTGCGCACAGACAGAGCAGGCGAGGGTAGGGCAGCCGAGAGGGAGGAACGGTCCAGCGCGCCGGAGGGGCCCTACGGGAAGGAGCAAGGAGGGGAAGAGACCAGTGGGAAAAGGGATGCCTCGCAAAGTGCTTGCATCGTGCCCGAACAAACGGGAGGGGCAAGGGCACCACACACGGCACGGGAAAGCGGGTGAGAAGCCAGGAGGGGAAGAATAGGCAGGCAAGGGCAGGAGGGGCCGACAGCGAGCGTGGGACGCAAGGTAGAGAGGGCAGGCAGGACCGGCGAGAGGGAGTGAGGAAGGAGCAGAGAATTGTCACGCAAAGCGTTCTGCAACTTGCGCGCCCTGCGTCTCTTACTAAATGCTGCCCTTTGCGCGTGTGGTTCAAGGTAGGTGCCATGATCTTCAAGTCAGATGGCTTGAACCACAGGGGTGCCCCCGTGTTGGTGCGCGCCCAGTCCATCCTTGCCATGTTAGCCTGCCAGGTCGTCCTGATGGGTGCCATCGAGGCTTAACGTGTGAACGGTCCATTTGGTGGATTTGGCCTTGATCTGGTGTACCCAGGTGGCAAGTAATTTGACCCTCTGGTTTTGGCCGACGACCCTGATGTGGCTGGCGGGTTCAAGGTGGGGGAGATCAGGAGCGGCTGTTTGGTGATGCTCTCCATTTTCGGCTGCTTCGTGCAGGCTGCGGTCGCCGGCCCGGGCCCTGTTGAGAAGTGGGCCTCCCGCATGGCTGATCCATTTGCGGTGAACAGGTTGACCCTTGAGATTGCCACCCCGTACACGCCATCTCCGTCGGTTGCCATGATCGGAGCTGCTTGGAAGAAGACGGCCGCTGCCCCCAAGGTGGATTTGACGGGCTGGCATGGCCGTGACCGCAAGAAGTGGCTGGGCCCCAACACTGCAGACAGCTACGTCCCTGAGTACTTGACCGGTGAGCACCCTGGTGACTACGGTTGGGACAGCGCTGGGCATGCGGCGGACCCCAAAACCTTCCAACGCCTCCGCGGGGCTGAGGTGCTGCACGATCGCTGGGCTCTGTTGGGTACTCTCTGGTGCCTGAACCCTGAGCTGCTGCAGCAGTACACTGCCATTGACAATGGAGCCGGCAAAGGTGTGTGGTTCAATGCTGGTGCCACGATCTTCGAGTCTGATGGCTTGAACTACATGGGTGCCCCCGTGTTGGTGCGCGCCCAGTTCATCCATGCCGTGTTGGCCTGCCAGGTTGTCCTGATGGGTGCCATCGAGGCTTACCGTGTGAATGGTGGTCCATTCGGTGGACGTGATCTTGATCTGTTGTACCCTGATGGCAAGTGATTTGACCCTCTGGGTTTGGCCGACGACCCTGATGTGGCTGCCGAGCTGAAGGTGACGGAGATCACGAACGGCTGTTTGGCGATACTCTCGATGTTCGGCTACTACGTGCAGGCTGCGGTCACCGGCAAGGGCCCTGTTGAGAACTGGGCCTCCCACATTGCTGGGCCATTTGCGGCGAACCGGTTGACCCTTGAGATTGCCGCCGAGTGCACGCCATCTGTTGCCATGTTCGCAACTGCTAAAGAAGAAGACTGCCGCCCCCAAGGTGGATTTAAGGGACTGGTATGGCCCTGACTGCAAGAAGTGGTTGGGCCCTAACATTGCGGGCACCTATGTCCCTGACTACTTGACCGGTGAGCACCCTGGTGACTACGGTTGGGACAGCGCTGGGCATGCAGCAGACCCCAAAACCTTCGAGCGCCTCCACGAGGCTCAGGTGCTGCAGGACCGCAGGGCTATGTTGGGTACGGCCCTGGCCGGTGACGGCAGCCTGCACGTAGTAGCCGAACATCGAGAGCATCGCCAAACGGCCGTTCCTGATCTCCTTCACGTTCAGCTCGGCTGCCACATCAGGGTCGTCGGCCAAACCCAGAGGATCAAGTCGCTCGCCACCAGGGTACACCAGATCAAGGTCACGTCCACCGAATGGGCCACCGTTCACACAGTAAGCCTCGATGGCACGTACAGGACAACCTGGCAGGCCAACACGGCATGGATGAACTGGGCGCGCACCAACACGGGGGCACCCATGTAGTTCAAGCCATCAGACTCGAAGATCATGGCACCATCCTTGAACCACACACCTTTGACGGCACCATTGTCGATGGCAGTGTACTTCTGCAGCAGCTTTGCAGTCAGGTACCGGGTCAAATCACTTGCCATCAGGGTACACCAAATCAAGGTCACGTCCACCGAATGGACCACCATTCACACGGTGAGCCTGGATGGCACCCATCAGAACAACCCGGTAGGCCAACACGGCATGGATGAACTGGGCGCGCACCAACACGGGGGCACCCATGTAGTTCAAGCCATCAGACTCGAAGATCGTGGCACCAGCATTGAACCACACACCTTTGCCGGCTCCTGTGTCGATGGCAGTGTACTGCTGCAGCAGCTCAGGGGTCAGGCACCAGAGGGTACCCAACAGAGCCCAGCGATCGTGCAGCACCTCAGCCTCACGGAGGCGCTCGAAGGTTTTGGGGTCTGCTGCATGCCCAGCACTGTCCCAACCGTAGTCACCAGGTTGCTCACCGGTCGTCAGGGACGTAGCTGTCCGCAGTGCCAGCGCCCAACCACTTCTTGCGGTCAGGGCCGGACCAGCCCGACAAATCCACCTTGGGGGCGGCCTCCTTCTTCTTCCCCGCAGCTGCGAAAATGGCAACAGATGGCGTGTACTGGGTGGCAATCTCAAGGGTCAACCCGTTCTACGCAAATGGATCAGCCATGTGGGAGGCCTAGTTCTCAACAGGTCTGGGTTTGGCCGACGACCCTGATGTGGCTGCCGGGTTGAAAGTGAAGGAAATCAAGAACGGCCGTTTGGCGATGCTCTCCATGTTGGGCTACTTCGTGCAGGCTGCGGTCACCGGCAAGGGCCCTGTTGAGAACTGGGCCTCCCACATTGCTGAGCCATTTGCGGCGAACAGGTTGACCCTTGAGATTGCCGCCGAGTGCACGCCATCTGTTGCCATGTTCGCAGCTGCTGGGAAGAAGAAGGCTGCCGCCCCGAAGGTGGATTTGTCGGCCTGGTATGGCCTTGACCGCAAGAAGTGGGCCCTAACATTGCGGGCAGCTACGTCCCTTACTACTTGACCGGTGAGTACCCTGGTGACTACGGTTGGGACAGCGCTGGGCATGCAGCAGACCCCAAAACCTTCAAGCGCCTCAGCGAGGCTGAGGTGCTGCAAGATCGCTGGGCTATGTTGGGTACTCTCTGGTGCCTGACCCCTGAGCTGCTGCAGACGTACACGGCCATCAACAATGGTGCCGGCAAAGGTGTGTGGTTCAATGCTGGTACCACGATCTTCGAGTCAGATGGCTTGAACTACATGGGTGCCCCCGTGTTGGTGCGGGCCTAGTTCATCCGTGCCGTGTTGGCCTGCCAGGTTGTCCTGATGGGTGCCATCGAGGCTTACTGTGTGAACGGTGGCCCATTCGGTGGACGTGACCTTCATCTGGTGTACCCTGATGGCAAGTGATTTGACCCTCTGGGTTTGGCCGACGACCCTGATGTGGCTGCCGAGCTAAAGGCGAAGGACATCAGGAACGGCCGTTTGGCGATGCTCTCGATGTTCGGCTACTACGTGCAGGCTGCCGTCACCGGCTAGGGCCCTGTTGGGAACTGGGCGTCCCACATGGCTGATCCATTTGCGTAGAACGGGTTGACCCTTGAGATTGCCACCCAGTACACCCCATCTGTTGCCATGTTCGTACCTGCAGGGAAGAAGAAGGCTGCCGCCCCGAAGGTGGATTTGTCGGCCTGGTATGGCCCTGACCGCAAGAAGTGGTTGGGCGCTGGCGCTGCGGACAGCTCCGTCCCTGACTACTTGACCGGTGAGCACCCTGGTGACTACGGTTGGGTGAGCGCTGGGCATGCACCGGACCCCAAAACCTTCGAGCGCCTCCGCGAGGCTGAGGTGCTGCACGATCGCTGGGCTCTGTTGGGTACTCTCTGGTGCCTGACCCCTGGGCTGCTGCAGCAGTACACTGCCATCGACAATGGAGCCGGCAAAGGTGTGTGGTTCAATGCTGGTGCCACGATCTTCGAGTCTGATGGCTTGAACTACATGGGTGCCGCCATGTTGGTGCGCGCCCAGTTCATCCATGCCGTGTTGGCCTGCCGGGTTGTTCTGATGGGTGCCATCCACGCTTAGCGTGAGAATGGTGGTCCATTCGGTGGCCGTGACCTTGATTTGGTGTACCCTGATGGCAAGTGATTTGCCCCTCTGGGTTTGGCCGACGACCCTGATGTGGCTGCCGGGTTGAAAGTGAAGGAGATCAGGAACGGCCGTTTGGCGATGCTCTCCATGTTCGGCTGCTTCGTGCAGGCTGCGGTCACCGGCAAGGGCCCTGTTGAGAACTGGGCCTCCCACATTGCTGAGCCATTTGCGGCGAACAGGTTGACCCTTGAGATTGCCGCCGAGTGCACGCCATCTTTTGCCATGTTCGCAGCTGCTGGGAAGAAGAAGACTACCGCCCCCAAGGTGGATGTGTCGGCCTGGTATGGCCCTGACCGCAAGAAGTGGGCCCTAACATTGCGGGCAGCTACGTCCCTTACTACTTGACCGGTGAGTACCCTGGTGACTACGGTTGGGACAGCGCTGGGCATGCAGCAGACCCCAAAACCTTCAAGCGCCTCAGCGAGGCTGAGGTGCTGCAAGATCGCCGGGCTATGTTGGGTACTCTCTAGTGCCTGACCCCTGAGCTCCTGCAGACGCACACGGCCAGCAACAATGGTGCCAGCAAAGGTGTGTGGTTCAAGGCTGGTGCCATGATCTTCGAGTCTCATGGCTTGAACTACATGGGTGCCCCCGTGTTGGTGCGCGCCCAGTTCATCCATGCCGTGTTGGCCTACCAGGTTGTTCCGATGGGTGCCATCGCGGGTTACCGTGTGAACGGTGGTCCATTCGGTGGACGTGACCTTGATTTGGTGTACCCTGATGGCAAGTGATTTGACCCTCTGGGTTTGGGCGACGATTCTGATATGGCTGCCGAGCTGAACGTGAAGGAGATCATGAACGGCCGTTAGGCAATGTTTTTTCATCTTCGGCTACTACGTGCACCTTGCCGACGCCGGCCAGGGCCCTGTTGAGAACTGGCCCTGCCACATGACTGATCCATTTGTGTAGAACATGTTGATCCTTGAGATTGCCATTCAGTACACGTCATCGGTTGCCATGTTCGCAGCTGCAGGGAAGAAGAAGGAGGCCGCCCCCAAGGTGGATTTGTCTAGCTGGTATGGTCCTGATCGCAAGAAGTGGTTGGGCCCCATACTGCGGACAGCTATGTCTCTGACTATTTGATCGGTGAGTATTCTGGTGATTACGGTTGGGACAGCGCTGGGTTTGTGGCAGGCCCCAAGATCTTCGAGTCAGCACGTGGGTAGCATCACCATCTTCAATCTCGTCTTGTGCCCATGCTTGCTGCTTTGTTTCTTGGTTGCTGCAGTGCTGCCCCCCTAGGAGTTGTGCTTGCTTGTTGGAGTGCTGCTGCTCTGCCGTACCTTGCCCCTTACCCCCGGCGAATCAACGGGCCAGCGCTCGTCGCCGTTGCCAATGCTAACGCACTGCAGTTGCCACTGCCCCGAAAGCCTGGTTGCCCGGTATCCCCGGTCCTCTGGGTCCTCCGTCATGCTGTGGGCCACCTCAGGCAGCCCTGGACCCACGAAATCGAGCAAGGCAGGAACCACCTGTCGGTGCAAGATGCCCGGTAACTCCAGTAGATGGCATGATAAGTGGTTATGACTATGACTATGACTATACATATACATATGTGTGTGTGTGTGTGTATATATATATATATATATGTATATATATATATATATATATATATATATATATATATATATATATATATATATATATATATATATATATATATATATATATATATATATATATATATATATATATATATATATATATATATATATATATATATATATATATATATATATATATATATATATATATATATATATATATGGGCGTTTTCACGGAAGGGGGGGGGTCAAAGCGTCCACGTGCCCTGTTGTGGTCTGGTAGCTGTATGTGTGTTGACCCTAAGGCTTTGGTGGGTCAATTGGTGGCCATTTTGTGGGGTCACGGTATATATATATATATATATATATATATATATATATATATATATATATATATATATATATATATTATATATATATATATATATATATATATAGATATATATATATATATATATATAGTATGGTCTAGGCGTCTATATATATATATATATATATATATATATATATATATATATATATATATATATATATATATATATATATATATATATATATATATATATATATATATATATATATATATATATATATATATATATATTATATATATATATATATATATATATATATATATTATATATATATATATATATATATATATATATATATATTATATATATATATATATATATATATATATATATATATATGTTGTTGTTGTGAAGGCACCCAGCACGTGCCGGCGGGAGAAATTGCCAGACACGCTCTCCCTGGGCAGGGCGCAAGGGAGCAGTCGGCCGGCGTCACGCTGGCCGGGCGTGTGCCGACAACGACCGGGGGGGGGGGGGGCGCCGTGGAGTGGAGGGGGGGGGGGGGCGCGTGGAGGAGGGTGGGGCCACCTGTGGAAGTCACCCTGGAGCCCTCCCCCGTCTCGCGGGGGGAGAGTTACTCGTCCTGTGCGAAGCGGCTGTGGTGGGGGCGGAGGGTGGGGCGGTGACCTTGGGGTGGGGAAGGCACGCCCGGGTCCACGGACATTCCGCGCCTTGCCTGAACATCCCGCCGAGGTGGCCGTTCCTCGTGTGCGGCCGTGGCGTGGCCCGGGGCGCTGGCCCGTGCTTCTAGCCTTCTACGGGGGCGAGGGGAGGCCTGGGAGTTGCGGTCTGCCGGCGCCTAGTCACCTTTGCTGGAGCTGTGTTGTGGCCGCCTCGTCCGCGGTAGTGCGGGCGCGCGCGCGCGTCGGTCATGGGGGAGGGAGGGCACAAGGGCGGGAGCACAAGAGCACGAACATGGGTTTACAGTTGCTGGCGTGCCGTGTTCGGATCAGGTGCTGTCCCCTGGTGCCTGTCCTTGTGCCCTGCTTACGGGAGGCCGCGCGGCACAGCCGGCGGGGGGTCGAGGCCCGGGCCGGGCGCATGGGTAGCGGCGGGCGGCCGGGTCGCACGCGGCGCCATGCGGGTGCGGGGCCCGTGGCGGTCGCGGGGGGGTGCGGGCGGTCCAGCCGGCGGTCGGCAGTGGCCCTGAGCGCCCCACACAGTAGGGTCGGTGGGCGTGCCGGGGGAGGGCGCGTCCTGCAAGCCATGCTGCGGAGGGCGCGTGCGCAAGGGCGCCGGTGTGCCCGGTGCGGGCGCCTCTGCGGGCCGAGGGACCTGCGGTGAGCTGGTTGCGTTGCCTGGGGGCTGAGGCCGGGGCCGGGCGCGTGGGTAGCGGTGGGCGGCCGAGCGGGTGCGGGGCCCTTGGCGGTCGCTGGGAGGCGCGGGCGGCCCAGCCGGCGGTCGGCAGAGGCTCCAAGAGCCCCAAACTGTGGGGTCGGAGGGCGTGCCGGGGGCGAGCGCGCCGTGCAGGCCAAGCTGCGGGGGGCGCACGCGCAAGGGTGTCGGCGTGCTTGTCGGGGGCCCCCTGAGGGCCGTGGGACCTGCGGCTGGCAGGGAGCGCTGCTCGGGGGCCGAGGCCGGGGCCGGGCGCGTGGGTAGCGGCGTCCACGGGCACAAGTGCCCGGGGCGAGTGCGGGGCGGTGCGTGCGGGCCGGCTGGTGGCCGGTGGCCTCACTGAGAGTCCCACACGGAGGGGTCGACGGGCGTGCCGGGGGCGTACGCGACGTGCAGGTCGGGCAGCAGCGGGCGCACGTGCAGGGCGTCGGCGTGCCCGATGAGGACCTCACTGAGGACCGAGGGGTTGGCGGCAAGCAAAATGCGATGCCCGGGGAGGGTGGCGGCGAGGAGCGGGAGGATGTCCGCGGCCCGCGGCGTGGGGGTGAACACGACGTGGGCCGGGTGCGGCCCCGGGAGTGGCGCTGGGGGGAGCAGGACCACAGGCCGGCGGTCAACTGTGAGGCGCCAAGTGGCGCAATGGCGGAGGAGCCAGACTAGGGCGATGTTGTGGCGCAGTGTGTGGGGCTGGGTGCTGGGCGGCGTGGGGACGTGCGGCGGGAGGGGGGGGGGCGGGGCGGTGACGTGGGAGGGGGCACGGCGGAGGAGTGACGCTAGCAACGTGTGCGTCGTGCTGAGGGTGGAGAGGAGCTCGCGGAGGAGTTCCTCCCGGCCGGCGCTGTCGAGCAGAGGGGGGGTGCCGTGGGGGGAGGAGGAGTGCCACATGCCAAGCAGACTGAACCCCAACTGCGTCGGGGGGCCGGGTCGCGGGGCGGCTGGGAGGTGCTCGGAGAGGTACACTGCGGTGGTGGCCGTGCGGAGCTCTAAAGGGGTGACGAGGCGGGGGGAGTGGCCGGCAGTGGCTGCCAGGATGGGCGGGTGCGTGAACAGGCGCCACGCGAGGAGTAACTGCAGGGCGTAGTGGGGGGGGCAGTGGTGCTGGAGGTGGGCGGCGGAGTCCGGGTAGGGGCGGTGACAGAAGGGGCACGTCACGCCTCCGTAGCCGGGGGGGTGGTCCTGGGAGTGCAGTGGCCGGAGGTGCATGATGCGGTGGAGGGCAAGCGCCGGGATCTCGGCGCGTTCATACGCGAGGCGGAGTAGGTGGGAGGACCAGCCTGAGGGCAGGGGCCGGAGGTGCAGTGCGTGGGTGCGGGCGGTGGTGGCCGCATACGCTGCCTCTGCGGCGCGCGCGGGGCTAAGGAAGATTGCGCCCTCATGGAGCGCCACGATGCGGCCGTGGAAGAGGGCGGACCAGGGGAGGGTCCACGGGGAGGCGGCGCGGAGCCCGCGGCGGTCTAGGCTGTCGGCTTCGGCGTTGAGGGTGGCGAGGTGGCTGGCGGAGCCGGAGTCGTGTTGTGCGGGGAGCCAGGCCTCGTGGCAAACGCTGTTACCAACTAATGTTGCACATAGGGGCACTCACACCCCAACAACGACATGTCTCCGAAGGCGCTCTTGATGAACTGAACACGCCAAGGGGAGGTACCTGTACTCTGCCTGTTCAGCCGAAGAAGAGGCTGTCATGCATAATACACACGACAAGTGTGGGATCACCCCTACCAAAGTGCACAAACGCAATGCATGTGAGTCAGAAAGAGCGCGGGAAACTTGCTCTGCAGTGGTGTACACCCCCCTACCAAAAAGGTAGCATGGCCAGCGTTGGATAGCGACCTGACCAACGAAGACATGACCATGACAGACTCAGCGGACCACATCGGAAGGCAATCTGAAGCATGCGACGACTCAGACCACGCACGTAACACATAAACCCAGTGCGCTGTCGTCGACCCAACGCAAAGGTTGAGCACCAACCCTACACGGAACGTGTCGCTACGCTCAGAGGAGAGAGAGCGCGGTTGCTCGGGAACAGAGAGAGAGGGAAGTGCAAGATTGCACGACTCAGAGCGACGCTAGAGAGCGCGGCACCACATAGCTTGCACAAGGCAAACACACCACGACCGAGAGGTCTCCTAAGTGACACCACGTGCATCGGACATGAGGTCCTTTGCTCATTTCACTCGCAGGTCAAACACACTAGGTTAGATGCACTACTCTCCGACGAGACCCAAAGGCTATGTCTCACGCACACCGAAAGGTGAACAACATTGTAAACATAGGGAAGGTAGTTCACCCACAGGGGAAGCACAAGCACATCCGCAACGACCGACCGGAGTCCAACAGCGCAAATCTCAGGCTCGGTGGCCCCTAACAAGCCGGTCGAGGACCCGCGCCTCAAGGCAATGGAACAACGAATGACCGACAGACAATTAACCAACCACAACAAGATATGGCAGACAAATTGCCAAGCAGTCTGACAACAGTCTGACCAAGTGGTATGGCCTATACAGCGTGTAGGCACCAGAGCAAAGAGAAAGCGCTGCCCTCCTGTGCCAAGCAGGCAACCACCACACCATGAAATAGATAGGTGCCACGCCGCGCCAGATGACTGACAAGTATCCCAGGAGATGCTACCTGAATGTAGGAGTTGGCGAACGACCAACAACTAACCACAATAAAACGAACCACAGACAGACTACATGGGTGTGACTGACTTGAAATATTCGCACATGAGTACAGTGTGTCCTCGTCCACCCAACTCACTTGTTCCTAGGATAGACCCCCCCCCCCCCCTATGCGAAAAGATTTTGAGGCTTGAAAACCACAAAAAGTGGGGGTTTGCGTGTGGACTACGGACCCGCGGAATTCGGATTTGACCCACGTAGCCCAAGAAACAAAAATTTTTTGGTTCTGGGGCAATGTGACAAATGTTGCGCGCAATCAGGTCCATTTTTGGTCATTTTTGTGCTGTTTCTCGGACATATTCCAGAGTTAGCGGGCGACAAAGGGCTCGGTTACAAAGAAGGCAAGGCGCATGTGGTGTGTACGAACGTTTTCCCTTCATTTGGCCGTTTCGACTAGGTTTCGGGGTCGCTTTGGGGCCAAAAAAGGCTGTTTTGGGGCACAAAATGCGCAGTTTTGGGAGGGCACCTACCGAATTGGCGCCCGGCCCCGGGGTGCCACCGGTGAGTTTGTGGCTCAATAATTGGATTTGGCAAGGGCACCACCTAGGGAATACGATGGATAGATTTGGCAACGACCCGGCGCGTTGGGACGGAGCAACGGCCAAAACGGAAAGGTGGTGTGCTTGCCTGCTGGCTTGCCTGCCTGCTTGCTTGTTGTTGACTAAATTTAAGGGGAGAGGAGTATAGTAATGTGTGTGTGTGGGGGGGGGGGGGGCATATGTTCGGCAGAGTATCCCGCCCCTGTGTGTCACACCTACAAGTAGGTGCAAAACGCGAAACGACGCAAAATGGACGCCTCACAGGACCGGGCACCCCCTGAGATGGTGATCTGAAACGCGAAATGGTCGAACAGGTCTCACAAGCTTGGGCACCCTGTGGGGCATCCTCCTTGGTGCCAGCTGTGCCACAAACGTCTCTTGCCCCACCCGTTAGGGCTGTGTGCAACTACAACCACTGTGACACTAGTAAGGAGGGAGAGTGGAGACCACCATTGTTGTATACTAACCCCTTGGGTCACCGCATCCCTGCCACGTCATTCATCGCAAGGTTTGTGAGAAACCACAGGAGTGGAGATCATCGGCAAGGTTGCTTTTGGTGTGAGTACCTTTGAGGTGGCTGCACAGGGTGCGTGGGTGTAAATATTGCCTTGACACCATGGTGGTTCATAGAAAGGGGTGATTTTTGTCCCCTCCACCCCCTTTCAAGGGGCCAAATTGTCTAACCGGTGTTGGGGGTCAAGGTTTGCACTTTGGCATCACCCATGTTTGCCCCTCACTTTCCCAGCACGGTCAATAGGCAAAATTGAGCAACACAACCGTTGTTTCATGTATGCTTTTCACCTTCTTTTTGTCTCCATATTTGTGCCTCTGACCATCTATAGTGGGACCAACCAGGGTGCTAGTGCAATATGAGGACCACCATGGTATTACGCTATGTGCAAGGCATCCAACCCGCTGGTCAAGAAACATGGTACATTGTACAATATACCATATACCATATGCCCTATTTTTAGCCCCCGCGTGCCCTTGGTAGGGGCAAATACCCAGTAATAACCCTCCAATTCACTTCTAAAACATGTTCTTTTATGTTTCCCGACCCCAAAATAGGGAGGGGGCAGGTCCCTACCTCCCTCCACAAGCCAAGCCACGATGGACACTCAAGAGGATGAATCCTAAACAACAACAAAACCCCGTGCAACATTGAAAACCCTGGACAATACCAATGGACCGTCCTGCACATACCCGGTTGATTGAGATGCTAGGTACCTGGCCACTTGTACTCGGGCGTACCCCAAACGCAAACTGTATGACACCCCATCGTACTATGCTAAAGGACATCTCTCTAGGAGACTACGGCCAGCAGTAAAAAGGGGTGGCCATAAAGCGACAATGGTCATCACCCTCCATAATAACTCCAGGAACTCTCACATTGCATGGTTGCACCAGTGTGCTGGAGGCGCTGGCACAGATGACCCGCACATATGGCGCCGGAGGCGGTGTCATCAATTCTTCAATGAGATGTCCGGATAAATTCGTGATGTGGATGTCAGAGTGATTCTAGATGCTAGCAACCATCGCTAATCTATGGCCAAGCTACGGTAAGCCCTGGATGGGGAGGTCAGCAGTTGGGAGTTGGACTGCATCATTGTGAGCAACACTTGTTGGGTGAGGGTGCGGAGGGTCGGAGGATAATCAAGAGCTAGCACGACATGTCTAAACACAGCAAAACCGCGGCACAGATTGTCCAAGCTATCAAACAAGGTGCTGCTTGGCACAGATTGTCCAAGCTGTCCAACAAGGTGCCGTTTGGCGCTGTCATCAATTGCGCATTCTGCCTAGCCCTCTGCTCCCTTCTCTCCTTCCGTGTACCACTGACATCTGTACCAAAACCCCCCTGTGTTGCTGTGCTCTCGCAACGCACACCCAACAAAGTGGAACTGACATCTGCACTGTACGGCTCCAACTCTAACCCCACGGCCTCTGATGTCTCTCCCCCCGAGTCCACTTCCAACACCACATCCTGATTGTCCACATCTGCCATCAGCCCCAACTCGAGGGCAACCCTCTGCTATTTTGATAACAGGCACAGATAATTCGGCTGTCGACTCCTGCCCTTGTGGGCCAGCAAATCTGCCACCTCGTTGCCCTGCACGTTAACATGGGACTACCCACTTTACCAGCACCATATCCCCCCACCCCTTCCCCCCAAAACAAAATCTGCTCCTGCAGGTCTTTGCGGCGAACCTCTCCTGAGCAGTTCTTCCAGCCATGGTGGTACCATTTTGTGGACTGCACCACAATTCCTTTGAAAACATACTCTGATTCAGCACAACGCTCATCTGCTCTGTTGGCAGTCAGCTGTGCAATGCCTGCAGAACTTTGGCGCTCATGTGCTAGCACATGGGCACAAAACTTGCGTTTGCACCCCTCCCCATACCAAACCCGAGCCCCCGCTTGCATCTAATCCCTGACTCGGTTGGCGGAGCCATCTATGTAGACTAATATCCACCCTTCCGCCACCATCTTCTCCAACTCCTGCAGCTGGTGTTCCTTCTGGGCTGCCCACTTTGCCTCTTTGGTCTTCGACGGGTCTGCCGCTGCCGCCAACCTGGATACCGTTGTCGGCGCCATGGATGGCCGTTTAACCATTGTTCTAGGCTCAAACCAAACTCGGAGCCCTACCCACAAGACCGTTCTCTGCGTGCATTGCATGGAAAATTCTGGCTCATTCAGGAGCAACCAGGTTCTACCTGTCTTCCCCTCACCTGTGCCAGCTGGCGCGTCGCACCGTGTCAAACATAAAAGGTGAAAAGAAACAGTTTCTTAACACATGGGCATGGTCATCCACCCTCCCAGCCAGGGGGCACAGTTTACCCCCCAGTCGCTCCATTCACAACCCCGCGAAAGAGGGGTGGGGGTGGGGGGTGGGGGTGGGGTGTGTGGGGGGGCGTGATGGGTGTGGTTGGGGACGTCAGATTCATTGAACAATGGGCAGCATGCATACACCTGTTGCACATCAACATCAGCTGACACTAGTTGTGAGGGCCCCAACTGATCTGGTGAGCCCAGCTGTGGTGAATTTGGCTGCACAGCATGCTTCTCCATTGCACTTGCATGCAATTTAGGGGACCTTGCGAGCTGCTCTGGTGAGTTTGTGTGCTGGTCTGCTGGCAACTGTGGTGAATGGACTGGCTGGTTTGGAAACTGTGCATCCGGGTTCGGTGACAGTGCACCAGATTCCGAGGAATGCACACACCGCTTGGGGGACTGCACACGTTTGGCAGGGGACTGCGTGCACTTCTCTGGGGACTGCGCACCCCACTGTGACGAACGCTCCTGCAACTTTTGTGACCGTTTCATCTCGCCCTGTGACTGTGCCTCTGGCTCTGCACGCCCTGACTGGGCTTGCCGCTCTGTAGAATGGGCCCGCCTGCCTGAAGACTGCACACTTGACGAGTACTTCTGTGGTGACGGTACACGCCCTTGTTGCTTCAGCAACGGCCGTGACTGCTGCTTCAGCAACTGTTGCTGTGCAAGCCGTGCACGGGGCGACTGCTGGGAGGTTCTTGACCGCACCCTGGCGGACTGAGCACGCTGCTGTTGGGCCTGCTGGGCTGTGCGGGAGCGACGTTGGTGGTACAAAGGCTCCTGCTGCTCTTGCCCAGGCTCCAACCCAAGGTGTGCCTGTGGCGCTGATTTTCGGCGTGGAGACTGCTTGCGTGGGGACTGTAGGTGTGAGGACTGTGGGTGTGAAGACTGTCGGTGTAGAGACTGTCGGTGTGGCAACTGTCGGTGTGGCGACTGTTGGCATGCCGGAGGTGAAGGTTGGCGGTGGGAAGGCCCTGATGGAGGACGCTGTGCTGGTGCTCTTGGTGACTGCTGCGATGCTGGATAATGCTGCTGGTCCTGCTGAGACGGCGGTCGCGGCGGCTTTGGATGCAACTGCTGGGGGCATGAATGCTCGCTGGCGGACTTCCATGAAGTCCAATGTGGTGTTGATGCCAGGTCGCTTTGGTATTCTGTGCTTTCGGCTTCAGATGTCAATCCGGCATCGGTCTGGGAGTACATGTCGGGTACGCTATCGAAGAACCGCATTTGGTGACCTGTTGCACAGGATGACCGAGTTGCTGCATGAGTTAACCGCAGAGCTGTCTGAACTGTCTGCCAAACTCTTTGTACTCGGATGCATCTGAAAAAGGTCATAAACGGAGTAAATGTTTCTGCTGTTTTGTGGCACCAAGCAGGTTTGTTTTTGGGCAAACCCAAGTACCAGAATAGTGCTTTCATTGTTATGGCCTGAGTAAAATGTTCTTTAATTCTACAAAGATAACCCAACAATTCCTGTTGCTACTGCAGGAGGTGAAGAGATGAAGCTTATAGCCCCGATAGACACTTTGCGTACCTCTGCCATCGGCAGAGCAATGGAGCTATGGCATGACATGTGACCGGACGGTGATGCATAGCAAATTAAAGGGGTGATAGCTGCATCAATGCAAGAAATTGTTCCAGCAAATTTGTACCCCAGAACACACTTGTGCCCTAGATGAGGTGGAGGATTCAAGCTAAAGTGGAAACAGCTGTAGGGGTAAAAGCCTACATTAAAACAAGCAATGTCTGCACTCTATGATATTTGCACCCCACAGGACATGGTCGCCTAAAGATGGTACGGAGTATTGTGCACGCCACCACAGCTGCACCCGGAGGAGCTGGTTGCCAAAAAGACAACATGGAGCAGGGACCATGCTAGAAAGGGGTGCATGTGCTGCAAAAAATTGCAGAACATGCACCTATGTGTATAAGTCAAACCAGCCTTCGCATCCTGTTTTACATTTGTGGTTGTGCACTGGGACAAGCGTTCCCTGAACACTCTTTCTCAAAGTGATTCCTTTTTGAGATGGGATGCCACACTAATATAGAAGTCTTGGTCTCAGAATGCAACAGGGACCATCCAGGATGTTCACGTATGCAAAAATATGACAGAAATCGCAAAAAAAAAAATCAGTGGGGCTGAAACGCAAAAATGACAACTCCGCAAATTCTCAGAAATTGTATGGTACAATGTCCCAAAAGGCTCTGTAAAGGGTACACTGGGTCAACCAAGAAAACTGCTGTGACTCCTCGATTTGACGGTACAAACACAACACTCGGAATGAATTGATAATTTTTTGCAATTAAATAAACTTTTACGTCCTTGTAAGATCATTGGGCTATACTGAATTAAACAAATTTTTGAGGTTTTTATTTTTGTGCTGCCCAAAATTTTGACGCGTGCCACCCTTTGTATTGTTTAGGCTTAAGATTCCTACAATTTGTACAGTAACACTTTCTACATACGAATCCCTTTGAGCAGCCACAAATCTGCTGCAAGGACGCCACAGCAAAATTTTGTGGGGCACCTCCTAATTTGCCACCGCTGCCCCAGGCCGCCACTGTTGAGTTTTTTGCTCAAATTTCCGATTTGGCAAGGGCATGTGTGGGGCTCCAAGCCTTGAGAGTTGCGGCCGGCGAAGCGCCACCATGTCATGATAGTGAACAATATGGATTGTGCTGAATCCCATACTGACCCAAAACTGGCCAGACCAAGGAAACCAACATGATATGCGACGACCATCTGGCTTTCTGTAATGAAAGAGCCCTTTAGTCACTGCCAACTCCACATGATGGCCGAGACACACACAAAAATGGCCCCGAAACAGCCCTGAATTTGCACAGTCTGGCTGCAAACAGCCCCAAACCAAAGCCGTATCTTGGGCTAGGTGGCTAAATTCTAATTCTGAGGGCACCTCGCCCATTTTGGACGCCCCACTTCTTGTGGTTCCGTAACTTAACATCGCCCAAATGGATACCCACTTTCTTCCGACAGTGCTTTCTTTGGTATGTTCACCATGCAACATTTCTTCCCTATTATCTTCATGCTGTTGCTATTGCTCTTATGCTGTGTTAGTACCACCCAGCAAGCCCCCAGAAAGAAGTAACAACAACCATCCAGAAGGCACCAGACATTAACTGCAACCAACATGTAACAGCACAGGCTGGGCCATGCCAAGCCACTGCATGGAGTCCAAGCAGCCCAAGCCAAAATGGGTCCAACAGGGGGGCGTCTATGGGGGCTCAAAAAAGGCTTCTCCAAAGTTGTTCCAAGTGTTTTAAGCCGGTTTTGAGCCTGTGGTGGCCTGCTTTGGCCGCCCAAAAGTCCCAAAAAGCCTTGAAAACGGGCCATTTGGCAACCACAATAGGTCAAAAATTGGGGGGGAAAAACATGTTCTTCCAGAAGTTTCCCTGGACCTTCTGGGATGCTGTAGCAACTGCTTTCAGCCCGTTTTTAATCCGTTTTGACGTAGTCTGGTCTTTCGTTTGTGCGCATGGTATGGCCAAGTGCCGCACCAGGGAGCCTTGTACTGGGCAGCCTTGCGGTGTGGAGTAGGGTGTACACTACACCCATCAAAGCCAAATCCCAAACCAATTGCCTTTCTTACCCATTTGATTTTTCCCTCACACCGACGAAGCATGCATCCATGGCAGTGCATTGTGCATGACACTAGTTAGATATAATCCCCATGGCAATGAGAATGGTGCTGGATAAGGGTAGCTGACATTTCACCCACTCAGACAGGTACACAGGCAGGAGCAATGTACAAAGAGAACGAGGCAGGGAACTGGAGGGAGGGAGGCAGGCAGGCAGGCAATGTGGGAGAAGAAAGGAAGGTTGGCAGTCTGGCAGCAGGAGGGAACCCCTGCTGTGAAATGGCCCCTACTGTGAATGGCCCCTGCTGTGAAAATGGCCCCTGTTGTGCCACAGCCCCTGTTGTGACTGCTGTGAAACGAGTCACGCAGGCAGGGACAGAGGAGGCAGGAGGGAGGCAGGAAAGCAGGTGGGCAGGCAGCAGTGGGAGAGGCAAGCCGCGGTGTAAGGCAACTGCAATCGTGAAGAAGTTATTGGAGAATCCCATGCTGCGGGACAACTTCGCATGGCAAAGGAGTTGGCATACTCTGAGGCCCCCTCTGCCGTCCATCATCACAAGGCTGGTGGCATCCCTCCTTGCTTGCTCTCCATGCTAACCTCTCTGTGTTGCCTCCCTGCTTTGCCTCCCTAATACCCCAAACTTGACGATGAACTGGGTGAAGCGGTGATTGGGTGTGAAGGATATGCTTCACAGGACAGTGGGCAACGAGATGGTCACCGTTTGGTGCACCATGCCCAGGGGGAGGAGCTGTTTCTCTGATACGCAATGTATATTTAATGTTGTTGTGCTTGTCCTTTGTTTGTTTTTTATGACAATACCTGTGGCATGCGATTGGGGTCAGATACTTTTGGTAATGTATCTTCGTACACCAGTGCACCCCCATTGTGGTGAAGCCCTTGCCATGTTGCTGTCATGCTTCCCTTTTGGCGTGTTTCTTGCGGCCTTTTCAAATACTAGGAGGCCAGTCACGTATTAGGCAACTTGCCTCCCACCTGCATGCGTGCATGCGTGCCTGCCTATCCTAAGGCAATTCCATCAGCATACCAAAATACTTTCCATCAATCACACCATCAGCAGCATCCATGCGATGAAGAGCTGTTATGGGCTGCCCAAAATACCTGAATACAGGAGGGTAGGCATTGCATTGTGGCTTTACTACTAGCGCACAGGAATTCAGTGGGTGCAACTTTTCATAACAATCATATTGTACTACTACACTCAGCTCCCCATACATCCTGCTACAAGCAAGCAAGCAAGCAACAGCAACAACAACAACAAGAACAACAACAACCAAGCACTTCAGGAATCCATTTGTGAAATACTCTGTCAGAGCTGAGTGAAGCCGGTCATCTACCCTGAGCAATGAACCCCCAGATGGCTGCCTTTGCAATCACCCATCAAATCCATCAGCATATGCATTCCAACTGTCACCAAACGTTCACCCAAGAACGGCCCAAGAATAGGTGCCCCAGGAATCGTGTTTTTTCAGCCAACTAGTGCTAGCTTGAAAACAGCTAACTCCTCACTGGTACCCCGTAGTGGTGGTCATCTCGGAAACTTGGAGATAGCACCCGTGACCCCTGTTGTTCGTTTCAAAGCGAAAAATCGTTTGAAATTTCAACCGAGCGAAATTCTAAGCTAAAATTTAAACTAAAAAGTGATGCCCGGATATCAATGCACACACTTTTCTTGAGGTGTTGCTGTCAATTCACAACTTCGAAAGTTTCTGTTGGGCAGCCCGTTGGGTGCCGGCTGAGCTGGTTCTTGGGGGGGACCAACAGTTTTTTCGCCGCCTCATCGGGGTGTCCACGTTGCCGCAAGTGTGCTCAATTTACAATATGGGGGTGTGGGACAAGGCGGCGGCGATGTGGTTGCGGATGGCCGTGCGCCAGACTTTGGATGCCGAGGCTTCCGCCCGTCGCCAATATCAGGTGACGGGCCGCAGCTTGAGTAATGGGGGTTGCGTAGCGGAACCTGACATCGTGGTTGGCCGGTGTTTGGTTTTCCCATGCAGCCTGCATTGTTCCATGGCTATCGGCCGCCTTCAGGTTGCATTCCTTGAGGTGCTCCTAGAGGCACTCCCCAAGGAGAACGCCGAAGCCGTGCAATGGTTGCTGTAGCGGGCAAGCACGGGGGTGAAGCTGAGTGCCTCCGCCGCGCCCGACAGGGAGCAGGCCAAGGCCCTGTTCCTTGCGTGGGAGGAGATGGGCCCACTATTGGCCTATGCCTGGGAGGACCCCGAATGGCAAGCTATTGTTGCCATGCGGGATTGACTTCGGGATTTGTATAGTGACGTGCCCCCTCTCATTAACCTGGGGGCGTCTGCTGATGCGCGGAACTACTGCGCACATTGCTACAAGGCCGCCTGCCAGTCCAACTACGTCCTGTACCAAGAGGAGGATGTGACCACGGCGGTGGCCAATGCACCACGTTTGGGGGTGGGGTTGGGGGCGGTTTCTGCGGATGTCGTTGAAAGCCTCAACGCCATCCTCAAACGGACCTACAACGGTCACACGGCATGTGGGGGGGGAGATGCCGGGGGCCACATCACCAGTAAGGGAGGCGGGGGTGGTTTTACAAGTATGGGAGTGGTGGTTTTTGAAATTTGATCTCCCCCTTAGGACCCTAGAAACCCCCCATGTGGCCCCATGTACAATGGCCATGCTACTGTCTACTGAGAGCCCCCCACCCATGTCCTTTGCCCATTTACCCCTAGGTCTTTCATCCCCTATCCATGGACCCCGCCACAATGGAGGGCATGATGGAGAAAATGATGAAGAAAATGACACACAAAGTGGTATGTGCTTGCGTGTGTGTGGTTTTGCTTGCGCTTCGTGTGCACCTTGTGTGGCTTTCTTTCATTTTAATGGGGGCGTCGCTAGTTTTCGTTTCATTTTAACACCGGCGGTCGTTTCAAATTCAAAATTTAAACCAGAAATTAATAATAAAAAAATTAAACCACAGATTGTAACCCTAGGCTAATTTTTCAATCTGTTTTTGTCCTCAGATGCAATGCTTCGAGGACCGCCGGCAGCTGGCTGCAGCTACAGAACCCCTTGAAGGAGCAGCAGCAGCTCCAGCAGCTACACCAAAACCAGCAGCTCCAGCAGCTGCGGTAGCCAACGCTCCCCCCCCCCAAAAAGGCCCCGTCCCCTGACGCCTCCTTTCAGGGCCGCTACCCAGTGGCCTGGGCGCGCAAGGCGCGGCACATGCCCCGCCTCGGCCCCGGTATCCCTCCGGCAGGGCCCGTCCCGGTATGGTTTGGCCCGGAGGGGACGGCAAGGCGCTCCCCCCGCCTCCACCAAGATTGGGCCCCGTGGATGAGGCTCGGCGGGATTCGTCCCCGCCGAGCGGGGTGGGGGCCCCGTCGCTGACCGCGGCCCCCAGCACCACGAGCACTGGGCTCCTGGGCCGTCGTTGGCAAGCCCCAGCCGCTACTGTGCCCCGGTCAGCCGCACGGTGATGCTCTGCGGCTGAGCTCACCGCACCCTCACCCCCTCGTGCGCACCCCCCCCCCCCCACGCGCTCGCCGTGCCCCCGCCACCACACTCGCTCCCACCACCCATCCAAGCTCCCCACCCCCTTTCACAGGTCGCCAACGCCACCGAAGTGTGCTGCCGTAGCCGCCGACAGAACGGCGCGTGGCTGACAGAGGGGTCCCTCATATGCGGCGGGGGTCCAGGGCTTGCCCCTCCTCCCTCATGGTGTAACAAGGCTGCAACCGGCCTCATGGCTTTGCGTGAGTCATACCTCCCTTTCGTGCATGCACCATGCATGTGTCATGCCCTCGAGTGGCCTTTGCCCCCCCCCCTCCCTGCCCCTGCCCCAACCCCTGCCTCGTTCACAGGACGCGAACCCCCTCCCCCACCCCGACAGGGCATGGGAGCTGTGGGCGGGTCCCCACACCACTCCTACGGTGCCCCTGCTTCGGGTGTGCCGGCCCTGCCCACCCCCCTCCCGCCCCCCGTGCACCCCATGCCCCGGCCCATCGCAGCCTCATGGTGTAGCATGAGTCATACTCCCCCCTCCGCGTGTCGGCTCCCCCCTGCGCCCGCCCTTGCCCCTACCTTGTTCACAGGAGATGTTTGGGGGGGACCACATGTCCCTGGGAGGGGACCCCAGAACCCTCGGTGGGGACCCCAGAACCCCTTCCGCCAGTACATTGCCCGGGAATGGTCGGTGTGCCCCGACGTATTGAGCTGCTCCCCACAGCCCTTGGCCAACACCGGTAGTGCCGGTATGGGAACATGTTCTTAGGTTCTTAACCCCCCGGAGTAACCCGAGGATGAACCCCGTGACTGCCGTAGTTCGACAGCACAGACCCCGGTGCCATGGGAATACCCTACAGGGGTTTGGGCCTTATTACCCTGGTCGGGACGACCCATGAAACCTCACTATTGTAATTGGCAAGCTGGGGCAGGTGGGCATAGCCATACTTCCTTCGAACCGTGCATGCGGGGGCAGTCCCGGGCACTATCAGGCCGGCAGGACCTGGCACGTCGCAATAGCCGTCATATCACGCCCGCCGCTGCCGCATGCACGGGCCAATAGGAGGCCACATCTCTTATGCCATCTCCGCTTCAACATCCACAAGACCGACAACACTCGGGATTCCAGCCACCCTTGCACTTGGTCACACTGCATCATCCACGTACCCAGCCACCCCCCTATAAGATTGCTAGGTCCTCTCTATGATGCCAGAGCCACAGGACCCGGGAGTCGCCGTTGAGTGCAGCCCAACACAGTAGCAAGAGAAGCACCGCGGTCCTGGTCATTTCGGCACCGCACTCCATCCATTTGTACATCCCGTAAGTGACGGTAGATTGCCTTCCACGTGCTAGGCGTCAGCCGTCCCGAGTGCCGCAGCGCCCACCTGGCTTTGGGCCACCCCCTGCCGGCACACTCTCGGCATGACCCACATAGCGGGGTAGAGGCACATTGCTGCACCCATACCGGTGCTGCAGTGCCGCACCCATTCCATACTAGCAGAAGTATCGACCGAGAGGGGACACGGCCGCCTTCGCAGCGTTGAGACCACAGGTCCTGCCAAACGTCATTGCAGGCCTCGTGGTAGCGGAGAAGTGCACTCACCAGGGCACGAGCGGTAGCACGACTTAGAAGGCTCCGTTTTGCCTGGTACCACGTTGATGTTGGGGCGAAAACTGGCTGTCCGTCCAACCCTCCCGAGAGGTATTCGAGTAGCCGGGGCCATTGCACTCCCCGGAGGCGCGGCTTGCCCCCCGCTAGGAGCCTCCATCCATAGTCCTGCGCTATGTCCACAATGACATCTACTCCTGGTTGACTGGGACCCTGAGCTGGTGCGATCACTAATCGCTGCCCTCCACATTGGGCCTGGACCACCGGCTGAAGGTCCAAGGTATCCAACGTGTCACCAACGCATTGTCGTCCCCATCCGGCAGCAACAGCAACACCGCGGTGACGCGGGTCGTCTCCCTGGATCCGCACAAGGCGCTTGGATCCCCCGAGGACCGCCATGCACCTTTGCGCCTCCGCCACCGGAGCGACCCTCCGAACCAGCCGGTCATACAGCCACAGTTCCCCTATGACCTACACGGCGGCCACCGCCAGAACTGGGAGGGAGCACAACGGCTATTGCAAGACAGGCAGTACATCACTGGGCCAGCGCATGATGCTCCCGACTGCATGATCGCTTACAAACACCTTGAGCCAGGGTTCGTCATAGACATCTGGGTTGCGCTCCATGGTACCGCGAATGGTGGCCCAAGACTGCGCGGACACTTCACGGGATCGCGCCTGGAATGTGGTGAAGTCTTGGGCTACCCAAGACTCAATCCACTTGCTAAAGGCCTGTGCTGCCGCCGCCGTCCTTTGAAGGAACGTGGACATGACCTCGTTGTGTGTAATGTACGACCTTGACACCAGTTACGCAAGCAGCGGTGCTAGTTGAAAGGACGCCTAAAGACCACCTGGGAGGCCATCGAAAGGGTTTTACAGCAGCATTTGCCTAACCCTGCCATCCAGTGGACAGAAGGGCGTACCACCGAGCAAGAATGGGTACACAGCCTTCCTCTGATCTCCGGCGGCAACTGCATGATCTTGGTGAGTCGATGATTTCTCCAGGCATAGCCAGTGTGGATCATGTCCTCTAGGAATAGCTTGGCCTTCGCTAGGCCTTGGGACGAGGCAGCCCGCACCGCTGCGAAGAGCCAATTGAGCACCCCGGACCACTCGCGCCATTAACGACTCCGCCCACCTGCATCCGTGCTCCTTCCAGCACATGAACTCCATGGCACTATCTGCGAGTGGCAAGTCCGCTGAGAACTCCTCCACTTTCGCACACAAGAGCCGTGCAACTGCCTCTTCCCTTTCGCAAATTAGGCGCAGGTGGCCCGTGTCTTCCTCGGACCCTCAACAGGAGATGAAGGGAAGCGCAAGAATCACCATGCAGGTAATTTTTTGCCACCACCGTCGCATGACTTGCATGGTGGTGAGACGGCCGTCTCTCGCCCGCAGCAAGTCCCGATGGGCAGGGCCACGATGCACCGTTCCTAGGGGCACAACTTCACATGCCCCAGCCATTGGCGTGCGCACCCTTGTGCGCACTGCCAATGAGTGCCACACCGCCTCTTAGATTTGCTAGAGGGCCCGCATGGAGGGCACATGAGGTTCAAGCACCCCACCTTCATTAGGCACCACGAGGGTTGCGTGTTCCTTGGGCAATATGAGGTGCACGCGCGGGGCTTTCGCGTGAGACGCAGCTGAATCCGGCTCCTCCACTGAGACCGCTGCCAAGTGCGAGCACTGTGATGGGGCCCTCCAACCCTGGTAGTTGACATAGCGCCTCCACGACCCAGTTCAAAGCGTGAAGGTTGATGAAGTGGGAGGTGGGTCCCTTGATGCTGCGGCACCGAGCCTCCTGAGCTTTGTGCAGTCGCGCCCCAATGATGGAAGCTTCTAGCACATGCAGCGTGCGGCCTGAAGGAGGTGTGTGGAGTAGGAAAGCAGCCGCCCCAATACTCTCCGCCTCGAAACTGTGCCGCGGATGGCACCTGTCCACGTCGGACTGCCGTGGCTCGCCTCGGCCACGTTGGTGACCCCATCCTCTTCGGAAGAGGCATAAGACAACGTGACCTTCGTTGCCACGAGGCAGTACCTGTGAGGCTCCAGCCACACCACATCCGAATGTGGGCTTACCACTACTCTCCCTAGTAACGCTGCATTGGATGCTGTCCATTCCGAGAAAGGACAACATTCGGCTGATGTACCCCATGCGGCTGCTAGTGTACACCGCATCCGCATATGGACCTGATGGCGTCTAACGCGGTGGTATACTCCGCCCCCCATACTATCATGGATCTATGCGGCTGGTATACCACTACTGTTCTCCACCCCAGCGCCCCACCTTCGCGCAGCGAGGTGACAGCGACATGCGGGTCATGTGGCATGTTGTGTAACTTGAGCATCACCGGGACTGGGCTCGCATGGGCATCTTGGGCCGGGCCCGCTTACACTAGTAATACAATTGGCCACTCCACCCATCCCCATACCGCTATGCAAACCCTGTCGAATGCCAACTCCCCAGGTACAACCCACAGAGGCGGAGGGTCAAAACCGCACCGGGCGTGTGGAGTAAGAAGGAGGACCAACGCCGGATCGTCTTGTTGCCGATGCCCATCGAGGATGTCTCCCTACAAGAACATCAGGGAGGCCGGGGGGCCGGACAGCATGGATAGCCCCGGGCAATCCGGATTCCAGTCGTTGTCCCTATATCCGCCCAACAAATATGCATGGCCCGCAGCGGACTGTGTGGTGCGCTTGGTGGCCTTCTTGTGCCCCACCGGATCAAGTAGATGGTGATTTGGGGGATTGGGCAGTTGGGACTAGAATACCGCTTGGAGGCCCGTTAACCACACATGGTCCAGCATAGTGGGCCCAAATCCCGTATCTGGAAGCTGAAGATGGTCTTCGTGACATTCGAGAAGATACACGGCCCAGTGTCCGGGCTCATGGCATGCAGGCCACGTGTGCAGGAGGCCATTCGCTGGATCCGTCGCGGACCTCACCGGGGCTTCCATGCGGGGCCCAAACAACACACACACGTCCCTACGCTTGAAGGTGTAGGACCGGGTCGCCCATTGCTGCTCAGCCATTGCACTTGCGGTAGATGTGCGTGCACACACGAGTACACTAAGGATGGCATGAGAAGACCGACATCTAGCGTTCCCATCCAACTGAGCACGCGGTCGACCCACATGTCTCCCAAGTGCGATGTAAACCCCTCTGACGGAACCAGAAAATTGTACGTGCACCGCATATTGCGTCTGCAACTCGTCGAGCAGGGTTCGCAGTTCACCCTTGATCACCGCCGAGCGATGATGCGTGAGCTGAGCCACAGCCACCACCACAGAGTCAGGGCACAGGACCCGAATATCCGCCAACTTAAGCCCTGTGCCAAACCGGACCACCACATTGGAGAGGTCGTTGGGCAAATTTTCAAACTGCAGGGCTGCAATCTTGATGGCAGCATTCAATCGCACTACTTCCTCCGCAGTGTCAGATAGGTATGGCGTTGCGCACCGCACGATGCCGCCTACCATCACTGCGATTAGCGCATGGGGCACGGACACCGGTCCCAGGGTGTTTTTCCACCAGCCAAGGAGAGCTTCGCAGCGGAGCACATGCTTCTCCTTCATGGATACCATCCCTTGAGGACCTAGCCTGAGGCCCAGGTACGGCGAGATACTCTTGGCAATGAGATAGACCCACAGTGTTACCGCTCTCCACAGGGCTCGCACAGGGAGTAGAGGCGCACTGATGTACCCATACTGCTGCCATAGTGCAACATCCGCTGCATACCAGCGGAAGTATTGACCAATAGGGGACACGGCCACCTTCGCAACGTTGAGACCACAGGTCCTGCCAAACACCATTGCAGGCCTGGTGGCATCGGAGTAGCGTACTTACTAAGGCATTAGCGGTGGGGCTGTTGAGCACGCCCCGCATCGCCTAGTCCCATCATGCCGCTAGGGCAAAATTTGGCTACCCGTCTGACACTCCCCAGAGGCATTCGAGTAGTCTGGGGCATCACACTGCCCGGGGATGCGGTTTGCCCCCCGCTAGCGGCCGCACCCATAGTCCTCCACAATCTCCAAGATGACGTCTATTCCTACTTAACCAGGGCACTGAGTCGATGCGATCAGCAGTCGCTGCCCACGTGAATGGGCCTCTACCAGCGCCTCCTGATGCAAAGGATCCAATGTGAGACGGGCTTCTACCGACCCATTGTAATCCCCAGCCGGCAGTGATAGCAGCATTGCCGCGACACGACCAGGTGCGTCTTCTCTCTGGACCAGCTCCAGTTGCTTTGACCCCATCAGGGTTCGCCATGCACCTTTGCACCTCCGCTACGGGATGACCCTTCACATCCGCCGATCATAAAGCCACATTCCAAACATGCCCAACACGGTGGCCAGCGACAGGACCGGGTGGGAGCACAACGGATGTTGGAAGACAGGCAGGACATCACCGGGCTAGCCCATGACACTCCGGATTGCAAGAAGGCCTACAAGCACCTTGAGCCACGGCTCGTCGTGGCCATTTTAGTCGCGTACTATGGTATCGCGGATGGTAGCCCACGGCTTCACGGACACTTCTTGGGATCGCGCCCTGAATGCGGCGGAGGACTGAGTACGTTGTTATCCTTCGATCTCCCGGGGGAAGCTGCATGATCTTGATGAGTCGATGGTTTCTCCGGGCGTAACCATCTTCTCCTGGCATGATCATTTGCAGTACGAACAGCTTGACCTTTGCCGGTGCCCTAAATGAGACAGCCCCAACCATTGCGAAGAGCCCCTTGAGGTGACGTCGAACCATTATTGCCATCAAGGACTCAGTCCACTTGCATCCGTGCTCCTTCCACGACATGAACTCATTGGCCTTGTCTGCGAGTTGCAAGTGCGCTATGAAGTCCCCAACTTTTGTACACAGCAACCACGCAACCCCCTCATCCCGTTTGCACAAGATGCGCATGTCGCCCGTGGCGTCCCCGGGCCCCCCACAGAAGATGAAACGAAGTGCGGGTAGCCCCATGCGGGTGACGTTCTGACGCCGTCTTCGCATGACTTGCATGGTTCACATGTCGCTCAAACGCAAAGCGTAGAATTTGTATTTTGGGATCGAAAATGTTGGCATGATTCCTAGCGTTGCCCACGCTCGACCTGTAAATTTTCCAGCCGACATGCCACGCAATCGCTCCCGGAATCCCTAGGGATGCGAAAATATCGGAAAGGTTTTTCCGACCGAAACCCTGACCAAAACCCCGACCGAAACCCCGACCGAAACCCCGGCCGTAGCCGGGAGGGAGCCTTCCGAAATTCCCAGGGATGAAAAAATATCGGAAGCGTTTTCGGGGGCGATTTCCGACATAAACGCTAAGGATGAAGAAACAATCGACTCCGCCCCCCCGCACACGTATTTGGGCATTTTTGGGCAATTGGACCCATATATAGTGAGGACATGTACAATGCTCCGCCACTCCTCAAAAAGAAGCTGCCCCGGCTACCATGGCCAGGCGTGGCCAATCACAAGCCCCTGATCCTGGGGCTGACCCACGGAGCGCCGGGTTCCCCCCCAACTCCCCGATTAGCCCGGTCACCTCCCCTTCGCGGGCATCACAGTCAACGCTGTTCCTTGCCCCCTTGTTTAAGTGTCGCCTCCGTGTCTATCGGAAAAAAATGCCCCGCACTCAAGTGATGGGGTACTGGGGCACAAATGGATTTCAGCATCAACATCAATGGCGGGGGGAGGCAGTGCCCGAGTTGCGCTTTGGCTTGGGCGCACTCGTGTCCGGCGAAATTTTTCTTAGCTAGTGGAGGAGCAGCGGCAGCCTCCACATCGGAACTGCTAACGGTGATGGCATTGCGTGTTTCATCACTGCCACTACTACTACCACTGGAACTGCCACTCCCACTGCTCCTGCCACTGCCACTGCCACTGCCATCGTCACTGCCACTACCACTGCATGACCCTGCATCTGACTTGGGATCAGGATCTGCTGAATCCTCAGCATCAACCACGATGTGCCGGTGCAACTTCGCTGCTCGTGCAGGCTGGGTGCGTTGGGTGGAACCCTCTGACCCGGATACATTCTGTGGTGGCACGTACTCTGCCGATGAGTCGACATGGGTTGGGTGAGGTACAATTGCCATGCTAAACGAGCGGGGCACAAGAACAACCCTCCGTTTTTTCCCCTCCTGTCCCGTGCCTTGGCCTTTGCCTTGCGTTGGCGGCGGGGCAGAAAGGCCGCGACTGCAACGTACCAAAAAGTGGGCCACCCTTGCAAGATTTCAATGCTAAATGCAATCCACTGGCGTACCCCACTGCGTTTTGTGCCACAGTGCCTGCACATGCAATACATATCATGTTCCAACACAGTAGGATCCGGTTGCAGAAGAATGGATTGGGTCACATGGTGACAGAGGACTCTGATGGAGGATTGGGCCATCAGAGGACGTATGATACGCTCCGCAATGACCCGCCACTCCGGTGATGCACTGAGAACGCAATGTTCTAAAACAACCCCCCGGAGCGCTTGTGACCGTCGAAGCTTCCGGTCTGTGAACTTCATGTATAGTTCATGGCTGAGGGTGGCCCTGATACTGACCTCCGGACAGGTGGTGGTAAGGGTGGCACCCAGTCGCAAGACACGTTTGCCGGCCTCATCGCTGAATGGGATCGGCAAATGCGGTTGAGCGAACGCGTGGGATAGACCATAAAGATAGAGTGTGGTTCTTGACCCACTTTCAGCAACCTCGAAAATTAGGTCAAATAAACATGGAGGTTGCCCAATGCCCCCCATTCCCCCTGTGGTAGGCATGCGTCGGAGGCATACAAAAGAACAACAATGTGGCAATACGACAAAAATAGCAAATGAAAAGGCAGGGGAAGTACACGGTCTTGCGCCACCAAGGCTGAAACTCCCGTGCCTCCGGGCCAGTAAAAGAAATGCCCTTGCGAAAGCGGCGTCGGACGAGGCTGCAGTACTGTTTACTGTCCACACGGATGTCCGCCACCTTATACCTTGGTGCCATAGTAGCAACATAGCGAAAGAGCCCATAAGCATCTTCTAACGGTAACACGCGACCAACCACCCCACACGCACGGCTAATGCCCCCCTTCAGGTTGTGCAATGAGGGCTGAACTACAAATGCCTCCTCCACACCCTCAACTCCAACAAACATCTTACCCATCTGCTACAGTGACTGTGTGTGGCAACCAAAAAGAGCACGCACACCCTCGTGCCGTTTCCAAGGGCACACCACACAACACCTACCCCCGCACTCCCACCACAAATGGTGGTGGCCGGCTGTTAGCAAGCGAAAGGTCACACGGACCAAGGTGTTGGAAGTGTGCCCCTGCAACTTCACAGGCAGGGTAAACGGGGTATGACGCAATCTGTTGAGCTCTTGAGTGTGCCCGGCCGTCTCTCGCTCGTAGTAGGTCCTTATGTGCAGGGCCATGATGCACCATTCCCAGGGGCACAACTTCACAAGCACCAGCCAACGGCGTGTGGGCCCTTGTGCGCGCTGCCAGCGAGTCCCACGCCTCATGAGCCACTTGCTTGAGGGCGTGCATGGGAGGCACATGAGGTTCCAGCACCCCATTCTCATTAGGCACCAGGAGGGTGACGTGTTCGTGGGGCAACATGAGGTGTAGTGGCGGGGCCTCTGCGTGAGCCGCACCAAAATCCGGCTACTCCAGCGGGACCGGCGCGAAGTGCGAGCTTTCCCTCCAACCCTGCATGGCAGCAGACACAACCCCTCCACGACCAAATTTAGGGCATGCTGGTTGATAAAGTGGGAGATGGGTCCATTGATGCCGCGGTAAAGGGCCTCTAGGGCTCTGCGCAGTTGCGCCCCAAAGATAGATTTGTTGGCTACATGCACCGCGAGGCCGGAGGGAGCCGTGTGGAGCGCGAAGGTGGCCGCCCCAATGATCTCCCCTTCAAGAACCCTGCCATGGATGGCACCTGTCCATGTGGGACTGCTGTGGCTTGCCACCGCCACGTTGGTGACCCCGTCCTCCTAGGGAGAGGCGTCAGACAATGCAACATTCTATGCCACATGCACCCAGCAGTACCTGTGGGGCTCGAGCCACGCCACGTCGGGATGTGGGCTAACCATTACTCTTCCTAGTAACGCTGCACGGATGCCGTCCACTTTGGGGAATGAACGTCGTTCGGCCGATGCACCCCGTGCTGCCGCCAGTGTCCAGTGCATCCGCATATGGACCTGATGGCCTCTAGTGCTGTAGCAAAGTCCACACCCCACAGTGTCCCAAGTGCGGAATCAAGGGCACCTAGTCCACCAACAACCCGCAACTTTTTGTGGTTTCCAACCCTTAGAATTGCCCAACAAGGAGCCTAGAACCCCTAACCATTGGTCACTCACTTGGTGGAGCCGGAAGACAGCCCAAGCCGCCCACGGTGTGAGGTGCAGCCAAACACGATGAGGCCGACAACGCCCCCCGATAAGTGGTGTATTCCTCCACCATACCCCCTTGCATTTTCTCACTTTTAGGTGCTAAGACATGTTTGCAATGCCCATGGGACCCCATGGAGTCGGGTGCCACCATGTATGCTCACACTGTGCGCATTTCTTAACAACTCCCGACCGCCCCAACCCTTGTCTTCACGGCAACACCCTTGTCTTCGTTCACCTGTCTTACGACTCCCCATCTTGACGCCTGTTGCCCATTGTCCTACGACAACCCCGTGTCTCGGTACTTGTCCTACATCCCTGTGGCAAAGCAGCACGTTTCATTTCATTTGTCTCCTTAGGCCTTTTGTCGTCAGATGCGTTGCTTTTTGTCCTTTGTGTCATGGGACACATGCCACATTTGCAAGCTCGCATCCAGAGCATCAAGCTCCAGTATGTGGGTGAATGCCCTCGCGGTATTTTAGAACCGAGAAATAAAAGGCGGGTGTCCACCTTGAACTCTAAATTCCGGTGTTCGCAGCGGATGCTGGAAAAAATATGAAAATTGCGCTACTCGGCCGCGAAACACCCAGGGTGGACACATGTCCAATGCACCCACACTGTGGGTTGCCACTGCAACGCACGGCAATCAATGGCAAATTGTCCCAACCCGCCCTTACGACTGCACCTCCTTATTGGTCAGACCAATCTTGCTTGACCAACACTTTTCCATATACCACCGACTAACGAGCAAGCGGTAGATGACAGCATGCAGGGGGATGCTTGACCCGGCTAACGCCACACGCCCTTGAGGCCCCACCTGTTGTTCAATAAGCTGCACGACTTTTGTGTGCTTGGTGTGATCTTGGGCAAACCGCCTCCCCCCGCTAAGTCGAAATTACCGTCCTTAGTGGACCGTGGTGCATCCCTAATATGAGACGGGATGTGGGCAGCTGCTTGCATCACGGATTCCACTACACTCCGTAGCAAAGGGGGAAGGGTACATGCATGTGAAAGTTGGCCATTATGGTGGAACGCAGAAGGGGGTAGCGGAAACCCCCCTCTTCTCGGATCGGGTTGGACCCGACTCCAAACCAAACACATGTAGTCGGTCCAATTGGACGGGGGGTGTTTTCATAGCCTCTTGGGTGCCTACATGTTGAAAATTTTCGGTCCCGTTCCGAACGGCTCGAATGGGCCGTTGCTGTATTCGCCTTCTTGGACCTCCACGGGCGGTTCCCGGAGGCACTCTCTGATTGGGAACCCCTTCTCAAAATGACTTGTCAGCCTACTTTCTGATCAGGAACCCCTTCTCAAAATGACTTCTCGGACCCACTTCCTGAAATTGAACATGCACAAGTGGCGGAATAAAAGGCCAAGTTATCCACTCCTGTCCCTCTTTGGCCCTCTCCCTATTCCGGTGGATGGGCTCCCAATACGTTTTAGCCCAACATCCAATCCATACATGTTGAGAGACTGCCACGTGCCCTTCACGGGGACACGTGGCTTCTTCATGGACCACCCACAAAAACTATTCTGAATGTGCACTTTCTAAGCCGAGTTCCTCCTCTCGCTCGGCACCGAACTAAAGAAGTACATTGTGCGGTACGTCCGCACAAACCATCTACTATGGCCCACCTGGCCCACCTTCTGCCCATGCTCTAGTTTGCTCCGTTGTGGTTCCGGCGTTGCACAGGGCGGTTCATCGCCCACTTCATCCTCCACCTTCACATACGTGCGGCCACCCAAACACCCCAATTCCGGCTTCTGCTTATAGATGAACTCCTTGTGTTCTACATGTTGTAATGCCGGCGCGGACACCTCTGCACCACCCCAAGAAGACACGGAGCTGATCATCTTTGCTCCCTTGCGGACCTGCCACCCATCCTCCCAGCAAATGTGTTCATACTTGCCAGACTTGCTGTACGCAAACGTTGTGAAGAGCCAAGTACCTGTCCCCGGGGCATTGGTGCTATCCTATACCACACACAGCACAAAGTTGAGCTCCATGAGGTGTGTCTGGCCTTCCATCCGCCATTTGATACACAGTGCGCACTCCTTGTACCACTTCGTGTTCCCCTTTCCCATCATGGACTGTGACACAGCCTGGATCCTCACTGATGTCTCCAGTGGTATCGCCCAACACACATGGGGGCCTGGTCCAATCCTTGTGATCTGAATCTGGGGCATTTGCTATCTCTGCTGCAGGCCCATCGCCCATGAGTGCTTGCTGATCTAACACCAGTGTAGGCAAAACGTCAACAGTTACCTACAGGGGTAAACCGGCGTGACGAGGAATGCAGTGGGTTCTGAGATGTGATCGGGTACCCCATCGGGAAGCCAAACTCAGAACCCCTTCGTGATCAAGAACCTCGGCCAGAACCCCATTTCAAGAACCCCCTTTTCATCAGGTTTCCCTTGTAAGACGCACTTCGCAACCGAAATTCTGATCAAGAACCCCTTCACAAAGCACCATCCTGGCGGACCTCCTGATCGCGTGCCAGACCGATATTCAGCACTACAATTGAGCATCCTGCAGGCACCAAACGCTCTTGCATATCATGTCAGTCACAGAGCAGTACAGCAGGGCAGTACATTCAACACCTGCGTGCATCTGTACCAGAAGGCTCCATCCTTCGATGTCTCCGTCAGCCAGCCACACGTCAGCCCGATGCGGGGGTCCAGCATGGGTTGCAGTGGATGTCCAATGTGCAAGCGCACAGTGGAGGCCTACTAGTCGTCTCGGCCCATGCCCAAGCCACCAAACTTGCACCTCACTGCCATGATGTACCCAGGAGGAAGCCTGCTCAAAGTGATGTTCTGATCCTTGGCTGCCTCCAATGTCTCGGCCTCGTGTGTCCATGACCCGAGCGGGCACTCATCCGACCTGACATTACAATGTTCATCTGGTCGAAAAGGGTTGGGAGGGGGTGCTAGCAAGGGATGCAAGGCAACGTGCCGTGTGGTGGTCACCGCGGGAAGGGAACAAGTGACGCCGACTTGAAACCCCATGGCCTGAGGAGCACTAGCCGCCGCACTCACCTTACTACCAACACTAAGCTGCGAGCACGCCGAGGACAGCTCCGCCTCGTGAGTGGCACAGAGCCTCAGGACCCCACAAATGAAGCAATCCTTCGTGGCTTTCTTCGGACAAGCCAAGATAGTACAATGCTCTGGCCCATCAACGTTGCGGCTTTCCTCCATACACCAAAATGGAACGCGAACTCTGACTGTGTACGACTATGTGACGGGAATAGTTGCAATGCCCAAGAAAAGCACTCGTCTCCACCATCACTGCGGCTTGGAAAGAAGTGTACATCCAATCGCATGGACTAGGTCGTTGTACAGGACGAACAAGTCACCGCATCGCCGCGGACTAGGAATAGGGTCCATTGGACGGGGCAACCCCTCATGGCTATGTGGCAAGAAGACGGTGTCCGTGCCATCAACGGAATACAAGTCCTAGTCCAAGGCCCGAAAGACGGACACCACCCTCTTCCCATTGGGAACCTTTATCATGGCGATGGTAGCATTGCATTTCACGCCCCGTCGCACCTACTGTGGCCGCTGGGTACGCTTTGTGGTCCCCACTCCATGTGTTGTTGAACAAGCTCAGAACGAAGTTTGTGAATGACAGGAGAGCCTGACATTCATTGTATCCAACACTCGATCCTTCTACGGCAACATGAGGAAGTAGTAGGGCAAACATTCTTCTATTGCCCCAGTCCGGACCGCGGTGAACCGCAAGAAAGTCATTGTATACGGAATCCCAAGTGTCGTATGGTCCAGTTTCAAGGGCTTCCACAACCTTATCAAGCATTTCCATGGGCACGAATCGTTTCCACAACAAGTGTGCCGTCCCATCCAATTTGCTTCGATCTTCATTGAAGGTGAATTGGGAGCGCAATGAACCAACCGTGGCTGGGTTTCCAACCCCAACCCATGGGAACGGAAATTGCTCCGGTGCCGCCACAATTTTCCTCGCCATATGGGATGGGGTGGTAATGCCCACGACCACATCCGCAAATGGAAGTCCGGAATTGGTTGCCAAACTCCAAACCGGAAAGGTGTCAATCTTGGAGGCCGGCGATACACGCTACTTGTAACCAATTGGGACACTTCTTAAGGCACGACGTGTCATATCCGAGAGGTGCGGCTTGGTGCTTGCGAAAAACCACACAATTGTCGGCATCCTCTCCAATCCAATACACCACATCCTCATGGGGCCGACCGATGGCTTCCTTCCCCTTGGCCTTGTCCTTCTGCTTTGGAACGTGCGGCAAGATCCCCACAACCAGGCTCGTACCATCCGCACTAATGAGGAGGATCAAAACGGCCTGAAATGTTGGGGATTGAGCATGATGGTGCTGCCAACCAAGTCACTAACGAGCCCGGGCTCCATCTCTCCAAGGACACGCCGTGGCACCTCGATACGCCCTACCATAGTCCCTGGATTGAAGTTGACCCTCTTGCGTAGCCCGTTGATACGGATGCTCTCCTGCACTGCGGTCGGGGCGGCGGCGATAAGACGGGTGCCCAAGCAATCATTGGCTTCACGCAACCAAGGACCAATGACGGGGGCACGGGCATGGGGGTAACTAATGGACCAAAGGTCAAAAGAAGACGAAAGTGAACGAGCGATGGACACACACACACCAAATCAGAAAGCCCCCCCCCGAAAAGGCGTTTTGCGAACCCGTTTCTGATCATAAACCCCCCCGAGAAGTCATTTTGAGAAGCCCTTTCTGATGAGGAAGGTAAGCCGAGAATTCCCGAGAAGGTGTCCGAGAAGGGGTTCTACAGTTTTCGAAAAAACCTCCCGATGATGTTTTATGGTAAACCTAGGGACGGCCATCCCTTAGTTTTCGTCCCCCGAACCCCTCAATTTGTTTGGCCCGCTATACCTCGATGGGGGGGGGGTCCCCGGGAGGACCGTTGAGAGTGGGGGAGGTCCGGCACCAGCTTCCTAGTTGCACCACCACCATCCCAGCACAACCTTTTGAAAATTGCATTCACTACTCTACAACATAAATGCACCATGTTTGCAACACGACGTATTGGGGCTATGGAGCGGCTGAAAGTCCCCCGTTGCATGGAAATTATAAAATCACTAGGACGGAGGTTGTCACCTCCAAAGTCCTCGAATGCGAGGTCAAGATTTCATTTTGGTGTGCCCAGCGCACATGCCTTGCCCATGTCCCGCGAAGAAACATGCCAAATCAAAGGTCACGTCGGGTGTGGTAGCCCCGCCGCGCTGTAGCTCTAGCACCTCGGCATCGGGTTGCCCCAACTCGTCGGCTAGGCGCAAGGAGTCGGCATCATCGGATCCGTCAAACGTAAACGACCTCGACCACAAATTAAGCCTTCCCACGTTGTGTGTACTATCTGCTAAGTGGGTGCACACGCCCCCACCTATGGCACTTGCCTTCCAAAAAGGGGTGCGATCCACACAAATGATAGTACGATACTTTGGAGGTACGCGCCCTTGGGTTTGTTGCGTGTAGTGCAACTTCACCAATAACCCCACCACGTCCCGAAGATTGAAGAGGGACCCGCAACGAGCCCTTACCACACCAAGATTGAACACCACTGGCTTCAGTTAGTAGGGGATGAGGGCTTGGCGTTACGGTCGTAGTGGGGACCTCCTCCCTTGGTACACGCTAGAAGACCCAATCTCGTTCTAGCCTGGAACCCACTACAACGGGTAAAACGAAAAAAAGAGGGGGATACCCCCTCTGAGGGGGGGGGGGGGTTGAGGTGTCTAACCTGGAGCCCCCTATCCGTACTCGGGGGCCCATACTTTTTTTTTTAACAATTACATTTTTTTTACCTGAGTTCCGAGTCCAAAAATTTTTCGTTCTAGCGGCGGTCTAAGGACGTTCTAGCAAGCGCGACTACAACGCCGCTAGAACGGTTCGCTAGAACGCCACTAGAACAATATATATATATGAATGCTCCGCCACTCCTCAAAGAGAAGCTGCCCCGGCTACCATGGCCAGCCGTGGCCATTCACAAGGTCCCGATGCTGGACCCGACTCACGGAGCGCCGGGTTTCCCCCCCCATCCCCCGGTCAGCCCGGTTAGCCCCCCACCGCACCGCATAGGTCACTTGGAAGGTCACTTTGCGGGCAGCCGCCGGGTCACTTGGTGGTGGGTTAGCCCGATTAGCCCCCCTGCGCCCCCCAGGCCCCCATTCGCGAGTCGCGACGCGCAGGTTACCCCCCCTACGTGGTGGGGGGTTGCCGGGGCTCATCCTTGCTCCCGGCACCCCCCTTCTCACCCCACGCGCCCCCTTCCTTCTCACCCCGATTGTCACCCCCCACCTCACCCCCCGTGTCACCCCCCTCCCCCTTGTCACCAACCTCGTCCCCCTCGTCATCCCCGTCATCTCCGTCGTCCCGATCGTCCCCCTCGTGCAAGGCCTCCCGGAGGTGGCCCTCCGCCTCCTCCCGGGTGAGGAAGAGGAGCTCCCCCGCCACCCAGAAGGTGGTCCCGTCCCCCATCTTGCAAGGGGGAGGCCTGGGGTTGGGGGGGGGGGGGCATTGCCCTTGCCCTTGCCCTTGCCCTTGGCCTTGGCCTTGGGCTCGCGCTGCTGGGCTTGGGGGGGGGGGCGTCTTCCTGGCTACTCCCGAAGCGGGGTTTTTTCTTGGGTGGGGGGGGTATCCTCCCCCGCGGGGCTGGTGCTGCTGCTACTGCTGCTGCTGCTCCTGGTCTCCCCTGCCCGGTCCTGCAACCTCACCCAACCCTTGCGCCACAGGTCCATGCCCCCCGCACTCCTGTTCGCTTCCCACCTACCCAAACCGTCCAGCACCGAGAGGGCCAAATTGGGGTCCGTCCCCATCATCCGGCCCAACTCGGTGACCCCAACGAGGCGCGTCCGGCCTCCGGCATCGCACCCCTCCGCGCGTACCCCGCGGGGCTCGGCTCCACAGGTGTGCGCGTTGACAACTTGAGGATAGAAACATAATGCAGGTGCGTTCTGGCGGCGTTCTAGGCAAATGTTCTAGCGGCGTTCTAGCGACGTTCTAGCGGCGGGGGCACGGCGGTGGCTAGATCAACGCTAGAATGGTTCGCTAGATCAACGCTAGAACGCAAGCAACATACCATGCCTTGGCGGTGCAGGGCGGGGGAGATGGCCGCCAAGGCCGTGTCAAAGGCGTCCCGGTGGTTGGGGGGTTGAGGCTGCGGGGGGCCCCCAGCGGGGGTTGCGACGGGCTAGGGCTTGCACTTGGGCCGGGAGGCGATGCGGTGCACCAACCCGGCATACGACCCCCGGTTCGCCGCCTCTAGGTTGAAACCCCCCATGTCCATCAGCACCCACCAGGCGGGCGTCCAGGTCAAGGCCTTCCCCACATACTCCATCCCCCCCAAGCCCAGCCCATGCCAGAAGTTCGCGGTGAAGTCGCTAGTGGGTGGCCCGCCCCCTTTTCCTCTCGGGAGTGAAGAAGTTGGTTTGCGCCAACTTGAACATCTTCACCCCACTTCCGGGGGGGGCGCACCTCCCCCCATCTCTTCCCCGGCCCCGGCAACTCTTGTTGCCACCTCCACCACCCTTTGACCACCCCTCGGCGCAGAGGCTTGTCCAGGTGGACCACCCCCCCTCGTCCACCCATACCCCCCGCCCCCCCCCCCCCCCCCAACAGACGGTGGTGCAACCGCTGCAACAAAAACCGGAGAGTACAAACCGGACTCTCCGGGGCGACGAGGAGGGGGGTGTCCAGGTTGGGAGGGTGGGGGCCAGCCAGGACAGCCGGGTCCCATGGCAGGTCCTCGATGGCCCCCGCATCCCTCGACCCCATCATCACCCTGAGCCACTGGCTCAGCCCCCCCCCCTGCCGGCGTCTCCACCACCACCTTCGCTCCTAGCGGAGTCCCCCCCGGCGAATCCGAGGTTCTTCCTCGAAGGGGCCCACGAGCCCAGGGGACGCCACCGGGTTTTATCGGCCAAGCAGGACGGAGCTCCCACCGGCGACCCCCCCCCAGGAGGGAGGGAGCACACAACAACCGCCAGCCCCCCCCCCCCCTCAGCCCCCCCCAAAAAAGGGACTCCGGCGCGGAGAGTTGGGGATATAGTCCCATGCCGCGCGGCCATGAATCGACATGGCCCTACACCGGGCGATACACGCCCTCCCCCCCCCCTCGCTCAAGAGGGGCCCCCGTCGTCCCCCGGGCAGGGAGCGACCCCCCACCCCCCTCAAGGAACGGCCGCCCTCGGGAGCCCTCGCCCAGCCCCGGGGGGCCTCTCGGGGTTCGCCCCTGAGCCCGCCTGGCCCTTCCACGCCCCCCCTCACCAGCCGCAGCCCAGAGGCCCGCCCGGTCTCCCCCGCAGCGGCCCACAACCACCAGGGACCCGGGCCCCGGAGCCCCGGTGCCCGGCCCCGCCCGCCCCCCCGGTATCCCTCCGGCGGGGCCCGTCCGGGTCCGGTTCGGCCGCGAGGGGACGGCGTGGCGCTCCCCCCCGCCTCCACCAGGATTCGCCCCCGTGGATGATGCTCGGCGGGATTCGTCACCGCCGAGCGGGGTGCGGGCCCCACCGCTGACCGCGGCCCCGCCGACACCTCGAGCGGCCCGGGCTCCCCGGCCGCCTTTGGCCAGCCCCGGCCGCTCCTCCGCCCGGTCGGCAGCACGGTGACGCTCTGCGGCTGAGCTCACCGCACCCCCGTCCCCCTCGCGCGCGCACCCACCCACCAGCTCACACCCCCCCCCCCCAACGTGCACGCCGTGCCCCCACCGCCCCCCCACTCTCCCGCCCCTCCTCTCTCAGGTAGCGAAGCCCCCGAGGTGGGCTGCCGCAGCCGCCAACGGGCGGCCGCCTTCCGAACAAGAGGACCCCCCACACGCGGTGGGGGTCCAGGCCTTGCACCCCTTCCCCCTGCCACACGCATCATGGCGTTGCATGTGTCATACCTCCCTCCCTATGCACCATGTGTCATGGCCGCGAGTGGCCTTTGCCTCCCCTCCCCCACACCGAAACCGCACGGGGGGGGCCGAAGGCCCCTGGGTGGGGCCCCCAGAACCCCAGCAGCTGCGCCACCCGACTGGAGGGTGGCGGGGCCGCCGGTGCGCGGTACGAGCCCCCGCCACCCTCCGTCCGCCTGCCGCGACCCCCTTGACCCCCCCCCTGACGCCCACCCCGGCTGCGGCGGCGCGGCCCACGCGTGCGGTACGAGCCCGCGCCGCCCCTTGATGCATTATACGGGCAGTGCGGGCCGCCACGAGAGCGGAGGGGCCCCGCACTGCCCCGAGCGCCCCCCCCCACGACAGCTAGCGCTAAAGGCCAACCGGCGCCTGGCGGGCTGTTGTGCAGGAGGGGCGAGGCGACCAGGCGCTTCGTACCCGCCCCCAACGGGGGTCTGTACCCACGGCACCGGGCACAGACGCCGGTTGGGGGGTACCACACCACCACCCACCACCGCACCACGGGCACAAGGGAGAGGTAATAGCCCCGGGCATCGGCCTCCCGCAGGCCGAAGGAAGGTGCCAACCGCGAGGCTCATCCCGGCCCCCCACTTCCTTTTCAAAATCATCCCCCTTGGCCGTCCCGGCCCACACTCCCCGCGGCGGGTAAGTTCCTGGGGCACCCCAGGGCACCCCGGCCATCCCAGCCGGGGATAACCCGCCGCCAGCGCCCCATTCCCCCGCCCCAGGCTCTCCGGCCTCAGTCCCCAAGCAGTCATCACCCTCATCACTTCCTCGTAGTAGGACACCGGTAGCAGGACACACCCACCACCACCACACGCCACTGACCCCCAGAGCCCAGCTCTGGACCCACAGCCGTCAACGGACCTCCCACCCCCCGGCACGCCGTGTGTCGGACCCTCCCTTGCTCCGCTCCCCACAGGCACCTTGGCACACCCATTCTCAGCTCTGTCCCCCGACCTCCAGTGCGAACAGTTGACGGCGGCCGACGCCTGGCCCCTCCTGCCCATCGCCCTGGACTCCCAACAACCCCCACGCCTGCTGGCCTCCGCGCGCCACATGCCGGCGAACGTTGACGTCCTCTCCATCCCCCTCGCCGGCTCCTCCATCGAAGCCAGCCCCCTCCTCTAGTGGTTCGCCTTCACCGAGCAGCTCACCGAGAACGAGATCTCCCTCCTCACCACACACCACGTCGCCTCATGGCCCCCCTACGCCTCCTGCATGAGCGCCCTCATCGACTGGGGCGCTCGTGCCTCCACCCTCGACCAGGCCACTCTCGCCTCGGCCGCCCTCGCCCACATTTCCCCCTTCTCCCCCGAACTCCCCCCCTCCATCCCCTTCCGCCGCCTCCTGGACCTCCTCGCCTTCGAGGAGGCCATCAAGCCCAAGGTCGCCTGGGTCGCCCTGCTCCACTGGCTAGCGACCTGGGCGGCCCAGCAGACCGGCTCCCGGCTGGCCTGCCCCCCCCTCAGCTGCGTCTTCGACCCCGCCAGCCCCCACGTCCGAGTCCCCGCCCCTTGCCCCCTGTCAGCCCAACGGTGGTACACCGAGTTGAACCATCGGAAGGATGATGGTTCAATTTGCACCCCCAACATCTCCACTGCCATCACCGCAGCCGCCCGCCGCGCTAACCCGCAGGCAGAAGACCCTCCTGCGGGGCCCGTTGTCCCCGCCCCCGCCGCCGCCCCCGCACCCCCCAACGCTTCGCAACCCTTGTCCCTGCCTCCCGCCCGTCCCCAGCCCCCGCAGCCGGCCGCACCACCCCCGTCAGCCTGGGAGACACTGGCTGGCCCAGCCCCGAGCTCCCAGGACACACTGTCCTTACTCGACGGCCTCTCCTCCGTCCCCGAGGCCGACGCCCACCACACGGTCATGTGCATTGTGGCCATGGGCAAGAACTGCCACCTGCCCCACAGGACCGTGCAGCACCTCTCGGTCTCCACGTCCACCACCAGCCTGGTGCTCGCCGCCAAGGGTGCCTGGCACTCCTGCCCCGACCTCCACAAGCCCACCCTCCGCCTCCACCTCAACAAGCTCCTCATCTTGGTCTCCCAACGGTACGGAGTCGCCGCCTCCTCCGCGGCCTACCTGCCTGCCCTCCAGGCCATCCAGCCCCTCATCACAGCCGCTCAGGCCCATGCCGACACTCCTTGGCTGACAGCGGCCTTCACCATCGCCAGCGCCCCCTCCTTCCCCATAGAGGCCGACCAGGACCTCCAACACGTCTCCTCAGCCGACACCCTCCGCGGAGCCATCGCACGGCTGTGTGGCCGTCTGTCCACCCCGGCCCAGTTCCAGGAACTCATCTCCTACACCAAAACTGCCCTCCCCCCCCACTCCACGGCGGACCTGGACTGGTTCCGCCTTGGCTCCTCCGCACCGCCAGCGCCCTCCCTGCAAGCCCCTGGCGCCGCCACCCCGCCCGCGCCACTCTCCGCCCCACCCCTCCTCGGCCAGCCCCCCCTCCCGGGCGCCCCCGCGCCCTCCGCCACCGGCGCCGCCCCCGCCTCCTCGGTCCCCACCTTCGCCCCCGTCGGCTCCTCGCCAGCCACCACCGGCATCGTCCGCGTCTCAGGCCTCCGCCTAGGCCCGCACCCCTCCATGGCAGTCACCCTCACCCACAACCTGCAGACCGTCGTGTACGTCACTGACGCCGACGCCCGCCGCCGTCACGCGTTCGCCTCCATCGCCCCCGCCCTGCACACCTCCCTCTTCGCCTCGCTGCCCACGCGCGTCATCCAGCACGACGAGGGCTGGTCCCTTACGGTCCAGGGCAGACGGGACGATGGACAACCTTGGCACGCCCTCGCCGCCACACTCAACACCCCCCCCTCCCACCGCCCGCCCGTCCCGGGCGACCCTCAGCCCCGTCCCACCAAACGCACCCGCCAGCAATCACCCCCCCGTTCCTCCCCCCGACGCTCCCCGAGGCACCATGGCCGCATAGCGCCCTCGGCCCCCACGTCAGGCAGGGCAGTCCGCGGCGCCATGTTCCCCAGTGCCCGCAGACACAACTGAGTCGCCCTGCCGGACACTCTCCCCGCCTCCAGCGCTCCCAACCTCCCGGCCCTGGCCTGGGCGACCTTCCTTGCCTCCCAGTTCCCCCGCCCACTCGACGCCCACCGCGCCGGGGCTGACCTCCTCTCCGGCCCGGAGCCCCGTCCCCAATCCCACGCCCGGGGGACCCCCCCCCGCGCACCCGCTACACCACCGGCCTCCGCCCCCCGTATATGCCTTCACTGCGGCACGCTAAGGCGCCCGGCCCTCACGCACTGCCCCGTGTGCACACACTCTGCTGACCTTATCCCCCTTGGCCCCCCCCCGGCGGCCAACCTCCCCCCAGGCACCCTCCGAGACCTCCTGCACGCCGCCCAGGTCTGCACGTCGCTACCCCCCTCGCTCCTCGCCTCCGCCCTTCCCACAGTGTGCGGTTGGCTCGCCTCCTTCCCCCGCCAGCGCCGCGACCCCTCCTTCTGGATCACCCCTCCCCTGCACGTGGACGCCAAGTGGACCGTCTTCTGGGACACCGCCCACTTGCCGTCAACCCCCCTCCCCCCGTCCCCAGCGTATACTCGCTCGTCAGGCCCGACCTCAGCGTGGGCGCTACACCCCGCCCTCCCCAACGCCCCACTCGTCACCTCCTCCGCTTGCCCCGACTGTGGACGCCCCACGCCTCACACCGCCTTCGTCGACCTCCCCGCATCGCCGACCGACCACTGGCCTCACTTCTTCTGCACCTCCCCCCACAAAGCCCCGCCCGTGTGCACTCGTGACACCGCCGCCCGCTGTGTGGTCGGCTTCCAGGGCATGCTACTGCCCGGGGCTGTCCCCGTCTCAGCCATCCCCTGGGCCACCCCCTGCGCCCCCCCTCCCGACCGCCTCCTCCAGCCGACCCCCGCGTTCGTCCTCTCCCTCCCCGACCCCCGTGACGAGACGTCCACCCCCCTCCGCGACACAGCCCTCACCTTTCTCACGCACAACTGGGGCGGCATCGCCGGCCAAGTCTCCCTCGCCCGCACCTGGCTCGAAGCCCTGTCCCCCGACGTGGTCGCCGAGCAGGAACTCTGGGACTCGGCCGCGGCCCGCCCCGCCCTCCCACCGCGGTACGAGGCCCACTACAGCACCGCATCCGGCCAGGGCTCAGGCCTCCGCACGGCCTGGCTCCGGTCCCTCCGCGCCCCCTCCCAGCCCGCCGACCTCGTCTACGACAGCCCGCACTGGATTGCCTCCACGGTCCCCCTCTCACTAGGGGGCCGTGCCCTCCTGTTCAACGCCCACCTACCCCCACGCCTCTCGTACTCCGAGTGGGTTTCCGAGGTCAAGCTCATGAACCACCTCCGCTCCTGCATACGTCCCGACCTGTGCGTCCTCCTGGGCGACCTCAACAGCACGGGAGCCCCAGGCACCCCCCTGGCCTCCGCACTCGGGGCCCTAGGCCCGCTCTTGGCTTGGCACCGCCTGGTCCCCCCAGCCACTCCCACCAACTTCACCACCCGCCACGGCTCCCCCCGGTCCACCGCCATCGACCAAATCTTCGCCACCGGTCCCATCGCCTCCCACACTAGGCACGTCCTCCCCTGCCACACCTCACACGCCATGGTGCTGGCGCAGGTCACCCTGCACCACCGCTCCTGCGACGCCCACTCGTGGCGTCTGTTCCGATGGCGCCTGGCAACTATCGAGGACATGGACTCCCTCTCAGTCGCCCTTGACGTGGCGTGGGGCTGGCTCTCCCTTACCCCCTCCCTCCCTGACCACTACATCGCCGCCCACCACTCCCTCGCGCACCAGCTGCTCCTGCACCCACCTGACACCCCCACACTACTACGGTCCCTGGCCCGGTTCACCTTTCCCCTCTCAGCACATGACCTCGCCGCCCAGTCCACTGCCCTCCAGGAGGCATCGGCCGCCCGCGGCTACGTCTCTCACGCTGCCGTCCTCTCCTCCCCCTCCATCACCTCCGCCACTCGCACAGTCCTCCGGCTGCCCTCCCCTCCCGTGGAACCGTTCCACGGCGTCCTCCCCCACCCGGGGGCCACCCTCACGACCCGCGAGGAGCGGCTCGCCGAGGTCACCGCCCAGTCCCGATCCCAAACGGCCAACCGGCACGTCTCCGTGGACCACGCCTTCTTCGCCGCCCGCTGCACCCCGGACCCCTGGCTCCCCCTCCTACACCCGCCCACCGATCTCACTCTCCCCCTACTCCGCGACGCCCTCCGCACGAACGCCCGACCAGAATCCCCCGCCTCCCTCCGGGCGTACGCCCTCACCCGCCACTCCCCCCCCCTCATCACCACCGCCTCCCTCGCCCACCGCCGCATGGGCAAGCGCTCCCTCGCCGTGTCCACTGACAACGTGGCACGCGCAGCACTCTTCCGCAGCGGCGGAGGCGTCCACCTCGGATTGCTACACCTCCTCCTCCAGCTCGAATCTAGCACCCCGGGCGTCTCCAACGAGACCGTCCGCTACGGCCTCTACAAAGGGAAACCCACCAAGCCACTCCCCCGGCACCTCACACGCTCCTTGCGCCCCGTCGACGTGGAGTCGGGCGTCTCCGGCGCAGCATCCGGCATCGCCACGACCCGCCTAGCCACCGATCTCGAGCTCACCTCCACCTACACCCCCGCCTCCTTCGCCTACCGCCCACGCCACTCCGCCCTCGGCCTCGCCCTCGTGGCCCACGCCGCCGCCTACACAGCCCTCTCCACCCACGACACCTGACCATCTGCGACTGGGACGAGTCTGACGCGTACCTCAGGGTACTGCGCCAAGACAACTCCCGCCTCTGCTCCCGCCTCCGCGCCACGTGGGACTTTGGCCCCTGGGCAAACGGCTTCTACATCCGCCTGGTCATCCGCGTGGCCACCCGCGAAGGGTTCACCCACCCCTTCAGTCTCGAGGAGGGGGGCAACCAAGGCGACGGGTTCGCCCAACTCCACTACCAGGCCCCCAGCCTGGTCATCACCAGGGCCATGCGCCCCAACACTTCCATCACCCTCCCCCTCACCATCCCCGGCCACTCAGCGTCCCTCCCCGCCACCCACCTCTCGTACAGCGACGACCGCCGCTTCATCACCCCCTCCCTCACGGACGTGGCAGCCATGGCCACTGACTGCCGCGAGTGCTGTCGCCGCGCCGGCCGCATCATACACCCCGACAAGCAGGAGTTCTCCCTCATCGACTCCCGCCCAGGCCGGCCCACCCTCGTCACAGCCGACGTCCCGCAGCACACCGGCACCACCACCACCGCCCCCCCGGAAGTCGTCGGCATCCCCATCCTCCCCGAGCTCCCCCTCCTCCGCGTCATCAACAAGTCCCGCGCGTCCCTCGCCCGGGCGCGCAAGGCCAACAGCAACCGCGAGGCCTGCCCCATACTCCAGCTCTGCTACCTGCACGCCTTCGGCCTCTCCCCCCTCGACTACGTCACCTCGGGCGTCCTTGTCCCCCCCCCCTCCCTCCGCCCCCATCAGACCGCCATCAACAATGCATACCGCCACGCCTTCCGTCTGCCCCCCTGAGCACGCTCGGCCTTCCTCCACCTCCCCCTCCAGCAAGGCGGTCCCGGCACCCCCCTCCTAGCGTACCGGGCCCCCCTCAACCTCCTCCGCACTTGCCTCCGCGCCTCTTGGGGTACCAACACCCTCGCAGTAGCCGCCACGGCGTCCCTCATCTCCCCTCGCCGCCCCACCCCCTAGCTCACCGAAGGTCCCGCCCTGGCACAGGCGCTCGCCCCCCTCGACATCACCGTCCACCTCCTCCCCTTCCCCCACGTATGCCCCGCCCCGCAGCACCACACCGGCTCGCTGGCCCCCCTCCGCTCCCTCCCCTATGTCGTGGTCGCATGCGACGGCAGCCAAGAGGGCACCCGCCTCGGCGCCGGCTTCCTCCTCTGGCACCCCCACAACGGCGCTCTCTACCGCAGCTGGCTCGCCCTCCACGCCCTCGCCGGCCACTCCACCGACGCAGAGTGGATCGCCAAAATAGCCGCCATGTTCGCCCTCCGCGGCTGGTCCGGCGAAGCCCTCTTCGCCTCAGACTCCACCGCCTCCCAACTCTGCGACCTCACCCGCGGCCCGCCCCCCTCCTCCGCCCTCTCCATCCCGTACCAGGCGGCCCTCCTCTCCGCCTCCTTCCGCATGCACGAGGCCTGGCTCCCCGCGCAACACGACTCCGGCTCCCCTAGCCACCTCGCCACCCTCAACGCCGAGGCCGACAGCCTAGCCCGCCGCGGGCTCCACGCCGCCTCCCCGTGGACCCTCCCCTGGTCCGCACTCTTCCACGGCCGCATCGTGGCGCTCCGTGAGGGCGCAGTCTTCCTTAGCCCCGCGCGCGCCGCAGAGGCAGCGTATGCGGCGACCACCGCCCGCACCCACGCGCTGCACCTCCAGCCCCTGCCCCCAGGCTGGTCCTCCCACCTACTCCGCCTCGCGTATGAACGCGCCGAGATCCCGGCGCTTGCCCTCCACCGCATCATGCACCTCCGGCTACTGCACTCCCAGGACCACCCCCCCCGGCTACGGAGGCGTGACGTGCCCCTTCTGTCACCGCCCCTACCCGGACTCCGCCGCCCACCTCCAGTACCACTGCCCCCCCCACTACGCCCTGCAGTTACTCCTCGCGTGGCGCCTGTTCACGCACCCGCCCATCCTGGCAGCCACTGCCGGCCACTCCCCCCGCCTCGTCACACCTTTAGAGCTCCGCACGGCCACCACCGCAGTGTACCTCTCCGAGCACCTCCCAGCCGCCCCGCGACCCGGCCCCCCGACGCAGTTGGGGTTCAGTCTGCTTGGCATGTGGCACTCCACCTCCCCCCACGGCGCCCCCCCTCTGCTGGACAGCGCCGACCGGGCGGGACTCCTCCGCGAGCTCCTCTCCACCCTCAGCACGACGCACACGTTGCTAGCGTCACTCCTCCGCCGTGCCCCCTCCCACGTCACCGCCCCCCCCCCCCCCCTCCCACCGCATGTCCCCACGCCGCCCTGCACCCAGCCCCACACACTGCGCCACGGCATCGCCCTAGTCTGGCTCCTCCGCCATTGCGCCACTTGGTGCCTCACAGTAGACCGCCGGCCTGTGGTCCCGCTCCCCCCGGCGCCACTCCCGGGGCCGCACCCGGCCCACGTCGTGTTCACCCCCACGTCGCGGGCCGCGGACATCCTCCCACTCCTCGCCGCCACCCCCCCCGGGCAACGCATACTGCTCGCCGCCAACCCCTCGGTCCTCAATGAGGTCCTCATCGGGCACGCCGACGCCCTGCACGTGCGCCCGCTGCTGCCCGACGTGCACGTTGCGTACGCCCCCGGCACGCCCGTCAACCCCTCCGTGTGGGACTCTCAGTGAGGCCACCGGCCACCGGCCGGCCCGCACGCACCGCCCCTCGCTCGCCTCGGGCACTCGTGCCCGTGGACGCCGCTACCCAAGCGCCCGGCTCCGGCCTCGGCCCCCGAGCAGCGCTTCCTGCCAGCCGCAGGCCCCACGGCCCGCAGGGGGCCCCCGACAGGCACGCCGACACCCTTGCGCGTGCGCCCCCCGCAGCTTGGCCTGCACGGCGCGCTCTCCCCCGGCACGCCCTCCGACCCCACAGTGTGGGGCTCTTGGGGCCTCTGCCGACCGCCGGCTGGGCCGCCCGCGCCTCCCAGCGACCGCCACGGGCCCCGCACCCGCACGGCGCCGCCTCCGCCTCGGCCGCCCGCCGCTACCCATGCCCCCGGCCCCGACCTCAGCCCCCAGGCAACGCAACCTGCTCACCGCAGGTCCCTCGGCCCGCAGAGGGGCCCGCACCGGGCACACCGACGCCCTTGCGCACGCGCCCCCCGCAGCTTGGCCTGCAGGACGCGCCCTCCCCCGGCACGCCCATGGACCCCACTGTGTGGGGCGCTCCGGGCCACTGCCGACCGCCGGCTGGACCGCCCGCACCCCCCCGCGACCGCCACGGGCCCCGCACCCGCATGGCGCCGCGTCCGCCTCGGCCGCCCGCCGCTACCCATGCGCCCGGCCCGGGCCTCGACCCCCCGCCGGCTGTGCCGCGCGGCCTCCCGTAAGCAGGACACAAGGACAGGCACCAGGGGACAGCACCTGAACCGAACACGACACGCCAGCAACTGTAAAGCCATGTTCGTGCTCTTGTGCTCCCGCCCTTGTGCCCTCCCTCCCCCTTGACCGACGGGCGCTCGCGCCCGCACAACCGGGGACGAGGCGGCCACACCACAGCACAAGCAAAGGTGACTAGGCGCCGGCAGACAGCAACTCCCAGGCCTCCCCTCGCCCCCGTAGAAGGCTAGAAGCACGGGCCAGCGCCCCCGGCCACGCCACGGCCGCACACGAGGAACGGCCACCTCGGCGGGATGTTCGGGCAAGGCGCGGAGTGTCCGTCGACCCGGGCGTGCCTTCCCCACCCCAAGGTCACCGCCCCGCCCTCCACCCCCACCACAGCCGCTTCGCACAGGACGAGTAACTCTCCCCCCGCGAGACGGGGGAGGGCTCCAGGGTAACTTCCACAGGTAGCCCCACCCTCCTCCACGCGCCCCCCCCCCCCCTCCACTCCACGACGCCCCCCCCCCCTTCCTCGGTCGTTGTCGGCACACGCCCGGCCAGCGTGACGCCGGCCGACTGCTCCCTTGCGCCCTGCCCAGGGAGAGCGTGTCTGGCAATTTCTCCCGCCGGCACGTGCTGGGTGCCTTCACAACAACAACAACAACAACACCACCTTCGCCTCCACCCCCTCCTTCACCATCCCCTCCTGTATCTCCTCCGCCTCCACGTCCACCTCCACCACCTCGTCCTCCTCCTCCTACTTCACCTTATCCACCGCCCTCGCCAACACCAGCTCCATCTTCCGCACGCTGCCATCCTCGATCGCCTTCTCTTTCTCCACCACCTTGGCCTTTGCCGTGCGGAGAGTGTCCTCTACCATGCGGATCCTCTCCTCATCCCCCATCTCCCGCACCCCGGCCATCTTGGTCTCCCATTGGGAGTCCTTGGTCTTCAGCTTGGCCTTTGCCCCCTTGGAGGCTGCGAGGAAAGCCGAGAGCCCTTGCAGCACCCCCCGCATTTCCTCCACCTCCGGGTCCTCCGGCGCCGCCGCGGCCCACTTTTTGGCGGCCAACGGGTGAGGGGGTGGCAACGGTGGAGGTGGGGCTTGGGCTTGGGGCTGGGGCTTGGCCTTGGGCTTGGCGAGGGGGGGTGGCTTGGCCGCGGCCTTGGGCTTGATCTCGGCCTGTTCGGCCTGCGCCTGTGCCTGCGCTGCCATCACCTGCGCAATCAGCGCCTGGGTCGCTGCATTCTATAGAAAACACAGGAGCGTTCTAGCGGCGCTCTAGGCAACCCTTCTAGCGGCTTTCTAGCGACGTTCTAGCAACCAATCGCGCTGCCTAGATCAACACTAGAACGCTTCCCTCGATCAGCGCTAGAACGCACAACAAGATAAGATACCCGGCAGAGCGGCTCGTCCATCAACTCCTGCGATGCCATGTTGTTGTTCAAAATTCTGGTTGAGGGAAGCCTGCATGTGGCCCTAGCCCCTCCTTACCTCCATGCATCCCTGCCCGAGCATGGCACTGGCGACCGCGGCCCCCCATGCACAACCCACGACACGTTAAAGTATGCTAACAGCCATGTCATGCACTGTGCTTGCACATTGGCCGCCGTGGATGGCCGACCATCGACGACCCGACACCTCGTCCACCCCCTCCACCCGAGTGAAAAATGTAAGTCGTGTACAAAAAAACCGTCTAGTCGTGTAATTTTTTTTTGCTGTAAATGCGTGTAATTTTTTTTTTGCTGTAAGTCGTGTGAACTATAAAAAGAATTGAATTTTTTTATTTTTGCGGTAAAGGAGTGTAATTTTTTTATTTTTGCGGTAAGTCGTGAACGTGACAAAAAAATTGGAAAATTTAAAGAAATGCAACCTTTGCAATACATGCGCAATATGTACAACTGCCAGTTCCGTATGGCACCCCTTTGCGACCTTAACGATGGGACGCCGGGTCCACAAAGCACATAGTACTCTGCGTAGCCACCAATTAGTTGCAACTCGGCCAATATAACATAGTTTCACATGGAGTCATTGGCACTAGACACAAAATCAGGCCAAAGAAAAGAGTCTTGCGAGGGCCATGGCACGATTGTGTATAAAGTCTGATGTCTGGTGTGGCATGTTGTTTTTGCAGTGTATACAACAAGATGTGTGATGTGTGTGATATAGAGCTAATTCTTTGAGGAAGGGGGGGGGGGTTGGTGTCAAATTGGATGTGCAAAAAGTTGATGCCCCCCATCCCATAAATCCCTATAGGCCCGGACGGGTCCCCGTAGGTCCCCGTAGGTGCCAATGGGTCCCCAAAGGTCCCCATAGGCCCCCGTAGGGGCAAAAGGTCCCCATAGGCCCCCATAGGTGCCCATAGGCTCCCAGAGGTCCCTATAGGTGCCAATGGGTCCCCAAATGTCCCCATAGATGCCAATGAGTCCCCATAGGCCCCCATATGCCCCCATACGTCCCCATAGGTGCCCTTAGGTGGCAACAGGTGCCCATAGGTCCCCATAGGCCCCGATAGGTCCCCATGGGTCCCCATAGGTCCCCATAGGCCCCCAAAGGTCCCCATACGTCCCGATAGGTCCCCATAGGCCCCAATAGGTCCCCATAGATCCCCACAGGTCCTCACAGGCCCCGATAGGTCCCCGTAGGCCCCCATAGGCCCCCATATGCCCCCATAGGTCCCCATAGGTCCCCATAGGTCCCATAGATCCCCAAGGATCCCTGAAAGGTCCCCATAGGCCCCCATAGGTCCCCATTGGTCCCCATAGGTCCCCGTAGGCCCCCATAGGTCCCCATAAATCCCCATAGGTCCCCACAGGCCGCCATAGGTCCCCATGGGTCGCCATAGGCCCCCATAGGTCCATAGGGCGCTTCAAGGGCCCGCATAGCACGATCAGCACCTCGAAGAGGGGAGAGGAACAACCATTTTGGAGCTGCTGAGGCTGAAAAACTACATCAGCAGGTTGTGCCCCAGGCCCTTGCGGAGCCCCCCACACCGAAATAGGGTGAAAAACACATAAAGAGGGGCTAAAACATGCTTCATATAGGATATTTGATCATTTTGGATGGTTAGAGTATCAAAAATCAGTTTTGGAGATTTTCATTTTTAAGCTCCCGAGGCTGGAAAAGTTGCATAAGAAGGTTGTGCTTTGGCCCCCTTGGGAGCCCCCCCCCCCCATCACCCAAATAGGGTGAAAAACACATAAAGAGGGGCTAAAACGTGCTTTACATAGGATATTTGATCCTTTTGGATGGTAAGAATATAAAAAAATTCAGTTTTGGAAATTTACAGTTTTGAGCTGGCGAGGCTGGTAAACTACATAAGCAGGTTGTGCCCTAGACCCCTTGGGAGCCCCCCCCCCCCCCCCCCCACACCCAAATAGGGTGAAAAACACATAAAGAGGGGCTAAAATATACTTTACATAGGATATTCATCATTGCGAGTGGTCACAATATCAAAAAAAAATTGCAAAAATTTCAATTTTGGACCTGTAGAGGGTGGAAAACTGCTTCAGCAGTTTGTGCACACACCGAATGCCATTGAACCACCTACAAACAGCAATTTCGAAGCTTTTGGGGGGCCCATGGCACGGGCTACATAGGCCTAGCGGCCACTACGTGGCCACAGGTGGGCACATCGCCTACATGCATGCATTTTCGGTAAAATTGGTAATGGCTTCTTTGCGGTAAGGTCGTGTAATTTTGTTATTTTTGCGGTAACGCGTGTATGAAAAAATCATCTAGTCGTGTAAGTTTTTTATTTGTGCAGTAAGTCGTGCAATTTTTTTTTCTGCTGTAAATGCGCGTAACAAAAAAACCGTCACGTCGTGTAATATGTTTGTTGCGCTAAGTCGTGTAAGCCGGCTTACACGACTTACCGCACAAAAAACAAAAATACACGACGTGACGGTTTTTTGTTATGCGCATTTACAGCAGAAAAAGAATTACACGAATTAAAGCATACACTCCACCCGACACCCCCCCCCCCCGGCTGTTGTGCTCGTTGTGACCATGTTTCAGAAAGCGGTTGATGTTGTCCGAAATGTCACCCGAGAACATAGCCAACCCAAATGGCTTAATGTTCTGCAACATGGTAACTACATCATGCTCAAGGCTCAGTAGATACCATGATGCTGTTCGGACAGCACAGTGTCGCCGGAAATCACGGGCCACGGCAGCATAGTTCAACGGGTTAGGACCCTGATATGTACAATAGAGGGCTGGCAGAAGGTCCCGCATGTTCTCGATGGCCTTGTACTTGGCCGTGCTCGGCCTAATGCGGAGGCACCTAGCAATATCCGGCCATGCGTAAAAAAAATTGGCTGTCTCTTCCCCGTCCGGGGAAGCTGACCCATAAACGCTCCAATCTGCACGCCTCTCGGACAGGAGAACTTGCAGGTCTTGACGGAGCGCAGGGGTGACTGACCGACGTGATGCTCAGGTGACGATGTCCACGAGGGGACGTCATCGTGGTACAGGGTCATGAAGGCCTCAACCGGAAGCAAGCCACAGTCCGTCTCCATCATGAAGTTGTGCCTGACGATCATATCCCCGTCCATCTGGGCCTCTGAAAAGTTTCCCTTGAGCACGATTTCCTTGGCAAGGTCAGGGCAGCTCAGATCACAGTGGTTCACGATCTACAGCATAATCTCGGCTTCCTTCATTCCACCCACCATGTAGGGGCCATTGGCTACCTTGTGCCTGACAGGCCTGCGGCTTGTGGCCAGGCATTCCGTTGGTAACAGGGCAGCGTGGACTAGACTGACCTCGTCGCCTGCGTCAACCGACACATCGAAGACCTTCTCAACTTCCCCGCATAGGTCACGGACTCTCAGGTGTAGCTGTAACTCTTGGCCAACTCGGTGCAAGGCTTGCAAGTTGAGTATCTCCGTCCTTTCTAGAAGCTCCACCAGCAACTGGTGCAACTCGTGGGTAATGGCCTCTGACAGCCCAGCGGCAGCATCTAGCTGCGGTCCCGGTGACTCTCCGATTTGTTCAGAGAGATCTTGGAGAACGTCGATACGTTCTTGGTTGCCAAGGGTGACGGGGTGCCTGGGTTGGTGCTTTCACCGGGGACCTCGAAGGGATGCCACGATCTGCCAAGGGCACTTAGCTTTCCAGCACTCACCCTCACCAAGCCACGTGGACTCCTGTTCCTCTCTGGCGTCCTCCCTAGCCTTCCGCTGGGTGGACGTCTGGGGAAATCAACGATTTTCGATGGAGATGATGTGGGATTGACTGCAACACAATCCGGCAAGCGCCCTAGCTGCGGCCTTTGGCTGCAGGGGCTCCGCTAATGGGCATCATTCTGCGGCATGTTGTCCAACGTGGTGATTTCGTTTACTTCATCACCCTTCTTCTTCCACCGGCCTTCTTCCCTTTTCTCGCTGTCCTTGTCCTTGTCCTCCTCCTGCCCTGGCACCCAGGATCTCTTGATTTCCCGGAGCTCCTTCGCGAGGTTGGTGCTTAGCTTGGAGAGCTCATCTTCGGACACGTCTGCTTGAGTCTCCTGGACGTTGGCAGCTGCATGCCGTTTCCACCCGTTTGCCTTCTTGTACACCTCCGTGTCTGCCTTGTGGATGGGGCACCTCCGGTGGCCGTGTTAGAAAGGAGTGCTCCGCCCATAGCGCACGTAGCAGCCCTAGGGATTAGTTCGAATGAATTCACCAAAAGAGAGCAACAGATTGCCCATGCGGCGAGGCTCCTTCTTTTCCCTTTTCTTTCACCCCTGCTGAAGGGGCTGCCAGGACCCCCGATACCTCCTCGGTGCAGGTAGTTGGCCACAAAGGCGCAGATGGCAGTCTCCGCCACCTCATCCTCATCATCATCGTCGGGGGCTCCGATAACGTTGCTCCCCACAGTGTCCAGGGCTGATTCCTAGCAGGGACTATCGCCCGTGTGTTGGACGCCGGAGTCGCCGTATCTCTGCAACCCGCAGTTGTGATTCACGTGCTTGCATTCCTTGAGTCCCTGCTCTCCAACGCACTCCGACACGTCATCGGAACCTCATCCGCACGGGGATGGCCTGCGGACGATCGTCTGGCCGTTCGCGTCACTCTCGTCCGGGCGCCAGACCGCCGCCTTCTGGAGATCTCCTGTGACCGTAAGCAGGAGGGCGTTCCGCAGCGAATGCCTCTTGAAGTCCCGGGCCACGCTCCTTGTAGTCCAACTGGCCAGCCGTTTGTGGAGCTTCTTGCTGAGTATCATCTTGACGATGTGGTGGCTCTTGGCCCTCCTCGCTTCCTCCTTGGTGACCCGCTTGATCCAGGACATCCGGGAGGACGTTGAGCAGGCAGGACTGCTCGTCGTTCTCATTGCAGTCCTTGACATTCCAGCGGTGTAGGAGGTATTGTCTCCGGAAATCACGCCATTCTCGCAGGTGGATGTCCTTGCCATCGCGCTGGAGCTTGATGGCTCTCCACCTGGTGGCAGCGGTCTGCGGGGCGTCCAGCCGCTCCTGCTCGTTGAGACACCTCTTGGCGTCCTTGATGGTCTTGATCTTCTCCTCCTTGGCTGCCGTGAGGTACATCCCCAGCAACAATTCTGGTAGTTGGGAGCGGAACCGCTTGAACATATATTTCTCCGCCTGGGCAGCATCCATGTCATCACTGACGGTCATGTCCCAGTCGTCAAGGTTCTTCGGGAAGCCGTCGAGGTTGAGTGGGTTCCTGTCATATGTGGGCCGCCTGATGTCCTTCAGGTCCTGCCACAGGGCGGCGTCAGAGGCCTTGGAGACCATGAAGGCTGCTTCTGAGCACAATCTTGGCTCCCATCAGCGTACTCCGCCCATTGCCACGGGCGCCGAGTCCGTCTCCTCAATGTCTACCACGCACCGCCTCGGCACCTCCACTTAAGCCTCTCCATGGAGCCCTTGGCGTACGGCAACCGTGTGATCCTCCACTTCGCGGCCCCAACGTGCTCCAGCTGGTGGCCTCTTGTTGTTCTCCTCGGCATGGGTTGATTCTGAAGTCTTCCATGGGGTCTCCACCCCATGGGCCCCCAAAGGTGGCCCATGGGGGCCTATGGGGGCCTATGGGCACCTTTTTGTTTGCCACTTTCCTTGCTCACACATTTTCCCCATTTTCCCATTTTGGTGTTCAAAGTCTTTTTTACTTTTGTACTGCCATGTTTCTGATTGTCCAAGGTGGTTCCCCAATGGATTTTCAATTGTGTCCTCCCTTTTTGTTTTTTTCATTTGGGGGGGGGGGTTGATTTAGATTTAGGCATAGTTTCTCCCAATTTCCTCTGGGCATTAGACCCCTAGACCCACCTCCAGTAGATAAGAATATCAGACATCTTCTTGGACAGACCGCACACACAACATCCCTTATCAGACATCAGACATCAGACTTTATACACATAGCTGCTATGGGGTGCCGAGGCATGAGGTCCCCGAGGAGGACATGGAGTGGGACGTCAAAGGTGCCCATAGGTCCCCAAAGGTGCCAAAAGGTCCCCATAGGCCCCCATAGGCCCCCAAAGGTGCCCATGGGTCCCCATAGGTCCCCAAAGCTCCCCCTAGATGCCAATGAGTCCCCATCAGGCCCCATAGGTCCCCATAGGTCCCCAAGGGTGCCCATAGGTCCCTGTAGGTCCCCACAGGCCCCCATAGGCCTCCACAAGCCCCCATAGGTCCCCATAGGTCCCCATAGGCCCCAATAGGCCCCCATAGACCCCAAAGGTGCCCATAGGCCCCCATAGGCCCCAATAGGTCCCCATAGACCCCCAAAGGTCCCCATAGGCCCCCAAAGGCCCCCATAGGCCCCCATAGGCCCCCATAGGCCCCCATGGGTCCCCCTAGATGCCGATGAGTCGCCCATCGGCCCCCATCCCCATACGTGCCCATAGGTCCCCATCCCCATAGGTGCCCATAGGTCCCCAAAGGTGCCCAAAGGTCCCCATAGGTCCCCAAAGGTCCCCGTAGACCCCCATAGGCCCCCATAGGTCCCCATAGGTCCCCATAGACCCCCATACGCCACCGTAGGTCCCCATAGTACCCCATAGGTCCCCAAAGGTGCCCAAAGGTCCCCATAGGTCCCCAAAGGTCCCCATAGACCCCCAAAGGTGCCCAAAGATGCCCATAGGTCCCCAAAGGTGCCAATAGGCCCCCGTAGGCCCCCATAGGCCCTCATAGGCCCCCATAGGCCCCCATAGGCCCCCAAAGGTCCGCAAAGGTCCCCATAGGCCCCCATAGGTCCCCAATGGTGCCAATAGGCCCCCAAAGGCCCCCATAGGCCCCCAAAGGTCCCCATAGGCCCCCATAGGTCCCCAATGGTGCCAATAGGCCCCCATCGGTCCCCATAGACCCCCATAGGCCCCAATAGGCCCCCATAGGCCCCCAAAGGTGCCCAAAGGTCCCCATAGGCCCCCATAGGCCGCCACAGGCCCCCATAGGCCCCCATAGGTCCCCCTTAGATGCCGATGAGTCCCCATCGGCCCCCATCCCCATAGGTGCCCATAGGTCCCCAAAGGTGCCCATAGGTCCCCAAAGGTGCCCAAAGGTCCCCATAGGTCCCCAAAGGTCCCCGTAGACCCGCATGGGCCCCCATATGCCCCCATAGGTCCCCATAGGTCCCCATAGACCCCCATAGGTCCCGATCGACCCCCATAGACCCCCATAGGTCCCCATAGACCCCCATAGGTCCCCATAAACCCCCATAGGTCCCCAAAGGGCTCTAAAGGACCCCATACACCCGCAAAGGTCCCCAAAGGTCCCCAAAGGTGCCCATAGGCCCCCATAGGCCCCCACAGGCCCCCATAGGCCCCCATAGGCCCCCATAGATCCCCATAGGTCCCCATGGGTCCCAATGGCCCCCGTAGGCCCCCAAAGGTCCCCATAGGCCACAATAGGTGCCCATAGGTCCCCATAGGCCCCCATAGGCCCCAATAGGCCCCCATAGACCCCCAAAGGTGCCCATAGGCCCCCATAGGCCCCAATAGGTCCCCATAGACCCCCATAGGTCCCCATAAGTCCCCATAGGCCCCCATAGGCCCCCATAGGCCCCCATAGGCCCCCCTAGATGCCGATGAGTCGCCCATCGGCCCCCATCCCCATAGGTGCCCATAGATCCCCATCCCCATAGGTGCCCATAGGTCCCCAAAGGTGCCGAAAGGTCCCCATAGGTCCCCAAAGGTCCCCGTAGACCCCCATAGGCCCCCATAGGTCCCCATAGGTCCCCATAGACCCCCATAGGTCCCCGTAGGTCCCCATAGTACCCCATAGGTCCCCAAAGGTGCCCAAAGGTCCCCAAAGGTCCCCATAGACCCCCAAAGGTGCCCAAAGATGCCCATAGGTCCCCAAAGGTGCCAATAGGCCCCCGTAGGCCCCCAGAGGCCCTCATAGGCCCCCATAGGCGCCCATAGGACCCCAAAAGTCCCCATAGACCCCCATAGGCCCCCATAGGTCCCCATAGACCCCCATAGAGCCCCATAGGTCCCCAAAGGTGCCAATAGGCCCCCATAGGCCCCCATTGGCCCCATAGGTCCCCATAGGTCCCCAAAGGTGCCAATAGGCCCCCATAGGTCCCAATAGACCCCCATAGGCCCCCATAGGTCCCCATAGACCCCCATAGGCCCCATAGGCCGCCATAGGTCCCCACGTGCCCCCATAGGCCCCCGTAGGCCCCCTAAGGTCCCCATAGGCCCCCATAGGTCCCCATAGAGCCCCGTAGGCCCCCATAGGCCCCCATAGAGGCCCATAGGTCCCCAAAGGTGCCAATAGGCCCCCATAGGCCCCCATTGGCCCCCATAGGTCCCCATAGGTCCCCAAAGGTGCCAATAGGCCCCCATAGGTCCCCATAGACCCACATAGGCCCCCATAGGCCCCCATAGGTCCCCACAGGCCCCCATAGGCCCCCATAGGCCACAATAGGTGCCCATAGGTCCCCATAGACCCCCATAGGCCCCCATAGGTCCCCATAGGCCCCCATAGGCCCCCATAGGCCCCCATAGGCCCCCATAGGCCCCCACAGGCCCCCATAGGCCCCCATAGGCCACAATAGGTGCCCATAGGTCCCCATAGACCCCCATAGGCCCCCATAGGTCCCCATAGGCCCCCATAGGCCCCCATAGGCCCCCATAGGCCCCCATAGGCCGCCATAGGCCCCCACAGGCCCCATAGGCCCCCATAGGTCCCCATAGGCCCCCAAAGGTCCCCAAATGTGCCAATAGGCCCCCATAGGCCCCCATAGGCCCCCAAAGGCCCCCATAGGCCCCCAAAGGTCCCCATAGGCCCCTATAGGCCCCTAAAGGTCCCCATAGGTCCCCATAGGCCCCCATAGGTCCCCACAGACCCCCAGAGGCCCCCATAGGCCCCCATAGGTCCCCATAGGCCCCCATAGCTCCCCATAGGCCACAAGAGGTGCCCATAGGTCCCCATAGACCCCCGAAGGCCCCCGTAGGTCCCCATAGGCCCCCATAGGCCCCCATAGGCCCTCATAGGCCCCCATACGCCCCCATAGGCCCCCATAGGCCCCCATAGGTCCCCATAGGCCCCCACAGGTCCCCAAAGGTGCCAATAGGCCCCCATAAGCCCCCATAGGCCCCCATAGGCCCCCAAAGGTCCCCATAGGCCCCTATAGGCCCCTATAGGTCCCCATAGGTCCCCATAGGCCCCCATAGGCCCCCATAGGTCCCCATAAGTCCCCATAGGCCCCCATAGGTCCCCATAGAGACCCATTGGTCCCCATAGGTCCCCATAGGTCCCCATAGGCCCCCATAGACCCCCATAGGTCCCCATAGAGCCCCATAGGCCCCCATAGGTCCCCATAGGTCCCCACAGGCCCCCATAGGCCCCCACAATATTTGGCAAGTCTACGGACCCAAAATATTTGACCGATCTATGTCCATCAAATATTTGACACATGTCCATGGGTCATTTACCTGGGGGTGTAGACCCCCAAAATATTTGACGGGTGTATGTCCGTCAAACATTTGGGGGGTCTACACCCCCAAAATATTTGACGGACGTGTGTCCGTCAAATATTTGGGGGGTCTACACCCCCAAACTATTTGACGGATGGGGTTCCGTCAAAATTTTGGGGGGTCTACAGCCCCCAAATATTTCACGGATGGGGTTCCGTCAAATATTTGGGGGGTCTACAGCCCCCAAATATTTCACGCAACCCCATCTGTCAAATATTTTGGGGGTCTACACCCCCAAATATTTCACGGAACCACATCCGTGAAATATTTTGGGGGTGTAGACCCCCCAAATATTTCACGGATGGGGTTCCGTCATATATTTGGGGGCTGTACACCACCAAAATATTTGACGGATGGGGTTCCGTGAAATATTTGGGGGGTCTACACCCCCAAAATGTTTCACGGATGGGGTTCCGTCAAATATTTGGGGGCTGTACATCCCCAAAATATTTGACGGATGGGGTTCCGTCCAATATTTGGGGGGTCTACAGCCCCCAAATGTTTCACGGATGGGGTTGGGTCAAATATTCTGGGGGTGTAGACCCCCAAAATATTTCACGGATGGGGTTCCGTTAGATATTTGGGGGCTCTACACCCCCAAAATATTTGATGGATGGGTTTCCGCCAAATATTTGGGGGGTCTACAGCCCCCAAATATTTCACGGATGGGGTTCCGTCAAATATTTGGGGGGTCTACACCCCGAAAATATTTCACGGATGGGGTTCCGTCAAATATTTGGTGGGTGTACACCCCCCAAATATTTGACGGATGGGGTTCCGTCAAATATTTGGGGGGTCTACAGCCCCCAAGTATTTCACGGATGGGGTTCCGTCAAATATTTGGGGGGTCTACAGCCCCCGAATATTTCACGGAACCCCATCCGTCAAATATTGGGGGCCGTAGACCCCCAAAATATTTCACGGATGGGGTTCCGTGAAATATTTGGGGGCTGTACACCCCCAAAATATTTGATGGATGGGGTTCCCTCAAATATTTGGGGGGTCTACACCCCTAAAATATTTCACGGATGGGGTTCCGTCAAATATTTGGGGGCAGTACACCCCCAAAATATTTGACGGATGGGGTTCCGTCAAATATTTGGGGGGTCTACAGCCCCCAAATATTTCACGGAACCCCATCCGTCAAACATTTTGGGGTCTACAGCCCCCAGATATTTCACGGAACCACATCCGTCAAATATTTGGGGGGTCTACACCTCCAAAATATTTCACGGATGGGGTTCCGTGAAACATCTCGGGGGTCTACAGCCCCCAAATATTTCACGGATGGGGTTCCGTCAAATATTTTGAGGGTCTACACCCCCAAAATATCTGACGGATGTATGTCCGTCAAATATTTGACGCATGCCCATGCGTCAGTTACCTGGGGGGTGTAGACCCCCCAAATATTTGACGGACGTGTGTCCTCCAAATATTTGGGGGGTCCACATCCCCAAAATATTTGACGGATGCATGTCCGTCAAATATTTGACGCATACCCATGCGTCAGTTATCTGGGGGGTGTAGACCCCAAAATACTTGACGGATGTATCCTTCACCGCTGCAAGCGCCTGTGCCTCACTCTCTCCCACAGAATTTCCACAAAGATTGAGGGACAGGGTATGCAGTGAGGCGGCATCCTTCAGCGCTGCAAGCGCCTGTGCCCCACTGTCTCCCACGGAATTTCCACGAAGATTGAGGGACAGGGTATGCATTGAGGCGGCATCCTCAAGCGCTGCAAGCGCCTGTGCCCCACCGTCTCCCACAGAATTTCCACAAAGATTGAGGGACAGGGTATGCAGTGAGGTGGCATCCTTCAGCGCTGCAAGCGCCTGTGCCCCACTGTCTCCCACGGAATTTCCACGAAGATTGAGGGACAGGGTATGCAGTGAGGCGGCATCCTTCAGCGCTGCAAGCGCCTGTGCCCAACTCTCTCCCACAGAATTTCCAGAAAGATTGAAGGACTGTGTGTCCGTCAAATATTTGGGGGGTCTACACCCCCAAAACATTTGACGGATGTATGTCCGTCAAATATTTGATGCATGCCCATGCGTCAATTATAGGGGGGGTCTACACCCCCAAAATATTTGCAGATGGGGTTCCGTCAAATATTTGGGGGGTCTACACCCCCAAAATATCTCACGGATGTATGTCCGTCAAATATATGACACATGCCCATGCGTCAGTTATCTGGAGGGTGTAGACCCCCAAAATATTTGACGGATGTATGTCCGTCAAATATTTGGGGGCTGTAGACCCCCAAAGCACTCGATAGTGGCTTTAGCAACACCGCACCACACCCCTCTTCGCGCAAATACCCATCCGCATCATCCGAGATTGTCGCACATCGGCCTTTCCTGGATAGCATCCCGGTTGCACGAAAGCTAATGAACACCTCGAAATTGAAGAGCAGGTTTACTCACACCGCCACGGCCACCTCACACTCATGCGCATACATGGCCTTGCATGCAGCATCCGTTGCCACCAACGAGGACGAACATGCAGTGTCAATCGTCATAGAGGGTCCCACCAACCCAAACACATACGCCAACCAACTAGAAAAAAAAACCTGAAAAAGAAAAACAGGCATACCCTCCCTAACCTCAACCATACAAGCAGGGAAATGACAGGGTGGGAGGGAGGGAGGGAGGGGAGGGAGGGAGGGAGGGAGGGAGGGAGGGAGGCTCTCTTGGGCGGCCGTAGGGGCTGTGTTGTGCTGTGTTGTGCTGTAATATGCTGTGCTATGCTGTATGTTGTGCTGTGTTGTGGTGTGCTGTGATGTGCTATGATGTGCTGTGCTGTGCCGTGCTGTGTTGTGCCGTGCTCGAAACCCACTACCCCCCCTCTCCATAGTTCCGGCCCAACCCGATGAACCCCCACCCACCCACCCCACCAGCAAAACTGACCCGATTAGCTCAGGTGAGGTTGCTTGGGCCAGACATCAGGATTCTGTTCCCACTTGTCTTCAGTCACATATGAGCCCCCCGATCGGTTTGAGTCAGAGAGATGGGGTGGGGTGGGGTGGGGTGGGGTGGGGGGGGGCGGCACGTACCATCATTGAAGGGGTAGCAAGCACTGGTTGGGTTTCAGACGCTAGGGTCGAGACCACAACCCACTTCTACACCTCAAGGGTGTGGTGACAATGGGACAAGTCTGATATTGGGGGGGACACGGGGGGGGGGGGGGAGTCTGACACAGGGGGGGGGGGGGGGTAGAAAGGGTGTTGGGGTGGGGGGGGGGGGCAGATGGTCCATACAAGTCTGATGTCTGATGTCTGATAGCCCACTAGGTCGCTATACACATAGCTGCCCCATAGCGGCCACGTGCCGGGGGAGGTTGGCTGTGGCGCGTCCTGTGGCGGTCTCAGGTGAGCTGAGATCCGGCGGGTCCAAATGTCCGCACTGAGCCACTCGTCACGCTTTCAACCCCTTGGTCTCGTAGAGGGCGATGTGCAATTTCCTCTGGGCTCGCGCGGCTACCCTTGTGTCCTAGGCAGACTCCATCTTGGTGATACCGACCTCTCTTTCCAGCGTCTGGATCTTCCGGTGGAGCCAAACCATCCACCTCCAGGTATGGGGTGCAGCCAAGGAAGGATGGCCTAGGAACCCCCCCCTTCCTAGGGTTTTTCTACTCCTACACGTTACGACGGCACCCGAAGACTTTGAACACAAACACCACACCTTCAATGCACCTACTTTGGGGGACATTGGGTCCCGGGTCGGTGATGCCTAATTTGGGGTTTTTTTGGAAACCCCGTTTTGGGCAAGAACCACCCTAGGAACCCCCCTTCCTGGCCAGGAAGGGGGGTTCCTAGGGGGGTTCGTGGGCAGGAACCCCCCCCTTCCTAGACCCCTTCCTGGACAGGAACCCCCCTTCCTAGACCCTTCCTATGACCCTTCCTGTCCCGAGGCAATAGCACACAAATCCGTTCGCTGGGGCTTGAATCGCATTGTGCCACCGCATTGATGTTGTCACTGGTCCACATGCCGCTTGCGTCGCTTGACAACGGCTCAACCGCGGCCTTGCCGCGCCTCGTACAATTGCATACCGACACTCAACGCATCGGTGTGCACCACGTGCCTCATTCGGAGGCGTGTGATGCGGGGTCGCCGAAGACACCAACCGCGCATCGAGTTTTTGAGATGCCGCTTGAACGGTTGGTTTCTGCATTCTGTCGGAATACTGCGAAAAATGTACAAACTGCCAAAGCAAGGAAAATATGCGCTGTGAACACATGCCCAATGTACCCAAGGGGTCACACCCCATTGCAATTTACCCCAACACTCCCCTAAATGGTCACTCGCGGACTCCAATTCCTTGAGTTCGGCCTGTGTTAGCCAATCCCTTTTGCGCCAGAGCGCGTGCATTCAATGCATTGATAATAACACATGCTTCATCAATAGGAAAAATTTAACGCCACCAAAGGCCACGTCGGGTACGTTGTCCCGCAATACGGCCACAACTCGGCCATGTAATGCACTGTCTTCAAAAAACATATTGCCACCTGTTATATCGAATTTTCCGGCCTTGGTTGGCCGGGGAGCCAAGCGCTCAGCATGCGGAACGTTTTTCACCTCATCCAAAAGCTTGTGAAGCTCCAAAACCAAAGCTTTCCTTGCGTCCCTTGCGGCACGGGCAACGTCGGGTTCACTGTTTTCAATCAAATCTTTCAATGTTTCATTGACTCGCTTAACAATTGTGTTCGCAATACGACATGACCCATGCTCCACGTCACCAACGCGGGTGCATGGGCCAATTGCCCTCAAAAATGAGCCCCACCTGCATTGGGCCGGTACAGAATTGGCACGTGCCAAGGAATCAATGCAATGGCAGCCTACCCAACATTTCCCCTTGTGATAATTGGCCGAAAGCATGGCCTTGCCATCACCTGTCAGGGCACATACAATGGGGATGCGATTCCCCAAGTGCCAAACATGCACACTGGACAAAACATCCAAAACATCCTGATTACGGTTTGCCTTAGTGTCAATGGCCCGGAGACAATGCGTGTCATCCGGTCCGTCCAGCGCCCACCACGTCGCCCAGCGTCGCACGTCGCCTGCAGCTGCTACACCCTCTGACCAAACGGTCACGTGGATGTCGCACTTGGTGGCCGAGGTCTGCCACAGTGGAGTGGCATCTGCGCAAATGATAATCAAAAGCCGGTCTTGACGAGGGATGTGAAAGGTACCGCACGCCCTACTCAACGTCAGATGGCTTTGCACTACTTCAAGGAGTGGACATACAGCGGCAGATCGGCGCGATACCACCCCCGATGACACCTCTAGGGCCGTCGGGACATATGGCAGCAGTTTGCTACGCCCCTCCATTAATTCCCTTCGTGTACAATTGCGCTCCAATTTTAACATGTTGCGCGTGGAGAGGCTCATTTGGTGTGCCGTTTGCAAAACTTGGATCACTTCCTCGGAGACATGTTGTTCATTGTCATCGCGCACCTCGTGGTTGTTGGACTCAATCACTATACCGTTACCGGTTGCGCGCACAACAGGTCGGCATCTCCAAGCACAGCGCCCGCGAGGTCGCGAATGTATTTCCGTCTCTGTCGCCGCGCATCAACCTCCAGGTCCCAATACGGGGTCACTCGAACGACACTCCCAAGGAAATTTGCGACAGCCTTTTGCATTACATTGAAAAAAATGGAAGCCTGCCAAGAATTGTGAGAGCAGGATGTGCACAGGATGTGCCACAGGAACCCCACAGGAACCCCCTTCCTGCACAGGAACCCCCCCCCTTCCTGGCCAGGAAGAGTCATTGGACCCCACAGGAAGCCCCCTTGTGGTACAGGAAGACCCTTCCTGGACCCTTCCTAGACCCCTTCCTGCACAGGAACACCCCCCCTTCCTGCACAAGAACCCCCTTCCTGTACCCCTTCCTAGACACTTTCTGCACAGAAACCCCCCCCTTCCTGTACCTGGTGTTTCCCCTCTCAGACAGTCTGGTCCTCTCGGGCACTGCTGTCACATTGGGGCATTGCAACGACACATGCGATGCAACTGCGTCCAGGCTTGGAGACATTGGGAATCTCGGTGGTGCCCCCAAGGGTGAAGCTATGTGAAGCTCCCCGCTCGTGGCACCACCTTACGAATCTCGGTGGTGCCCCCAAGGGTGAAGCTATGTGAAGCTCCCCGCTCGTGGCACCATCTTACGCGCCCTGCGCACGACGTGACTAGTATCCTATGCGACTGTCACGCACAAAATTAGGGTTAGGGTTATGGATTATGGGTTATAAGGGTTATCGGGTTTTTTGCGCACCGCGTCGCACAAACCTTGGCGCGTTCGCACAGCCATGCATGCATGCGTGCAATCTTGGGAGTGGCCTGGTCATAGCACACGTGCACTGCAACCAACGCGACGCAACTCCCTTGCAGTGTGCCACCAAGGGTTGTCACTCCACGTCTCATGCATCCGAGCACCCCTCAACAGCCACCAGGCCAGAGGGACACTTGGGATCCTTGCGCTCTCATCGCCGCCGTGCCTCGCCACTCCTCATCACTTGCTGGGGCCGGGGCCCTGGCCCTACGTCGGGTTGAGGATGCTCAACGCCCGGTCACATTCCGCAGCTTTCTCCGCAAGCAGAGACGCGGCCTTGACCCTGCCTGCCTGCGCCTCGCGCCTCGCGTCCTCAGCAGCCTCCAACCGGTCTTCCAGGGCAATCAGTCGTGCCTGCATACTTGCAATGGTTGCCTCGTGCTTCACCACCTGTTCCCGTGCTTCGCGCTTCTCTGCCCGGGTCTTGCCGCCACTTGTGATCGCCTTCTCAACGGCATCAGGCAACACCTCCTTCAACGCCGTGCGCACGACCTCCTGCAACCCAGGTGCCGACTGCGTGATCACTGTCCCCGTGTCCATTGCCATTGGGCTTGCCCGCCCCGGACTGCCAGGTACGCGCCGCTTGGAGGGGGAGTCGGGGATGATGGTCCTCTGGGCAGGACGCTCCACGGATCCCCGCGGGGCCCTTTGTGATTGCTCCGGCTTGACCTCGGCCCCAGGTTGCTGCCACAGTGGCCGAATACGTTCCTCCGTGCCGGGCTCCTTCTTCACGTGTAAGCGTCAAGCCAATTGACCCTGTTATTGCCGCTTGCGGTACTTCTCCAGCCAATCGTCAACCGCGTTGTGCACCTCCATGGGGACACCCGCATCCAAACCCGTCAGCCTTGCCAGACTCTTCAGTGTCTTGAAGCTGGTCTGCTCGCTGTACACCAAGAACGACCATGTGTTGCTGGCCTTGGCATGGCCAACAAGGCACAAGTACTCCGCAACCACGTACGTCTTGCCATGTCCTGCATGCCTCTGGGGCAGCTTGGCCAAACTGTCCGTACATGCCACTGGCAACCGCAATTGCAGGGCAGTGGCTGCCTTCCCCTTCCGGACGGTCAGTGTGCAGTCGAGATACCAGAACGTGCCCCCCTGCCTGGTCACAGGACTGTGCATGTCGGTGATGGTCAGCGTCGATTGCAACACCCATGTCGGAGGATCTTGAAGACTTGGTGCTCGCCCATCCACGGTCCGTGCAGCCTCCGATGGTGCCACTGGCACTGGGGCCGCCCGCTCCTCCTCATCCACGGACTTCAGGACCAGCCGCGGGTACACGTCGACATCCGCCTGAAGAGAAGTACCGGAAGTACCAGCGACGAAAGGGGACAAGAAGTGGTCCAAGAAGGGGGGTTCCTGCGCAGGAAGGGGGGGGTTCCTGTGCAGGAAGGGTCCAGGAAGGGTCTAGGAAGGGTCCAGGAAGGGGGGTTCCTGTGCAGGAAGGGGGGGGGGTTCCTGTGCAGGAAGGGGGTTCCTGGGGGGTTCTTGGGATGGTTCCTGTGCAGGAAGGGGGGGGGGTTCCTGTGCAGGAAGGGGGTTCCTGGGGGGTTCCTGGGACAGTTCCTATCCAGGAAGGGGGGGGGGTCCTGTGTGACATGCACATGCCACAGCCCAAACACGGTGCCCAATTGAAGCCCTCCAACGGCCCTCCCCTTGCATTGCTACTACTGCTGACCCTTGGCACGCAGTACTGACCATATATTTGCCCCATTGCATTGTGAACCCCTCCAACCAAAGGCCCTGCGATTCAAAGGGGACAGAGTGTCAACCTGCTGGCATGCACACCAAAAGGCTTGCTCCCGTGCCACCTTGGTGTTCCGAAGGATCGCCCCGGCGGCCATCAACAAGCTCGGGTCCACGGGTCTGGGCTCGGGTGGTGCCATCTCCATCCGGTACACCAAAACGTCACTGCTCTCCTCCACACCCCGGGCGAATCCTCCAAAGCGGCCGTTCACCACCACCAGAATGCTCCCAGGCGGCGTAACCAACAGGGCGTGGTGTTCCGATCTCGGTCAGGGCAGCGACTCGCTCTCGTGTGCATGCCCCACCAGCGGGCAGTCCTCCGGCTTGGGGTTTGTGTCAGCGGTAATCACATGTGGTGCGGGCGCTGCCTCGTAATGCCCCGTGTAAAGCGTCGTCCCATCCGATGGAACCAAACAGGTCACCATGTGCTGCAGGGCAGGGACACGACTCGGATCAGCGGCCTCGGCACTCCCCGCATCGGATGCTGCTGCTGCTACTGCTTCAGTGTCGCACTTGCTGCACTCCATCCGCTTGTGACTGCGGCAAAGGAGTTGGACTCCACACCCAAAGCACTTCTCACTTGTCGGCTTCCGGCGGCACCCGTGGACTCCACAACTGACAGCAGCCTTGTGCGCCCAGAACGGGGGCGTGATCGCGTGCGTTGTTGCGTACAAGACGGTGTGCGTCGACAATCCACAGAACCCAATAATACGGTGGGACCCCGGTTCCGCAGCCAATGGCAGGCCGCCTCCTTCATGCACCACCGTCGACCAGATCACCCAGAGGGAACCTCTTCTGATCGGCATGCGGTGGATGATCCAGGGCCGATGGACCGCACGGGCAGACATCGCGACGAACTGCGCGCAGACCTCATCATCAGGGATGTCCATCGACAGAGCCTAGAACACGGAGAGGGCGATGCCATCCACAGGCAGTGACGCTGCTGGGAAATCTCGGTGCGGCAGTTGGCGGACGTGGGTGATGGACTCAATGTAGCCCTGCGTCATGACGTGCAGCATCTTGCCCAAGATCGCCTCCAACTTGGCCTTCACCCGCGTCACCATGGCTGACAGGCACGGCAGGTCCCAGAGGCGGATATGCTCCTCACCGTCCGGATGCTTCGCCATATCTTCCAGTTTCCCCCAGACCATTTTGCGGTCCGGGGGGTCGTGAGCTCGGCCGGCAACAGGGCGGTTGTGGTTGAAGATCCGGGCCCAACGCTCCTCAGCGATCGCCAGTGCCTCCTTGTGCGCCTCCTCCACCTCATACTCGGCAAAAAAACTCCGGATGAACAAATGCTGCAGGCCGGCAAGCTGACCGGGGTCGTTGTTCACGGCAGTGGGGCAGTCACTCGGCAGCTCCAACGGCGGATCCTCGTGTGCAACAAACAGCGGCGTGGAGGTGACGGGGAGGGCAAGGAGCCCGCTGGCCGCATACGCACTCGGGAAGGTGAGCCCGGAACCGTCTCCGTCCCATTCCCGGGCCGAGCGACTGGAGAGCGAGTAGATGGGCAGCGTCTCCTCACCAGACTGCCGCGGATCGAAGAGGAAGAGCTTCCGCTTTGCCGCCTCCTTGTGCCACCCCTCCTTGGCGAAAATCGCAGGCTTGGGCTTCGTAGAAGCGAAGCGGAGGGTGGTGGGCGGCTCGGCGTCGACAGGGTGCGCAGCCATGTAATGGCTATGGATACGCGCGTGGTCGCTGGGAAGGCGGGTCGACAGGGACTCCAGCAAGGAGGAGTAGTCGGCTCCGCTGGGCCGCACATGGAAAGCGGTGATCTCGGGGTTCCGGCACATTGTCTCTGCAATCAGGTCTGAGAGGGCACAGCGTCCCTGTCACGGAGGATGGACTTCGTGATGCGCACCCGGCCGATGCTCGTGCCCGGCGGCCACGTCACGGCGGAGTTGGTTGCGATGGCCGTGTCGTGGAACGTCTTTCCCTCCGGAAGGGAGCAACGACGCGTACCGGCCGGGCCTGTGACGGCCGCCATCCAATCCCAAGCAAACGGACAGGCAGACATTGCGAGAACCGGCTGCCTTTGAGGGGCATGAAGGCTCATAGGAAGGGGGGTTCCTGGCCAGCAAGGGGTCTAGGAAGGGTCTAGGAAGGCAGGTTCCTACCAGAAAGGGGTCCAAGAAGGGTGCAGGAAGTGTATGTTGTAATTCGTGTAATTTTTTTTTTCGCTGTAAATGCGCGTAACAAAAAAACCGTATAGTCGTGTAATTTTTTTTTTTCGCTGTAAGTCGTGTAAGCCGGCTTACACGACTTGCAGCAAAAAAAAAAAATCACACAACCTGACGGTTTTTTTGTTACACGCATTTACAGCGGAAAAAAAAAATTACACGACTTACAGCAAAAAAAAAAAAAACACGACTTGACGGTTTTTTGTTACACGCATTTACAACAGAAAAAAAAAGCGTCAGGGGTGAGGTAGCCACCTTGCCCACTTGTGGGCCACTTCTGATTTTGCCCCCCGCTCTGCAGCGGTGGGGCTCCCCGATACGGCAGGGGTGAGGTAGCCAATTTGCCCACTTGTGGGCCACTTCTGATTTTGCCCCCCGCTCTGCAGCGGTGGGGCTCCCCGATACGGCAGGGGTGAGGTAGCCAATTTGCCCACTTGTGGGCCACTTCTAATTCTGCCCCCCGCTCTCCAGCGGTGGGGCTCCCCGATACGGCAGGGGTGAGGTAGCCAATTTGCCCACTTGTGGGCCAACTCTGATTTTGCCCCCCGCTCTGCAGTGGTGGGGATCCCCGATACGGCAGGGGTGAGGTAGCCAATTTGCCCACTTGTGGGCCACTTCTGATTTTGCCCCCCGCTCTGAAGCGGTGGGGCTCCCCGATACGGCAGGGGTGAGGTAGCCAATTTGCCCACTTGTGGGCCACTTCTGATTTTGCCCCCCGCTCTGCAGTGGTGGGGCTCCCCGATACGGCAGGGGTGAGGTAGCCAATTTGCCCACTTGTGGGCCACTTCTAATTTTGCCCCCCGCTCTGCAGCGGTGGGGCTCCCCGATACGGCAGGGGTGAGGTAGCCGATTTGCCCACTTGTGGGCCACTTCTGATTCTGCTCCTCGCTCTGAATTTTGTCCCCTTTTGTTTTTGCCCTTCGTGTATTCAACAGTGTCCTTCAAGCAATGCTCTGCGAATGGCACCGGGGCATACACGAAGAAATTGGCCACAATGAGTTCCGTGGGCATGGATGATACCCTATGAATACACATGCAATGTACTATTGCTTGGCTGTTTGGGACTCTCTACCCTTGAGCTGACGAAGGAGCTTATTCGTCATTCAACGGTGAGGAGCCACAAACCCATGATATGGTGCAATGCATGTGGGGGACCGACAATGAAAGTGCATTTCCTATTTTCGGTTGCTATGCCAATTGGACATTCTCTGGGTTACCTTCAGCCTCCGGCTTGGCTGTCCCCCCTCTTTTGTGTGTGACATTTCCTCTTTGCTAGTGTGTAATATGTGCATGTGCACAATGGGCTGCCCCGTCCTGTTTCCATCATGAATTCCCCTCATGTAAGTGCACCTTACGATCCGTTTCTATTTTTTTCGTTTTTCTGGTGCAAATATCGTGGGACGTGGATAACCCAAGGACCGTTCCTTTTGTTTTGTGTTGTACGTACGTAGGTCCTGTTTCCATCATGAATTCCCCTCATGTAAGTGCACTTTCCGTTCCGTTTCTATTTTTTCCGTCTTTTGGTGCACATACCGTGGGGCTTGGATAACCGAAAGGACCGTTGCTTTTGTTTTCTGTTGTATGTATGTAGTTCGGAAGCTCACCTGGGCAACCCCTTGTGCATGCGTGCTAGTGGGGGGCGGCCGTGACACGGTGTTGGCCGCCCCCCGCATCATACCCCCAGGGGGGGTATGAGTGGCAATTTTTCCAACAAGACAAATTTTGGGTCCGAGTGTGAGGCCGCACCACCCGCCACCCGGTAACACAGCAGAACATTCTTTTTGGCTGAGCTGTGGCTAATACGTCTCCATTGCAAACCAACAATGTCAGTTCGGGGGTTAAGCTTGTGCGTTGAATGTGTGGTGTAAGCGGGGAGAGGTGCTTGTAGCCTGGCGCTGTGTGGTCCAAGGCCACCAACTCAAGTTGCTATGGCCATACGTACGCACTTGCCAACACCCCCAACCGGCAGTTGTGTGCAACTTCAATATTCCAGCCGGAGAGGGGGAAAAAGAAAAAACTAATGACCGGGGACGCCTGGGGCTCCTCATCAGTGTGGAGTCGCGATGCCCAACCCCCTTGTAAAGCGAGCTAAGCGAAATACCACTCCAGAAAGTCTATATATACATCGGGGTAACGTGCCCTTTTGCATGTGACAGATGCAAAGCCCAATAGAGCTTGTAGTCTTCCTACAGGCGTATCTTTTTTCGACCCTTAGATTGTCCAGTGGGCTGTCCCGTCCTGTCTTTGTCGTGCCTTCTTATTTCGCCATGCAAGCCTTGCAAAAGTGGATCGATGACAATGTCGATGTCACTGCGGACCATTGCGACGTGGTCCAATCAAAACCACTGCTGGATGCAATGCGCAATGCAGTCCCCGGGCTGAAGAGTGCACAATATGGCAACCATTTACGCACCATCGGTGCTGTTCGCGATCAAATGCATATCCCAGGTACAGGTACTGTTGGTATATATCGCGAAATCGTGTGGAAGGCACAACCCGTGCATAACACAAGCAACAACAAAAGAGCAGAAATGGAGGCTTGGCTTGACAAGTTTTTTGATTGTCACGGGTCAACCACGAAGTGGGTGAAAAAAAAGCCTACCTTGGACCATGCTTTGCAGCACTTCCGTGCCCCAAAAAGAGACATTAGTCTCTTTTTGGAACGCCAAGGCTTCAAAAAGGGTACGGAGGGAGGTGCCCAAGTTTACTATGGATTGACTTTCAAGCCACCGCAAGGGACTGCAGAAACGTCCTCGGCGGAGGAAGACGCGCCCGATACCCCAACGCCTACCCTTGCAGGTCGGCACACCACACTCTCGGAAGCCATGGCGTCTTGGCGCGAAAAGGGCTTTCGTCGCCGACATGCGTCGTCCAAGACGCATGTCGTGTTGTGGTGTGCCACAAACCCGGCAAAGCCGGGAAGTGACCATGTGCCGAAGTGCCGTGCCACGGTACATGTGCGGTATGTGGAGTCCACGTCTCCTGATTACGTTCCTTTTTGGCAGTCAACGCAGGGGCACACACATGGTGATGCATGTTGCTACCACAACTGGGATGGCAAGGTGCCAAGTTTTGGTAACTGGTTGGGTGATGGTGTAAGGGAAATCATTTTGGAGGCATACTTTAAAACGAATTTGAAGGTTCACCAGACTGTTCAGCAGCTGCATGGCAAGAATCGCTGCATTGAACATTACCCGGAGCGTTTATCCAGGATGATATCCAATTTCATTGCTAACGTGCGCCGCAAGCAGCATGGCACTGGCTCGAAAGTGACACGAGCGCAGTTGCACAGCATCCTTTCCAGTTTCCCTCGTGAGTCGAGTGATGATGACACACTCATATTGCTTGGTCACACATACCAAACGCAAAAAAGATGTGCATGGTGTTCAGCACATTGCGATGGCTACGCAATGCCCGGTTGCAAGCAATTGAGGCAGAGCGTTGTGGCCCAGCTGTTTGGTTGGCAATTGATGGGACAGGCGAAACCATTTGCGAGAAGAATCGCATTCTGTTGATGTGCACCCTGACGGCGTCGCACAAGGTGCCTATATTGGGCATCGCAGTAGCCAGGTCAGAAAATAAGTTCTCTGTCTGCTACTTTTGTAAAACCATGCGAAGAAAAGTGGAGGCATTGTTCCCTGGTTGGAAATGGCTTGTCCAATATGTTACAAGTGACGGTGCACCTGCAATGGGGGGTTCTGCTCACAAAGTGTGACGTACCCTGGTAGCATGGTTGCAATGTGTGTACCACGTCTTCCGAAACTTCAAAAGAGCTCTGTCCCAGAGCCTACCCGGGGCCGCTTTCAAGAAGGAGCGTCTTGCACTGTATCAATGCCTCCAGACAATACGGTGTAGTTGGTCTCCCAAGGTTAAGAATGCCGGGTGGAATGCCTTGACCAACCGTCCTTCTACCCGTCCAGAACACTTGGCACATATCAAGGAGCAATATGTGGACCAACGGTCGAACTGGGCAGTTGGTGACTCTCTTGCCGGCATTCCTGCGGCCAACCCTTCTGAGCCGCATGCACATATGCTGAAGGTGGTCACCGACCATCGAAGGTCCACGTTGGTGAAATTCTTGCAAGTCACATTGCCAAACATTGCCAAGCAATGGACTAGCCGCCCTTTTGCCTTTTCTGGACGTGCCCCACAACCCGAGCCGTGGATGTGGCAAGAGAGCCAAGCACTGCAGATGTCAGGGTCATTTTTCAACGATGGCGACGCCCTTTTTTTCGACCAAGGAGATTCCTCAAAAAAACGAGGCTTGAACGGACAACCCATTAAGGAGTATCGACCCATTGATGGTGCTGCCGTGGCCGAATGGAAAGCCACGTTGCGTAAGATAGAGGAAGGGACCTCAATTACGTGGGAGGTGTTTGTAGCCTTTCTCCGCATCCACCGCGTGACAGCAGATGGTTGTACTTGTGCAAACTATTGCACGTTCGCGATGTGTGAGGGTGTGTTGCTGTGGCTCCTCGTAGAAGAACCGAATTTTAAGGTACCCTCTCAATACTCTTGGGAGATTGTTGCCCAACGCCCTTTTAAGTTGGGCCGCATTGAGCGCAAGGTGACTGCACGTGCGGAGCCATCAACAAAGGTTCGCATCCGGCAGTCCGAAAAACTTGCATCCCAAAAGAAAAAGGCACTTGCAAACCGCCGCAGGAAGGTGGTGGCCGGTAGCGATACCGATAGCGACGCTAATGTCTCCACGCTTGCTCTGAACGCACCCAGTGCTGATGAGTCTACGTCTACTACCGTTGCTGCACCCATGGAGGTGCATCGGAGAACTTGGCATTGCCTTAATCTCTTCCGGCCACCTTATGTGTGTGGCCAATGTCACAAGACCGTGTACTTGTGGTGCATGCATTGTGAGGGGTGTGGCTTTTGCCTACACACTTTGGAGTGTCCAGTTCGTGGAAGGGCCCACCCCAGCACGGACAAGTGGCTTTTTCAAAAGTGGTGTCAGGAGGTAGACGTTGAGGAGGTTTTGACCGCCACCCTCCCCAACGAGCCCGTGTCCGGTGACGAGGAGTTGGACGTCCTTTCTAATCCTCTATTGGCTTCTCCCCCAGGTAAGGAGGTGAAGAAAAAAGAGGTCCAGTCATCTGATTCAGAAGTGGACCTCTTTGCGCCTCCCCCTACGGCCCCTGTGCCAAAGAAGAAGGCGAATGGAGAGAAGGTCTTGCCCAAGGCACCCCCTATCGACCCTTCCAATCCCCAAAGGCGTACTCGGAGCACCATTCCGAGCGAAACAACCCCTTTGGGGGTGGGAGATTGGTTGACCGACAAGGATATCCTGTGTTGGTTGAACCAAGAGGTCTGCCACAATGAAATCGATGAACCACGTGCGTGGACTCTCGCGGTTATATATATCAAGAGACTCTCCAAGTACATGCAGAGAGTTGAATCCGGCGAAAGAATGACCAACATGAGGTGGTGCCGCTGCCACATTTTTGTGGTTAATTCCAATGACAAGGAAGGGTTGCACTGGTTTGTGTGTGCCTTCGATTGTCGTGTCCGGTTGGAGCTTTTCACTATTTGGGTTTGGGAACCCCTAAGCTCCACTCATTTGATCCGTCCTTTCTTGTCGGCCTTGAAAAAGCTTTCGCGAACCACCAAGCACCGCGCCTTGGGATTCCAAACGGACGGTTGGTCTTGTGGTTTTCAAAGCTTGAACATCGCAAAGCAGGTGGTGGAGCACCGGGGTACTTTTTCCAATATGCCCCTTGTCCCAATGGGTGCCGGTTTTGTGGACTATGTGCTCAGCATTGTTAACGCTGATTGTGCTGTGCGGGTCGCTCAAGCGCCCGGTGATGATGTGGAGGGCGTGATCGAGCTTGCTGGCCCTCCTGAGTCCCCCCCCAGCACCCAAGTTGAAGGTGCACTTTCGGCTAAGGAGGACAGTGTTCAGGCCACCCCCACCCCACTCGAAGGCAAGGAGGCCTCCGCCGAGCGGAGCGTGGAAAGCCCGGAGGCCAGGCCGCAACCTTCCGTGGACACTCCCACCGAGGAGGAGGACACCCGTCCCAAGGTCCTCATCCACGGAGAGTGGCGCAAGGTGCCGGATGGCTACCCAGCAGATGCATCTTGCCAGCTGGAGCGTGACCAGCTTTTCATTGATGACCTGTGCAAGCAGGTAGTTCCAGAGTTGCGCGCCGCTTGTCAGCTTAACGCCAATCCTGGTGCAAAGCCCAAGTCCGGTGACACAAAAACGGACTTGATCTACAAGCGTGCATTCTGCAACTACTTGTAGCGGGTGCATGTTTTGTGGGCTGTATTTTCCTCTGCCGTTTGGTGTACCAATGGTGGAGCGTATAAGATTGCTATAATACTGGCCCCATGCCAGTGCCTTGGTGGCCTATAATGGTGGCAGTAGCGTTGGCCATGGCCCTGTCGGGACTCTTTTTCTTGAGCCTGATTTTGTTCCCAGTGCAGGCACACTGGATGTTGGCCATGGCCCTGTCAGGACTCTTCTCTTGGGCCTGATTTTGAGTCTAGTGCCAATGACAACATGTGAAACTATGTTATATTGGCCGAGTCCCAACTAATTGGTGGCCACGCAGAGTACTATGTGCTTTGTGGACTCGGCGTCCCATCGTTAAGGTCGCTACGTGGTGCCGTACGGAACCGGCAGCTGTACATATTGCGCATGTATTGCAAAGGTTGGATTTCTTTCAATTTTTCAATTTTTTTCATAATTTATACAACTTACAGCAAAAAAAAAATTTACACGACTTACCGCAAAAATTAAAAAATTCAATTTTTTTTTATAATTCACACGACTTACAACAAAAAAAAATTACACGCATTTACAGCATAAAAAAAAAATTACACGACTATACGGTTTTTTTGTACACGACTTACATTTTTCACGTGCAGGAAGGGTCTAGGAAGGGGTTCCTAGGGGGGTTCCTGCCCGAAAAAAGTTGACTCCCTTGGTCCCACACCCGGGTCGTGATAGTTCCTATACGCTTATTTTGACCCCCAAAACACCCCCCATAAGTGTGGTCCGTTACTTTAGCGGTGCACTACCATGTCATTTGGAGGGGGGTTCCTAGGCCACCCCTCCTTGCCTGCACCCCATATTCTCCGGCATTTTCCTCCCGGCTGGCCATGCGGCGTGCCCTGCACCTGAGGATCCTTCTCGAGATCCATCGTCATGGCCGTCTGGGTCCCATCATGACTCAGCCGCCAGATCGTCCCAACGTGAAGTTCCTTCCCTACTCTGGTAGGGAGGTGCAGGATTGCCTCCTTCAGACTCCGGAGGGGTTTTGGCACCTCCTCCACCGCCTCCGTCGGTGACCCTGCCTCTGCAGCCCTTGGGTTCAGGGCGATGTCGGCGTACTCGTCCATACCCATCACTGCATGTCATGAAGAGGTCGGCGTCCTGGTGGTGTCCTCCTCCGCACCATTGGGCTCTCTACGGGGGTTTTTCCTTTGCTGCTACAGCGATGTCCAGGGACTCGTCCGCTGTCTTCACTGCTGCCCAAGTCCTGCCCGTCAAGGACGAAGCCCAACAAGCGGCCCATGTCCATTGTCAAGTGCAAAATGCACAAGATGACCCAGGCACATGGCAATTTCAAAATCCGCTGCGTGCTGCAGCCAGCGGCTTGCAAGGAAGGCGTCCCAAGCAGGAAGGCTGTGTAGTTGGCCTCATCACCCACCATGGTCCGCCGGATAGCACTACCCTCCCAAGTCTTCTTTTGGGCATTCCATATCCCCTCATTGAACATGGAGCCCACTTGGGGACATGTGGACACCCCGGTCACCCTTCGTGTGCACGGTTGATCCCCCCCGAGGATCACCATTGCCTCCTCCTTGGAGGCCCCCCATTGGACGAGCCCCGTGTCGATGATGTCTTGAACCACCTAAACACGAGACATGGGGGGTGGTTAATTTCGTTCTAGTCTAGTGTAATGTAGCTTCTAGCGAGCGGTGTTCGAGGCTAACTAGATCAAAACTAGAACGAGCGAAAGGCACTAGGTGAGAGGCCTAACTCGCAATTGCCCTTCCACAACGTCCCAAGAGTGGTTAATTTCGTTCTAGTCTAGTGTATTCTAGCTTCTAGCGAGCGGTGTTCGAGGCTAACTAGATCAAAACTAGAACGAGCGAAACGCACTAGGTGAGAGGCATAGCTCCCAATTGCTCTTCCACAACGTCCCAAGGGTGTGCATTGGCCTTGTCATCGCAATTGGCCATGCTCAACACCCAAAGGCCTGCGGGGGAGCGGGACAACTGGTCGAAATTGGCCAAGGAGATGGTGAGTTGGGTCCAATTGCCCCCGGCCACGCGGTAGGCATCTCCCCGGACGATGACGTCAATGGGAAGTTGCCGTTGATTGACCGCACCAAGCCCGGCCGGGAGAGGATGTATGTGACCCATGAGGCGAAGGGTAATGAGTTTTCGGTGGCGTTGGGCAACACCGTGGCAACGGGCTCATCCAATTGCATGGGGGCGACCAACTCCTTCCAACGGGCTTGGAAATCATGCTCGGTACAAATTGGACGGGAGTATGGGCCACCGGGGACGGTGCGGTGATACTCCAATTTACGGAGTCTGTAGAGCTGCGAGAGGGTCCTCCACGAGGACCGCCCCGCCCCCCCCGTGTCCCGGAGGTACCCGGGGAGGGGGGGGGGATAGGGGAAGTAGCGGGGGGTAGGGGGGGTGGTAGAGGGGGGGGGGCGTACACAAGGGCATACACATGTTTTGCGGTTCACACACAAGGCGGTTCGTGGCCACCGCAAGAGTCCCATCTTTGAACGGCAGTGCTGGGGATGGCCCCCACACGGATTGAAGGCAACCGTTTGTTGAGCACAAGGATGGGAAGTGCAGGTTTGGCGGACCGCACACAAGGCGGTGCACACACAACGTTGTGCACACACAAGGCAGTCTGTGGCCATTGTAAGAGGCTGTTATTCTAAGGGGGTGCGGGACCTAGCCCCCGCGCGGAGCGAAGCGAGCCATTGGTTGAGCGCAGCGAGCCGAAGGGCGCCGGGGGGGGGGGGGTAGGGGGGGCGGGTGTAGGTGGGGAGGTACATGGGGAAGGGTACGGGGGCGTATAGGGGCTGGGGTGTATGGGGGGATTTGATTAAATGTTATTTGATTTGAGGCGCCCATCTTCAACCTCACACGCCGCCTTGGAGGTGCATGATTGCTTCCTGTTGACGCTGCATATTGGCCGGCCATATATATGATGCTCTCACCGTCCACCCACACAAGCCGGGAAAGGGGGGTGCGCAGCACCTCCGTGCCTCGGGATGGGAAGGGGAGGGGTCTCTCCAGCGGTTGGGGCCGGCGCGGCTAGCCTATTTCAATCCCAGCTTCGGGGCGAGCTATCTTGACGAGCCTTTCCTCTCCGAAGAGGGGGGGAAGGGCAAGGGAGGGGCAAGGACTCCACACGCTTAGGTGCCAGGTCCTACCCACAAAGGTCAGGGCATGTGAAAGCCAACTTTCACCCCCTGGTGGCGTCGCTAGGCTTGCACCAGCTCTCGGGCAGCGCATCACGCCCGCGTAGTGCCGTTTGTGTCCGTGCGTGCGTACTTGTGCCGCCTGTAGCAACCGAGGGATCATTGGGGTGCGCAACACCACGTAACATGTTGCACACATCCCGGGGATTGAGGCCAAGACCGCTTGGGCTGCGTCCCGTCGGTCTGGTGGAATGGCCAAAGGCCGGCTGGCCCAGAGGAGGCACATGACGGTGCCGTCGTTGGTGACGCCCACTCAATGCCCCCGAACTCCTCAACTTCACCGTCCCACTATTTTACCATGAGTGCCCTGTGGTGCGGTGCCTGAGCCCAGGCTGAAGGGATGGGGACGTCGCGGCGGCACACTAGTAGAGGTCTCACGTCTCAGAAGGGCGCCCATTTTGGAGGCACCTCGTCTGGCTCCACTTCTTCACCCCGTACCATAGCGTGATCGGCGAAGTGGGGCATTGTCGCGGTACCTCCAACGGTAGGCGTCGTGGCGTGGTGCCCTTGCGATGGCGAGGCGTTGGGTGTCTCGCCCTCTAGTAGAGGAAACATTCGATGAGGTTGTCCTCTACGGTAACCTGGCCTTCGAGCAGCACTCCAGGGATGTGCGGCGTAAACGCGACACGCTCTGGCGTCCCACCTTTGCGCGGGAGGCCGGTTGGCAGTGATTGGGGCATGTGGCGGACAATTGGAAGCGGGTTTTATCGCCCTACCCAACGACGAGTCTGCTGCCCCCACGTGCTCCATGGGCCGCAAGGCACGATTCCGCCACTCATGCCGGCCTCGGTGGAACAAGGCCCATGGTGGGAGGGCGCGGAAGGGGGGGTGCGTCACATTGCGCCCTGTCATGGTGAAAACTCTAGGCCTAAATTCCGTAGCGCGTTGGCTGGTTCCCCCACCACCCCCCCGTGGGGGGGGGGGGGTGAGGGGCACCGGTCATTCATGACTGGGTCGACAACCGGGGTTGCGCCTTGCTAGAACATTGAATCGGGGTGGTCATGCCCCCGGTGCTGCTGGCTGGTCGTTGTTAGTGCGGGCCCTCGACGGCCCTCGCCAAAAACAGGGGAGGGGGGGACAATGGCGAACCGGAGAACCTAGACGGGCGGGCGTGTGAATGTAAAAAGATTGGGCAAAGGCGGGCCGGGGGACACAAGGAGGGCCCACGGGCACACCAGCAGCGCGCAGGGACGGAAGTCATCTACGGGGAGCACTGGCTTTGCGCCGCGAGCCACTAGCAATAGCCTCCCGGCACCAACGGCCCACAAAGGGCTAAAAACACTTGTTTCAACATACCAATTGATCTAGGAACAATTTTGGGAGCAATCGTTGTTTTTGCCCCGCGGACTTGGTGGACCCACCATTGGTCCCCATAAGGTGTAGCCAGACAGCATGGACCCGACTATCCCCCCCCCCGCCTATTGCAGCCTACTTTTGGCATCCCATACCCCGCACCTATGCACGTTCTTGGGGTTTCTGTGCGATTAGGCAGTTGAAAATAGCCCGCAGATACAACGGGTTGTGTTGTGCGCTTGCGTTTCCAGCAACATTTGCTTCACGATAGCCCTTGTCTGTGCACAATATGTTCGACGACATGCCCCTATCTTGTACGACTTGTCTTACGATATCTGCCTTTCTTGAAGCCTATCTGCACCCCATGTCTATGTACAGCCCCCTGTGTTGAAACCCGTCTGCGCCACTTGTCTTGTATTAGCACCGGTGTTGCTTCATCTCTTCCATTGCAATGCCAAAAGTGGACAACCTTGCAAATGGGTGGATTGGCAGTGTGGGATCAAGACGGGGGCAGCGGTGGTTCAGGCCGCCAACATGCCGACACGATACATCCTTGTGAGGGAGAGTATGCAAGTACGATGTGATGGTACCATGGCAGATGTCAAGATGCTGCCCGCTTTCACCTCCAAGCGATCCCCAAGGTGCTTCAGTCATGTGCTTCACGATATTTTGGAAGGGAACCCGGATCTGCAGCTGGTGGTGTCACCGCCTAGTGGCGAAGACTTGGAGCACCTGTTTGAGTACACGGCCGCTACCGTTGATGGGGATGGCCGCCAAGAGACGGTGTACCTCAAGATCTTGGATGACGGGTGCTCGGACCTCCGAGCAGAGGCACCCCACCGCATCTCGGAAAAACACATCTGGGGAAGGACCTTTGAAGCACCGCCTTTGGTTGACCATGGAAAAGGATCCAAGTTTGTTAAGTCCCGTGTACTCCCTCCAAAGTGACCCCCCTCACCAATGGAGTCAACGTGGGACGGGAACATCATCCGGTGGGCCATGGGTGATGCACAACAACGACGTTATTACGATCCCCTCTATATCACCAACACTACTTATTGGGCTATCCACCGAATATGTCAAGGGGAAAGATGGTACCACTCCGCTGGAGGCACCTGGGGAGGACTCAGACTAACGCTTGCGGTAGGTTTTGGCGCAAGAATCAATCGACATCATCAATGAGCTAGAACCGAAGGTCACGGAGGCCCACAACACGTTTCAATTGGGAGACCATCGCGGGAAAGCCCCGTCATCGGGGTCGGTGACCTCAGGACGTCCCTAGTTTTTCGACAAGGCGTCTTTGAACTGCACCACGAACAAGCCCGGTGATTCACTAGGAATACACCCCAACTTGGCGAACAAAAAGTGGAGCTTCTTTTGGTCACAGGCAAAGGACGTTAACACCCTGTCAAGCTGCGTCATGGCAAACCCGCCAAGTTGAGGTAACGAGGCCGTGTAACCATGCGAAAGCGTTGTCACTTCCTTTGTTCCGGACGATGAGATCTTCCTCACCTCCTACGCTCTGGTTGTTGGTCGGGGGCCCTCATGTTGAGCACTAGTTCACACATGGCGGTGGGGGGGAGAAGGGAGGCGGTGTCTGCCTGAACGGCGGCCTTGCATGCCTCACCCGTGGTATGGGCAGAAGTGGCGGAGTTCACATATCGGACGGCGTTGTTGAATTGCCGCCATGCTAGGGGGCATGATAGCGCCCACGTGGCCAAGTAATGGCCCACCCGCTCATCCTTGAGGTTCGAAGTCCCACTCAACTCACGTAGTGCCTTAGACAAGAGGGAAGTATCCTTGCCGGTTGAGGGGGGAGCATGGGGGAAAGTGGTGGGGCGTTTCATTGCAAAGAAATGTGTAATGTCTAAGCGCGAGAGAAGGAAGCATGGAACAATGAATTACGGACAATAGCAAGCATGCACGCGGGAACAATGAAGAAATTGGGATATACGGGTAGACATTTCATCGCTCTAGTATTGATCTAATCTAGGCTAGAACATCCAGCCCAGAGTGTTCTAGGCTAGATCAAGATTAGGTCTTCTAGCGTGTACCAAGGGCTACATGTTTTCGGGAGTCTGTCCAAATTGAGGACACAAATTTTCATCCACGAAGGAGAACGATCCAGCCGGATAGGTAAACCAACGACTCGCCGGGCTCCGTGGGGAACACCAACGCGTTCCACAGCTGCGTCAATCCTCCGGTACTAAATGGGACAAAGTACCGGTTGGTTGTACTATCCGCCGCATGTGACGGACTTCGTGCCGCATATGTGGTGGCTACATAACACTTGTCGTCCCCAATGGTCGAGACTGGAGCACAAAATCACAAGTGGCACACAAGTGGGCCGATTGGATGGATAACCCCTCCCGTTCGAGGGGGTAGCAACCCTTGAGAGAAGACCACAAAATGAGCAAGGAACAAAAAGTGCGATGGTGCTACACAACGCCTGCTGTGGGGAGGGGGTGCAACCTCCTCGGACCGGGGTACAAAATTAGCGATGGCCCGCCCTTGGGCCTTGTGGTGACATAGCCGCTGCCGTCTTAGGGGTTTCCAAGGCTTCACGCCAGGGGACGAAATCAGCAGTGCTCCTCAAGTGGGCCAAGCAGCTCATAACGCCATATTACCCGCATAGCCCCCCCTTACCCTCCCCCCGAGCCCCCCTGTGTCGGCCCACATTTCAGGCACCATGAAGCAAGGGTGCTATCCGTGGGCTCAAACCCCACCTCGGGGCCAGAAAATAAAGGGCGGCTTTTGTGCTCCCCCCACCCGTCGGTACGGTCCCGCGACACCAACCCCCCAAACACACAAACGCAACACCCTCTGCGGGTGCACACGCTCATTTGCAGCCCTGAACAAAGATATGCCAATCCACCTCCATTCGCTGCATCGTATACCCGGCGCCCGTGTCCCCACCTCATTTGTACGCATGCTCCAGAGGCCAACCGCGAGAGGAGGCGAAGCACACGGTGGCATAGGCGGCGTGCGCGTGACGAGGGGTGCCGAGGAGTTAGGCGAACCATTTTGGCGGCACGAATAGCGGCCCTACCGCCAGGTGACCCGCCGCGTGGTCAGGGTGTTCATCACGAAAGGGAGCCAAGATTGGCGGGGGTACAAGCAAGCCCGGCAAGCTCATCCCCTCCCCCCCTCGAACGCCTCCGACACCGTGGCCGAGGACACGACCCGAACCCTCTGCTACAATGCTCCTGCGTCGGGAAACGAGACACCTACCTAGTGCCGCCCAGCCCCCCAATGTCATATATGAGGGCAAGCCGGTCGGGCGCACTTCCCGGCGATACATTTTGCGGCGGTGAACCTAGGGAAAAGGTTCTGAAAGGTCCCTCCTCCACCCAACAGCACCCTAACAGGGGCACACGGAACGGCTGCAACCAAGAGTGTCTTGTCTCCTTCATCACTCCTCCCTCTATCTCTCCTCAAGTGGAATGGCTACAACCGGGACGTGCCTATGTTGCGCACGCCAAAAAAGGGGTGCGGCGTTGGCCATGGCTTTGAGAGCACAAGGGCATGCACCAGTCAGGGCACACGGTGCGGGCTTCCACACCACTAGCCCACGTGCCAGATTTAGCCCTTCACCCCCGGCTAGCGCAGGCTTGCCCAGCCATGTGGCGCAACCATAGCCTCCCGGTCCCGCGTTCACGGCACGCGCGTCGGGCCCGCGTTTTGACGGTCTTACCCCTTGACTTCATTCCCACTCCGTCCCAGCTCATGCGGCCTGGGTAAAGGCGGGACGTGCCAATATCTGCCCTCGGCCCGGTGGTCGGGCAGCAAGGCGACTGCCGGGACGGGGAAGGGGCTGTGGGCGATTCAGCTGGGGTGAATGCGGGCAGACATGCAGGGTGTGGGGGCGACTTGTGCGGTATGCCACCCTGATAGCACTATGGCGGAATTCCGCGCGCTTCCCCACGCTAGGCAACTGCTCCACCTTGAGACCCATCGCAAGCAAGTGGGCAGTGTCGAGCGTGGGGCCCTTTTGTAGGGCATCCTCCTAGCCCCCATGCACCAGATGCCGACAACCGGCGAAGTTGTGGGTGTGCTTCCCATAGACGGCAATGTCCGCATCTTTGGCATGGAACTGTGCATCATCAAAGGGAAAAAGACTCCGGCTGAGAGAGCACTGCTCGTTTCGCGGTGACCTGGGGTCTTGTGGATGTCCATTACAGACGTGGTGGAGGGGTGCCGCCTGGCCATCGTCCCCAAAGGGGGTGATCATGAGCTGCAATTCGCGAGATTGGTCATGGAACACATTCGCTGGGGGGCGACCCAACAGTGGTGTTGGGATTGCGCGAAGAGCAACCAATGTAAACTCCGCCGGCTCCTCAACCAATCGGTTAGCCACGCGGGCCCTCACGTGTGCTTCCACCCTTGGTACGCGTTTGAAACCCAATGTTGTTCCCGACTGGAATATTCCCAATGGGAACAATTCCCGCCGGAACAATCTCGTTGGGAACACCACTGGAACAAGTGTCGCAGGCCAGATAACCAGATCCATCACCATGAGTTTCCAAGTTCGTAAATGATGTTTTTTGTCTCTTTCTTGCATGTATAACACGTCCAAGGCTTGTCTTTCCCATCGGGGCCATGTTGACATCTTGTGAGCCGTTGGTGCCACCTTCCACTAGGTGTACACATTTCGAACTTTTCGTATCCATTCGCAAGCCTGCTGTTTCTTGTAGTTCAGACGCAGCGTTCTATGACTTTTCAACGTTGGCGTCCCCATTCTCCCGTTTGATTTGTGAATTGTGGCCATGCCTAGGGTCCCATTTTGGTATTTGTTCCTTGCCTGAATGCTCGGTGGGTCTAAGGGCATCTTCCCCTAGAGGTATGCATTGCCAAATTTCGCTTCGTAATTCATTGTTGTAGCTTCATCATGCCTAGATCGCAAACCTGCGTTGCGCAACTAACCACCCACCTCGTCCATTTGGCTAGTGCTGTTAGCCTCCGGGACGGGGATCTTGTTGGGGAGCTCATACGGAATGGGCCATCTCCTCTCCACACGCCCGCCGCCAATTTGCGGTGGCCGTGCGCTTGGCCCAACCAAGCTGTGTACGAGAGATACAGCAGGGGGCATTCGCCAAGTACGCCTCCGAGGTGCTTCCCCCCGATGAGTGTTGCGAGCTCATCCTCAACCTGCGTGCGCCCAAATCCGCTTAGCGCACGCTCTCGGAAGTGTACACCCTCCGGGGGCTGAAGTACACCGCGACCACGGGCCTTCCATTCGCCTGTCCGATTTGCCGTGAGAGGGCTTTCCAGCAGCGCTGGCAAGATCTACTGGCCCCCTTGGAGCTGGCCCCCGCGGTGAGCACTTCGGATCCCAAGGCCACGGGCATCAGTTGGCCGTGGGCATCATGGCTGCGCTACATTGCTAGCCAACCCTCGTTTTGCCGCATGATCGATTGGTCGTTCCCCCTGACTTTCATTGTCATTGGGGGATGGCTACCCCTGCGCAGGCGGGGAGTGGTCGCAATTGTCTATGTCCATCGCCAACATGGGCCTTTGGGGACGAATTCCCGCCTGCGTGTGGGTTGGCGGCCTCGCAATCTGCGGGGACAAAGCGATGGCGACCCTAGCAACCCTTTGGCAAGACAATATTAAGGTGTGCCGTGCACACATCGTGTTGTTCCGGCGACGTTCCGATAACTTGTTCCGGCGACGTTCCGGCGACGTTCAAGTGTTTCGTTGGAACCGCCACCGGAACAATCTGGTTCCAACAAAATCGATGTTGTTTTCTTAGGCCATCCAGGAGGTCGTGGACACCCACCGGGTGGTCTTCAATTCCCATGAGGAAGCGGCCGATGCCTGGCTCGGTGGTGATTCCCCCTGGGTGCGCCGCATTATCGGGATCACACCGGCCCCACAAGTTAGGTCACTATACAACGAGGGGATTTGGGACTCCGACGCCGCTGTGTGGCGGGGCAAAGACGTGGTCCGGACCACCGAGTCGGACCACGCACAGCGGACGTCCTTCTTGTTGGAAACACCATCGCTGAAGGCCGCAGGTTGTTCCGTGGAACCAGTGGTGGTCATTGCCCGGTGCCGCGTTGTCATGTGCATTTTGCACTGTTGCATGGCGATGGGCCGGTTGCAAATGACCAACATTGAGCGGTTGGCGGCAGAGCGGCTAGCCGGGGGCGATGAGGTGTCCCGTGCGGCGATTCAGGCGGTATTGCATGAGCATTGCACTGGGTGCCGCCTAGGCAAGGATTGTTCCCCGGATGGTGAGGAGATGTCGCGCCTGTTTGCGGCTTGGCCCGATGTTGCATTGTTGCTGTCAGTTGGGCCGGAGGAGCCCCTCTATAGGGCTGTGATGGGGATGGCGAAGCTTTTGAAGGACCTGTACCACACCTATCAGGTGGGTACGCGTCCCCAATGCCGGGCAGCGGCAGCTGCCTTCCGGGAGCATTGTGCTCCTAGGTCCGCATCCCATTACCTCCTGTTCTTGGAGGAGGATGCGGATCGCGTATTGGACGACATTTGGCTGTTCGGATTGGCAATGTTCTCCAATGACATTGTCGAAAGCCTTAACCGCTTCCTGAAGCGGGCTTTCAACGAACACAGTGCCCGGGGCGGTGGCCGGCAAACGGCTACTGGGGCCGCCAGCTGCGGTCGCTCGCAGGCATCCATTGATTCGGACGCCGACGCCCTGCGGCAAGTGTTGCAATGGGTTTTCTTGTACTTTCACATTCATCTCCACCAACATGCTGCTGTTCGACATGTGCCTTGCGTTCCCAGGGCTGCACTAGAGACCACCCCCTCTGCACCACCCCCGTTCCTCAGCTCTCTTCTTTCTTCTGCTCCTATCCATGGCCGCGCCCGTCAGCGCATATATGATGCAAATGATGTTGGCGCTTCTGAAGGCCACCAAGAATATGCAGGTTCTCGGGTTCGGGCTTGGGTGGGGGTTTGGGCTTGGGTTTGGGCTTGGGGCTGGGTGTGGGTTTGGGCTTGGGCCTGGGTGTGGGTTTGCACTTGGGTGTGGGTTTGGGCTTGGGTTAGGGCTAGGGGTTGGGTGTGGGTTTGGGTGCGGGTTTTGGTTTGGGCCTAGGTTTGGGTTTGGGTTTCGGTGTATGCTTTGGCGCGCTTTGCGCACAGTGGAAATCAGTGCGTTGGGTTTGTGTGTCCCTGCCTGCCCTGCTCGCCCCGCTCCCCCCTATGTCCCTTTTGCTCTTTGCTCTTTAGGAATTTGATGATTTGTTGTTGAGGGGAAGGGGAAAACCCAAGAACCCCCAGTGATTATTTGTGCCCCATGCCCATAAAGGGGCTAGGAATCTTTGTTGTCCAAGGGAAGGGGAAAACCCAAGAACCCCCAGTGATTATTTGTGCCCCATGCCCATAAAGGGGCTAGGAATCTTTGTTGTCCAGGGGAAGGGGAAAACCCAAGAACCCTCAGTGATTATTTGTGCCCCATGCCCATAAAGGGGCTAGGAATCTTTGTTGTCCAGGGAAAGGGGAAAACCCAAGAACCCCCAGTGATTATTTGTGCCCCATGCCCATAAAGGGGCTAGGAATCTTTGTTGTCCAGGGGAAGGGGAAAACCCAAGAACCCCCAGTGATTGTTCGTGCCCCATGCCCATAAAGGGGCTAGGATTCTTTGTAGTGGATGTCCCCCCCCCCACGGGGCCGTAGTGCACGCAGTGCGCCCTGTGCGCGCGCGGAACTGTGCCTATTTTCCACTGTTCCGGCGACGTTCCAACATCCTGTTCCGGCGACGTTCTGGCGACGTTCCAGCGGCCACTGGAACGTTGCCAGAACGTCGCCGGAACAGGTTGTTGGAACGTCGCCGGAACAAGGTGTCTGGGTAGGGTTGGCCTCTCTCCGGCATCCTTGTCTGCAGGACGGGATGACCGAGACCGAGGCCTTGGGGGCACCACTGGCTGCACCACCCACGCCAGCCCCACTGGGGGCACAAGGGGCCACGCGCTCCGAGCCATGCAGCAGCTCTGCGCTGGCTTCGCCAGCCCCTCCCCCACCTCAGGGCGCTCCCAAACATCCTCCGTGGGCAAACCCGGCTCACCGACCATCGGAGCCGCCACGGCCTGCCCCAAAAAGGGGCCGCGCCAATCGCGCCTCTCCAAGCGCATCGCCCCCAGTTGCCCGAGCCCTTGACTGGGAGCTCAATGAGTAACGGGGGGGGGGGGGGGTTCGGGAGCACGCCGTGGTTCTGGGGGAGCTGCAAGAGGCGAGGGGCAATGTTGAAAGCGTCCGCCGCCGGGTGAAAAAATGGTCTGCGAAATTGGCGGAGTGCCGGCGGCGTGGGGACATCACCGGGGGGGGGCACGCGGGCGAGAGGGTTCTCGAGGGGAACCGGCGGGTAAGGGAGGCGCAGAAGGCGGTGGAGGTGCTTGAAAGGGAGTTGCAGGGCATGGGTGGGGAGGTGCAGGTGAAACAGGAAGGGGGTGTCAACGACGATGACATTGTGGAGCTGGGTGAGGTGGTGGTGGATGAGAAGGATGAAGAGCGGAGGGCTAACCCGGGGGTTAAGAGAGAGGAAGAAGAGGGGGGGGGGGAGGGGGATGGGGATGGGGAGGGGGATGGGGATGGAGAGGGGGAGGGGGATGACGCCGGCGGCGTCTTGCGCATTACGGATTGGATGCGCAACCGACTTGGCTCATCCCTGGCAGCAAAAGCTGCCACTTTTCCTTGGACAAGGGAGATGGTAGCCCCCCCCCCCCCTGGACGCCTGTGTCCTACGAGCCCCCCACCCCACCATTTACACGCTCCGTTGGCTGCTGCAGCGCTTCCTGCACAAGCAACTGCAGTGCAAGGAGCAGCGTGATTGCCGCTGGCGCCGGGAGGAGGGGTCCGCGCCAGGGGGGGTCCCGCTGTCCTGGGTGACCGGGCCGGGGACAGGGCGCACGGCACCCCTCCCCAACGGCTGGCTCCCCAGCAAGGCGCAGGGGGGCAAATTTCTAACTGCGGGCTCTGTCAGTGCGGGGAGTTGCCATTGGCACCTCATTTTTGAGGGTTGGGCCGACCACGGCCTTGGCGGGGTGAGGGCGACTCCCCGCAAGGACACCGTCCTCTTTCGGGCCAATTGGACCCGAATCCTCCGCGACGGCAACTATGTGGTTGAGGACGAAGGCAAATACCATGGCTTCGTCGTTGGCCAAACGCTGTCGCGGCCTGGCGCCCTACGCGTCAAGTGCGAGGACGACGCGCAGCGGCACCAACAATCTGCCGTTCGGGCACTGCTAGCGGAACGTGAGCGCACGCCGACCTCGCAATTGCGGCAAGCGTTGGCGGCGATCAAGGAGAACGTGGACACGCGCGTGCGGGTATGCCCCCCCGCAAGCATGTCCACATGGCCAATAGGGCCCAAAAATGCACATGGTTGGCGTGCCGGTGCATTGTTCCGGCGACGTTCCAAACAGTTTGTTCTGGCGACGTTCCAATCTGTCACCAAAAAAGGTTTGAAAAGTCTTTTGAACGTCGCCGGAACAGCTTATTGGAACGTCGCTAGAACACTCATCCTGGCTCTCCTCCATGTAGGTGGAGGACATCCAGGTCAACCCTTCGGACCCGCGCGCCGTTCGGGTGATCCTTCGTTGGCCGGGAAGCGATCCCCGGCCCATCTATTTGGGAACATTGCTTCAGCAGTTGCACTTGCAGCCCGTCGCCGTGCTCGAGTTCCTCACGGCCATGATGGACTACGTGGCAGCCCGCGGCAGCGTTCTCGCGACGCGCATCGAGGGGTGGGGCAGCATTGGCGACATGTCCCCAGCGCCGCCGCACTGCCAACAAGTGGCCGCAGAGGCCCCCGCCCCGCCCGCGTGTGCACCGCCCATGCAACCCCAACCCCCGAACCCCCACCCAGCCCCCCAAACAGCACCCAAACCCAAACCCAAACCCCAACGCCCCCCCAAGCGGGAACCCAAGAGCGCCCCCAAACCAGCCCCCCAAAAAAGGAAGAGGCTCCCGGGGGAGTCCTCTAGCGAGGAGTCGTCCAGCGATTCCTCAACGGACTCCTCCTCGGGGTCCACCACCGACTCCTCGGCGTTCGAGGAGCCCAAGCCCCGCCCCCCGGCCAAGGAGCCCACCAAACCCCCTCGCAAGGCTCCCAAGAGAGCCGCGCCCCCCCAACCCAAGGCCCAGCCCCCCCAACCCCAACCCAAGGCCAAGCCAAAGGCAAGAGGGGGGGGGGGGTGCAAATACAAAGCGGGGGAGCAAGTGTATGTAGTTTTTCGGGACAATGGGCAGTGGGGAATCGAGCAGGGCAAAGAGGCCCTTGCCGCGGGTGGCCCCCCAGGGGTTGGGGAGACGTGGATCGCCTTCCCCAAAGACCCCGAACTCTTCGCCATCCCGAGAGCGTCGGTTTGGAAAACCAAGACGCAGGCGAAGAAGTTCCTCGCCAAGATGATGGCGGCCGAGGAGGAGGACAAGGAGGACGACGCGGACGCGGACGAGGAGGGGGACGAGAGCAACGACGGGGACGGGGACGGGGGAGACGAAGGGGATGGACCGGGGGCGAGTTTGGGTGCTACCGGAGCTAACCGGGATGGGGGCGTCGGGGAAGAGGTCCAAGGGGTGGAGGGGGAAAGGATGGAGGTCGAAAGGGTGGAGGGTGAAGGGGTGGTGGGAGAAGGGGTGGAGGGTGAAGGGGTGGAGGGTGAAGGGGTGGTGGCTGAAGGGGTGGAGGGTGAAGGGGTGGTGGGTGAAGGGGTGGTGGTCGGTGAGGGAGATGGGGGGGATAGTGGGGCGGGTGACAAGAGTTCGGGGGCGCCCGCCGGGCCCCCGACCACACAGGACTTTTAGGTGAGAACAAGAGATTAACCCGATGGACCCCTGGGGGCACCCTACACAACAATGTATGTTACCAGTTTACCCTTCCTTGTGCTTTGCTCTTGTTGTAGAGTGCTTGTTCCGGCGACGTTCCAATAACTTGTTCCACCGGTGTTCCAATGGTGTTCTAACAAAAACTGTTTTTGAAAACAAGTTTTTTTCACGTGGCAACGCGCCGGGCAACAAATATGAGCATACCAGCGGGGACCCCCAAGGCTAGCAAACAACATATTTTGCCACCATGTACGGGTAGGCTTGGTTGGGGGGTAAATAAATTTTGAACTTTTTTTGTTCCGGCCAGATAGCCTAGAACATTGGAACAATTTGGCCGGAACAACATTGGGTTTCAAACGCGCACCAAGGGCATAGGCTGTGGTTTTGGTTCGCCCTCATAGCCATGAGGGCGGCCCGGGGCTCCCATGCGCTAGCATGGATGGGAGCCCAGGACGCCCACGGGTTCCCCGCCAACTGCCCGGTCGCCCCACCGCACCTAACGGGAGGGATCTCTGGCTCATTGCTTCTTGTGAACGCGAGCACCACGCTCCCGGAGTACACTTAGCCGAGAACTGCCGTGGCAAAGCTGCCCGCAACAGGACAAGGGCCGCCAACAGGGGTGGCCGCTCCACCCCAAGCAGCCACAACAGCTAGGCCAACCCCCGGCCCCGGCACGGCAACCAAGCGGCTGGATGACTCAGGCGTTGCGCGGGGGCCCTTGCCCCGAGCGCCCCTATACGCCCCTGTCAGTGATGCCACTACGTTGGCGAAAGAGCTGCGCCACTAGCCCGCTCAACCCCCAATCGAGGGTGTGCATGGATGGAGTCCTACAGCGCCCCTGCCCCGCCTCTAGATGGAGTGCCCCCAAGTGCAACCCCTTGCGGCAGCTCCAGTGCCCACATCGGCCGGCCACCAATCACCGGTATCACACTACTCCACGGCAGCCACATGGCCGGCTTCTTGTCTGCCCTCAGCATCCCACCCACCCCCCCTGCGCAACAAAATCGAGTGGGCAAGTGGCGAATGTGCTTATCGCAAATGCCGCGCGCTTAGGGGCGGAGGGCCCGGCAATGGTGGCGTTGCTAGGTGACTATGTCGCTAGTTCACCGGTTCGCATTGTTGCAAGCACGCGACTTCCCCAGCCTCGCGGAAGCGACCCGCTAGCAATGTGCCGAGCGGCTCCGCCGATCGGCAGCCACCCTCCGCAAGGGGAGAACCTTTGCCACCATGGCCACCACCACAGCCTACACAGCTCGTGTCCCACCAAACACCTGCACAGCCCTTCTGCAAACGGTGGATGGTGCCTTCTTTTGGGACGGTTCTGGTGGGAGCGGTCGCGACAGCCGCCCCAGGGGAGGATTTCGAGGCAATCAAAGCCGTAATCAAAGATCAAGGGGGCATGTCCGTGCTGCCCTAGTTGGCACAAGCAGCCACCCAACCAATCCCCGGGGCCGCAGCTAAGTCCTAAGCGGCCCCGCACCCGGCCTTGGCACATGACAACTCAGCGTGGGTGCCCGCGGAGCCTCCGCCCACAGTGGGGGATGGCCTCAACAGCCCCAGCCAGCAACCTCCGTGCTCGGCCGCTATCCCCTCACACTTACCCCGCACCTCATGTCTTTCTCAATGCCCTCTTCGAGAGCCCTGGCCCCCTGGTTCTAGGTGGCCCCCTAGCCATTGACCCTACAACCGTCACCTTGGTTGAGCCTACCCCCCGCAGGCGCCGACTACTAGGTAGAAGCGCTCCTAGCCGTGGCCCCCGCCCCCAAGGACCGCGTTGAATTGCCCCCATCACGCCAACTAGTCATCGATGTCCCAGGGGTCAACCCTAATACAACGACGCCAAGCGCGATGCGGGACGCTCTCAAGGCCCAGTTGCCAACCCACGAATACGTCCACGCATTCGTGTTGCAGCGAGGGTACAACTACTTCACATGCTTTGAGGGAACGTGCGGCTCGTTGACGGGCAACTAGACCCGCGCGGTGAGGCACGTGATGACAAAAGCTGTGTAAATGTCGGTGACACTGCACTCCAACCGCGACGATGGTGCCCTGTTCACCGTGCCCCCGCCGCAAAGCCAGCACCCCAACAAGAAAGCAAAGATGCAGCAATCTCCACCGCAAGCTCCCGTGGGGCAGCAACAACCGGCGCTTGTGGCCCTGCTGCCCCAACCATTAGCGTTCCCGCGGTCCCCAACCTATCAGCCCCAAGGGTCGCCGTAGGGCCCGCCCTAGCCCCGAGCGCATCACCCGGCGCCGTACCCGCCAATGCTCTAAGTAGCACCCACATCGTGGCGACCGCAACGGGCCGCCACCGAGGCGGCCGGGGTTCTGTGCTGTAGTGGCGGCCCTTCTGCCCCTCCCGACCCCTACCCGCTTGAGGGCAGCGTCTTGGCCAACCCTTTCAGGGACGCCCCCCCCCGGAAAACCCCCGGAGCGCAACAAAGACAGGAAAGGCGCATAGCACAAGACCCGTGACTGCCTGCGCTGTGCCGTTTGGTACGGGGACCCCGATAAGGGCGCCCTTGCAAGGTGCCCCCCCTCGGCCTCTTAGGAGGCACAACGGCTCCCAGCAACAGGGACCCATGAGTGCACATGGTACCAAGCGTTCGGCGACCTCGCCTCCCCCATGCTGTGCGCAACGGGCTAACCCCCCCCCCCCCCCCAAGCCGCCTCTATACCACGCTTAGGGCGGCCCATGAACGAGCATAGCTGATGAGCCGCTCAGCCCAAAGGCTCCGCGCTAGCGTTGAATCCCTTCCCTTGGTTGCCGCGCACATTGTCTTGTGCGCATGGAGCCCATCAAACAGCGGACCCCTTCATGACAGCCCCGTGGGCATGGATTAAAACACCGCGGACCATGGCTGGTTGTGCCAGGGCGCGGTTGTTGCAATCGCACACGCGATAATGTACGCTCTCGGGCTGCAGTTTTCGAGTTCCAGAAAGCAGCGCCGCCTGGGTCCCCGAGGCCTCCCCCCCTGCGCCCATGTGCCCTGTAACCAGGGAGTTTTTGTAATTGCCGTGACTTCCCCACGCCAATCGGCGTGGCTATGGTGGCGAGCGCCAGCGCACGAATCGAAAAGACGCCCGAGCCGGGGGCCGTCCCAGTCCGGCACCTGCAGGGGAAAAGGTGCATGCTTGAGGCGTTATCCCCGAGCACAGGCCCCCCCGAGCACTACCCCTCGTGTGCATAGTGTCAGCGGCAAGACCCTTGGAGCACGTGCGGCGCAGGCCTCCGGGAAGTCGGCTGCCTCAACATCGTCATCGCCAACAACGGCGGCTTGTGGTCCTACCCCAAGAAGGTTTGGCGCCTCATCGCGTACCTCGGCAGCGCGGAGCCGGACATCGCCCTTCTGAAGCATGCCGGCCCACAAATTGTGGAGGCGTGGCTCGCCGGCCTGCACGCCCCGATGAGGACTCAAGCTAGCTCTCACTCGGAGGGGCTCCACACTAGCCAGATGACGTTGCTCCGACCGCCCGGACAATACCGGGCTCGGGGCGTTGACAACGGGCCCCTCGGGATCAGGGCCTTGGAGAGCCACTTGCCACCGCGAGGGACCACATGCTAGTTGAGGTCTGCAGCCACCACTTTGACGTTGGCAGCCGCCGTGCGGAGGAAGCCTAACACGTCCCCTACAACCGCCTGACGCCGGGCCGCCGACATGCTGGCGGTAGGTGCATGTTGATGGTTGCCAGCACCCCGCCCCGGGCAAGCTCCACCCGGACGCTCCAGCTGTGCTCCTTTGCATGCACGCCCACCTTAGAGCGGCCCACGAGGAGGGCGTGCACAAGGGTGACGGGCCCTCCCCCAAAAACCAGGGGCCCACGCAAACGCTAGACCCCTTGCATCGTGGCCGAAAAAGTCCTAGTGCGTGGCCTCAACAACCGCGAGAGGGTGCACTGCGACATGGGGTTGACGGAGCGCTCCTTCGCGGTGGCGAACTCATCTTGCCGCTTCCGATGGTCACAGCTCTAGGCAGTCTAGCGAGGGCACGTCGCGGCGGCCCGCTCTGTTGCTATGGTGGTTGGCCCGTGCCCGCTTCAAGCCCGACGGTGCCATCCTAGGGTTGTAGACCGCCCTCGAGGGCGTGGTGTCCTACCAGCGAGACTGGTGCCCCCCTTCGCCACCGTGACGAGAACATCCTAGGAGCGGCCACCGAAATGGATGGGGACGTCCCCTTGTTGACCGCTGATGCAGTCCGGGTACGGTGGCAAGCGCCCCAAGATGCCGCGTTTGGGGCCCTGCTGTGCGTCGAGAACGCCACGCTTGAAGAGGTGGCCCTGGCACGCCAGATGTGGAGAACGCTCCGCGTCCAACCGCCCAAAACTCAGCCTCCTGAACGAGGTCAGCCCTAATGTTGTTGTCTTCCCGGAGATGCCGGAGGGCTTCTGGGCGGAACTCCTCTGCCAAGCGCAAGAGCCGCATTGTGGCCTACGGGTCTAACGCTGGACCTCACCTGCCTTCCGTCTGTGTTCCGCCTAAATGACCCCGCGGATGACAGGGACTTCATCTCGCGGATGCGAGCGGCGCTACCCCGGCCACCAGAGGAACCGCTCGCGGGGGGGGCGCCGTCCTACCATGAGATGGAGCTCGCCATCTAGAAGGGGTCTCCAACCAGGTTGCTCAACGAGCGGCCCTCACCCCTCCGATTGACCCTATCGGGCTATGCGCTGCATATGGTCGTGCATATCTTGGGGGAGTATCTGCGCCGCGGGTGCACCGCGCGCTGTAAGGGGCTAGCTTTGACACACCTCCTAAAATGCCCCCTAAGGAGAGACAACCCTTGGGCACTGGGGCCGGGGCTGAGCTTCCAGTGCGGAATCTTCAAGGAGCAACACACGACGTTTGTATACGGCGTCTGGAACGATGTGGCGCAGAAAGCATGGACGGCTTGATGAAATAACTCAATGCGGTAATTCAATTCAACATATCACACGCTCAAAACCCGTGGACAAGGGGCCCCACAACAAAGGCTGTAGTTGCTTGGTCACGCTAGACCGCTAAATCTCTGTGTCGCGCACGCAGAGCATGGGGTGGTCTCCCCTTGGAGGTCCGGGCGTCAGGGACGCCCGGCCGCATGCTCTGGGTGGCCGTCCATCTCTGCCTTGGCAATAGGCTCCCGGCACGGATGGTGCAAAAACGCCGGCCATTCATGCTAGAGCCTTACCTCTGGCGGGTGGAGGGGGGCGTGGTGCAAGAGCGCCGTGCCACCTGCCGAGTGTTCCGGTGCGCAGTGCCCCTCAAGCACTACACGAACAGCGGGCAACTCTCCGGCCCAACACTGTACTTGGCCTACGACTAGCTGCTAGCGGGTTGGGGAATGATGCATGGGGTGGTCTAGTTGTACGATTTGGACAAGGCGAACGCCTTTTGTAACCCGGAACGCGAGGCGGCCGGGGCGTGGGACCACGAGGCCCGCAAAGAAGCGCTGTCACGGTGGCTTGAGCACTTCTAGGACGAAGCCGGCCTTTGCGTAGGACAAGTTTGGGCACCTTCAGCTTGCCCGCCCCCGCAGAGCCGCAAGCGGTCGCGCATGTCACCACGTAGATGGCCATGTTGCACGCCAGGCCCATGCCATCAGGGAGAAGTGGCGGCGGTCGTCGCTAAAGGCGACCTCGGGGAGGAAGCCATGAGGGGCCGCATGCCAGCGTGGGAGTAGGTGGCCGGATCCGGGGCGCTCGGCCACAAGTCCTCTTGGTGCACCCAGTCTCGTTCGGCATGCCCGAGGTACTCTGTTTCATGTCCGAACCCTTCCGGAAGTGACCCACCCCCTGAGTGTCACCCTAGGATTCGCCGTGGCACAGCTTGTACGGGCGTGCCAGTGCGTACGGGGAAGTGACACCGTACACGGTTGTCACCTATCCCATACCCTCAAACCCGCTACCGCTGCAGACCGAGGGGTTCATGCTCACCGGGGTGCCCGTGGTGATGGGCAAGCAGCGAAACCGGCAGATAGCCAACGTGGAGGCCAATGTGGTGAAGATAGGGCGCGGGGTCTACCGCCTTCGGCGAGCACATGTGCTCTTGCTCCGCATTGTGGTCGCCTATGTGCTCTTGGCCCTACACTGCGTCTACGAGGCCATGGTACCACACCCCAAACGGTCCCGCCGCGCGCCAACGGCGTTGGACTGCTTCCTCACCTAGGCACCGGGGTTTCGCACAAAGAGGGCCGAGCATCTATGGATGCCCGCTAGCGGCGGGTGATTCGGCTTGCCCCAGTTGTAAAGGGGATCAGACTTCGGCATGTGTAGGGGTACCTCCGGGCCACGTAATCTTGTAGCGTGGTCGTCCACAAGAACGTCCGTGCCTTCCGCGGCCCGGATCTTTGGAAGGGCTCGAACAAGCCAAACAAGGAGCTGCTCTTCAACACCATGACGGAAGTTCAGTGTATCGTCGTCGTAGCGGGGTCGGCACAACCAGAGGCCGTGGACATCCGGCTGCACCGGCCATCCGTCTCGCGAGGGGTCTTACTATCTGCGGACAAGGCAATTGAGTTCATACCCGGCGGCAACACCCTAGGTTGAGGTGTGTTGGAAGTCAACTCCACGGGTTGACTCGCTTGAGCTGTGTCGGGGATCTAGTCACGGCCGGCAAGCCCGTGGGCAGTGCAGTGGGCTAGCACGCCTGCGCTTGGCCGTGTCACTAGGGGTCGGCACAGAGGTGCTCATATACATGGGGGTCGACTGCTCCTCCGCCACCGTGGGCCGAGATGAGGGCATCCGAGAGGAGTCCCTCTTAGCTCAGCGTCTCCCCATCGCATTTATTGACGCCCCAAGGGGCGGCAAGCCTCATCTATGTGTGCCCGCGTAGCACCGCACCCAGTGGTCAGGCCCCCTATCCGATCCCGAGGCCCGTGCCCACTATGTGCCGCCGAGGGTCCGGGCATGGTGCTTCAGGGCGTGTACACTTTCCCTGACACACGAGACTGGACAGACCAACTCTTCTCCTCGTGCCGCCTGGTGAGGGTAGTCCAAAGGGATTTGGACCGTCTCTATGCCCCGTTCGCGTCTCCGTCCGTGACCTTTATCCGCGGCCCGCTGAGCAACCACCAGGCCGTGCAGGCGTGGGCCGAGGTGCTAACTGACGGCAGCGTGCCGTCCGAAGGCCTCTAGTTCGCGGCGTGGGTGCTCATGCCCCCCACCAGTGAGCTTTCTGAACACACCAAGTCCCATTGCACTTACTGCTAGCAGCTGTGCCGTGGACAGGACGACCATATGGTCCGCGTTTGGTTGTAGTCGGCTTCCGGGCCGTGTGCCGCCGACTTGGGTCCCAAGTGGTGCTATGCGGTTGCGAGACCCCTTGGGGGCCACAATCTACGACGCCGCCGGCCGCATCACGGTGTGGCTGCTGACACGAGACGAGGACATTGGTCGTGTATGTGGAGAGTGCCACGTGGGATGTAGCGGCCGCGTCGTCCGGACTTGTTTGGGCCAAGGACCCGCAGCCTTGGCCGGCGCACTAACGGACTGCTCTCGTGGAATTGTATGACGGGGCGATTGCCGATTGGGAGGTGCTCCCGACAGCGGCGCACTGTTCGCGCCCAACACGCTATGGTGGGGACGAGCGGCCTACGGCCCCGTCCCGTCCGCTCATGACACCGTGATGCGCTATGCCATGGGGAGGTCGGTGTGTGAACTGGTTTGGGCCCACCCCCAGCTAGTGAGCCGTGCCGATGTTGTCGTGGTGCAAGGCCCCTCGGGCCGAGGAGCTAGCCGGAACGTTGTCCTCCACATGGGTGCCCCCGTCCCCCGTCCTAGCAACAGGCATCGCGGGACGTGGTCCCCGCCATGTTGGCCACAACCCGGTCGCTATTCCCGGGGTACAACATCCAGCCGCTCGAGGATGGGCTAGTGTTGGCGTACCTAAAGGCTGCAACGCCTGCGGTCCTCTTCTATGCCCTCGAGGCTTTCACCTGCGTGGCGGAAGCGCCCGCAGCGGGCCTGCCTAAGAGAGGCAAGCACGAGGATGCCGAGACGGCGGACCCCGACCTGGGCTGGGATATAGATGTCGACAAGGACGTTGAGTACCTCCTTGGCTACTCTTCCCCTCGCCACCTCGCCCACCAGATGGGGGGGGGGGGCGCCGGGTGCTAGCGCAGTCCGTGGCCAGGAGCCATTGCCGTGGGCATAGATTACATCCCCATCGCCGAGCACGTCCCCGCGGTGACCCTATTGCCACTAGCACGAAGTCAGAGGCCCGTGCGGGCCGTAACCTCCCTCCCCCAGCAACCAAGGCGCCGCGCCACACCCCCTTGCCCAGGTACCTACAAAGAGACGCCAGCCCGTGTGTGAGGCACTGGCCACCACCAAAGCCCCACGCCGTGCACCCACGCCCCCACCTGGTAACACTAGCTTTGCACGCAGCCCAAGTGCGACCACGCGGCAGACCCTTACAGCGCTGAGGCCTCGGGGGCCAAGACCCCGCCAACCGGGCCCCCTAGGGGCGCCCAACGTACTTGAGCCCCCCCCCCCCCCCCCCACACGGACCTGAGCAGCGCGCATGGCAGGCCCAATTTGAGTGGGCTCTCACCTGGGTGAAGGGCGCTACCGCACGCAGACGGCTGCAGTGCAGCTCCACACCAACCTAGCGACCGATAGCCTTGGACCCGCCGCACACAAAGCGTTTCATCACCCACTTGACATCTGCACACGTTGCTCGGACTGCTTGCTGTGCGCAACATGCTCTCCGGATGCAGGCCCCAAACCCAGGTGAGATCCGCGGGGGACGAGGCGGAACTAGAGGGCCTAGACGGGTGTGCGACCAACAGACAAGGGAGTGGTTGACAGCGGGCCGGCTGCGCGCAGAGAAAGGAGTCATCCGCGGGGGGCACCGGCCGTGGGCCCGACCCAATACTTATGGGTCGCCCCGCCCCCCTCCCCTTGTTTTCGGCGAGCGGCGTGTGAGCCCCGCACCAGAAACAAGTAGCCACTAGGTCCACGGGCATGGCCAACGAGGTCCAATGCTAGGGCAAGGCGCCACACATGTTGTCAACCTCATCCTGCCTCAACGGTGCCCTGCCCCCTACCCCCCCCCCCGGGGGGGGGAACCGTTCAGCATGCTCCAACACTTAGGTACATATATACACACCACGATGAGGTGCAACGTGACATACCGCCCATACTGCGCCCTTCCGCTGCGGGCCCATTTCCCGCGAGCCCGGCACTGCGCACTGCCCGTGCCCTGCAGGCCATGGAACACGTGGGACAAGCAGCCGCGCCGCTAGACGGCGCGGTACGAGGCCCGCCGGAAGTGATGGGGTCACATGGCCTAGCCAGAGGAGGAGGGCCGGTGACGCGCCATGGGGGACTTTGGGGTGTTTAGCCTGCGGGCTGTACGTCCTCGGGGCGCTGCTCCCCGGCAAGCTTAGCCTCGGGGACATCCTGCAGGGTTGCTTCCTCTAGTGGACCGCCACAAGATCGGACATCCTATGGGTGCCTTCGGCGCCGCAACGGGTCCCCCGAAGGCCGCAGTATTGCCAGGGCCACCATCGACCAAGCCTACTATTGGCGGTGAGACGACAGCGCCCCATTCTTTCGATCCCAACCGCCTGCATTGCGGCCGGGCAGTAGAGCCGGATGAGGTGCCTCCGCCGGTGGCACCCCTTTGGTAACCCGGCCCTCGCCAAGTCCGCCGCCACAATGCCCCCATCCCCCAGGCTGGGGCCCAGGCGCCACACTATAGGGTGTGGGACTGCGAAGCCGAGCGGCGAAGCCGAGTAGGGGGACACTGGTCGGCGCCACCCATGACAGTACCCTACTGTGCCTCCTCTGGGGCAGCCGGCAGCTAGCCCTTCCCCTAAAAGCGCGCGTAGTTGCCCGAGCGGTATTGGCCTCATTCCGTTAGGTCTATGCATTGTGGTACGTTGTGTTAACCGCCCCGGGGAACACCTGGCTCGTGCAGGCGTGGCGACAATGGCGCGGGGTGCAAATTGTCTTTTTCACGCCCTAACCTACGTGTGCGGGCCCCCGGCGGCTGGCCACATGGAGACTGCCCGGGATACCCCCCCCCCGTGAGAGGCACGGCGAATCCCCCCCGCTGGTGAGACCCGCCCCCAACTCTCACTTCCCACCCGGGGCACATCGGCGTGCCCTGCCCCCCACCCACCCCGGCGCGTGTAGGTGAAAGAAGCTTGCATCATACTCGTGGCTAGCCGATATGTACAATTATCGGGAAGCCATCGGGCGCCCCCCAAGCGGCCTGTGAGCCTGAAAATATCGGCCCTCAAATGAAAGCAAATCGAATCCCCCCTACCCCGCTCCCCGTGACCCCCCGCTTCCTTCTGGGGTACGGGGAGGGCAACTTGATGCCGTACATGTGGTGGCTTCATAACCCGTGTTGTCCGGAACGCTTGAGAGCGGGTGACAAAATCACAAGCAGCCCACAACTGGGCCTTTGACTACATAACCCCTAACATCCGGGGGAAGGGGGGGGGGGGGCAACGGTTTAGACGAGGGGACAAAATGAGCAAGGGACCACAAGTGGGCCTATTGGCGACACAACAGATGCTGGGCGGGGGGCCAAAACGCCTCGGAGCAGGGAACAAAATTAGCAATGGCCCAAAATTGGGCCTTGTGGGTAAATTGCTGCTACTGTCTAAAGGGTGTCCAACGCTTGACGCCACGGGAGGAAATGAAAAGTGCCTGACAAGTGGGCCAAGTGCCCAAACAACGCTTCCCTTTTGGGGTGGAAGGAAAAGACCCAAGGGGGGGGGGGCTGTGGACAAATAAGCTTTGTTGTCTTCACGGGTCGCCAACACTTTGGAGTGGGGAACAAAATGATAAGTGGCCCCCAGATGGGCCGGAATGCCACATAAGTCCTACCGCATGGGGATCCCCGATGCTTTTTCGCGGCCGACAAAGTTAGAAGTGGCCAACAGGGGGGCGTGCCGGCTACATAAACCGTGCCGCCCCTGGGGGCCGCAAGGCTCCATAACGGGGTGTAAATGAGCGATCCCACAAAAGAGGCTCTAGTCACTACATAACCCCAACACTTTTGAGCGGAGCACAAAATGAGTAGTGGGCCACAGGTGAAGCACATGGCTCAATAACCCTTGCCGTATGGGGGTCACCAACGCTTCACAACAAGAGACAAAATAAGCATGGCCAACAAGTCGGCTCGGTGGCGACAAAATCCTTGCCGCATGGGGGGTCCCCAACGCTTTGTAGTGGAGGGGAAAAACAACAGTCTCACCGAAAGAGGGTCCGGTGACTAGATAACTCCTGCCATCGGGGGGTCCCCAACACTTTACAACTAAGGACAAAACCAACCATGACCAAACAAGTGAGCCTGCTGGCTAAATAGTCTGTCTTCTTGGGGGGATCCTCAAGGGCTTAGAGACGGGGACAAAATCAACAATGGCCAAAAAGTGGGCCTGCTGGCTACATTAGGCTGCTGTCTAGCGGGTCCCCTATGCCACAAAGAAGGGGAGGAAACCAGACTTGGCCCACAAGTGGGCCCGATGGCTACCTAACCACTGGTGTCACCGGGCAACACTTCATCGCGGGGAACAAAACAAGCTAGGGCACACAGGTGGGCCAAGTGGCTACAAAACCTCCGCAGTCTGGGGGGTCCCCAACACTTTGGAGCGGGGGACCAAATTAGCAGTGGCCCATAGGTGGGCCCGGTGTCTACATAACGCCTGCCTTTAGGGCAGTTATCAACTCATTAGAGGGGGGGCAAAATTTGCAGTGGCCCGCAAGTGGTCCCGGTGGCTACATAAACCCTGCTCCCCTAAGGTTTGGACAACTTCGGAATGGGAGACAAAACTAGCGGTGGCCCACAACCGGGGCTCTTGCCTGCATAACTTGCCGTTTGGGCGATACCCAGTTCGAGAAAGAGGGGGACACAATGAGCGTTGGCCCACTATTGGGCATGGTGGCTACAGAACCCCTATTATGGAGGGGTTCCCCAACTCTTCATAGCAGAGGCCCACAAGTGTGCGTGGTGCCTACGGATGCCCCCCAACATGGGGGGTCCTGACTGCTTCAGTGTGCGGGACAAAATCAGCGGTGCCTCACAAGTGGGTCTGGTGGCTACTGGCTATAGAACCCTTGCCGTCTGAGATTCAGCTATGTGTATAAAGTCTGATGTCTGATGTCTGATAAGGGATGTTGTGTGTGCGGTCTGTCCAAGAAGATGTCTGATATTCTTATCTATTGGAGGTGGGACTAGGGGTCTAATGCCCAGAGGAAGTTGGGAGAAACTATGCCTAAATCTAAATCAACCCCCCCCCCCAAATGAAAAAAACAAAAAGGGAGGACACAGTTGAAAAATCATTGGCGAACCACCTTGGACAATCAGAAACACGGCAGTACAAAAGTAAAAAAGACTTTGAACACCAAAATGGGAAAATGGGGAAAATGTGTGAGCAAGGAAAGTGGCAAACAAAAAGGTGCCCATAGGCCCCCATAGGCCCCCATGGGCCCCCAAAGGTGCCCAAAGGTCCCCAAAAGTGCCAATAGGTCCCCATAGGCCCCCATAGGCCCCCATAGGCCCCCAAAGGTGCCCATGGGTCCCCAGAGGTGCCCATAGGTCCCCAAAGGTCCCCCTAGATGCCAATGAGTCCCCATCGGCCCCCAGAGGTGCCCATAGGTCCCCAAAGGTGCCCATAGGTCCGCATAGGTCCCCACAGGCCCCCATAAGCCTCCACAAGCCCCCATAGGTCCCCATAGGTCCCCATAGGCCCCCATAGGCCCCAATAGGCCCCCATAGACCCCCAAAAATGCCCATACGCCCCCATAGGGCCCAATAGGTCCCCATAGACCCCCAAAGGTCCCCATAGGCCCCCATAGGCCCCCATAGGCCCCCATAGGCCCCCATGGACCTCCATAGGCCCCCATAGGTCCCCATAGGCCCCCATAGGTCCCCATAGGTCCCCACGTGCCCCCATAGGCCCCCATAAGCCCCCAAAGGTCCCCATAGGCCCCCATAGAGCCCCATAGGCCCCCATAGAGCCCCATAGGCCCCTATAGGCCCCCAAAGGTCCCCATAGGCCCCCAAAGGTCCCCATAGGCCCCTATAGGTCCCCATAGGTCCCCATTGGCCCCCATAGGTCCCCATAGGTCCCCAAAGGTGCCAATAGGCCCCCATAGGTCCCCATTGGAACCCATAGGTCCCCATTGGCCCCCAAAGGTCCCCATAGGCCCCCCTAGGCCCCCAAAGGTCCCCATAGGCCCCCATAGGCCCCCAAAGGTCCCCATAGGCCCCCAAAGGTCCCCATAGGCCCCTATAAGTCCCCATAGGCCCCCATAGGCCCCCATAGGGCCCCCTTGGCCCCCATAGGTCCCCATAGGTGCCAATAGGCCCCCATAGGCCCCCATAGGCCCCCAAAGGTCCCCATAGGCCCCCAAACGTCCCCATAGGCCCCCAAAGGTCCCCATAGGCCCCCATAGGCCCCCATAGGTCCCCATAGGCACCCATAGGTCCCCATTGGCCCCCATAGGTCCCCATAGGCCCCCATGGGCCACCATAGGTCCCCAAGGTGCCAATAGGCCCCCAAACGTCCCCATACGTCCCCATAGACCCCCATGGGCCACCATACGTCCCCATAGGTCCCCATAGGTCCCCATAGGCCCCCATAGGGGTTCCGTCAAATATTTGGGGGCTGTAGACCCCAAAAATATTTCACGGATGGGGTTCCGTCAAATATTTTGGGGGTCTACAGCCCCCAAATATTTCACGGAACCACATCCGTGAAATATTTTGGGGGAGTAGACCCCCAAAATATTTGACGGAACCCCGACCGTCAAATATTTTGGGGGTGTACAGCCCCCAAATATTTGACGGATGGGGTTCCGTCAAATATATTGGGGGGTCTATAGCCCCCAAATATTTCACGGATCCACATCGGTGAAATATTTTGAGGGTGTGGACCCCCGAAATATTTGACGGAACCCCATCAGTCAAATATTTTGGGGGTGTACAGCCCCCAAATATTTGACGGATGGCGTTCCGTCAAATATTTGGGGGCTGTAGACCCCAAAAATATTTCACGGATGGGTTCCGTCAAATATTTGGGGGGTCTACAGCCCCCAAATATTTCACGGATGGGGTTCCGTCAAATATTTGGGGGGCGTACAGCCCCCAAATATTTGACGGATGGCGTTCCGTCAAATATTTGGCGGGTGTACAGCCCCCAAATATTTCACGGAAGGGGTTCCGTCAAATATTTGGGGGGTGTACAGCCCCCAAATATTTGACGGAAGGGGTTCCGTCAAATATTTGGTGGGTGTACAGGCCCCAAATATTTGACGGAAGGGGTTCCGTCAAATATTTGGGGGGCGTACAGCCCCCAAATATTTCACGGAAGGGGTTCCGTCAAATATTTGGGGGGTGTACAGCCCCCAAATATTTGACGGAAGGGGTTCCGTCAAATATTTGGTGGGTGTACAGCCCCCAAATATTTCACGGAAGAGGTTCCGTCAAATATTTGGTGGGTCTACAGCCCCCCAATATTTGACGGATGGCGTTCCGTCAAATATTTGGGGGGTGTACAGCCCCCAAATATTTGACGGATGGCGTTCCGTCAAATATTTGGGGGGTGTACAGCCCCCAAATATTTGACGGCAGGGGTTCCGTCAAATATTTGGTGGGTGTACAGCCCCCAAATATTTGATGGATGGCGTTCCGTCAAATATTTGGGGGGTCTACAGCCCCAAAATATTTGACGGAACCCCTTCCGTCAAATATTTGGGGGGTGTACAGCCCCCAAATATTTGACGGAACCCCTTCCGTGAAATATTTGGGGGCTGTACGCCCCCCAAATATTTCACGGAAGGGGTTCCGTCAAATATTTGGGGGGTGTACAGCCCCCAAATATTTGACGGATGGCGTTCCGTCAAATATTTGGGGGGTGTACAGCCCCCAAATATTTCACGGATGGCGTTCCGTCAAATATTTGGTGGGTGTACAGCCCCCAAATATTTGACGGATGGCGTTCCGTCAAATGTTTGGGGGGTGTACAGCCCCCAAATATTTGACGGAAGGGGTTCCGTCAAATATTTGGGGGGTCTACAGCCCCCAAATATTTGACGGAAGGGGTTCCGTCAAATACTTAGGGGGTGTACAGCCCCCAAATATTTGACGGAAGGGGTTCCGTCAAATATTTGGGGGACGTACAGCCCCAAAATATTTCACGGAAGGGGTTCCGTCAAATATTTGGTGGGTGTACAGCCCCCAAATATTTGACGGATGGCGTTCCGTCAAATATTTGGGGGGTTTACAGCCCCAAAATATTTGACGGATGGCGTTCCGTCAAATATTTGGGGGGTCTACAGCCCCCAAATATTTGACGGAAGGGGTTTTAGTCAAATACTTAGGGGGTGTACAGCCCCCAAATATTTCACGGAAGGGGTTCCGTCAAATATTTGGGGGGTGCACAGCACCAAAATATTTCACGGAAGGGGTTCCGTCAAATATTTGGGGGGTGTACAGCCCCCAAATATTTGACGGATGGCGTTCCGTCAAATATTTGGGGGGTTTACAGCCCCAAAATATTTGACGGATGGCGTTCCGTCAAATATTTGGGGGGTCTACAGCCCCCAAATATTTGACGGAAGGGGTTCCGTCAAATACTTAGGGGGTGTACAGCCCCCAAATATTTCACGGAAGGGGTTCCGTCAAATATTTGGGGGGTGTACAGCCCCAAAATATTTCACGGAAGGGGTTCCGTCAAATATTTGGGGGGTGTACAGCCCCCAAATATTTGACGGATGGCGTTCCGTCAAATATTTGGGGGGTTTACAGCCCCAAAATATTTGACGGATGGCGTTCCGTCAAATATTTGGTGGGTGTACAGCCCCCAAATATTTGACGGATGGCGTTCGGTCAAATATTTGGTGGGTGTACAGCCCCCAAATATTTGACGGATGGCGTTCCGTCAAATATTTGGGGGGTGTACAGCCCCCAAATATTTGACGGATGGCGTTCCGTCAAATATTTGGGGGGTGTACGGCCCCCAAATATTTGACGGATGGCGTTCCGTCAAATATTTGGGGGGTGTACGGCCCCCAAATATTTGACGGAAGGGGTTCCGTCAAATATTTGGGGGGTGTACAACCCCCAAATATTTCACGGAAGGGGTTCCGTCAAATATTTGGTGGGTGTACAGCCCCCAAATATTTGACGGATGGCGTTCCGTCAAATATTTGGGGGGTCTACAGCCCCCAAATATTTGACGGAAGGGGTTCCGTCAAATATTTGGGGGGTGTACAGCCCCAAAATATTTCACGGAAGGGGTTCGGTCAAATATTTGGTGGGTGTACAGCCCCAAAATATTTGACGAAACCCCTTCCGTCAAATATTTGGGGGGTGTACAGCCCCCAAATATTTGACGGATGGCCTTCCGTCAAATATTTGGGGGGCGTACAGCCCCCAAATATTTGACGGAAGGGGTTCCGTCAAATATTTGGGGGGTGTACAGCCCCAAAATATTTCACGGAAGGGGTTCCGTCAAATATTTGGTGGGTGTACAGCCCCCAAATATTTGACGGATGGCGTTCCGTCAAATATTTGGGGGGTCTACAGCCCCCAAATATTTGACGGAAGGGGTTTCGTCAAATGTTTGGGGGGTGTACAGCCCCAAAATATTTCACGGAAGGGGTTCCGTCAAATATTTGGGGGGTCTACAGACCCAAAATATTTGACGGAACCCCTTCCGTCAAATATTTGGGGGGTGTACAGCCCCCAAATATTTGACGGAAGGGGTTCCGTCAAATATTTGGGGGGTGTACAGGCCCCAAATATTTGACGGAAGGGGTTCCGTCAAATATTTGGGGGGTGTACAGCCCCCAAATATTTCACGGAAGGGGTTCCGTCAAATATTTGGGGGGTGTACAGCCCCCAAATATTTGACGGAAGGGGTTCCGTCAAATATTTGGTGGGTGTACAGCCCCCAAATATTTCACGGAAGGGGTTCCGTCAAATATTTGGTGGGTCTACAGCCCCCAAATATTTGAAGGATGGCGTTCCGTCAAATATTTGGTGGGTGTACAGCCCCCAAATATTTGACGGAAGGGGTTCCGTCAAATATTTGGTGGGTGTACAGCCCCCAAATATTTGAAGGATGGCGTTCCGCAAATATTTGGGGGCTGTACAGCTCCCAAATATTTGACGCATGGCGTTCCGTCAAATATTTGGGGGGTGTACAGCCCCCAAATATTTGACGGATGGCGTTCCGTCAAATATTTGGGGGGTGTACAGCCCCAAAATATTTGACGGAACCCCTTCCGTCAAATATTTGGGGAGTGTACAGCCCCAAAATATTTCACGGAAGGGGTTCCGTCAAATATTTGGGGGGTGTACAGCCCCCAAATATTTGACGGATGGCGTTCCGTCAAATATTTGGGGGGTGTACAGCCCCCAAATATTTCACGGATGGCGTTCCGTCAAATATTTGGGGGGTCTACAGCCCCAAAATATTTGACGGAACCCCTTCCGTCAAATATTTGGGGAGTGTACAGCCCCAAAATATTTCACGGAAGGGGTTCCGTCAAATATTTGGGGGGTGTACAGCCCCCAAATATTTGACGGATGGCGTTCCGTCAAATATTTGGGGGGTGTACAGCCCCCAAATATTTCACGGATGGCGTTCCGTCAAATATTTGGTGGGTGTACAGCCGCCAAATATTTGACGGATGGCGTTCCGTCAAATATTTGGGGGGTGTACAGCCCCCAAATATTTGACGGAAGGGGTTCCGTCAAATATTTGGGGGATGTACAGCCCCAAAATATTTCACGGAAGGGGTTCCGTCAAATATTTGGGGGGTGTACAGCCCCAAAATATTTCACGGAAGGGGTTCCGTCAAATATTTGGGGGGTGTACAGCCCCCAAATATTTGACGGATGGCGTTCCGTCAAATATTTGGGGGGTTTACAGCCCCAAAATATTTGACGGATGGCGTTCCGTCAAATATTTGGGGGCTGTACAGCCCCCAAATATTTGACGGATGGCGTTCCGTCAAATATTTGGGGGGTCTACAGCCCCAAAATATTTGACGGAACCCCTTCCGTCAAATGTTTGGTGGGTGTACAGCCCCAAAATATTTGACGGATGGCGTTCCGTCAAATATTTGGTGGGTGTACAGCCCCCAAATATTTGACGGATGGCGTTCCGTCAAATATTTGGCGGGTGTACAGCCCCCAAAATATTTGACAGATGGCGTTCCGTCAAATATTTGGGGGGTGTACAGCCCCCAAATATTTGACGGAAGGGGTTCCGTCAAATATTTGGTGGCCGTACAGCCCCCAAATATTTGACGGATGGCGTTCCGTCAAATATTTGGGGGGTCTACAGCCCCCAAATATTTGACGGAAGGGGTTCCGTCAAATATTTGGGGGGTGTACAGCCCCAAAATATTTCACGGAAGGGGTTCGGTCAAATATTTGGTGGGTGTACAGCCCCAAAATATTTGACGGAACCCCTTCCGTCAAATATTTGGGGGGTGTACAGCCCCCAAATATTTGACGGATGGCGTTCCGTCAAATATTTGGGGGGTGTACAGCCCCCAAATATTTCACGGATGGCGTTCCGTCAAATATTTGGTGGGTGTACAGCCCCCAAATATTTGACGGATGGCGTTCCGTCAAATATTTGGGGGGTGTACAGCCCCCAAATATTTGACGGAAGGGGTTCCGTCAAATATTTGGGGGATGTACAGCCCCAAAATATTTCACGGAAGGGGTTCCGTCAAATATTTGGGGGGTGTACAGCCCCAAAATATTTCACGGAAGGGGTTCCGTCAAATATTTGGGGGGTGTACAGCCCCCAAATATTTGACGGATGGCGTTCCGTCAAATATTTGGGGGGTTTACAGCCCCAAAATATTTGACGGATGGCGTTCCGTCAAATATTTGGGGGCTGTACAGCCCCCAAATATTTGACGGATGGCGTTCCGTCAAATATTTGGGGGGTCTACAGCCCCAAAATATTTGACGGAACCCCTTCCGTCAAATGTTTGGTGGGTGTACAGCCCCAAAATATTTGACGGATGGCGTTCCGTCAAATATTTGGTGGGTGTACAGCCCCCAAATATTTGACGGATGGCGTTCCGTCAAATATTTGGCGGGTGTACAGCCCCCAAAATATTTGACAGATGGCGTTCCGTCAAATATTTGGGGGGTGTACAGCCCCCAAATATTTGACGGAAGGGGTTCCGTCAAATATTTGGTGGGTGTACAGCCCCCAAATATTTGACGGATGGCGTTCCGTCAAATATTTGGGGGGTCTACAGCCCCCAAATATTTGACGGAAGGGGTTCCGTCAAATATTTGGGGGGTGTACAGCCCCAAAATATTTCACGGAAGGGGTTCGGTCAAATATTTGGTGGGTGTACAGCCCCAAAATATTTGACGGAACCCCTTCCGTCAAATATTTGGGGGGTGTACAGCCCCCAAATATTTGACGGATGGCCTTCCGTCAAATATTTGGGGGGCGTACAGCCCCCAAATATTTGACGGAAGGGGTTCCGTCAAATATTTGGGGGGTGTACAGCCCCAAAATATTTCACGGAAGGGGTTCCGTCAAATATTTGGTGGGTGTACAGCCCCAAAATATTTGACGGATGGCGTTCCGTCAAATATTTGGGGGGTCTACAGCCCCCAAATATTTGACGGAAGGGGTTTCGTCAAATGTTTGGGGGGTGTACAGCCCCAAAATATTTCACGGAAGGGGTTCCGTCAAATATTTGGGGGGTCTACAGACCCAAAATATTTGACGGATGGCGTTCCGTCAAATATTTGGGGGGTGTACAGCCCCAAAATATTTCACGGAAGGGGTTCCGTCAAATATTTGGTGGGTGTACAGCCCCCAAATATTTGACGGATGGCGTTCCGTCAAATATTTGGGGGGTCTACAGCCCCCAAATATTTGACGGAAGGGGTTCCGTCAAATATTTGGGGGGTGTACAGCCCCAAAATATTTCACGGAAGGGGTTCGGTCAAATATTTGGTGGGTGTACAGCCCCAAAATATTTGACGGAACCCCTTCCGTCAAATATTTGGGGGGTGTACAGCCCCCAAATATTTGACGGATGGCCTTCCGTCAAATATTTGGGGGGCGTACAGCCCCCAAATATTTGACGGAAGGGGTTCCGTCAAATATTTGGGGGGTGTACAGCCCCAAAATATTTCACGGAAAGGGTTCCGTCAAATATTTGGTGGGTGTACAGCCCCCAAATATTTGACGGATGGCGTTCCGTCAAATATTTGGGGGGTCTACAGCCCCCAAATATTTGACGGAAGGGGTTTCGTCAAATGTTTGGGGGGTGTACAGCCCCAAAATATTTCACGGAAGGGGTTCCGTCAAATATTTGGGGGGTCTACAGACCCAACATATTTGACGGATGGCGTTCCGTCAAATATTTGGGGGGTGTACAGCCCCAAAATATTTCACGGAAGGGGTTCCGTCAAATATTTGGGGGGTGTACAGGCCCCAAATATTTGACGGAAGGGGTTCCGTCAAATATTTGGGGGGTGTACAGCCCCCAAATATTTCACGGAAGGGGTTCCGTCAAATATTTGGGGGGTGTACAGCCCCCAAATATTTGACGGAAGGGGTTCCGTCAAATATTTGGTGGGTGTACAGCCCCCAAATATTTCACGGAAGGGGTTCCGTCAAATATTTGGTGGGTCTACAGCCCCCAAATATTTGAAGGATGGCGTTCCGTCAAATATTTGGTGGGTGTACAGCCCCCAAATATTTGACGGAAGGGGTTCCGTCAAATATTTGGTGGGTGTACAGCCCCCAAATATTTGAAGGATGGCGTTCCGCAAATATTTGGGGGGTGTACAGCTCCCAAATATTTGACGCATGGCGTTCCGTCAAATATTTGGGGGGTGTACAGCCCCCAAATATTTGACGGATGGCGTTCCGTCAAATATTTGGGGGGTGTACAGCCCCAAAATATTTGACGGAACCCCTTCCGTCAAATATTTGGGGAGTGTACAGCCCCAAAATATTTCACGGAAGGGGTTCCGTCAAATATTTGGGGGGTGTACAGCCCCCAAATATTTGACGGATGGCGTTCCGTCAAATATTTGGGGGGTGTACAGCCCCCAAATATTTCACGGATGGCGTTCCGTCAAATATTTGGGGGGTCTACAGCCCCAAAATATTTGACGGAACCCCTTCCGTCAAATATTTGGGGAGTGTACAGCCCCAAAATATTTCACGGAAGGGGTTCCGTCAAATATTTGGGGGGTGTAAAGCCCCCAAATATTTGACGGATGGCGTTCCGTCAAATATTTGGGGGGTGTACAGCCCCCAAATATTTCACGGATGGCGTTCCGTCAAATATTTGGTGGGTGTACAGCCCCCAAATATTTGACGGATGGCGTTCCGTCAAATATTTGGGGGGTGTACAGCCCCCAAATATTTGACGGATGGCGTTCCGTCAAATATTTGGGGGGTTTACAGCCCCAAAATATTTGACGGATGGCGTTCCGTCAAATATTTGGTGGGTGTACAGCCCCCAAATATTTGACGGATGGCGTTCCGTCAAATATTTGGCGGGTGTACAGCCCCCAAATATTTGACAGATGGCGTTCCGTCAAATATTTGGGGGGTGTACAGCCCCCAAATATTTGACGGATGGCGTTCCGTCAAATATTTGGGGGGTCTACAGCCCCCAAATATTTGACGGATGGCGTTCCGTCAAATATTTGGGGGGTGTACACCCCCCAAATATTTGACGGAAGGGGTTCCGTCAAATATTTGGGGGGTGTACACCCCCCAAATATTTGACGGATGGCGTTCCGTCAAATATTTGGGGGGTCTACAGCCCCCAAATATTTGACGGAAGGGGTTTCGTCAAATATTTTGGGGGTGTACAGCCCCAAAATATTTCACGGAAGGGGTTCCGTCAAATATTTGGTGGGTGTACAGCCCCCAAATATTTGACGGATGGCGTTCCGTCAAATATTTGGGGGGTCTACAGCCCCCAAATATTTGACGGAAGGGGTTCCGTCATAGATTTGGGGGGTGTTCAGCCCCCAAATATTTCACGGAAGGGGTTCCGTCAAATATTTGGTGGGTGTACAGCCCCCAAATATTTGACGGATGGCGTTCCGTCAAATATTTGAGGGGTCTACAGCCCCCAAATATTTGACGGAAGGGGTTTCGTCAAATATTTTGGGGGTGTACAGCCCCAAAATATTTCACGGAAGGGGTTCCGTCAAATATTTGGTGGGTGTACAGCCCCCAAATATTTGACGGATGGCGTTCCGTCAAATATTTGGGGGGTCTACAGCCCCCAAATATTTGACGGAAGGGGTTCCGTCAAATATTTGGGGGGTATACAGCCCCAAAATATTTCACGGAAGGGGTTCCGTCAAACATTTGGGGGGTTTACAGCCCCCAAATATTTCACGGAAGGGGTTCCATCAAATATTTGGGGGGTCTACAGCCCCAAAATATTTTACGGAACCCCTTCCGTCAAATGTTTGGTGGGTGTACAGCGCCCAAATATTTCACGGAAGGGGTTCCGTCAAATATTTGGTGGGCGTACAGCCCCCAAATATTTCACGGAAGGGGTTCCGTCAAATATTTGGGGGCTGTACAGCCGCCAAATATTTGACGGATGGCGTTCCGTCAAATATTTGGGGGGTGTACAGCCCCCAAATATTTGACGGATGGCGTTCCGTCAAATATTTGGGGGGTGTACAGCCCCCAAATATTTGACGGATGGCGTTCCATCAAATATTTGGGGGGTGTACAGCCCCCAAATATTTGACGGATGGCGTTGCATCAAATATTTGGGGGGGCTACAGCCCCAAAATATTTCACGGAACCCCTTCCGTCAAATGTTTGGTGGGTGTACAGCCCCCAAATATTTCACGGAAGGGGTTCCGTCAAATATTTGGTGGGTGTACAGCCCCCAAATATTTGACGGATGGCGTTCCGTCAAATATTTGAGGGGTCTACAGCCCCCAAATATTTGACGGATGCCGTTCCGTCAAATATTTCGGGGGTGTACAGCCCCCAAATATTTGATGGAAGGGGTTCCGTCAAATATTTGGTGGGTGTATAGCCCCCAAATATTTGACGGATGGCGTTCCGTCAAATATTTGGGGGGTCTACAGCCCCCAAATATTTGACAGAAGGGGTTCGGTCAAATATTTGGGGGGTGTACAGCCCCCAAATATTTGACGGATGGGGTTCCGTCAAATATTTGAGGGGTGTACAGCCCCAAAATATTTCACGGAAGGGGTTCCGTCAAATATTTGGTGGGTGTACAGCCCCCAAATATTTCACGGAAGGGGTTCCGTCAAATATTTGGGGGGTGTACAGCCCCCAAATATTTGACGGATGGCGTTCCGTCAAATATTTGGGGGGTGTACAGCCCCCAAATATTTGGCGGATGGCGTTCCGTCAAATATTTGGGGGGTGTACATCCCCCAAATATTTCACGGAAGGGGTTTCGTCAAATATTTGGTGGGTGTACAGCCCCCAAATATTTGACGGATGGCGTTCCATCAAATATTTGGGGGGTGTACAGCCCCCAAATATTTGACGGATGGGGTTCCGTCAAATATTTGGGGGGTGTACAGGCCCAAAATATTTCACGGAAGGGGTTCCGTCAAATATTTGGGGGGTGTACAGCCCCCAAATATTTGACGGATGGCGTTCCGTCAAATATTTGAGGGGTCTACAGCCCCCAAATATTTGACGGATGCCGTTCCGTCAAATATTTCGGGGGTGTACAGCCCCCAAATATTTGATGGAAGGGGTTCCGTCAAATATTTGGTGGGTGTATAGCCCCCAAATATTTGACGGATGGCGTTCCGTCAAATATTTGGGGGGTCTACAGCCCCCAAATATTTGACAGAAGGGGTTCGGTCAAATATTTGGGGGGTGTACAGCCCCCAAATATTTGACGGATGGGGTTCCGTCAAATATTTGAGGGGTGTACAGCCCCAAAATATTTCACGGAAGGGGTTCCGTCAAATATTTGGTGGGTGTACAGCCCCCAAATATTTCACGGAAGGGGTTCCGTCAAATATTTGGTGGGTGTACAGCCCCCAAATATTTCACGGAAGGGGTTCCGTCAAATATTTGGGGGGTCTACAGCCCCAAAATATTTGACGGATCCCCTCCCGTCAAATGTTTGGTGGGTGTACAGCCCCCAAATATTTCACGGAAGGGGTTTCGTCAAATATTTGGTGGGTGTACAGCCCCCAAATATTTGACGGATGGCGTTCCGTCAAATATTTGGGGGGTGTACAGCCCCCAAATATTTGACGGATGGGGTTCCGTCAAATATTTGGGGGGTGTACAGGCCCAAAATATTTCACGGAAGGGGTTCCGTCAAATATTTGGGGGGTGTACAGCCCCAAAATATTTGACGGATGGGGTTCCGTCAAATATTTGGGGGGTGTACAGCCCCAAAATATTTCACGGAAGGGGTTCCGTCAAATATTTGGGGGGTGTACAGCCCCCAAATATTTGACGGATGGCGTTCCGTCAAATATTTGGGGGGTGTACAGCCCCCAAATATTTGACGGATGGCGTTCCGTCAAATATTTGGGGGGTGTACAGCCCCCAAAATTTTTGACGGAAGGGGTTCCGTCAAATATTTGGTGGTTGTACAGCCCCAAAATAATTGACGGTTGGCGTTCCATCAAATATTTGGGGGGTGTACAGCCCCCAAATATTTCACGGAAGGGGGTTCGTCAAATGTTTGGTGGGTGTACAGCCCCCAAATATTTGACGGATGGGGTTCCGTCAAATATTTGGGGGGTGTACAGCCCCAAAATATTTGACGGATGGGGTTCCGTCAAATATTTGGGGGTTGTACAGCCCCAAAATATTTCACGGAAGGGGTTCCGTCAAATATTTGAGGGGTGTACAGCCCCAAAATGTTTCACGGAAGGGGTTCCGTCAAATATTTGGTGGGTGTACAGCCCCCAAATATTTCACGGAAGGGGTTCCGTCAAATATTTGGGGGGTGTACAGCCCCCAAATATTTGACGGATGGCGTTCCATCAAATATTTGGGGGGTGTACAGCCCCCAAATATTTCACGGAAGGGGTTCCGTCAAATATTTGGGGGGTTTACATCCCCAAAATATTTCACGGAAGGGGTTCCGTCAAATATTTGGGGGGTGTACAGCCCCAAAATATTTGACGGATGGGGTTCCGTCAAATATTTGGGGGGTGTACATCCCCAAAATATTTCACGGAAGGGGTTCCCTCAAATATTTGGGGGGTGTACAGCCCCCAAATATTTGACGGAAGGGGTTCCGTCAAATATTTGGGGGGTGTACAGCCCCAAAATATTTGACGGATGGGGTTCCGTCAAATATTTGGGGGGTGTACAGCCCCAAAATATTTGACGGATGGGGTTCCGTCAAATATTTGGGGGTTGTACAGCCCGAAAATGTTTCACGGAAGGGGTTCCGTCAAATATTTGGTGGGTGTACAGCCCCCAAATATTGCACGGAAGGGGTTCCGTCAAATATTTGGGGGGTGTACAGCCCCCAAATATTTGACGGATGGCGTTCCGTCAAATATTTGGGGGGTGTACAGCCCCCAAATATTTGGCGGATGGCGTTCCGTCAAATATTTGGGGGGTCTAGAGCCCCAAAATATTTGACGGAACCCCTCCCGTCAAATGTTTGGTGGGTGTACAGCCCCCAAATATTTCACGGAAGGGGTTTCGTCAAATATTTGGTGGGTGTACAGCCCCCAAATATTTGACGGATGGCGTTCCGTCAAATATTTGGGGGGTGTACAGCCCCCAAATATTTGACGGAAGGGGTTCCGTCAAATATTTGGGGGGTGTACAGCCCCAAAATATTTGACGGATGGGGTTTCGATCAAATATTTGGGGGGTGTACAGCCCCAAAATATTTCACGGAAGGGGTTCCGTCAAATATTTGGGGGGTGTACAGCCCCCAAAAATTTGACGGATGGCGTTCCGTCAAATATTTGGGGGGTGTACAGCCCCCAAATATTTGACGGATGGCGTTCCGTCAAATATTTGGGGGGTGTACAGCCCCAAAATATTTGACGGATGGGGTTCCGTCAAATATTTGGGGGGTTGTACAGCCCGAAAATATTTCACGGAAGGGGTTCCGTCAAACATATGGGGGGTGTACAGCCCCCAAATATTTGACGGATGGCGTTCCGTCAAATATTTGGGGGGTGTACAGCCCCCAAATATTTGACGGATGGCGTTCCGTCAAATATTTGGGGGGTGTACAGCCCCCAAAATTTTTGACGGAAGGGGTTCCGTCAAATATTTGGTGGTTGTACAGCCCCAAAATATTTGACGGATGGCGTTCCATCAAATATTTGGGGGGTGTACAGCCCCCAAATATTTCACGGAAGGGGTTCCGTCAAATATTTGGGGGGTGTACAGCCCCAAAATATTTGACGGATGGGGTTCCGTCAAATATTTGGGGGGTGTACATCCCCAAAATATTTCACGGAAGGGGTTCCCTCAAATATTTGGGGGGTGTACAGCCCCCAAATATTTGACGGAAGGGGTTCCGTCAAATATTTGGGGGGTGTACAGCCCCAAAATATTTGACGGATGGGGTTCCGTCAAATATTTGGGGGGTGTACAGCCCCAAAATATTTGACGGATGGGGTTCCGTCAAATATTTGGGGGTTGTACAGCCCCAAAATATTTCACGGAAGGGGTTCCGTCAAATATTTGAGGGGTGTACAGCCCCAAAATGTTTCACGGAAGGGGTTCCGTCAAATATTTGGTGGGTGTACAGCCCCCAAATATTGCACGGAAGGGGTTATGTCAAATATTTGGGGGGTGTACAGCCCCCAAATATTTGACGGATGGCGTTCCGTCAAATATTTGGGGGGTGTACAGCCCCCAAATATTTGGCGGATGGCGTTCCGTCAAATATTTGGGGGGTCTAGAGCCCCAAAATATTTGACGGAACCCCTCCCGTCAAATGTTTGGTGGGTGTACAGCCCCCAAATATTTCACGGAAGGGGTTTCGTCAAATATTTGGTGGGTGTACAGCCCCCAAATATTTGACGGATGGCGTTCCGTCAAATATTTGGGGGGTGTACAGCCCCCAAATATTTGACGGAAGGGGTTCCGTCAAATATTTGGGGGGTGTACAGCCCCAAAATATTTGACGGATGGGGTTCCCTCAAATATTTGGGGGGTGTACAGCCCCAAAATATTTCACGGAAGGGGTTCCGTCAAATATTTGGGGGGTGTACAGCCCCCAAAAATTTGACGGATGGCGTTCCGTCAAATATTTGGGGGGTGTACAGCCCCCAAATATTTGACGGATGGCGTTCCGTCAAATATTTGGGGGGTGTACAGCCCCAAAATATTTGACGGATGGGGTTCCGTCAAATATTTGGGGGGTTGTACAGCCCGAAAATATTTCACGGAAGGGGTTCCGTCAAACATATGGGGGGTGTACAGCCCCCAAATATTTCACGGATGGCGTTCCGTCAAATATTTGGGGGGTGTACAGCCCCCAAATATTTGACGGATGGCGTTCCGTCAAATATTTGGGGGGTGTACAGCCCCCAAAATTTTTGACGGAAGGGGTTCCGTCAAATATTTGGTGGTTGTACAGCCCCAAAATATTTGACGGATGGCGTTCCATCAAATATTTGGGGGGTGTACAGCCCCCAAATATTTCACGGAAGGGGTTCCGTCAAATATTTGGGGGGTTTACATCCCCAAAATATTTCACGGAAGGGGTTCCGTCAAATATTTGGGGGGTGTACAGCCCCAAAATATTTCACGGAAGGGGTTCCGTCAAATATTTGGGGGGTTTACATCCCCAAAATATTTCACGGAAGGGGTTCCGTCAAATATTTGGGGGGTGTACAGCCCCAAAATATTTGACGGATGGGGTTCCGTCAAATATTTGGGGGGTGTACATCCCCAAAATATTTCACGGAAGGGGTTCCGTCAAATATTTGCGGGGTGTCCAGCCCCCAAATATTTGACGGATGGCGTTCCGTCAAATATTTGGGGGGTGTACAGCCCCCAAATATTTGACGGATGGCGTTCCGTCAAATATTTGGGGGGTGTACAGCCCCCAAATATTTGACGGATGGCGTTCCGTCAAATATTTGGGGGGTGTACAGCCCCCAAAATTTTTGACGGAAGGGGTTCCGTCAAATATTTGGTGGGTGTACAGCCCCGAAATATTTGACGGATGGCGTTCCGTCAAATATTTGGGGGGTGTACAGCCCCCAAATATTAGACGGAACCCCTTCGGTCAAATATTTGGCGGGTGTACAGCCCCAAAATATTTCACGGAAGGGGTTCCGTCAAATATTTGGGGGGTGTACAGCCCCCAAATATTTGACGGATGGCGTTCCATCAAATATTGGGGGGGTGTAGAGCCCCAAAATATTTGACGGAAGGGGTTCCGTCAAATATTTGGGGGGTGTACAGCCCAAAAATATTTCACGGAAGGGGGTCCGTCAAATATTTGGGGGGTGTACAGCCCCAAAATATTTCACGGAAGGGGTTCCGTCAAATATTTGGGGGGTGTACAGCCCCCAAATATTTGACGGATCGCGTTCTGTCAAATATTTGGGGGGTGTACAGCCCCAAAATATTTGACGGATGGCGTTCCGTCAAATATTTGGGGGGTGTACAGCCCCGTAATATTTGACGGATGGCGTTCCGTCAAATATTTGGGGGGTGTACAGCCCCAAAATATTTCATGGAAGGGGTTCCGTCAAATATTTGGGGGGTGTACAGCCCCCAAATATTTGACGGATGGGTTCCGTAAAATATTTGGTGGGTGTACAGCCCCAAAATATTTCACGGAAGGGGTTCCGTCAAATATTTGGGGGGTGTACAGCCCCCAAATATTTCACGGAAGGGGTTCCGTCAAATATTTGGGGGGTGTACAGCCCCCAAATATTTGACGGAAGGGGTTCCGTCATATATTTGGTGGGTGTACGGCCCCCAAATATTTGACGGATGGCGTTCCGTCAAATATTTGGGGGGTGTACAGCCCCCAAATATTTGACGGAAGGGGTTCCGTCAAATATTTGGGGGGTGTACAGCCCCAAAATATTTCACGGAAGGGGTTCCGTCAAATATTTGGGGGGTGTACATCCCTAAAATATTTCACGGAGGGGTTTCCGTCAAATATTTGGTGGGTGTACAGCCCCCAAATATTTGACGGATGGCGTTCCGTCAAATATTTGCGGGGTGTCCAGCCCCCAAATATTTGACAGAAGGGGTTCCGTCAAATATTTGGGGGGTGTACAGCCCCAAAATTTTTCACGGAAGGGGTGCCGTCAAATATTTGGGGGGTGTACAGCCCCAAAACATTTCACGGAAGGGGTTCCGTCAAATATTTGGGGGGTGTACAGCCCCGTAATATTTGACGGATGGGGTTCCGTCAAATATTTGGGGGGTGTACAGCCCCAAAATATTTCAAGGAAGGGGTTCCGTCAAATATTTGGGGGGTGTACAGCCCCCAAATATTTGACGGATGGCGTTCCGTCAAATATTTGGGGGGTGTACAGCCCCCAAATATTTGACGGATGGCGTTCCGTCAAATATTTGGGGGGTGTACAGCCCCCAAATATTTGATGGATGGCGTTCCGTCAAATATTTGGGGGGTGTACAGCCCCCAAATATTTGACGGATGGCGTTCCGTCAAATATTTGGTGGGTGTACAGCCCCCAAATATTTGACGGATGGCGTTCCGTCAAATATTTGGGGGGTCTACAGCCCCCAAATATTTGACGGAAGGGGTTCCGTCAAATATTTGGGGGGTGTAGAGCCCCAAAATATTTCACGGAAGGGGTTCCGTCAAATATTTGGGGGGTGTACAGCCCCAAAAAATTTCACGGAAGGGGTTCGGTCAAATATTTGGTGGGTGTTCAGCCCCAAAAAATTTCACGGAAGGGGTTCGGTCAAATATTTGGTGGGTGTTCAGCCCCCAAATATTTGACGGATGGCGTTCCGTCAAATATTTGGGGGGTGTACAGCCCCCAAATATTTGACGGATGGCGTTCCGTCAAATATTTGGGGGGTGTACAGCCCCCAAATATTTGATGGATGGCGTTCCGTCAAATATTTGGGGGGTGTACAGCCCCCAAATATTTGACGGATGGCGTTCCGTCAAATATTTGGTGGGTGTACAGCCCCCAAATATTTGACGGATGGCGTTCTGTCAAATATTTGGGGGGTCTACAGCCCCCAAATATTTGACGGAAGGGGTTCCGTCAAATATTTGGGGGGTGTACAGCCCCCAAATATTTGACGGATGGCGTTCCGTCAAATATTTGGGGGGTGTACAGCCCCCAAATATTTGGCGGATGGCGTTCCGTCAAATATTTGGGGGGTCTAGAGCCCCAAAATATTTGACGGAACCCCTCCCGTCAAATGTTTGGTGGGTGTACAGCCCCCAAATATTTCACGGAAGGGGTTTCGTCAAATATTTGGTGGGTGTACAGCCCCCAAATATTTGACGGATGGCGTTCCGTCAAATATTTGGGGGGTGTACAGCCCCCAAATATTTGACGGAAGGGGTTCCGTCAAATATTTGGGGGGTGTACAGCCCCAAAATATTTGACGGATGGGGTTCCGTCAAATATTTGGGGGGTGTACAGCCCCAAAATATTTCACGGAAGGGGTTCCGTCAAATATTTGGGGGGTGTACAGCCCCCAAAAATTTGACGGATGGCGTTCCGTCAAATATTTGGGGGGTGTACAGCCCCCAAATATTTGACGGATGGCGTTCCGTCAAATATTTGGGGGGTGTACAGCCCCAAAATATTTGACGGATGGGGTTCCGTCAAATATTTGGGGGGTTGTACAGCCCGAAAATATTTCACGGAAGGGGTTCCGTCAAACATTTGGGGGGTGTACAGCCCCCAAATATTTGACGGATGGCGTTCCGTCAAATATTTGGGGGGTGTACAGCCCCCAAATATTTGACGGATGGCGTTCCGTCAAATATTTGGGGGGTGTACAGCCCCCAAAATTTTTGACGGAAGGGGTTCCGTCAAATATTTGGTGGTTGTACAGCCCCAAAATATTTGACGGATGGCGTTCCATCAAATATTTGGGGGGTGTACAGCCCCCAAATATTTCACGGAAGGGGTTCCGTCAAATAATTGGGGGGTGTACAGCCCCAAAATATTTGACGGATGGGGTTCCGTCAAATATTTGGGGGGTGTACAGCCCCAAAATATTTCACGGAAGGGGTTCCGTCAAATATTTGGGGGGTTTACATCCCCAAAATATTTCACGGAAGGGGTTCCGTCAAATATTTGGGGGGTGTACAGCCCCAAAATATTTGACGGATGGGGTTCCGTCAAATATTTGGGGGGTGTACATCCCCAAAATATTTCACGGAAGGGGTTCCGTCAAATATTTGCGGGGTGTCCAGCCCCCAAATATTTGACGGATGGCGTTCCGTCAAATATTTGGGGGGTGTACAGCCCCCAAATATTTGACGGATGGCGTTCCGTCAAATATTTGGGGGGTGTACAGCCCCCAAATATTTGACGGATGGCGTTCCGTCAAATATTTGGGGGGTGTACAGCCCCCAAAATTTTTGACGGAAGGGGTTCCGTCAAATATTTGGTGGGTGTACAGCCCCGAAATATTTGACGGATGGCGTTCCGTCAAATATTTGGGGGGTGTACAGCCCCCAAATATTAGACGGAACCCCTTCGGTCAAATATTTGGCGGGTGTACAGCCCCAAAATATTTCACGGAAGGGGTTCCGTCAAATATTTGGGGGGTGTACAGCCCCCAAATATTTGACGGATGGCGTTCCATCAAATATTGGGGGGGTGTACAGCCCCAAAATATTTGACGGAAGGGGTTCCGTCAAATATTTGGGGGGTGTACAGCCCCAAAATATTTCACGGAAGGGGGTCCGTCAAATATTTGGGGGGTGTACAGCCCCAAAATATTTCACGGAAGGGGTTCCGTCAAATATTTGGGGGGTGTACAGCCCCCAAATATTTGACGGATCGCGTTCTGTCAAATATTTGGGGGGTGTACAGCCCCAAAATATTTGACGGATGGCGTTCCGTCAAATATTTGGGGGGTGTACAGCCCCGTAATATTTGACGGATGGCGTTCCGTCAAATATTTGGGGGGTGTACAGCCCCAAAATATTTCATGGAAGGGGTTCCGTCAAATATTTGGGGGGTGTACAGCCCCCAAATATTTGACGGATGGGTTCCGTAAAATATTTGGTGGGTGTACAGCCCCAAAATATTTCACGGAAGGGGTTCCGTCAAATATTTGGGGGGTGTACAGCCCCCAAATATTTCACGGAAGGGGTTCCGTCAAATATTTGGGGGGTGTACAGCCCCCAAATATTTGACGGAAGGGGTTCCGTCAAATATTTGGTGGGTGTACGGCCCCCAAATATTTGACGGATGGCGTTCCGTCAAATATTTGGGGGGTGTACAGCCCCCAAATATTTGACGGAAGGGGTTCCGTCAAATATTTGGGGGGTGTACAGCCCCAAAATATTTCACGGAAGGGGTTCCGTCAAATATTTGGGGGGTGTACATCCCTAAAATATTTCACGGAGGGGTTTCCGTCAAATATTTGGTGGGTGTACAGCCCCCAAATATTTGACGGATGGCGTTCCGTCAAATATTTGCGGGGTGTCCAGCCCCCAAATATTTGACAGAAGGGGTTCCGTCAAATATTTGGGGGGTGTACAGCCCCAAAATATTTCACGGAAGGGGTGCCGTCAAATATTTGGGGGGTGTACAGCCCCAAAACATTTCACGGAAGGGGTTCCGTCAAATATTTGGGGGGTGTACAGCCCCGTAATATTTGACGGATGGGGTTCCGTCAAATATTTGGGGGGTGTACAGCCCCAAAATATTTCAAGGAAGGGGTTCCGTCAAATATTTGGGGGGTGTACAGCCCCCAAATATTTGACGGATGGCGTTCCGTCAAATATTTGGGGGGTGTACAGCCCCCAAATATTTGACGGATGGCGTTCCGTCAAATATTTGGGGGGTGTACAGCCCCCAAATATTTGATGGATGGCGTTCCGTCAAATATTTGGGGGGTGTACAGCCCCCAAATATTTGACGGATGGCGTTCCGTCAAATATTTGGTGGGTGTACAGCCCCCAAATATTTGACGGATGGCGTTCCGTCAAATATTTGGGGGGTCTACAGCCCCCAAATATTTGACGGAAGGGGTTCCGTCAAATATTTGGGGGGTGTAGAGCCCCAAAATATTTCACGGAAGGGGTTCCGTCAAATATTTGGGGGGTGTACAGCCCCAAAAAATTTCACGGAAGGGGTTCGGTCAAATATTTGGTGGGTGTTCAGCCCCCAAATATTTGACGGATGGCGTTCTGTCAAATATTTGGGGGGTCTACAGCCCCCAAATATTTGACGGAAGGGGTTCCGTCAAACATTTGGGGGGTGTACAGCCCCAAACTATTTCATGGAAGGGGTTCCGTCAAATATTTGGGGGGTGTACAGCCCCAAAATATTTCACGGAAGGGGTTCCGTCAAATATTTGGGGGGTGTACAGCCCCCAAATATTTGACGTATGGCGTTCCGTCAAATATTGGGGGGGTGTACAGCCCCAAAATATTTCACGGAAGGGGTTCCGTCAAATATTTGGGGGGTGTACAGTCCCCAAATATTTGACGGATGGCGTTCCGTCAAATATTTGGGGGGTGTACAGCCCCCAAATATTTGACGGAAGAGGTTCCGTCAAATATTTGGCGGGTCTATAGCCCCCAAATATTTGACGGATGGCGTTCCGTCAAATATTTGGGGGGTGTAAAGCCCCAAAATATTTGACGGATGGCGTTCCGTCAAATATTTGGGGGGTGTACAGCCCCAAAATATTTCACGGAAGGGGTTCCGTCAAATATTTGGGGGGTGTACAGCCCCCAAATATTTGACGGATGGCGTTCCGTCAAATATTTGGGGGGTGTAAAGCCCCAAAATATTTGACGGATGGCGTTCCGTCAAATATTTGGGGGGTGTACAGCCCCAAAACATTTCACGGAAGGGGTTCCGTCAAATATTTGGGGGGTGTACAGCCCCGTAATATTTGACGGATGGGGTTCCGTCAAATATTTGGGGGGTGTACAGCCCCAAAATATTTCAAGGAAGGGGTTCCGTCAAATATTTGGGGGGTGTACAGCCCCCAAATATTTGACGGATGGCGTTCCGTCAAATATTTGGGGGGTGTACAGCCCCCAAATATTTGACGGATGGCGTTCCGTCAAATATTTGGGGGGTGTACAGCCCCCAAATATTTGATGGATGGCGTTCCGTCAAATATTTGGGGGGTGTACAGCCCCCAAATATTTGACGGATGGCGTTCCGTCAAATATTTGGGGGGTGTACAGCCCCCAAATATTTGACGGATGGCGTTCCGTCAAATATTTGGGGGGTGTACAGCCCCCAAATATTTGATGGATGGCGTTCCGTCAAATATTTGGGGGGTGTACAGCCCCCAAATATTTGACGGATGGCGTTCCGTCAAATATTTGGTGGGTGTACAGCCCCCAAATATTTGACGGATGGCGTTCCGTCAAATATTTGGGGGGTCTACAGCCCCCAAATATTTGACGGAAGGGGTTCCGTCAAATATTTGGGGGGTGTAGAGCCCCAAAATATTTCACGGAAGGGGTTCCGTCAAATATTTGGGGGGTGTACAGCCCCAAAAAATTTCACGGAAGGGGTTCGGTCAAATATTTGGTGGGTGTTCAGCCCCAAAAAATTTCACGGAAGGGGTTCGGTCAAATATTTGGTGGGTGTTCAGCCCCCAAATATTTGACGGATGGCGTTCCGTCAAATATTTGGGGGGTGTACAGCCCCCAAATATTTGACGGATGGCGTTCCGTCAAATATTTGGGGGGTGTACAGCCCCCAAATATTTGATGGATGGCGTTCCGTCAAATATTTGGGGGGTGTACAGCCCCCAAATATTTGACGGATGGCGTTCCGTCAAATATTTGGTGGGTGTACAGCCCCCAAATATTTGACGGATGGCGTTCTGTCAAATATTTGGGGGGTCTACAGCCCCCAAATATTTGACGGAAGGGGTTCCGTCAAATATTTGGGGGGTGTACAGCCCCCAAATATTTGACGGATGGCGTTCCGTCAAATATTTGGGGGGTGTACAGCCCCCAAATATTTGGCGGATGGCGTTCCGTCAAATATTTGGGGGGTCTAGAGCCCCAAAATATTTGACGGAACCCCTCCCGTCAAATGTTTGGTGGGTGTACAGCCCCCAAATATTTCACGGAAGGGGTTTCGTCAAATATTTGGTGGGTGTACAGCCCCCAAATATTTGACGGATGGCGTTCCGTCAAATATTTGGGGGGTGTACAGCCCCCAAATATTTGACGGAAGGGGTTCCGTCAAATATTTGGGGGGTGTACAGCCCCAAAATATTTGACGGATGGGGTTCCGTCAAATATTTGGGGGGTGTACAGCCCCAAAATATTTCACGGAAGGGGTTCCGTCAAATATTTGGGGGGTGTACAGCCCCCAAAAATTTGACGGATGGCGTTCCGTCAAATATTTGGGGGGTGTACAGCCCCCAAATATTTGACGGATGGCGTTCCGTCAAATATTTGGGGGGTGTACAGCCCCAAAATATTTGACGGATGGGGTTCCGTCAAATATTTGGGGGGTTGTACAGCCCGAAAATATTTCACGGAAGGGGTTCCGTCAAACATTTGGGGGGTGTACAGCCCCCAAATATTTGACGGATGGCGTTCCGTCAAATATTTGGGGGGTGTACAGCCCCCAAATATTTGACGGATGGCGTTCCGTCAAATATTTGGGGGGTGTACAGCCCCCAAAATTTTTGACGGAAGGGGTTCCGTCAAATATTTGGTGGTTGTACAGCCCCAAAATATTTGACGGATGGCGTTCCATCAAATATTTGGGGGGTGTACAGCCCCCAAATATTTCACGGAAGGGGTTCCGTCAAATAATTGGGGGGTGTACAGCCCCAAAATATTTGACGGATGGGGTTCCGTCAAATATTTGGGGGGTGTACAGCCCCAAAATATTTCACAGAAGGGGTTCCGTCAAATATTTGGGGGGTTTACATCCCCAAAATATTTCACGGAAGGGGTTCCGTCAAATATTTGGGGGGTGTACAGCCCCAAAATATTTGACGGATGGGGTTCCGTCAAATATTTGGGGGGTGTACATCCCCAAAATATTTCACGGAAGGGGTTCCGTCAAATATTTGCGGGGTGTCCAGCCCCCAAATATTTGACGGATGGCGTTCCGTCAAATATTTGGGGGGTGTACAGCCCCCAAATATTTGACGGATGGCGTTCCGTCAAATATTTGGGGGGTGTACAGCCCCCAAATATTTGACGGATGGCGTTCCGTCAAATATTTGGGGGGTGTACAGCCCCCAAAATTTTTGACGGAAGGGGTTCCGTCAAATATTTGGTGGGTGTACAGCCCCGAAATATTTGACGGATGGCGTTCCGTCAAATATTTGGGGGGTGTACAGCCCCCAAATATTAGACGGAACCCCTTCGGTCAAATATTTGGCGGGTGTACAGCCCCAAAATATTTCACGGAAGGGGTTCCGTCAAATATTTGGGGGGTGTACAGCCCCCAAATATTTGACGGATGGCGTTCCATCAAATATTGGGGGGGTGTACAGCCCCAAAATATTTGACGGAAGGGGTTCCGTCAAATATTTGGGGGGTGTACAGCCCCAAAATATTTCACGGAAGGGGGTCCGTCAAATATTTGGGGGGTGTACAGCCCCAAAATATTTCACGGAAGGGGTTCCGTCAAATATTTGGGGGGTGTACAGCCCCCAAATATTTGACGGATCGCGTTCTGTCAAATATTTGGGGGGTGTACAGCCCCAAAATATTTGACGGATGGCGTTCCGTCAAATATTTGGGGGGTGTACAGCCCCGTAATGTTTGACGGATGGCGTTCCGTCAAATATTTGGGGGGTGTACAGCCCCAAAATATTTCATGGAAGGGGTTCCGTCAAATATTTGGGGGGTGTACAGCCCCCAAATATTTGACGGATGGGTTCCGTAAAATATTTGGTGGGTGTACAGCCCCAAAATATTTCACGGAAGGGGTTCCGTCAAATATTTGGGGGGTGTACAGCCCCCAAATATTTCACGGAAGGGGTTCCGTCAAATATTTGGGGGGTGTACAGCCCCCAAATATTTGACGGAAGGGGTTCCGTCAAATATTTGGTGGGTGTACGGCCCCCAAATATTTGACGGATGGCGTTCCGTCAAATATTTGGGGGGTGTACAGCCCCCAAATATTTGACGGAAGGGGTTCCGTCAAATATTTGGGGGGTGTACAGCCCCAAAATATTTCACGGAAGGGGTTCCGTCAAATATTTGGGGGGTGTACATCCCTAAAATATTTCACGGAGGGGTTTCCGTCAAATATTTGGTGGGTGTACAGCCCCCAAATATTTGACGGATGGCGTTCCGTCAAATATTTGCGGGGTGTCCAGCCCCCAAATATTTGACAGAAGGGGTTCCGTCAAATATTTGGGGGGTGTACAGCCCCAAAATATTTCACGGAAGGGGTGCCGTCAAATATTTGGGGGGTGTACAGCCCCAAAACATTTCACGGAAGGGGTTCCGTCAAATATTTGGGGGGTGTACAGCCCCGTAATATTTGACGGATGGGGTTCCGTCAAATATTTGGGGGGTGTACAGCCCCAAAATATTTCAAGGAAGGGGTTCCGTCAAATATTTGGGGGGTGTACAGCCCCCAAATATTTGACGGATGGCGTTCCGTCAAATATTTGGGGGGTGTACAGCCCCCAAATATTTGACGGATGGCGTTCCGTCAAATATTTGGGGGGTGTACAGCCCCCAAATATTTGATGGATGGCGTTCCGTCAAATATTTGGGGGGTGTACAGCCCCCAAATATTTGACGGATGGCGTTCCGTCAAATATTTGGTGGGTGTACAGCCCCCAAATATTTGACGGATGGCGTTCCGTCAAATATTTGGGGGGTCTACAGCCCCCAAATATTTGACGGAAGGGGTTCCGTCAAATATTTGGGGGGTGTAGAGCCCCAAAATATTTCACGGAAGGGGTTCCGTCAAATATTTGGGGGGTGTACAGCCCCAAAAAATTTCACGGAAGGGGTTCGGTCAAATATTTGGTGGGTGTTCAGCCCCCAAATATTTGACGGATGGCGTTCTGTCAAATATTTGGGGGGTCTACAGCCCCCAAATATTTGACGGAAGGGGTTCCGTCAAACATTTGGGGGGTGTACAGCCCCAAACTATTTCATGGAAGGGGTTCCGTCAAATATTTGGGGGGTGTACAGCCCCAAAATATTTCACGGAAGGGGTTCCGTCAAATATTTGGGGGGTGTACAGCCCCCAAATATTTGACGTATGGCGTTCCGTCAAATATTGGGGGGGTGTACAGCCCCAAAATATTTCACGGAAGGGGTTCCGTCAAATATTTGGGGGGTGTACAGTCCCCAAATATTTGACGGATGGCGTTCCGTCAAATATTTGGGGGGTGTACAGCCCCCAAATATTTGACGGAAGAGGTTCCGTCAAATATTTGGCGGGTCTATAGCCCCCAAATATTTGACGGATGGCGTTCCGTCAAATATTTGGGGGGTGTACAGCCCCCAAATATTTGACGGAACCCCTTCCGTCAAATATTTGGGAAGTGTACAGCCCCAAAATATTTCACGGAAGGGGTTCCGTCAAATATTTGGGGGGTGTACAGCCCCCAAATATTTGACGGATGGCGTTCCGTCAAATATTTGGGGGGTGTAAAGCCCCAAAATATTTGACGGATGGCGTTCCGTCAAATATTTGGGGGGTGTACAGCCCCAAAATATTTCACGGAAGGGGTTCCGTCAAATATTTGGGGGGTGTACAGCCCCCAAATATTTGACGGATGGCGTTCCGTCAAATATTTGGGGGATGTACAGCCCCCAAATATTTGACGGAAGGGGTTCCGTCAAATATTTGGTGGGTGTACAGCCCCCAAATATTTGACGGATGGCGTTCCGTCAAATATTTGGGGGGTGTACAGCCCCCAAATATTTGACGGAAGGGGTTCCGTCAAATATTTGGGGGGTGTACAGCCCCCAAAATATTTCACGGAAGGGGTTCCGTCAAATATTTGGGGGGTGTACAGCCCCAAAATATTTGACGGAAGGGGTTCCGTCAAATATTTGGGGGGTGTACAGCCCCCAAATATTTGACGGATGGCGTTCCGTCAAATATTTGGGGGGTGTACAGCCCCCAAATATTTGACGGATGGCGTTCCGTCAAATATTTGGGGGGTGTACAGCCCCCAAATATTTGACGGAAGGGGTTCCGTCAAATATTTGCGGGGTGTACAGCCCCAAAATTATTTCACGGAAGGGGTTCCGTCAAATATTTGGGGGGTGTACAGCCCCAAAATATTTCACGGAAGGGGTTCCGTCAAATATTTGGGGGGTGTACAGCCCCCAAATATTTGACGGAAGGGGTTCCGTCAAATATTTGGGGGGTGTACAGCCCCAAAATACTTCACGGAAGGGGTTCCGTCAAATATTTGGGGGGTGTACAGCCCCAAAATATTTCACGGAAGGGGTTCCGTCAAATATTTGGTGGGTGTACAGCCCCCAAATATTTGACGGATGGCGTTCCGTCAAATATTTGGAGGGTCTACAGCCCCCAAATATTTGACGGAAGGGGTTCCGTCAAATATTTGGGGGGTGTACAGCCCCAAAATATTTCACGGAAGGGGTTCCGTCAAATATTTGGGGGGTGTACAGCCCCAAAATATTTCACGGAAGGGGTTCCGTCAAATATTTGGGGGGTGTACAGCCCCCAAGTATTTGACGGATGGCGTTCTGTCAAATATTTGGGGGGTGTACAGCCCCCAAATATTTGACGGAAGGGGTTCCGTCAAATATTTGGGGGGTGTACAGCCCCCAAATATTTGACAGAACCCCTTCCGTCAAACATTTGGGGGGTGTACAGCCCCAAAATATTTCACGGAAGGGGTTCCGTCAAATATTTGGGGGGTGTACAGCCCCCAAATATTTGACGGATGGCGTTCCGTCAAATATTTGGGGGGTGTACAGCCCCAAAATATTTGACGGATGGCGTTCCGTCAAATATTTGGGGGGTGTACAGCCCCAAAATATTTCACGGAAGGGGTTCCGTCAAATATTTGGGGGGTGTACAGCCCCCAAATATTTGACGGAAGGGGTTCCGTCAAATATTTGGTGGGTGTACAGCCCCCAAATATTTGACGGATGGCGTTCCGTCAAATATTTGGGGGGTGTACAGCCCCCAAATATTTGACGGATGGGGTTCCGTCAAATATTTGGGGGGTGTACAGACCCCAAAATATTTCACGGAAGGGGTTCCGTCAAATATTTGGGGGGTGTACAGCCCCAAAATATTTCACGGAAGGGGTTCCGTCAAATATTTGGGGGGTGTACAGCCCCCAAATATTTGACGGATGGGGTTCCGTCAAATATTTGGGGGGTGTACAGCCCCCAAATATTTGACGGATGGCGTTCCGTCAAATATTTGGGGGGTGTACAGCCCCCAAATATTTGACGGATGGCGTTCCGTCAAATATTTGGGGGGTGTACAGCCCCCAAATATTTGACGGAAGGGGTTCCGTCAAATATTTGGGGGGTGTACAGCCCCAAAATATTTCACGGAAGGGGTTCCGTCAAATATTTGGGGGGTGTACAGCCCCAAAATATTTCACGGAAGGGGTTCCGTCAAATATTTGGGGGGTGTACAGCCCCCAAATATTTGACGGAAGGGGTTCCGTCAAATATTTGGGGGGTGTACAGCCCCAAAATACTTCACGGAAGGGGTTCCGTCAAATATTTGGGGGGTGTACAGCCCCAAAATATTTCACGGAAGGGGTTCCGTCAAATATTTGGGGGTCGTACAGCCCCCAAATATTTGACGGATGGCATTCTGTCAAATATTTGGGGGGTGTACAGCCCCAAAATATTTCACGGAAGGGGTTCCGTCAAATATTTGGGGGGTGTACAGCCCCCAAATATTTGACGGATGGCGTTCCGTCAAATATTTGGGGGGTGTACAGCCCCAAAATATTTCACGGAAGGGGTTCCGTCAAATATCATACATCCGTCAAATATTTTGGGGGTGTAGACCCCCTAAATGTTTGACGGACATACATCCGTCAAATATTTGGGATGTCTACACCCCCAAAATATTTGACGGATGCATGTCCGTCAAGTATTCGACGCATGCCCATGCGTCAGTTATCTGGGGGGTGTAGACCCCCAAAATAATTGATGCATGCCCATGCGTCAATTATTTGGGGGGTCTAGACCCCCCAAATAAGACCCCTCTAGGAATCGGAGCGTGCCCACGCGCCAATTCCTAAGAGGGGTGTACACCCCTCTGTGAATCAATGGGGGGGGGGGCTATGAAGTCAAGGGCGGGGGTATGAAATAGATGGGGGGGGGGGCTATGAAATTGAATGGGGGGAACCTATGAAATTCATGGGGGTGGGGCTATGAAATTGATGGGGGGGGGCTATGAAATTGATAGGGGGGGGGGCTATGTATTGGATGGGGGGGGGGCTATGAAATTGATAGCGGGGCATATGAAATTGATGGGGGGGCTATGAAATGGATGGGGGCGGGGCTATGAACATGATGGGGGAGGGGCTATGAAATTGATAAAGGGGGGGTTATAAAATTGATAGGGCAGGGGGCTATGAAATCGATGGGGGGGGGCTATGAAATTGAATGGGGGGGATCTATGAAATTGATGGGGGTGGGGCTATGAAATTGATGGGGGGTAGGGCTGTGAAATTGATGGGGGTAGGGCTATGAAATTGATGGGGGGGGGCTATGAAATTGATGGGGGGCTATGAAATTGATAAGGGGGGGGGGGGGGCTATGAGATTGATAGGGGGGGGGGCTATGAAATTGATGGGGGGGCATATGAAATTGATGGGGGGTGTCTATGAAAATTGATAGGGGGGGGCTATGAAATTGATGGGAGGAGGCTGTGAAATTGATGCGGGAGGGGCTATGAAATGCAGGGGGGGGGGGGGCTATGAAATTGATAGGGGGGGGGCTATGAAATGGATGGGGGGGGGCTACGAAATTGATAGGGGGGGCTATGAAATGGATGTGGGGGGGGGGCTATGAAATTGATGGGAGGGGGCTATGAAATTGATGGGGGGGGCTATGAAATGGATGTGGGGGGGGGCTATGAAATGGATGGGGGGGGGGGCTATGAAATTGATAGGGGGGGCATATGAAATTGATGGGGGGGTAAATAAGTGTCAAGGGGGCGCTTGGGGGAGCGGTGCCCCATCCACCCTCCACGGAACTAACTAAGGAACGGAGTAACATACCTGGTATTTTAATTTTTTTTGGGTTCGGACCTTGGTAAGCTGGTGGGGAAAACACTCTACTGGAAAAGAAAACCTGAAAAAGAAAAACAGGCATACCCTCCCTAACCTCAACCACACAAGCAGGGAAATGACAGGGTGGGAGGGAGGGGAGGGAGGGGAGGGAGGGAGGAGGGAGGGAGGGGAGGGAGGGAGGGAGGGAGGGAGGGAGGGAGGCTCTCTTGGGCGGCCGTAGGGGCTGTGTTGTGCTGTGTTGTGCTGTAATATGCTGTGCTATGCTGTATGTTGTGCTTTGGTGTGCTCTGATGTGATGTGCTGGGATGTGCCGTGCTGTGCCGTGCTGTGTTGTGCCGTGCTCGAAACCCACTACCCCCCCTCTCCACAGTTCCGGCCCAACCCGATGAACCCCACACCCACCCACCCCTCCAGCAAAACTGACCCGATTAGCTGAGGTGAGGTTGCTTGGGCCAGACATCAGGATTCTGTTCCCACTTGTCTTCAGTCACATATGAGCCCCCCGATCGGTTGCAGTCAGAGAGATGGGGTGGGATGGGGTGGGGGGGGGGGGGGCACGTACCATCATTGAAGGGGTTGCAAGCACTGGTTGGGTTTCAGACGCTAGGGTCGAGACCACAACCCACTTCTACACCTCAAGGGTGTGGTGACAATGGGACAAGTCTGATATTGGGGGGGGACACGGGGGGGGGGGGCGGGCAAAGTCTGACACAGGGGGGGGGGGGGTTAGAAAGGGTGTTGGGGTGGGGGGGGGGGGGGGGTTGGGGGTGATGGTCCATAAAAGTCTGATGTCTGATGTCTGATAGCCGACTAGGTCGCTATACACATAGCTGCTGAGATTCCCTAACGCTTTTGTGCGGGTAACAAAATCAGAAGTGGCCGTCAATTGAGCCCGGTGCCTACATGACCGCCAACACGCGGGGGCTCTCCAACCTTCGTCGCGGCGGGACAAAATCAGCAAATGACCAACAAGTGGGCCAGGTGGCTACATAACCCCTGCCGTCGGCAGGGTCGCAAAAGCCTTGGTGCAAGGGACAAAATCACTAGTGGTCCACAACTTGGCTTGTTGCCTACATGGCCCCCAACACCCGCCCCCCCCCATCGCCTCATGGCAGGGCACAAAATCAGCGTTCGCAAAAAAGAGGGTTTGGGGGCTACATTGAGGCTGCCGTCTGGGGGTTGCCAAGGATTCGTAGCGGGGGAGAAAATGAGCAGTGGCCCACAAGTGGGCCTAGTGGCTACATAATCCCCGCCGTTTGAGGTTCCCAAACGCTTTTGGGCGGGAGACAAAATCAGTGGTGGCCCACAACTTGGTCAATTGCCTGCATGACCACGGACGCCCGGGGGCTCTCCAACGCTGCATGGCATGGAGACAAAATATGGAGTGACCCACAAGTGGGCTTGGTGGCTACATAACCCGTGCCGCTTGGAGGGTACCCAACACAACAGAGCAAAGAACAATTTTAGCAGTGGCCCACAAGTGGGCCTCATGGCTACATAAACCCTGCCAGCCGCGGACTCCCAAACGCTTGTCGGCAAGGGACAAAATTAGTGGTGGCCCACAGTTGGGCCTGGTGCCCACATGACCCTTGACAACCCGGGGCTCCCCAACGCTTCATGGTCGGGGACGAAATTAGCACTCGCACAAAACATGGTCCGAGTGCTACATGACCCCTTGCCGTGTGGAAGGTGCCCAATACTTTGGAGAGGGGGACAAAATTAGGAGCGGCCCACAAGAGTGTCTGGTGGCTACACAACGCCCGCCGTCTAGAAGGTCCGTGACACCTTTGAGAGGAGGACAAAAACGCCAGTGGCCCACAAGTGGGCCTGATGGTTACATAACCCTTGGGGTCTGTGGGGTCCACAACTCTCGAGAGCGGGGGATAGACTCAATAGTGGCCCATTGCCATCGGGGGTCCCCAATATTTTGGAGAGCGGGACAAAATCGGTGGCCCACAAGTGTGTTTCCGGTTGCTACACAACCCCTCCTGTTTAGGAGGTCCCCGACACCTTTGAGAAGGGGACAAAGACATAAGTGGCCCACAAGTGGGCTCGATGGCTACGTAACCCCTGCCGTCTGTGGGGCCCGTGACTCTCAAGAGCGGGGGATAGAATCAACAATGGTCCATAAGTGGGCCTAGTGGCTATTTAACCCCTGCCATCGGTGGCCCCCAACGCTTTGGAGTGGGGGCCAAAATCAACAATGGCCCCCGAGGGGGCCTACCGGCTACATAATCCCTACTATGAGGAGGGTCCTCAGCGCTACACGGCGGGGAAGAAAATCAACAGTGGCCCACAAGTGGGCCTTGCAGGCATAAACCACCCCCCATGCGGGGGGGCCCCGAACGCTTTGGAGCGCGGCCCACCATTGCGTGGCTCGGGGGTCCGGAACACTTCGAAACATGGGGCAAAATCAGCAGGGGCCCAAAAGTGGGCCTGCTGGCTGCATCACCACGGCTATCCACAGGGGAAGGGGAGGGGCAACACTTCACAGCAGGGGCCAAATCAGCAATGGCCAACGAGTGGGCCTGGTGGCTACGTAAAGCCCGCCGTCTGCGGGGTCCGCAAATCTCAAGAGCAAAAGACACGATGAGCAGTGACCCACAAGTGCGCCTCATGCCTACATAACCCTTGCAATCTAGGGGTTCCCAACGCTTTGGAGCGGGGGACAAAATCAACAATAGCCCACAAGCGGGCTTGGTGTCTACATAACCCTGCCGTGGGGGTCCTTAACACTTCGCAGTGGGGGACTAAAACTGCAGTTGCCCACAAGTGTGTGTGGCAGCTACATAACGCATCCCATGCGGGGAGTCCCGAATGCTTCGGAGTGTGGCCCTCAAATGAGCGTGGTGCGTACATAACCGTCGCCGTGTTGGGAGTCGCAAAAACTTGCGAGCCGGGGACAAAATCGGAAGTGACACGCAAGTGGGCCAAGTGGCTAGGAACCCGTGCCATATTGGGGTCCCCAACACTGCACCGCGGGAGACAGAATCACAAGTGGCCCACAAGTCGGCCTAATGGGTGGATTACCACTGCCGTTTGGAGGGGGGGTGGGGGGGGGGGGAGCAATGCTTCCGAGCGGCGGACAAGATCGGAGAATGCCCATAAGTGGGCCCGGTGGCTGCACAACCCCTGCCGTCTGGGGGGTGGGTGCCGAACATTTCGGAGTGGGGGACAAAATCATCAATGGCCCACAAGTAGGCCCGATGGCATACATAACCCTTGCCGTCTGTGGGGTCCTTAATGCTTCACAAGGTGCAACAAAAACAGCAATGGCCCACAAGTGGGCATGCTGCCTACATAACCCCTGCCCACTTAGGGGTTGTGAACGCTTCATAGGAGAGGACAAAATCAAAAGTGGCCGACAAGTGGGCCGGTGGCTACTTGACCCATGGTATGTGCGGCTACCAGAATGCTTGGGACCGAGGGGCAAAATGAACAATAGCGCACAAGTGAGCCTGGTGGCTACATAACGATTGTTGGCTTGGGGTTTCACAACTCCGCAGAGCAGGGAACAAAATCAGCACCGGCCCACAAGTTGGTCTAGTGGGTACATAACACCTGCAGGTCCGGCGGTCCTAGAGTCTTTGCAGTGGGTGACAAAATCAGCAATAAACCAAAAGTGTGTGTGGTAGCCACACAACGCCTCACATGCGGGGGAGTCATGAATGCTTCGGAGCGTGGCCCACCACTGCCCGTGGTGCGTACCTAACCCTTGCTGTCTTGGGGGTCCGCAACACTTGAAAACATGGGGTGAAATTGGCAGCGACCCCCAAGTGTGCCTGGTGGCTACATAATCCCCGCCGACCGATGGGGGGCCACCGCTTCAGAGCACGGAGAAACATCACCCGTGGCACACAAGTGGGCCTAGTGGCTATGTAACCCGTGCCGCTTAAAGGGTCCGCCACTCTTCGGAGTGGGGGATAGGATCAGTAGTGGCCTACAACTGGGCCCTATGGCCACATAAGCCCTACATTTGGGGGGCCCGACTCTTCGGAGTGGGGGACAAAATCAACCATGGCCCACAAGTTGGCCTGATGCCAACATAACCCTTGTTGTGGGGGCACCTCAACACTTCACAACGGGGGACAAAATTAGCGGAGGCTGAAAAGTGGGCCTCGTGGCTATATAACCCCGACCACCTGAGGCTTCCTCAACACTGTATAGCGGGGGACAAAATCAGCGGTGATCCACAAGTGCGCCAGGTGCCTGCATAACCCTGCTGCCTGAGGCTCCCCAACTCTTTGTAGCTAGAAAGGAAATCAGTCGTGGCCCACAAGTGTGTGTGGTAGCTACATAAAGCCTCCCCTGCTCGGGGTCCCGAACGCTTGGGAGCGTGGCCCACAAATGCCCGTGATGCGTACATAACCCCTGCCGTCTTGGGGGTCCGCAACTGTTCGGAACGGGGGGCGAAATCGGCAGTGGCCCACAAATGGGCCTGGTGGCTACATAACCCTTGCCGCCTATGGTGTCCCCAATGCTTGAGAGCAAGGAGCAAAATCAAAAGTGGCCCTCAAATAGGCCTGGTGGCTACATAACCCTTGCTGTCCGGCGGGGCCCAAAAGGCTTAAAAGCGGGGGACAAAATCAGCAGGGGCCCACAAGTGGGCCTGGTGGCTACATAAACCCTGCCGTCTAGGGGGGGGGGGGGGCAATGCTTCGGGGGGGGGGGACAAAATCCGAAATGGCTCACAAATTAGGCCTAGTGGCTACATGACGCCTCCTGTCCGGGTATGCCCAACGCTTCAGAGCAGGGGACAACATCATCAATGGCCAACAAGTAGGTCTGATGGCACCCGTAACCGCTGCCATCTGTGGGGTCTTCAACGCTTCACAGAGTGGGACAAAATCAACAGTGGCCCACAAAGGGGCCTAGTGACAACATAACCGTTGCGGTCTGCGGGGTCCCCATTTCTTTAGAGCGGGGAAAAAAAACAGCAGTGGCCCACAATTGGGCCTAGTGGCTTCATGACCCCTGCCGTCTTGGGGGTCACCAACAGTGCGGAGCAGGGGACAAAATCAGCACTGGCCCACAAATGGGCCACGTGGCTACATAACCCCAGCCGTCTAGCAAGGGCCCAACACTTGAAACCGGAGTACAAAATCAGAAGTGGCCCACAAGTGGGCTTGGTGGCTACATAACCTGTGTTGTTCGCGCGGGGGGGGGGGGATATTTCACAGCGGGGAACAAAATCAGCATTGGCCCATAAATGTGCGTGCTAGCTACATAGCCCTTGCCCTCTTGGGGGTCCCCAAGGCTTCAGAGGGTGGGACAAAATCAGCACTTGCACAAGAGTGGGCCCGGTGGCTACATAAAGCATGCCGTCTAGGGGTTCCCAACGCTTTACAGCGGTGGACAAAATCAGCAGTGGGCCACAAGCGGGCCTTGTGGCTACATAACTCCTGCCGTCTGGGGTCCCCGACGCCTTAGAGTGGGGGACAAAATCAGTAGTGGCCCTGCAGTGGGCAGAGTGGCTACATGCATGCATTTTTTGTTTTTCATTTGTGAAATTGTGTATTCATTTTATGCAGTAAAAGTGTGTAATTCTATTGCCTTCGGCAGTGCACTTCGAAGAGAGGTTGGCACTCTGCCAATCAGTCCCTTAGCCAGGCCAGCAGTCAGTCAGACAGAAACACGGAGTTCAGGTTTGTTCAGTGGCAGACGCGGCCCCAAGCAGTGGGGGCACCGTTCTCCTTAGACCAAGCAGTGGCCAATGGTAATGGTAGTTGACCGGAGTCTTGTCGGTTGGCAGTTTGAACCCCGGTCGGGTGAATACGGCGTCGCCGCCGCCGCCAACAGTCGACGGACCAGGATTCGAACTGCCGACCGAAAACTTTGCGTCGGCTGTGTTACCATTCGACCGGCGGTTGTCTGATAGGGATAAGTTTCCCCACTGCTTGGAGCCTTCTTAGCGCAAACTTTTGACCCCCCCCCCCCATCCCCCAGCCCCCCTCCACCCCCTCCCTCAAAAAAGTGATATCCAGTTTTAGGGGATAGAGGCCTCATAATCAAAAAATCCATTGGGGGATGGTCTTATTGGGCAAAATAAGGATTTTACAAGGGGTTGGACATCCAATATCATGTCTTGGGGTATGCTACGTGAATGACCCCCAAAAAAGGGGGGTACACGACGCCCGCGCCTGCGCTTGATCTAACAACGTCTCTTCGAGGTGATTTCTGTTTGTGGTAAATGGGAGCACAAAAAAATTGTCAAGTCGTGTAATTTTTTTTTGCGGTAGACGTGTGTACAAAAAATTGTCATGTCGTGTAATTTTTTTGGCGGTAAATGGGTGTACAAAAACATTGTCACGTTGTGCAATTTATCTGCGGTAACCGCGAATACAAGAACATCATCACGGCGTGTAATGTTTTTTGGTAAGTTGTGTACCGGTTTACACGTAACTACCACAAAAAACATTACACGACCTGACAACTCTTTTGTTATACGCATTTACTGCAAAAAAGAATACATGTATTACAACATACACCCACCAACCCCCCTACCCCTCCTGAAAAATGCGACCCAGGTCCAGGGGGGCTGACGGGTCAAAATGAAAAATCTCATGGGGTATAACTTTCTCTATCAAAATGATGATTTTACAAGTGGTTAAACATTCAATATCCCATATTGCCTATGCTATGCGAGTACCGCCAAAAGGGGGGAACATGGCTCTCACACCTGCGCTTGAGGTGGCCATCATTTTAAGGTATTTTGGTGGGTGGGTCACAGTGGAACTGGTCCAGACAGGCACCCAGGATGCTGAATGCAGCTGCTGGGGAGAAGGGCTAGGAATGGATTCAACTGCAGCCCACATTGGCAGCGTGGAGTGTATGCATTGCACCACACGTGCACGTGCACTGCGCTGCCACATCCTTTGGAAGACACATGTGGGTTGCAACCTTTTTCTTCGACAAATTTGACTGCAGATTGATTTGGCTTCCCACACCACATTCGGGCAGGAAGTCTAGGGTCCAACTCAGGCTGGGCCACAGCAGCAGCAAGAAGAACCACCAATGTTCAATCAAAAGTATGTCATTGGGACAGCCTGCACACCCCTGAAGACTGCATTCCCTACCCTGGTATTAATGTTTGTGTGTGTTGGAGTAGAGGGGTTCCATCACCCTGTGACAGCCCACACTCCAACTGGTCGCCTGCACCGCAGCCCCTGAAAATACTTGGATGGCCTACACCGCCGCGACCGGGTCTTGGCTGAACAAAACTCCTACAATATTCCATTGGGTACTATTTTGACAGTGGCATCCACACATGTTCCTCAAAACACAAGAACAATAGCAGATACAAACTCACCTGGTCAGGGGCTGTGTGGGGCCTTGAATATCTTGTAGGGGAGTCCTCTATGGGTGTTGTTTATGTTGCCCAAGTGGACGGTTTGGACTCTAGCACAACGACAAGAAAAGTTCTCTCACAAATCGTTTGGTTGAGGGCCAGCTCTTGTATCTCTCTCAGAATGATAATTCTACAATCCACAGCACAGGGTCACACACAGCACAGGGGTATTGACAACACACTTGCGATCATAAATTCCATCCATCATATCAATTTTGTACAGGAGCTGCTCGGCCATGTCCACAGGATAGCCCCCGTACAAAGATACAGTCTCGGGGCGAATGCTGCTCACCTTCAACTTGCTTTTATGGGAACCGGTGCCAGGGGCTGTGACGGGGCGGTCAGTGACAAGGCGGTAGGCAGGCGAGCTCTTGGGCCGTGCACGGAAGTTTGGTGCAGATGTCAGCCTTGGCATTGGGCTCTGAGTGAAATGAACAACATGGAACAATCGCAGAACTAGCAATGTGGTTCAGGCAGGTGCAATTGCCTTGAGATAGGAGACACAGGGAAATGTGCTTGAGAAAAAGAATATGTGTGAGTGTGCCAGAGACATTGTTTACGGAGAACACAGAACTGATGCCAATGTACAGTGCATTGACTGTAGCCTTGGTGCGTGTTGCGGCAATTCTTACCGTCAATGCTATTTATTGGGCTTTGAGATGACCTATAGTCTGCACACTTTTGGCACTATTCATTGGGCTTTGAGTACAGGGATAATTGCACACTCTTTACGGGAGCCATTAGGCTTTCAATTCACAGAAGGTCTTCAGACTGGTTGAAGCATTCAAAGGGCTCTGAGTTGACAGAGGATCTCCATGCTGTTTGCGGCATTCATGGGGCTTGGAGTGCAATGACGATTCGGTTTGCAGTTGACGTATAGTGTGCACACCGATTGCACTCTTCATGGGACTTTGGGTTCACGAATAGTCCTCTCACTGTGACGAACATTCGTGGGCCTTGGAGTTGAAGGATAGTCGACACACCGTTTGCAGCATTCATTGCGCTTGGAGTCGATTGATGGTCTATGGACTAGTTGTACCTTTTCTTGGCTTTTGGGTTGACAGATAGTCCGCACAGGAATTTCCTTCCCACCTAGTGGTGCCTCTGCTTTAACAAATAGCACCTTCTGGAGAAGTGTCACCTTGGATTGGCTGGTGCCGGCTATGAGGGCTGAGTCCACTCCAATGCTTGTCTTCACGAAATCTACGGGTCAAGATTGATAGTTGGACGGCTGATTAGGTATGGGGAATGGGCCATTGGAGAACATGCATTTGAATATTGCGCCATCAGCACCGTTGTGGTGTGTGTGCTTGGGTAGGGCCGTAGACAGGCACCGTGCCAGGATGTGTGGTTGGGTAGGGGTCTGTACGGGCAAATCAAGGATATGTCATGGTGTAGGGTGCCTACCCATCTCCACCAAGGGATGTATGAGTGGGTGGTGGTCCATCAGGCGTCACCCACAGATCCTTGGCTTCACGCAGGGATGTGTGGAGTGGGTGCAACACTTTGAGGTTTTGAGTCGACAAATAGTCTGTACACATTTTGCGGCATGCATTGGGCTTGGAGTTGACTGATAATTTGCACACCAATTGCACTGCTCACTATTCATGGGGCTTTGAGTTGACGAATAGTATGTACATTGTGGCACCATTCAATGGCCTCCAACTTAACCGACATGTTGCACACTGTTTGCGGCATTCATTGGGCTTTCAGTAGACAGATAGTTGGCGGATTGGTAGCAACATCCATTGGTCTTTGTGTTGGAGGATAATATGCACACTGGCTGCACTATGCTTGGGCAGTGAGTTGACAAATACTACGCACTCCAATTGAACCATTCATTTGAAGGTGACGGATAGTATGAACATTGTTTGCAGCATTCATTGTGCTTTTAATTGATGGATGCTCTGCACACTGTTTGCAACATTATTAGATTATCCGTCAACTCAAAGGCCAATGAATGCTACAAGCCGTGTGCACACTATCTACCGACCCTGTCCCTAACCCAATGAATAGTGCAAACGTTGTGTAGAATATCCGTCGACCCAAAGCCCAAGGAATAGCGCATCTAGTGTGCCAATTATCCATCAACTCAAAGCCCAATGAATAGTGCAAACATGCTTCAAAGAATGTGCAAACGATTTGTCAACTCAAAGCCAAATGAATGGCGCAATCAATGTGCACTATCCGTCAACTCCAAGCCCAATAAATGCCCACTGTAATTGGGGAGGGTCGCAGACACCGTGTTCCGGAGGTGTTTGAGCCGGGCACTGTCAGAACTCTGGCAGTGCCTTTGCCTTTCACAGAGTATGCTTCATGGAAGGGTGATCGGTCACATGGCTACAAAGTACTGGGGCTGAACAATGCAAATTCTGGTGGTTTACATTGTCCAGTGATGTGTGCCTGCCTTGGGCACTATGGCGAATGCAGGCAGGCATAACTAGACAATGCAAACCACCACGTTTTGCACCATTGAGCCCCAGTCATCTGACCAATCGCCCTTCCATGAAGCGTACCCTGTAAAAGGCAAAGGCACTGTCAGAATTCTGGCAGTGCCCAAGTCGACCACCTCCAGTACATTGTGTCTGCCAGTCACCCCTATTACAGTGGCTGCATTAGCGACACATCTTTGTACATTTTTTTCCATGCTGGGTGTTTTCCATGACATGTGTGGCGTGTTGTGTGTGGCACGTTGTGTGTTCCATATGGTGTGTTCCATGTGTTGTATTGCATATTGTGTGTTACATGCTGTGTGTTGTGTGTTGTGTGGTGCACATAGTGTAAATGCGTCATTCCGTTTATGTTCTCTGACGCATGGTGTGTGAACCATCTGGGGGTAGCCCAAAAACCCTGACAGCAACCCTGACGACAAAAATTCTGACAGCAATCATGGATGGAGTGGTGGAAACCCATGTTTGTGGGCAGCGCACATTTGGAATGCAATGCAAACCCCCTCACGGGCTACATTTTGGGAACTTTTGGCCCATTTGCTGGCAGCAAAAAACATGCAAAAACGGCGATTTTGACACCCAAATGGCACGGAACAGCCAGTTGCAGGCACGCTGAAAAAGCGCAGGTCTGTGTACCAGTGTTCGTAGAAGGGTGGCAAAGGGTGCAATCACATAACCAGGGTCCCAAGGACGATTGTAAATAGGATGGGGAAAAATACTGTCAAACAGCAACATCCGGACCGTTGTTTTTCTGCGAACCCTTGTCCCGTGAGCTAACCGCCACAGGGTGCGGGTAGAGAACGCATGTTGGACACTATGCATGAAAGGGACGGGCCGGAGAAACGCATGTGCGGGTATGCAGATTCTTGTAGGTGCGGACGGCATTGCACATTACCACAAACAGTTTGGGTAAAAGCAACACAATGTGTCACTGTCAGAATTCTGACAGTGTTCCTTGCGAATAGCACGGCTACGGAATGGATGTTCCCAGTTGTGCCTTCCGCAGTTATATTCGCTGTCAGAATTCTGACAGTGACACCTTGTGTTGCTTCAACCCAAACTGTTGGTAGTATTGTGCACTGCCGTCCGCAGCTATGCGAATCTGCATACGACAAGAATTGCCACAAATGCGTTGCTCCGGCCCGTGCCTTTCATGCATAGTGTTCCAAGTGCCTCCTCTACCCGCACCCTTTTTATCCTGTGGCGGTTACGTCCTGGAACAAGGGTTTGCAGAAAAACATCTGTCAGAATTTTGCTGTTTGACAGCGTTTTTTCATGTCCTCCTGCATCCAAATTAAAACTGTCCCTGGGACCCCAGTTACGTGACCGCGCCCTTGCCACCCCTCTGCAAACACTGGTGCACACACCTAGCCAATGCTGCGCCTTTTGCAGTGTGCCTGCAATTGGCTGTTCCGTGCAATTTGGGTGTCAACATTACCTCAAACAGTCGTTTTTTCATGTTTTTTTGCCGGCCAATAAATGGGCCAAAAGATGCCAAAATGTAGCCTATGAGGGGGCTTGTGTTACATCCCAAAGGCGCGCTGCCCACAAACATGGGGTTCCACCACTCCATTTTCACTGTCAGAATTCTGACAGTGCCCTTTTTGGAGGCACCCCCAGTTGGGCCGCCTAAGTTCACCTTCTCCGGCCCCTATCTTCCACGGCATACGGTTCGGGCGGCTTTACGTTCCCCATTTCCAACTTGCCGCACCAAACGTGCCGTGTTGCCCTTGCTCATTGCCCCTTGTCCCCTTAGAACATGCACGGTACCCAAGAAAGCGGAATCGCACTCTGTCAATACGCCATGGGCACCGAAGTCCGGAATCCGTCGGTTAGTAGGTGTCTGAAAGCACGCCCATGAAATGCCAAACCCCTCAGCTCTGGCGCTGGCAACCTCCGCACCGCCGAATTGTTAAATGACGGTTTCACGGTTCTTGCCACAACATTAGCCTACCCTCATCAACTGGCTTGCCTTTGCCTAGCCATCATGCCCGGCGGGCAACACATGTGCCTTACCCTCCGCCCGTATGAAACACGAGGAGCACACGATTCTCCATCATTGTGCAGCCGCCTTGCCATTGCTGTGGCTCATAGCTGCTCATCAAAGTTGCATTTCTTGCGGAGGTTGAACACCTTCCTCCACATCCCCGCAACCCGAACAGTCACCAACTGGCTGCATTATAGGGGCCACAATCAGGGGCAACTACAGTGCCCTGTACATAACCCCGATTCAAATGATTGGTGGCGTCTACGGGTGACTGAAATTAGTGCCACATAATTTGTTCGGCATCCATTGAAACTAGTGTTGGCTACCACATCCGTTCCTGCAGGTGTGTGCGCGTGGTTAGACACGTATGACCAATTTGCTGTGCAACTCATTTTTCCCCAAGTGGACACTGATATAGACACTTTCCGTACTACACGCCGCACCAAGCGTGATGCAAGAGGAAAAGGGGGGGGGGGGGTGGGGGGGCAGTGCGCGGAGCTACCGTTGCTGGGGGCCCTCCAATTGTCGGTCCTTTAGTTGCGCCTATTGCAAACGTTCTGAGTGATAGTGAAGATTATAGGGTATCTATGCACAGTGGTAGTAATGTAAAAGTGGAACTTCTTGATTATGGACCGAAACTTGGGGTACCAATGGACGTCTAGGATAAGTTACTACATTTGGCTACTTTTACGATTCTGTTGTGTTCTACTATGTTGTTCTTTGCATTGCTTGAGTGACTCATTCATATTTGCCGTGCGTTGACTCAATTTTCAGTCATGTGATGTCTATGTTGAGAATACTGCACTACTTTTTGCGTGGAATGTTCATATTTGTGAAGTGAATGCATTTGAGGCTATGTTGACTGGGAGAAAAGCAAAAACATGATACTAAGATCATGTTCCCGGATGGAGTGTCACGCATACCCTTTTCGGTACTGTTCAAACCCCGAAAACGTTAGAGGGCAGCCCACAAAATTTCTGCATTCGATTGTTTCTAAGGCCTTCCTCTTCATGGCGCAGCAAAGGCGCAACGCACAGCTAGCGCAATATCCACCCGATGATGATACCATGGAAGAGGAGGGTGCTCTAGACCGTGCACCAGCTCTGACCCAGCTATCTTTGCCGTCCCGAACAGAGACTGAAGCACGGCGTAGGCCAAAGCTCAAACCAAAGCCCAAGTTGCTGCCCACCTTGTTGACTAGGACGGTGACTGTTGTGTGCGAAGAATTGTACGTTTACGAGAAATTGTCACAAGGTGACACTGGACGGGTTGATCCACAACGCTTACTGATGCCGTAAAATGACTTAACGGCTTCAGTACCGCTTAATATGTTGGACGAGCTGGTACCCAAATTGAGTATGGGCCACACTTGTGTGCAAGCTTTCCTACTACTACCTACGCTCCATGTGTTCAGTGTTGACTGAACATCCCTTTAGACATGTTCACATCACATGCCCACCTACAGGAGGGGGGTTACTATTTCATTGGACTCTAATATGTTTGGCAAGCTGCACTGAAGCGTCGCCAAGAGTTCTATACCGCATATGTACCGAGGCAACGATGGTAGGAGATGTTTGCTAGATGGGTGGTCAAAGATGGGGTCTCCTGGGCAATGACACGCGGACTGGCTGGCTTGCACTAGGTGACGACAATATCATCTGCGCCTTCAACCACTGCAGAGAGGATGCGGCTATTACCTACCCAGCTATCGGGGCATCCCGGCGACAGAGTTCCACTACCGCACTAGACCCTGCTTATGGTGCAGAGTGCTAGCTGTAGAGCCGACGAAGGAATGTTGGTATGGATGCCTGGGGTTCATTTTGTGTTGTTGTTGTATCGAATTGGGAGTTTATTGCGGCTCACTAATTTTTCACGCAGAGGGTACTGTACTTTTGCAAAAGGGGAATTGAATTTCATGAAAGTCTGTTGAACCTACCTGAATTTTTCATCATAGTCGTAGTTTGGAACTGACACATGTGTCTTTTTAGCATAAAGTCGTAGCGAAATGGGGAGAGCTGAGTAAGATGGCGGCTATTGCACAATCAACTGCTATTGATGCGGTGGCAACCATGGCAGCTAGGGGCATCAACGTTGAGCTGGGAAACCTAACAGAAGCAAAGGCCTGGACGCTAGAGTACATTATGGTGGTGGTGAGTGACATGAGCGGCAATAAGTTCTCCAGGGCTGGCATGAAGCGACACTGCCGAGATGTGAAAACATCAATGTTTTGCATGTTACACATCCGCAGAACACAAATTTGGTTTTTGAGAGGAGAAGTATGTGCGTATGTGGCCTTAGCTTAATTTCTATACATTTGGATCATGCCACTGCAAATCTAACTCTATTTCAGTGAGCCCCCCCCTCCCCTGCCTCCCATCCCAAGACGAGGTGATGTTGCCTCTTGTGCTTATAGAAATCTTGGCCACCCTCAACCAATGTAAGCGACACTGCCTGTGGCGTCCCATATCAGGGTCTTGATGGGGTCGTGTGCCTGGCAAGAGGATGCGACATTTTCTCCGTGGTCAAGTATTGTGAAGGCACCTTTGTGGCACCTACATGGGTGCACCGACATTCACAGCATATTGCTACGCCCTTTGGCTATCCCTACATTGAACACCGATGCTTGTATTCGTTTGTTCACGGTTAACACGACACGGCAAGTACCTACTGAAGATGGGTCTATGCGGAGATTTATTATGGTCGGGATAATGGATTTGAGGCATGGTGTGGCTGTTCCTGGTTGTAGGTTTGTCATGCCATTTGCTTTCGCTTTGGTTGAGTTGCCACTAGCATGGATAGTGGACATGCACAATTTGATTGGCCAATTGTTGGAGAAAGGAGTCCCTGTGATTGTTGTTAGTGACACCGTGACGTTAAAGCTTGTACCGGTTTCCAAGGTACCTGTCTCAGGAGGTGATTGTTGACATTACTATCCTCCCTTTCAACACCGGTCGCATGATAGGGTGGCAGGATGACAACATGGCAAAGATTCGTTGTGTGTACTGGGATGGGACATTTTGAGTGGTATGAAGTTTTTGAGGTATGTCAGTTTTGTCGAGGGGTCTTGGTTCGGCGCATTGGCCGCCGAAGTGGTTGGCTACCTTTTTCAACTGTTGTGACAAAGGGCTGTGACGTGCATGGGATGCTTGATGCCACTAGTGACCCAAGCTTGCTAGCCCGCATGCCCACTCCAATGAGACATGAATGTAACTTGGTGGTGGGTTACCTTGGTAACCCTTAGGGAATGACTTTTGAATTTGCTAGCAGCCCGACTGCTAGGAGTAAGGATGATGACAATGTTCCAATTGTTTTTTTGGGATGATGTGTTGCTTTTTGATGGCCGTGCTTGCTGACGTGACTGGTGAGGTATCGTCCCCAAGATGAGATCGAGGGCGAGGGAGAAGAGTGTGGAAGGGTGGATGACACTACTCAGGGGCCTGTCAAGACCCCTTTGAAAAAGGCAAGAGCGTAGTCTGCTAACCAAGCCTGGCCTACTAAGGGGAATGATCCTACTACACCTGAGCTAGATGTTGTGCCTGAGGGTTTTCATCATGCTGGTTTGTTGGCCTCAAGTCCCACCACTGCTGAAGGTGCTCAAAAGGGGAGCGGTGGGTGTTCATCGGCCTAGGAAACGAGTGCCACTCTTTGCACTATTGGCCTGATGTGACACTATCCTTATTTGTACGCCTAAGTACATGTTGTATGTTTTTATTTTTCTTGCAACTTGACTGCCAATTCCGTCAACTTTGGTTGCAGCGCTGATTTTCACAACCAATTTTAACATTATTGCGAGTTTGATTGAATATCAAGTCACACTTGCTTCACGGCTGTGTTTCCATACCCTTCTGTGTGTGCCTTGCATTGCATATCAATGCTATTTATTCTTTTTGCGCTCACCCTGGGAGGGGCTAGAAAGGGTGAAACAAAGCCATGTTTACATAGGTCTTGTGTGCTCCCCTTAGGGAGCGTTATCTGACCGTGTAAAAGTGAGCCGATTCTAGGGAAACCCGCCATAAAGGTAGTGCATGGTGTGTGCGTGGCGTGAGCTACGCAAACGCTCCGCCTATCTCTCAACACTAAACCCAAGATGTGAAAACAAAGTGTGCAAGCTATCGGCCACGTCAGTGGCCGATGAATAGTGCAACCAAGTATGTAGACTATCTGTCTCGTGCAAGCCCAATAAATGCTTCAAGCAGTGCGCACACTGTCTGTCAAGTGGAAGCCCCAATGGATATTGTACAGGGTGGGTACACTATCCATCACTTGACCGCCCAATGCAATGGATGTGCAAACTATCATTCAGCATGCGTTGCGCTTGGAGTTGATTGATGGTCTATGGACTAGTTGTACCTTTTCTTGGCTTTTGGGTTGACAGATAGTCCGCACAGAAATTTCCTTCCCACCTAGTGGTGCCTCTGCTTTAACAAATAGCACCTTCTGGAGAAGTGTCACCTTGGATTGGCTGGTGCCAGCTATGAGGGCTGAGTCCACTCCAATGCTTGTCTTCACGAAATCTACGGGCCAAGATTGATAGTTGGACGGCTGATTAGGTATGGGGAATGGGCCATTGGAGAACATGCATTTGAATATTGCGCCATCAGCACCGTTGTGGTGTGTGTGCTTGGGTAGGGCCGTAGACAGGCACCGTGCCAGGATGTGTGGTTGGGTAGGGCTCTGTACGGGCAAATCAAGGATATGTCATGGTGTAGGGTGCCTACCCATCTCCACCAAGGGATGTATGAGTGGGTGGTGGTCCATCAAGCTTCACGCAGGGATTCGTGGGGTCATGTCAATTCTTTGTCGCTTTGGGTGGACGGACAGTCTACACACTGTTGGCAGCATTCATTGGACGTTGCGTTGACGGTTGTTCAGCAGATTGGTTGCCTCCATCTGACTTTGATGTGACGGACACTCTGCACAGTCTTGCAGCGTTCATTGGGCTCAAAGTTGGCAGAGAGTCTTCACATTGATTGCAATGTTTGTTTGCCTTTGTGTTGACGGATAGTTGCATTCAACAGGGTTTGTGTTGGTGGATATTGTACACATTGATTGCACTATTCATTGGGCGGTAGTTTGGGTAGCCCACATGATGCAGCATCAATTGGGCTTGCAGTGGCAGAAAGTCTACATGTCTGGTTGCAGCATTCACTAGCCTTTGACTTGACGAATAGTCCACAAGATTGCTTTCAACATTCATTGGGCTTGGAGTTGACGGATCGTGCACATTGATTGCGTCATTCATTTGGTATTGAGCTGACAAATCATCTCCACATTGTTTAAAGCATGTTTGCGCTGCTCATTGGGCTTTGAGTTGATGGATAATCGGCACAATAGATGCGCTACTCCTTGGGCTTTGAGTCGACGGATATTCTACACAATGTTTGCACTATTCATGGGGTTAGGGGTAGGGTCGGTAGATAGTGGGCACACGGCTTGCGCCATTCATTGGCCTTTGAGTTGAAATGTAGTTTGCACTTTTCATTGGGCTTTGAGTTGACGGATAGTGTGCACACTATCTCTGTTTTTCATTGGGCTTTGAGTTGACGGATAGTCTTGGGCTTGAAGTTGGCAAATAGTGTACACACGGCTTGTAGCATTCATTGGCCTTTGACTTGACGAATAGTCCACAATAGTGTTTTTTAGCACCCCCCGTTGGGCCGCCTAAGGTGAATGCAAAAGGGCATGTCTGCCTTGAGTTAGGCACCCCCTTAGAGTATGTGACAGTAAGATTGTGGGTCCCAATGTTGCAAGAAATGGGACGAAAAATCGGTGCGCACCATGTGGAGGGGGACGCCATGATTGGTGGCAGGTCTTTCCTGAAATGTGCAAGGCGGCATGGCAAGGGGGGTTTTTTGAGCGGGTAGAAACAATTGCCTGTGCTCCGCCATCATCGGACGTTGGGGGCAAAGCACATTGCCTTGCGATGGAGTAAGGGCCTATGGACGCACATGTGGATTGAGCACATGTATGCTTATTTGGCAAATCCGGGGACCTTGGGTACGTTTAGTTGCTTTAGTCTAGAGGGGAGCCTGGTACGGGTCAAGAGGAATGCTGCGGAACAAGAGGGGGGGTAAGCTTGTGGCATGACAAGCTCGGACTCAAATGTGTGGTAGACAACCACACATCGGACGACAATTTGCGTAGGGAGGTGTGGGACGCCTTGCGTAAAAAGGTGACAAAACAAAGGGAGTACAGGAGGCCTTGTAGGGATTCAACACAAGCTACACGGGAAGGGCGGGGTAGGGCTGCAATGGTAGAAAGGATGGTGCAAAGGGGACTTTGGTGCATGGCGGCAATTGGTGAAAATGCGTGAACACTAATTGTGAACATTGACCTAGTGCAAGTCAGTGACCTATCAAGGAGCCTTCGGTGAACCTTCCGAACGTTTAGTGACCTTTTAGTTTGTTGGTAGTGAGCTTGCAATGGGCCTTCAGTGGGAAGGTGAAGTGGCGGTGTAGTGGAGCGTGAAGGCAAAGGCGAGGTGACCACGTCACCTTCTCCGAAAAGTACACCCAGTGTCAAGGCACCCGAAATTAGTCATAGCGATCATCATGGGGGCATCGAATAACCTATTCTAACCTTGACAGTAACGCTCTAGGTCCTACAAAGACGTACAATTCATCCCATTACCTTTGGTTCACCTTTGTGTGCTTGACGGCAAACTGAATTCAACAATCTGGGCGAACGGTGGTTGTTTTCATCCGAATTTTGATTAATTTCCGTCTTACCATGGATGCCAACGTTTGCTATGTGTTATGCTAATGAACCTCCACGATGCAAGTGAAGCCGCTGGCTTCATGTTTGTCTTGATCCAAAAGTGCATCTGGCATGATATTGGTGAGATGTGTTGCGAATGAGAGAGGACGACAAGACTTATTTCTTGTACATTGTACACAATTGCCCATCAACAAACGGCACGTAAGAGCTCGAAAGCTCGAGACAGCGTTATGTTGTATTTTCAAGCCTCATTGATTGGTTTGCTATCGATATGAGTGGTATGCCACCTATTGTGCAATGCTCGTATGCAACACAAGTGTCCCTACCTCCTGACAACGAAGTACACGTGGTGAGCGCCCTGTCACCTGAAACAACCGCAATAGCACTGGCCATGGAGAGGAAGGACATCACGGGGCGCGGCGGTCACTGCAGGAGCTCAAGCTCCATGAGGCCATGCGGGCTACCTTTGTGTTAGTGTTCAATGCAGATGCACACTCCTTGAGAGCGGCGGCAATGGACCACCGCAACCGGCAAGCTAGCGGTGGTGCCAGGCAGTTCAAGGACACTATGCGAACAATGACGTTCATGTTGCAGGAATGGGAAGAGCGGGAAGAGGTAGATGTTTTGAGAAATCGTGCGGAGAACGTGCATGACGACTCACGGCGAGGGCGAGACTGTACCACCGATGATACTTGCTCAGGTGTGTGCCTAAGGCGAGGCTGATACCGGGGTCATGTGCAACGCCGCTTCCGGCGTTAGGATTGCCATCTTATTATCTGGACAATGTAACAAATTGCACAAGATGTTCAGGCCGACGATATTCTTGTGGGCCTGTAACATGGAGGAGGACAAGTTTGTCAACAGCATGGAGCAGATTGAGTAAAAGCACCCTGCAACACTGAAGGCAACAACACGTAAGGAGGAAAGCAGCAAGATACTGAAGTGGCTAGCGCGGAAGTTTGCCGCCTGCTTGGCGGCCAAGGCAACGGATCCTACCCCGGCAAGGTCAAAAGAATTGGGTCAGAAGTGGCGACGATGAAGACTGGGTCTTGATGCAATGGTGCATAGCATTTCCGTTGCCAATGTGCAGGTGATCGTGTGGCTACACAATTTTAATAAGGAGTGTCATGGCCCAAACTATTTAAATACGGACAAGAGTTTGAACAACACCGCACATTCAATATAACACACAACAAAGTTGCCGCTATTCGCTGGGCACACCATAAGTCATGACCTAGTGGAACACACTTCACGCGGCAGCTGCTCTTGTTGCGGAGTTGGATGTTGTGGTGCGCACGGTGGAGCCGTGTGCGACAAGGTGCAAACGCCCTTCATGCGGGTGCCACTTGATGTTGCCCAGAGGAATATGTGAAGCCTCCTATGGCGGGCTCTCATGTTATCAGCGTTGCGCGTGCATCAGCACCTCAAAAAAATGCTCGTAAGAATGCTAGGGGTCGGTCAAATTGAGACTCGCTCCAGCTTGCCACTTCTTATGGACATGAATGTACACCACCACTGTAGCAAGATGATTTATGCATGTTTGTACAGGAGGGATAGGCGCCCCATTGTGTATGCAGGATGGCACCCGTACAAGTTTGCTATCAAAGGTATATACAGGTTGTTCCATCCAGTGCTCACACTAGTGGAACGAGTTCAAAAGGGTTTTGTTCCGGGTGACAGCCTGTACAATAAACCATCACTATTGCACATGAAGAAAAGTGTGCTGAGATTGATATCGACACCAAAGCACATACAGGGGTCTAGACACACGCATACAAAATTTGGGGTTGGGGAGTTGAGATATTTGAGCTAAAGCTTTGTTTTAGGCTCTAATGCCCCTGATACTTCAATATTGCCCTGTGCTAGAGCACATTGGCACCTGGGTTTGGGAATGCAATTGGAAAAGGCGTATGGAGCATTCTAGTGGTAAGACAAAGCAACGTGTGACATTGTGCACGGGTCTCCTTAGTCATGCTCTTGGGAATGCATATGAGACTATATACTACGACTACAAATGCTCCAACCAATTTGGTGTGGGGGCGTTGACATTAGGGAACATGGGCAGCAATTCATAGTGAGAAGTATGATGAGAGTAATGCTTCCCCGTGTGGATAGCTTGTGTAAGAACATCAAGTTCGTCGCTGACCTTGAAGGTACTACTAATCTATTTACCACAATACAGGATGGTACTGAAGTGCCAAGGGGGGTGTTGGCTAACTATGCCATAACGCACATACGACTGACGTTGATACCCGTTAATCAACGGGCCTCCGATGACAACATGCCCAAGATGTTTTTGGAAAGGTGGTAAGGGCAAAGATGCGGTACACGCCGACGGAATTCACATGGGACTTTTGGGCTTTCTGTCATCAATGGTACCGCACAGTGACCCAGGTGTGTTGGTGGGCCCCTAGTTGGAACGCATGGGGCGCCAGCAAGGTCCACGCGACATATAATAGGTGCAAGTGAGCATGTAGGTCACCAATGGTGTTGTGCATGGAGGCAAAATATCATTTGGGGGCACAGACATATGCAAGTTGGTCAACACCAATACAACGCTACCATGGAGTTCGAGTGTCCCCTCAGAGCCCTCCGGTAGCATGGCTGCCACCACCGCCTCTAGGACACCCGGCCTTGGCTTCTGGTGACTTAGGTCCATCGGGGAAATGGCCTAGCGAGGGGCATTAAATGGATTCGCTTGGCAAAAAATGGATGAATGGGTGCAATGCAGCCGTACGGGGATACGTCCCAACAAAATGTGAAAATTGCGTTACCCACTATTCCGTTGATTCGCGGGGCCCCTTCATCGACGACAAGGTGTGCCCACTAGTGTGATATTCCTTTGTCTACGGAGACATCATTTGTGACGAGAGACACATGAAATGTTCCAGACGTTCTGGACGAATTTAAAAAAAGGTTCTACGACGCGCACAACGTCCGGAACGCGCAGAACGAATTGGTGTGGCTCCGGGGACACATGGAGAGCCACGCGTGGAATACGCGCGCAACGCGTACGACGCGCACGACGTGTTGTGGAACAGAGTACCACTGTTGGGGGGGGGGGGGGGGGCGTCCCCACAGTTGGGTATCCCGCCTACGCGGTTGTTCCACCAGGGTTCGCACTGGTCCCATGGGTAGGGATGGCAGAGGCTCCGCCTCCATGACCGTCTCGTTCCGCCCCACCACGCCCATGACAGACTACACGTCGTGGGCATCCCCGAACATCCTCCCCACGCCTCATGCCTTGTTTGTCTGGCCGTTTGCGCCCCCACTTGTTGGGGGGCGTGAGAGAAATGAGCCTCAAGCGATTCCTCGGCTGTCGAGCCACCCCGTGTAGTTTGTCGCGGACTCCTGAAATGTCCTTTAAGCAGTCGCAAGTGGTTGTGACCACCTCCTGTGGCAATGTTGCCCGTGGGATTGTCAGCTTAACAGAGTAGCATGAAAGCGTTGCAGAACTGCTGTGGCTATATCCGATGGGAGAGTACTGATCGCCTAACGGCGGATGAGCTAGCGCGCATACCCCGGGGTCCACACAAGCCACCCTTGGATGGTGGTGACCGATATCAAAGAGCGGTCCGTGCAAAGCCGCGAGGGCTCATACCAGACATTGTCCCAAACGTGCAACCCCCACAATCGGCGGATCAGGTCTAGAGAGTCCGGGAGGAAAAAGCACTTCTTGAAAACATGATCATGATCTTCAGCAACCGCACACAACGCACAATCATTACCCTCCACCACCAGGAACTGTGCTAGCTGCTGGGCGACTGGGAGCTTACGCCATAGCACCGTTACAACAAACTCGTGAAGCTTAAACGGGATTGTCTGTGTCAACAGCGCTTCCCATACTGATCGTGGCTGGTGTGTCCACCTGCAAGTGTTGTTTACATACCTTCAAGACTCGAAATAGCTTCCACTCTCGTAGTGGCGGGAGTGTGAACCACTGTGGCCGTGGCTCCCTCCCATATGCCACATCCATGTACTACAATAGCAGTCGCACGTACAAAGCCCCATAAGACTGCGGGATGCACAGGATGAAATCCGCATTCAACTGTCCCGTTCCCGTTACACAATCTGCCACTCTCTGAAACCCCCGGGCCACAAGTGCCGGGCAATAAAAAGTATGAAAGCAGTTTTCCTGGTCTCTGGATTTGACAGGTTGATGAAAAAAGACGGAGGTCCAGTGCGAAATCCTCAATACGTCCCACCCTCCCAGGCAGGTTCCCGGGCAGATGTGTGTGAATGCGGAATATGCCACCGAGGAGGTGACCACTACTACCATTGACTCTGCGGCACTTGGAACCAAGAAAAGCTTGTGAGGTACACCGGGTCAAGCTGGAGCTTTGGAGCCTGCTCCCGCACCCACTCCCTAAATTCGCGCATGTCCATTGTATCCTCCCCCCCTTCCAGCGCTTTCAGCGCCCTTACATATGCTGTGGAGTGGCACCACAGTAAAAAGTCCCCTGCCGACCCCAACGCATATCCCCCTCGGTTGTGTGGCAATTTCCAGTGAGTAGTGGGCAGCGCTCAGCTCCGGATGCCCATCGCGATGCGCATAGCCATATTGGCTTTCCTAATGACCTGTTGAGTGGGAAAGAAGAGGACCGCTACGTGCCTGAGCGCCGGGGACGCCCAGGTGTATCCGTGTGTGTGTCTTTGTGTGCAGTGCGGACAACCCCTTATTAGACAGCACAAGATGATGCATCAATGGGGGCACATGGTGGTGAAAAGGGAAAGAAGGGTGCATTCCTCCCTCGAGCCAGTTGGCGTTGACTAGGGGGTAATCGTCCTCCACATCTCACAAAGCTACTACCAAAAAAAAAACAGTCAATTCTGGGCTAATTGCTGCACAATTGGCGCCCTACCAGGCCAAGCACCAGAAACTACAAATCCTTCAAGGTGCCCATGAAGCCATGATACCCCGGTAGCACGTTGAGGGTGGCCACGTTCTCAGGAGCTGGGACCTGAATGATTGCAATGCATCCCAATAATTGGGGCGCATTAGGGCGGATGCAGTCTCAGATCCAACTCTGTCCAGGATGTGACCGTAACGTGAGGCTTCATGCATCCTGCTGAGTCTGAGAGGGGTATTGAGGGAGGGCCTTGTTTTGTAATCCAGCAATCCCTGTCCCCGTCTGTGCACAGTAACAGGCATCAGGGGCTGCTGTGGATGTGGCTGAGTCCGCCTCGAGAGGGGGCCAGTGCCACGTTGCAGTGAAATCAATACAGAGTAGGCGGTTGCAGTGTGCAGAACAGCGATGATATCCATCTGCAGGCAAAAATTCTGGACTATGTAGCCACAAAGATGTATATTTTAGGGGTATTCTTGGCCTCAGTTCCAACGTTCCAACAGGTACCACAAGGGACTCCCTGAGTCCCGCCAGACACACCTCTGGCGTATTGCTATCCAGCAGTGCATGACGGCCCTGGGAGACGTTGTACGGGGAGGCGCCAAAACTGTCGGAAATATCCAGGGTACTGCAGGAGCAACACAGAAAAGGGCGAACGAGCGAGGCTGGGACACTGCTGAAACACGGGGGGCTGAAGAAATGGGGGTAGCAGCTGCACCTCTTACAACACACGCCATGCTTCGTTTTTCGGCTCCTAAGCCCAAAATTGGAAATTGCCAGTGCACCCATCGAAATCCTACTGGAAATGAACACACAATCCACAAGCCTTTTGATGCTGAGCCCCAGGATGGCTACATCCGCAGCTGCACTCTCGTTGTGAGCCTGCCATCAGAACACCACAAGTCTCAGCAGGAAGAGCATCAACACAATGTGCACGTCTCAGCCGGAACCAGGAGACAGCGTGCAAGTCTCAGTAGGAACATCGACACAGCATGCACACTGTATACGTCTCATGAGGAAATTGCCACAGTTGGCGTATCTCAACAGGAACATCAGGAAAATGCGCAGCTCTCAGCAGGAACACTGACGCAGTGTGCAAATCTAGGTAGAAGTATCCTCACAACGTGCACGCTCCACCTGCCAACTGATACAATGGAGCGTCCATGGTGGATATGTGGCGGCGTCATGTATGGAGAAGTGCCTCTGAACGATGTGGCAGTGAAACTTTCACTGGCCACCGAACAGGTTCGGCAGTCACTGACTTCAGAGCGTGGGCGGCTGGTGATGGCTGATGGTGACCGATGAGGAAGATATATGGGCTGCCCCGTCTTGGGCCGCAGAGGATGCGGCACACTATAGCGAAATGTGAGATGCGACAACTGGTCCCTCCCTCCCTTGGCCTATCCCTCACTGGCTCACTGATGCTCATTACCTCTCCTACGCTCATCTTTTCTCTACTTGGAACATGAGAAACTACTACTTGGCCTCCGGACCTGCAGACGTGGCGTGCTACCTCAGATTTTGTTCACATGCAGCCACTTATCTTGAAAACCCAACAGGTGCTCCAGTCCTTCCCCTTTGCAGCCTTGGGCAAAGTGAAAGTTGCATAGCAGAGGGCACAGATCACAGTGGACTGAGGAAAGTCTCAGCCTCTTTGTACGAGGTCTAACCCCTTCACAGGTCTTTGAGATTCACAGATCTTAGGCTCTCCACAGCACATGTAAAACGTGTTCAGCGCAACTTCTCATCTGAAGCCCCTCTTTAGTGTTCCAGCTCCATCCCGGTTGGCTTCAATATTCTACCTGGTTGCCCCATGACCGTCCTTTTCTGAGGTTAGTAAAGGCTTTAGGGGAGTCATGAAGCCATGGTGAGAGAGACATGGGTCTAGCCGCCTTGCACAAGCAGTATGGCAGCTGCTCCAACAATAGTCTGCTGATGGGGGCTCCAGTTTTTTTTTTGATTATTCATTGGGGCACTCTGCGTCTGTCAGGATTCACCTGCCATCATGCTCTCCTACACAACTTCCTGCAACTGTCGACCACCCTGGTGCTCTTCCCCCAAGGTGCTCATTTCCCATGTCACGCTGGTGGCATTACGCCACGAGAGTAGAAATCGGAATGCAATCCCCCCATACCCCCAGCATAAAGTATGGCCCACTCACTTGTAACTTACATGGCACTATTTGTGGGACCTTCAAATAGGGTTAACTCGCCCAGGTGCCCCATGTTAAATCTACTCAGAGGGCCCACAGTAGTGCCATGCAGGTCACAAGTCACAACGTTGTCAGCGATGGCATACGTCACTCAATTGCAAGCAGATGTACCGCAACCCCACAGGTTGCCTCAATAATTTGTAACTATTGGTATCTGGTGCGCAATTGTTTGCCGGTGAGGCCCAGCTTTTGTTTGACAAAAGCTAATCACCTGTTGGTGGGTGCAGCCTAATTGTCAGTGAACGTATCCCAACTAATCACAGGTGCGCCCTAACTTTCGGTGGATGCTGCTCAACTGTTCGTAGGTGCAGCTTAATTTTCACTGGATTTTACTCAACTGTTTGTCCGTGCAGCTCAACTTTCGGTGGTTGTTACTCAGGCATTCCAGAGTGAAACCCCATACCCCGCTCGATACCTGCACATACCTTGACCCCAAGCATGCACCTCGCCAATGCTTGGTGCTCAGTTAGTCCCACATGGTAACCCAACTTCAAGAGCCCACAATGGTGCCATGCAAGTCACCACGTAGTATACAATAATGAACTTCACTCCACTGTTGGTAAGTGCATTGCAAGAGACTACTACAATCATTTCGTGTCCGGTGTGCCATTGTTTGCAGGGGATGCTAAACTTCCATTGGACATTACTCAATTGTTCATAGGCGTGGCCTAACTTTTGGTGGATGTTGCTCTATTGTTTGTGAACGCAACCAACCTTTTGGTGGACGTTATCTATTTTTCCGCAGGTTTGACCCATAGCCCGCCGCATCCCACCCAATACCATATGGGATCCAAGCATCTCGCCAACACTTGGTGCTCACCCCTTCCCCCCCATGGTAACCCTACTTTGAGGACCCCACAAATAGCGCCATGCAAGTGACAGGGTCGTCAATGATGGTGAAAGTCACTCAACTGTTGGCATAGGCACCGCAATGCAAAATAGGGTACCTTAATTACTTGGTGTCCTGTGTGCAATTGTTGGTTGGTGAGCGGTAGCTTTCGGGGATGCTAACTTTCTCTGGACATCACTCAACTGTACATGGGTGCAACCTAACATTCAGTGAATGAAACTCATCTATCGCTGGGTGCGGCCTCCACTTTCAGTAACACTACCTAATTACCCTCCCCCCCCTGCGCGCGACGGTGTCCTGGGGGGGGGGGGGGGACGGTCGCCAAGTGACGGTCTCCCGGGAGGGGGGGGAGATTGCAAGGGTATTTCAAGGCAAACTGTGGTACCCTCCACTGCGGCCATAGTGGGTTGTGTGGGCTGTGCCGGTGTTTGGGGTTGCGGAGCCATGGGGGTAACGTCGGGTGACTCTGGAGACTTGGGTGATTCAACCGCCACAGCCTCTAGCCTTGAGAGTTGGGCGCTCTCATGATCCACCGGAGTGATCCCACCAGGGCGTCTGTACCGAATGTGGCAAAACTGTGGCCCATTTGGTGAAGGGCCCACGACAGTGGCCAACACATGTGCACCAAGTGTGCGTGAGTGGTACCATACATGGTCACCGGGAGAAAACATCTTGGGTCGGAAGTAGCAACACAACACACCCATACAAGGCCTTTGGAGAGAGAATATTACAGAACACACACAGGTGCTTGATTTGAAGTAATGGGAAAGCAATGCAAGGCCATGTGTAAAGCAGATGGGCAATACAAACCAGCATACATATGTTAACTAGAAAAACATGGAAGTGACGGTCTCCCGGGGGGGGGGGGATTGCAAGGGGGGGGAGGGTACTTGCGAGTGCACCCTAATCTTCAGTGGAGTTTACACAACTTCCTGGGTGCGGCCCATACCCTGCCCTATACCACCTCACACCATGTGGACACACGAGCAAACACCTGGCAAATGCCTGGTGATCACCTGAGTTCCCCACATCCTTGCTAGTCACACCACATTTTGTTGCATGATTGTGTTTGCAGCTGCAGACTGCGTTGTCTGTAACCTCCCAAAGACGTAGGGTGTGGGGCTTGAGCTGCAGGGAAGAAGGGAGGTCACAACACTGCAGGAAAAATGAAATAAGCTATCCTGTAACCTGCATTCCACTAATTGTGGGACCTCCTAGCGCACCACCAAGCACACACAAATGACATTTGGACTTAGACAACAACCAGGGACCCTCCTCCCTCTCTGCCAGTCCTCGCCCAAAATAAACCCCACTTTAGGGAAGTAATTAATGATGTTGAAAATCATTCAAATGTTGGCAAGTGCACCAAAAACCAAAACAGGTGACTAATGTGCAATTGCCTGGTGGCAAAGCCTAAATTTTGAAAGATTGTACAGTAAATACACTGGCATGCCGTATGGTACTGCCTTGGTGTGCCCTATGGTACTGCCTCGGTGTGCCCTATGGCATGTGCTTTGGTGTGCCCCATGGCAACCACCTCATTGTGCCGTATGGTAAGGGCCTCGGGTTCACCCTTCGGCACCAGTGGCGCGCCGGAAGCGTTCTAAGGCGACACAAACTGCTGCATCATTATCTATCACGACGTTTCTGTGTGTGGTGATAGTGTAACTAAATAGACCCAGCAGCAGAGCACAATATGGCACCATTAAGGAAGGTATGACCTCACAAAGCGTTGGGCCTTGTGCGGAGTTTCGTTGTAACCACAACTCACATCATCCACCAAGCTCTTGGTGGGGAGAATGGTGCTGGGTGGTGATGGATGCAATGGCGGATGTGTCTTGAACGGCAACTGCCTTTTCGGACTCACACCACCATCGGAAGACTCCTCGTTGGAGTCATGTTCGCGGTCAGATTCGTTTTGCGAGTCCGAATTCTCCTACATCATGAGGCATGTTGGCGTCGGCGGCAGGTGCAGCACTGTGTTATCACAAGGAAATGCCATGTCATGCAGCAAATTCTGTCGACGAAAATGGACCAATTACCTCAAGGTTTTGGAGCACGAGTTACAGCAGTAGGCACCTTCGTCACACCATCTTGAGAAATGAGAGCACCATCAAGGAAATGTCATTCGAGACACAAAGAGGAAAAGTCCGCACGGCACGCACACAGCGTGCACGACAGCTCAAGCAATGAGTTTTCTGCTGAAACGCTGGCATTCAGTGGAATTTGCAGAGTTTGCGGCGCAGATTGGCGGCTGAGTCGCGATGTGACTCGCATTTTAGAATCAGCTTGCCAATTGCAGAGTAAACTCGTCACCATCCCCGTTGCGAGCGCGCCATGCAGGCGCTCCCCTTGATGGAGACAGACCCATATCCCGGTGAAACACCCTCAGAGCACACGGAAATTTGTGTGTGGTCCAAACTTGCACCCAAACGTAGCCCTGGTGCAATGATTCGATGCTTGCCCTGCCAGCAACACCCTGCTCGCAACACACCGCTTTGGGAAGATGAATGCTGATATTGGTAGGTGACTTCACATGCACCCCCCGTGACTCTTGGTTGTAGGGGTTTGGTAACGATGTGGTCGAGGGGTTGGCATCAACGGCTGCTGGCAGAGGCGCCTTCTTGTGGGCTCGTTTTCGACTTGCAAATTGCTTTATGGGGCTAAACGAAATCCGGGGACTACTTGTGCCATGCTTCTTCGCTTGCAATGTACCCCAGCGCTTTTTGTCCGTAATGGGCACAAGGACCATTGCATGAGAGGTTTAGAAATACAGTGATCACGTCTTGATATACACATTCTGAGACCAATACATTGATCTATCAGCAGCCAAAGCGGTGGAAATAGGTGAATCCATTGTTAAGAGACACACAAAGTACTCCAACAATTTATCACAGTAACGCTCATCATGGCATGTGAGCCACTTTCGCCCATACCCCTTTCCCACATTCCTTTGGGTATGTATGTTCGAGACGACCCGTCACATGGTCATGCTTTGCAATTTACTTCGCATCATTTGAGACCCGTAGTACACTTTGGAATGGAGGAAAAACAATTCATTTCGGTAATTTCAAGAACACTTTGAAATGACCGGTCCACCGATGATTGGCCTTGTGTTAAAATTCGAGGTAATTGAAACGGAGAGCCATCTAAATTGTCCACGGGCGGGGGGATGCTGGAGGTTGTTACACAACATGGGGGGGAGATACTAGGAAGAGTTCTTCTTACCATAAATCCATTTGTCAGGAAGAAAGCTGGGTCCAGCTCTCCTCACCACTTTTTCTTTGACAAAACATTCGTCGGAATGGCAATGCAAAAGGTGTTGGCCCAAATTTCTCTCCATGCCTCGGAATTGGAAAATGCACATCACCGTTTTTGGAAATCCAAAATGTCTGGTGTGCTTATTTTGCGGGGCACATTCTTTTGGGTACGTGTACCACCAGTCGATTGGTCTCAGTTTCAGGCCGAGAAGGCCACATGATCAGTGGGTGGTTACTGAACATCATGAGGTACCCAGACATCCCCAAAAATTTTTCTGCAGCGCGTTGCGCTGGGGCACCAGGCTGTACGCCTGCACAACACAAATATGCGCAGTGGCTGGTATGAAACACAGAAACTGGCTGCCACGGTGACAATTGGGCAACCAAGTAGGCTCAAAAGGCCCATTAGTGGGACAGCAAACAAAACATGCAGTCCAGCAAAGGTCCGAACCCCACTATTGACGTTTGCAAGCAGAGGAATGATTTTTTGTAGTACAGACGTCTATCGGGTGCTTGCACAGACTTTGCATATGCGTATACATGCACGACACACAACCTCAAATATTGTGGCAGAAAATGTTTGGTGTCTTCCGATACCCCATTGCACTTCTACCCCCAAGCCCTCCGCCCCCAATCGGCGAAGAAATTCCAACAAATCAGCGGAACAAATCGGCGGACCCATTTCTGACCAAAACAGCATGCCACTGGTCACAGCCCAACAGGATCTCAGTTGCATGCACCCAATGACCTTCCTTGACACTTGAAATCACTTGGGAACATATTATATCTCACAATTTTTTTAAAACAAATTGTTGTCAGTGGCTATAGAACAGTTGAGCAAGCATATGTCAGAAATGGAGCCACTGCAGTGGGTAAGCATGCCGACTGCAAACTCGGGGTCCTGAGTTGAATTCCCAGCAACAGTATTTTCATGACCTGCCATGAATCACTAAAACTCATCGAAAAATTGTGTGTTTTTCCCATCCATCCAGTGACTGTGTGGCCGACGACGTGCAGCCTGACTAGGTGACTCGGCGCATGAAGAACGAACTGGGGCGTGCAGAGTGAACACACAACTCGTTAACCGCACCCTCACCAGACTTAGGGTGCTTGTCCCGAAGAAAAGTCTGATCAGCGGGAGACAAGGCATCCCAGGGGACCACAGATGGACATTTCTGTGGGCAGTAAAAACACTTCATGGTGTCAATCTGAACAACAAGCATAAAAAAACATAAAATCAACAATAACCCAAATTAAACGTCCACATCTCAGACCATCCTACCTCTTTTTCTTATCAGGTGCCCTGGAAACCCAAACAACTCGGCAAAACAAATCGCCAAAATCCAGAAACCCAACTAATCGGCAGAACAATTCACCTTAATCGGCGAAAGTCGGCCGCCGGTTGGGGGGGGGGTGTACCCAGGGAAGTATTAGAAGGGGGGGGGGCGGGAGGGGGGGGGTCTGAAGGGGGGAGGGGGGGGGTTTGGCTGGGACCCCCCTCCTCCTGGGGTATCCCAGTATTTTCAGTACTTTCATGATGAGCTGTGAAAAAATGGAGAAAATTTTTTTCTTTTTGTGTAGCATCCTGCCAACCCTCAGAGTGGCAGTGCTGGGATTCGAACCAGCTCCAGCCACGTTGGAGGTGCAGTGATCTACCACCAGGGTACTGGTAGTCTCTAACATGCCAATGCACAGCGATGGTCTAGATATTCTGGTCTGAAATTTTTTCCCGGAAAGTTCCCTCCTTTTGCCATCCAATCCTCATTCATAACACAATGCACTCGTTTAAGAAAGAAGAGATGGTTCCAAAAAGAAAAAAAATTGGAAGTGGTGCTGTCCGTGGCCCCCTGTGCTTGTTTAGCAGAGGTTTGGGGAAGTGGTTGAGAGCAGGGCGGAGGGTTTTAAGGGTACCAGTAATAGAGTAATAATAATAATAATAAAGAGGGGACCCTGACTCTGTGAATTCAATGACACATTAGAAGGGGAAGAGGGAGGGGGGGGGGGGGTCAAAGGGGGGGGATAGAGGGGGTCAGGGGAGGTACCCCCCTCCTCCTATGGTGTACGGCTGTTCTAATACTTCCCTGAGTGTACCCCTCCTTCACCTACTTTCCTTTTCTTTTTTGTTTTGAAGCGCCCTGGATAATTTTTCCATATCAGTGAGCACCCATGCCCTGTATACAGAGCTCTGAGTCCAGATCTGGAGTGTATCTCTGCCAGGCGATGGACATCTGTGCCCAGTGCAGCATCTCTGGCAACTGCAGACTTCTTGTACGAGCACCACTATGGTACCAGCTTAGAAATGATCACGGAGATCTGTTCTTACGGTACCAGTCAGTACTTTGTACAGTGGTTCCTACGGCATAGGCACAACAAAGGTTCACGACGAACATTGGGTGACTTCTAGGCAGTGTTGGAGGCCACAAAGAAGCTGCGATGGTGGAGCCAATGCTGCAGTTGTTGTTCCGTATGTGTCATATCCTTTGGCACTATGCAACCCCAAGCTCCCGTACAGCACACGACAGTACGTTGCCTGTTGCATGTAGGCTGCAGGCAGCGACTTGTGCTGTCCAAAGCAGGACCGGTGTCATCCCGCGTACCAATATTGTAGCAGCAGGCAGCATGTGGGGGGGGGGGGGGGTGCCACAAAGTTGAAGTAAATCGGCCAGTTGATACTTCTGGCTGAGCCCATTTTTCAAGTTTTGGCTTTTGATGAAAAGCAAGGGTGGCTTGGGACTGCGGTTTCAGGTTGTGTGTCGCTTTTTTGTGCAGGAGTAGGACCAAGAAAAACCAACGGAGAGTTTTGTTTGTGTGTGCACCACATGCACAAGGAGGGGCAAAGGGCACATTGCAGGGGATGTTATGCTGCTCCTACCAAGACCAAGAAACACGCACCCACATTCTTGTACAGCTGCCTCCTGGACCCCCCCCCCTCCTCATTTTGGGTAAGGCTGGCTGATTGATGTTGGGTAATTGCAATTGTGTGATATGGCGATCCATATGCATTCGGGGAGGGTTGCAAATCCCAACGCATAGTGGTGTGTGTCCTTGCCAAAGAAAATTCTTTTGCCTTCGGCAAGTCCACCTCGCAAAGAATCTACACCAAGCAACACACATCTAACATAGGGTAAAAACTACATAAATACGGGCTAAAACATGCCTTACATACCTTGGATGGTCATTTTAGGTGATCACAATGTCATTTTAGGTGATCACAATGTCAAAAACATAAGTTTCCGAAACTTCGATTCTGGAGCTGTATAGGCTGAAACACTGCAGGTTGTGTACCCATCCCGTTTGACCCCCCCCCCCCAAACACCCAATCGCAAAGAGGGTGAAAAACACATGAATACGGCCTGAGATATGCTTTACATAGCTTGGATGGTAATTTTAGGTGATGACGGTATCAAAAAAATAGGTTTCGGAAACTTCGATTTTTGAGCTGCCCAGGGTGAAAAACTGCATAAGCAGGTTGTGTACCAATCCCTTGGGAGACTCCCCCCCCCCCAAGCCCCGCACCTCAAGCCCCGCACCCAATACCCAAATAAGGTGAAACACACAAATACGGCCTAAAACATGCTTTACATACCTTGGATGGTCATTAAAGGTGATCACAATATCAACAAAAAAGTTTCGGAAACTTCGATTTTGGAGTTGCCCAGGGTGAAAAACTGCATAAGCAGGTGGTGTACCAATCCCTTGGGAGACCCCCCCCCCCCCCAAGCCCCGCACCCAATACCCAAACAAGGTGAAAAACACACAAATACGGCCTAAAACATGCTTTACATACCTTGGATGGTCATATTCCTTTATCTAGGGCGGTAACAGGGTCAAATTTGGGGTAACATGTCACTTTTTTCATGTTGGGGTATATGGGGGTTTTTTGAGGTGCCGGAGCTTGGTAACATAGTGTCACCCTCTCATTCAACACATGTGACAGCAAGAACCCCAAAGTTTGCCTTTTCGTGCTTGTTGTTACCCCAAATGTGTTACCCGCCCACCTGGTGTCCTGCTGCAATCCTTGAGTTTCGCGGTAACAGGTATACGGGGTAACACCATAGCGGTTACATCAGCGGTAACAATAACCAAATGGGCACAGGTACAATAATAATTGAAAATAACATTCTCTCAAGAAAACGCGACCTCCACGGCCCTGTCAGTTCGATCTTAACACCCTAGCACTCCACAATGAATTTTTTGGTCTTGATTTGAGGTGCCTATTTCTTGCAAACCTAAAATTGTGCCCAATAGATCTGCAGTGGCATTTTTTCCCCTGGGTAACATTTTTCCTGGGTAACAAGTCAGCGGTTACACTTGCAGTAACAATACACATGTGCCCAATAGATCTGCACAGGCATTCCTTAATCTGGGTAACATTTTTCCCAGGTAACAAGTCAGCGGTTACACGTGCGGTAACACTACACATTCCAATCATGTCCCACTAGGGCCCTCTTTTCCCTCATTATGCCCCTACCACCGGTTCCAAAGAAGTTATACAAGGAGCTTACTGCCGGATCAACGTTATACAGCGTTCGTTGGGGTGATGTCGCCCGTGCTGGTGCTCCTATGGTCCTTCAGGTATCCCCCTTGTACTATTGCTTGGTGTGCCTGGTTTTCAACGGGGTGGGTAACACGTTCCTGTTACCGGTAACACAGGTGGTAACATCCCCCATTAGTCCCCTTACCTTCCTTGCAGTTGAAGGCCAAGAAACAAGGCCAGCCCAACTTGGTTTGCGGCTGGGTTTCCAAGGGCAGCCCGTCGTCCCTGAATATGAAGACGGTGTTGGCCTACAACGTTGATGAGGGTGAATGTCTGGACATTCAGACCCTCCACGGGCCGGTGACCTTTCAGGCAAAGGAGTGTGCCAACACCTAGGGTTTTTACAAAGGGGGGCAAGAGAAGGCCAAGGGCAAGGAGGTACAGGCAGTGGCAGCCATTCAGCATTAGCCAGCAGAGCCCCCACGAAATCAGCCTTGAAACCCCCAAAGCAGACCCGAACACTCACCCCAGCTTCAGTTGCAGCCAAAGCAGCCCGGCAGAGGCCCCAAATGGATGTTGACAAGGACGTTGATGATGATGATGACGAAGGTGACCAAGCAACAGGTGAAACCCGTGACGAGGATGTGGTGGAGGAACATGATTTGGAGGAGGATGAACCGCTATCGGAACCCAAGGGCCAACCAAAAAAAGGCGAAAGGGAAGGCCACACACCCCAGTTTTATCTTTAAGGGTCCGGCTTCTGGTGGGGCCAGGTCCAGGTCTGCCCGCCCCAGGAGGGTAGAAAAACAACCTCAACTTCAACAACCTACCAACAACACCTGGAACGGGCCAAGACCCATGTCAGGGAAGAGTTGGGGGCCTCAAACAGGTTGCAACCCATTACCAGCAGTGTCTGGCGGTGACAGGTCCGGCTATTGTGGCTAAAGATGGGACCCCCCATAATGCCGAAGAAGACCCCAGACCCGCAAGTGCGAGAAGAAGAGAAAGATTTGGATGGGCACTGAGCTAGAAGGTGTGTGATTCGTGTTACCCTGGTAACGGGTCAACGGTTACACACGTGGTAACAGCACATTGTTATGTTTAGTTGCCATCTAACTGTTTCCCACTGTGTTCCTATGTAGGTTGGGAATCGCCATCCCTGTCATGGTCAACCGAATCGGGGCTCGAGGGGCACACACCGGAGCTTCCCCGAAGTGCCTAGATCGGCTGAAGCAGAAGTGGTGGGACGAGTTGGGAACAGAGGGGATTCTCAGTGATGATGAAGCCCAAAGTGAAGCACGTATGTTGTGTTCATTGTTGGTGGTTCCCTATTTTCGTGATGGGTAACGTAAATCCCCGGTAACAGGGCAGCGGTTACATGCGTGGTAACACTGCATTTTGGGTTTTTGCTTCCCGGTAACACTTTTCCCGGGTAACAGGTCAGCGGTTACATGGGTGGTAACACTGCATTTTGGGTTTTTTTCTTATGGGTAACACTTTCGTCGGGTAACAGGTCAGCGGTTACATGGGTGGTAACACTGCATTTTGGGTTTTTTGCTTGTGGGTAACACTTTCTTCGGGTAACAGGTAGGCGGTTACAATGGTGGTAACACTGCGCACTACATTTTATATCCCTGGTGACATGCTTTCCACTCTTTGTCACGTTGAACCTCATGCTAGTAGAGCTCAGCTGCGACAGCTGCGCTGCTCTGAAGGACGCGGAGGATGATGATGTTGACGCCCCGAAGAGGCAGCCGAACAGGTACGCAGAGGGCCCCACAGCAGCGAAGAGAGGCCAGGAGAAAGCCCACAAAACTGACAGTGCATACTAAGGTATGGTGTTGCAATCCTTGGGGTGTTCGACAGCCTTACGTTTAGTATGTACCATTTACTCTCTGTCTGCAGGTTTGTCCCTCCTCGAGAGGCTTCGTGCAGGCCTTCGGAGTGGCCCCAGTATCCCCGGGTCGCTGCAGATGAGGACCCAGGACCCGGCGGAACTCAGCCAGCAAGACCTGGATGCCAGGATCGTTCAAACCTAGTGTCGCATTGGGGTAATGCAGCATCTGCGGTCCACTCACAAGAGCCCACCGCCACGGAAACTGCCCGGCTAGTGGCGTCCATGTCTTGTTGGGACCCTCAAGGAACAGCAGGAGAGGCTTCCGAGGTACAAGCGGAAATACTACAAGGTCAGGGCTATGCGACCCGGGGCTCACCAACTACATCCTATTCCCTATCATGCTTGGGATGTGGCGGCCAAGACGAGTCTATGACGTATGGCATCCCACGGCTTTGTGTGCTCACAAAGGCTTGGCCCCCCTATTAACCAAGGAGGAGTATTATAAAACACACCGCCTGTCCAATTGTGGTACTGCAGACCTCCTAGAGGCAAATAATGCCCATTGATCCAGCCTGTGGGTATGGGGGTGGGCTGCCGTAGGGGATGAATCCATTGTCCCCCACAAGGGGAAAAGGGGTGGACCCATGCGGCAGTTCATCCCCAGAAAACCCCATAGCACGGGCATCAAATTGTATGTGTTGGGTGACTCAATGCACCCTTTTATAACTGATATTTTTTTGTAGGCAAGCAAAAGGGTCAGAGTCTTCCGGTATCAACCCCAGGTGGTTGGACCTCGGACTGCCCGGGAGATGGTACACCGATGGGCGGACCTACTCCCTACTCGTACTGCCATTGGGTGCGACTCATACTTTGGAAGCCACCTAGTGGCAAACCAAATGGCACATCGTCAGCACCCCTTCTTGTTCCTGTGCAAACGGGATCAGGAAGGGGTGTCCCTGGCTAGGGATGGTATGCGACCCTCCATTGTCGCAGAAACGTATGCCAAAGGAGGCAAGTATAGCCTCCATGTGTACAAGAACCCAAAAGTTGGCAGCAAACCACCGCGTGTGGTTCCATTTCTGTCAAACTGTGTGTTTGTTAGTGCGTGGGTGCGCCACAGAGGTGGTTATGAGCTCCCGCCTGTTGTGGCTGCATACAGGCGGCTGGCGAACGGTGTTGACAGTGCCAATCAATTGGCACAGTGCCAATCAATTGGCACTAGAACACCGTGAGACAGGCCGGTTCAAGAGCCGGACCCGTGCCTTGAAGGCCTTCTTGTTTAGGTACGTGATTCTAAATACCTTTACAGTGTGCCGACTCCAGGGTTTGACACCCAAGAAGAAATCCCTTTGGGACTTCGAATGGGATATTTTGGGAAATTCTATTGCCTTCGGCAAGTCCACCTCGCAGAGAATCTACCCCGAGCAACGCACACCCAAAATAGGGTGGAAACTACATAAATGCAGCCTAAAACATGCTTTACATACCTTGGGTGGTGATTTTAGGTGATCACGATATCAAAAAAGTAAGTTTCCAAAACCTCCATTTTTGAGCTCTACAGGGTGAAAAGCTGCATAAGCAGGTTGTGTTGTGTACCAATACCTTGGGAGACCCTCCCCCCCTGAACCTAATACCCAAATAGGGTGAAAAACACGTACATACAGCCTAAAACATGCTTTACATACCTTGGATGGTCCTTTTAGGCGATCATGGTATCAAAAAAATAAGTTTCGAAAAGTTCGAATTTTGAGCTGCCCAGGGTGAAAAACTGCATCAGCAGGTTGTGTACCAATCCCTTAACGCCCCCCCCCCCCCCCCCCGCCGGTGCGGCCAATACCCAAATAGGGTGAAAAACACGTAAATACGGCATTCGCCGATTAGCGTCCACTGGTCTATGTACAGAGGCAGAGGGGCGGGGAGGTGGGCCGATTCGAGTTCAGGCGCCCGTGTGCTCCCCTACAGGCCCCCCGCCTGTGCCTGCACGGCGGCCAGGAGGGACGAGCCGGAGGGGACTAGGTCTCTTCCGTGCTGGCCCTGCCGTGACGCCGCCACGGCGGCAGGGTGGACTGGGATGGCGACGGTGCCGAGGGCGCGTCCGCCACTGGGTCAGAGGAGGAGGAGGCCCCCCTGGCTGCGCCGTCCGTGGCCCGTGGGGGGGGGCGGACGCGCGCGCAGCATGTCCGCCACCAACCTGGTGGCCCTGGGTTGGGGCCGTCGTCGTGCCCGCGGAGGGGACCGCTGCCGCGGCGGAGCGTGGCTGCTCAGGGCCGCTGAGATGTGGCTCAAAAAATCCGGGAGCGACGGTGGGGGTCGCTCTACTGGGGGTTGGGGGGGGTCGTGCCGCGCCGCCGGCTCCACCGAGACCCCCACACCGGCAGAGGATGAGGAGGGGGCCGGCCCCGGGCCGTCCCCCCCCCCCCCCGGTGGCCGGGGCCAGAGGAGGTCTGCTGCCCCCCCACCCGGTGGTGCCCCCACGGCCCCCGCGCGGGCGGAGGAAGCCGGGGGGGTCGGTCCCGGGTTGCTGCCCCCCCCCCCCCCCCCCCCCAGCTGGCTTGGGTGATAGGGGGACTGCTGCCCCCCCACCCGTCGCTCGGTGTGAACCCCCCCCCCCCCCCGGATCCCCCCGGTTGTCCCGGTTAGGCGTGTGGCGCTTCGCCGGCCCGGAGGCGTCCGGCCCCAGGGCAGGGGAAGGGCGCGTGCCCAGCACTCTGGGCGGGGCTGCGCACCGGCGTGCCGCCGGGGGGCCCGAGTCGGGGAGGGCCTGGGATGCCGGGCGGGCCCGCCCCAGCCAAGAGGACAACGCCGCCGCCCACGCGCGTCAGGCCTCAAGACGAGCACCTGGCGGCCCGGCGCGACCCGGGGCGGGGCTATGGGGCAGCCTGAGCGCCCGGAGGAGCCCTCGTGGCCTTCGTGGCCAGCTCAGCAGGCGCGGCTGATACCCCAACCTAGGCTCTTGCATCGGGCACACGACGGCGCCCCATGCTCCAAGCAGAGCGCGCCCTGCGTGCCGCTGCCCGCACGTGGGGGGCGGCTGCGCTGCGGCGCCGCAAGAGGGACGCCGCGGGCCGGAGCCCGCGGGGGCCGCCGGGCATACGAAAGCAAGGGAGGCCCCCCCTCGAGGAGGCGGGGGAAATAATCCATGAGAAAGCAGTCATTGTGCTGTGGCGGCATGCGCGCGGGCGCCCGCATGCACCGGGCCCACGAGTCGCAGCAGAGCGCCGCCAGGCCCATCAGCTGCAACATGACCTCGTGGCGCGCCGCGAAGTACGGTCGAGCCGAGAGCGCCGCGCACACGCGCCCCCCGAGGGGGGGGAGCGAGCGACAGCGCCCCGGTGGGGCCCCGCCCAGCAATGCGCCCGCCGCCAGGTGGCGCTCCGCCCGCCCCACCGCGTTGCGCACGACTTGGACTCGTTCCCCCAATGGCAGGCGTGTGCCCCTCAGCCGGTGGTCCGGAGAGGCCGGGAGCGCCCGCCCCACGAAGGCTTCATAGTCCAGGGCCAACTCAGCCCAAGAGACCTCCGCCGGCCGCGGAGCCCGGGGTAGCGCCCGGGCCCACCTGACCAGGTCGTGGATGAAGTCCTGGGGCCACCTCCAGTCCGCTGGCACCCCCGGCTGCAGCCGCGGCTGGTGGCAGACGGCGTCCCCCGGTATGGGGCCAACGAAGGCATCCCAGGGGTAGGGGTCGCGGGGACGCGGATGCGGCTGCTCCGGGAAGAGGTAGTCGCCGTGGCCCGGTTGATCCCCCGCGCTGGCCGCCATTCGGGCCGCGAGCACCGCCAAGTACATGCCATACAGGCGGTACAGGAAATCGTCAAGGAGTTCCCGGTCCACCCCCTGCGCTAGTCGGAGGGGGAAAAGGCCCGCTTTCCGCAGGTAGGAGGGCCACCGGCCCTGCGGGCCCAGACTGGGGATGGCCCCCGCCCCTTCGTTCAGTCAAGGAAGCCACGTTCCTCTGGCGTCGCCCCACTCTGGGCAGTCCTACATGACGTGGGCCTCGTCCTCGTGCGCCGCGCCGCAGTGGGGCCACGCGGCGTTGGCCCTCGTGCTCTGGCCCGACACCTGGGCCGCCGTCCACATGGTCCCGGCTACGAGCCCGCGCAGCAGCGACTTCCCCAACTCCGTGAAGGCCGCCCGCAGCGCTGCGCGGCAGGCCGGGCCATCCGCCCCAGCGCCCCGCCCCCCGAAGGTGACGGGGCGCCGCGCCTCCAACTGGCGCGAGGAGTGGCAGCGAAGGCTGTCCTGGACTCGGTGCTAGAGCTGGCGGAGCGGCTCATGCACGCAGTGCAGGCGGTGCTCCTACCCTGGGACGTCCCAGCACCACCAGCCCTCGTGCGGGGTCCAGCCAAGGGAGGCCGCCATGCGGAGCGCGCCCCCCACCGGGCCCGTCTCGGGTGGGCGGCCCCCGAACTCCCAAATAGCCTAGGCAAAGACCTGCATGACCCCCGGCCGGCGGGCCAGGCGGGCCACGGGGAGGAGGCGCTCATACCGCGTGTGCATGATCGGGGACAGGCGATGCGCTTTGGACAAGACGGTAAAGAGGACCTCCTTGGCCCGGGACACGCGCGCCGGCCCCCACAGGGCCCGAACCACTGCGGTCTCGAGTCCCCGCAGGTCGGGTTCCGTCACCGACGCCACCGCCACCCCATGGAGCGCCAGTGGGGTGACTAGGGTGCTGATGGCCTGCCGTCGCCGGTCGTAGGGCGAGAGATGGGGCAGGCGACGCAGGGCGCTCCTCCCCGCCTCAAGGCGCCGGGACAGCACCGGTCCCGTGGCCTTGGAGCCTCCAATGCCGATGTCGACACCGAGGTGGGGGGAGGTCGTCACCAGCGGGATGGGGACCACCCGGAGTAGCAGTGCCGGGGCGCCTTTTTCCCCCTGAACCGACAAGCAGGACTTGTCCACGCGGACGTCCTGCCGTAGCCACTCCTCCGTCGCGGGGACCGTGTCCTGGAGCGCGGCCGCGCCCAGGGCCACCGCCTGGGTGTCGTCCGCGTAGCTCGACGACCCTAGCGCAGCGTACCCGGGCCTGGCATCCTTGAGGGGGAGCAGGGCCCCCGGTTGTAGGTTGTCTGCCGCGTCCTCTTCCAGAGCCGGCGGGAGGGCGGCCGTTTGTGCGCACACCTGACGGCGTAGGGAGTCCACCTCCAATTTCCAGATCGTGGTGAGCACATTCACTACGATCGGCAACAAGGGGCACGCCTGGAGGATGCCGTTGGTGGCCTGCCACCATAGGCCGAAGGCCCCTGCGATCTTGAAGGCCCGGCGAAGCTGCTTGTACATGGCCCCTAGGGCACGACACGTGCCCGGGTCCATGCCCAGCTCCAACGGCAGGGCCAGCACGACCGCTTGGGGGATGAGATTGAAACACTTGACGTAATCGATGCTCATCCCCGCGACGGCCCACCCCCGCAGACGACACAGCTCTAGGAGGACCTGTGTCACCGCCGCCACGTCCAGGGCACTCCTGGCCGGGCGGAAGACAAAGGCCGGCGGGTGGGCCCAGGCCTCCTGCCACGCAATGGCGTCCACCAGGCGCACCCCAGCCCACAGCCGGTAGACCATGGACAGGACGGTGAGCGGGCACTGTTCAAGGGCCCTAGCGGCCCCTCCTTGGGGATGAGGGCGGTGTAGCCCTCGGCCAGGCGGGTGGGCCACTTCCCCAGCCGCTCCACCTCGCGCAGGAGGTCCGCCAACCAGCCCAGCAGCGTGTCAGGGAGGGAGCGGAGGTCGGCCACATTCCATCCCTCGAGCCCCAACGCCGAGGGCTTCATGCGGGAGAGCCCGTTGCGCAGGCGGGGGCCGTCGAGCTGCGAGGCAATCATGGGGACCCGCCGCACGTGGCAGCCGTACCGGCGCATGAAGGCCATTGGGTCCGGCTCTGGGTCCGACGCATACCTGCGGTTGATGGGGCGCGAGGCGTCATGCAGGAGGCCATCCATCTCCGCCAGGTTGGCCGTGGCTCTGCCGTCCGGCCTAGAGAGGAAGCTGGCCAGGGGGGGCGTAGCACTCGTCCTTTAGCCAGCGGTATACGGCCCCCTGATCCGAGGACAAGGACTCCTCGAGCCAGGCGCGCCACTCCCGGACGCGGTCCTTGTCCTCCGCCTGGAGCGTCGCCCGGACCTTCCCCGCTGGCGCCGTGCTGAGACGGCGGAGGGAGGCGAGCGGGGCCAGCCTGCCGGGCGCGCCCCCCGGCTCGAATTCCGCATACTCCGAGCCGAGCGCGCGGAGCCTGTCCAAGCGGCGTCGGAGGGCCGCCCACGCCTGTTGCACCGCTCGCAGCAGAACGCCTGGCCCCCGCGCTGGCCGTTCCAGCCAGCACAAGACCTCCCGGAGGGGTCCCCGGGCCGCCTGGATGCGTGCCACCGGGCAAGTCAGGGGCCCACCGGTGTCTCGCCGCTGCTGGGGGCAGAGGCACACCTCCCGGAGCAGTTGGTCCATGCCCCTGCCGCGGGGGAGGTGGGGAGGGGCCAGCTAGAGGGTGGCCCCGGCCGGGAGGGTGTTCGGAGTGATGTCCGGGCAGGCCACGGCGAGAAGAGCCTCCTCCGCAGTCGTGGTCCAAAAGGCCCAAGCGCGGTCCACGTCCCCGGTAGCCAGGGCTGCCTACCACCCCGCCTCCAACGGGTCGAGTAGGTGTTGTACGAGGAGGAGTGGTTCGTGCTCCCCCGCTGGGCCGGCACTAGCGGCTTGGGGCGGACAAACTTGACCACCCGCTACGACACCCCCGCGGGTGGAGTTCAAAACATACCGGGGTGTGTCCCGAGATTGCCCTTGGCAGCAGCCGCTCCGCCGCATGGAGCAACGCCGCCAAGGCGCGTGTCAACCAGCAGGCCGTCAATGCACGAGGGTCGAGTTCCCTCCAGGCCGTGGTACGAGCAGCTGGCAGAGAGAGCAAAGGGGGTCCCTGCCCAAGGCGGTCGCCAGCTCGAGGTCCGCATCCGCCGGCCGGCGAGTCATGAGGGTCGCCAGGACATACGGCGGTGCTCGAAGCGGGTAATTAAGGTCTCTTAATGTGAACCTGCACTTGGTGAGGCTGCCTAGCTGATCCGCAATCTTCTTGTTTTCTCTCTTGACGCTCCTGTGTCTCCCCCTCGCCGTCTCGCCCTCCTGTCTCGCCCTCGCGCCATGCGCACGATGAACGACCAAGCGGGGGTGGCCACCCATCTGGCCGCCCTCCTACAGCGCCCCGAGGCCCTCACGGCCCTCGGTGCGGCGCTGGCACCCTTTCTCGCGGGCGCACCGCCCGCGGCTATCGACGAGGGGGCGGCGGCGCGCAGCCACTCCCGCTCCAAGGGGCGTAAGGGGGGCAGCCGACCTGCCCACCCGCCCCTTGCCCCCCCAACTGCGGAGCAGGCTATGATCGCCTCGCTCCGGCGCCAAATCACGTCCCTTGAGGGCGTAATCAACACCCTCCGCCGCGAGCTGGCAGCGTCACGAGGCGAAACGGCCCCCGCGGCCTCCGCGCGGACCGGCACAGCCACCGCGGCCCAAGCCGCGCCCAAGAACACGAAGACGAAACGGAACGCCGCATCGACGACCCCCCCCCCCCCCCGCAGCGAGCAGCAAGACGGCAGCCGCAACGTCTAGGACGCCCGCCGGCTGGCAGCTAGCGGGCTCCAGCGACAACCGGCGCTCCAAGGGAGCCCACGAGGGACCAAGGGCAGCGCCCCCATCCCCCCCCGAGTCCCCATGTGTGTGGACGGGCACCGGCTGGGGCTACCGGCGCCTGGAGCACCGCGACGGGTGCCTCCGCCGGTCGGGGCACCTGCCTGCCCACCCCTTCGCGTCCTCGCAGCCCTACTGGGCGTAGGAGGACATCAAGGCGGCCCGGAGCAATATCGCGCTCTGAGTTATTGGCGGCGTCGCGGAGGGATCCGCTCCCCCTCCCCCCATGCAGGCCGGCCCGGGTCGCTCGACCTTCGCTCCGGCGATGCGGTCCGCGTCGCGGGGCTCACGGCAGGGCGCCGTGCGGGCGGTGGCGGCCGCCGCCCGCACCTCGGCGGCGCTCCCCCCGGTGCAGCCCACGGTGGCGGCCCTATGGGACCTGCTCCCCTCGACGATGGCGGTGCAGCCGCTCCGCCTCTACCACGGCGAGTCCCAGGACAAGATCCGGCAATGGGACATCGCCCAGATCACGGGGGGTCTGCACCCGGCGGAGTGGAAGCAGCCCTCCCAAGAGGGGCCCCTGCGGTGCATGGCGCTGGTGAACTGCACAGTCCGCGAGGCCCACCTCGCGGCTGCGGCCGCCCTCGCGGCCCATGACGCCGTACAGCGGGTCACCGCCCTGGTGCACGTCCAGGGCGGCCGCAAGGCAGCACCCACGGTGGCAGCCCTGCTGCAGACCCTCCGCCGGACGAAGGCAAGCCTGGCGGTGCCGGGTGCGGCCTTGTTGGGCGTGGTGCGCCCTGAGCGCTAGCCCTGGGAGACGGCGGACCCGGCGGTGGTGGACCTCGCGCCGCCGGGGCACATCATGCAGCTCGTCTGGGAGCGCCTCCCGGAAGATGACGACCGGGTGTCCGCGGACCTCCCGGACGTGGACACGGCGCCACTGGACCCTGTGCCAGCCACCGTTCGGGCCATTTGCGTCCTGGACCCGGGGGTCCTGGCGGATGCCAACGTGCGTCGGCTCCACGTGGGAGCCTTTGGAAAGGACCACGCGTGGTGGCACCTCAAGCCGCTCATGGGGGCAGCACTGCCCCATCCCCCGCCCATGCAGGCCGCGGTCCGGGGTTTGATGGTCGAGGTCTCCACCGACCTCTCCTCGTCCCTGGCCCCGCTGGTGATGCGCGCCAGCGGCAAGGCCCGGGGGGTGCACTTCCGGCCCTCGATTGTCACGGGCGCGGCTTACCAGCACCCCGCGTTTGTGCTGTGGTTCAAGCCGCCACCAGAGCGCCGCGGCCCGTCCCCGGAGGTTTGGAAGACCCTTGCCGAGGACTAGGAGCTCCGCTCCATGTTCGCGGGGTTGGTGGACGGGGGCGCCCCCGCCAACGTGGGGGTCCGGATCTGGGGTGCCAAACCGGCGGACCCCAAGGTGGTGGCGCACATCGCCAACCTGCTGCGCGCCCCGGCCCCGGCGCAAACCACCTCCGTGCGGGTCCGGGGCTACCCCGCGCAACTGGGCCTAGCGCTGGACGAGTATGCGCAGCTCCGGCGCTACGCCAAGGAGGCATTTCGGCCGGAGGTGCCCATCCGCGTCCACCGCTGCACCTAGCTGGCCCACAGCACCCTCCACCGCCCGGTCTTCGACCTGGAGCTGGAGGGGGTGCTTGAGGACTGGCAGGGTGTGCGGCCGGGCGCGCCCGACACCCGCCTCCCGGGCCCGACCTGGGAGAGGACCACCCGCAGCTCCCGCCAGGAGCGCTACCAGCCTATGGGTCCCAGGGCCCGGATGACACGCCCCAAAGGATTCGGAGAGGTGCAACAGCAGCCTGAGGACTCCCGAGACGCGCTGAACCACAAGGGGGACCTGGCCATGGCCAATGCGGAGCCGGCCGTTGTCAACGTCGATGAGGAGAACGAGGACATTCTTTAATGTTCTTAGTCCTCCTCTTCCTGACCCTCGGCTTCCACACGGTAGGGTGCCCATGCGGGCAGCCCAGGACGAGGGTGATGACCCACGGGGGGGGGCGCAGCATGACCCCGAGCCCCGGCTTCATGCCGGGCGCACTTGGTGCCAGTGGCGGTGGCAACAGCGGCGGTACCAGCCCCGGCGCCCCCCCCCTTGGGGAGGCACTAGGGACCAGAACCCCGGGCCGGCTGGAGGGTGTCTATAGGCCCACAGCCCATGAGGGCGCCCCGGCCCGAGGCGATGGCCCTGGGTCCTCTTTGGGGGAGGGGTGCAACCCGGGCAGTGGCGAGGGTCCCCCCACGGCGGTGGGGGGTTGGCGGTACAATACGGGGCACAGCCGCCGCGGCGCTGCGGCTCCCCCTCCCACCGGGTGCGACCGGTGTGGCGGCCGGCGGACTCCCCCCCCCCCCCCCCCGCTGGGAGAGCAGGGGCCTGGGGGACGGCCCAGGGGCGAGCACTGCCTGTGATGGGGACGGCAACGACGGGGGGCGCGCCAGCTCCCGACACCGAGGGGCCCTTGCCCCGACAAGCTGACCTCAAAGCCCGGCGCGGCGGTGACGCGAACAGAGGCCCCCCGTCCGCAAGGGGCGGCCCACCCGCCGCAACTGACCAGAGTGTGTGGGCTCATTGGGACGGGGGCGGCAGCGAGCCAGATCGCCCCGGTTCCATACTGGACACGCCCGGCGCGGGTGGTGGTGAAAACGGCGGCGGTACCAGCCCCGGCAACCCCCCTTCTAGAGTGGCCCCAGTGGCCGGAGCCCCGTCCCGGCTAGAGGGTGTCTATACGCCCACAGCCCACGAGGGCGCCCCGGGGCGAGGCGATGGCAGTGGACCCCCCCCGGAGGCGGGGGCCAGCCCGGGTAGTGGCTCGGGGCCCCACGCTATTGGGGGGGGTTGGCCGTACACCAGGCGGCGCAGCCGCCGCGGCACTGCGGCTCCCCCTAGCGCCAGGCGTGGCCGGAACGGTGACCATTGGTCCCCCCCCCATCCCCCCCCCCCCCCCCCACGGGGGACAACAGGGGCCGGGAGGGCCGGCGGGCGACACGCGCTGCCTGGGCGCGAGGGGGGCGGAGGACGCGAGACTCCCTCCCCCCCACCCCAACCCCCGGCCCCTAGCGGCCGGGCCTGGCCCCCTGTCGACCTGCAGCCCGACTGTTTTACACATGGCGCATAGACGAAGAGGTCGCGGAGGGAGACGAGGCTGAGGGCGAGGGCGCGGGCACGCGGCCCTGGCCCCCCCTGCCCCCCTCACGGAACACTAGCGGCGGCAGCACGGCCTCTCCTTGGTTCGCTGGTGGTACCGCCAGGCCGCCGTGGTGTTCGCGAGCCGCCCCCAGCGGTGGGGCTGGGCCCACCCGGCCTGCGCCCTGGCCCCCCTCGTGGGGCTGCTCCCCGGGGTCATGCGATGCCACGACCTCCTGTCGGAGGCCTGGAACGGGTGGTGACACCGGCGGTCACCGGCCCGCGAACAAGGCGGTCTGGATCACCGCTGTCGTTCTCCCGTGCGGCCCTGAGTTCGGGACCAAGGGGGCCCCTGTGGGCCAGGCCCTGCAGTGGAGGTACCCCAAGGTCCTCTGCGCGCGCGCCCCCCGGCTGGATCCCCACGGCAGCCGCCTCCCGTACACATGGCGCAAGTTGCTTGCCCCCATGTGGCGGGAGGAGACGGGCGAGCTCGGCGGCCCACCCGGCCCCGCCGTGTGCAGCAACGGGACGACCCCCCTCCCTCCTGGTTCCTCCGCCCGCGCCGCCGCCTCACCCTCTTGGAGGGGACGACGGCCGCCGGCAGGGACCACGCCGTGGGGGTGGAATGGGGGGGTCGGGTCTGGGACAGCAACCCCGCCCGCCAACCGACCCCTTGTCCTTGGCCTGAGGCGACGTGGAGGGAGGTTGCCTACCAAGTCCGTGATCTGTGTCACCGCCGCCCCGTCCAGGGCGCTCCTGGCCGGGCGGAAAATCAGAGGCCGCCGGGTGGGCCCAGGCCTCCTGCCACGCAATGGCGTCCACCAAGCGCACCCCGGCCCACAGTTGGTAGACCATGGACAGGACGGTGAGCAGGCGGGTTTTCAAGGGCCCCGGCGGCCCCTCCTTGGGGATGAGGGCGGTGTAGCCCTCGGCCAGGCGCGCGCGTTATTTCCCCGGCCGCTCCACCTCGCGCAGGAGGTCCGCCAACTAGCCCAGCAGCCTGTCGGGGAGGAAGCGGAGGTCCGCCAGACTCCACCCATCCAGCCCCAACGCCGAGGGCTTCAGGCGGGAGAGCCCGTTGCGCAGGCGGGGGCCATCAAGTTGCGAGGCAATAATGGGGACGCGCCGTACGTGGTGGACGTACCGACGCAGGAAGGCCATTGGGTCCGGCTCTGGGTCCGACGCATACTTGCCGTTGATGGGGCGCCAGGCAACCTGCATGAGGCCATCCATCTCTGCCACGTTGGCCGTGGCCGTGCCATCCGGCCTGTTGAGGAGAGTGACTAGGGGGGCGTAGGACTCGTCCTTCAGCTAGCGGTACACGGCCCCCTGATCCGAGGACCAGGATTCCTCGAGCCAGGCGCGCCACTCCCGGACGCGGTCCTTGTCCTCCGCCCGGAGCGTCGCCCGGACCCTGCCCACCAGCGCTACGCTGAGGCGGCGAAGGGAGGCCAACGGGGCCAGCCTATCGGGCGCGCCCCCCGGCTCAAAGTCCGCATACTTTGGGCCGAGCGCGCGGAGCGTGTCCAAGCGGCGTCGGAGGGCCGTCCACGCCTGCTGCACAGCTCGCGGCAGAACGCCTAGCCCCTGCGCTGGGCGTCCCAGCCAGCGCAAGACCTCCCGGAGGGGTCCATGGGCCACCTGGTTGTGTGCCACCGGGTATGTCAGGCCCCCCCCCGTGTCTCGCCGCTGCTTGGGGCGGAGGCGCACCTCCCGGAGCAGTTGGTCCGTGCCCCTGCCGCGGGGGAGGGGGGGAGGGGCCAGCTAGAGGGTGGCCCCGGCCGGGAGGGTGTCCGGAGTGAAGTCCGGGCAGGCCAGGGCGAGGAGTGTCTCCTCTGCAGTTGTGGTCCAAAAGGCCCAAGTGCGGTCCACGCCCCCGGTCGCCAGAGCCGCCTGCCACCCCGTCTCCATCGGGTCGAGCACGCGTTGAACAAGAAGGAGTCGTTCGTGCTTCTCCCGCTAGGCCGGCACCAGCGGCTCGGGGCGAACAAACTTGACCACCCGTTGCGAGGCCCCCCGCAGGTGGATGTCGAAACGTACCGGGGTGTGCCCCGGGATTGCCCCTCGCGGCAGCCGTTCCGCCGCATGGAGAAGCGCCGCCAGGCGCGTGTCTACCAACAGGCCGTCAATGCGCGAGGATCGTGTTCCCTCCGGGCCGTGGTACGAGCAGAGGATGTCCTTCCCCAAGGCGGTCGCCAGCTCCAGGTCCGCATCCGCCAGCCGGCGAGTAAGGAGGGACGCCAGGACAGACGGCGGCACCCGAACTGGGTGGTTCAGGTCAAAGTTCAAGTCCCCCCCCACCAGTTGCGGGGTCGTCCCGTGTCGCACCACGTACTGTGTGGCGTGGTCCTAGAAAGTACGGTTGAGGGCTGGCTGGGCCGAAACGCCGTACGCCACCCTGGCATGCAAAGTATCCGCCCCCCGGCCCAGGCCAACCAGGACGTGGCACCAGCGGTCGGAATGCCAGAGGGTCAGGGCGAGGGCGTCCGACTCGGAGCAGGGTGCCCCCTTGGGGGGGAGGACTTGTTTGGCTGGGATGCCCTACCCCCCCTGCTGGCGCATGCCACATGCCCCCCCCCCCCCTGGGACTCCACGGGCGCCCCCTAAAAGGCTGACCAGCCCGAGGCCCCGGCTTGTGCGCGCATCACCCGCTGCCCCACTGCCGTTAGGCGGGTTTGCGTGATCAGCACCACGTCCGCTCACCATTCAGCGACCGTGTGCCACTGCAGGCGCAGGGATGTGATGTTCACCAGAGCAACGCGCATGGGGCCCGGGTGGGGCTCGATGTCCCGGCACCTTAACAAGAGAAGGGAGCGGGAAGGCCCGGCACTAGGGGGGGGGGGGGGTCCCTCCCCGGGAGCCCGAGCCGATGGGGGGGGAGGGAGCCAGTCCCCTGCCCTCGCACAGGTTTGCCCATCGCTGGTCACAGGGTGCACGGAGGGAGCTAAGTGGGGCAGCCACGCATGCCTGCGGGTTAACTGTCGGCCAAAGTCCTGAAGCGCCAAGGTCGGGCAGTCGCGCCCGGTCCCCACCCAAGGGCGGGCGCGCTGGGCGGCGGAGGGGGTGGCGCCTAGGGGAGCAGCGTGCCGCCGCGGGCGCGCGGAAGGGCAGGCGGCGGCGCACGCTCGCGACCGCCTCGCTCCCATTCGCCCGTGAGGCGGAGGGACCCCCGGAAGACCTTGTACATGTGGACCTGACCCGGCCCTGGCCCAGCGCGGCTGAGGGCATCGGGCCACAGCGCCGTGGCGTGGACCTCGGCTACGGCAGGACGGGCCACCACACATCGCTGACCACGGGGAGGAGTGCGTGGACGGCGTAGGCCACCTCCCTCCACGTCGCCTCAGGCCCACGGTAGGGGGGCGGCTGGCGGGCGGGGTCGTTGTCCCAAACCCGGCCCCACAAGTCCACCCCCACGGCCTGGTCCCTGCCGGCGGCCGTCGTCCCCTCGAAGAAGGTGAGGCGGCGGCGCGGGCGGTGGAACCAGCAGGGGGGGGGGGTCGTCCCATTGCTCCACGCGGCGGGGCCGGGTCCGCCGCCACAGCGGCTTGCCCGTCTCCTCCCTCCACATGGGGGCAAGGAACTTGCGCCACGTGTACGGGAGGCGGCCGCCGCGGGGATTCGGCCAGGGGGCGCGCGCGAAGAGGACCTAAGGGTACCTCCACTGCAGGGCGTGGCCCACAGTGGCCCTCTTGGTCTCGAACTCAGGGCCTCTTGGGAGACGGACGGCGGTGATCCGGACCGCCTTGTCCTCCGGCCGGTGACCGCAGTGCGACCATCCGTTCCAGGCCCCCCGCCAGGAGGTCCTGGAGCCGCACCAGCCTAGGGAGCAGGCCGACAAGGGGGGCCAGGGCGCAGTCCGTGTGGGCCAAGCCCCATCGCTGTGGGCGGAGCGGCAACACCTCGGCGGCCTGGCGGTACCACCGGCGAACCAGGGCGAGGCCCTAGTTCCGCCGATGGTGTTCCGCGAGGGGTGTTCCACGAGCCATGTGCAAAACAGTTGAGCTGCAGGTCAAAAGGGGACCAGGCCCGGCCGCTGGGGGCCGAGGGTGTGGTTGGGGGGGAGGGTGTGGCTGGGGGGGAGGCTGGGTTGCGTTCCCCGCCCCCCTTGCTCCCTGGGCAGGCAGCGCTTGTCGCCCGCCGGGTCCTTTGGCACCCGCTGTCCCTCGAGGGGGGGGGGGGGGGGAAGGGGAGGGGTGGGCGGGGGGGGTGGGACCCCCGGTCGCCGCCCCGGCCAAGCCCGGCGCCAAGGGGAACCGCAGTGCCGCGGCGGCCGCGCTCCTATTGTACCGCCAACCCCCCCACTGTAGGGTGGGGCCCCGCGCCACTGCCCGGGCCGGCCCCCGCCCCCGGGGGGGACTCAGTGCCATCACCTCGCCCTGGGGCGCCCTCGTGGGCTGTGGGCATATAGACACCCTCCAGCGAGGTCGGGGGTCTGGACACTGGGGCCACTCCAGGAGGGGGGCTGCCGGGGCTGGTACCGCCGCCGTTTCCACCACCACCCGCACCGGACGTGCCCAACAGGACACCGAGGCGATCTGGTTCACTGCCCCCCCCCCCCCCCCCGCCCCGGCGAGTCCGCTGGCTCTGGTCATTTGCGGCGAGCGGGCCGCCCCTTGCGGGCAGGGGGCCTCTGCTCGCTGCATGGCCGCAGTGGGCTCCGGGGTCAACAGGTCGGGGCAGGGGCCCCTCGGTGTTGGGGGCTGGCGCGCCCCCTTTGGCTGTCGGTTCCTTGACTGGCTTGCTCGCCCCCGGGCTGCCCCCCGGACTCCTGCTCTCCCCGGTGGGGGGGGCGGGGGGTGGGGGAGTCCGCCGGCTGCCACGCCGGCCGCACCCGGTGAAAGGGGGAGCCGTAGCGCGGCAAGCGGCTGTGCCCCTTGCTGTACTGCCAACCCCCCACTGTCGTGTGGAGACCCTCTCCACTGTCCGGCCTGCACCCCTCCCCCAAAGAGGACCCAGGGCCATCGCCTCGCGCCGGGGCGCCCTCGTGGGCTCTAGGCGTATAGACAGCCTCCAGCCGGGTCGGGGGTCCGGTCCCTGGTGCCTCCCCAAGGGGGGGGGTGCCGGGGCTAGTACCGCCGCTGTTGCCACCGCTGCTAGCAACGGGTGCGTCTCGCAAGGAGCCGGGGTTGGGGTCGCACGATCCAACCCCCGTGGGTCATCGCCCCCGTACTGAGCAGCCACCCAGGGCACTCCACCGCGTGCAGGCAGAGGGTCAGGAAGAGGAGGACTAAGAACATTAAAGAATGTCCTCGTCCTCCTCATCGACGTCGATTGCGGCCGGCTCCGCATAGGCCATGGCCGGGTCCCCCGTGTGGTCCGGCACGTCTTGGGCGCCCTCAGGCTGCTGATGCACCTCGTCGGATCCTTTCGGGCGTGTCATCCGGGCCCTGGGTCCCACTGGCTTGTAGCGCCCCTGGCAGGAGCTGCGGGTGGTCCGCTCCCATGTCGGGTCCGGGAGGCGGGTGTCGGGCGCACCCAGCTGCACTCCCTGCCAATCCTCAGGCACCCCCTCCAGCTCCAGGTCGACGACCGGGCGGTGGAGGGTGCTGTGGGCCAGCTAGGTGCAGCGGTGCACGCAATTGGGCACCACCGGCCCAAATGCCTCTTGGGCGTAGCGCCGGAGCTGCGCATACTCGTCCAGCGCCAGCCCCAGTTGCGCGGGGTAGCCCCGGACTTGTACGGATGTGGTCTGCGCCGGGGCCGGGGCTCCCAGTAGGTTGGCGATGTGCGCCACCACCTTGGGGTCCGCCGGTTTGGCACCCCACATCCGGACCCCCACGTTGCCGGGGGCGCCCCCGTCCACCAGCCCCGCGAACATGGAGCGGAGCTCCTGGTCCTCGGCGAGTGTCTTCCAAACCGCCGGGGAGGGCCCGCGGCGCTCCGGTGGCTGCTTGAACCACAGCACGCACGCGGGGTGCTGGCAGGCAGCGCCCGTGACGATCTAGGGCCGGAAGTGCATCCCCCGGGCCTTGCCGCTGGCGCGCATCACCAGCGGGGCCACAGACGACGGGAGGTCGGTGGAGACCTCAACCATCGAACCCCGGACCGCGGTCTGCATGGGCGGGGGATGGGGCAGTGCTGCCCCCATGAGCGGCTTGAGGTGCTGCCAGGCGTGGTCCCTTCCAAAGGTTCCCACGTGGAGCCGAAGCAAGTCGGCATCCGCCACAATCGCCGGGTCCAGGACGCAAATGGCCCGAACGGTGGCTGGCACAGGGTCCAGTGGCGCCGGGTCCTCGTCCGGGAGCTCCGCCAACACCCGGTCGTCATCCTCCGGAAGGCGCTCCCAGAGGAGCTGCATGATGTGCCCCGGCGGCGCGGGGTCCACCACCGCGGGGTTCGCCGTCTCCCAGGGCTGGCACTCAGTGCGCACTACGCCCTGCACAACCGTGCCCGGCACCGCCAGGGTTGGCCCTCGTCCGGCGGAGGGTCTGCGGCAGGGTCGCCACCGTGGGGGCCGCCCTGCTGCCGCCCTGGACGTGCACCACGGCGGTGACCTGATGGACGGCGTCGTGGGCCGCGACGGCGGCCGCAGCCGCGAGGTGGGCCTCGTGGACCGTGCAGCCCACCAGCGCCACGCAATGCACGGCCCCCTCCTGGGAGGGCTGCTTCCACTCCGCCGGGATGCCGCCCTAGCGTGATCTGGGTGATGCCCCATTCCCGGAGCTTCTCCCGGGATTCGCCCTGGAGGAGGCGGAGGGGCTGCACCGCCGTGGTCCAGGGCAGCAGGGCCCATAGGGCCGCCGGCGTGGGCTCCATCGGGGAAAGCCCCGCCGAGGGGCGCGCGGCGGCCGCCACCACCTGCACGGCGCCCGGCCGGGGGCCCCGTGCCGTGGACCGCGTCGCCGAGGCGTAGGTCGTGCGACCCGGGCCGGCCTGCTGGGGGGGCGGGGGGGCGGACGCCTCCGCGACGCCGCCAATGCCTCAGAGCACGATATTGCCCCGGGCAACCTTGATGTCCTCCCGCGCCCGGTAGGGCTGCGGGGAGGCGAAGGGGTGGGCAGGCAGGTGCACTGACCGGCAGAGGCACCCATCGTGGTGCTCCAGGCGCCGCTAGCCCGAGCCGGTGTTCGTCCACAAGCAAGCAAATGGGGGCGGGTCTGGGGCGCTGCCCCTGGTTTCTCGTGGGCACCCTTGGAGCGCCGGCTGTGCCCGGAGCCCACGAGCTGCCAGCCGGTGGACGTCTTGGGCGGTGTGGCCGCCGTCTTGCCGTTCGTCGCTGCCGCGCGGGGGGTCGTCGATGCGGCTTTCTGGTTCGTTGTCGTCGTGGCTGCGGGCGCGGCCTGGGGCGCGGTGGCTGTGCCGGTCCGCGCGGAGGCCGCGGGGGCCGGTTCGCCTCGTGACTCCATCAGCTCACGGCGGAGGGTGTTGATTGCGCCCTCAAGGGACGGGATTTGTCGTTGGAGCGAGGCGATCATAGCTTGCTCCGCCGTCGGGGGGGCGGGGGGCGGCTGGGCAGGGCGGTTGCCTCCCTTACGCCCCTTGTAGCGGGAGCGGTTGCGGCTGCGCGTCGCCGCCCCCATGTCGGTGGCCGCGGGCGGTACGCCCGCGAGGAAGGGTGCCGCACCAAGGGCCGTAAGGAGTGCGGGGCGCTGTAGGAGGGCGGCCAGCTGGGTGGCCACCCCAACTTGGTCGACCATTGTGCGCAGGGCGCGACGGCAAGAGAAGGGGAAGACGCGGGTGCGCCAAAAGAGAAAACAACAAGATTGCGGATCAGCTAGGAAGCCTCACCACGTGCAGGTTCACAATAAGAGGCCTGGAAAACACGGAAATACGGCCTGAAAAATGTTGTACATCGTTTGGATGGTCATATCGTCTGGTCACAATATCGAAAAAACAAGTTTCGAAAAGTTGAATTTTTGGGCTGCCCAGTGTGAAAAGCCGCAGAAGCAGGTTGTGTACCAATCCCCTGGGAGCCCCCCCCCCCCCCAAGGCTCCTCTTCACGCGCGCCCCCCGGCCGGATGCCCGCGGCGGCCCCCTCCTGTACACGTGGCGCAAGTTCCTTGCCCCCGTGTGGCGGGGGAGACAGGCGAGCCGCTGTGGCGGCAGACCCTGCTCGGCGGTGTTGAGCAACGGGACGACCCCCCTCCCTGTTGGTTCCTCCGCCCGCGCCGCCGCCTCACCCTCTTCCAGGGGACGACGGCCGCCGGCAGGGACCACGCCGTGGGCCTGGAATGGTGGGGCCGGGTCTGGGACGATGACCCCTCCCGCCAGCCGCCCCCCTACCCTGGGCCTGAGGCGACGTGGAGGGAGGTGGCCTACAACGTCCACGCCCTCCTCCGTGTGGTCACCGATGTGTGGTTGGCCGTCCTACCGGAGCCGGGGGAAGTCCACGCCACGGCGCTGTGGCCCGATGCCATCAGCCGCGCTGGGCCGGGGCCGGTCCACGACTACACGTACGAGGTCTTCCGCGAGACCCTCCGCCTCGCGCGCGACTGGGAACGGGGCGGCCCCGAACGTGCGCCGCCGCTTGCCCGGCCGCGCGCCCGTGGCGGAACGCCGCTCCCCCCGGCGCCGCCCGCTCCGCCGCCCAGCGCGCCCACCCTTGGATGGGGACCGGGTCCAATTGCGTGACCATGGCGATGCAGGACTTGGGTCGACAGATAACCTGAAGGCATGATTGGCTGCCCCTCTAACCTCCCTCCCTGCACCCTGTGACCAGCGACGGACAATCTCATGTGGGTGGTGGAGATTACCTCTCTCCCCTGCCACGGACCGGGGCTCCCGGGGCGGGACGCCCCCCCCCCCCCCTAGTGCAGGGCCTTCCCCCCCCTCCTCGTGTTATGGTTCGGGGACATCGAGCCCCACCCGGGCCCCATGCGCGTCGCGCTTGCGAACATCACGTCCCTGTGTGTGCATTGGCACACGGTCGCTGACTGGCGAGCACACGTGGTGCTGACCTTGGAGACCCGCCTCACGGCAGTGGCGCCGCGGGTGATGCGCGCACAGGACGGGGCCTCGGCCTCGCAAGCTTTTTTGGGGGCGCCCTTGGAATCCCGGGGGGGGGCGTCTAGGATGCGCCAGCAGGGGGGGTAGGTGTCATGGTGCGCCAGGGCATCCCGGCCAAACAAATTCTCCCCCCCAAGGGGGCACCCCGCACCGAGGCGGACGCCCTCGCCGAGACCCTCTAGCACTCAACCCACTGGTGCCACGTCCTGGTTGGCTTGGGCTGGGGGGCGGACACCTTGCACGCCAAAGTGGCGTACGGCGTCTCGGCCCAGCTGGCCTGCAACCGCACATTCGGGGACCACGCTACGCAGTATGTGGCGCAACACGGGACGGCCCTGCAGCTGGTGGGGGCGCGTCTGAAAAACACGTAAATGCGGCCTAAAACATGCTTTACATAGCTTGGATGGTCATTTTAGGTGATCACCATGTCAAAAAAGTAAGTTTCCAAAACTTCGACTTTTGGGCTGCCCACGGTGAAAAGCTGCATAAGCAGGTTGTGTACCAATCCCTTGGGAGACCCCCCCCCCTGGACGTAATAGTCAAATAGGGTGAAAAACACGTACATACGGACTACAACATGTTGTACATAGTTTGGATGGTCATATTGTGTGGTCACAATATCATACAAATAAGTTTCGGAAACTTCAATTTTTGAGCTGTACGGGGTGAAAAACTGCCAAAGCAGGTTGTGTAACAGTCCGTTGGAAGCCCCCCCCCCATCTCGGAACTAATACCCAAATAGGGTGAAAAACAGGTAAATACGGCCTAAAACATGCTTTATATACCTTGGATGGTCATTTTGAGTGGTCACAATATCAAAAACACAAGTTTCGAAAAGTTCAATTTTTTGAGCTGCCAAGGGTGAAAAAATGCATAAGCATGTTGTGTACCAATGCCTCGGAGCCCCCCCCCCCCCGGTGCTGCCAATACCCAAATAGGGTGAAAAACACGTAAATACAGCCTAAAACATGCTTTACATACCTTGCTGGTCATTTTACGTGATCACGCTATCAAAAAAGTAAGTTTCCGAAAATTGGACTGTTGAGCTGCCCACGGTGAAAAGCTACGTAAGCACGTTGTGTACCAATCCCGTGGGAGCCCCCCCCCCCCCCTCAAGGCCTCATACCCAAAGAGGGTCAAAATCATGTAAATCCAGCAGAAAACATGCTTTACATACCTTGGATGGTCATATTGTGTGGTCACAATATCATACAAATAAGTTTTGAAAGCTTCGTTTTTTGAGCTGCCTAGGGTGAAAAGCTGCACAACAAGTTGTGTACCAATCCCTTGGGAGACCCCCCCCCACCCCCCCCCCCCCACCGGACCTGATACCCAAATCGGGTGAAAAAAACGTAAATACGGCCTAAAACATGCTATATATAGCTTGGAGGGTCATTTGGAGTGGGCACAACATCAAAAACACAAGTTTCGAAAACTTCCATTTTTTAGCTCTACAGGGTGAAAAACTGCATAAGCAGAATGTGTACCAAGCCCCTGGGAGCCCCCCCCCCCGCAAGGTTTAATACCCAAATAGGGTAAAAAACATGTAAATACGGCCTAAAACATGCTTTACATACCTTGGATGGTCATATTGTGTGGTCACAATATCATACAAATAAGTTTCGAAAACTTCAATTTTTGAGCTGCCAAGGGTGAAAAACTGCATAAGCGGGTTGTGTACCAATCCCTTGGGAGACCCCCCGCCCCGGACTTCATACCCAAATACGGCCTAAAACATGCTTTATATACCTTGGATGGTCAGTTTGAGTGGTGCAAAATATCAAAAACACAAGTTTCAAAAACTTCCATTTTTGAGCTCTACAGGGTGAAAAATTGCACAAGCACGTTGTGTACCAATCCCTTCGGAGACCCCCGCCCCCGACCTAATGCCCAAGTCCCGTGAAAAACACGTAAATACGGCTTAAAACATGCTTTACACACCTTGGATGGTCCTTTTAGGTGACCATGGTATCAAAAAAATAAGTTCGCCCCGGTACCCGCCGGTTAGCCCGGTTTGGCGCCCCGCGCTTCACGGGCCGGGAGGTGTCCGGGCCTAGGGCAGGGGAAGGGCGCGTGCCCAGCACTCTGGGCGGGGCCGCGCACCGGCGTGCCGCCGGGGGGCCGAGTCCGGGAGGGCTTGGGATGCCGGCTGGGCCCGCCCTAGCAAGGAGGACAACGCCGCCGCGCCCGCGCGTCGGGCCTCGGGGACAAGCACCTGGCGGCCCGGCGCGACCTGGAGCGGGGCCACGGGGCAGCCTGAGCCCCCGGAGGAGCCGCGTGGCCCTCGTGGCCAGCTCGGCAGCAGCGGCTGATACCACACCCCAGGCTCCGGCACCGGGCACACGACGGCGCCCCATGCGCCAAGCAGAGCGCGCCCTGCCTGCCGCTGCCCGCACCTGGGGGGCACTGCGCTGTGGCGCCACGAGAGGGACGCTGCGGGCCGGAGCCCGCGGGGGCCGCCGGGCATACGGGAGCACAGGGGGGCCCCCCTCGAGGGGGCGGGGGAAATAATCCATGAGCAAGCGGTCGCTGTGCTGTGGCCGCATGCGCGCCGGCGTCCACAGTCACCGGGCCCACGAGTCGCGGCAGTGCGCCGCCAGGTGCATTAGCTGCCACATGACCTCGTGGCGCGCCGCGAAGTACAGCCGTGCCGAGAGCCCCGCGCACACACCAACCGAGGGGGAGGAGCGAGCGGCAGCGCCCCAGTGGAGCCCCGCCCAGCAGTGCGCCCGCCGCCAGGTGGCGCTCCGCAAGCCCCAATGCCTTGCGCAGGACTTGGGCTCGTTCCCCTAGTGGCAGGCGTGTGCCCCGCACACGGTGGTCTGGAAGGGCCGGGAGCGCCCGCCCCAAAAAGGCCTCAAAGTCCAGGGCCAGCTCTGCCCAAGAGACCCCCGCGGGCCGCGAAGCCCCGGCTAGCGCCCGAGCCCACCTGCCCAGGTCGTGGATGAAGTCCTGGGGGTACCTCTAGTCCGCCGGCGCCCCCGGCTGCAGCCGCGGCCGGTGGCAGACGGCGTCCCCCGGTATAGGGCCAACGAAGGCATCCCAGGGGTAGGGGTTGCGGGGCCACGGACGCGGCTGCTCCAGGAAGAGGGAGTCGCAGTGGCCCGGCTCATTCCCCGCGCCGGCCGCCATTCGGGCCGCAAGGATCAACAAGTACATGCCATACAGGTGGTAGAGGAAATCGTCAAGGAGGTCCCGGTCCACCCCGTGCGCCAGCCGGAGGGGGAAAAGGCCCGCTTTCCGCAGGCAGGAGGGCCACCGGTCCGGTGGGCCCAGGGTAGGGATGGCCCCCGCCGCGTCGTTCAGCCGGGGGGGGCAACGTCACTTAGGCGTCGCCCCACTCCGGGCAGTCCCATAGGACGTGGGCCTCGTCCTCGTGCGCCGCGCCGCAGTGCGGGCACGCGGCGTTGGCGCGCATGCCGTTGCCCGACACCCGGGCCACCGTCCACACCACCGGCCACGAGCCGGCGCAGCAGCGACTTCTCCAGCTCCGTGGAGGCTGCCCGCAGCGCCCCGCGGCAGGCTGGGCCATCTGCCCCGTCGCCCCGCCCCCCGAAGGTGACGGGGCGCCACGCCTCAAAATGGCGCAAGGAGTGGCAGCGTAGGCTGTCCCGGACTTGGTGTTGGAGCTCGCGGAGCGGCTCCTGCACGGAGTGCAGGGGGTGCTCCTACCCCGGGACGTCCCAGCACCACCAGCCCTCGTGCGGGGTCCAGCCCAGGGAGGCCGCTGTGCGGAGCGCGCGCCCCACCGGGCCCGTCCCGGGTGGGCGGCCCCCCTGACTCCCAAATAGCCTAGGCAAAGACTTGCGTGACCCCCGGCCAGCGGGCCAAGCGGGCCAGCCAGAGGAGGCGCTCATACGGCGTGTGCATGATCGGGGACACACGGTGCCCCTTGGACAGTATTGTGAATACGACCTCCTTGGCCCGGGACACGTGCGCCGGCCCCCACATGGCCCGCACCACCGCGGTCTCGAGTCCCCGCAAGGCGGGCTCCGTCACCGACGCCACCGCCACCCCATGGAGGGCCAGTGGGGTGACTAGGGTGCTGATGGCCCACGGTGATCAAATATCGCAAATCGGTGGAACGATTATGTTCCAAACAAATGGACAAAAAGAAACTGGAATGGTTGGAATCAAACACATTCAAACCCACGGAGTCCAGGTTTCGTGATGGCGCCACGACGGTCAAGAAGATCATTGCTGAAGAGCAGCAACGGGCGCTATTTAATGCGGAATTCAATGAGAAGATTGCCCTCATCGATAAAGAGATTGAAGCCATTAAAATTCAAGCCAACAATTTTCGCTTGCAAGCAACTCGCACCATGGACAATCACTTCGCAGAGAAACAAACGTGTCGGAACTTGTGGTCACCTCAACCTCCACCCAACAATGATGCGATGGCAGCGGATTGAGGCCGCGGCGCCGCCCAAGACGCTCACGCCGCCGAACACAACCACGCCTTACATGAATTCCGTGCGCGGATCGCCGATGATTTGGGGTTGTATGAACAAGAATTCACGGAGCAATATAACAAAAAATGGGATGATTGGGTGGCACATCAAACGGAGAAGCGAGTGCGCACGGACACACGTGTGCAAGAGCGTCGGGTGCTAGAGGAAATACTCACTTAAGAGAAGCAACGTGGGCTCAACCCCGCACAACAACTCGAAAACATCCGAAGCATGCTCTTCAAATTAAATGTGTTGGACTTGTTGAAGAATCCCCAAGCGTCCCGTTCGGGCTCTACGAGACAATCATGCTCCAAATCAAAAAACAGCCGTCCCCAGGGATCGCGTGGGCGTGGTGGAAACTCCGCACGCTCGAGAAGTCGATCCATGGGTTCACATCGCAGCGGGAGAAGCACTCCTTCGCATCGCACATCAAGTTCACGAAGTTGAAGGAGCGCTTCACGCTCCACCTCTTGCAACACATCAAGAAGTTCACATCGAAGTGCACGTTCGCAAAGCTCTCGTCAAAGTGTCTCCTTCGCGGACGATCGCAAGCGGAAGAGGTCGAACTCCTACAACAAGAGAAAATCAAAAAGTCCACGAAGAGGGGCAAGCAATGGTCGGGATTGAGACGAGCGCGCAAGCGCGCGTCCCTCATGCATTTGCCCGTTGTGACGACTCCGTTTGTGCCTTTAGTGCTTGACGGAGATCAAGTGGACCCAATTCCGCCCTACCTTAAGTTGATGCTGCGCCTAGGGCCTAAATTTGTACCACACCAACACCCCGCCAAATGCATGCAACACAAACTGCGGTTTTTGCCCGGGGAGATCGAGCAATTGGCTAGAGTGTTGAAGTGGTCCACATTCTTTGAATCTATTGAAAAGCCGGATGTTGATTTCTATTCAATGCTACCATACAAAGCGATGCATCGACCGACGGGGCGCCCTCCGCCTCCAGCGGTTGAGAAGAAATTGGGGCCCTTCGTGGCACGTATTGAGAACGCCGTGACCGCGGCACGTGACGAAGCAGTCCTCTCCCTTTCCTCCCTCAAACCCTCGGACTTTGTACTACGTGGAATCACGTGGGTCACTTCACATGTGGATGCATATCTATCTAAACATGTGGTGGTGAGTGGTGACAAAGATGCATCACTTGTGGTGATGTCGCGCAACACATACCAACGAGAAGTGAATGCAAACATGGATGGTATGTCCCCAAATGGATTGCCATGTTATCGAAAAATTTGCGATGATAATGACATGGCGGCCCTTGATTCATGGCTTGAGAAAGCGAAGCAATGGCAAACATGTCTCGCGCAATTATGTATGGATACCATGCCCCCGGTGTTAATGGAAGCGTTAGGGAAATTCTTTGACACCCATCCGCCGCCGGTGTGGGCAAATTTTCATTTGCTTGTCAAGACACATAAGCGCAAGAGCGTGTTGAATGGTAGATGGCCTTCCCGCCCCATTGTGGGCTTGTTTGCTTGGGCCACCATGGCGTCATCAAAATTAGTTGGCATTCTTGGACGCATCTTATTATCGTTGGACAAACGATCTTCACCATTGGATACACCCTTGTTAGATACCATGGATTTCATTGAACGCTTACATGCATGCTCAAGTGAATGTGACGGGCGTGACATTCATGCTCCTTTATGCACGTCCATACATTTTTCGGCCCTATACACAAACTTCCAATGGAGTGATGTGTCTCGGGCTTTCCGTTTTTGGCGTGACTATTTTTACCGTACACCGTGGTTGGTGGAGTTATCTTCACATGAGAGGCAAATGTGTGATTGGTTGTTTACACCCATGTCTCACAATTGTTTTAATGAATACAACGACCACTTTCCCTTCTCATATGTCGTGTATCACCCCGCATTGTGCTTTGGCGAATTTTTATTGCATATTGTCTTCTCCCATTGTCTTTTTTGCACGCCGGGATAGGGAGTTTTTCTCCAATTAATTGGTTTCGCAATGGGAACCAATTGTGCTCCCGTTTGGGCCAACTTGGTTCTCCGGTTCTTGGAATTGAACACGCCGCCTCCGCCGGCGTGGAACGTGGGTGCAAGCATTTACCACATGGCACACTTCATTGATGATGGATTTATCTATCACGCAGGTATTGCAAAGGATGCCATTCGCCAATATCCCACGTCCGTGTACCCCGCACATTTGCCAATTGAATACCAACATGAGCATGTGTCCGGGGGGGTTGAATTTCTCGATGCACGTGTGATACGCTTGAAAGAGTTAATCACCGCTGTTTTTTTCAAACCAACCCACACATGTTGTTACATCCCGTGGAGCTCAAATCACCCTCGCTCCATTAAATTGGGATGGATCAAAGGGCAGGTCGTGCGATTTTTACGCATTTGTTCACACAAAGTGTTTTTTGACATATGTGTGGCCTACTTGCGTGGAGCTTTGAAGCGCTTGGGATATCCCAAGTTTGCATATGACCCTCTCCCTCTCACATGGCACAACAAGAGGCACTAAACCAAGCGGAGGGGTGCCCAAGAGCGGTCACATATTGTGCATGTAGTGAGGGCCCCCCATCATAGTTCCGTGAGCATAAGTTGGTCAAAAGTAGTACGAAGTGTGGAGAGCAAGATGCGCCCCTTCTTACCACGCCTACGGTTGCACGTAACCCTACAACCCTCCCTCCCCGTAGGGCGGGTGTTGTTAAGCCGCAAGACCAAATTACTCCGTCAAGGGGAGCTTGTGGCACGCATGAGTGCGGATTTTAACTATCTATATGCCATATTGCAAGGAGGGAGCCAAATCAGATCCTAGCAGGCTTGTTAATTGCCGCGCCATCGTATTTTTCCTATTTTCATTCGATTTTTTGCCTCAACTCGCTATTTATGTCGCATTAACATATTATTTCAGCAATCGCGACTGCGGCGATGCGAGCGCGCGCCTGCACTTTGGTTCTGCAGTGATGGCGCGATTTCGCCTGTGGAATGGCTTTGCCATGCCAATGCGTACCCCAGCCAAAGATGATTGATTTCTAATATATTCCCAACCAATTTGGTTCATTTCCGATATAGGGGGGGGGGGGGTCGAGCAGAAGTCAACCCCAAGTCTATACCTAAAATTGGTGAAAATCGATGATTTTTCACTAAAATTGGTGTCAAAACCCCCTAAAATGGACCAATATGGAATGAATTTTTGCGTCCCTTGCCTATTTTTTCTATGTGTGTAGACATACTTTCATCTTTGGCTGTTTAGGTTGATAAGGACCCTTCTGGGGTCAAAACACGTACTCTTTATTGAGTGGACACTCGGAATCCCTTCAACTCATTCTACCTTTGTGCCTTCGTGACCTTGGGCTTGAGGAGCTTCGTGCACTTCGCTATTGGGTCCCCGACAAAACACTTGGAAAATTGCAAAGTTTTCTTTTGATACCAAGTGAAAAGAACAAGTGCTTTTCCTCGGGAAAACGAAGAGGACATCACTACCGACATTACCGAGATTTATACTATTAGATGGTGCTCTCGCCAGTCGTACGTCGAGACATGGGGTAGGCGACGCAATGCGCTCCTCCCCGCCTCCAAGCGTCGCGACAACACCGGTCCCGTGGCCTTAGAGCCCCCAATGGCGATGTTCACGCCGAGCTGGCGGAAGGTCGTCGCCAGCGGGATGGGCACCCCCTGGAGCAGCACCGCCGGGGCGCCCTGTTCCCCCTGCACCGAGGAGCAGGACTTGTCAACGCGGACGTCCTGCCCCGTGATCCGTAGCCATTACTCCGTTGCGGGGACCGTGTCCTGGAGCGCGGCCGCGCCCAGGGCCACCGCCTGGGTGTCGTCCGCGTAGCCCGACGACCCCGGCGCCGTGTAGCCGGGCCCGGCATCCTTGAGGGGGAGCAGGGCCCCCGGTTCCGGGTCGTCCGCGGCGTCCTCGTCCAGAGCCGGCGGGAGGGCGGCCGTTTTTGCGCACACCTGACGGCGCAGGGAGTCCACCTCCCATTTCCAAATCGTGGTAAGCGGATTCACCAGGATCACCGACAGGGGTACCCCTAGAGGATGCTGTTGGTAGTTTGCCACCATAGGCCGAAAGCCCCTGCGGTCTTGAAGGCCCGGCGGAGCTGCTTGTACATGGCCCCGAAGGCATGACACGTGCCCGGGTCCATGCCCAGCTCCAACGGCAGGGCCAGCACGACCGCCCGAGGGATGAGATGGAAACACTTGACGTAATCGATGCTCATCCCCGCGAAGGCCCACCCCCGGAGGCGACACAGCTCCAAGAGGACCTGTGTCACCGCCGCCCCGTCCAGGGCGCTCCTGGCCGGGCACGAAACCAAAGGCCGCCGGGTGGGCCAAGGCCTCTTGCCACGCAATGGCGTCCACGAGGCGCACCCCCGTCCATAGTTGGTAGACCATGGACAGGACGGTGAGCGGGCGGGTGTTCAGGGGCCCCGGCGGCCCCTCCTTGGGGATGAGGGCGGTGTAGCCCTTGGCCAGGCGGGTGGACCACGTCCCCAGCCGCTCCACCGCGCGCAAGAGGTCCGCCAACCAGCCCAGCAGCCTGTCGGGGAGGGAGCGGATGTCCGCCAGACTCCAGCCGTCCAGCCCCGACGCCGAGCGCTTCATGCGGGAGAGCCCCTTGTGCAGGCGGGGGCCATCAAGTCGCGAGGCAATCATGGGGACCCGCCGTACGTGGTGGCCGTACTGGCGCGCGAAGGTCGCCGGGTCCAGCTCTGGGTCTGACGCATACTTGCGGTTGATGAGGCGCCAGGCGTCCTGCAGGAGGCCATGCGTCTCCGCCTGGTTGGCCGTGGCTGTGTCATCCGGCCTGGTGAGGAAGGTTACCGGGGGGGCGTAGGACTCGTCCTTTAGCCAGCGGTATACGGCCCCTTGATCGGAGGACCAGGACTCCTCAAGCCAGCCGTGCCACTCCCGGACGCGGTCCTTGCCCTCCGCCCGGAGTGTTGCCCGGACCTTCCCCGCTAGCGCTGCTCTGAGACGGCGGAGGGAGGCCAGCAGGGCCAGCCTCCCGGGCGCGCCTCCCAGCTCAAAGTCCGCATACTCCGGACCGAGCACGCGGAGCATGTCCAAGCGGCGTCGGAGGGCCGTCCACCCCTGTCGCACAGCTCGTGGCATAACGCCTGGCCCCTGCGCTGGCCGCTCCAGCCAGCGCAAGACCTCCCGGAGGGGTCCCCGGGCCGCCTGGATGCGTGCCACCGGGCAGGTCAGGGGCCCCCCCGGTGTCTCGCCGCTGCTTGGGGCAGAGGCACACCTCCCGGAGCAATTGGTCCGTGCCCCTGCCGCGGGGGAGGTGCAGAGGGGCCAGCTGGAGGGTGGCCCCGGCCGGGAGGGTGTCCGGAGTGATGTCCTGGCAGACCCGGGCGAGGAGGGCCTCCTCCGCGGTCGTGGTCCAAAAGGCCCAAACGCGGTCCACGTCCCCGGTAGCCAAAGCCACTTGCCACACAATATGTGGCGCGACACGGGACGGCCCCGCAACTGGTGGGGGGGGACTTCAACTTTGACTTGGACTACCCACTTGAAGCGCCCCCGTCTGTCTTGGCGTCCCTCCTGACTCTCCGGCTGGCGGATGCAGACCACGAGCTGGCGACTTGGGGAGGGACCCCCTCTGCTCGTTGCCCGGCCCGGAGGGAACCCAGCCCTCGCGCATTGACGGCGTGTTGGTAGACACGCGCCTGGCGGCGTTGCTCCATGCGGCGGAGCGGCTGCCGCGCGGGGCGATCTCGGGGCACATCCCGGTGTGTTTTGACATCCACCCGCGGGGAGTATCGCAGCGGGTGGTCAAGTTTGTCCGCCCCAAGCCAGTGTTGCCGGCCCAGCGTGAGGAGGCGTGGTTGTGCGGTTGAGGGCTGGCTGGGCCGAGACGCCGTAGGCCACCTGGGCATGCAGGGTATCCGCCCCCCGGCCCAAGCCAACCAGGACGGGGCACGAGCGGGTGGGGTGCCAGAGGGTCTGGGCGAGGGCGCCCGCCTCGGTGCGGGGTGCCCCCTCCGGGGGGGGGGGGGTACTTGTCTGGCTGGGACGCCTTGGCGCACCAGGATTCCTACCCCCCCTGCTAGCGCATCCCAGATGCCCCCCCCCCCCGGGACTCCAAGGGCGACCCCCAAAAAGCTTGCCAGCCCGAGGCCCCGGCCGGTGCGCGCATCACCCGCTGCGCCACAACTCTTAGGCGGGTCTCCGAGATCAGCACCACGTCCGCTCGCCAGTCAGCGACCGTGTGCCAATGCAGGCGCAAGGATGTGACGTTTGCCAGCGCGACGCGCATGGGGCCCGTGTGGGGCTCGATGTCCTCGCACCGTAACAGGAGGAGAGGGGGGAAGGCCCAGCACTGGGGGGGGGGGGCGTCCCTCCCCGGGAGCCCGAGCCAGTGGGGGGGAAGAAAGGCAATCCCCACCCCCCCGCATAAGACTACCCGTCGCTGGTCACGGGCTGCAGGGAGGGAGCTTAGTGGGGCATTCGGGCATGCCTGCAAGTTAACTGTCGGCCCACGTCCTGCAGCGCCAAGGTCAGGCAGTCGGGCCCGGTCCCCATCCAAGGGTGGGCGCGCTGGGCAGCGGAGGGGGCGGCGTCTGGGGGAGCGGCGTTCCGCCGCTGGCGCGCGGCAGGGCAGGCAGCGGCGCACGCTCGGGACGGCCTCGTTCCCAGTCGCCCACGAGGCGGAGGGTCTCGCGGAAAACCTCGTACATGCGGTCCTGGACCGGCCCCGGCCCAGCGCGGCAGAGGGCGTCGGGCCACACCGCCGTGGCGTGGACACCCCTCGGCTCCGGCAGGACGACCCACCACACGTCGCTGACCACAGGGAGGAGGGCGTGGACGGCGTAGGCCACCTCCCTCCACGTCGCCTCCGGCCCACGGTAGGGGGCCGGCTGGCGGGCAGGGTCGTTGTCCCAGACCGAGCCCCAGCAGTCCCAACCACGGCCTGGTCCCTGCCGGCGGCCGTCGTCCCCTCGAAGAGGGTGAGGCGGCGGCGCGGGCGGAGGAACCAGCAGGGAGGGGGGTCGTCCCGTTGCTCAACACCGCGGGGCCGGGTCTGCCGCCACAGCGGCTGGCCCGTCTCCTCCCGCCACGTGGGGGCAAGGAACTTGCGCCACGTGTACGGGAGGCGGCCGCCACGGGGATCCGGCCGGGGCGCGCGCGCGAAGAGGACCTACGGGTACCTCCATTGCTTGGTCCCGAAACTCGGGGCCGCTTGGGAGAACGACGGCGGTGTTCCAAACCGCCTTGTCCTTTGGCCGGTGACCGCAGTGCCAACATCCGTTCCAGGCCCCCGCGAGAAGGTCCTGGAGTCGCAGGACCCCAGGGAGCAGCACCACGAGGGGAGCCAAGGCGCAGGCCGTGTGCGCCGAGCCCCGTCGCTGGGGGCGGTGTGGGAACACCAAGACGGCCTGGCGGTACCCCCAGCGAACCAGGGAGCGGCCGTGGTGCCGCCGCTGCTGTCCCGTGAGGGGGGCAGGGGGGGCCGGGGCCGCGTGTCCGCGCCCTCGCCCACGGCCTCGTCCCCGTTCGCGGCCTCGTGGTCCACGCGCCATGTGCAAAAAAGTGGAGCTGCAGGTCGACAGGGGGCCAGCCCCGGCCGCTGGGGGCCGGGGGTTGGGGTGGGGGGGAGGGTGGTTCGCGTCCCCCGCCCCCCTTGCTCCCAGGGCAGGCAGCGCGCGTCGCCCGCCGGCTCTCCTCGTTCCTGTTGCCCCTCGTGGGGGGGGGGTGGGGGGGGGGATCCCCGGTCGCCGTCCCGGCCACACCCGGCGCTAGGGGGAGCCACAGTGCCGCGGCGGCTGCGCCCCCTGTTGTACCGCCAACCCCCCACTGTAGGGTGGGGCCCCGCGCCACTACCCGGGCCGGCCCCCGCCCCCGGGGGGGACCCAGTGCCATCGCCTCGCCCCAAGGCGCCCTCGTGGGCTGTGGGCGTATAGACACCCTCCAGCTAGATCAGGGGTCCGGACACTGGGGCCACTCCAGGAGGGGTGCTACCGGGGCCCGTACCGCCGCCGTTCTCACCACCATCTGCGCCGGGCGTGTCAAGCAGGGCACCGGGGCGATCTGGCTCGCTGCCGCCTTCCCCACCCCGGTGAGCCCACGGGCCCTGGTCATTTGCGGCGGGTGGGCCGCCCCTTGTGGGCAGGGGACCCTTGTTCGCATCACGGCCGCGGTGGGCTCCGAGTTCAGCAGGTCGGGGCAAGGGCCCCCGGGTCTCGGGAGCTGGCGCGCCCCCCGTCGCTGGCCGTCCCCTGATAGGCAATGCTCGCCCCCGGGCTGCCCTCTAGGCCCCTTCTCTCCCAGGGGGGGGGGGGGGGGTCCGCCGGGGTTCCCACCGGTCCACCCGGTGGGAGAGTGAGCCGCAGCGCCGCGGCGGCTGTGCCCCCTGTAGTACCGCCAACCCCCCACTGCCGTGTGGAGACCCTCGCCATTGCCCGGGCTGCACCCCTCCCCCAAAGAGGACCCAGGGCCATCGCCTCGCGCCGGGGCGCCCTCGTGGGCTGTGGGCGTATAGACACCCTCCAGCCGGGTGGGGGGTCCGGTCCCCGGTGCCTCCCCAAGGGGGGGGGCGCCGGGGCTGGTACCGCCGCTGTTGCCACCGCCGCTGGCACCAGGTGCGCCTGGCGGGAAGCCGGGGCTTGGGGTCATGCAGCCCCCCCCCCCCCCTTGGGTCATCGCCCCCGTTCTGGGCTGCCACCCTGGGCAGTCCACCGCGTGCAGGCAGAGGGTCAGGAAGAGGAGGACTAAGAACATTAAAGAATGTCCTCGTCCTCCTCATCGACGTCCATTGCGGCCGGCTCCGCATTGGCCATGGCCAGGTCCCCCGTGTGGTCTGGTGCGTCTCGGGAGTCCTCAGGCTGCTGTTGCACCTCTCCGAATCCTTTCGGGCGTGTCATCCGGGCCCTGGGACCCATAGGCTGGTAGCGCCCCTGGCGGGAGCTGCGGGTGGTCCGCTCCCAGGTCCGGTCCGGGAGGCGGGTGTCGGGCGCACCTAGCCGCTCTCCATGCCAATCCTCAGGGACCCCCTCCAGCTCCAGGTCGAAGACCGGGCGGTCGAGGGTGCTGTGGGCCAGCTGGGTGCAGCGGTGGACGCGGATGGGCACATCCGGCCGAAATGCCTCCTGGGCGTAGCGCCAGAGCTGCGCATACTCGTCCACGGCCAGGCCCAGTGGCGTGGAGTAGCCCCGGACTAGCACGGAGGTGGTCAGCGCCGGGGCCGGAGCGCCCAGTAGGTTGGCGATGTGCGCCACCACCTTGGGGTCCGCCGGTTTGGCACCCCACACGCGGACCCCCGGGTTGCCGCGGGCACCCCCGTCCACCAGCCCCGTGAACATGGAGCGCAGCTCCTGGTCCTCGGCGAGGGTCTTCTAGACCTCCGGGGAGGGCCCGCGGCGTTCCGGTGGCTGCTTGAACCACAGCACCAACACGGGGTGTTGGCAGGGCGCGCCCGTGACGATCTAGGGCCGGAAGTGCACCCCCTGGGCCTTGCCGCTGGCGCGCATCACCAGCGGGGCCACGGACGAGGGGAGGTCGGTGGAGACCTCAACAATTGAACCCCGGACCGCGGCCTGCATGGGCGGAAAATAGGGGAGGGCTGCCGCCATGAGCGGCTTGAGGTGCCGCCACACGTGGTCCTTTCCAAAGGCTCCCACGTGGAGCCAACGCGCGTCGGCATCCGCCAAGACCACCAGGTCCAGGATGCAGACGACCCGGACGGTGGCTTGCACGGGGTCCAGCGGCGCCGGGTCCACGTCCGGGATCTCCGCCAACTCGCGGTCGTCATCCTCCGGGAGGCACTCCCCGACGAGCTGCACGATGTGCCCCGGCAGCGCGGGTTCCACCACCGCCGGGACCGCCGTCTCCCAGGGCTGGCGCTCGGTGCACACCACGCCCTGCAGGGCCGTGGCAGGCTGGCCCTCGTCCGGCAGAGGGTGTGCAGCAGGGCGGCCACCGTGGGGGCCGCCTTGCTGCCGCCCTGTAGGTGCACCAGGGCGGTGACCCGCTGGACGGCGTCATGGGCCGGGATGGCGAGGGCGGCCGCAGCCGCGAGGTGGGCCTCGTGGACCGTGCAGGCCACCAGCGCAACGCACCGCAGGGCCCCCTCTTGGGAGGGCTGCTTGAAAAACACGTAAATACGGCCTAAAACATGCTTTCCATACCTTGCTGGTCCTTTTAGGTGATCATGGTCTCAAAAAAATTAAGATTCGAAAACTTCGAAATTTGAGCTGCCCAGGGTGAAAAGCTGCATAAGCAGGTTGTGTACCAATCCCCTGGGAGCCCCCTCCCCCCAAGACCTAATACCCAAACAGGGTGAAAATCATGTAAATACAGCCTAAAACATGCTTTACATACCTTGGATGGTCATATTGTGTGGTCACAATATCATACAAATGAGTTTCCAAAACTTCAATTTTGGAGATGCCCCGGATGAAAAACTGCACAAGCACATTGTGTACCAATCCCCTGGGAGTCCCCGCCACCCACCCCGGTGCGGCCAATACCCAAATAGGGTGAAAAACACGTAAACACGGCCTAAAACATGCCTTACGTAGCTTGGATGGTCATTTTAGGTGATCACGATATCAAAAAATAAGTTTCCAAAACTTCGACTTTTGAGCCTACAGGGTGAAAAACTGCATAAGCAGGTTGTGTACCAATCCCTTGGGAGAACCCCCCCCCCCCCGACCTAATACCCAAATCCGGTGAAAAACACGTAAATACGGCCTAAAACATGCTTTACGTAGCTTGGATGGTCATTTTAGGTGATCACCATATCAAAAAAGAAAGGTTCCAAAACTTCGACTTTTGAGCCCTACAGGGTGAAAAGCTTCATAAGCAGGTTGTGTACCAATCCCTTGGGAGAACACCCCCCCCCTGAACCTAATACCCAAATCGGGTGAAAAACACGTAAATACGGCCTAAAACATGCTTTATATAGCTTGGATTATCATTTTGAGTTGTCACAATATCAAAAACACAAGTTTCGAAAACTTCCATTTTTGAGCTCTACAGGGTGAAAAATTGCACAAGCACGTTGTGTACCAATCCCTTCGGAGACCCCCCCCCCCCCGGTGCGGCCAACACCGAAATATGGTGAAAAACACGTAAATACGGCCTAAAACATGCTTTACGTAGCTTGGATGGTCATTTTACGTGATCACCATATCAAAAAAGTAAGGTTCCAAAAGTTCGAGTTTTGAGCCCTACAGGGTGAAAAACTGCATAAGCAGGTTGTGTACCAATCCCTTGGGAGACCCCCCCCCCCCCGCCGGACCTAATACCCCAATGGGGTGAAAAGCACGTAAATACGGCCAAAAAAATGCTGTATATTCCTTGGATTGTCATTTTGAGTGGTCATAATATCAAAAACACAAATTTCGAAAACTTCCATTTTCGAGCTCTACATGGCGAAAAACTCCATAAGCAGGTTGTGTACCAATCCCCTGGCGCCCCCCCCCCCCAAGGCCTAATACCCAACTAGGGTGAAAATCATGTAAATACGGCCTAAAACATGCTGTACATAGTTTGGAGGGTCATATTGTGTGATCACAATATCATACAAATAGGTTTCGGAAACTTCGACTTTTAAGCCCTACAGGGTGAAAAACTGCAAAAGCAGGTTGTGTACCAATTCCTTGGGAGAGCCCCCCCCCCCCCCCCTCCCGGACCTAATACCAAAATCGGGTGAAAAAAACGTAAATGCGGCCTAAAACATGCTCTATATACCTTGGATGGTCATTTTGAGTGGTCACAATATCAAAAACACAAGTTTCGAAAACTTCCGTTTTTGAGCTGTACAGGGTGAAAAACTGCATCAACAGGTTATGTCCCGGCCCATTCACAAGGCCATTATTGGCGTAACAGCCATTTGGTGTCTTTGGCACGGGTTGTGAACGGCCCTAAGCAAGGCCAGAGATTGCAAAATACGTCCTTCCGTATCCTAGCAGGCAAGTACTGTCACAACATCCCCACTCGCACCCCTCAAAGTGGGTACCACGGGGTCACCGAGGTCGCCAAAACCGCCGACATAGCAAAAATGGGTGAAAAGTGCATAAACTGCATGAGCGCTTGTCCCACTCCGCCCCATGCAAACCCTATGGAGTCGGGACCCGGAAACACTTTTTCGGCTCAAAATCGAAAAAACCAAAAGATTTATGGTTTTAGACCCACAAAAAGGGGGGGTCATTTTTTGACCCCCCCCCCACCCACCCCCCCCCCCTCCCTCAAAACCTCAAAAAAGTTGGTTTTAAGTGGGGGTGGTCTTGGGGGGTCCGGACCAAAAACTCATTGCGGGATGCGTTTATTGGACAAAAAATGATTTTACAAGGGGTTAAACGAACAATTCAACCCCTTGGGGTAGGGTACGCGAATAGCCCCAAAAAGGCCAAAATGGGGGGGTATGTGGCGTTTTTCCCTATATACGCCTGCCTGGCTTTGATCTAACAACCTCTGCGAGGTGATTTTTGTCTCCCTGGGGGACGCTGTGCACACGCCGCTGCTTGTAGGTACCCGAGGCACTTGCAAAGTATAAAAAGGGCGCACTTGGTTCAAGTGTGCTCTTTGCGATGTTCATTGGCACTCCTCGGGTGGTTGTTCCAACAAGTGGCATGGAGAACTGAAAGCTTGAACGCAAAAGAAACAGTTGTCCTACGGCGCAGTTATGCTTCTTACAGGGCAGGGAGGGGAGGGACTGTGCATGCATGACCGTGCGCCAAGCCACAATGGGGTAACTAGAAACAAAGTGTGATGGAGAAGGGGTTACATGAAAGGTAACACAAGGGGTAACTAGTGACAAAGTGCTCTTGGAAAGGGGCATGGCTACCCGGGTAACACCCCAAGGGTTACAACGGTGGTACCAAAAACAAACAACAACAAGAGCGCTCGGGTAACACATACATGTTACCGGTAACATAGGAAGTCCCTGAGATAACACATGGGTAATACCCGCGGTAACATGTGTTACCCAGGTAACAAGCATGTTGCCCCATCGAAAAATAAAGAAGGTCAAATATCTTCAGCTATTTTCTGGGGCAGAAATGGGTTACCCAGACCATATGGATCCTTGAGTACTAACCCTAGATTAGGGATTATTGTGTGGCCACAATGTTAAAAAAATAACTTTCGGAAACTTCGATTTTTGAGCTGCCCAACCTGAAAAGCTGTATAAAAAGGTTATGCACCGGCCCATGTACTCACGTAAGCCAGTATTGGTGGAAACTGTCATTTTGCATCTTTGGCACAGGTTTTGACCAGCTCTCGACAGGGCTAGAGATTGCAAAAAAACGTCCTTTCGTATCCTAGTAGGCATATACTGCCACAACATCCCCACTCACACCCCTCAGAGTGGGTACCACGGGGTCACTGAGGTCGCCAAAAACACCAACATAGCAAAAATGGGTGAAAAGTGCATAAAGTGCATCAGCACTTGTCCCGGTCCGGCCCATACAGACCTCATGGAGTTGAGACCCGCAAGAACTTTTTCTACTCAAAATCGAAAAAAAACCAAAAGATTCATGATTTTCAACCCCAAAAAAAGGGGTGGTCATTTTTACGACATTTTGACCCCCCCCACCCCCCACCCCCCCACCGCCCTCAAAACCTCCAAAAAGTGGGTTTCAAGTGGTGGGGGGGGGGGTCTAGGGGGTCCGGACCAAAAACTCATTGGGGGATGCGTTTATTGGACAAAATAATGATTTTACAAGGGGTTCAACTAACAATTCAACCCCTTGGGGTAGGGTACACGAAAAGCCCCAAAAAGGCCCACAATGGGGGGGTATGTGGCGTTTTCCCCTATATACGGTTGTTTGGCTTTGATCTAGCAACCGGTGCGAGGTGATTCTATTGCCTTCCGCAAGTCCACCTCGCAAGGAATCTACACCAAGCAACACACATCTAACACAGGGTAAAAACTATATAAATACGGGCTAAAACATGCTTTACATATCTTGGATGGTCATTTTGGGTGATGACAATACCAAAAAAAAAGTGTCGGAAACTTCAATTATTTTGAGCTGTATAGGCTGAAAAACTGCATAAGCAGGTTGTGTACCCATCCCGTTTTACCCCTCCCCCCCCGTACCCAATCGCAAATAGGGGAAAGAACACATGAACACGGGCTGAAACATGCTTTACATACCTTGGATCGTCATAATAGGTGATCACCGTATCAAAAAAATAAGTTTCGGAAACTTCGATTTTTGAGCTGCCCAATGTGAAAAACTGCACCAGCAGGTTGTGTACCAATCCCTTTAGAGACCCCCCCCCCAGCCCCCAAGCCCCGCACCCAATACCCAAATAAGGTGAAAAACGCACAAAAACGGCCTAAAACATGCTTTACATACCTTGGATGGTCATACTGTGTGGTCACAATGTTAAAAAAGAAAGTCTCGGAAACTTCGATTTTTGAGCTGCCCAGGGTGAAAAGCTGCATAAGCAGGTTGTGCACCGGCCCATGCACTCATGTAAGCCATTATTAGTGGAAACGGTCATTTTGCATCTTTGGCACAGGTTTGGACCAGCCCTCGGCAATGCTACAGACGGCAAAAAAAGTCCTTTCGTATCCTAGTAGGCATATGCTGTCACAACATCCCCACTCACACCCCTCAAAGTGGGTACCACAGGGTCACTGAGGTCGCCAAAACCGCCAGCATACCAACAAAAATAGGTGGTAAGTGCATAAACTGCATAAGCGCTTGTCCCACTCCGCCCCATACAAACCCCATGGAGTCGGGACCCGGAATCACTTTTTCGGTTCAAAATCAAAACAACCGAAAGATTCATGAGTTTCAACCCCAAAAAAGGGGTGTTCATCCCCCCCCCAGCCCCCCCCCCACCTCCCTCAAAACCTCCAAAAAGTGGGTTTCAAGTGGGGGGGTTCAGGGGGGGGGGGGTCCGGACCAAAAACTCATCCGGGGATGCGTTTATTGGACAAAAGAATGCTTTTACAAGGGGTTAAACTAACAATTTAGTAGGGTACGTGAATGGGCCCAAAAAGGAGGGTATGTGGCGCTTTCCCCTATATACGCCTGGCTTTGCTCTAACAACCTCTGCTAGGTGATTTCAGGTGCCAAATCGGCAGAAGAATTGGGGGAATGGGGGGAAACACAGTGGCTAAGCAAGGAGAAATAGACACAAGTGGCGTGAAATCTTGGCCAAGTGCTCTCAAAGATTGCCCCTCAGTGGCACCTTGCCCTGTGTGCCAAAAACAAACCTTCTACTGCGCATAATCCTCAAGTGAAGTGTAGTTGTGGGGGGGGGGGGGCACACTTCCACAACCGCAAACTTGTTTTCTGCTGAACGACTCAACACAATTATCCCCACCCCCCTTCGTTACGGCATTGTCATGTGTGAGTAGCGTGAGTCAGCCCCAACCTATGCTTGAACTCCTAAAAAGGAGAACAGTTGGGTGCATGTATTAGGCCCTGCAGACTGCAGACGGACTACATATGTCACAGCTCATTGTAGACGCAATATGTACATTCTAGACACGAAGAGACAGTAAGGAGTGATAGTCCAGCTCAATGCACCAGGGGGAGAGGAGGAGGAGGAGGAGGAAGAGGAGGAGGAGGAGGAGGAGGAGCTGTGGCTCTTAGTCACTAGGCCAAGGGAGCTGCAGTGTCCGTCTGTAGGTCCCAACTCGGTTTGCCGTATTCTCCACGTCAGAGATGCGGCTGGCTAGGAACTGTTGTGTGAAAGGATGCACTGGAGGCAGACCGGTGTTGACCCTCCCCAAATCATCGCCACAAGCAACAAAGTTCAAGGCACTAGGGGTGCACGAGTTGCTGCTGTCCACGGTTTGATAAACGTGATGTGCACGCCGCTCTTGTACACCATGCGTCATGTCACTCCAAGGAGATGGGAGGAAGTGTTACGTTTTGAGGTAGGGAGGAGCCCCGTCAAATGTAGCCGCATTAATTTTCTTCGCAATCTAATTGAAGATGTCCAAACACGCTTCAATGGCACTCACTGGGATGATAGTGCCACAGCGGAGGATTGGGTTGAGTCAAGCTCATGTTCATGTGAGAGAGTATTCAACTACGTGACGGCTACTCACTTTGGCCAAAGCACGGAGCGCATGTGTGATCGCAATCGGGGTACAGCATCAGCAGGCATGCGCGCAGTATCAACCCAGACAACATTCAAAACCGGGCCCGTGTGCCACAACAAGCTCCAAAGAGCACGGAGTATCTTCACTTGTGTACATGCCCTCGTCGACGCCGTCATATTGGCTGTACTGTAGCAGGTTGCCGTATTGTCCACAAACAAGGAGACCCTGTGCCACTTCTGCGTCACCGCAAACCTACAGGCATGTGGGACACCGCTGAGCTCCGCCTGTTGTTGGTTCTTGGCCGGGATTTTTCGCGTCAGCACGAGTCCATTGCGTCCACAGATACCCAGGCGGTACCCACCAGCAGCCTCCGCTGCATCTACCGACAAGAATGGCGCAAAACCAAAATGCCGAGGGATTGGGTCAACCGTGGCTGGTACATACGAGATTGCCAGCGTGTTGAACAGCGCTGATATCAGGGCCGGGCTCGGGCGGTGTTGAAACCGATGATGTCCCCATCGGAACCTATGCCACCCCTGTGGAAATAGGGTGACCCCCTTGCGTGGTCCAAACGCCCATTGCATTTTTCCCATGACCCGGTCCGCTACCTTTGGGGACACGGGCGAGCAGGCCGTTTTGATGGCAATCCCCAAGCACTTTGTGAGCATCTTGTCGGTGTTCCGCACCTCCCCTTTTGCCAGATCGAAAACCTTTCCCAACCACAGGACATTCTGATGTGGTTCGAGGCAGGATTTGGTGGAGATGCGCAGGCCCTTTTCCATCAAGAAGGCTGCCAACCGTGAACCTAGGCTGTCCATGCATTCCCTGTCTGGTGACAAGATCAGGACATCGTCCAAATAATGGAAACGATAGATATCGAGCCCCATTGCATGGTTGTCACCGAACTCCCTCAACAACGCCGCCAACGTATCCTGTGCCAGTACCGGGGAAAACTTCCATCCAAACGGGAGGCAGTGGAAGTGCGCCCCTTGTATGCGACACAGTCCCCTATGTTCAACCGGGATTTGCAGGCTCCAGTAAAAGTTGGATATGTCCAAGGTGATGCACCACAATGGTGCCTCTCTGTGTATCTCCCGTTGGATGGTCTGAAAGACTGTGTGAACGGAAGCTTGACCTTGCGCAATGGTACCTTCCAGCAGTCGTTCAGATTTCGCATGTCAATGATGAAGGAGCACTTCATATCATTTTGGGTTTAACGAAAGCCGACACATTGTCCGGGAGGTCCTCCCACTCAGGGCCCCCCAAACACGCAGGGTCCCGACACAGGAATCCATCGTCCACCAGCACTCCAATCATGCTCCTGGTGTGCAACGACGGCTGCCATACATGGAATCTCCCAGAATCCGGCCCCGACTTCCAACTCCGTAGATCCCATATGAGGCGCGTCGGGATGTTCGCGTTCCACACGTCCAAAGGGATGTCCAGGCTGCCCCTCTCTCCAAGGCCCGCTGCAATCATTCTTTCTGGGGTACCTCCCGACGGGCCATCCCCATCATACCCGTCATAGTCCTAACCCAGCAAGTCCCAACGGAGCTCATTCAGATCCTCCATGTGGCGTAGGATCCTTTCCAAGTGTGCGGTCCACCGTCCACATCTCTGAGGCGCTCCCGCGCTCGGAGGATCACCGCAAGCGCGGCCCGGAAAAGCTCATTCCGCGGGATATCCGAGACCCGTTCGACCCGTCTCGAAGCCGACCACGCACATGCCCGCACCCGTCTATATGTGACCCACGCTCCCGCCGTACTCCCTCCTCCAACTCCCATGAGAGATTTCATCCTTTGCAGGCTTGTGCTGCCCACCCGCCTCATCGCCGGGGGACGCCTGCCACACTCTCCCACCCCTCCTCGCTGCCCCACAGGCCGTCCGGCCAGCCGCCTCCTCACGCGGTGCGTCTCCTCTTGCCCCTCCTACCATCGGCCTTCCAAGGTGAGGGGCCATGTGAGGATGACCCAGAGCACGTGGAATCTCCAGAGTCGCTCTGTGGGGCGTTCACCTCAGGGATATCGTAGGCCTCAGGGGCCCAGAATTCCGTACATCGCCTGGTTGATGTTCCCAGAATCCATGGCCTCCCCTTGAGGTAACTGGGGGGGGTAGCCGTCGTGAATGTGTGTCGGATGCGCCCTGGGAGCGGGCAGTTGATGTAGGCCATTGACGTCCTGGTGCTCCTCCACCTGAACCACGCCTTCATGCTAGGGATCTTGCCTCCAGCCTTGTACATGGTCGCTGGGCCCAGGAGTCGCCATGCATGCCATGTGAGGTCCTTCCACTTGGATCCACGCAAAAGGGTTGCCATGACATTTTGCAGTTTGTCCCCAGGGGCCAGTCCCTGAAACTTGTTGAGGTTCCAGCACCTTTGTGCAATCCAGGCGCAGAGGTGCAGGCATTCGAGGGCCACTCCTGAAACCGGGGGTAATCCCAGCCCTGTGGACTTTGCGGTCATAGAACTCCGCCGTTCATGCCAGAACCCCCAGCCTGTGGAAGCTGATGCTCGCCGCCTCGCCGACTCTGAGGCCCAAAGGCGTTGAAAGTACCGCGAGACCCACCACACACCACTCCAGCTCTGAATCCGCTTGGTGTGCCATGATCTGCAGAGCTTCAAAACTCCCCCACTCCTGTGTGGACTTCTCTTCCAGTCGCTGTGCCGCCTTGAATGCCTTCCACATCCGTTTTGGAACCGGCTCGCCGACCACCCCCGAGGTGTATGCCATGGCCGCTGCATTGAGGATTGTTTTGACTGAGCTGCTGCCTTTTCCCTCTCGAGTAGCATCACACACGACTTGCTCCACGACCTTGTATGGTCCCCACTCCGGCCGGGCCATATGCGTCTGTCGGAGTCGTCGCATTCCCGTCTTGTACATACCCAGCGATGTCGTGCTACAGGAGTTCGCGAGGACTTGCCAGTTGCTTCCCAGGACCCCATCCTTGCTGTCCTCCTGGGCTCGACACAATGGGGCATATGCCCGTCGATATGCCGGCCATTCCCTGGGGATCTTGTCGTCGTCACTCTCCCCCTCCACTTTTTCTTCATGCAAAAGAAACCTGTTTGGGCTGTCCTCCGCCATGCCCCCCCCTCCCCCCCTTCCGGGGGAAGTCAGTTCGCGCAGTCCCATATCCGGTGGCTGTCTCCAGAATTCTCCACAAAGCCCCGGGGGGCCCTTCGCCACGTCATATGCGTTGTCGCCCCTCGCAGTGCAGTAGTAGGTGATGTTCTCCAACTCCGCAAACCGGAATCTCTCCTGTCGGGTCGCTTCAATCCATGTGCGGGCACCCAATCTTTCCAACTTCTTGGCAGACCTTGCCGTAACCCGGGATTGTGGTTGTTTCCCGGCGCCCTTGTGTGAGCCACCAGTCACGCTGTGGCCTCCGCTGGGGTACTTCTCTTTATAGCTGTCCTTGGAGACCAGCATCACCTCCCACAGCTCCTTTGCCAGCGTCTCCCCTTTGCCCTCCTCGTTGGACTCCGCGAATTTCTTCAGGGAAGCTGTCGTCTCACGCATCCATTTGGCATTTCCCGGGGCCTCAACAAACACGTCCAGCGCTGCAGGGGTCAGGGACCTCACGATTGTTGCTCTCCGCTTGTGCTCCAATCTCATTTTGAGCGCTTTCATCTGTTTTGAGATCTCCTGCTCCTCCGGATCTACAGGCGCATCTAGCTTCCCTCCATCTGATGAATCTGCCGATACCAGGTTCAGTTTGTGGCCTTCCCGAATGATGATCCACTTGAAATTGTCCAAGAGGGCCAGCGCCCCCATTGCCTTGAGCACGAAATCGGGGTCCTCTGGCTTTCGGGTCTCAGGGATACCCTCCGCAAACTCTTGGATGGCCAGGCGGTGCTTGGCTGCCAGCTGTGCCACCTCCATTCCCGCCTTCCCGATTTCGGCACTGGAGCAGAGCTTCTGAAAAGTGGTCCACTGCGACTCCGAAAACGACTTGATGCGTGCCCTGGTATCATCCCTAACCGCCAGCTCCGTTTCCTTTTTCGCCTTGAACTCCCCTGTTTGGACCTCAATGGTGCATCGACAGCAGCTCTCATAACCAGCAATGGCGTGGAGGAGTTTGCGCGGATCTTCTTGCCAGCCACAGGCCACCTTGAGGTCCTCCAGCCATTTGTCGTGGTCCACCCCCGCATCTCTGATGCGCTGCATGATTTCTACTGCCGCTCTCGCCAAGTGGTCTGCGGGGAGGGTGCTCTTGTAGACCTCGAACTGGCCCTTGGAGGCGAAGTCTTTGAAGGTGAGGGACTCCATGCTAATGGCTGACATTTGGTACGGATCTCCTTACTTGGCCGGACGGGCCTGAGAACTCAAAAATCTTTAAAAGATTCTATAGTGATAGTGCATATGAGTGGGATTATGGGGTGAATCGTGTGATTCGCCTATAGGCAAATCCCTTGGTTGAGGCAAGCTCATGTTCATGTGAGAGAGTATTCAACTACGTGACGGCTACTCACTTTGGCCAAAGCGCGGAGCGCATGTGTGAAACACTGTGGGTAAGGTGCAATGGGGAGGCACGAGAGAATTGGAGGCCGTTTGAGGTGTTGGATGATCTCGGGAAGACCCCTTTCTCCCCACACCCTAGATTGCAATAGGGGTGTTTGTGGCTCTTCACCACAGTCAGACAGCATGCAAGGCCCCTAGGCCGCAACAGCAGATCCCATGCTTGCTTGACTTGGAGGGGGAGAGCTGATATGTCCCCCAGTCATGACCATGCCGCCTCCATAGTGTGTTGATAGGTGACCAAGTGCTACAATTGCACGGATTTCATACACCATAGGTAGGTTATAACTTCGCTATTGTGCAATTTTTGTTGCAGCCATGTGGGCTCAATCGATTTGCACGCAAGTACTCTTATCATTGCGATGCCATTTTGCATCTCCTAATATGCAGCTCACTCACTAGTAGGGGTTGTCAGGGGGGGTGCTTAGCCTCCAATACTGACCCCAACCCCCCCTAAAGTTGTTGGGCCCCATGGGTGAAAAATGCAAGTTGTGTACAAAAAAAATGGTCTAGTGGTGTTTTTTTTTGCGGTGATTCCGTGCAATTTTTCTTTGTGGTAAGTCATGCGAATTTGAAAAAAAATTGAAGTTTTTTTTGCAGTAAGGGCGAGTAATTTTTTTTGCGGTGAGAGCTGCAAATTATGTAAAAAAAAGTTTCCAAAATTCAAAGAAATGCAACCTTTGCAATACATGGGCAATATGTAAAGCTGTCGGTTCCGTACGGCACCCAATAGCGACCTTAATGATGGGACGCGGAGTCCACAAAGCACATAGTACTCTGCGTGGCCACCAATTAGTTGGGACTCGACCAATATAACGTAGTTACACATGGTGTCATTGGCACTAGTGTAGCTGCTAAGATCTGTTCACATGGACACGTACGTGTTAAAATCCCGACACGTACGTGTTGAAATCCCAACTCGTACGCACTGATTTACCAAACGGTACGCACTCCGAACGCGTTTGGCGCAAAATCGTACGCAGCCCGTGCGCGTTTGGTACCCAGTACGGTGTGGAAAATCAGTGCGTACAAGTTGAGATTTCAACCCGTACGTGTCCATGTGAACAAAAAAGGCCACACCTTAGCAGTTACAAGACTCAAAATTAGGCCCCAAAAAAGAGTCCTGACAAGGCCATGTCCACAATCCAGTGTGCCAGCGCTAGGAACAAAATCAGGCTCAAGAAAAAGAGTCCTCACAGGCCATGGCCAACGCTAGTGCCACCATTATAGGCCACCAAGGCACTGGCATCGGCCCAACATAATAGCAATCTTATACGCTCCACCATTGGTACAAAAGACGGGCGGAGGAAAATACAACCCACAGATATGCAGCCGCTACAGATAGTTGCAGAATGCACGCTTGTAGAACAAATTCGTTTTGGTGTCGCTGGCCTTGAGCTTTGCACAAGCATTGGGGTTGAACTAACAAGCGGCGCGTAACTCTGCTACTAGCTGCTTGGACAGGTCATTGATGAAAAGCTGGTCACGCTCTAGCTGGCCAACTGGCCAGATGCATCTGCTGGGTAGCCATCCGGCACCTTGCGCCACTCTCCACGGAGGAGGACCTTGGGATGGGTGTCCTCCTCTGTGGGAGTGGCCATGGAAGGTTGCGGCCTGGCGTCCGGGCTTTCCACGCACTGCTCGGCGGAGGCCTCGTTGCCTTCGAGTGGGTTGGGGGTGGCCTGAACAGTCTCCTCGACCCCCCCCCGCGCCCAAGTTGAAGTATCCTTAAACTTGGTTGCTGGGGGGGGGGGAGACTCAGGGGGGCCAGGAAGCTCTGTCACACCCTCCACATCATCACCAAGCGCTTGAACGACCCGCACAGCACAATTAGCATTAAAAACGGGTTAATAGCCCATTTTATTTGGCTGAAAAACGGGTTAACTTGTCCACAGTTTTGGCAGGGGTTAACCCGTTTTCCTCAATGAAAACGGGCTATTAACTCGCTTTTCTGGAAAGAAACGGGTTAACCCCAAATTTTATGGGCTTATGGGTGGAGGCTCCTCCTCAACCTGCTCCCGTGGCCGATTCGAGCCCTGAACCGGTGGAGGCTCCTCCTCACCCTACTCCCGTGGCCAATTCGAGCCGTGAACCAGTGGAGGCTCCTCCTCACCCTGCTCCCGTAGCCGATTCGAGCCCTGCAAAGCTTAGTGTGACGTCCTCCCAATCAGGTGGCTCTGTGGACTTGCTCGCTGATGGTAGAAGTGAGTCTAGTGAGTCGGTGTGGCACTATGATGAGCGGCCCTTGACACAGGTGTACCCTTCGTGAACGGCCGTTAAGTGGCCGTTTGAATAATTGCGTGAATTTCACGTGAATTTACCCAAAATTTGAGGTTTTTGGGGGAAAATGCCATATTCTTGGTTCGCTTCAAGGGCTTTGAGGGGCCAAAATTCCTCCCCTAGCTTTGTTACGCATCATCCAATGAAAGTCCCGCCCCAAAAGCATGCATCATGTCCGCACCGTGCCCAAAACGAGAGGTGCCGGAACCCGGCAAGCCTGTAGCCGATTCACAGCCGTGAATTCACGTGAATTGACGTGAAATTCATACGAATTTCGTACGAATTTCGTACGAATTTCACGTGAATTCGCGTGAATTCACGTGAATTTACACAAATGTTACCCGTGTGCACCCCCTGATTTGTCCTCACACCCCTAGTAAGCCCCCCAGCATGCACCCCGGTCACAGGCAACAATGGTCTGGGTTCGTAAGGTCATCTCATGTCCGTCTCTTGCGGCACCGGAACCGCCGCTGTAGAGTCTGAAGGTGCTGCATGTCGGTTAGAAGCCGTCTTCTTGTGCGGCTTGCATACGTTTGTACACTTATGGGCCCTTGCCCATGTTGAGCCCTTTTGGTCGCATCCCACCCATGCAACCAAAGGCTATCGTCAATGGTGTGGTTGTCCACAACCACTTGCACCCCTAGTCTCCCCCGGAGGAGGCTTAGGCCCCCGCTGTTGCGCAACATGCGCTTCAGCCTCCGGTGACTTCCCTCCATGGCAAAGCAGGAGAACTTTGACAAGATTCTCCACTTCTTTGCAAAATAATACATGTGGTCGATCCAAAGATGCGTCCACAGAAGTTTGCCCCACTGGAGCTCATTGTGGGCAGCGCCCATGGCTATGCTATGGTTCCGGAGCCGCCCCAAGTCGGCCCCGGAGAACCATGCGGAACGCCACGCGTATACACACATGCTTGCAAAATTCTCCCACCACGTTTTGCACACCGACTCCCAACTTTTTCCCCCTACTTGATGCTGCCTGACACTAGGCTGCTCTAGGCAAGCATCTATTATCTTCTCCCAACCCTTATTGCGCATGAAATGGATGGCAGCAGCACACTCCATCCTCACCTTCCCCTTGCTGTTTGCCTTGTCATTATTTCATGAGGCACGGGTGCAAGTTCGTGCAGCAAGCCGTGCCTCATCTAAAACCGGTTGCAGCATGGTGCGTGCCACAGTGGCCGGTGCCTTCCCTGTCAATTGTACAACTAGGTCCCGTGTCCCGTTGACTGCACACAACAGGACACGAAGGACCCCATGGAGGCCATAATCAGGCACTCGCCTATCACTCATAATGGTCCTATATATAGCACTTATGGCAACGGCTGGTTCCCAGTTGCCGTCTATCGCACTTGCTGTGCCAAAGGTAGCAAGGCACAGAGCACGGTTACGCATGCAGACCCAACACACAGTGGCACCAGGGGATTCTGCCTTCCAGTTTTGGCAGCCCGCCATGAGCACCTGTGCCTTACCATCTGCACACAGAAAAAAAAGGGACTGCCTATCGTTCCCTGCCGCATCCTTAAAACTTACGGTTGCGGCCTTGCGCAACTCATCATCAAAATCAATTTCCTCGGAGGCCGCGTAGAGGGTGTCCCACTTTTCACTGCCCCCTAGTAGCCACCAACTAGATAGTTGGTTGGGGCTGGCGGTGCCACCAAGCGTGCAATGGACGTACGAGGCCTCATGCCTCGATGTACCGTCCACCGCAATAGGCAACCAATGCAGCCGTCGGTCCCCGGGCTGCATGATGGCCGAGGGTGGTGGTGGTCGACACTTGAATAGGTGGGCGATGCGGTCAGGTAGGTAGCAGGCCGCACCATTGATGGCCGTGTCGTCACCCGTATAGGCAGTAAACGCCCGGGACTCCGGCAACGCTAGCTGCCGGAGCATGCCGTACACCTGGTCCCATACCACACCGTACGTCATGCTCCCCACCAGGTACCGGGACTCTGTCCTAGAGGGGTGCAATGACCGGATCCTCCACACGGCCATAATCAACCTCTCCTGCTGGGTGGGCTCGGGCTGGACGGTGGCTACAATTCTTGTTTCGGGGGTAAGCACTATTTGCCCCGTGTCGGGCAGGTACTTGACGGTGTAGGGTGCTGCAAGCTCCTTGGAAACAACCTCCTGGAGCTCTTGTACGCGCCGCCGTCGTGTACGATCCGCTACCAGATGGAATGGCTCCTTGGGCCGTGGCATGATGTGAGATACAGGACCTGTTGAATGGGCAGGCAGTCATCGCAAAGTTTCTACCATCCCCCTGCCGCAGACCACTCTCTCTACTGTGATTCGCATGCAATTAAAAGAAAATCACATAGATTCGCACGAAATTCGTACGAAATTCGTACGAATTTCGTACGAATTTCACATGAATAGAAATGTGTGAATATTCTGAAAATGTGAAATTCGTACGAAATTCGTACGAAATTCGTACGAATTTCGTGCGAATTTCACATGACTGTCACAGAATTTCTGCCAAAGCCTCATCCTTGTGCCCTCGTTGACCCTCACAAAGCAAGCTCAGGATGGTGCTCATGCTGTCATTATCATTGTCATTGTCTCATGCTGTCATTCCGGCTGTCACTCAGCCAGCAGTGTAATATACAAACAGTTCCGCAGAAAGGAATCGCAAATTAACAGGTTAACAGGTTAACAGGTCAGGGGGCACATCAGGTCAGGGGGTAATGTACAAACAGTGCTGCAGAAAATTTCGCACAGTGGGGGGGGAGTACCCCACATATCGGTCAAACTGCCCATGCTTGGGGGGGGGGGGGCAGGATAACATTCGTCGTGGTTAGAAAGTCGTGGTTAGAAAGGACAGGTGCTCCGGAGGGTACCTACGCACCCCCCCCCCCCCGGGAGCAGAGCTCCTGCTAGCGGAGCCCTGGGAGCTCTGCTCCGCCACCGCCTCCACAAAGGAGGGGTCCATGGCCGCCGACGTGAGGCGGTGGGGGGGGTACTGCCGGCGCACTTCCTCCAGTGCGGCAGTCACCTTGGGGGCGTCCGGGGCCACGCTGTCCACATCGACCTGCTGGCCACTGGCCATGATGGCCATCCGCAGGCCGGTGGACACTGCGGACACCTGGCCGGCGCATGCCTCGGCCTGGGCATGCCAGGCCTGTGCGCCGGCCAGGAGGTACCGGACACCGGCAGCACTGCCCCCCCCCCTGTCACCCGGGGGGGCGGGGGCCTCGGCACCCTCAGCCCTCTCCACTGCCTCTGCTGGCTGTGCCGCTGGCTTTGCCTTGCGCAACGTCGCCACGTCACGCTCCACGGTCTTCACCTTGGTGGCCAGCCGGTCACGCTCCCTGGTGACGTCCGCCAACCGCGACTCGCAGTCCCGCCTGTCCTCGTGGACCCTGGACAGACGGGCCTCGAGGTCGCGGTTGGCGGCCTCCGCGCTGATGGCGCGTGCCTCCCACGCCCCCGCCCGCCGCTGGTCCACCCACTCCTGCACCACCCCCCTCTGCCCCGGCCCCCCCGACGGCTCCGCCTGCTCCGCCCGCCCTGCCCGCTCCCCCGGGGTGGCCGTACGCGGGGCTTTGGGGGGGGGGGGGGGTGAAGCCCGTGTCCCCTTCGGGGCGCCCTTTCCGCTTGCGCGTGGGGGGGGGTTCGTCCTCCTCGACGTCAATGACGTCAGCCACCACCCCCATCTTCCGCTGCCTCCCCACATGGACGCGCATGGCAACCCATGCCACGTCCACCCACTCCGGCCTCCGCTGCTCCCAACCCGTGAGCACATTCAGCCCACAAATCCCTGCCGTCGTCACCATCCCCCCCTCCCCGATCCCCGACACCCCCGTCTGCACCCGCCAGTGCCCACTCACAAGCCGGTAGGCAAACATGCCCACCAGCTCCTGCCCCTCAGGCAGGTTGGACCCCCCCCGGAGCACAATGGGGCAGGGGAAGGAGATGCGGAGGGTGCCCTGCACCCCCCGCGACTCCAACTCCATGTCCCACACGGCACTGAGGTGCCGCTGCCGCCCATCCGGCCCGGGCGGCACCTGCTGGGTCCAGGCCGGATCCGGCTGCCTGGCGGCCAAGGTGACCCGGTCCAGGGGGGGGTCGGTGTGGGCCTCGCCCAGCGCGTCGCGGGACGGCTGGGGCACCACCACCTCGCGCGCCATATGCCCCCTGGCGGTGCTGGCCTCGCTGCCTCCCGAACGCCGAGAGCGCTGCGACCCCACACTGCGCACGCTGCCGGCCTCGCTTGGTGCCCGTCCACCGCCGGTGCCTGCAGGCTGGGCGCCACCGGGGCCTTCGGCGGGCTCGGCGTGCTCCTCAGGCAATCGGGGCCGGGGCTTGTATTGGCGCCTGGTGTGGTGCCGAATATCCGGCGACCAAGCGGTGAACGGGATGCAGATGTGGGGAGGTGTGCAAGGCAAAAATTGAGAAAGGGGGAGTGGACACGGGGCAATGGAAGAGCAAAAGGAGCAAATTGGACGAAATTCACAGAAATTCGTACGAAATTCGTACGAAATTCGTACGAATTTTGTACGAATTTCGTACGAATTTCACATCTCGAGAAAATTCACACAAATTTATTCACGTGAAATTCGTACGAAATTCGTACGAAATTCGTACGAATTTCGTACGAATTTCACGTGAATTTCGTCCAATTGTTGCAAATACACAAAGCAAACACACAAGCAGGCACACCTTGCAGTCGCATGGGCAGGTGATGCTCCATGCCCCGGTCCTCGCGCACTTGGGCGACCGCCACGCTGGGACCGTGTTCACCAGGTGCCACAGCGTGGTCGGCCGACCCGGGGGGGCAATGCCGGACAAGGCGAAGTGGATCTCCGACTCCGCGTCGACATCGCCCCCCTTCACGACCTCCAGCTGGTGCACGCTGCCCAGGAAGAACAGCATGCACTGGGGGCCGACCTCGATGACGGCGAGGTCGGCGGCCGGGGCCGACCGGGAGATGAAGGTGGGGTGGAAGGGGGAGGTGGGGGGGCCTGCCGGGAGCGTCTGCGGGGGGTCGGCGAACAGGGCCTGGGCAGCCTCCCCCTCCCACAACCCCACCCTCGCAACCGCCCCCTTCCCCACCCACAACACCTGGTCCACGCTGGGGAGGTCCCAGCTGGACAAATCCCCAGCAACGTCCAGGGCCTCCTTGGGGGGGATGGCGTCCAAGTGTGTGGTGTTGGCCTGGTGGTGTTTGTGTCGGGGGTCGGGGGTCCACAAGTTAAAAAGAGCCCCCTGCAGCCCATCCTTGGAGTCAGGGTGGGCAGGCAATCCATGATGGCGGCTGGTGGCCACCATCAGCAGCATGTCCCCCCGATGCAGCTGAACGGTGTCCCAGCGCGCCTCCGCCGCCTCCCCCAGGGCCGTCCCCGCCTGCACCGCCACCTGGTAGTCCTCTGACAAGCAGAGGAAGCTACTCAGGTGGCAGTCCCCCACCGCCTTGTCGCTGGGGGGGAGGACTTCGGGGTGGGTGGTCACGTCGGTGTGGGGGAGCTGCGGCCCACTCCCCACACTGGCCACAATGACGCTGCCCGGCGTCATTGGGTGGAGGTCCTCAACCCCAGGGACACTTTCGGTGAGGTGGGGGTGGAACTTCTTGAAGAGAGGCCCCCCCACCCCCGACCCCAAGGCGCTCTTGCTTTGCCACCGGCGGGGGAGCTCGGGATCCTTGGCCTGCTCCTCACTCCGCGCGGCGTTGAAAAGGAGCTCAAAATTTTTTGCGACGACTTTTTCGTCGCCGCTGCCCCACGCCTTCATCACCTTGTTCCACCCCACCTCACAATCCCGTTCCTCCACAAGCCCCCGAAGCACAATGTAGCCGTTCCCATCAACAAAGTTGAGGGGCGGCTGAGAGGGGCCAACCCTGTCGGGGGCGGGGTCAGGGCTGCCCGTCACCCCATGAGGGGGGTCGGGAAGGGGTTCGGTGCGGAGGGGGGGTTCACTCGAAATGAAGGGGGGGGCGCATGAGGCACCACGGTACCATTGCAAAGAAGTTGTGCTGTAGAAGGTGGGGTGGGTGACGTCGGGGACGTGCACCTGGGGGGGGATGGTGGGATGGAAAGGGGCGATGCCCAAATCATCCCACCACCGGGGGTTGGCGAGATGCCAAGAAAAGGGGAAAAAAGAGTGGCCTGCTGGTGCACCTGCAGCAAGATCCTGCAGGCACACCATATCGCAGTGGGGGGGGGGGTGGACGAGGTTAGCGGTGGGGTACACCTGGACGTGGGCGTCCTTAGGCTTCCCCACAGGGTTATTCCTCATCGAGTTGAGGAGCTGGTCAACACTAGAGGGGAGAGGGGTCAGATGGAGAAATTTGAGGGTGGGGAGTTGGTGGCGCAGTTCCCTCCACAGGGTTGTGGCCCATCCCCTCCCCCCGAGGTAGCTGTTGCGGGTGGGGCTGCGCATGTCGATGTGGATGACATCGGGGGAGGGGTCGAGGGAGGCTGCCCAGCCCACGATGGCATCCACCCCCAGTGCCTCCGACTCGTACGTTGCCTCCTCCAATTGATGGTGGGCAACGGGGAGGGCTTGGTAGTGGGCGAGGGTGTCGGCTGCGGGGTCGGGGCGCGAGGCCAGGCTGGCGAGCTGAGACATAGTCTGCTGCGACATTGTCAAAGAGTTTGAGAGCTGTGGGAAAGCGAAACAGTGGAAATGAGGGTAAATTCGTACGAAATTCGTACGAAATTCGTACGAATTTCGTACGAATTTCGTACGAATTTCACATACTGTGAATCTGTGAATCTAGCGTGAATTTTTGCGTGAATTTAGGTGCGTGAATCTCACATTCACGTGAATCTCACAAAATCTGTTAAACCATGCGGGGACTTTAAACCTCTAAATTGCACCTATTTGTTGCATCTTACTTTGGGCGAAGGTAGCACGACAAAAGCACACGATAGCACCAAGTTACGAGCAAAACACAGCAAAATTGGGGGAAATTCACGGTACCGTGAATCTCCGATTCAAACGGCCGGTTCACGAAGGGTACAGGTGTCCCTGAAGCGCTCTTTGGAGGATAGTCGCCAAGAGTATGGGGATGTTGCTTGGGCTGCACCTCCCAGCGCAGGTAATGCTCCCATTTCCCAAGATCTCTCGGATATGCCGATGCCCTACAAAAGATGCGGCGACCAAAGTGTCCGCCTGCGGTTAGGCAAGTGGCATCCGAGTTCATTTGTCATAAGTGCTCCCGAGAGATCAATGTGCGGCGTCCTTTGGGCGTAATGCTCCATACCATGAAGCTTGCATGGGCGCGGGTGCCAAAGATGGCTCCATGCGTGGCCCTTGTTGCCCCAAGGAGTAGATCATAATTATTATACACTATTATTAATAATGTACACTCGGATTCGAAGGAGAAATCAAAACAAACTATCATTATACTATATGATTGTAAACACTAATCAAAGGTGATCACTCGAAACTATCCTGTATAGTGTATGTACAATGGAGGCGTTTTTCCCCATGCCGGTGGTAGGGTTTTTTATCATGTCATCCAACATTTCACATGCGGTACGTTTATTTGCCTTGCGTCTCCTCCATGTGTGAACTGGAACCTGCACAGGTCGCCGGGAGGTTCGCACAAGTGTCCCAAGAACCTAACGTCGGTCTCGTTAACCTGTTTCAGCCAAATAAAACGAGCTATAATAACCCGTTTTTACGCACCTTTTGCAGCCCGTTTTCATTGAGGAAAACGGGTCAATAGACCGTTTTCATAATAAACAATGCTTACCACATAGTCCACAAAACCGGCACCTATTGGGACGAGGGCCGAACTGGAAAAAGTACCCCGGTGCTCCACCACCAGTTTAGCGATGTTGAACCTTTGAAAACCACAAGACTAACCGTCCGTTTGGAATTCCAAGGCGTGGTGCTTGGTGGTTAGCGAAAGTTTCTCCAAGGCAAACAAGAAAAGACGGTTCAAATGAGTGGAGCTTAGGGGTTCCCCAACCAGAATAGTGAAAAGGTCCAATTGGACACCACAATCGAAGGTACACACAAACCAATGCAACCCTGCGTTGTCAGCGGAAGTAACCACCAAAATGTGGCGGCGGCACCAACTCATGTTGGCCAGTCTTTCGCCGGATTCAACTCTCTGCATGCACTTGGACAGGATCTTGATATCTCTTTGGCTACCGGGTACGTAGGGTACACCGGTACCCACATATACCCACGTGGGAACAAAAAAAAACGCTGTGATTTGTTGGGAGCGTCAAACGTTGGGGACGTCCGGGAAAAATTTGCGGTATGTACCCGCATATTGTACCCGGTAACAAATAGTGTACCTGAACGTTTAGAACGTCCCCAAGGTCTGGGACGTTCTAAACAAAGATATGTGGGAACACTATTTGTACCGGGTAAAATACAACATAACGGAACGTTTAGAACATTGTCAGAACATGTGGGGAACAACACCGTGTACCCGGGTACAAAAAGCGGTAACACATGTTCCCATGTACCCATTTGCTATCGACATACCATGGTGTTGCGGTTGCATCCCCAGCCAGAGCCTTCGAGGGCTGGCAGCAACATCGGTCGTTAGCTCTTGCAGGGGCCAACGTCAGTGGGAGCTTCCCGACCGGGTACTTCCCCGGACGGCCTATGACCACTAACCTGCATGTCCGCGGCTACACGTTGTGGTACACGCCGAAGCATTTCACGTGGAGAGGGTCGCCGCACCCACTGCACATCCAGTTTGTCTCGCCGCCGCACTGTTTGCACCGCATGCGCACCTTGTTGCACTGCACCGGCACGTGCACCACGCCTCCGAGTGGCCGCTCAATGTCCGGAAACACGGCCTTGATGGTGAGCCATTGAAACTCACCAAGTGTCAGGCTGGGCTGGCGCACACCCAGCACATTGGAAGCCGTGTAGGCGTTCACCGCAGCATAGCGCATGACCAGGGCGCGCACTGCAGCACTCCATGTTCCGATGCGATTGGTCTCGCGCAGCTGTAGTGCCAGCTGGTTGCAAACGTCCACACCATTTGATGCCTGACGGTACACTTGCACTACCGTTGGCAGTTCATAACCACGCTTATGGGTGGTGTATTCTCCGACCACCTCGCAGTTCGTGAGCATTGGCACCACCTTGCCCGCCTTGCTACCCACCTTTGGGCTTTTGAATGCATACAAGGAGTACCCAGCCTTCGTGTGGCCCACACGATACGCTCCCTCCTTAAGTCGTTGTGCCGCCGCCGGCACGCCTTTGGTATTTTTGGGTACCAAAACGAGAAATGGTACCTGCCGGCTTGCTAGGCCACCCGCCGTTTTGTGGCTATCGCAAACTAGTGTTGTGTCCCGTGGCAACTGGTCAGCCCAGCAATTTGTAATTTCGCTGGCCGGGAAACGACCAATGCACTTGTACCGGCGGGCACCCCGCAGCCTGCACTTGCCCTTGTAGATGTACATATCTAGTACAGAGGGGGTTGTGGCGTCGGCCAAGACGTATAGCTTTACCCCCGTCGCATGGAGTTTGCAAGGGATGTACATCCGCATTGGCCCCTTCCCCTTGTGTGGGGCTATGCCCTCGTCACCGGCCACAAAAGCCTCCATGATCCATGCTGCAGCCCAGTGTTTGCTGCATTTGGCCACTAGTTTGACCACATTGGGTCGCGCGTAGCGGTGTAGTTCCCAGAACTTGTGGCGCGACAGCAGCCGACTAAGACGGGGGTTGTAGGCGGCGGCATCGGGGTCCGGGATGTCATCAATCCGGGTGGGATTCACGATCCCCAGAGCCAGCCGCAAGCAAAAGTAGTTGGGCACGTACCCGGTGAGGTGCCGTTTGCCCTTTTTGATGATTGCCTTTTCCATCAGGTGGAGAACGGGGTCAATCATGTATTCCCAGACCTCTAGGGGGCTACGCGCTCCTTCGAGGACGCATTGGCCACGCCTAGCTTCATCCACACCGATTTGGGTAGCACACTTCCTTGCACGGAGGGGGCCACGTTTCCATCGCATACTTTCCTATTGGCAAAAGAATAGCAATCTTGGTTCGGTGCGGGACCTGCGGACCTGCGGAACCTGCGGACATGCGTAGTTGTTCCAATCATTGACCTGTGAAGCTGCGGACCTGCATAGTTGTTCCAATCATTGTAACTACGAAGCCAACCCCAGATACTGTACATTCGCCAACTCCTAGTCAACTCCATGTCGAGAGCATTCAACTTGCTTGTACTTGTGCACTGTGTTGTTGCTACGCCTTGTGCATGAAACGTGAGGAACTATTGATATTTTACAGCTTTTGGTTGCGTTGCTTTGTTGTTATGATGCAATATGTGGGTTTTTTGGGTCGAAGCCAACTTTTTGGAAGCCAAGTCAAAGTTGGCGCGCCAACTTGGCAGTTGGCGCGCGCCAACTCAAGAGTTGGCGCGCCAACTGCCAAGTTGGCGCGCCAAGTTGGCGCGCCAACTCTTGAGTTGGCGCGCGCCAACTCCGGTTTTGGCGCGCGCCAAGTGCCCCATTCTTCCTCTTCTCTTGCACCCTTTATGCATTCCCTTTCCCTTCTAGGCATTTCACGTTATCATGCCTCCAAAGCAACCCAAGAAGGGCAAGGGGAAGGAGGTGACAGTCACCGACCCCACGTCTGCCCCAGCCCCAGCCCCCGCTGCACCACCTAACCCCGAGGTGCAGGCGGTGCTCGACGCCCACATCGCCAACGTCGGCTCCGAGCACTTCCCCGGGGGCTATTTTCCCATCCCCTACACCCTCACCTCCCCGGACGCCGAATCCTTCCCCGAGCCCCCCCCCCTCCGCGAACCCCTGGAGGCCGCCCTCTTCGGCAAGTGGGACCAGCCGGGCAATCCCCACTTGGTCTGGCGAATTGACGCCACCCGTGTTAACTTCGCCCTGACCAGGGGGGTTCTTAGCAGATTCTGCTGTGCCGTGATGGGTCGGTACCCCACGACGCTCGCGGTCGAGTTGAAGCTTTCTCAAGTCACCCTTGAGGCCTTCAACAAGACCCTGAAGCTGTGCACTGCTGCAGCGTCAAAAGAGTTCGTTAACGTTCTCGACCTGCAGGAGATGCCGCCTCAGGGTCTCCACCCCGAGGAGCAGTGGCTGTGGGTGGATCCAGTCAAAAAAAGTGGCTGGACGCACCGCACGGCCACTGACGCCGTCGTGCGGTACCAGTCGGTGAAGGTGCAGGCGTGGGATGCAGTAGCTCCCACAGAGTTCTCCACCAACCGTCGCCTGCGCACCCACATCCCGAACATCACCCACCCCACCCTCTACAGCACCGACGCCCCCCTCACCATGCTTGGCATGGGTTGCCCCCACCCCTCCTTCCACAACTCCTACCCCGTCGCCAACCACGACATCCCCAACCCCCCCATCGTCACGGAGGAGGGTTTTGCCGCGGCGGGCTACCGCCAGTATGACCGCATCATCCCCGAGGATCTGTGGGCCAGACTGGCGGAGCTCGCCACGGTGGAACTCAACCCGTCGATGCTCGAGGAGGTGGACCTCCAGGCCCCCGGGGAAGGTGGGGGGCGCTATCAGACGACGGTCTCCAGCGTCCCCCACTGGCTCCCGGACGACCTCTGGCAGGCTGTTCTGGCCCTGCTGGGGTTCTCCCTCCCACCGCTGCAGGGACTTGAGGCCTTGTGCCCCAAGATCATCGAGCGGTGGGAGGAAGAACCCTGGAAGGGTTTCCAGATCCCCCACCGCGATTTTGCACTGTCTGTGAAACAGTCAGTGCAGTGCATGGTCGTGTTCATCCCCCTCACCACCTCTCCCCCGTCCAAGTCCCTCCAGGTGTGCCCGGGCACGCAGGGGGGCTATCACGCTGCGCATCGGTGGGATATTGTTATCCAACCGCTTCGCAGCGTGACGCTCCTCCGCGGGACGGTGATCCACCGCGGTGCGGGCGGGCCTGGCCGGGCACTGTTCATCCCGTTTGCACCCGTCGGCTACCGGTCGCGCATGCTGACCGTAGAGCCGGAGAGTGTAACGGAGCTGATGAACAGTGTTCCGGTGATGCCCTCCGAGCTTCTGGCCGAGGGGGCTGCAGTCGGGTCCCCTCTGTGCCTCCCGTATGGGTCCGACCCGGACAGGTACCGGCCCCAGGATCCCGTGCCTGCCCCCCACGAGGTGGACATGCCGGAGGCGCCGGCGGATGCAGAGGAGAGGCCGGCCGCGCCGGCTGACGCGGATGCCGCCCCCCCCCCCACAGAGTGCGGCACAGGAGGAGGAGGAGATGCCGGCGGCGCCAGCGGATGCGGAGGCGCCGGCGGATGCGGAGGCGCCGGCGGATGCGGAGGCGCCGGCGGATGCGGAGGCGCCGGCGGAAGCGGAGGAGAGGCCGGCCGCCCCCCCCCCGGCAGAGGAGGACTTCCTCACTCCCGACGCGATCCCCCAGCCAGTTTGCTTCGTGTCGCAGGCTGAGCAGCCGTTGGACCCCCCGGTGCCCTACATGGGGGACGTCCTCCTCCTGCAAGAGGGGGTGTCTGCGGGTCTGTTTCTGACCCCCACCGACCACGCGCACGTGGGGCCCACCGCCGAGGCGGCCAGAGCGGATGCCTGCCTCACTCCGCACATCCACAGGTGGTGGCTTCCCCCCCTCGAGGCCACCGACTTCTGCCGCGTGCGCAGCACGGCAGGCACGGTGGTGTACTCGTTCGCCGCACTGGGCGCTGCGTTCGTGCGGGAGCCAGGGGCCGGCCGCATGGCCTGGATGGCCATGGCCCACTTCACCCCGCCCCTGAGCTCCCAGGACGCCGAGATGTTGGACCTCGTCCGCGTGGACAAGGCCCGCCGCACCATCTGCTCCTGCAGCGAGAAGGTGTGCCCGCGCGGTGCCTTGCATGCATGCGATGTTGTCACACGTGACACGAATTTGGCGCGCGCCAAATAGCAGATTGGCGCGCCAACTTCGCAGTTGGCGCGCGCCAACTTCCATCTTGGCGCGCGCCAAGTCACCGGTGGGCGCGCCAAGTGTTCGGTTGGCGTGCGCCAAGTCCAGTTTTGGCGCGCGCCAAGTCAAGTTTTGGCGCGCCAAATAGCTAGTTGGCGCACGCCAAGTGCCGTTTTGGCGCCTGAATTTAATTCGTTGGGTTTTATCGGAAACGTTGTGCTGTGGCTGGTTTTCGAGTTGTCTTCGCTGTTGCAGTGGTGTCGTTGTGTGCATTGTTTTATGCTTGTGTTGTTGCGCATTTGCAGGTCCCCATCCACTACGCCAATTTTCAATTGGAAGTGGACCCGCGTCCGGTGCCCGTGCCGGCCGGGGCGGAGGAGGTGGAGGGGCAGCCGCAGGAGCAGCGGCAGGAGCAGCGGCAGGAACAGCGGCAGGAGCAGCGGCAGGAGCAGCAGGAGGGGTTGGAGGTGGATGTGGACGTGGTGGTGGATTGGGACGTTCCGGCGGTCCCGGAACCGGCGGACTTCGGGGACGCCCTGCACAGCCCCGACAAGTTCCTGAAGCTGACGTCCGCCGAGGCGACGGCGGTGGACGTCGTCGATGGGGGGGGGACGATCATCAGCCGCCTGTTCCAGGCGCAGGTGATTCGGCGGGGTTCGGGACAGAACCGGGTGGTGGAGTGCCCGTTCTGGGCAGTGGTGCAGGGGAAGGGGGGGTGCAACCATGGGTTGTCTCCGTTGTGCCCTTTGTGCAGGTGCGCCCCCCCTCCACGCACAACCGGCTCCTCCTCTGCAGCATTGACGCTCTGGGACAGCTGCAGAGGTGGAAGCAGTGTGAGTGGAGCGACGTGCGGGCCATTGCCCCCGCCCCCCACTTGAAGGAGGCAACGCAGGCGTTTGTGCTCCGCTTCCAGAAGCAGCTCGTGGGGAAAGGGCCGAAGCGGGAGAAGGGGGGCAGGGCCGCATCTGACGTGTCTGGGGACCCCTCCCTGCAGAGCAAGGGCCGCACGGAGCAGCAAGCTAGGGGCTCCAGGCGCCCTCGCCCCACGACCACCCCCCGGGAGGCAGCACAGGCAGCGCAGGCAGCGGGAGACGGGGAGGGGGCACGGGAGAAGGCGGAGATTCTCCGCCTGGAGGCGGAGAACAAGCTGCTGCGCGAGCAGCTGAAGGCGGCGGAGGCCGCCCGCAAGACGGCACAGGACGCGCTCACCGGTGAGCGCGCCTTGTGGGAGCGGCGGGAGAAGGGGTGGGAAAAGCAGAGGGGGGAGTTGCAGCAGCAGGTGACCGCCACGGCGCAGGTGCGTGCAGTTGGGGGGGGGGCAGAGGGTAGTGCAGACCCCGACCAAGGGCAGCATGTGCTGTACCTGCAGGCGGCGGCGGTGGAGTTGCACTCTGCACTCAGCGCCCAACGCCATGTGGCCATCAACATGGGGGTTAAAGAGGCCACCCTCACGGAGCTGAAGGGCCTGCTGGACAAGCACCCGGTTTCGCACCTGCTTGACCCCAAGCGCAGGCGGGCGGAAGAGAGCGAGGGGAGTCAGAGTTAGGGCAGCAAGCGGTCGAAGAAATGAGCAGGCACCGGCTGGGCATGGTTTTGGCGCGCGCCAAGTGGTAAGTTGGGGCGCCAAATCCTGATTTGGCGTGCGCCAACAGGGGAGTTGGCGCGCGCCAAATGGGAAGTTGGCGCGCCAACTTGCCACTTGGCGCGCGCCAACTCAGGACTTGGCGCGCGCCAACTGACGAGTTGGCGCGCGCCAAATCCTGAATTGGCGCGCGCCAACTGCCTGCCAACTGTGTGCCATCTGTGTGCGAACGTGCAACAACGTTCCGTTGCATGATCTAACCCGCCTGCCACGTCCTCACGTGCCGCAGGTCTTTGTTTGTGCACCATGCAGCGGCCCTTTGAGCAGCTGGCGCCCTCAAACTACCGCGACAGGCGCGCGCGGCTGGCACGCCTTCGCGAAGTCGTGGGGGAGATTCTGGGGCCACATTAGGAAGTACACGTCAAACCCGGCCGCCGCCGCATCCACCTCGTTTGCGGGGAGAGCAAACCCCCCACCCCCGATTTGGAGCTGTTGGCCGCGGCCATTCTGTGGGAGCGCCGCAAAAATGGCGACAGCTTCCGCAAACTGCAGTACAGCCGGGCACACAGCCAATGGAAGTGCCCATGGGGAACCCTGATGCAGGTGCGAAAGGCATTGTCCGCCCCCCGTGTCACGGAGGTCCATTTTCAGACGGACGAGGACGATGACATTTTTGGGGCCGCATGCAATCTGTGGCAGAAACTGCAGGTATATTCACCCTGCACCAAAGCGTTTCCCGGCGACCGTTCACGGTGACCCGTTACACACGGCCTGTTTTCCGGCATAGGTGATGTGGCACCGTGACGGCCCCACGTTCCTGACGGACAACGTGTGGGTGGGCATCTCCTTCGACGGGACAAAGCTCTCGCAGGCCTCCTTCGTGCATTTTGCCGTTGGAGACCTGGGGAGTCATATGCCCTTGGGCTCTTGGATCTTGCTGCGCGGATCCGAGAAGAAGGCCATCATTTCCCAATTGGCCGAGGTCTATGACCTGAACGCGGACCTCACCGAGGTGGCGCAGCAGCAAATCCCCGATAAAGGGGGTTACCTGCGTAAGGTGATTTGTTTTTTTATAGCACACACCAAGGCGCAGGTCATTTTGGGGGGTTGCTCCTCCTTCACGGCCAAAAACCCCGCAACCACCGTTTGTTGGCTGTGTGGGAAAAATCGGGCAACCATTCTGCACGAATTTGGTTGCGGGATGGGGGTGATTGTCGAGGAGTGGCTGTGGGCGGGGATGATCTGCCCGATCGTGCGCCCCGCCCAGCGGCCCCCCGACTATGGGCTGCATGGTGTGCACCGGCAAGTGCACAATGGGCTTTCAGCCCTTGTGAACAGCCTCCACACGGTGCATCGGTGGAAAAGGGGAAAGGCCGTGAGGTGGGTGCAATGGTTCCTGGATCCCATTCGGATCCAGGCACGGACCGCCACCGGGGTGGCGTTGGAAGAGGAGAGGAAGGATAAGAAGAAGGTGCCCCTGAAAATCGAGCAGACGGCGGCTGCCGAGTGGGTGAAGAGTGAGGGATGGGACACCATGTGTGACCATTTGGAGGGGGAGGGCCTCCTGCAGCATGTCGTTGACATGGGGGGGGTCCAGGTGTCCTGGACGGACGCCTTCCGGCAATGGGGAAAATCCCTGTTGGCAACAAGCGATGTCGTCTGGAAATCCGGACCATTGCAGTTGCCCGACATGAAAATTCTGCGAACAGAATTGAAAAAAATGGGGGAGGCCCATAAGGCCTGTGAAATGAACGTCACCCTGTGGGCCCATCTGTGGATTGACCACCTGTTGGGATGGGCCCGCAGGTGGGGGCACATTGCCATTTTTGCCGCCTTCAAAGGAGAGGGGCGGCACAAAGCCCTGAAATGTGAAATCTCAAAGCGCAGCTTTCGAGGTGGAAGTAAAGGCGGCCGGGTGTCCAGACTGCGGGGGGCCAGAGTGCGGGTGAAGGGGGGCAAGGGGGATCGCACGCGGAAGGGGTGGGGGGAAGTGATCCGCTCAGATAATCTGGACTGGGGGTTATATAATAAAAAATTTTCGGTTTGGGAGTCGTCGTGGACGAAGCAAAGGGGGTACATAGAGAATAAGGGGGTCTTCGTCCAGGCTGAACAAGGCATGTGACCTCTATATATGATTTATATGATTGATTTGACAGCTTCTTGCGCATTAGCAGTCTTTTGCACATTAATCAAAAAAAGATGGAACAATGCTTTCTTCGTGCCAAGTGTGCAAGGGCAGGTGAGGGACGGAATTTCCAGTGACAACAATGGTATGCAAGTCGATGGTTTGATCAATGGGGGGACATTTGGCGCGCGCCAAGTCGCAAGTTGGCGCGCCAACTTGTGAATTTGCGCGAGCCCAGGCCCGGGAAGCCAACTTTGGGACTTTTGTACCGTGTAGGAGTGTTTTCAGCACGAGAGGGGCATGAAACCCGGGGGTTTTTAGGGTAAAAAGTTTACATTTACACCAAAAAGGAGGAAAAAATCCCTGGGTAGCCAGTGTAACAACATAATAGACACCCGCCATGATTTGGCTGCATTCCGAAGCAAGTTGGCGAATGTCTCTTGGCTTCGTAGTTACAATGCGTCTTATGGGATGCAGCGTTCTAGGGCGTGGTGCGGAACCCCTAGTTAGAACGCAATTTCTGGAACACCCACCTACCCTCAATTTTGGGGCAAACCACCTAAAAAAATGGATTCAGCACCCTCAAAAACCCCCCATCCCCTTTCTTTCCCCACATAACCCGCATCATGGGGGTGGTTTTTGGGGGGGGGGTCAAAGAGTTAGAGCACAGTTAGAACAGAGTTAGAACGCAGTTAGAGCACCTTGCTCTAACTAGTTATCGCGCTAGTTATCGCGCGATAACTCAGTTATCGCGCAGTTATCGCGGGTAGTTATCGCGCACCCCTCCTCCCTCCCTCCCTGGGACAAACAACACAAAACACTTGGCACAAAGCATCTGTGGTCGTTTTTCATACAAAGTCATCAATGTCTGAGGCCTTGGCTGCCTCCAGTCCCAAAAGCCCTTGCTCCAGGGCGTTCATGGACATGCAATGGTGCATGTGGCGGAGGGACATACTTGGCCTCACCAAAGACCAACCCTTAAAACAATTTTTGAGCCTCCTCTTGTAAGGCCCATGCCGATACTCCGTTGGGATGGAGGAAAACTGAAAAATGTTCCTCCATTTCTCGGCAAAAAAGGTGGAATGTGCCAAGCACCAATGGATCCACCTGGTGGGGGACCAACCTGAGTCTCCCCACGCTTTTGAAAATTTTGTGGTCAACGCACGGTGGCGTTCCACTTGGGTTAGAGTGTACAACTCCCTCACCCTCCAAAGCTCATACAAACCCTCAATGCATTTCACCATGACATGCACAACAACCCATAACATAGGTCCCCCAGGGGTCCTCACTGTGGGGACATGCTCTTTGAGGCATTCCACAAATTGCCTTTGGAAGGGGGGGGAGGTTAGGAAAACTTTGGTGCTGGTTAGATCGAAATCTTTTTCTGTGGCCCTCGAGGCCGAAGGGAGGCGTTCCCTAAGAGGGATGCCTGCGGTCTCATCCTTGAGGGCTTGTTTGAAAGCCTGCAAAGCTGCAAGAGCTTGGGCCTTACCAGGGGTACTAGGGGGGAGGGCCTGGAGGGTGGTCTCAATGCGCTTTGCAATGCCGTTTAGGATGCGGCATGCTGCATGTTGGTAGTCCCCCGGCCGCCTATCAGGGGTCACACTTCTCAAGAATGACCCCCATCTTGAGGTGGACTCCACCCCCATTTGCTCAACAATCCCATTGGGGTCTTTGCACAACCAACACTTAGACCCAGCCCCCCCCATTGCTTGCATCCCCTTCCCATCCCCTGTCAAAATGACAGTGCAAGTCAAAAATTGGTTTTGAAAGAGGACAACGTCCTCTTCCACATCCCTCACCTCTTGGTTGAGGTTGGCGGAGATGTCCAGGCTTCTCAAAAAAGCCTGTTCATCCCCGCCATCCATGCAAAACCATGAGGCCCATAGCTTCACCTTCGAAGCATATTTTGCCCCCCCCCATACATTAACCCATACATCCGCACGGGTAGAGGATGCCTTCCACAAGGAAGTCGCATCAACTGAAATAACAATAATGGCAACGCCACTAGGGGGGGGTTTCCCAATAACTCGGGCCATAGATATTGCATTTTGCACAAAAGACTTTGGAGCTGCACATCACTCAAAAAATCGTGCTCCAGGAGGTGGTTGACCACCAGCTTCCCCCCCACCGTGAGCACAAGGTCATTGGGGTCCCTATTAAAGGCCCCCAAGGGCTCGGCGGCAACCACCTCCTCCGCCTCCCCAATAAGGGGGGGTGTTGCCCCAAATGGAAAAAGAATCACCCCCTGCCCCGAAACAATGTTGGGAGTGGTGACCCCATACCACTCACGCTCCCACTCCCTTGTGGGGCAAAGGGAGTGCATGGGGAGCTTGTTTTCGGGGTCGTCAGTGCAGACCCGGCGGGTGTTGTGGGTGAGGGGTTGGGGGAACCAACCATCCGACTGCCCCTTCCCCTTACCCTGTCGGATCCTTACCTTCTGGACACTAATCATGAGGGGGTTGTGGGGCTTCTCCTTCCTCCCCCCAGCCCCCACCCCCCCCGCATCCTCCTCCTCCTCCTCCACTTCCTCCACTTCCTCCTCCTCCTGACCCACATAGAGGGTCGTCTTCGTCCCCGCACCCTTCTCGGCATGGGCGGTGACGGACTCCACCACCGCGTCCACATCGTCCGGATGAAGCTGGATCAAAAATCCAGCAACCCCTGGATTTACCTCTAGCAACTCGAAGATGTAGTTGCTGAGAACCAGGGGGTCTCGGTCGTCCGCCATGAAGGGGGACTTATGGACAAGGAGTCCAAAGTCCACACCATGTTCAAAGCGGGTCGCCACAGGGCGCCTCACATTGGCATCACCCATCGTAAACCCCTCAGGACCGCCAAGGCGACGGACCCCAAGGAGCTTTTGATGGTGCTCGCACCAAGCGTGGGCAGCAGCAAGGGCCATTATCAAAGAATACGAAGGCTTTGAGAGCTAAAGCGAAAAGGGGAAACATAAAATGAAGCGCGATAACCCACGCGATAACCCACGCGATAACTAGTTATCGCGCGATAACCCCCGCGATAACCCCCGCGATAACTAGGTTATCGCGCGATAACCCACGCGATAACTAGTGCTCTAACCCCGTTCTAACCCCGCGATAACTAGTTAGAGCACACAAAGATCAAATCGCAAAAAGTGCAAAACGGGCAATATCGAGCAAACAATACATGGAAGGCACATTGTTGCATCATAGTGCACCCATGTAACATGTGAAATTCCGGGTTCCAACCATATTAACAACACCCAAAATTGGGGGGGTTCCGCACCACGCCCTAGAACGCTGCATCCCATAGTCCCTACCTGCCCTGGCACGCTTTGCACAAAGTGATCGTTTGGTTCATCTTTTTTCAACAAACATTGTGCAGTCGGTCCAAAGAAGAGTAATAATAAATAATGCCATTCACGGGTCACGGTTAGGCACCCGGTCCGTGCGCACTGCTTGTGCAAATTGTGCGCACTGCTTTTCCAACCTATTCACGCACAGCACAAACACGCTGTCTACGCGGATCGCGCGCACTGCACCCATGACTCCACTTCAACCCTCACGCCTCATCGGTCTTCTCGGGCTGCGTCAGCAGCGGGGGTCCCTTCACGGGCGGGGGTTCTTGCCGGGCCACTTGGTGTGCGGCCAGCAGGGCCGCTTGGCGGGCCGGGAAGGCCGCCTCCCGCTTCTCCTTCTTCTCCTTCTTTGCAGCCTGCAGAAACATTGGGGAACATTAAATGTTACCGGGTACATTACGTGGGTACACGTGTACCCGAACAGCAACGACGGGAGTCCTCCTCAGTCTCAGCGATCTCCGTGGCCTTCTTGCGCCCGTACCTGTATTCTCCCCGCACGCCGCAGGCCCTGTCCAGCACATCTGCCTCGGCCTCACAGGCCGTAATGAGACAGGCCGACAGCAGGGCACGCCGGTGTCCCTTGTCCGACCAGCTGCCCGTGTCTAGGCAAACACGATAGTGCTGCTTCACTTGGGCTCGTTTGATGCCGATGAGGTCCCCCAGCTTGTTGGTCAACTTCTCGATCCTGTGGGCGTGGCCCGCGCCGGCGACCGTCCTCTCCTGGCGGGTGCCCCCTACCGGCACACTCCTGGCACCTCCTGCCTTAGAGGGTTCGGCGGTTGCGAACCGGCATAACTTACCGACCGGAACCGCCTTGCCCTTCTTCTTGGGCTTCTCCTCTCCCTCTTCTTCTCTGCCCTTCCTCTTCTTTGTGGGCTTATCGTCCTCTTCGTCCTCCTCTTCTGCTTTGTCCTTCCTATGCCTCTTCTTTTTCGTTGCTTCCTTTTCCTGCTTTCCTTTTCCTGTGTCGTAACGCTGTGCGCTCCCGTCTGCCTTGATTTGTGTTTCCTTTTTCGTTGCTTCCTTTTCCTCCTTGGGGGCCGCCTTCCCCTTCTTTGCACTCTTTCCCTTTCCCTTTCCCTTGACCTCCTCCTCTTCCTCGCTCTTGACCTCCTCCACATCATCTGACGCTTCCCCGTCCTCCTCCTCTTCTTCATTGTGTTCCTCATTCTCATCGCTGAAGAACGAAAGGATAGGGGTGGAGGAACAATGTGAAACAAAGTGAGACTACCCATAGGAAGGCGGGCATACCTGGAGGAGGCTGAAGAAGAAGAAGCGGAAGGGGATGATGACGATGAGGAGGACTCATCCTCACTGCTGGAGGTCCCCTTCTTCTTCTTCTTGTTTTGGGCCTTGATGTCGACAAGTCGCCAGAGCGAGACGACACGCTCTCGGCGGCAGTGGTGGAGCCCAACTCGCCTGCACAAGGAAACGTCGGAGGACGAAAGGGGGAAGGCAGTAAAACGGGGTCAACGGGATACAATGTGGGAAACATGAACGTGGGAAAGTAACAAGGAATACAGAAGGACAACCTGGCATTCGTTGGTTTAGCTTGCGAGGCGTTGTAGGTGACGGCCTCGATGAGGAGGATCTCACTTGTCTTTAACTGCTAAGAGGAGAAGACGAAAAAGAAATGCGTGGAGAAAAAAATGCAAACCTAACACGAGGAGTGCAATGAACAAAGGTACCTTGCTGATGGTGCCAAAGTGAACGCCCCCACGGCTCTGCCTCTTCTGCACCAGCAGGGGCTTCCCCACCTTCAACTTCGCCACCTCCACCACCTCCAAGTCGTGCTCCTTGGGGTCGTAGTCCGGGGGGAGACATGGCATGATGCAAGAAACAGGGTGCCTAGGAGAAGGGAGGGCAACCCAGGTGCACAAGGCACCTCCGAGTTGCACAGATGCGGGAATGAACAAACAAGACAAGAGGAAAAATGACAAAATGTGTACCGAGGAACACATGTACCCGCATATTGTCCCCGGTAACAAAGTAATGAGCAAGCAGAAAGCGCGAGGCAAGAAGACTCCTCAGTAACCGGTCATAGGCTGGGAAACAGTTTGACATGTGCAGGCATCAAGCGCTTCACCCTGTCCTCCCGTTCCCTGCCCATCGCCTTTCGTTCTTCTTACGCTATTCACTCTCAAACTACAACACAAGCAGCAATCAGCGTTCTATGGGTACACAACGGGCACCACCACGGGTATGTCTGCACCATCCTGTCTACATTGTCTAAGTCGAGCACCACCATCCAACACCGTAAGAGACTGTATCCGTACCAAACCTGTGGGTCTGAAAAAAATGTCCCCGCCCTCTCCCACCCTTGTTCCCCAGCATGCCTAACGACGAGGACGTCGTACAACATCGTCAGGCATGTTGGGGAACATGTTGGGTAACATTTTACCAAAATGTGGGAACATTTTCGGTTTCACATTCAAAACACAATTTTTGGACCAAACCACCATTCTCAGCAGATCCAGCGCCCTCGAAAACCCCCTGCCCCAACAAAAGCACAGCAGGTGACCGGTGACGTTGGGGAACATCCCGGGTGGTAGCCAAAGGAATATGTAGAAGCTATAGAGTCCGCGCACGTGGTTCATCATTTCCATGTGGCAGAGCTGTTGGTTCAACCAACACACAATATCCTTATGTGTCAACCAATCTCCCACCCCCAAAGGGGTTGTTTCGCTCGGGATGGTGCTTCGAGTATGCCTTTTGGAAGTGGGAGGGTCGACAAGTGGTGCACTTGGCAAGGCCTTCCTTCCCTTCACCTGCGGGGGAGTGGTACTTGGCAAGGCCTTCTTTCCCTTCACCTTCTTCTGAGGCACAGGGGCGGCAGGGGGAGGCACAAAGAGGTCCACGTCTGAATCAGATATCTGGACCTCTTTTTTCTTCACCTCCTTACCTGGGGGAGAGGCCAAAAAAGATTAGAAAGGACGTCCAACTCCTCGTTACCGGACACCAGTTCGTTGGGTAGGGTGGTGGTCAAAACCTCCTCAACGTCTACCTCCTCACCCCATTTTTCAAAGAGCCACTTGTCCGTGTTGGGGTGGGCCCTTCCACAAACTAGACACTCCAAAGTGTATTACTAATAGGCAAAATCCACACCCCTCACAATGCATGCACCAGAGGTAGACGGTCTCGTGACATTGGCCACATACCTCAGGCGGCCGAAGGAGATTCAGGCAATGCCAAGGTCTCGATGCACCTCCATGGGTGCAGCAACGGTAGTAGACGTAGACTCATCGTCACTGGGTGGGTTCACAGCAAGCGTGGAGACATTAGCGTCGCTATCCGTATCACTACCGGCCGCCACCTTCCTGCGGCTTTTTGCAAGTGCCTTTTTCTGTTGGGAGGCAATTTTTTTTTACTGATGGGTGCGCACCTTTGTTGATGGCTTTGCACTTGCAGTCACCTTGCGCTCAATTTGGCCAAACGGCAACAATCTCCCAAGGGTATTGAGAGGGCACCTTAAATTTTGGTTCTTTTACGAGGAGCCACAACAACACACCCTCACACATTGTGAACCTGCAATACTTTGCACACGTACAACCATCCGCTGTCACGCGGTGGATGCGGAGAAAAGCTACAAATACCTCCCAGGTAATCGGGGTCCCTTCCCTAATCTTACGCAATGTGGCTGGCACGCAACAAAGCGTGGATTGTGAGTCCCTAACCGCAACTCGAGGGGCCACCCAACAAAGCGTGGATCATGAGTTTCTAACCCCAACTTGAGAAGCGACGCAACAAAGTGTGGATTGTGAGTCCCGCCATGGCAACACCTCAATGGGCCGATCCTCCTTAATGGGTTGTCCATTCCAGCCTTGTTTTTTTTTATAGGAGTCTCCTTGGTCAATTGACAGGGCATCGCCATCATCGAAAAATGAATTTGCCATATGCAGCGCTGGGCTCTCCTGCCACATCCACGGCTCGGGTTGAGGGGCACGTCCAGAAGAGGCAAAGGGGCAGCTAGTCCATTGCTTGACAATCTTTCGCAACATGACTTGCAAGAATTCCACCAACGTGGACCTTCAATGGTTTGGGACCACCTTCAGCATATTTGCATGCAGCTCAGAAGGAGTGGCTGCAATGTGGCCTGCGTGAAGCGGCTGTTTGAATGGGAGATTCATGGTAGTGCAAATTTGACAACTTTTTGCTATGTCTTGCGCGTAACTTGGTTCCATTGTGTGCATTTCTTGTGCTATTTTCGCCAAAAGCGTGGTGCAATAAATGTTTGCAAATTAGACGTTTTAACTAGCCTACTGGTTTGACATATTTGTCGGTGTCAGGTCAAATCTTAAATTCATGCACCGAAATTCACACATAGATTCACGCGAGATTCACAAATTCACGAGACTGTGAATTTCGTACGAATTCGTACGAATTTTGCACGGATTGGCCCCCATTTTGTCTTGTCACTGTTCTTTGTTGCACACATTGCATATTGAATTTTTTTCGTAGATCCCTAGATAAAACAGTACTCATTCCATTTTTTATGCTTTGTTGCATTGCTAGCTTAGTAAGTTGTTGCGAAGGGCATAGGTTGTAGGTGACAAGGGAATGCAGTGGTGGGGGGGTCCATCGGGGTCAAACCATTGTTGCATTGCTCACACAAATGTTGCGAAGGGCATGGGTCATAGGTGCTGGTAGATGCACGAGGGTGAAACCATAGGAGCGTAATCAACCACATTGAGGGTTGGCAGGGGGTGGAGGGGCAGGAGACCCCCACTTACACCCCCTGAGTGTCTAGGTGTGGGGTTATGAGGGTGTCTTGCTTGCTGTAGTTCGGTTAAGGTTAGGGCGGGTACTCCTTTCCTCTTCAGAGGATTTTTACTCTTTCATTTTTTGATGTCGGCTCTTCCGAGTTTCTCACCTCTATCCGGGTAGAAGAGTTGGATTGTTCACCCACAAACACGGAATTTGACGTGGGTGTGCACACACTGTGGGGCAGCAGCATCCAAGTGCATGGCTCCGTGCGCCTTGGTGCATCCGAACCGAGGTATGTTGCGTGCAGGGGTTTCGTGATGTAACATATTGTGGATGTGTGTGGAGTGGGGGCTGTGTGATTTCATTGCGGGTATGTGCTTGTGTTTGAGTTTCTCTCTCTCATATGAGGGGCTCTGGGCGGGCGGTGTGTGGGTGCAATGGGGGGCTCTTTGCTTTCATTGATGGTATGTGTGTGTCTGTGTGCCATCCATTTTCTTTGCGTACCCCATCCTTGTCTTCGTGGCGGTGCTTCTTCATCCACAGCGCCATGGCACGGCGGAACACGTACTTCGGCGTCACGTCAGCCAGCCACCGCCACTCAGGCGTCTCGGGCGCCAGGGTGGTGTCGGGGTTGCAGGTGTTGTGGACCACCACTTCTTCCTTCAGCGGGAACTTGTCGGCCAGGTGGGGGGCTGGAGGCGCTGCCGCTGCTTGTGGCGCTGGCGCGGCAGGGGGATCGGCGCCTTGGCCCGTACCCAGTGCCCGCAGGCAGTCCTGCAAGGCCTTTCCCAAAGACTCGGGGTCCATGGTGCAAAGGCACCTGAGAGAAGCAGGGGTGAAACCGTGGGGAAGCCGGTTCAACCGCGCGGATGAACCTCCTGAACCACGGTTGAACCACACACACACCTCCTAGTTGCCAACTTCCAATTGAGCGTGCACTACGTGCTCATCTTCCCGTCGCCGCCGCCCGTCCCATCGAGGCATCTCCTTGCAGAGGAAGGTGCGCTCGTGCGCATGGCGGAGCATTGCCTCATCCTTTTCCTCGTTGGTAGCCTTACGACCACCACCCCGGGAACTTGTGGTTAGAAAGTTGTCTTTAAAGACATAGTTAAGTGACTCAACAATGTCGCCACAAAACATGCCCCCCCCCCAAAGGTTGCAAATTACCCAATACGATGGCCCCCTCGTTGCGGAGCCAAAGCAAGTAGGGGGATCGTTTATGGGGACATATAGTGTTTTGAAACCTCTTTGCAATTTGTGCACACCCTTGGACGAATGGATCATATGTCCACCGATAGATAGCGGTTAGCAATTTCCCCATGTCCTCAACGGTAGTGGTGACATGTGGTGTTAGACGCAAACTCTTTGCAATGGGCAACCAATTGGCAAACAAGTGCCATGTCTCTTCCCCATCGGGGAAGGACCGGCCTTTCAAAGAAACATTGGTCTTAGCGTCCTTTAGGAGGCTTTGAACCTTGGATCGTTGTGGTACCGTCAACATTGTGGCTCGTGTGCGCACAAACGTTGTTAAGTATTCACCACATCGTATTACAAGATGAAGAACACACATGATGACACACCCTATACGGTCATCCACTTTCAATAATGGACTTTCGATGCACCCTTTTGCACCAACACAACTAACTCCTTGTTTCCTATACTTTAGGAATTTTGCTTCAAGTCTTGTACTTCGTCGCCATTCACACCCTACCCATCTTTCTTTCTCCCTAGACCATGTCGCAAAAGAATAAATTGAACCAATTTCATAAAATGTTGATAGACCAAGTATATGACGAAGCCAAGGGCTATCGCCTCCAATAATGACAACCGTTCGCACCCAAAACCCTCGGAGCAACATGTAGCCACGGTCAATAATTTGTTGTATTTTTTTTAGTGTCTCTCCAAAGAGGACACGCACAAGATCCGTTTCATGCTCACTTACGAGAGCAAGGTCAAGGGTCCAGTTGTAGAGCAAAGTTCGTGCTTTTTGCATGTGGTTTGCAAAACCACATGCAATTTGGCACCATGACCTTGCTCCACATGGAAACCCATCACCACGCACTATAAGTACATAGGGGTGATCATCCCTAAATCTTGGGAAGTGCATTTCTTCTAGCACATCCCTTTGATCACCTATATATTGTATCCAATCATCCACATCCCAACGAACCCCAACTCTTCCATCCTTTATGGTCGTTTTTAGTACTTGTCTCTTACTTAACGTGGACCAAGCTTTATCCATCGTTGCATACGACGGAAAGCAATGTGTCCATGGGACGGTGCTTGCACGGGTTTTCTTCTCTGTGGCATCGGCCCACGAAATAAGCTTCTTGTACCTAGGGACGGTTGAACCGAGAAATTGGGATAAAGTGCGCGGTTGAACCGGCGGTTGAATGTCAATGGGTTGCCGTCATGGCACCAAAAAGCGTCCAATGGTACAAACCACAAAGTATTCACATTTGTGACGCGGGCAACACGTTGCAACTCATATGTTCATGCTTTGGGCAACATTAAGCGATTATTTTGCCGTGCAAACGTTGTCATGAAGCACAATCACAATTGTTCATTTGTGATAAGGGTTCAACCGCACCGTTGAACCCCGTTGAACCACTTGTAGGCATGTGTGCATTATGCCACATACCTTCGCTTCGGCATCCCAAGGTCCAAAATAAGGCGCACAGCGTCGGATCCTGTGAAAGCTTTTTTTGTAGCCCTTTTTGTCTGTTTGGAAGCCCTCTGTGTGTTACCAATTCGGTCAGCAAGTTGTTTCCATAGGCGTTTTGTCGTGCCGTTTGTGCAAAAAAAGGTGAACAAGTCGTCCACCAGCTGTTGGTCCCCACCACCCGCTGTAGTGGTCGTTCACCACTTGCAGCCAGTGGTGGGACATTTTTTAATTTTTTTTAAAAAAGCTTTGTCACGCGTGAGTTTCAGGCGGTTATGCAAATATTTTGTTCAGAAACGCGCGCGCCGCTGGCGCAGCCGCCACCGCCAGCGCTGGCGGTGGTTCAACCGCGGTTCAACCGCGGTTCAGCGGTTCAACGCGCCCCTTCCGAGTTCAACCGGGTTAAACCGGGTAAAACCACTGTGTGAAGTACCTCATCCAAATGAGCACGTAGGGTCGTGTTCGACTGGGTCATCACTCCTAATGCTTTGTTCTTCTCCCTGGAGCCTGGCACGACCCTGGCCCCTGAGCTGTGTTCTCTGCGCTCTGTGGCATGTTCACTGCTCCCTTCGCCCTTCGCCCTTCGCCCGGACCATCTCTCACCGCGCACTGTGCACACTGTGCACTCCGTGTAACATCCAACCAATGGACATGTGAAACAGATCATACCGATCAAAGGCCCAAATGGCCCAACAACCATGTCGCTCTCTCTCTCTCCAGTCATTACCTCTTCATCGTTCCCTGCTTGCCCTCTGTCGCCCTGGGTTTCATCGAGGTGGCCTCTCGTACTCGGCTGCCCCCCCCTTGGAACATAAAAAGTCCAACATGTGAAGCTGATCATACTAATCAAACGCCAAACTGGCCCAACAACCAGGTTGCCCCTCAGTCACTGATGACTATTGCTGACGACAACGAACCCTGTGATGAGTCACTTTCCATCCTTTCGTCTCTCCCTTCTGCGTCTGGTTCTGAGCCCAAAGAAAAATCTGGGGCTGCACCCGTGTCAGCCGTTGATAAAATCTCAACGGTGGAATCAATCACCAGCTGAATTTGTTGTGGCTGCAGGGCATTTGCCATTGCGCCCTGCAACAGCCCCTGCACCGCAAGTGTTATCCGGGGAATTTTTTTCACCTCGGCTCCTTCATGACCATTAATGAGCATGGAAAATCTTTGCTCACCGCATAGGCACTGGTCCTCGGGGAAAGGGATTGTGATTATGATTGGCAGCTCCGCCAATGGTTGAACAACGTCCCCGCAGCCCCCAAAGTGTGAATGACTGACGCAAATGTAGCATGTGCCAATGCAGTTCGCACACTGCTCAAGAAAACACACAACTTGTGGTGCATCTGGCACATCATTGAAAACATCCGTAAAAAGTTGCTCCGAAAAATGAACAAGCATAGGTACCAGGCTATGATGGCCCTTTTCCATGATGTGCGCAAGGAGTGCAATGGGCAGATTTTTCATCGCCAATGGAATGCTCTATTGGATGCTTATCCCGACGCGCGTTATTATTTGGAATCAACGTAGGGCAAGGAAAAATGTAAATAACGGGCAACCTGCTACCATTGGGAGTGCTTCACAGCCGGAATTCAAAGTTCTCAAAGGAGGGAGAACACAAACCGGTGGGTGAAAGCCCTATGCACCAAGGTTCGCAAGCGCTACAGCGTGAATAAAATTTTTGATGCCCTGGAAAGGCTAGTGAAATGCCAAATGCGCACTCAAAACCGTTGCCTTGCGATTGATAACCTCAAAAAAACGGTACCCACGATTAATAAAGCACTCCCGGCCATGATTCCGTTGGTGCAAGCAAGCTTGACCAGCTACGGTTTGCAACGTTTTTTTGTACAAGTAGACATGGGCACTACCATGTACGACGTGTCGTCCCACAACCCCCAAACGGTGGAACCCATCCCACCGAATGGGGTGGACCACGCTGTATATGATGGCTCTCCCTCCCATATGTTGGATGGGTTTGTCCCCCCTGCAGAGGTGCAAGACATGCGGATGCAAACAGCTACAGTTCGTGTCCTACCCGCTACGGGCTATGCAGGTATGCCTCAGCATCATGCATTTTTTGACCCCATAGTTGATGCCGACGACCTGAAGTGCATTGGCTACAGACAGTTTCTCTGCTCTTGCGGTCATGCTCGGTTTGGGCAGCCTTGTCGTCACTACGTCGCTGTGCTTCATCGTGAGAGCATTCCCGTATTCTTCCACATGGGGTTGTTCCACCAACAGTGGTTTCCTGAGCAAAAACCCTATGTTGAACAGGTGGAAATGGTGCAACCCTCGCAACCACACTTGGCTGTAGTGGGAAGCACCATCCATCGCCCAATGCCCACACCAGGGGTGATGTTCCCGCGGTCGACATGCCAGCTACCATGGATGCAGACACAACAGCCGCTGGTTTTGAAAAAAAAACAATTTTGTCATTTTTTTGACCAACCTAGCTCCGACCCATGACGGTCCGACTACTCCAAGCCGGTGTGAAACGGCCTAGCACGGCTACGCATATCTGAAAAGTAGACACTGTGGACTTTCCAAAGGTCCAAACAGATTGGAAAAACTCCACGGTGGCGCGAAGTTACCCCGCCGGGACATCTGGCAACCCGGTTTTGAAAAAAAAAATTGTCATTTTTTTGACCAACCTCCGACCCATGATGGGCCGACCGCTCCAAGCCGCTGTGAGACGGCCTGTCAAGGCCATGCGCATTCTCATCCAGGTTTAGCTGAAGGGCCGCCAGTCCATTTTCAAGAAAATGACGGGCCAATTGGTAGTTTTCAGTACGATAGTTAGTCTTGGATGGGTAGCGCAGCCCAGACTCTTTTCGTCGTGACAGCTCCAAAGGTACGGGGAACAGCCCACTGCCAAAGTCGCAGTGCAAAGAATAGGGGCGCTGGAGAGACAGCATTTTTACCTGGCGGTTTCTTCGTAGGAAGTGTGTACCAATGACGATGTCAAAGGCGTCGGTGTCCAGCACTCTGCAGTGTTGGGTCACGGTTTCGTCGCCCAGGCATATAGTCACATCGACCCCCCCCAAGGAATGGATGGTACGCCCATCCCCTAACCTTATGGCCACGGTCTTAGTTTTCTTGAAAGTCTTTAGCAGGCGCCGGGCCACTATGGAAAGTGTTGCACCGGTGTCAAGCACCGCTCGAAAAACTTGATCCCCGATCTTCACGAGGATCCAGAAAACCAAGTCCGGGTCTTCGGAGCCGCCCCCCTACGCCTCATCAGGGAACTTGACATCCACCCCTGCAGCTATGAGGGACCTGGCCATCCAGGCCAATTGCCTCTTCTTGGAGTTATTCCCCTCAGGGGTAGCGTTATCCCCCTGTGGGCGCTTCTTGGGATCAGCTGCGGCAGGAGGGGGTGTAGCAGCAGGAGGGGCTGTAGCAACGGGCGCTGATGAGTGTCTCTGGGGGTTAGGGGGTCCACCTTTGCCAACTCCCTTGCCACCTCCTTTACCACCTTTATCCCCATTCTGAGGGTTTTTGGTGGCTGTTTGGGTCTTCTGGCGTTAAGGCTCCTGCCGCTTGAGTTTATCACTCTCGCGTTTCTTTATGTGACATTCGTCTTTGTAGTCACGACGTTTGCCACAATAGCCACAGGTGATGGTACACCTGAAATGATCCTGACGGGTCACAGGTTTCCCATCTTTGGTATGCTGCTATCGTTTAATCTGCAGCATACAGCTACTGCGTTGATCGCAGTCAGGGGCATGACATGGCCCCCCCTTGTCATTGACAGGTTTGCAGTAGAACAAAGGGGGTGTACCTGCATCAGGTTTAACCTCATTCATGGCACGTAGGTTACCCTTTCCTTTACCACCTCCCTGGTTGGCGTTGGTGGGATTTTTAGGCCCTTTCCCTTCGCCACGTTCGGGGGTAGGGTTACCCCCTCGACCGAAGTGCTTCTTGAGGAATTTCTCCATGTGGGAAACATTCTCCCTCTCAAGAGCTAGCTCAATCAGAAGGTCCACCAGTTCATCATACGAGTGGGTCCGACTCTTCCTCTCAGAGGTAGAGCGGCAATCATCCCACGTACGTTGGGGGATCTTACTCATGAGCCACAGGTGGGGCTCAGTGGCTCCGTAGGAGCCCACGTTCATCCGCGAAAACAGATACTCCAGGTTGCACACGTATTCAGAGATTCGCGCAGCGGAAGGAAACTCAGGGAGCATAGGTAGCTCCTCTATCTGTGTGCGCACACTGAGGTCAGTCTCATAGACTGGGAAAGTTTTCTCCAACCTCTGGAGTACCTCTGCCCAGGTGGAACAGGTTTTCACAATCTGTTTCACCTGTTCTTGCAAAAATTTCTTTTTGCACGAGGGTTTCAGCAGTGAGCATTTGGTGGCCACATCCACATGGGATTGGCCAGTCAGCAAAAGAAACTCAGCAAATTGTTCTGCCCATTCGGGCAGATTTTTGGGGTCGAACTCCGGCAGTTCCAGCTGGATGTTCGCCTGGGCAATAGGTCTGCCCGTCTTCCCACCCGCCGGAGTTAGGCCAGAAGGTGATACGCCGGCAAGAGGTGCCAGGGCTGACAGCCCTCTTTTCTCAGTCTCCGTCACCGGCACGTCCTGTAGTTCAGCAATAGGGACTGTCCTGGCGCGAGGATGAAAAGGGCTGGGGCAAGTGACCTTGGGTAGCAACCTGGACAGCCTTGATCTTTTTAGATCATCAGCCAACGTGCTCAATCCTGGTGAAGGTGAGAGTAGCGCTGGCTGGGGTAAGGGTTCAGTGATACCCAGTTTAGCTTTGACAGCCTCAGAAAGGGCTGTCACATCAGGGTCTTCGGACCCAGACAGTAATTTAGCCAGTAATTCGGCCGTACGGTCCAGGGCCCCATGAGTTGGCTCTGGTAGAGTGGGAGCTTTCACATATGCGGGGCACACTTCAGGGCTCCTGCTAGTGATTGGCAGCTCCGGGGGCCATACTGGCCCTCGAGGTCGCCTGGGTAGAGACACTGTGTCGGCCAGGTCCGTAGGTGGGATGGAGTAAGGGTAGGAACCCATGTCCGTGTACGGTGGGGATCCCAAGGCGTCTAGTGGTTCCTCTCCATCTTTGCCTGTGACGGACTTGTAGTACTCGTCGTGGAGAATATATTCGTTGATTTTCCTTCTGAACTCGCCTTCTTCCTCGGGTTCTCGAGCGGGGGTAGCCGTTGAAGAAGAAGCTGGGCATATGGATCTGGAGATCGACGCAGCAACCCTTCGGCGGAGGTGCTGAAGGCTATCACCACGGGCCGCTAAGGCCTCTGTGGTTAATCTGGGCGCATCTTGTTCCGCCCTTCTGTGTACTGGATCTTCTTGAAACCCAGATGCCGCTCTGAGTTTGGGCTCACTCATTGAGGTGGGCCCACTGTTGCCAAATTGAACTTGTACACTTCGTATTGGCCAGGTCCTTGCAGACATCTGTACTGATGGTGTGGACATTTTGTTTCTGGTTTTGGCCTGTGTTCTTCTCAGAGTCGGTTCGAAAGGTTCTCAAGGGTTGCCTCTGCTACCTCAAAGATGTCCTTGATTGGTGCCCAAATTTTTTTGATGAAATCCTGCAGATCTTGATGTTGAAAACCTAAACCAAAGCAGCAAGTAGAGCAAGAACAGGATATGGATCGAATCAATGAATAGTTTTGAAATCCAGTGTAACATAGAAGGGCTTCAGATAGACAATGCAGGTATAAACACAAAGATTCAATCACAAATGGATAATACAAAAGGTTTTATATGAAAACTGGGCTGACTCTACCCTCCAATTTAGCATCAAGCACTTCATGTGCACTGTTTTGGGTGAAATGGTGCTGGTTAGGAATGTGGAGCATAGGTGTCAGGCCAACACAGAAAATGACTTGGCCAAGCAACTGAATTCAGAAACAGTTAAAAAGTAGAACCACAATAAGTGGTAGAAACAATTGAGTATAGGGGTCTTGGGGTGGGAGACCACTAGGCTTAACCTCCAAGCCCTAAAGCATGAAATGCCTATTTTATTTCGGTATATCCTCCGTGAAGGAAGATACCTCCGCTCAGTTGAGTGGTAGGGGTGAACTTCATGGGGAGCTAGGGTTACAACCCTAGTTACTTTGAGAAAGTGTACTTTAGGCTTCAAAAGAGAGATAAAAATACTTAAGTTAGTCTTAGCATCAACAAGAGGGTTTTAAGGGGGGCTTGGCCTGGATCAAGCCCTCCAAGAAAGACATGGCAGTGACTTTTTCTTACTCCTTGTTTAGGTTACCCAGGGGCTCCACCCCACGTTCTATAAGAGAACGGGTGGAGTTCCTTAAGCTTGCTTGCTTGATAGGGGCGGTGGTGGAGTTCATTATAGGGCCATCTGAGAAGCGTATAATACGTGGGGATGGTCTTGGTTCCTCCGCTGCAAACGCTCCTTCATCCGCCTTTGCTCTTCAGGTAGGAAGGTCAGGGTGAACTGGTGCAGTCCCTTGAGCCGTGCTAAAATATACGGCGCTGATCACACAAACAACAAGCTACGACTCAGCCAGGAGTGGCAAGCGTAGCCTGACATCTTCAACATTCACGCTGTGCACGCAACAAGAGCACCCCTTCCCTCCAAGCCCTAGCAGGGAAACGCGTTGTGGCGTCCCTGTTAGGCCACAGAAGCTTAGTGGCTTTGTGTTTTCTTGCACTCTCAAAGGTGAGCCGCTAGGGCTCTTGTCTTCATCCTCAACGCCACCCAGTAGAGCGTGCGTGTAGGAGTGGTAGTCCTGAGTGGGGGCTTGAGCCTGTTGCAAAAGTGCTCGCCCACCAGGATGGTGCCACTGTAGATAGGGTGTGTAGAGTAGTGGTGTCTTTTGTCCCGCGTGCTTTTCCACGTGGGCAGGGGAGTGCGTTAGCCTTTGGCCTTTAGCAAAAATGGGCATTTTGTATGTCCTTAGCACACTTGGCCACTCCTCCCCTGTAGTAGGTAGGGTTTTTGCCGTCTTCCCCCATGGATAGGCGCCAGCACAGAAATTGGGCGCCATAGGAGTGGTATTAGTAACTGACTACGACCTTCGGTCCGACATCAGCCAAGCCCGTTGATTCGGGAGCCACGCCCGGGAGAGAAGTGAGACACACACAGACATACATAGCACACTTAGGGGGAGGGTTCAGTCCCTAGCTTTAGTCTCGGAGGCAAGCGTCTCAGCGAGCCTCGGCAACTCACCAAGGCTGTTCAGGGACAAGTAGTCAACCAGAACTTAGTTTAGGCGTCCCTCAGGTAGAACAAACGCAGAGAAGGGCTCCCATGTGGCCTCTTGGACTCCAAACCCTTCCCAGAGGGTGAGGAAGCGCCAACCCTGGCAATAGCGGTGGCGTAGGACAGACTTCACCAGGTAGAAGCCCTCCTTAGCCATCTCCTCGGCGTTCATGTCGGGGAGTTCCCCTTCAACTTCCATAGGGCTGGCAGCCCCTTGTAGGTCTAGGGCGGCGATTTCCTCGTCGTTCAGCTCGCACTCCTCCCCACAGAGGTCTTCAGGATCATAGTAGCGCTTCAGGTGTTGAGCAGCGCACACCAGGGTCTGCCCTAGACGGCGAGAACACCGCACGGTTATACGGTGTCCATCCACAGATAGAATCTTGTAGGGCCCAAAGTATGGGTCATCGCTCGTAGAGCTTGGCCAGGCGGGTAGTCGGCTGTGGTGCACCAGCACTCAGTCCCCCTCTTGGTAGGTGGCCGGTACTCGGTCCTTGTTCTTCTTGTTCCACTGACACTCCCTCACTCTTTGGAGCATAGCCTTGGCCTTGTCCACCTTCGCTTGTTGCTCTTGGACCCACTCACCCACGGAAGAATGGGTGTCCCCTGGATAGGGGGCATGTAGGAACCACGCCGGGCGCCCTAGGAATAGCTCATGGGGCGAGTAGCCAGTAGCCAAACTCTCTTGGGTGTTCATCATGAAGGACATGACGGGGAGTAGTCTCACCCAGTCTCTGGTGCGTTCAGTTTTGCACCATATCTTTACATTCTCCTTGAGGACACGAATCTGTCGCTCACATGGGGGGTTGCTCGTGTGATAGTAGGGCATCCCCGTAGACACCTGGACATTGAGGGATCTCAGGACCCTCTTGTACCAGCCGGTATCTGAGCGCACTCGTACATCCTCATCAGAGTTGATCTCCTTGGGCGCCCCATGGACGCAAAACCACTCCTCCAGGAGTATCTTGATACTCTCCTCCCCGGTAATGTGCTTGGTAGATGGGAGCACCCTGGTAAACCTGGTCAACCCACAGGTTACCACGAGGGCAAAGTCATAGCCCCCGAACTTCGGCATCTCCCTGTAGTCCACGTATAGAACACTGTTAGCACAGTGAGGGATGGGCAGGGTCGAGTAGAGACCCCTGTCCCTGATATCCCCCGGTTTGCAGGACCTACACGGGCACTTGTCCACGATAGGCTGGAGGATTTTCCGCAGTTGGTCGTCAGTCCACGTAGTGTGGAACCACTGCTTGAATAGCCTCAGGGTACGGTCAGCATGCACATGACCGCTGGACTCATGGGTCCACTTCAGTAAAGAAGGTCCCTACCAGGACCGGCCCCTGCTGTGCCCCTTCCGCCTGTAACCCCTGCCGATTTGCTCCTGATCAACGATTGCATTTATCAAAATCCAGGGTTCCAAATCCAAAAATATAGAAAATAAAATACAATCCTCCTTCAACCCTGAGCAGCAACCAGATCCCACAAATCCAGCAGTAATCCAATCCACACTGCGGGCTTCCGTTCAGCACATCGATGGTCTCACGATGGCGGGCATGTACAAGAATTGCACCAAGGAAGAAAGCCCTGAAATTGGCATATGAACACAAATAAAGCAAAGTTGGGGAAAGATGGAAACGTACACAATCACAGCCATAGACCCCTCATTCCCTGGACTCAAGACCTTCCCTTGACTCACCAACATGTTGCCCTGAACCCAGTCAAATAAAATGGCTAAATGCCATGTGTCAAAAGTCACTACATAAACCCCAAAAATGTGTTCACTCCCAAGCCTCTAAATCCTAGCCCAATAGGGGAGGTGGCGTGTCATGGCCTAGAGTGGCACTCAGGACCATGCCCTACCCTGACATAACCTTGGTTGGGCTTGGAGTCGATTGGGCTTGGAGAACTGCCCCATGATGATGACCTCACAACATGGCAAAATCAGGCAAATCACACCATTAATTATGCCCAAAAGTCAATTATATACTCAAAAATGCGTACGGCATATATTCAAATGCTCCATGCATGTGTCAAACCGGAAAGTAATATACAAGGGTAATATAGACCAAAGGTCCATGCCCAAGAATATCCCATGATTGGCTCCGAAACTCCTCCGGTTATGTACATGACATGCTTCACAAGTCAACACATGAATTTGAGACCTAATTTTGTGAGGCCTCGTGTGCCAAGCCAAAGTGACTACCTTATCCGGCATATGGTGAGGTGCAACACCGAAGCATATGCCAACATATAAGCAACATACCATAGTTCACGGATCTCTAGGCACTTTACGGTTAGCTGACCAGTTGAGCACATAAAACACAAAAATGAGCATAAAATGAGGTCAAAAACATGAAAATATGTCCATATACAAAGTTGTCATGATAGTATATCTCTATGCTCACCCATGATATCCGCTCATGGTTCAATACACAAATGATTGGAACCATTTACGAACTATTCCCCCACTTGGATCCGCAATCAGGCGCATGGAGATACCTTCGCCACCCATATCTACATGCCCCATGAAAATAGGAGTGCACTCATGGATCTCTTTGCCAAACATACCATGAGCAATACATACGCGGTAGACTTAGTCTAGCGCTTTGAATTCCACATTTGGGACATGGGCAAAGCCCTTGTCACGTGTGGCTCCCCATCTCTTCGGCCACACGAAGATATATAACATGGGCGTGAGCATATCGAAGCACATATCATGCATATAACACATACCCTCAAAAGTGGCTCCCACCATGGTATGCCATGCCCCTCCATGGCCATAACTTCACGTTAAAAATACGTGGGAACCCAAGAAAATTATCTATGCAACCCCAACACTCATGCGGTACACTCGAAAGTCGCAAGAAAATATTCGGTTGCACGGTCCAAGAGTTATATATCACTTTCTACCCTCTTGACCATTATCCCTCCCTACACCGGGCATGTGTACACACCTAAGGCGTTTGATGCTTCCTAAATTAAGTTGAGACTAAGGCGCTTGCAACCCAACCTTCCTTATTCTCTTTCCTCACACTCGCGCGTAGATATGGCCCTTCAAAGTGGTCCCACGATTCACTTTTGTTTCCCTTATATCTCCAAGTCAAATGGGTGGCATGTATAAGGGAAACCTGATTCGGGCATAGGGAAAAGAGTATGACCACTCGAAGAAGACCAAATCAAGTGCGGCGATGTCGAAGTCGAAAATCCGATTTCGACATCGCGAAAAATTCAGAATAAAATTTCGAGTGCATATTTAGAAAATTGCGGAAGCAACGAACCCTTTACTGATGAAATCTGACCCTTCATCGGGGTTTCCGCCAAAATATCTGGAAATAACAGTTAACCAATCGGTTAACGCAAAATCGCGAGCCAACTGACAGTCGCCGATACATTGACCATCAGAACGAAAGGCTGAAAAATTACGGAAACATTATGATAATAAAACCCTGTTGATTCCTGATATTCTGATATATAAATCTCCGCTGGCGGCGCCTCGGTACTGAATATGGCCGCTCATAGCCGGAATGGCCAAACCTATCACACTATCACATCGGGTTAGGTCAGGTGGATGGGAGAGTATGATATCAGCCAATGGCGGCTTGCCGGCACATAGATACACACCCCAAGTGACCCCAAGATGGCCACGGGGGTCCGAACCGGCTTCAGCCCCCTTCTCAGAGCGTCGTTACCGCTCGGAAGACATTGAAGAGAGGAGGACCCCAATAGGCTCCAAACCCCCTCCCCCATGTCCCAAGGACACATGGAGGCCCCACACACGTCGTAGGCGTCCCCCATGCCCCAAGGGAGGGGTGAGGACACTGATAATCGGTGCCCCACGCCATATCCGGTCTCCTCTTGATCTACAACATGGACCAAGGGGATCAAAGGTAGAAAAACGTCGTCCGTCGACCTAAATAAGTATACCACAGTGAAATATATATGTGGAGATCGAGTGAAGGGGGTATGCGGCCAATGAGGGCCCAAAAATCCCCGGATGAACGCCCTCACCCATTCCACAAGCACAAAAACAAACAAAAATGCCAAGGGGAATCCATTACGGTGCTACTGCAGCAACCAAATGGACCAACACGTCCTTGACATCCAAAGAAATATTCTTTTTCTTCAGGTAGTCCATCCAGACCGTGGTGTACCTCGGCACAAAACTGCTCGGAGGCTCCCACGAATCCCGGGACGCGGCGAATCCCTTCCAACGGACTTTATAAAGCCTCCCCCCAGGCGTCCCCGGGTCCGGCTTGTCCGCCAGGATTCTTTCGGCGGTGAAGTCGTCGTCCTCACCCTCGTCGCCTGAGTCCACATCGCCGGCCGTGAACTCGAAGGTGACGGGACGTCCGCTGGGGTCTGGTGCTCGAGGACGGAGCTGGGTATGGTCGCGGTCCAGGATCTTGTTATCCCCCACACGAACCGCATACACGTCCTGCCCGACCTTCCGCACGATTACCCCCGGCACATACCAAGATGCCTGCCGATGCCTGGACAGGACATCCTTGTGGTGCCGCTCCACCCACACGGTGTCTTGGAGAGCATACTTTTGGACTTTTCCCTGCTTGAAGTACTTGGCCCTCTTGTCATGCTCGTCCTGAAGTGCCTTGCACACCTTGGCCGCCGTGTCGTCCGCCTCAGCCATCATAGCGTTCGCATCCTGGGCCACTTTGCCATGGTTCAACCACGGGAGAGTGCGCGACACTCGATCCCGTAGGAACAGGATGCGATCGGGCGACAGTCCAGTGGGTCCGGGAAGGTCGTGATACGCTTGGAGTACTCTCCACAGCGAATTATACCAATTCCGGCCCGGTTCGTCGATGTGCAGCTGGCGGAACTTCTCGAACATCTGCCGCCCGGCCACCTCAGCTCGGCCATTCGACCGGCTGTGGTGCGCCACGGTCTTGGCGTGCCGAATCCCCATGTGCTTGCACATCGTCTTGAACCACGTCCCCACAAACTGACGGCCCCGATCGCTACAGATGACTGCCGGGACATCAAAAATCGTCAGCCAATGCCTGATCATGGCATTAGCGACGGTCTTGGCCTGCAGCCCCACTCCATGCTTGTCCTTCTTGTCCTTCTTCTTGGACTTCTTGCCAGGGACCGCCACGATATACCCACCGTGCCTATCCACCGCCAGGATGACACAGTCGTAGTTCTCTCCTTCCACGGTGACTTCAGGCATGGCGAATACATCCATGGCTACGGACCGCATAGGGGCCTCCGGTATAGCCGTGTACACCGGATTGCCCGCTGTGGAGTGGTTGGGGCTCTTCGTGGCCCGACACACGGCACAGTCGCTGCAGTACCTATCCAGGATGGCGTAGTACCCCGGAGGGAACTTGAAACGCCACTCCAGGTCATGCTGCATCTTGTCTCGGCCAGGGTGCATGAGCTGGGCGTTGTGCCAATGGTCAATGAGCTCCTCCACTCAGTTCTCGGGCACCAGCAGCTTGTCCTTGAGGAACAACTTGTCGCCATCCTCGGTCAAGCCCTCGGGCCATTCGTCGTCCGACGGGGCGCTCACGGCATTCCAGTACTTGCTCCAGTGCTCGGATGCCGCATAGTCATCCGACCAGTCCTCTGTGAGCACCGACCTGACTAGCTCTACAGGGGCCACCATCCACTGCTCGAGGGTTTCCTCTCGAATAGCTTGGACTCGGGCGCCCCGGAACTTGGCCAGGTCCGTACGGTTTGCCATCACCACAAAGCACTTGACCCCCTCTTGCTCCATGGCCTTTTCCATCTCGATGATGCGCTTGGCCTCCTCGGTCTCCTTGGCGTCTCCATGGCTGGATATGTCCATCCACGCCTTGCCCGCGGGGTAGGCCCAGCGACTGAGGCAATCTGCCACAGTGTTGTCCTTCCCCGGGACGTATACGACGCTGAGGTCGAACTTGGCGAACGTCTCGTGCCATCGGGCCCGCCTAGCTGCTGGTCCTGAGGGGGTGTCGACATGCTCCTTGTGCCAGCTCTGTAGGGATTGGTGGTCCGTGCAAACGACCACCGGCTGCAGTCCGATGTGGCCAGACCACTTCCTGAGCGCACATACAATGGCGTATGTCTCCTTCTCCCTCGCGGTCCATGTTCGGCGTTGGCCCTCGGCCAGGATCCTGTTCCAAAACGCCACGGGAACATGAGTCCCGTCGTCCCGGACTTGCTCGAGGACTGCCCCCACGGCATAGTCCGAGCCGTCTGTCCGTAGCACGAATCCCTTGTCCGGGTCCACCAGGAACAGCCCCAACTGCCCCAGGAGTCGCTCCTTCAGGCGGTTGAACGCATCCTCAGCCTCAGGGGTCCAGGCAAGCTTCTTCTTGCTCCCCTTGCGGCCATTGAACTTGCCCACTTGCAGCATCTTGTGCAGCGGCCCCGGGAGTTCTGCATACATCCGGACATAGCCCGAATTGTAATTGCAGAACCCCATGAAGGACCGGAGTTCGCTGATGGTCTGGGGCTTCTCCCAGTGGTGCAGGGACGCCAGCTTCCCAGGCATGGGACGGCGTTGCCCGTGACCAACCACGTGACCCGCGAACTCCACTTCCTTCACCCAGAGTGAGGCTTTGGTGGGCTTGCACACCATATTGTGCTTGTCCAACTCGCTGAGCACTCGGCGCAGATCCTTCTCATGCGCGTCGATGAGCTCATCCTCAGTCATGTTCTCCGTGCCGGACCCGATGATGATGTCATCCACGAAGGGGTCGGCACAGTCCCGGACAGGACCGAGTAGGTCCTCCATCATGCGCTGGAAAGCGGCGTTGCCATTCTTGGCGCCCAAGGGCACCACCTTCCACTGCATGGGCCCAAGCGGTGTCGACATCGCTGTGCAGGGCCTGGAGTCCCGGTGTAGCGGCATCTGGTGATAACCGTGTTTCAGGTCCAACACCGTGAAAATCCGCTTTTTCTGTTCTTTTTGGAGGATGGAGTCGATCAGGGGAAGCGAGTACGAGTCGTGCTCGGTCTGCTCGTTCAAACCTCTGTAATCCACCACCAACCTCCATTCGCCCTTCTCCTTCTTGGGCACGATGAAGGCTGGGCTGGCCCACTCACTGTCGGAGGGTTCGATCCGTCCCCGCTCAATGAACTCGGCCAACAGCTTCTTCATGGCCTCGGCCCGATCGCCCTGAAGTTGGTACTCCCGATGACGATAGATCTTCGGGTTCGGCTTCAGCTTGATCTTCGCTGTACCAAACCTCCCACGATCTGGAGGGTTCTTGTTGGCGACGCCACTGAATAGCCGCGGATAGGCATGGATCAGCCTCTCCTTCAGCTCGGCGACCTTCGGGTTCTCCTGGGCCTCTTCAGCCGCTTGCTTCGGTATCGATACAACCGACCGCACTGCGGTATAGGCCTCTTCTGGTTCCGAGTCCGACTTCTCCTCGTCCGATATGCCGTCTTCATCGTCGTGGGTCGCAATTCCCACCGATAATCTTCGAAAATTTGCGGCTTCGGGCTGGTGCTCGTCGCTACCGGTTCCCACTCTTGGAAAACCCCACGTTGGTGGGTCCGACCCAACAGGACCATCGTATTGGTCCGCGATGTGATCCATGACCCTCGCCACGAACTCATCCTTCTCGTACTTGCCGGTGACCAACATCTTGTCATCCCACCAATGCGGAGATGTGACCATGGCCCGCCTCTTCTTGGCTGCCACACGGTCGTGCATCCCCATCCGCATGTAGTTGACGACGTCGCCGATCTCGGCGTGGGACAGGACATCAATGCCATCAATTGGCTGATCCGTCACCTCCTTGGGCTCAAACATGACCTTCATGGGCACCGCCTCCACCGTACGGATGAATGCTTCATCACCCGTGGGCTGGGCTTGCGCCCCATCCACCAGGAAAGCCTTGGTACCCCACGCTTGACCCGGGGAGGGCATTGATACACCCTTGGCGTCGATGAACAGCTCCTCCTCTGGCCCGAATGAGACCTCGTTCAGGGTGATGGAGTCCAGCGTCGACTTGAGACCTTCCAGCGGACATGGGGTGGATCCTATGCCGGTTATGACCAGGATCCCCTTCGCCCTATCCGCGATGATCTTCTCCACCGTACGTCTGGTATTGTCCAGGGAGCCATGCCAATACATGGGTCCCCACTCCTTCAACCCCCAATGCCGGTGCCAGGCTGAGTCTCCTCGATGCCAATGCCTCCTACACTTCCGCAGAAGTGGGGCATCCCGGGAAGCGAAGACGTCCGTCTCGGGCGCTTCGGCTCCCAGCGTCTGGATCATCCTGTCATACACCTGTGGCGCCACTCCATATTCCGTGAGCTGAACGCCGCGGTCTCCTCTGGACTTGGCACCCACAGCTTGCACCGCTTGGACGATCCGATCCTCTTCCTCAGCATTCCATTGGGATGATCCGCATGCATAGTCCGTGGACAGCCATGTGAGGCATTCATCATCCTCCCGGACCAGCGTTGCACGATGGGGAAGGGCTCCAATGGCATTTGCCACCATGAAGTCGTACCCGATGATCATGTCCCAATCGATAATGTCGGCCACATAGAAGTTCCCGGATAGAGTGCTTCTCGTCGCCTGATCAGGGCGGTTCAAGCGCTCATGCTCCCAGAATTCCATACTGATAGTGGCCTCATGGGTACCACCACCCATAATCTCTCCGTTGGCAACCTTCAGGCGTACCGGTCTCCGGCTGGGCTGCAGGAATTCCTCCTTGAACAACCCTCTCCGGACCAGGCTCACCTGGGCACCCGTATCCACTAACACATCCACCACCTTCTCCTCTCGTCCGCACCGTACTCGCACTTTCAAGTGCAACTGCCGCTCGTCACCATGAGGTGTATGGACGACTCTCACGGCATGCAACTCTAGCACGTCCGGGTGCATCAGGACTTCAAGGGTATGGTCACGGATGGTGTAGATCTTGGGTTGGTCCTGTCCGTCCACGGGGCTCTCCGTGGTCGCTCCTTCCTTCTTGCCAGGTCCCGTACCCACATGTACTTCCCTTGGCAGGGCGCTCCAGGGGTTGGGAGTGGCGAAGCTCAGTGGTATTGGCTCTTCTGAAGCCTTCTTTGGCACCGGATGTGCCTTCGCTTTCTCTGGGATTCCACTGATTTTCGGAGGAGAGACCTCCGAGGTCCCACTCCCGTGCGGGCTCCTCTAGACTTGGCTTCCCGCAGCACCTTCCGGCTGCGATCCGCCAGGACTTTGTCCACCACGTTGCTGGGCTTTGAGTTCCTCCAACTTCCTCAACATGTCCTCAGCAACCTCCTCGATCGATCTCACTCGTCGGTCTTGGCCAGGTCCACCACCATAGCCTCTTCCTCCGCCTTTTCCTTGGCCTTTGCCTTGGCCTTTTCCCCCGTCTCCGCCCTTTGCCTTCCAATCGGAAATCCGCTGCTCCTTGGGCTTCTTCTCGGGGTGGGCTGCGAAGTAGGCCTTCTTGTCCGCCTCATACACCTTGCACTGACGGTGGTCATGTGCATGGTTGTTTCCGTTGCGATAATAGACCCAGCACCCGTCGTGCTGAGACCTGTACTCTCGGAACGAGAGCGGTGGGTTCCCGATCCTCCTTGGCTCTTTGCCCCTTGGTCCCACCCGGCTCCATCTGGACCGATCCTGCCACAAACGCAAAGAAATGGGCCTCCTCGTGATCCTCCCGGGACCAGTGGTCTTGGCCACTTCCACTACCATCCTCCGCGGAGCTGGCCGTGTCCTCCTGGATCTCCTGATGATGGCGGTCTTCTCGGTGGCCTCGTTGTCCATGACCATGTCGATCCTGCACGTGGGCCGCGTTCTTCGCATTGAGCTTCAACTCCACCGTGATGTACTTCACGATCTCGTCCAGGCTCATGCGGGCGAAGATGACCTGCATCCTCAGCGGCTCCCCGCGCCTCCACTCCACGTTGTTGAGGCGCAACAACCTTTGCCCCATGGAGTCTCCAAATGCCTCCACGTACACGGCGTTCTTCAGTCCCAACATCCGGTTGGGTTCGCCCAGGTTCCTCCTGAAGAACTCCATGATACCCGCATGGGTATCCTCCGCCGCCATGATCCTCACCGCCACCCGCTTCTTGGCGCGCTTCTTCTCCTCGTCCTCCACTCAGCTCTTCCATTGGCCGGGGAGGACGTCCTTCAGGAGGTGGCGGATCTCGCTGGCTTCGTTCCAGTCCTCCACCAGCTTGAGGCATCTGCGGTACTTCCGCAGATACCGGTTCTATTCCCGGACCCGCAACTCACCGCGGTCCAGCGGCAGCGCGATGGACCACAAGTCCTCCAGCTTCTGATTCGGAGCGTCCACCCGCTCCTCATCCTCCAACCACTGGAGGCAGGCCTGCTCCGTACGGATCAATCCTTCCCGGATCTGATCCCTCAGCTCCTCCTTCAGGTCCTGCGCCAGCCGGTGTGGGAATGTCCGGCATACCCACTTGTCCCGCGGCGCTCCCCGCATCTCGCCGACGACCTCCTCGGCGAAGTCCTCCCAATCCAGGATGAAGTCGTCCAGGTTGGAGGGGTTGCCATCGTAGTAGGGGATTTTGATTCCCCTGAGGTCATCAATCCTGATGGCGTCTCCGACGTCCCCAGCCACCACTCCACCGAGACGGATACCACCTGTGGCCAAGGGGTGTGAGTACACTCCCCGTACATCCCTCTCCTCCATGGAGTGCGGTCCAGTTGGGCCTGAACCCATGGGGTTTGGAATGCGGGAAGGACTTGCTCCATCGGCCGTCCATATCCCCGTCTTGGGGTCCTTCGCCCACAGGTTTCCGCTTGGATGGCCTCGACCATGTCCGTCGGCGCTTCCCATGGTTCGCCCCTGCATGGTCTGGTTCTGGATCTGGATCTCCTCTTCCGCAAAGACTACCATATTCGTCGTGATCGGTAGATCCTGGGCGGCATGGGACATCTGTACCGTCAGGCTCCTCGGGTCCGTGGTTACGTGCCCTTCCCGCATGGACCCAGCCGGTGCCGTGTGTTCCCCGAGCATTCCGGATTCGCTGAACATGGGAACAAACGGCAGCGCCCCCGGGTCAACACGCTGAGGCGCGTAGGGTGCCTCTGCAGGGCCGCCCATGGGTTTATCCATGGCGCTCCTGAGGGTCTTAACCCGCTCCACCAGCTCTGCCGCGGCCGGCTTCGCCGGGAGCTCCGGACCCGAGGCGAGGGGCTGTAGCTCCTCTAGCCTTTTCAGGCGTCCCGACATGTCCTCCACCAGGTGGAGGAGGCTGTCCACCACTCGCTGCTGCTTCTCCAGGGCCAGCTCCAGATTCTCCCGGTACCGGTCCCGTTCCGCTCGCAGCTCCTCCATGTCTTTCTCCGCGGCCGACTGGTCATCCAGGATCCCCGCGACGTCCTCCTCTAGACCGTCCTTTGCGTTGTCCAGGCGGTCTAGGCGATGCACGATGGCGTCCATCCCCATCTTTGGGTACTTGCCCATGAGGAAGGACACGTGCTCGCAGTGGCACTCAGCCTGCTTTCCGCCTGATCCGGCGCATCCCGCGGTTCCCGGCACCTCAGACCCGTCGCCCATGGGCGTATCGCCTATGGAGTCCGTCTCTGGTCCCGTGTGCCGGGGCACAGGTGCCGTCCGGGCCCTGGCTGGCCTCCGCAAGCCCTTGGCGTCGTGCTTCAGGGCGGGCTCGGGGGCCGTATGCGCCCTGGCGATCAGCGCGGACATCTCCGACTCCGAAGGTGGCTCGTAGGCCGTCCGATAGCCCTCGGAGTGCCCCTCGGATTCCCACAGCCTGACCGGGCTGGGGTCCGTGTCCATAGCCCCGGCGTCCCTTGCCGCGGACTTGGGTGACCCGCGCTTCCGGTAGCGCCGGGCCCATCCTCCACTGCTGCCTGAATGGCAGGCCTCATCAGATTCCTCCGCGGCGGAGCGGAGGTTGCATGCCTTTCGGCAGCGACGCTCACACATGGAGACCAGGTCCTCCATGTCACGTCCTCCTCTTCCCGAATGTTGTACTTCTCTTCGGGCTTCAACTTCCGGAGTTCGCCATGCTCTTGAACGTCTCGGTTCTTCTATGGCTCCAATCTCCGGCGTGGTCTCCACCGAGTCCACAATACACACCCGGGGCGTACTTGGGCAGGGCTCATAAGGGCCCAAATCCCCGGGTCGGCGGTTGGTAGGGGCAGCAGGTAAGCCTCTGCTACCATAAAGAAGGTCCCTACCAGGACCGGCCCCTGCTGTGCCCCTTCCGCATGTAACCCCTGCCGATTTGCTCCTGATCAACGATTGCATGTATCAAAATCCAGGGTTCCAAATCCAAAAATATAGAAAATGAAATACAATCCTCCTTCAACCCTGAGCAGCAACCAGATCCCACAAATCCAGCAGTAATCCAATCCATACTGCGGGCTTCCGTTCAGCACATCGATGGTCTCACGATGGCGGGCATGTACAAGAATTGCACCAAGGAAAAAAGCCCTGAAATTGGCATATGAACACAAATAAAGCAAAGTTGAGGAAAGATGGAAACGTACACAATCACAGCCATAGACCCCTCATTCCCTGGACTCAAGACCTTCCCTTGACTCACCAACATGTTGCCCTGAACCCAGTCAAATAAAATGGCTAAATGCCATGTGTCAAAAGTCACTACATAAACCCCAAAAATGTGTTCACTCCCAAGCCTCTAAATCCTAGGCCAATAGGGGAGGTGGCGCGTCATGGCCTAGAGTGGCACTCAGGACCATGCCCTACCCTGACATAACCTTGGTTGGGCTTGGAGTCGATTGGGCTTGGAGAACTGCCCCATGATGATGACCTCACAACATGGCAAAATCAGGCAAATCACACCATTATGCCCAAAAGTCAATTATATACTCAAAAATGCGTACGGCATATATTCAAATGCTCCATGCATGTGTCAAACCGGAAAGTAATATACAAGGGTAATATAGACCAAAGGTCCATGCCCAAGAATATCCCATGATTGGCTCCGAAACTCCTCCGGTTATGTACATGACATGTTTCACAAGTCAACACATGAATTTGAGACCTAATTTTGTGAGGCCTCGTGTGCCAAGCCAAAGTGACTACGTGATCCGGCATATGGTGAGGTGCAACACCGAAGCATATGCCAACATATAAGCAACATACTATAGTTCACGGATCTCTAGGCACTTTACGGTTAGCTGACCAGTTGAGCACATAAAACACAAAAATGAGCATAAAATGAGGTCAAAAACATGAAAATATGTCCAAATACAAAGTTGTCATGATAGTATATCTCTATGCTCACCCATGATATCCGCTCATGGTTCAATACACAAATGATTGGAACCATTTACGAACTATTCCCCCACTTGGATCCCCAATCGGGCGCATGGAGATACCTTCGCCACCCATATCTACATGCCCCATGAAAATAGGAGTGCACTCATGGATCTCTTTGCCAAACATACCATGAGCAATACATACGCGGTAGACTTAGTCTAGCGCTTTGAATTCCACATTTGGGACATGGGCAAAGCCCTTGTCACGTGTGGCTCCCCGTCTCTTCGGCCACACGAAGATATATAACATGGGCGTGAGCATATCGAAGCACATATCATGCATATAACACATACCCTCAAAAGTGGCTCCCACCATGGTATGCCATGCCCCTCCATGGCCATAACTTCACGTTAAAAATACGTGGGAACCCAAGGAAATTATCTATGCAACCCCAACACTCATGCGGTACACTCGAAAGTCGCAAGAAAATATTCGGTTGCACGGTCCAAGAGTTATATATCACTTTCTACCCTCTTGACCATCATCCCTTGCTACACCGGGCATGTGTACACACCTAAGGCGTTTGATGCTTCTTAAATTAAGTTGAGACTAAGGCGCTTGCAACCCAACCTTCCTTATTCTCTTTCCTCACACTCGCGCGTAGATATGGCCCTTCAAAGTGGTCCCACGATTCACTTTTGTTTCCCTTGTATCTCCAAGTCAAATGGGTGGCATGTATAAGGGAAACCTGATTCGGGCATAGGGAAAAGAGTATGACCACTCGAAGAAGACCAAATCAAGTGCGGCGATGTCGAAGTCGAAAATCCGATTTCGACATCGCGAAAAATTCAGAATAAAATTTCGAGTGCATATTTAGAAAATTGCGGAAGCAACGAACCCTTTACTGATGAAATCTGACCCTTCATCGGGGTTTCAGCCAAAATATCTGGAAATAACAGTTAACCAATCGGTTAACGCAAAATCGCGAGCCAACTGACAGTCGCCGATACATTGACCATCAGAACGAAAGGCTGAAAAATTACGGAAACATTATGATAATAAAACCCTGTTGATTCCTGATATTCTGATATATAAATCTCCGCTGGCGGCGCCTCGGTACTGAATATGGCCGCTCATAGCCGGAATGGCCAAACCTATCACACTATCACATCGGGTTAGGTCAGGTGGATGGGAGAGTATGATATCAGCCAATGGCGGCTTGCCGGCACATAGATACACACCCCAAGTGACCCCAAGATGGCCACGGGGGTTCGAACCGGCTTCAGCGCTGGGACTCTGTCACTGGGTACCACGATGCGGTCCTCGTGCCAGAGGTAGCTCTTGTCCCTCTTCCACTGATCTTGGTTGACCAAGAGGGGTTCAAGGCCTTTCTCCAGGCGCTTGTAGATATCCCCAAATTCCTTCAGGTACTCCGAGTAAGTAAGTAAGTAAGGGCGGCCGCGTCCGTAGCCTCATCTGACTCCTCCTTGTTTGTTTTACATGGTGGCCGCCTCTGGCGGGAAGGAGTGCTCTCCACCATCAGTTCCCCTGGCGACCCCTGTCTCACCTCACGGCCGAGAGCTTCAACCAGGTTCCCTTGGGGCATGACCGGTGGTAGGCTCCCCCCAGTCGCTGCCCTCACGGTTTCAGCTCCTTCCGGTCACCCTTTGAAGGATCCCCCGGCCTTCCCCCCCTGGCACAGCCTATTGGGCGCCTGCAGGCGGGTTTCCTGTGGATAGCCCTCGCCGACAGCGGAGCATTTCTCTCTGTCAACCACATTCCACCTCTCCCCATCCCTCACGGGCTGGAGTACCCACTCGGCTCCCGGATGCACTTGGTTGTCGTCCATCCACGGCTGGAGGCCAGGGGGCAACCCTTTCCACGTTCCTCCTGGTCCCGCTCACGCGTGAACCTACGTGTACTCAGGCCATTGACCCGGGGATGTCAAGGTCAACCCTCACCTCTGCGGACACCTCACGGCCGTCCCGGAGTTCAGGGCATTTTCCCGACTTCCCGTGGCCAGGTTCCCCATGGTTGGCCCATGGTTCACCACTCCATGGCGACTGGTTTCCCAATCCCACAGGGCTGTTGCTTGGCGCTTTCGGCCTCCCTGCCCTTCCCATGTCCCATTCTCCTTTGCCTCATCCCGGCACCGGCCCGTTCCCAGCGTCCCATGGATTCCCTACCCCTTCGGGCTGTTGTGCGGCCCTAGCCACACGCCCTTCCCCGCCCCGTCCCCTTGTCCCATCATCCCGTGTTTATACCCCACCGGGTCGCCTGCTACCCTGTGGCGCTGGCGTACTGGGGCCTCTTCCATTGACAGACCGTTTCGTGCGCCTAGCACGGGTCGCTCCCTTCCCGCCCACGTCCCTTTCCCCTGTGCCGCGGCCCTGGCCTAATCCCCCGGGCTGTCTTGCGGCCCGATGCCATCCCTCATCCCGTGTTTATACCCCACCGGGCCGCCAGCAACCCCGTGGCGCGGGCCCACTGGATCCTCATCCATCCGGGGACCGTTTCGTGCGCCTAGCACGGGTCGCTCCCTTCCCACCCCCTTCACCCGTGCCGCGGCCCCGTCCTATTCCCCCGGGTTGTCGTGCGGCCCCAGCCCATCCCAGTAAGAAAAAGTGCTTTTCCTTTGCTTTGAGGCATATTCTAGTTGTATTAGAGATGCACTGAGCATCCATGCATTTTTATCTTAGTATTGGTCCCACCAAAAGTGGTGATAACACATTTTGACCTATGGAACCAAACACCCAATCAGGATATGGAGTGGACTCCTTAATCCCCTTTCAATGTGAAGCTATTCATCTTTTCCTGAGTTGACTGAGCACTGACATACCTAAGGTAGAACCTACGAATTTATCTATGTTTTTCCATGAATTCTTAGCTATCCTAGTGGTATGCACCCTAGGGGGCTGGGCACCTCTTTTTGAGAGGTCATGGGTTCAATTCCTGGTCAGCCTAGCTAAGTAGGAAGATCCCATGTGACATGGCAGTGACCTCATCGCCACATACCATGCCACCTCAGCACATATGGGACCCAAAACAAAGAGTGCACATCTCCTGAGATGGCACTATGGAGAGAGAGTGACCCTGAGGCAGTTTTCTTACTCTTTTCCAAAAACATTTCAGCTATCTTTGTGAATATGCATTCATTTGTGACCTGAGTTGCAGTTTCTGTGAATATCCAATCATCTTTCACTGTTTACACTGCAGCCCTTCATGCTTTGATCCTGATTCTCTTCTCCTTGCACACTTCTGGCTTGGGTTATCCTGGATTGACTTGGCTTTACTGTATTTCAACAAACAAAACCTTTTCATCTCCCAAAACTAGCAGCAGGACACCCTACAGCTACAGCAAGCAGCAGGAGAAGCAAAAACACAGTGCTGAAAACACTATAAACTTTTCTGGTAGCAAGAGGCAGCCTGTCTCTGCGCACCGGCAGCAACCCCGTGCCGTACATCCAGTGCGCCGAGTACGGGCAAATATAAGCTGAAGGGTGAAAGAAGATGGATCCAGGAAAGGTGGACGCCGACGTGAAGACAGCGCCAGCGCCTGAGGCACCAGCAAGGCCGGCACCTGGCGCTGTACCTTCGGCGGAGCCCTTACATGGGCTAGTGGATACGGCGGAGGACTCCGTGGATGGACTCCAGACGGCCTTCGGGGCCCTGTCGGTCGAGGAAGTGGTCTCTCAGCCTCAGCCTGTGAAGAGGAAGAGAGAGAACGAGAGCGAGAAGGATGCTGGAGGAGAAGCAGACGAAGGAGAGGAACAAGGGCAAGACCTGACGCATGACCCTAACTTCGAAGGCGCACCAAGCGCTTCTGGCCTCCACGCATCACCCTCTCCTATAACCACCACACTCCCAGCCGCTGCAACATCCACTTCCACAACCAACCCGCCTATGGCAGAGGGCACAGGCTTTACTGGCATGCCTCACTACCCCGCCTATGGTATGGGCCCACCTACCACTGCGCTCCATGAGGCAACTACTGCCAGTGAGCCGGTGGCTTCCAGCTCTGCGCCGCGATGGTATGCGGCTGACTATCCCCATCTACTACACGCTACTGGAAGCTACATGGATGTTCCTGGGTATGCTCCTGGGTATGCACCTGGGTATGCACCCTTGAGTGGGTTGAGGAGAGGACCAGAGTCTCTTGGAGGCAGGAGTAGAGGATCGGGGAGATCCTCCAACAGGTCCCTGACGCGGGCGGAGATCAACGAGGTGCTCCGAGGAGCCACTTCAAAAATCGTGGGCGACCTCACACAAGAGATCCGTGAGGAGCTGGAGCCCCTGATGATCCCGCCCCAACCGTCACCTATCTCGGTGGGAATGTCACCCCACCGAGTACAGGCTAACCACCTGACGGCAGGGTTGACAAATACCCTGGGGAGCCTGAGGAGCAGACTGATGCCGACGCCTGCAGCTATTCCGAGAAGTCCCTTCGTGCCGAGAACGGCCCAGCCGCCCTACAGCCACGTGACGAACTCGACGAGGGCCGAGCTGCACCGGCTGGGGCTGACAGCCTTAAGGGCTATGGTGGACGTGGAGCCTTATGGCTCCAGTGATCTAGGCGGAGACCCCTCCGATGACGAGCCGCCGTCGATGGATTCTTCTTCGCCCTCGGAGGACGATGACCCGGAGGACCCTGAGGATCCAAAGGGTAAGAAGAAGAAGAAGAAGAAGAAGAAGACCCGACGCCCTGAAGGACGCCGAGCTCAGGAGGCGAAGGCTATTGCCACCTCCAAGATCGTAGTGAACCTGCCGGAGTTCACAGGCAAGGACCTCAGCGAGTTCGCTGAGAACTTTGGCCGGTTTCTACAACTGACCGGCCAAACCCACGCTAGTGGGCGTGTGAAGTGCGATCTGCTCCTGCAGTGCTGCAAGACCAAGTACCTGGAGAAGCAGGTCAGGCAGATCGTGACTAACTCCGCCACCTTTGCCGATGTGTTGGTTGCCCTGGAGAGGCAGTACCCGACCTACGAGACCGACCTCTCCATCAGGTTCGAGATCCAGAACCTACCCGTGCTGCCCAACAACCCCAAGCCTGGCAGGGTATCTGAGCTGTTGGCTGATCTGGATCACTGGGCTGGACGACTGACGCCCGGCTCCTACAGCAGCGACGACCTGCTATTCTGGTTGGTGGCCAAGCTCCCTCGAGAGCTATGGGACGAGTGCCGTTTGACGGCTGAGCGCAAGGCTAGATCCCTCCACTACAAGGATCTATGCGTGCTGCTCCTGGAGATGGCGCTGGAGAAGGAGAGCGACCAGCACCTGAACAAGTACCGTCCTGGTGGTGGAGGTTCTGGAGGCAAAGGCTACCAAGGGTCCCGACCTGGGCAGGGGACTACCCCCAAACACGCCCACGCCCGTACCATGGAGAACGTGAAGGAGCTATTCTGGTGTGATGCCAGAGATGAGCAGGGCCACCTGCAGCACGCCTCTGACTGCGAGCAGCGAGACTGCTTCGTCGTCCAGGGGAAGCAGCAGGAGAAGAACACCGGCGCCAAAGCGAAGCTGCCGGATCATTACCGCTGCACCATCACGTTTGCATTCTGCGGTAAGCGGAAGCACTACGAGGATGAGTGCTACCATAAGCAACGCCTGTCGGCGAAGCTTAAGGGGGAAGATCCTGGCAAAGGCTCAGGCAAAGGTGGAGGCAAGGCCAAAGGCAACGACTCCGGCAAGGGCAAGTCGAAACGACGTGGTCAAGGTGGTCAAGACAAGGGTCAAGGTGGACGAGGAGGAGGCGCTAACCGCCAGACCGACAACAAGAACAAGGACAAGAACGGAGGCAACCCCAACCCTAATCCAGGGGGGAACTCCGAGCCCTCTGGAGGGCAGTCTGGACCTACCACACGCTCACAAACGCAGGCCCAGCAAGAACAAGGAGCCAAGCGTGAGCATGAAGGGGGTGACGACGGCAACGCTCAGAAGAGGAGCCGTTTCATGAGGATGGCCCGCAAATTGCGGAACAAGGGGTTCGAGGTGACCTGTCCTGCGGAGTTCTGACGGGGACGCTCTGGTGGCACCCAAGATCTGGTGTTTTGGGTACGTATCCGACTAGGGGGACGTGAATACCTGGGGGTACTGGATACTGGCGCCACAATATCGATAGTGGCCAAGAAAATTTTACCTTGTGGGAGCCTGAAGAACACCATGACTACCGCCGCTATACGCATGGGGGATGGACATGTGGTGCACAGCTGCGGGGACTGTGGAGTGGAGGTACCTATGGGCTCCAGGACTATCGCCCATCGGTTCTATGTGATGTACACTGAGGCCTTGGACTTTTTACTGGGTACTGACTTCTTCGTACAGCACTCCCAGATACAATCCCTGACGCTGCAAGCGCCCTACCTCCTCTACGTGGACCACGGCAGTGGCAGAGAGTCTGTGCCACTGGAGCAGTCGGAACATACCTCGAGTTACCTGAGACTATCGAAGGAGGAGCCCTCGAACATGATGGCGTCCTCCAAAACTGAGGACTATCAACTATTGGGGGAAGTCCTAGACCAAGGTCTGAAGGAGTTGGGTTACTCTCGAGAAGACCTAAGTGTGGAGCTGTTCGCCAGCGACAAGCAGCATGTACTGGACCTATACTGCAGCAAGGGGAAGAACTGCAGCTACAATTTTTACTGGCCCTCTTTCGGGATGGCCTACGGGAACCCCAGATTCAGCGAACTGGGGAAGGTGCTGACCAAGGTGGCCTTGGAACGTTCCTGTATGGTCCTGTGTTCTCCCGATTGGGGAGCCCATGGGGGCAACGAGTACTGGCGAAACCTCCTGGACAGGCTGACTATCAGCTCTGTTCGTTTGCCTGATGAGGCCAACTACGTGCCTCTGGGACGCAAGACGCCTATTGGGAAGCCCGGACGGGGGAGTATGCTCAGCGTGGTGGACGGAAGTCTTACCACCATCCCCTGGGAGGACCTGGACCGGACTCTGGTCCAGGCTATACAACGAGAAAGCGATGGACTCGCCTTGGGTGACTTGAAGGATCGCCTACGACCTCAAGATGCTGTTGAGACTACACCCGGAGGAGATGAGTACGTCGTGACTGACACCAACGCCCCCAACTCTCCCTGTCATGTACCTGTTACTGATGGAGTCTCTGAGTGTTGACTATCTGAGCTACCTAGCTCTATCCACTCAGACGACGAAACTGAGCACGACGCCTTCTTCGTGCAGACCTGTGTGGAGGAAGTGGAGAACGCCGAGTACGTCGCCCCACTAAAACCCCTACTCTCCATGAGGGTGGAAGACCCCGTGGACGAGGAGCTGGACCTTCGATCCAGGCTCAGGGAGTATGTGGATTCCAAGAGGAAGTTGGTGGCGAAAAAGCTATGCTACGCGAAGCCTACCCGCAGCTCGTGGCCACTGAAGCAAGGACGTATGGGAGACCTATCCCAATTGAAGGAGGACCTGGAACAGAAGATCACCACCTGGCAAAGGGAGGTAGATCTCAAGCTCATGAAGAGCGTGTGGGGTGCCCATGTGAGGACCCCAGAGGAGGACGACCTCTCGGAGGAATCTGTACGTGAACCCCCTCAAGCGTGCCTATGTTGCCATCGTCCATCGGAGATGGTTGAACAAGACCTTCTATATGCCTACCAAGGGCTGAAGGATACTACCACGGGCGAAGAGTCGGTGGAGGACCACCTCCCGACGTCTATTCAAGGGGCAAGCAACTTACACTCCGACGAGGACATGGAGGACAAGATCAAGGTATTGGACCCGCGGGTACAGAAGCTTATAAGGACCTATCTTGAGGTGTTCGGAGAACTACCCCCTCGAGCCTCATGTGACAAGCTGGTACAGATGGACCTCAAGCTGAAACCCGAGTTCGTGGGTCACAAGATCCGGAGGAGACCCTGTCCAGCTCCTAAAGAGCAGGCCGACGAGATTGAGCGACAGATACAAGAATGTATCGACGCTGGCCTAGTCCTGGAGTACAAGGACGGGGACTACCCCCTACACTGCAGCCCCTGTTTCCTGGTGGCTAAACCTGGGTCTACAGCCAAACGGCTGGTAGTGGACTATGGAGAGCTGAACAAGAAGACGCTGAACCACTCAGGGTCCATTCCCAATATGGAGTCTACCCTGGAGAAGATAGCCTCCTGTCGCTACAAGACCAAGATGGACAAGCGAAGTGGATTCTGGCAAGTGGACCTGACGCCCAACGCGCAGGAACTACTGGCCTTCATCACCCCTCAGGGGAGGGTATTCAAGTGGAAAGTCATGCCATTTGGCGTGGCTAACGCACCCGCTCTGTGTCAAGAGCTGATGAACAAGATCTTGTCCATCCTACGAAGGAGACCTAAGGTGCAGGAGCTCATATCCCCTGGTGCTCAGATGGAGGCTCACATCGACGATGTATGCCTCGGGACCAATACCCAGGAGGATCACCTAATCCTCTTGGGTGAGCTCTTTGCGGTCTGCCAGGAGAACCACACTCGTCTCAAGCTGGAGAAGTGTGAGTTCATGCAGGAGACCATGCAGTACCTGGGGTTTGACGTTGGCTATGGGTGGTGGACCCCAGCGGCCTCTAAGGCCAAACCCCTGATGGATGCCAAGGTACGACACGAAGACCCCAAGAAAGGACTTCATGATGTACGCAGTTTCCTTGGGGCGTGCAACTTCTATCGCCGCCACATCAAGAACTTCACCTATACCAGCGCCGTTCTGACTGACTTGATCAAGAAGAGTACTACTTGGCGCTGGGGCCCACAAGAGCAACAAGCGTTTGACGAGCTCAAAGACAAGGCAGCCTACGCTAAATGCTTGGGCATGCCTAGGGCACGAGGGGAGATTATCCTGGTGACCGACGCCAGCAATGTGGGCGGTGGTGGAACGTTGTTCCAATGGCAAGCACTAGAGAAGGAGGAGTTCGACTCGGCCATTTCCCAATGGGGGACGGAAGGTCTCAACCGAGATGGAACCCTCAAGCACAGCTACCCTGACGACAAGTGGGTCCTAGTACCTCTGGGCCACTGGAACTGGAAGTGGAACCAAGCCAGGAGGAACTACTCCACCTATGAGCAGGAACTGCTCGCGGGTATGCTGGTGCTATCCTCACAAGCACGACTGTTGGGGAGTAACCCTGTGGTCTGGCTATGCGACCAAGAACCGGTCCGCAGTTTCCGGAAGGGTCCCCCACCTGAGAAGGCCAAGCTACGGCGCTGACGGACCTACCTCAGTCAACTACGGCTGACGGTACACCATATCCAGGGAGTGAAGAACGAGTGTGCCGACTACATCAGCCACAACAACTTCGACGCCCTGATTGGTGCCCGGTCTGAAGCGCTGGCTAAGGAGGCGTTCAGCCGTATGGACGTACACCTGGACCTGAACATGACCATGATACGCCCCCTGGATGGACTCCAACAATCGGAGTACCTGAAGGAGTTTGGGGATATCTACAAGCGCCTGGAGAAACGCCTTGAACCCCTCCTGGTCAACCAGGACCAGTGGAAGAGGGACAAGAGCTACCTCTGGCACGAGGACCGCATTGTGGTGCCTAGTGACCGAGTCCCAGCGCTGCTGAAGTGGACCCATGAGTCCAGCGGTCATGTGGGTGCTGACCGTACCCTGAGGCTGTTCAAGCAGTGGTTCCACACTACGTGGACTGACGACCAACTGCGGAAGACACTCCAGCCTATCGTGGACAAGTGCCGGTGCAGGTCCTGTAAACCAGGGGATATCAGGGACAGAGGTCTCTACTCGACCCTGCCCATCCCACACTGTGCCAACAGTGTTCTATACGTGGACTACACGGAGATGCCGAAGTTTGGGGGCTATGACTTCGCCCTCGTGGTAACCTGTGGGTTGACCAGGTTTACTAGGGTGTTCCCATGTACCAAGCACATTACCGGGGAGGAGACTATCAAGATACTCCTGGAGGAATGGTTTTGTGTCTATGGGGCGCCCAAGGAGATCAACTCCGATGAGGACGTGCGAGTACGCTCAGATACTGGCTGGTACAAGAGGGTCCTGAGATCCCTCAATGTCCAGGTGTCTACGGGGATTCCCTACTCTCACACGAGCAACCCCCTATGTGAGCGACAGATTCGTGTCCTGAAGGAGAACGTCAGGATATGGTGCAAAACTGAACGCACCAGAGACTGGGTGAGACTACTCCCCGTCATATCCTTGATGATGAACTCCCAAGAGAGTTCAGCGACTGGCTACTCGCCCCATGAGCTATTCCTGGGGCGCCCGGCGTGGTTCCTACATGCCCCTTATCCTGAGGACACCCATTCTTCTGTGGGTGAATGGGTCCAAGAGCAACAAGCGAAGGTGGACAAGGCCAAGGCTATGCTCCAGAGAGTGAGGGAGCGTCAGTGGAACAAGAAGAACAAGCACCGAGTACCGGCCACCTACCAAGAGGGGGACTGGGTGCTGGTGCACCACAGTCGACTACCCGCCTGGCCACGCTCTACCAGCGATGACCCATACTTCGGGCCGTACAAGATTCTATCCGTGGATGGACACCGTACCACCGTGAGGTGTTCTCCCCGTCTAGGGGGGACCCTGGTGTGCGCTGCTCAACACCTGAAGCGCTACTACGATCCTGAAGACCTCTGTGGGAAGGAGTGGGAGCTGAACGACGAGGAGATCGCCGCTCTGGACCTACAAGGGGCAGCCAGCCCTATGGAAGTTGAAGGTGAACTCCCCGACATGAACGCCGAGGATATGGCTAAGGAGGGCTTCTACCTGGTGAAGTCTGTCCTACGCCACCGCTATCGCCAGGGTTGGCGCTTCCTCACCCTCTGGGAAGGGTTTGGAGTCGAAGAGGCCACCTGGGAGCCTTTCTCTGCATTTGTTCTACCTGAGGGACGCCTAAACTCAGTTCTGGTAGACTACTTGTCCCAGAACAACCTGGGTGAGTTGCTGAGGCTCGCTGAGACGCTTGCCTCCAAGACTAAAGCTAGGGACTGAACCTTACCCTTACCTGCCAAAGCGTATGTGTGAGTGTGCTATTCCTAAGGTCCTGAGAGCAAGCCGCAGAAGTGGTGTCCTAATTATACCCAAGTCTGCGCCCTTGCTAAACCTGGAGGGTTGGCTTATTGATGCCACGGGGTACGCCCCGGGTCTCCCCTCCCCTAAGCGCCCAATTTCTGTGCTGGCGCAAAACCTTTGGGGAATACCCTGCGTACTAATCCAGGTATTGTTTTCCCTACCTATCTGTCTACTACATGGAGGGGTGGCCAAAAGCTATGAAGGCTTGAAAACGCCGTTTTGCTAAATGGCCAAAACACTGACCTAACCACTGCCACAGCCCACCAACCTGCTAGAATTGCAGGAAACGGGTGGGACAGTGACACACGCACTACAGGTCCTACACACCCTACAGTGGCACCATCCTGGTGGGCGAGCACTGGGGCAACTGGCTCAAGCCCCCACTCAGGACTACCACTCCTACACGCACACTCTACTGGGCGTTGCGAAGGCAAAGGTCTCGTGGGTCCTAGCGACCCTCCTGTGAAATGACAAGAGAACACAGCGCTGCTAAGCAACTGTGGCCTAACAGGGGACGCCACAACGCGTTTCTCCTGCTAGGGCTTGGAGGGAAGAGGTGCTCTTGCGTGCACGGCGCAGATGTCGATGAAGTCGGACTCCCTGCTCTGCCACAGGCAGAGGCGGAGTTACTTGTTTGTGTGATCTGCGCCCTTGTTTGGCAGGGCATAAAAAAAATGCTGCTGCACCAATCGCCCTACCTGCCCACCTGTAAAACAAAGGCAAATGAAAGGGCGTTTGCGGCGGAGGAACCAAGCCAATCTCCAGGTATTATACCCTTCTCAGTGTGACCTATAATACACTGTCCGCAAACACGCTGGAAGACCAGCTACCCTTGTCAAGCAAGCAAGCGTTAAGGGACTCCTGAGGTTCTCTTAAAGAGCGTACCGAGGAGCCCCTGGGTAGCCTAAACAAGGTTTACCGTGCGCACTTCGCGTGGCCTACCCTTTAATGCGTGTGTGCATGCGCGAGTATGCACTACCTTCTTGGGCAAACCTGCCCATCTCATCCGCGATCACGAACTCCACCAGGGGGTGGCCCTGCCTGGGCTTACTCACCTTACCTACCGCTGGAGAGAGAGAGCAAGTGAGGGGCGCACGCGAAGAACGTTGCTATGCACTTGTGTGTATGTCTAATCACCCTGATCTGACCGCTAATCATCTGCAATCTTTCTAATCAATCCCTCTATCGCGTCCTATCGTTGTTAGCGCTGCTACAAGACTCGTTCACGGAGACACGAGACGAGCAATGTGTATGCGGCATACGAAACGAGCATACCTGTAGTTTATACCTGATTCATTGAAGTCTTTTTCGTTGATTGTCGAATTCTTGAATTTTTGATTCTTCTAATAGTGTGGGTGGAATCTGTATGTTTATTCATTAATGTGTGTCTCGTCATTTTCAAGACTACGTGAGACATACGTTTATAATTCCATTATTTCTCCATTTTCCGGCGCTTCGCTAGGAGCCGCTCCTGCGCGCCGCCATTTTATGCGTATGAATTTCTGGATTTAAAAAATCCAGAGATGACTATAATTTCTATAAAAATGTGCTTCTGATGCACAATTGGATTCTGCTTAGGTGTGTCGTTTCAGAAAAATTCTAGGCCGTCATTTGACGGATTTTGGTGCCGTCGCTTCGTTGTTGTGTGGATTCGTCCATAATTCTCCCATTCCTGCCTCTGCAGATACCCACGCGCAGCCTCGCTGAGTAGGCCGTGTTCGGGCCGAAACGCAGGTGCCTGGAGAGACTGAGCAGAACCCAAGACCCCACCAAGGGGCAATTTTAATTTTCTCACGACTCCCTCCGCCCTAAGACAGGTCACAGGTCGCCAGCAGGTTTACGAGAACCCATGCGAGTGTGTATATTGTGTCTTGCGTTGGGTTTGTGTCGACGCTGCGTCTTGGAGGGAGGGATGCATATGCACATGTTTGGCATGCTCCCATACTAATCCAACCAAGCCACAGGAGCCCCGGCAGCACCATGAGCGCTGAGTCTTCTGTAGGAAATGTTACATACAGAGCAGCAAAAGAGCGCCAGCCATGGTGAGTGCTCATTTTTCAGTGTGAGGGAAACTGTAGGTATTTTAAAGTAGATGTGGAAACCAAGGAAAGGCCAAGAAAAATTCCCTTTTTCCTAAAATGCGACAGTGGTGGCCACCACAGCACAAGGGGGGAGTAAGAAAAAGTGCTTTTCCTTTGCTTTGAGGCATATTCTAGTTGTATTAGAGATGCACTGAGCATCCATGCATTTTTATCTTAGTATTGGTCCCACCAAAAGTGGTGATAACACATTTTGACCTATGGAACCAAACACCCCATCAGGATATGGAGTGGACTCCTTAATCCCCTTTCAATGTGAAGCTATTCATCTTTTCCTGAGTTGACTGAGCACTGACATACCTAAGGTAGAGCCTATGAATTTATCTATGTTTTTCCATGAATTCTTAGCTATCCTAGTGGTATGCACCCTAGGGGGCTGGGCACCTCTTTTTGAGAGGTCCTGGGTTCAATTCCTGGTCAGCCTAGCTAAGTAGGAAGATCCCATGTGACATGGCAGTGACCTCATCGCCACATACGATGCCACCTCAGCACATATGGGACCCAAAACAAAGAGTGCAAATCTCCTGAGATGGCACTATGGAGAGAGAGTGACCCTGAGGCAGTTTTCTTACTCTTTTCCAAAAACATTTCAGCTACCTTTGTGAATATGCATTCATTTGTGACCTGAGTTGCAGTTTCTGTGAATATCCAATCATCTTTCACTGTTTACACTGCAGCCCTTCATGCTTTGATCCTGATTCTCTTCTCCTTGCACACTTCTGGCTTGGGTTATCCTGGATTGACTTGGCTTTACTGTATTTCAACAAACAAAAGCTTTTCATCTCCCAAAACAAGCAGCAGGACACCCTACAGCTACAGCAAGCAGCAGGAGAAGCAAAACCACAGTGCTGACAACACTATAAACTTTTCTATCCCTCTTCCCGTGTTTATACCCCGGCGGGCCGCCAGCAACCCTGTGGCGCAGGCCCACTGGATCCTCATCCATCCGGGGACCGTTTTGTGCGCCTAGCACGGGTCGCTCCCCTCCCTCCCCCGCCCCTCTCTCCTGTGCCGTCTCCCTAGCTGTCCTAGTCACCTGGGGCCGTCGCGTGGCCCTAGCCACTCGTCCTTTTCTGTCCCGCCTCCTCGTGGTGCTGCGGGGTGTTGTCCGCGTTTGTTTCCCTTTTTTTTTTCCTTGCTTGTTTCCGCTTGGTTCCCTCCTCCCTGCATGCACGCACAACAACACTGCATCGCCATCTGTCTCGGTTCTGTTCGGTGCTCACGTCCTGTCCCTCCGCCATCCTGTGGCGTTGCCCCTGGCGGTCCCCGGCCATGCCGGGCATCCCAGCCACTCAGCCCGCGTTGCTGTACATGTATCCGCTCTCTCTCCTCTCTACCCTCCCCTCCCCTCTGTCTCCTGCCCGCCCTCTTAGTGTTGTTCCCCTGCTCCGTGTGCTCGCTGCCAGTCGTCTCCGCGCCATGTTTGCATCTCGCGCGCCCTCACGTGCCTCAGGGCCTTCCCCCTTGTCTTCCGACCTGTACGCCGACCTGGGCGGCCTCCCCAGACACCCCTTCAGGGGGGAGTCCCCCGTCGTCCTCTCCCGCCGGCCGCCCCTCCATCAGTTCCCTGATGGTCGGGCGGGGCGGCCGGCTTCTCTGTGAGAGACATTTCGTTCCCTTGCGCCCTCGTTGGCCCCCTGTTCCCCTCACCTCCCGCGCCCTGCCACCTCTATGTGCCCTTCCTGTGTGTCCGCCCGTCCTGCCGTTGTTTTTTGTTTTTTGTTTCTGTGCTCGCGCTCCTTGCTGCTCCCGCGCGCCCTGCGTGTGCCCTCTGCTCTTCTTCGTGTTACCCTGGTCCCGCTGCCCTGCGCCCCCTCTCTCGCCTGTCTCCCCTCCCATTCTTCTTGTCGCTGTCGACCCTGCCTGCACGTCTGCCCTCCCTGTCCGTGCAGCGCTGTCATTCGCGTGTTCCACTCGCGTGCCCTACCCCTGCCCCTCCCCCTCGCCCCTACCCTTTCCCCTGGGTGCTCCCTCGGTCCCCGCCTCTCACCCCATCCTGGCTGCCTGGCGCCCTGTGTGGGGGGGGGGGGGTGTATCTGTGGTCTGGTCTGTGGCCCAGTACCCCCCATGCGCTCCATCTCAGCAGGGAGTTGAGTTACGGATTGCTGGTCATTGTGCTGCAGTTGCGCCAGTAGTTGAGGTGCCGGCGGCAGTGCGCTCCCCACTTGTTGTCCCGGTTCTAGCACCCACGCCTGGGGTGCTTGATTCTCTGCACTTGTCGTCTCGTCATCGAGCAATATTTGTCGATTACGGGACATGTTCTTTACTTTATTCACAATCTGATACGGGAAACGCGGTCCCTCCCCCCCACTGTGATGTGAAGATACTGAATATACCTAATGCATCCGAAGCAGCCAATAACAGTCTTAGGCTTGTGGTTATGTTACCAAATTCATAGGGTTAGGTTACCAGAATAGGCAAACATTCGGATCCACAAAACATGTACATGCACCTCGGAAGGAAATTTCAACCCAATGTTTTGCACCTAACCTGTCTGTCCAACCACCGGGTGTGTTCTGCTGCCGTTTGTTCCCGGACAGCTGTGATGCGTTCATTCCCGACCTGCCGGACCAAGTGTTCACCGACGAAATAGGGGTAGTGGTACAAGAGAGTCTGGCGTCCGTTGCCTGCTTCTGTACAAAGAAGTCAACCACAGTGGACTATCCGGCGGAGGTCTGAAACATGGCGCACGACAGCTCAATGTTTTCAATGCAGCACCTTCCTGCCACGCAGAGAGCTGCAAGCCCGAGCCCTGGCGCCGTGCTGCACCCGAGGGGCACAGCGCTGCTCCACGCCTTCGCCGGCCGTTCACGTCAGTCACGACCTCGCGCTCCGCTCCGTCACTGTACCACATTCCGATACTGCTTCCCGTCTGCTGCCCTTTCTGCCCCACTCTGCTCGCCGTACCCACGATACGTCGCGCGTCCCACTGCCCGGTTGCTTTCTCCGCACTCTCCTGCGCCCCCGTACTCCGCCGCCCCTTCCCCCCTCTCCCCCGCCGCTGGTCCTGTGCTCTCCGCTTGGGGTTCTCGTCCGCGTCCTCCATCACCACATCCCCCTCCACTTTCAGCCGTGTCCCTGTCCTCCTCTGCGCACCTGCACCTCTCTGCTCCCCTCCTCCACTCCTCGTGTCCGTCACATCCCCTCCTCACCCTCCTCCACCTCCGCCAACCCCCTGCGTCCGCCTCCCCGCATATCATCTGCCCGTCCCTCCGCACGCCCCTGGCCCCCTGCCCCTAGCGCTCCCCGTTCCTGCCCCTACCCGGCCCTACGCGTCGCCACCGTACCGTCCCTCCCGCTGCAACAGCTCTCGCAGCATCTGAACCCTAGGCTTCTTCCCCCTCTCCTGGGGACAGTCCATGTGCACCCCCGGCAGCGCCGCCCCCAGCATCCTCCTCCACCGCCACTCTTCCATCTCCGGCCCCCTTTCCCCGGGCCTCCCCGCCCTGCCGACCAGGTCACTGAAGTGGCCGGGCCCCCTCTTATCCCGCCTTCCCCTCGTCTTCCCCGCCAACTTCACGTAGCGGGCCAGCTCCGCCACGTCCCCCTCCGTCCACCCCGCGACCGTCCCGGGTCTCCTCCGCACCGGCGGCGGCGGATTCTGCCGCGGCGGCGGGGACTCCGAGTCCCAGTCCGTCGTGGTCGGCTCCAGACTGGGGCTGGCCGGCCGCGGTGCCCCCTCCACCCCCCTGCCCCTGGCTCCTTCCCCCTGCGCCGCTTCCCCCTATCCTGCCCTGCCTCCTCGCCCTCCTCTATGGCCCTTTTCCCTGACGGCGACCGCCCCTCCACCACCGTCCAGGGGGTGTCCCCTTCCGGATCCGGGAGGACCCAGCGGGCCCCCCGGGCCACCGCCTCCTCCTCCTCCCGCACCCTGCGCTCCCGCGCTGCCACCGCCCTGTCCCTGTCCGCCAGCCTCGCCGCGTCCCCCCTGATCCGCCTCCATGCCCTCTCCTGCATCTCTCCCTCTTGCTCCGGTGGGATAGCCATCTGTCGGAACGGCACCAGCGGGGTATCCTCCCGCCCCCTACCCTCCTCTTGTCGTCCTCCCTCCCGTTCCGCCCTTGCTTCCCCCTCCTGCCTCCTCCGAAGGTCTGCCCACGCCCTCTGCGGCTCCTCCACTGCCTGTGCTTCCCCTCCCTGCGGCCTGTCGGTCCCCTCCGTCCTCCCCTCCTCCGTTCCGCCCACCTCACCCTCGTCTCTGGCCTCCCTCTCCCTCAGGCTCCTCTCCGCCTCCCCGAACCTCTCCCACGCCCTCCTGTGCTCCTCTCCCTTCCCTTCCTGCGCTCCCCACGCTGTCCCACCGGCCTGCTGGTTCTGCTGCATGTGCGCCTGTGGCTGCATGCCCCGGTACGTCAGCAGGGGCGGGTACATCATCCCCATCGCTGGGTATGGCGGTGGCGGGAACGGTGGGACAATTGGTGGGACGGCTGGCGGGACTACACCTCCCCACCATCCCCATCCTGTCCCTGGGAACACCGGCGAGCCCATGTACCCAAGGCCACCCCCCTTCCCCTGCCCCTTGCCTTGTCGCCCCATTGCCCCGCGTCCCTTGCCGCCTACTCCGTGGAGTGCCGCCCCCCCCTGTCCCTTCCCCTGTAGCCCTTGTTGCCCCGCCCCTTTCCCCTGCTTGCCCCTGCCGGCCTCTACCTGTTCCGCACCACTGCCCTGCACCGCTGCGCTGCTCTGCTCCGCCTGCCCCCCCCTCATCCCCGTCCTCCCCGGCTCCATCTCCAACTGGTAGATGGTGTCCGGCCCTTGCCCTGGGGGCTGGCGGCGACGGCGCTGGTGCTCCACATGCGCCAGCGCCTCGTACCGCGCCGCCTGCTGGCGGCGCGCCTCCCTCTCCTCCTCCGCCCTTACCGCCGCACTGACCCCTGGGGGCGACCTCGGCGGCGGCTGCCTGAACGAGCGTTGGGGCTGCGGCCACTGTCGCCCCTGTCCACTCCCTTTTCCCCCCTTTCCTGCCAGGTGTCCCTTCGCCTGTACAGCCCCCGTCGTCCCTGCCTGCCCTTTCCTTCCCTTGCCTGTCCGCCCTCTCCTTCCGGTGCTCACGCTGCTGTCTCCGCTCCCTGCCGCTCCCGCCTCTAGCTGCCCTCGTCCGCCCTTGCCTTCCTCCTGCCTCCGCACCTCCGGGAGGATGGACTTCATGGCAGCCGCCGGCACATTGGGCGCCGACGGCTGTCCTGGGCCTCCCTCCACCGCCATCCTCCCCGCCCCTTCCCCCTCATCCTCCGACACCTCGAGGATGTCGGCGATTACCGACTCCCTCTGACTCCTCCACTGCTTCCTCCCCACATCCACGCCCGCCCTCACATCCACAACATTGAACAGGTCCGCCACTGGCCCTTCCGCTGCCCTTTGCCCCTGCCCCTCCCCTTGCCCTTCTGCCCCTGCCGCCACCCCCTCTGCCCCGCCCTTCCCCGCCTCCGCCGGTCCTCCCTTTTCCTTCCCCTCTCCCTTCCCCACCACGGCTCCTTCCCCCCTCCGTCGCCCTGTAGCCCCCGGTGCTTCCTCCCTGACCATCTCCGGGCTCCCCGGAGACGAGGGCGACGACACGCCTGCTGACGTCGCCGGGGACGCCGGCGAGGGGGGCCGCGGGGCTGCGCCCGCCTGCATGCGGGCCACTGCTGCCCGCACCGTCGGCGGCTGGTCGGGCTGTGGGTCAGGCACTTGTGACATTGCACTGCACATGGGATCACGCTTGAGCCCTGCGCCCCGTCGCCGTTTTCCACCACCTCCCCCGCCCTTTACCCCCGCTGTTCGCGCGCCCTACGTGTGGGGTGCTCTGTCATATTATCCCTGTGGCCTCGAAAGCTCCAGTCCGTGGCACCGGGTTCAGCCCCGGACGGTTCAGTCCTTGGGCTAATGCCGTGCTTCTTTCCGCCCCGGATGCTCCAACCCGGGGCGCGCTTTTTTTTTTGTATTCCCTCAGTTGCCTCGGACGCTCCAGTCCCTGGGACCAGGCTCACCCCCGGACGATCCAGTCCGGTCGCTAGCGCCGTGCTTCAATCCGCCCCGGATGCTCCAATCCTGGGCGTCTTTTTGTCGCACTCTCTCTGCCGCAGTCTGCACTGTCGCCGTCCTCGTCCCCGCTTCACTTTCCCCGCCTCTTGCTCCGCCCTACGACTCTGCGTGCCCAGTCCCGGACGCTCCAGTCCATGCGACGGGCGCTTCCGCTGTCCCTTTCCCTCCGGTCCCCTTCCGCCGAAACCGTACACCCGTCCGGCCCTCATATCTGCCGGATTCTCTTTCGTCAGCGTGCCATCAGGCGTTCCGTCTGCTCGTCTCCCTCTCTGTCCTCCATTCTCGTCTCTCCCCCTGACCGCCTTGGCCGCCAATCTGGCCGCCTCCGTACTTCCATCTCCGTGATTTTTGGGTTGTACCTGATCAACGCCATCTCCACCCGCTTGGTGACTGGATCACGCATGTCTTCCGCCCGCGCCTCCAACTGCGTCTCTCTGCACGCCATGCGTTCCTGGAGATGTTCCACCATACGCCGCAACAGCCTGTGCGCCATGGCCTCTGGTGCCACTGTATGCTCCTGGAGCGCCCGCCACAGCGGTTTCACTATCACCATGTGCCATAGTCCCTTGCGGTGCCCTTCTTTCCCCAGCACTCTCTCCACCGCGCTTCTGCCTCTCGCACCCTTCTTGAGTAACGGGACGTCCTGATCCCGCACCAGTGGTTCCTCGATCCCCTTATACTGTGCACACCGCATGAAGTGTTCGTATGTTTCTTGCCCTTGGCAACAGTGGCATCTCATGTACTCCTCCGGGAGGTCCATGCCCTTATGTCTGTACAGCCTCATGATCGTTTCACGCACCGGCACCTGCCCCGTGATCGCCTGCAGCCTTCTGGTTTGCAGCCTTTTGGGCAGCGATTCCGGCCTCAGCACATTGGGGTAGTGGACCCGCTGTCCCACCTTGCCCTCCAAGTACTGGTTCAGCTCTACCACCTCCGGCCCCCCTCGTACTTGGGCTAGCATGTGCACCGGCTGTGGATACACCCTTAGTTCCTGCTTGCCTCTGTCCTCCTCCACCACCCACCTGGCCTTCTCCTCTTTGCCGACCCTTGGAGGTATATGCACCAAGTGGAGGTGCCCCTTGCTCCCTGGCACCCTCCACTCTGGTTCCTGCTCCTTATCCACCGCTTGCGCCGCCCCATCCGCCTCATGATTCCCCACTCCCGCCCTGTGTGACTCCTGTTTCACCAGGGGTATGACCAGGGGCACTTTCTTCATCTCCAGCCCGTTCCATATCGCGTACACCTGTGACGACAGTCCCCTGCCCAGGGCCTCATGCAGTGGCCTGCTGGCAAGTCTCCTGAGGGACGCCATGTCCTCCTCCGCGTCCACCACCATCCACACTTCCCGTACGTCCTCCCCTATCTCCCCAACCACGTCCGCCACCGCCTGCACCTCTCCATGGGACGCTGCTCCGTACACCATCTTTTCCACCACACTCTCCGTCACCTGTCCCACCCCCTTGACCCTTACCGCCGCTGCCCCCGCCATGGGCAGCTGTCCTTCCACCCCGGACCCGTCCAAAAATAGCACCACCCTCTCCTTCCCGGGCTCCGGTATGCGCACCACCTCCCTCGGGTAGTGGCAGTACACTTTGTGCCTCCCAATGCCATACTCCCGTACCCCATCCCCGATGCTTAGCTCTCTTACCCCTCTGTACACCGCCCACTTATTGTCCGTCCTGGCCTTCCGTCCCTTCGTCACCACCACTCCGTGGCACCATGCCCTGTCCCCTTTCGCCCTGCCCTGCTCTAGGTATGCCTGTATCAGAACCAGGTACCATACCCTGTCTGCTGGCAACCCGTGGACCGTCAGCCTGATCCTCCTCCCACTCTCTCCACACTTGTGGCCCACGGGCACTATGGGCGCCTCCTCCTCGGCCCCCCCCGTGTCCGTCATCCGGAAACTCACCGCCACCCCATCATCATTTTCCTGTAGTCCCCGCACTGTGTCCCATCCAAACTGGACCCCTGTTCTTTTCCCCTCCTTTTCCTCTCCCCACCAGACCTCCACGTCCCCCTGGGCCTCCTCATCCTCCCGCACCTCCTTGGGCAGCCGCAGCACCGGCCCCCACCACTGCCCCCTGGCGTCCGTAGTGCGCATGGTCGCGTTCGGAAACGCCCACGCTGTCATTCGTAGGACTGGCCACGGGATTTGCCCCGCCTCCTTGGTGCACCTCCAGCACTGGTCCCCCTGTCCGGCCTCTTCCGGGATGTTGTCTTTCCGTAACATATCTGCATGGACATCATACCAACTGCCCGGCCGCACTCTGTACCTTCCCCCTCGGTCCTTTGAGTCCCAGCGGCGCACACAACAGTATGCCAGGTCTGGCCTTGTCTCTCTCCCCCCTGTCCAACACCACTCTCTCTTGCTGCGCCCCCTCTCCTCTCCCGCCTCTTGGCTTCCTCTGCTGGATCCCCCACAGCGCCACCCACTCGTTCCACATCGCGCGCATCCTCCTGCTCCACCTTGCGCGGTCCTCTTGTCCTCTTGCTCTCCTCATCATCCACCTGTATACACCCCATTCCACCACCCTGGTGTCCCGATAGAACTCCGCATGGTGCAGCCCCGCCTTCTTGTATTCCTTCATATCCTTCCTGCGCACGTGCAGCACCTCCATGTTCACTCCTTCCTTCCTGATCCACCGTACCGTCCCATGTGCCGCCCCCCCGAAGTCCGTGTCCAGGACCAGGATTGGTCCCCGCCTACCGCACGTCCTGTTTGTTGCCAGCATGTGTTCTTCCCCCGGCAACACTGCCTGTAGGGCGGGCCACATGCGCTCCTTCTTCCCTGCCGCCAACCGCCTGCGCCGGTGCCACACATAGCGCGGGAACATGTTCTCCTCCTTCTGAACCTCTGCGACCGCGTGATAGCACACCCGTCTCACCACCTCTTCCTGAATGTGGCACATCCTGCTCAGCGTCCTCGCCGTGTGTGCCCTGTACGCCTCCCCCGCCGTGGGCATCCCTTCTCCGTAGTAGGCCGTGGGCCACCGCAACACGCACCACGGCACCTCTGTGGGTATCCCCTCATACCCTCTGATGAGCCTCCGCACTTCTCCCTCTACCTCCTTTAGCTGCTCCCTCCAGTACGGGAGGTGCATCCCCTGGTACCCTACCGCCGCATTGAGCACCGCCCGCAGGTAGTACAGGGTCGTCTGCACTGACGGGGGGTGATGCCGCAGGACCACCAGCATCGCCCTGAACCCCCCGACTAATTTGTCAGGTAGCCTGACCCCCATCGCCTCCATGGCCTGCACATGTCCCAGCACCACCGCTTCCTCTGCCCTCTCCAGCCATGCCACTCCGTCTCCTACATCCAGCGCCATGCCTTCCTTCCCACCCCTCCTCAGAACCGCCGACTTCTCCGCGCTCCAGACAAGGTGGTTATCCCTCCCGTACCTCTGCATCAGGTCCTGTACCACCTGTTGGGCCTTTTCATCCCGCGCCATGGGTACCGCATCATCCACATACGCCTGCGCCGGCGACGTGTGTGGCGCCCGCGCCAGTTAGGGATCCTCCCGCGCTATCCAACTCATCAGGGGGAGCATGGCCATCAAGTACAGGAACGGGCCCTCCACCCCGCCTTGTGGCACCCCGCCGCCTGGTGTTACCCACTCGGTACACCCCTTCCCCGTGGCGACCGTGTACCTCCTTGTGCGCAGGTACTTTTCCACGAAGTCACCATATGGGAGTCCTAGCTGTCGCCACACCTCCTCTATGAGCCTATGCGGCCTGTTGGGGAACGCCCCCTTCACGTCCACAGACGCCATGAACGCCTCTAGGTCCTCATCATCGAGGTACATATCGTACAGGAAGCTTGCTTCCTGTGTGGACCTACCCGGCACTGACCCCCACATATTGTCCGGTATGACCCCTGCTGCATACAGCCGCCGCTGTATCCTCCCGAAGATCACCATCCAGACCAGCTTGGCCTCTGTGACGGCACAGCATATTGGTCTCCAGTTCCCCGGTCTGAGGTGATCCCCCTTCTTGTACAGGGGCCGCACCTTGCCCCCCCATTCCTTTGGGGGCTCGCCTGTGCGCAACACCTCCGTGACCCTCCCCGCTAGACCATCCAGCTCCGGCGCCTCCAGGTGCTGGTACGCCTCCGCCACCAGCTGGTCCACTCCCGGGCTCTTTTTCCCCTTGAGAGCCTTCACTGCCTCTTTAATTTCCCCTAGTGTCACCCTGCTGCAGTGTATGTCCTCGCTCTGCTCTGCTGTGAACACCCGCGGTAACGCCCTTACCATTCTCCTTGTGATCCCGCTTAGCTCCTGCTGCCCCTGGTTGTGCTGCCTCCTGAAACTCCGCGCCACCTCCTCCAGCACTTCCTTTTTGTTGCCAGTGACCCTGCCACACTGCAGTCTCACCACCCTGATTTCCTTTCGTTTTCCAGCCTCAGCGAGCTCTCTGATGTACCGTAGCGACTTGTACGGCACCGCCCTTTCCATGTATCTCTCATGCTCCGCCACCACTTTCTGGTATATCCTCTTGTGTTCCTCCTCCACAGCCCTCCTCGCTGTTCGCACCCTCTTCTTTGCCTGTTCCACCTCCGTTTGCCACTCCGTCCCCTCTTCTCGCGCCCGTGCCTCGACCTCCTCTTGCTGCCGTTTCCGCACTGTGGCCACCAGCCTTTGCAGCTTGGGCTGTGCCTGCGACTCCCCACGTTGCTTGGTAAACCCGCATATCCGCGCTGCCCTCCTCATGGCTTGATGTACTTGTTTCCCCTGCCTCATTTCGGCGTGTACCCGCTGCCCCCACTGTTGCCACCTCTTGTCCCCCTCCTCCGGCCACTTCACCATTGGCGGCAGGCTGACGCCTTCCTCGTCCGACCCCTGCTCATCCTCCTGTTTGTCCCCGGGCTCCCCCACCTTCACGTCCACAGTCACCATCATGGGGCAATGCCCCTTCCTGTCCTGCATTTCTTCCGGCCCCACCATGTATCCCGCCGTCACCCCCTTGACCCAGCTGGGGTCCGCATACACCGCGTCTATCCGCGACGGCGCGCTGCCTTCCGGTGCCGGGTAGTGTGAGGGGCCCAGCGCTCCACTGTACGACACGTCCTGCAGCCTCATTTCCTCCACAAACTTCCGCACCTCACGGTCCACCTCTGTCTCCGCGCCCCTCCTCCGGGGATCGTAGTTGAAGTCTCCAACTACGATGACTGGCCCCCTCTCCAGCGCCCTGACGTACTCCATCCTCAGCTGCGCCACATACTCCTCGACCCTCCTCCCATGTGGGACATGGCAGTTGATGATGACTACCTGGCCATGCTCCGTCGCCACATCATACACCGCCCTTCGTCCCCTCGCTCCCACCTTCTTGTACTGCACAACGCTGAGCCCTCTGCGCACCAACAGCGGCACCCCCTGCGCCCACTCCCGCTGGTACTCTCTCCCCTCCTTGTCGTACATCTGCGCGCACACTACGTTGTCCTTCCCCTGCAACCTTATCTCCTGGTACGCCACCACGTCGGGGTCCGCCTCATGCAGCTTCATCTGCTGCCACGCTGCCTTGTCCGCCCGATACAGTGCCGCGGGGTCATTATGGGTGTACAACTTCATGCGTTGCCACCTGCCCTCCCCATCCACTCGTAGATCCCCGTTGTCCGTCGTGCCTTTGTTCTCCCCTTTGTTCCTTCCCCTCTGTCCTCGTCTGGCTTTTTTCTTCTTCTTCCCGGCCGCCCCCCGCTTCATTAATTGTCACTTCCTCTTCTTGTTCTTCCCCCCCGCCGACACCTCTTCTCCTTCCAATTCTCTCGCCTCCTGCTCTGGAACCAGCTGCCGGTGTATTTCCATCGCCCTACCTTGCAGGCCTACCTGCAACCTTTCCACCGGGTACGGCAGTCTCTCCTCATCCCCCTCCCCCTGATCCTCCCACTGCACGATGGCTGCCCACATCACATGTCCCTTGCGATCTTGTTGTTCGATCATCTCCTCAACTGTTCACACATACCTCCCCCACTTCCCACTCACTTTGTGCGGACCATACACTGTCATCCCTTCCCGCACCGCCCCCTGCTCTCCACAGCCCCGCTGCTCCTCCCCGTACCTGACTCCCCTCGCCCGTTTCCTTCTTGGGCTCCCTTCCCCTTCCCCCTCCTGCTGCTGCTCTGCTTGCAGATCCTGCTCGTCCGCCTCTCTCCCCCGCTTGCCGCCCTCCCTCTCACTTCCCTCTCTTGTCCCCTCCCCCTTGCTCCCCTCCTCCACCCTGTCTTCAACAGCACTCTCCTGCCCTCCTCCCTCCACTTCTCCCTCTTCCACCCCTTCTTCTCCCTCCTCTCTGTCTTCCCGCCCGCCCGCTGCCAGTCCCGGCTCCCGGCGTTCCTCTCCCCACGCTTGGTCCTGCCCCCTTTCGTCTCGTTCCCCCTCACCATCCCCATCCCCCACTACGAACCGCATTTGTCCCCCTCTCCCCCTCCGCATCCCCCTCCACCCACCTTGCTTTCCCCCCCCCCTGATCGTCTACCACCTCCAGGCCCGGCTTCCTGGCCTCCTCCGTGACCCTTCTCGCTCTCTCCAATGCCTCCTTCCTGTGCCCGTCCTCCGTTCCGGGTGCCACGATCCACCTCGGCTGCTCCCCTCCCCTGCTGCTGGCCACCCACTCCAATGCCAACCGGATCTGGTCCCTGATATCTTCCGCTTCTTCCTCCTCCGCACACCTATCCATTTGCGACTCCAACGCCCGTAGGACGGCCATCTTGCGTACCTCCTCCGTTCTTTCAACCCTCACCTCTTCCACCTCCCCGACCCACCGCATGAGCGGGTGCTCCACCCTTTTCAACGGCGCTGCCGTATACACCACCGCTTGGCTCCTATCCCCCCTGGGTTCCACGACCCACCACGTGTGTCCGTCCTGCACCAGGTCTGTGACCCCTTGGTCTGCAGCCCCCGTGGCACTCGCCTGTGCAGACACTACTTGTATTGTGTGCCCTTTGGCCCTCCTCCCCGCCGCCTCGTCATAGTCAACCATGCTCATAACCTTGCGCATCCGGTGCATTTCTGTGTCTGGGTCCCACTCTCCGGCCATGCCTCTGCTGCGCCGCACTGTCTCCCCAACGTACAGCGCCATGGCCAAGACCTGCCTCGTGGGCCCCCACACCTCTACTGTTCTGCTCGTGCTGTCCACACACGCCGCTACCTGCGCATCCCGCTGCATCTGCATCCACAGCACCGCCTGTTTTGGCTCCACCTTCTTTGCCGAGAGGATCTGCGCCTTTGCTTGCCTCTCGCCCGCTTCCTCCTCCTCCCCCACTGTTCTGCTCCGACCATCCGCATATCCGACCCACATGTGCTTGACTTGGTGGAAGTACACCAGCGGCGCCCCTTCCCCTTCCCCCATCTGCAGCCACATATGCCCTTGTCTCCTGGGCTGCCTTACTCTGATCCCATGGTATCCTCCCTTGGGCTCCCGTAGTCCGTCCAGCCTGCAAAGGCACCTGGCCTGCGTGCACTCTGGCCTGCACTTGTCCTCCGGCGCCTCCGCTCTGACCTTTAGGTGGTACCTAGCCTTGCTCACCATCTGCCGTACCTCTTCACCCCTACATCCTTTGATGCGGTCTTCCAGCCCTGGCTGCGCCTCTCCATTTTCTATCAAGACATTCTGACCTGCCGTCGCCTTGCCCCTCAGCCTCTGCGCCCACTTCTGCAGCATGTCCTTCCTGTCCCTGCCGTCCCCCAGCATGTCCAACCCTTCCGCCGCCGCCTCCTTCTGGTGCTTCTCCTTTTCTTTCTCCACTCTGTCAAGCTCAGCAGTGTCCGCCACATCCGCCTTTCCCCTCCCCATCTGGCCCTCGGGAAGCAGCGGCTCCCTCCACGCGGGCTCCCCCATCCATTTGATTGCCGGCTGCCCCTCCCAGTGTCCCATGGTGTACACCTGTACCGCCTGTCCCTCCCGGCCGAGTCCAATCCGGACCTCCATACCCGCCGCCGCTGCTGTGGTGACCACCACGTTTGGGATCAGCACATCGTACTGGTACCTGGCCCCTTGTCCGTGGCGTACCTCGACTTCCAAAATCCCCCTGCTTCCCACCCTGTCATCCGGGAGGATGATGTGGACTGCCTGTCCCCTCCACTGTGACGCCACCAGCCCCTTCGTCGCCACAGGGAATATCGCCTTTGTGTCCTCCCGCGTCATCCATTCTCCCCTGCGGTACCTCGCACGCCGAATGGCCCCCACTGCCCACTTCTCGTGCTCCTCTTCTCCCGCCTCCCACACCCATTCTTCTGCCACCCTGGCAAGGGCTGATATCTCTGCACCCTGCCTCTCACACTCCGGCAGTGGCGCTATACTGTCCATGCCGTCGTCCCCCGGGAATGCGTATTGCCACGTGTCCCCCGTGTGTGGGTGTACATGGTACGTGCGGTTGGCCATGCACGCCGTCCCTTCATCCAGCACCATTTTGATGGCCTCCGCCGCCCTCAGCGTCATCTCCTCTCCGAACGTATACACCAACCCCTGCCCTCTGTGTCCCTGTGTCGTGGGTGCCGGGGTCAATGCCGCCCTAGTGAACTGTGCGCGCACGCTACTCGCCCCCTGTCCTCCTCCTGGCAGCTCTCCTCCCCACTGATTCCCGACTGGGACCCCCTCCCCCTGGTCCGCTCGCCACGTCATATGCCAACCCCACCACCGGCGTCCCCCTGCCGCCACCCTGTACCTCCCCTTCCATCCCGGCTCCAGCCACACCGCCCTGTCCGGCCGTATCTGGACTGCTCTCTCTGCCCCCCACCCGGTCCCCAGATCCTCCCTGTGCTGCAGCTGCAACACTGCCTCCCCCCCCCCTGTGACCCACACGTCCAACCCCCCTGCCTGCCTCCTGTGCCACTCGCCTTTCCCCGTACCCTCTGGCACTTCCATATACTCCATCTCCTGTACTTGCACTCCTAGCACCCCTTCCCATCCCGCCCGTAGTTTTCTGTCTCGCGCTGTACCCCCTCCCACTCCCCTCCTCTCCCTCCCGGGGCTCTCCTGTCCCTGGTACCTCCATCTCTCCCCCCCCTCCTGGATCGGTATTTGATGCACATCCCGCCACATGTGCTCCTCCGTCCGCTCCCTTCCCCCCCCCCTTCGCCGGTCCTTCTTCTGCCAACTCCTCCTCCATTGTCACTTCTGCGTCGCCTTTGGATTCTTTCCCTTCTTCTGCGTCCGCCCGCGCCACTGCCTCCGCGTCTTCTTCCCAGGGGGGCCACAGCAGCTCGTAGTGTCCCCCTCCTCGTCTGCTCCACAGCAGCGCCGCTGCCGTTCGCTTTCCTTCTCCCACTTCTGTCATCTTCTGATACACCCCCTGCGGTCCCCACTCCTGGTACATTGCCACTCTGCATCCCTTGCTCTGCGCCCACCTCCAAACTTCACATGCCCCTCCCCATATCTCTCCCCTGCGCACTTTGTCCAGGTACTGATCCCACGTGCGCGCTCCCGCGTCCCTCATGACTCTCCGCGCCCAGCCCGACTCTGGGGGCCGCGCCATCTCCCCCTCCCTGAGCGCTTTGCGCACCTCTTCTGCTGCTGCCCGCCCCCCCGCTCCGTCCACCGCGCTGAGTGCCGAATACAGGCACTTGCCATCCCCTGGTATGACCTGTCGCCTCGCCCCCTCCGGCATTTCTTCCGGCCATCCCTGCCCCTCTTGTGCGCTGTCCAGCACTCTTTGCACCGCCGCCGCCACGTCTGCCGCGTCACTCCTTCGTCCTCTGACACCCCACAGAACCGCATAGGTTCTTCGCTTGGTCCACAGGATTCCCGCATCCAGCGGGGTTCCTTCCCCATACTCCACCAACTTTCTGTATCCGTTTCCGCTTTTTGTCTCCCTCTAAACCGCCACCTTGTACCCCCCCTCCGCTGCCCATGCCTCCACCTCCGGTGGCCCCCCCATCCTCCTCCCCTGCCTAGTCCGCTGTATGTACCTCTGCCACGATACTTCCTCCTGTGGCAGGCACTCCTCCATTCCTCCCATATTGTGTCTGCTCTCCACCCTGGTAGCCACTCCTTGCCTTATCCGCTGTACCTCTTCCTCACTGTTCGCTCTGCCCTCCAGTGCACACAACACCTCCCACAATGTGTTGACATCCTTCCCGTACATGTGCTCTACGAGCACCCCTTCCTCTGCTCTCTCCCTTGCCCCCTCCAATGCACCCTCCCGCCTCTTCCACGCCCAAGGCGCCTTGCGTTGCTGTTCCTGCTCGTTCCCCGCCGCACTCCCCACACTCCCCGTTCTACACGTCGACGGCCGACTCTCGCCCGACGCAACACTGTGTCCTGGTTCGCCTCCCGCGCCCACCCTAACCTGTGCCCCCCCGCCCGTGCCTGCTCTTCCCGCCTCTCCTGTTGTACTGCCTTCCCCCGTCTCTTCGTGCTCCCACACCACCTCGTACACTCTCGTCTTCCTCCACAGGATTCCTGCCGTCATCGCCTTCTCCCCTCCATACTCCTGTATCTTCCTGTAGCCCTCTCCATCCTTCGTCTCCCGGTACACTTTCACTCTGTATCCATTCTTCGCAGCCCACGCCTCAACCTCTGGCGGTCCTCCCATCCTTCTCCCTTGTACCAGCTTCCGTACGTACTCCTTCCATCCCGTCTCCCCCTGCGGCAGGGGCTCCTGCATCACCCCTGTCTGTAACCTCTCCTCGACCGCAGCGACTACCCTTGCTCGTACTTCCTTGGCTTCCTCATTTGTGCCTTGGCCTCCTTCGATAACACCCATAGCTCTCCACAAGGAGTCCACTCCGTCACCCTCCATACCCTGTGTCACCACTCCCGCATGGATTCGGTCTTGTTCCCCTTCGAACGTTCTTTCACTCCCGGTCCATGCGCATGCCGCTCTTCTCTTTCGTGTCTCACTCCTTGCGCTCTCCATTGACTCCCCGCTCCTTTCGCTGGCCTCCTCTTCGGTCGCAAACATTGTGTGTCTCCTGTGTACACAGTGTATGCCTCTCCTCCACAGCCCCTCTTGGCTACCTTCCTCGTCCCTTCCACCCTCCCCTCCTGCACACCTCGCTTCAGGCGTAAAGGCATCCCCGGTGTCCGGGGGTGTTTGCGTTCTTCAATGGCCCCTCCAGGGCCTCAAGCACGTGCTACCGCCCCAACCCAAGCACGACGCTTGTCGTCAAGTGTGCCCTTCGAGCGCCGTTTGTTTACTGGGCGTCTGGCCCCTGGTACTCCCCGGCTGAATCCTTTCCCCACTGCTTCGCCTTCCTTCCTTTCGCCCCCTCTTTGTTGTCCCCTGGGTCTCCCCCTCTGTGTCTTGGGGCCCCTGTGTGCTGCCCCTCCCCCTCCCCCCCTCCCTCCTTCCATTCCCCCTGCCGTAGCCCCTTCCCGGCCCCTGCGTTCGCCTTTTCCTCCTGCCGTCGCCGCCTCCTCCCCTTGACGCTGCTCCGCACGCTCCATACCTTCTCCTGGCGTTCCTGCCTCGTGCTTCCGTCCTGGATTTTCCACCTTGGGTGTGTGTTTTCCCCGTTGTCCCGGCCCTGCTCCTCCTGGGCGGTGTTCTGGGCCGCCGGTGTGCACGCTCTGTGTGTGGTGTTGCGTGTACGGTGTCCTGGGCCTCCTGGCTCCTGTTCACCGGTGTGCTCACTCCGTGCGTGGTGTTGCGTGTACGGCGTCCCGGGCCTCCTGGCTCCTGTTCACCGCCGTGCACGCCCTGTGTGCGGTGTTGCGTGCACGGCTTCCTGGCTCCTGCTCACCGGCGTGCACGCTCTGTGTGTGGTGTTGCGGGCGCGGTGTCCTGTGCCGTTTGGTTCCTGTTCACCGGCGTGTACGCTCTCCGTGTGGTGTTGCATGTGCGGTGTCCTGGGCCTCTTGGCTCCTGCTCACCGGTGTGCCTGTCTGTGTTCTGTGTTCTGTGTTTGGGTTTAAGAGCAGTTGTCACAGTTGCCCCGCATTGCATCGCAGGACAGGACCGGTAGCCCCCCGTGACAACCACTCCCTGGCCGAAGGCCATTGGATTTTTACAGTCTACTGCCTTGCCTATGGTTTCCTCTGCCTCGGTGCGCTGTGTCGTGTGTACGGTGTCCTGGGCCCCTTGGCTCCGGTTCACCGGTGTGCACGCGTTGTGTGTGGTGTTGTATGTGCGGCGTCCTGGGCCTCCTGGCTCCTGTTCACCGGTACGCGTGCTCGCTGTGTGCTCCTCGCATGCTTCCTATCCCCCTCCCTCATCCTCGCTTGTTCTTATGCATGCTCTCCGTGACTGCCCTCCTGCTTTTTCCTGTCGCCGTCTTCTTGTCCTCGTGGTGCCCCTGGCGTTCGCATTCGAGTCTCCGTCTGTGTTAGTCCGCTCTTTCGGCCTCCCCTTCTCCTCTTTCCCCTGGCTCGTGTCCTCCTTGTCCTCCCTCCCCACCTCTCCTTGCTCTTGCCTTTCCTTTCCGCCATCGTGTCCCCTCCGCTCTGGTCCTTCCGGTCCGGGCTCCATGTGCCCATGTGCCGATGTGCCCATCCGCCTCCCCGTCTTCTCCTTCTCCTCTCTTGCTCTTTCTCCTCCCGCTTCGCATCTTCTCTCCTTCTTGTCCTCCCCCTTCTGTTCCTTGCTCTTGTTCTTGTTCTCCTCTCTGTGTCGCTCCGCCGCCGTCTCCTTCTCCTTGTTTGCTGCCCCGGACCTTCCATTCCCGGGCCGCTTCGTCCCCGGTCGTCCCAGTCCGGGCGCATTGCGTCCCCGGGTGTTCCAGTTCGCTGCACCGGGTGCACCCCCGGACTTTTTGCCGTATTCCCTCTGCTGCCCCGGACGCTCCAGTCCATGGCACCGGGTTCACCCCCGGACGATCCAGTCCGGGGGCTCGGGCCGCGCTTCATTCCGCCCCGGATGCTCCAATCCGGGGCGTCTTTTTGTCTTATTCTTTCCGTTGCCTCGGACGCTCCTTCCCATGGCACCGGGTTCTCCCCTGGACGATCCAGTCCGGTAGCCAGTGCCTTGCTTCGTTCCGTCTCGGATGCTCCATTCCGGAGCGCCGTTTAATCGTATTCTCTCCTTTGCCTTGGACGCTCCAGTCTGTAGTACCGGGTTCTCCCCTGGAGGATCCAGTCCGGGGGCTCGGGCTGTGCTCCCCTCTGCCCCGGGTGCTCCACTCCTGGGCGTCTTTTTGTCGTATTCTCTCCGTTGCCTCGGACGCTCCAGTCCGTGGCGCCGGGTTCACCCCCGGACGATCCAGTCCGGGGGCTTGTGCCGTGCATCTTTCCGCCCCGGATGCTCCCTTCCGGGCCATCTTTTTATCGTATTCTCTCCGTTGGCTCGGACGCTCCAGTCCGTGGCACCGGGTTCACCCCCGGACGATCCAGTCCGGGGGCTATTGCCGTGCTTCATGCCGCCCCTGATGCTCCAATCCGGGGCGTCTTTTTATCGTATTCTCTCCGTTGCCCCGGACGCTCCAGTCCGTGGCACCTGTTGTAACCGCTGCATAGTGGTTGATCCTTCTTGTGATTGCGAAGCCTGTAGCCTTGATGCCCCAGGGGTCGTAACGCCCGACACTGCCCCTGATATCTCCGAACCCAACTGACCCTCTTCAGACCCATATCCAGCCTCTTGGAGCGACATATGCGAAGCACTTGTAAGTCCTTTGAACTCCATGGTGAGATATGAAGAGTACGAAAACCCGGTCTACAAAAATGGAGCAGACATAGAATCTCAATGCGCATTCATCGCAACTAATGACACGACGTGAAATCATTCGAAATAATTTAAATAAATCCGATTGGGAAATCACGAAAGACAAATGCGACTCGACGCGCGCTCACAGGCGACATCTGGCGGCGAACGGAAAACGCAAAATGAAGCGGAAAATTTACTGCACTAATGTACATCTGAGAATCATTGAAATTCTGATCACATCAGTGTATAATTGAGTGCTGTCACTGCTGCCGTTACACTCCCCCTCTGAAAACATACGCCAGTATGTCAGGCTGGGTCAAGTGAAGTGAACGAAACGGCGAAAGTGACCAAAAACTGCCAAATCTAAGGCAAAATGTGTGAAATTGAGCTGAATTGAGCAAAATTGTGCTGAGATCTGTGCTTCGCGATGGCCATCGACTTGAATGAAACGTATAGGTACCTCAGGGCACACAGAAGAAGCTTCGTTCAAGCTCGAAAATTCGAAAATTGAAAGTCTGAGTGAAGACTGTACATGATGATCCATGATCCATGATTCATGATGAAATCAGGATCTGACATCCCACTGCCAGAAAACAGAAAACGAGCGTCGCCATGTCGTCGAGCGTCAAAAAAATAGGGTATCCCTTCATGGAGTCCAAGATGTGTGAAACTGGCTGGTGTCATTTGCAGTCATGAGAGCAGATGCCAGATTATGGTACAAAATGTGCCTGAATTGAGACCAAAATCAGCGAATCACACACGGATTCAGGGTGGCGAAACTCACCGCAAGCCTAAATAGGTCCGATTCAATGTCGATAGACTCTGTGTGTAGTGTTGAACGGAAATCCAGTTCTCATTTCAGCCGATCCAGGTCAAATCCTCAGAATGATGATGAATCCCATGATGGAAATCCAATCATTTAAAGTAATGATAGCCAAGAAAACCCAGTGCGTGCACCACACTGTCAGTATTGTTCCCAGGGCTTCATGTTTAATCCAGTATGAGCCAGAAGGGGTAATTGACTCGTTATAGTCCCAGAATGTATAAGCATCCAATGCTTGGTACTGGGAATTTGCCAAAATTGAGCTGATTCTGAGGGGGATTCCAACACAATCCACAGATGAACAGCGAGTCGACACAAGTAAGAACACCATCGTCGTCACTTGGTCTATATAAGCCCTTTGACAGTGGTCGATTGAAGAACGAACCAACCGTCTCAATGTAAGAGCTGATGGAAATGACATTCTCAGCAGATCCGTCAAACACATGAAATGGATCAGACTCAGTCATGTGCCAGAATCTCTGTAATGAGCACGAACTCGAACGAGTCCTTCCCAAGGCGAGTATAGGGGTCCAGTCGACAGCAAAAGGCGATAGTGTCGTCGTGGTTGAGGATAAAGGCCTCTCGGAACTTCCGATCGGAATCATCTGAGATGAAGCACATGATTCACATGATGGCCAGGATGGGAATGATGGATGGAATGACCAGGATGACCCCAGAATGTCCCATCATCTGTTTGTCGAACCACATAGACGATGCGTCTGGACTGTTATGTCCCCATGCCAAGGGTATATGTCGACCGTAAACCTCTTCGAAAGTTTCGGCGACCCAAATTCTGATCAGATCTTGTCAGGGATGGACGATGCCACGATTGGAGCTTCTTCTTGTGCTTGTAAGTCTTCCTTGGTGACACAATCCTTGATCAGCGAGAGCTCTTTGTCAATCTCAGGGTGTTTCTTCAGGAACTTGATGAAAGTATCCGTATACCCATGGATAAAACTTGAAGCAGGCTCCCATTTGTCTTCTTCTGGACCGAATCCTTTCCATCTGCACAGAAAGTACCACTTGCCTGGAGCATTCTTCTTGTACTCAAGAATCTTCTCCAACTCGAAACTGCTTGTGACCATCTTCCTGTCGCTCAGGTACTTCGAAGTCCAATGGAGAGGCTTGAACCTTCCTTTGGGGCAGGGTACTTCGGCCTTCAAACGATCTCGATGTACTTCTTGATGCCTGCCTGGCTCAATCTCAATGTTGAATGTAGTCTCACTTAGTTGACTTTTGACTTGGAATGGGCCATCCCACAAAGGTAACAATTTGTTGTCGTCCTTCAGGGTCTCGTCTGACTTACGAAGCCAAACTTGCTGGCCTTTCTCGAAGGGTTTTCCTTGCGTTCTTGACTTATTTTTGAAATTCAACCAATCTGCTTGACTTTCCACTTTGGCTTTGATCCACTTGGACTCTAGATCCTTGATCCTTTCAAACCATTGCGAGGCGTCGTAGCACTGCCTTGGATGATACATCACTGGTCCTGGACCCATCTTCTCTCGACCAAAAACCAGCTCATTCGGACTTAATCCAGTCTAATTCTTGGTGCGATGGTATCTTCTCAAGACACAGTAAATTGTCTCCAACCAATTGTAGTCTTTTTCAGTCGCCAGGAATTTTCTCAGAATGCTGATAAGAATCCTTCCAGCGCGTTCAGCAGGGAGAGCTCGATGGTCGTAGTCTCGGGCACGAAGGTGATGAACTCCCAATAGGGCACACATGTTCTCCCACCAAGTCCCAATGAACTCTTTCCCACTGTCCGTCATAATTTCACTGGGAACATCCCAGTTACTCATCCACTGACTTGCAGTCCACTTGGCAGCCATTTCAGAGGTGAGATGCTTCGTGTTGCAAGGGAGGACCTGGATGTAGCCACTGTGGCGGTCTTGAATTAACAAAACCCCATCGATAGGCTTCCTCGTGTAGAGACATTCCTCTTGGATTTGTCCCAACTCGAAGACATCCGCCGTCACCTTGTCGAACAACCTCTCAGGAATTGGTGATCCCTTCAGTAGTCCTTCTGCCTTTTGATTCTTGGGGATGGTCGCCTGACATTGCTTGCATCCTTTGGCAACTCGTTCACAGGCACCCTTGAGGTCCCTTGTGTACACTCTGTGGCGTAGCTCCTGTTCCAGCACACGAGAATGTGTGTGGGCTGTCTCATTCCGATGCCAATGTTTGACATATTGGTCAATCAGACAATCAGGAACACAAATCCGTCCTTGCCAAAATAACTTGTCGCCTTGGATTTTGAAATCAGACGTCTCTTCAGAGTGGTAAGGCTTGTCCCATTTCAACTTGTGGTATACAGACCCAAAGAACCTGTCCTCCTTGTACATCTTCGTCCAATCCACATAGAGGAAGGAAGTTTCCTTATCCTTTTATTGTGGAGGGAGCGTGGATTTCGCTTTGGATCTCGTCGTAGGAAACACATTCAGGAGTGGCAGCGACGACTCAGAGTCAGAGTTAACTCCTGCAGTCTGATCTGCCTTGGTAATCTCCTTGCATCTGACCAAATCCACCTTCATCCGATTTTTAATCGAACATTGGAGACAATGTTTTTTGATCAGTGCTTGTTCCTCCTTGTCGAACTCGATCACTTCAGCTTTATCCGTCGCTGTCCCATGAAAACTCACTTCAGAGTAAGCCTCTGAGGCTGGGTAGGCCCAGTGACTCAGGGCGTCCGCCACTGTGTTGTAGCGACCCGGAATGTAAGTCACATGGAGGTCAAATCTGCTGAGAGGTTAATGCCCACGGCCTCTTCTCCCAGCTGGTCCACCAGGGGTATCCACATGTTCTGTCCTCCAGCTCTCCAGTGACTTGTGGTCCGTCAGTACCTAAACGCGATGGCCCAAGATCCAACCTTCATAACGCAGTAAGGCACAAAGGATTGCGTACGCTTCTTGTTCCCTTGGACTCCAATTTCGCTGTCTTGTTGTAAGCTTGCGAGACCAGAAAGCCAGAGGGTGATGGTGACCTTCGTCATCAACTTGTTCGATGGTAGCACCAATGGCGTAACAACTGGCGTCTGTACGAATATAAAAAGGTCTTCCATCCAACCACGGAGTCTTTAATGTAACCACATTCGCCAGTGCTTCCTTGAGACCAGTAAATGCCTCTTCACATTCTGGCGTCCACTTGAGCTTGACTTGAGATCCCTTCTTTCCTTCTATTTTGCCAACCTTGAGTACCTCTGTCAATGGACCAGAGAACTTGGCGTAGAGAGGAAGGAACTCGTGGTAGTAATTGCAGCAGCCTAAAAAGGCACGAAGCTGCGTGATGGCTTTAGGCCTTTCCCAGAGCTGCAGGGCAGCCATTTTTCCTGGGGCTGGTCTTCTTGTCCCATCTTCCAAGACAGAGCCACAAAATTCCACACTCTGGAGGAACATCTTGCCCTTCTTGGCTCCACACACGAGCTTCTCTTGTCGAAGGACTTCGAGAACTTTTCGAACTTGCTCTTCGTGCAACTTCAGGCACTCATCAAAGTTTTTTCCCAACGGCGTGGCAATCAGAAGGTCGTCAACGTAGATGCTGCAGAATTCTTGTAAATCCAGAGACTTGTGCTTCTGAAATAAAATAGTCTCCATCATCTTCTGGAACATCGACGGCGCATTCTTCAGACCCATCGGCAGTACAGTCCACTGGACAGTGCCACAGGGCGTGCACATTGCCGTCAAATGCCTATCCTCCTTTCGAAGGGGCATCTGATGAAAGCCATGGCGCAAATCCAACATAGTAAAGAGCTTGCCTTTGGCTCTCGCGGCGATCTCTTTCTCGATTAAAGGAAGAGGATGCGTGTCTGGTACTGTGGCGGCGTTCAGGGCTCTGTAATCCACCACTAGACGCCAAGCATCTATGCTGGATTGGTCAGCAGGTGGGGGTTTTGGCACAGTAAATGGTGCTGAACACCACTCAGAACTCATGCAGCCCTCCAACCAACCGAACTCATAGAGATTGCGCTCAATAATCTTTCGCAGGGCATCTGCTTTGGTGCCGTGGAGATAGAATGGACGTTATTTGTGCACCTTTGAGCCTTCGATTATGTCAATCTTGGCTTCCCCATTTTCACATCGAATTGGGGGGTTTTTCCACAACTTCCCACTCAGCACGTCATCTTGATAATCTTCGAACATTGCGTCCCTTCTTGCAGATATCTTGTCTCCGTCGACCTGATTCCCACATTTAATCACCGACATTATGTCCACCAATTTGCGAGTTGTTGGTCGTGGTCTCATGTTCTTGGCCACTTCATTCCAAACTTCTTCGTCGCATTGTTGGCGGATGAAGCTCACCTGAGCTCGCTCCTCCGTGGGATCCCACCAATGAAAGGGGTCCACGAATGTCTTGAAGGGATGGTCGGACGAATTCAGCTTCATTCCTGTCAATTCAGGCGAGATTCTCGGATATTTGTCTTCATTCTTGCTTGAAATCTTGACTTTTTTGGCTTGATTCTTGTCTGATGGGGACGAATTGTAATGGATAGAGGCGTTCTCTTGAGAGACGCGGATTGTCCTTCCCTCCTTCCGCGACGATACGTCGGGATTCCGCTCTCGATCGTCTTCATCCACTCCAATTTCGTTGATTCTTGAGGATTGTGATATGACCTCTGCTGTTTGCATTTCACTGCCATCTTGCCAATAATCTCCCAGATTCCCGTCAACTAAGCACGCCAACGTGCTCCACGAACGCTGTGGCAAAGGCTTGCCATTGTCTTCGCAATACAGCTTCACGCCCTTGTGCGGAAGCTCGACAATGTCGATTGGAATGTCCATAATGTCCTTGAACCACTCTTGTCTTGGCCAATTGGGGACAATTAAAATCGCCTTTGCGCCGGATTGCTTCAGCTTCTGCACTACACGAGGGAAAACGTCGAAGGGCGGATTGATCCAAAGAGGTTCAGACCAGTCCTCACTCCAGGCATCGTCGTAGAACTTCGGAAATCTTTTATTCTTTTTGTTTGCAAAAGCATCAACTTCAGGACGAAAATTGTGGTTCTTTTCGAAATAATCCACCAGAATGTCCCGTCATTTGTCGACTACTCGATAGCAAACTGACTTCCACTTCTTGCTGTTCAACGAATCCACCTTTCCTTCGTCGAAATCTTCTTGATTCCTTGTCCATTCCTGCCCATCTTGCTGAAAATGCAGCTTATTTCTTTCCTTGAATTGGTGGATACTCTTGGTATATGGGTGCAGATAATACAGGTCGGACGGGTGGGTGGTCGACGGATCTTGGAGGAAGCATGTCCTGTGTTTCATGGGCGACACACGGTGGGCGTGAAGCCAGGGTTGACCCAGGAATAAATCATACTTTATGCTGGCTTCATAGAATTTTCCAGCAAACCACTCCTCAGTGACCGTCTCTTCCACACTCCAGACTGATTGTTTCACCAATCTGACCGCCAATTCTGCTTCTCTGTCGCCACCGTCAAGGCGATGTCCGCTGACTCCCTCCAGCTGGACAGGGGTGGAGGACATCTTCGTCTCATCCTCCTGCAGAAAGCCTTTCCTCACCAGGTTCACCTCTGAACCATTGTCGATCAGACATCTGGCAAGTTTAACCTTACCATCCGTCGATCTGACCTGGATCCAGCAGACAAACTGGCGCTGCTTGCCTCGCCGGACAGCGCTGAGGACCCAGGCAGGGTACAGGAGGCCGGAGGAGCGCGCCAGCCGGTCCCAGCAGCGTCCATCCACCGCCCCAACTACCCTGATGGGCTTTGTCTCCTGCCACTCAACCCCAGTGTTGGGATTTGGGTCAAGTTGGCTTCCCTATTGCCATTCTTCTTCTTCGTTCGGCTGTACGTCCTGTACTTGTCCTTCGTCAACCCATTCTTCTCCTGCTTCGACAGCATTCACTCCTTTTCCACGTCCACGACCACGAAATGATTTTCCACCACCACCTTTCTTACCACCTTGACCTTTGTTGTTGGAGGTGTTGGAATTGGGGTTGGATTCGTTGGATCTGCCCTTGCCTCGACCTCCAGTATCCTTGTTGTTGCCGAAGGTCTTGTTCGCTGGCGTCTCCGCGTACAGGGGGTTGCCATTCACCTTGGAATCATCTTGATTCCCCGACTTTCCCTTGCCATTTCCACCTTTTTGGCCATTTTTTCCACCATTTTTTCCACCAGCATCGGTCCATCTTGAGTCGCTTGGATCTCCGCCTTGCTGCGAGTAATCTTTTGGTGTCCAGTCTCTGTTCTTTCCTTTGGACTGCCCTTTACCCTTTCCCCGTCCATGCTGGTCAGCATCTCGTGCTCCATCCTGCTGGGGATTTTTGGGAGAATTTCCCTTTCCATCCATTTTGGACTGAATTGTTTTGAGATATGAGGGCGTCCATCTGTGATCTGCGGTCGTGTGAGTCGCCGCTCGACCTTCTTTTCCAAGAGCAATGCACACAGAGCATCCCTTCTCACCAACGGCGTTGACCTTGCCTCCGAAGCCATGTGCATCTCGGACTTCTGGCGTTCTAAGTTTGCATACTTTTCAAGTTGGTCCCAGATCTGCTCGACTCCATACGAGAAGATCCACGGTCGTACCTTCAAAACTGTTCCCTTATACTTCACTTTTCCATCCACCATGCTGCAGAAAAACTCCGACTGTTCAGAATCGTGGAAACCAACTCTCCATCTGCCCTCACGAATAGTGATATCCTTCAATCCAGTAGCACTGATAGAGTGTAGTAACTCACGAACAGCCATTTTTCCCATAGTTTCTGGCAATCCTCGGACTTCAACCCAGTTGCCCAGGACTTTTTGGTCCGCCTGAGAGTCCCTGATCTTCTGCTTGGTCTCCGGCGTGAGCTTGCTCAGGAGGATCTTCTTCATTTCGCCTTCAGAAAGTCCTTCTCCAGAGTTCTCCGCCTCTTGCACCAAAAACTCCCAATCTTGCCTTGCAATTTGAATTTCTTCCAGAAATAATTTCTTGATCGCCCTGAAGTTCTCCAGACGGTTCCTGTAATGATCTTCAGGTAGTCGAGACCCTTTCCTCTTGAGACTGCGATACAACTCCTCATAGCTCAGGGGGTTCCCTTGATTTTGTCTTTCGACATAAAGATTGTAGGTACTTTCCCTGAGCTTGCCCGTCAAGCAGTCCATCAGCCCAAGGATCCAGAGCTCCTTGTCCAGCTTCTCCGTCTGCAGCCACACCATGAACTGCCTCTCCAAGGACGCCCAGTAATTGGGGTGCCCCGAGAACTTCGGCTGCTTCATTACTGAACCTCGATGCCTCATGTGCAACGGGTTCAGCAGGTGGTTCAGGTTGAAATTTGTGGCTGTTCCAACCGGATTGACGAAGACTGGGTTCACTGCGGCGCCTCCCATGGCCTGTGCCTGCGCAATTGCGGCCGCCAGCAACGCCTGGTCCACAGTAGGCTGCATGAACGGCGTTGGTTGAGCTTGATGCATCCTCATCTCCTGCAATTTCTTCTGCTTTTCTTTGATTTTTGCCTCGTTTTCTTTCTGCTGCCGGTCCTTCTTCTTCAAGGCCATGGATCGCTCCTTCACAGTGGTCCTTGCTTCTCCATCAATATCTCCGACAGTACCCACGGACAGTACAGAATTCCCCGACGAAGATTCTCCTCCTTCGGTACCCAGATTGAACCCAATAGGACTTGTAATTCCAGTAGGGGGGATACCAGAAATTCCAGTAAAAGCTGGATGGTGGCCAGTAAAAGCTGGGGGTGCTGGAGAATGTGGAGCGCCGTAAGGCGTGGATGTGGGTGCAGCTGAGGAGGTAGGTGCTGGGTGGCTTGCCATTGTAGGCGCTGGTCCAGTGAGCCCAGTAGTGCTCAGATTTTGTACCAGATTTGTAAGCTTCTCCAGCTTCTGCTCCATCTCCTTCCACTTGCTGTCATCATCCCTCTTTCTCTCCTTGGCGTCCTTCTTCAGCTCCTTCACCTTGTTTTCCAGCGACGAAATCTGGCGTCGACAGGAGCAGTCCTTGGCACATTCACCACAGGACGGGCATCTTGTCCCTTTTCCCTTCTTTCTTACCTCGTCGACCCAAGTGTCAACACTGGAGGCAGAGCTGGGGAGTTTGGACAGTTGCTCCCTGGAGAGGTGTGAATGTGTCGAATCACACCTCATTTCGTCGACTCCGTCGTCGTTCCGACTCCAGGCGCCCGACGGACCAGCGTGCGGATGCACATTCTGGCGTCGTTCCTCGGCGATGATGGCCATCTGCACCATCACGGCGGCCTGGTGGTCGAACTGGTCCATCAGCTCTTCCCAATCCTCTTGCTCCTGCAACTGGGCGTCGAATCTCGACCGGCCGCTGTCCCTGAGGAACTGGCACGACGCCCTGAACCAGTCCCTCAGGCGGCCACGATAGCCCGCCTCAGCCAGCAGCCAATTCTGCCTGTGCAGGAATTCCTCGTTCCAGATCTGCTGAAAGTGGTTTCTCCAGTAATCACCACTAGTTTCAGCTTCAGACTGCTCTCCTTCGCTGCTGCTGTCTTCCAGATCAGGCAAAGCGTGAGAGGAGGAACCAGATTCACTCGAGGAGGGAGATTCTCGACCGGGTTTAAGGTTGGGTGGGGCGTTCACACAACAATCAGCACAAGTATGAACTCCAGGCCAATGCCTATGGCCACAGTAAGGGCACTCTGACGGATGATCCTCGGTTTGTTGGGGAGATGCTACGAAGGTAACCTCGGGGGGAACAGGCAGCGACCCAGAAGGAGTAATAGCCCCGCTAAAGTCCGACGATCTCAGAGTATCAGTGGAGATTCCAGAAGCAGAGTCATGATTTCCTCTGCTACCATGTAACCGCTGCATAGTGGTTGATCTTTCTTGTGATTGCGAAGCCTGTAGCCTTGATGCCCCAGGGGTCGTAACGCCCGACACTGCCCCTGATATCTCCGAACCCAACTGACCCTCTTCAGACCCATATCCAGCCTCTTGGAGCGACATATGCGAAGCACTTGTAAGTCCTTTGAACTCCATGGTGAGATATGAAGAGTACGAAAACCCGGTCTACAAAAATGGAGCAGACATAGAATCTCAATGCGCATTCATCGCAACTAATGACACGACGTGAAATCATTCGAAATAATTTAAATAAATCCGATTGGGAAATCATGAAAGACAAATGCGACTCGAGGCGCGCTCACAGGCGACATCTGGCGGCGAACGGAAAACATGAAATGAAGCGGAAAATTTACTGCACTAATGTACATCTGAGAATCATTGAAATTCTGATCACATCAGTGTATAATTGAGTGCTGTCACTGCTGCCAATACACCTGTTTCACACCCGGACGATCCAGTCCGGGGGGTAGTGCCGTGCTTCATGCCGCCCCGGGTGCTCCAATTCTGGCCGTCGTTTTATCGTATTCCCTCCGTTGCCTCGGACGCTCCAGTCCGGGGCACCGGGTTCACCCCCGGACGATCCAGTCCGGGGGCTAGCGCCGTGCTTCTTTCCGCCCCGGATGCTCCAACCGGGCCGTCTCTTGATCGTATTCTCTCCGTTGCCTCGGACGCTCCAGTCCGGGCCATCTTTTCATCGTATTCTCTCCGTTGCCGCGGACGCTCCAGTCCGTGGCACCGGGTTCACCCCCGGAGGATCCAGTCCGGGGGCTAGCGCCGTGCTTCAATCCGCCCCGGATGCTCCAATCATGGGCGTCGTTTTGTCATATTCTCTCCGCTGCCTCGGACGCCCCAGTCCGTGGCACCAGGTTCACCCCCGGACGATCCAGTCCTGGGGCTAGTGCCGTGCTTCTTCCCGCCCCGGCCGCTCCAACCCGGGGCGTCTTTTTATCGTAATCTCTCCGTTGCCTCAGACGCTCCAGTCCTCGACACCGGGTTCACCCCCGGACGATTCAGTCCGGGGGCTTGCGCCGTGCTTCATTCCTCCCCGGTTGCTCCAATCCGGGCGGTCTTTTTGTCGTACTCTCTCCGCCGCCTCCGACGCTCCAGTCCGTGGCGCCGGGTTCACCCCCGGACGATCCAGTCCGGGGGTTAATGCTGTGCTTCATTCCGCCCCGGCAGCTCCATTCCGGGGCTTCCTTTTGTCGTATTCTTGGCGTTGCCTCGGACGCTCCAGTCCGTGGCTCAGGGTTCACCCCCGGACGATCCAGTCCGGGGGCTTGGGCCGTGCTCCCACTCGCCCTGGATGCTCCAATCCGGGGCGTCATGTTTCTTTCTCTCCTTGCTGACTTCGGTGTTTGCGTGCGCGGTGCTTCGGTGTTTTTTTTTTTTTTTCGCGCGCCCATCGTCGTTGCTCCTCCCCCGCCCTCCAAGCTCTGCTCTGCTTTCCCCGCCCCTTCCCCTCCCTCTCTGCCCCCGGTCCTCTCTTCCCCTGCTCCCTTTCTCTCCCTTTGTGGTGGCTTTGCTGGGGCACGCACTCAAGCTCCTAGTGTCTACGCGCGCATGTTGCTATGTTTTGGGGCGGGCACACACGTTCATTCTTCTTCTCCCTTTCCTGCCTTTGTTCTCGTGCATTGTTCCTCCGATCGTCCCTTCCCTTGTCGCATGCACTTTGTGTTGCCTTTGCCTACCTCTTGTCCTCTCCTCTTTTGTTTGTTTGGGGCATCTCAGGACCCTCTTGTACCAGCCGGTATCTGAGCGCACTCGTACATCCTCATCAGAATTGATCTCCTTGGGCGCCCCATAGACACAAAACCACTCCTCCAGGAGAATCTTGATACTCTCCTCCCCGGTAATGTGCTTGGTACATGGGAACACCCTGGTAAACCTGGTCAACCCACAGGTTACCAAGAGGGCGAAGTCATAGCCCCCGAACTTCGGCATCTCCGTGTAGTCCACGTAAAGAACACTGTTAGCACAGTGAGGGATAGGCAGGGTCGAGTAGAGACCCCTGTCCCTGATATCCCCTGGTTTGCAGGACCTACACGGGCACTTGTCCACGATAGGCTGGAGGATTTTCCGCAGTTGGTCGTCAGTCCACGTAGTGTAGAACCACTGCTTGAATAGCCTCAGGGTACGGTCAGCACCCACATGACCGCTGGACTCATGGGTCCACTTCAGCAGCGCTGGGACTCTGTCACTGGGTACCACGATGCGGTCCTCGTGCCAGAGGTAGCTCTTGTCCCTCTTCGGCTGATCTTGGTTGACCGAGAGGGGTTCAAGGCCTTTCTCAAGGCGCTTGTAGATATCCCCAAACTCCTTCAGGTACTTCGATTGTTGGAGTCCATCCAGGGGGCGTATCATAGTCATGTTGAGATCCAAGTGGACGTGCATACGGCTGAACGCCTCCTTAGCCAGCGCTTCAGACCGGGCACCAATCAGGGCGTCGAAGTTGTTGCGGCTGATGTAGTCTGCACACTAGTTCTTCACTCCCTGGATATGGTGTACCGTCAGCCGTAGTTGGCTGAGGTAGGTCCACCAGCGCCGTAGCTTGGCCTTCTCAGGTGGGGGACCCTTCTGGAAAGTGCGGACCGGGTGTTGGTCGCACAGCCAGACCACAGGGTTACTCCCCAACAGTCGTGCCTGAGAGGATAGCACCAGCATACCCGCGAGCAATTCCTGCTCATAGGTGGAGTAGTTCCCCCTGGCCTGGTTCCATTTCCAGTTCCAGTGGGCCAGAGGTACTAGGACCCACTTATTGTCAGGGTAGCTGTGCTTGAGAGTTCCATCTCGGTTGAGACCTTCAGTCCCCCATTGCGAAATGGCCGAGTCGAACTCCTCCTTCTCTAGTGCTTGCCATTGGAACAACGTTCCACCACCGCCCACATTGCTGGCGTCGGTCACCAGGATAATCTCCCCCTGTGCCCTAGGCACGCCCAAGCACTTAGCGTTGGCCACCGTGTATTTGAGCTCGTCAAATGCTTGTTGCTCTTGAGGGCCCCTGCGCCAAGTAGTCCTCTTCTTGATCAAGTCCGTCAGAATGGCGCTGGTGTAGGTGAAGTTTTTGATATGGCGGCGATAGAAGTTGCACGCCCCAATGAAACTGCGTACATCATGAAGTCCTTTCTTGGGGTCTTCGTGTCGTACGTTAGCGTCCATCAGGGGTTTGGCCTTAGAGGATGCTGGGGTCCTCCACCCATAGCCAACGTCAAACCCCAGGTACTGCATGGTCTCCTGCATGAACTCACACTTCTCCAGCTTGAGTCGTGTGTGGTTCTCTTGGCAGACCGCAAAGAACTCACCGGAGAGGATTAGGTGATCCTCCTGGGTATTGGTCCCGAGGCATACATCGTCGATGTGTGCTTCCATCTCGGCCCCACGGGATATGAGTTCCTGCACCTTAGGTCTCCTTCGTAGGATGGACAAGATCTTGTTCATCAGCTCTTGGAAAAGAGCAGGTGCGTTGGCCATGCCAAACGGCATGACCTTCCACTTGAACACCCTCCCCTGAGGGGTGATGAAGGCTAGTAGCTCCTGACCGTTGGGCGTCAGGTCCACCTGCCAGAATCTGCTCCTCTTGTCCATCTTGGTCTTGTAGCGACAGGAGGCTATCTCCTCAAGGGGTAGACTGCATATTAGGAATGGACCCTGAGTGGTTCAGCGTTTTCTTGTTCAGCTCTCCGTAGTCCACTACCAGCCGTTTGGCTGTAGACCCAGGTTTCCCCTCCAGTAAACAGGGGCTGCAGTGTTGGGGGTAGTCCCCGTCCTTGTACTCCAGGACTAGGCCAGCGTCGATACATTCTTGTATCTGTCGCTCGATCTCGTCAACCTGCTCTTTAGGAGCCGGATAGGGTCTGCTCCGGATCTTGTGACCAACGAACTCGGGTTTCAGCTGAAGGTCCATCTGTACCAGCTTATCACATGAGGCTCGGGGTGGTAGTTCCCCGAACACCTCCAGATAGGTCCCTATAAGTGTCTGCACCCGCGGGTCTAATAGCTTGATCTTGTCCTCAATGTCCTCGTCAGAGTGTAAGTTGCCTGCCCCCTGAGTAATAGACGTCGGGAGGTGATCCTCCAACGACTCTTCGCCCTTGGTAGTATCCTTCAACCCTTGGTAGGCATAAAGTAGGTCTCGTTCAACCATCTCCGGTGGACGATGGCAACATAGGCAAGCTCATAGGGGTTCACATACACATTCCTCCGAGAGGTCGTCCTCCTCTGGGGTCCTCACATGGGCACCCCACACGCTCTTCATGAGATTAAGATCTACCTCCCTTTACCAGATGGTGATCTTCTGTTCAAGGTCCTCCTTCAATTGGGATAGATCTCCCATACGACCTTAATTGCTTCAGTGGCCATGAGCTGCGGGTAGGCTTAGCGTAGCATAGCTTTTTTGCCACCATCCTCCTCTTGGAGTCCACATACTCCCTTAGCCTGGATCGGGGATCCAGCTCTTCGTCCAAGGGGTCTTCCACCCTCATGGAGAGTAGGGGCTTCAGTGGGGCGACGTATTCGGCGTTCTCCACTTCCTCCACACAGGTCTGCATGAAGAAGGCGTCGTTTTCAGTTTCGTCATCTGAGTGGATAGAGCTAGGGAGCTCGGATAGTCCACTCTCCGGGACTCCATCAGGAACAGGTACATGGCAGGGAGAGTTGGGGGCATTGGTGTTAGTCACGACGTATTCATCTCCTCCGGGTATAGTCTCAATAGCATCTTGAGGTCGTAGTTGATCCTTCAAGTCACCCAAGCCGAGTTCATCGCTTTCTCGTTGTATAGCCTGGACCAGAGTCGAGTCCAGGTCTTCCCGGGGGATGGAGGTAAGACCTCTGTCCACCACACTAAGCATACTCCCCCATCCGGGTTTCCCGATAGGCGTCTTACGCCCCAGAGGCACGTAGATGGCCTCATCAGGTAATCGGAGAGAGCTGATAGTCAGCCTGTCCAGGAGGGTTCGCCAGTACTCGTTGCCCCGATGGGCTCCCCAATCGGGGGAACACAGGACCATACGGGAACGTTCCAAGGCCACCTTGGTCAAGACCTTCCCCAGTTCACTGAACCTGGGGTTCCCGTAGGCCATCGCGAAAGAGGGCCAGTAAAATTTGTAGCTGCAGTTCTTCCCCTTGCTGCAGTAAAGGTCCGGGACATGTTGCTTGTCGCTGGCGAACAACTCCACACTCAGGTCTTCTCCAGAGTACCCCAACTCCTTCACACCTTGGTCTAGGACTTCCCCCAATAGTTGATAGTCCTCAGTTTTGGAGGCCGCCATCATGTTCGAGGGCTCTTTCTTCCGTACCCTCAGGTAGCTCGAGTTGTGCTCCGACTGCTCCAGTGGTACGGACTCTCTGCCACTGCCGTGGTCCAGGTAGAGGAGGTAGGGCGCTTGCAGCGTCAGGGATTGTATCTGGGAGTGCTGCACGAAGAAGTCAGTCCCCAATACAAAGTCGAAGGCCTCAGTGTCCATCACGTAGAACCGATGGGCGATAGTTCGGGAACCTTTAGGTACCTCCACTTCACAGTCCCCGCAGCTGTGCACCACATGTCCATCCCCCATTCGTATAGCCGCGGTGGTCATGGTGTTCTTCAGGCTCCCACAAGGTAAAATTTTCTTGGCCACTATAGATATGGTGGCGCCAGTATCCAATACCCCAGGTATTCACGTCCCTCTAGTCGGATACGTACCCAGAACACCAGGTCCAGGGTCCCACCGGAGCGTCCCCATCAGAACTCCGCGGGACAGGTCACCTCGAACCCCTTGTTCCGCAATTTGCAGGCCATCCTCATGAAACGGCTTCTCTTCTTAGCATTGCCGTCATCACCACCTTCATGTTCACGCTTGCCCCCTTGTTCTTGCTTGGCTTGAGTCTACAAGCGTGTGGTGGGACCAGACTGCCCTCCAGAGGGCTCGGAGTTCCCCCCTGGATTAGGGTTGGGGTTGCCTCCGTTCTTGTCAGGGTTCTTGTTGTCCTTGTGTGTCTGGCGGTTAGCGCCTCCTCCTCGTCCACCTTGGTTTTTGTCTTGCCCTTTTCCATGCCCCTTTGACTTGCCCTTGCCGGAGTCGTTGCCGTTGCCTTTGCCTCCACCTTTGCAAGAGCCTTCGCCAGGATCCTCACCCTTCAGCTTCGCCGACAGGCGCTGCTTGTGGTAGCACTCATCCTCATAGTGCTTCCTCTTTCCACAGAAGGCACAGGTGATAGTAGACCTGTAGTGATCCGGCATCTTCGCATTGGCGCCGGTGTTGGTCTTCTGCTTCTTCCCTTGGACTGCGAAGCAGTCTCGCTGCTCGAAGTTAGGGGCGTGCTGCAGGTGGCCCTGCTCGTCTCTGGCATCACACCAGAAGAGCTCCCTGACGTTTTCCATGATACGGGCGTGTTTTGGGGTAGTCCCCTGTCCAGGCCTGGATCCTGGGTACCCTTTTCCTTGGCTTCCAGAGCCTCCCCCTCCAAGACGGTAGTTTTTCAGGTGCTCTTCGCTTTCTTTCTCCAGCGCTAGCTCCAGGATTAGTACACATAAATTCTCGTAGCGGAGGGCTCTAGCCTTGCGCTCTGCCGTTGAACGGCACTCGTCCCACAGCTCTCGAGCGAGCTTAGCCACCAACCAGAAAAGCAGGTCGTCGCTGCTGTAGGAACCGGGCGTCAATCGTCCAGCCCAGTGATCCAGGTCAGCCAATAGCTCAGAGACCCCGCCAGGTTTCGGGTTGTTGGGCAGTACGGGCAGGTTCTGAATCTCGGCCCTGATGGAGTGGTTGGTTTCATAGGTTGGGTACTGCCTGTCCAAGGCAACCAACACGTCGGCAAAGGTGGCGGACTTACTCACGATCTGCTTGACCTGCTTCTCCAGGTACTTGGTCTTGCAACACTGCAGGAGCAGATCGCACTTGACCCGTCCACTAGCGTGGGTTTGGCCGGTCAATCGTAGGAACCGGCCAAAATTCTCAGCGAACTCGCTGAGGTCTTTGCCTGTGAAAGCAGGCAGATTCACCATGATCTTGGAGGTGGCAATGGCCTTAGCCTCCTGAGACCTGCGTCCCTCAGGGCGCTTGGTCTTCCTCTTCCTCTTCTTCTTCCGCCCACTCGGGTTCTCGGGGTCCTCAGGGTCGTCGTCCTCCGAGAGCCAAGCAGAAGTCATTCAAGGCGGCTCATCGTCAAAGGGGTCTCCGCCTAGGTCACTGGAGCCATAGGGCTCCACGTCCACCATTGCCCTCAGGGCTGTCAGCCCAAGCCCGTCCAGCTCGGCTCTCGTAGAATTCCCCAGGTGGCTGTAGGGTGGCTGGGCCGTCCTCGGCACAAAAGGGCTTCTGGGTATCGCTGCAGGGGTCGGCATCGGTCGGCTCCTCAGGCTCCCCAGGGTGTTTGTCAACCCTGCCACCAGGTGGTTAGCCTGTACTCGATGGGTTGACATTCCCAGCGTGGTAGATGACGCTTGGGGCGGAATCAGGGGCTCTAGTTTAGCCCGAATCTCTTGAGTGAGATCGACCACAAGCTCAGAGGTGGCTCCTCGGAGAGCCTCTTTTATCTCTGATCGTGTCAGGGACCTGTTGGAGGATCTCCTCGATCCTCTACTCCTGCTCCCGCATGACTCAGGTCCTCTCCTCAGCCCACTCAAGGTTGCATACCCAGGAACATCCACATAGGCTCCCGTAGCGGGTAGAGGATGGTGATAGTCAGCCGCGTATCATCGCGGCGCAGAACTGAAGGCCACCGGCTCACTGGTAGTAGTTGCCTCCGGAAACGCAGTGGTAGGTGGGTTCACACCATAGGCAGGGTAGGTAGGCATACCAGTAAAGCCTGTGCCCTCGGCCATAGGCGGGTTGGTTATGGGAGTGGATGTTGTAGCGGGTGGGTCTGGAGTTGGGAGTGTGGTGGTTGTAGGAGAGGGTGATGCATGGAGGCCAGAAGCGCTTGGTGCGCCCTCGAAGGTCGACTCACTCGTCGGGTCGTGCCCATGGTCTACTCCTTCATCTGCCATGCTTTCCCCAGCATCCTTCTCTCTCTCTCTCTTTCTCTTTACAGGATTGGTGTCCACCTCCTCGACTGAGAGGGCCCGGAAAGCCGACTGGAGTCCTTCCAGCGAATCATCCGCCACGTCCACTGGCCCATGTAAGGGCACCGAATGTACAGCGCTAGGTCCAGGTCCAGGTTCACCAGGTGCTGGCATTGCTGGTGCCTCAGGCGCCGTCCTCACATCGGTGTCCTCCTTCTTTGTGTCCATATTCGCCCTTCTTGCTTATATATGACAGATCTCGGCGCACTGGGTGTACGGCACGGGGTTACTGCCGGTACGCAGAGACTGTCTCCCTCTGCTACCAGAACGTTTTATAGTGATTTCAACACTGTGTGTTTGTTGTGCCTCTCCTGCTGCTTGCTGCTGGTGTAGGGTTCCTGCTGCTTGTTTTTGATGAGGAAAATGTTTCATTGTGGAAATACAACCAATCCAGGATAACCCAAGCCAGAGATAAGCAAGTAGAAGAAGATCAGGATCAAAGCATGAAGGGCTGCAGTCACAAAGAGTAAGATAAAGACAACTATCAACAATAGACCACAGCAATTAGCATACATTGCAACTCAGGATGAAATATTTTACATGTTTGAGAAAAACTGATTCGAAAACTGCCCCAAGGGCTCACTCTCATCCACAGTGCCATCTAGCGATGTGCACTCCTTTTTTTTGGGTCCCATAGGTGCTGAGGTGGCATGGCTTGTGGCGCTGAGGTCACTGCCATGTCACATGGGATATTCCTACTTGGCTAGGCTGGCTGGGTATTGAACCCAGGACCTCTCAAAAAGAGGTGCCCCAGCCCCCTAGGGTGCCTACCACTAGGAGAGCTAAGAATTCATGAGAAAACATAGATAAATTCATAGCCTCTGCCCTCAGTATGTCAGTGCCTCAGCAGCCCAGGAAAAGATGTTTTAGTGCCTATAGCTTGGGGATTAAGGGGTCCACACATTATCCTGATCTAGTGTTTGGCTCCATAGGTCAAAATGTGTTATCACCCATTTTGGTTGTGCCAATACTAATATAAAAATGCATGAGTGCTTAGAGCACATCTAATACAACTAAAGTATGGCCTAAAGCATTGGAAAGGAACTTTTTCTTTCTCAGGAAGCATTTTTTTGCACCCTTTTTGCGCGAGGCCTCGCGCAAACATTAACACAACACCGCAATAAAATGCATCACAGGGAAAAATGTGCCGCACAAGGTACTGGCAAAAAGGTCGTCGAAGAGGAATGCATAGCGCGAGCCCTCGCGCATAACATATCAGAACAAACGAAGAAATTACTTTTTCTTTGGAACAACTTGCATCTTAGCACCCATGGACTTAGCAACGGACGTCATACCCTTTGGCAGTGGCTTTGCGGGATGGTCCCTTGGTTGGGACTGAGGAGCTGGCTGCTTGAATGGAGCTCTGGCCCCGGTTGCCTCGGGCCTCAGTTTCGCTGCCGCTTTCTTCGTTGTCTTGCCTTGGGGGACCTGCGGTTCCTCCTCCTCTTCTGCATCGCTCTTCTCCTCCTCATCTCCATCGCTCTCGTCGGTATCTTCACCGGTGAATGCATTAAACAAACACGCCTACTCTTGGGCGTCGCAAAATACAAAGAGTCCGCAAACCAACGATTAAGTAGCATAAGCCGCCATGCAAGCATTAAGACACGCTTACTCTTGGGCGTCGCACAACACAAAGAGTCCATGGCGTAAAGAGTAAGTAGCATGTCATGAATGCATTAAGCAAACACGCCTACTCTTGGGCGTCGCAAAATGCAAAGAGTCCACAAACCAACGAGTAAATAGCATACACCGCCATGCATGCATTAAGACACGCGTACTCTTGGGCGTCGCAAAAACCAAAGAGTCCAGGACGAGAAGAATAAGTAAGACACCACAGGAAGCCGGACGCTGTGGTGGCCGGGATGCCAGTGGCGAGTTCGCTGCGGCGTTCCCCACGGTGTCTAGCCAAGTGTAAACAAAAACAAAGAGTCCGCAAAGTCGCTGCAACGGTATGGTGCACGCGAGCACGCGCCCACACCCACACGGCACACACCACAGAACACACCGAGCGCGCAAACCGGTGAACAGGAGCCACGTGGCCTAGGACACCGCACACAACACACAACACACCGAACAAGCACACAGCACGCCGGTGAACGGGAGCCACGGGGCCCAGGACACCGAACACGCGACACAACACACGGCACGCGAGCACACCGGTGAACGGGAGCCAAGTGGCCCGGGACACCGCACACACCACGCAACACACAACACAGGCGCACCGGTGAACGGGAGCCAAGAGGCCCAGGTCACCAAACACAAAACACCGCACACGGAGCGCGCACACCGGTGGACAGGAGCCACGAGGCCCAGGACACCGCACACACCGCAGAACACACCGCACAAGCACACCGGCGAACCGGAGCCAAGCGGCCCAGGACACCGCCCACACAACACGACACACCGGGCGTGCGCACCGGTGAACAGGGGCCAGGAGGCCCAGGACACCGCACACGCAACACCGCACACCGGACACCACGCACATCGCAACACACCGCGACACCGGAGAACACAAACCAAGTGTCCCAGGACACCAGACACACAACACAACACACGCCACGCGAGCACACCAGCACAAAAGGGCCAAAAGGCCCAGGAGACCACACACACGACACCGCACACAGAGCGGACACGCCGGAGGACAGGAGCCAAGAAGTCCAGAACGCGGCATAAACGACACAACACAACGAGCACGCGCACCAGAGAACAGGAGCCAAGAGGCTCAGGACACCGCAAACACAACACGGCACACAAAGCGTGCACACCGGTGAACAGGAGCCAGGAGGCCCAGGACACCGTACACGCAACACCACACACAGAGCGTGCACCCCGTGAACAGGAGCCAGGAGGCCCAGGACACCGTGCACACAACACCACACACAAAGCGTGCACACCGGTGAACAGGAGCCAGGAGGCCCAGGACGCCGTACACGCAACACCACACACAGAGCGTGCACACCGGTGAACAGGAGCCAGGAGGCCCAGGACACCGTACACGCAACACCACACACAGAGCGTGCACACCGGTGAACAGGAGCCAGGAGGCCCAGGACGCCGTACACGCAACACCACACACAGAGCGTGCACACCAGTGAACAGGAGCCAGGAGGCCCAGGACACCGTACACGCAACACCACACACAGAGCGTGCACATTGGTGAACAGGAGCCAGGAGGCCCAGGACGCCGTACACGCAACACCACACACAGAGCGTGCACCCCGGTGAACAGGAGCCAGGAGGCCCAGGACACCGTACAGGCAACACCACGCACAGAGTGTGCACACCGGTGAACAGGAGCCAAGAGGCCCAGGACGCCGTACACGCAACACCACACACAGAGCGTGCACACCGGTGAACAGGAGCCAGGAGGCCTAGGACACCGTACACACAACACCACACACAGAGCGTGCACACCAGTGAACAGGAGCCAGGAGGCTCAGGACGCCGTACACGCAACACCACGCACGAAGCGTGCACACCGGTGAACAGGAGCCAGGAGGCCCAGGACACCGTACACACAACACCACACACAGAGCGTGCACACCGGTGAACAGGAGCCAGGAGGCCCAGGACGCCGTACACGCAACACCACAGACAGAGCGTGCACACCGGTGAACAGGAGCCAGGAGGCCCAGGACACCGTACACGCAACACCACGCACAGAGCGTGCAAACCGGTGAACAGGAGCCAGGAGGCCCAGGACACCGTACACGCAACACCACGCACAGAGCGTGCACACCGGTGAACAGGAGCCAGGAGGCCCAGGACACCGTACACGCAACACCACACACAGAGCGTGCACATTGGTGAACAGGAGCCAGGAGGCCCAGGACGCCATACACGCAGCACCACACACAGAGCGTGCACACCGGTGAACAGGAGCCAGGAGGCCCAGGACACCGTACACGCAACACCACGCACAGAGCGTGCACACCGGTGAACGGGAGCCAGGAGGCCCAGGACACCGTACGCGGGACACCACACACAGAGCGTGAACACCGGTGAACAGGAGCCAGGAGGCCCAGGACGCCGTACACGCAACACCACACACAGAGCGTGCACACCGGTGAACAGGAGCCAGGAGGCCCAGGACACCGTACACGCAACACCACACACAGAGCGTGCACACCGGTGAACAGGAGCCAGGAGGCCCAGGACGCCGTAAACGCAACACCACACACAGAGCGTGCACACCCGTGAACAGGAGCCAGGAGGCCCAGGACACCGTACACGCAACACCACGCACAGAGCGTGCACACCGGTGAACACCGTACACGCAGCACCACACACAGAGCGTGCACACCGGTGAACAGGAGCCAGGAGGCCCAGGACACCGTACACGCAACACCACACACAGAGCGTGCACACCGGTGAACAGGAGCCAGGAGGCCCAGGACACCGTACACGCAACGCCACACACAGAGCGTGCACACCGGTGAACAGGAGCCAGGAGGCCCAGGACACCGTACACGCAACACCACACACAGAGCGTGCACACCGGTGAACAGGAGCCAGGAGGCCCAGGACACCGTACACACAACACCACACACAGAGCGTGCACACCGGTGAACGCGAGCCCGGAGGCCCAGGATACCGTACACGCAACACCACACACAGAGCGTGCACACCGGTGAACAGGAGCCAGGAGGCCCAGGACACCGTACACACAACACCACACACAGAGCGTGCACACCGGTGAACAGGAGCCAAGCGGCCCAGGACACCGCACACGCAACACCACACACAGGGCATGCTCGCTGGTGAACAGGGGCCAGGAGGCCCAGTACACCGTACACGCGGCACTACACACCACACGAGCAACCCGCCCCCAAAACGAACCCGACCCACGCCGCCCTGCAGGACAGAAACACCATGTCATCCCACCAAGACCAACCGTCCAGCCAAGGCCAACCCAGCGGGTACGAAGAGGCTAGGCAGGCAGGGCAGGCCGGCGGAAAGGGACAGAAGGACAAGGCGGGGAAGGCGAGGGGAGAGGAACCAAACCCCCCCCCCCAACGTACACACACCCCACTGCCGCGCACCGGGCCGCAGCCGGTCTTAACAGGGGCCACCATGGAGCCAAACGGGCCCGCCAGAGGGAGGGTGTGTCCCCGCGCCTGCGCAACAGCACGCCCGGGCAAGGAGCGCGCGCCACACGCAGGCCAAGCAGGGCACACACGCAGCACCGCACGCCAGCACGCACCACGGCACAAAACACGACACCAACACGGCAAACACCCACACCCGACGACGAACGAGCCGCCAAGAACAAGTCCAAGCCCCGCAGTCCCCACAGCGCAACAGCCGCCGTCCGGATGGACGTGTGTACGCCCGGCAGGGTACCCGGCCCCTGCCGGCTACAAAACAGCCGCCGTCCGGACGGACGTGTGTGCGCCCGGCAGTGAACCCAGCCCCTGCCGGCTACGAACCAGCCGCCGTCCGGATGGACGTGTGTGCGCCCGGCAGTGAACCCAGCCCCTGCCGGCTACGAAACAGTCGCCGCCCGGATGGACGTGTGTGCGCCCGGCAGTGAACCCAGCCCCTGCCGGCTACGAAACAGCCGCCGTCCGGACGGACGTGTGCGCGCCCGGCAGTGAACCCAGCCCCTGCCGGCTACGAAACAGCCGCCGTCCGGAGGGACGTGTGTGCGCCCGGCAGTGAACCCAGCCCCTGCCGGCTACGGAACAGCCGCCGTCCGGAGGGACGCGTGAGCACCTGGCGGGCATGCACTGCCTGCCGGACGGGCTACCGGACCACCTGGCCCGCGCCTCCCGGAGGGGTCAGTGCTCAGTTATCGCAAACCACACGCCCAACGGTACCACACCCAACACCACCCGCAATGACACACCATCACCACCACCATACACGCTCACCCGCCACCGCACACCCAAGGCCCATCATCAGGGCCGCCCACCGACACCACGACCACCGAGCAGTCCAGCCACAACCACCACCACCACCCAGCCCACACCGGCCCGACCACACCCGCCACCAGCCGGCCACACACGTCAGAGAACCCACCACAGCCGCCCTCACCGTCATCAGAGTCGCCAGCGGCGCCACTACCCGTAGCATCACCCACAACATCCCCCCCCGCCATGGACGCCGCTTACGTCACCATCACACGTGACAACGCCTACAACACCCATCGCCATCGGCATCACCGGCGACGCCACCACCGACTGCACTCCCCACCGTCGGCGCCACCAGCGTCCCCATCGCCCGTTGCACCACGTGCAATACCCTCGCCACCCGCACCATCAGCCTCGCAAACGCCCGTCACCCGCAACACCCTCCCCCGCCGTCGGCATCACCAACAACACCAGCACCCGACCCACCACCTGCGGCACCAACGCCACCGTCGCCCGTTGCACCAACGGCAGCCCCCCCTCCAGCCCCCCACCACCCGTTCCCAGCGCATCACCTACGGCACACACCGGCCTCACCGTCACCCGGTGCATCGCCTGCGTCACCCTCACCATCGGCACTTCCGACGACACCACCGCCCACAGCACCCCCAGCACCACCCTACGCAAGGACAGTACCAGCGGCGCCACCAGCCCGCACACCACCTGCAACACCCACATCAACATCGCCACCACCCATGACACCACCCGCAGCGCCCTCACCATCGACGTGACCTGCAGCACCCTCACCGCCGACATCACCAGTTACGCCACCACCCACTGCACCGCCTACAGCGACCACCGGAGCCGCAGGCCCCCCCCCAGCACCCGCCCCGTCACCTATGACACCATCAGCATCACCAACCCCGTCGCCGCCCGGCGCATCACCTGAAGCGCCCGCGCCAACAACACCAACCCGTTTCGACGCCTACAGTACCCCCCCCGTAGGCGTCACCAACATCTCCTCCACCCATTGCATCGCCCACAGTGCCCCAACCCAACCCACCGCGCCTTCGGCGCACACATAGCGAACACCCACACAAACCAGCCACGCCCACACTGCCCACCACCCCATCAGCCCACGCCATGAACCCACCCACACGCGCGCCCGCGCCCGGCCACGCCACCCAGGCGCTACCCAGGGGCCGCGACCACCCACGCAAGCGCCACGCCACCACAGCCGCCAACCACCCACCGTCAGCACCCCCCGGTCCGGCGCCCTGGAAACCGGAAGCCTGGGGGCCGGCGCACACGCAGGGAACCCAGAGCGCAACAGCCACCCGACCCCCGTCCCCCACGACATCCACGCCCACACCAGCACCGGCACCGGCACACACCCACACCCAAGCAAAGAACCAAAAACGCCGCACCAAAGCCGCCCCCCCCCAAAAAAAAACAAAGCAAAACAAGCAAGCAAAAAGAGAGAAGCAAGGGAAAGGGAGAGGAAGAGACCGCGGGGAGAGCAGAAGGCCCAGGACACCGCACTGTAAGTGCGGCTAACCCCCATCTGCTCAGATTTTCACTGATCTAACCCAGATTGACTAGATTTTGGTCATTTTCTCTGCTTCGGCGGAATCGCCGCCTCGCAGCTCAGTCTCAGGATCAGACCTATATATTTCTGATATGCCGGATCTGATTCCGCGGTCCATTCTCCTTAAATCCGCCGCGTTCCGATCATTTGCCTGGAATCGCCATTTGCCGCTGACGCGCGCTCGCGGGCCAGATCGGCCAAATATTTTTCACAATCGGATTTATTTAAATCTTTTCAGATAGATATGGACACTCAGATGTGCATAGTAAAATCCGCACCAATTTTCTTCATAGACTGGGATTTTCTGCCGGATAACACTCAGCATGGATCTTGCTTCAGTTGTTGCTGCTCTCGCCTCCGTTGGTGTCCGTGTCTCCGGTTCTACCCCCAACAGCAGCGTTCAGGTCGACTCCTCGCGTGCCTGCCCCACTGGTCTTGCCGGCCCCGAGCCCTCCGGCACCATCAACGACCCAGGGCAGCACTTTCATGGTAGCAGAGGCTACCTGAATGTTGTTCCTTTGGTGTCCCAACCACAGCTAGCTCCCCAGTACGGCCCCGTAGACCCCGCCGCTTCCGGAGAAGTAACGATTACGTTGCCCTGGTGCTGTGCGAACGAGGCCTTGAGAGGAATGCCTTGCGCAAGCCCAAGCTGCCCAAGAAGGGCACAAATCAGCAGCTGTGGAGACCCAAATTACCATCCCAATCCCAGTCGAAATTGGCCATCAAGCAGCTGGAATCTGCCAGCCTACGACGATGGTAACGCTCCGGTGGAGCTTACGGACATGGCAGGTACCAACCTCCCTTACCAATGTCCAACATTTGAGACCACGGACGCCGACATCGACGACATTGAGATGGGTGGTCCAGGTGAGGTACCTAGCTACAATCGACCAGCCTCATGGGCACAATGGGACGACCATTTGTCTCCAGAAGTGACCCGTAACCTTGAGGCGCTTGAGGCCCTTTGTCTCTTAGCCACGTCTAAGTTGATCGGACAAGAAAGAATCGCCTCTGATTTTTTAATGGAATATTTTTTCCTCCTTCAAGAAGAAATTAATACCAGGATGTGGTGGCGTTCTCAAGAAGATGACTCTTTTGCCATTTTTTTGCAGATCTGGGAGGCAAGCCCCTTCCCGAAGGAGAAGACCAAGGCACCTGTTGCCGGGCCCTCCGCCCCTCATCCCCCTGTTTCCATCCGCGACGATCCAGCCGCCGCGGTTGAGGAAGGAATTTTAGAGGCAGCCAGGCAGGCAAGCCTGGAAATTAGGGCTGAAGGAGCTCCCCAAGTGGACTCCTGGCTGCGAACCACCGAGATTAGCGGTCCGACAGCCTGCTCAGGCCCTTCAGGACACGGTATGTACTGTCCTGCCGACTGCTCCTGCAGATTCCAGCGAGATACTGAGCTCCAATTGCTCAAAGATCAAATGCAACTCATCATTCAAACGCTGGGAATTAAAGATCTTTTCAAGACGCACATGCGGTCTGAGGGCGCATCATCGGTGGAACAAGTAACAGAACCGTCGGAGGAGGCGACAGAAATTTTTTCAATTGCTCCTTCGGTGGACTCTAAGACCACCGATGCAAGGATCAGCAGGACCAAACTAAAGGAAAGGGTTACAATCTCTCGTTCTCAGAGTAGGACGGCGAAGGCTAGGACTGAGGCTCAGAATGCCAAGCGAACTGCCTCCCGTACTGCCCCTCCTGCTGCTGATTCCAATGCCTTAGCCCAGCTGTTGCTCGCCCAGACCCTCGCCGGAGCTGGTGTGGCGAATGATGCCGCCAAGGTGTCTGCCATTACGGCCGGTGTTGGGCTGGATTCGCTTCTTAATCCTACTTCTTTGCGACTTCGTCAGGTTGCCAAGCAACCGAAGTATAATGGAAACCCCAGACGTTGGCCTCAGTTCCAACGGGAATTTAGACTGTGGGTTAAGACTCAAAAACTCCAAGATGATCAGTTCCTGATGGCCCTCTTGGACTGCCTTGAGGGAGCGCCGTCCAACACTTGGCTCAGGACCTGGAGTGATCGTGAGGATTCAAGTTCCCCCCTTACCTTTGATGAGGTGTGGGAACAGTTGGAGGTACGTGGATCCCGGCTGCCAGAGGACCATTACCACCAGATGTTGAAGAATTTTCCTTCATTCTCTCGATTAATCTTGCACGAAGTGCAAGACAAAAGACAGCGCTTCTGGAATCTAGTGGAAGAATCTGAACATTCAGGCGAAAAACTTTCTAGTGCCGAGCTGAAAAATCTGATTTTTGACAAGATCCCCTCAGAAACCGCCGCCACCCTTCGGAACAAACAGTCCGAAGAAAAGGTCAAGACCTGGTGGGCGGAGGTCGAAGGCTTTGATGCCTCGGCCAACAGGTTTACAGTCAGGGAGGCACTTCAAAAGTGCTCCCCCACGTCGTTTTCGAAGGTGAAATTCACTGAAAACACGTGGAAAATCAAATTTAATGAACACGAGGATCGGGACTTGTTTGTCCAAGTCCTCAATAGGGGAGTAAGCTTCCATGGCCATCGCCTGAAGGCCAAAAACTGGGTGTTTTCGTTCACCCCGAAGGAATTGTGGGAAGAGGTTGAGCGGCTCGCTGACACCGCCAATCAAAATTTCCATGAGGGTCTTGGGGGAAACAAGAATACCCAGCAAAACACCCAAAATGGGGCCCAAAAGGGCAACAAAAAGGTGAATGACACCCGGAATGTTCAGGATCACTGTAGCATCTGCCTTCTTTTAGGTTCTACGAACCGAGCTAAGACGCATTCTACTGGTAATCACCGATGGTCACCTTACGATCACAAGGTGATTGGTGAATATATCAGTAATCCGCAGAATTCAGACAGGAATGACAGACAGGTGCATGGTGGAAAGGCTGGAAAAGGGAATCCGACCCCCTCCGGTGGAAACAAAAATACTGGAGGCCCTGGCGGGTCCCAAGGCACAGGAAATCGGACTCCATCCGGCTCCGGTGGGCAGCCGAACGGCCAGAAAAACCCCAATAGCAACGCCGGAGGCGGAAATCGAAATCCAGGCCAAACCCCTCAATCCGGTACAAACAAGGGAAATGCTCCAGGATCCCAGGGTAAAGGTAAGGGAAATCCTTCTGGGACCCCTTTCTCTGGTAAGGGCAGAGGGCGTGGCGACGGTGGAGGTCCATCATCCGGCGGCCGTGGCCGTGGACGTGGAAAGGGCAACCATCGTGTGGATCAGGTCTCAGGTGCAGATCAGGTGTCCGGTGCGGATCGAGATTACGTTGAAAATGCCTTGAATCCAGCAGATGATCCGTTCCAAGACGAATGGGTCGACGAATCAGGGTGTGTCCACAATGTTAACGCCGTCACTGGAGGTCAGAACGCCTAGGGGAGCCACGAAAATCGCCCCTCCCCAGGCGATTTCAGGCATGATCCCCAGATTCCATCTCGACCATTACTTGATGTAGGGTCGCTTGTCTCCTCTCCCCTGGATCCGGCAGCGGATCCTTCTGTTGTAGTGGACGAGGTTGGTGTACAGTCCAAGCACAGGGCCCGTCAGTTTGTCACAAAGCTGTGGGTCTCTGATTGCAAGGGAAATTTCCACCTCGCCACTTGTTTGTGTGACAATGGATCAGAGGTAAATCTCCAATCCAATTCTTTCTTACCCGACCACTGCGTGTTTGAGTCGCCTCATCCTGTTACCCTCGAGGGAGTTTGTGGACATTCTCTCGCAGGTGGGCAACGCGGTTGTTATATATCAACTCATTTGGTCGCTCAAGACCTTTGGGAAGAAGGTAATGTGGAGGAAGTTGTCCTTAAGGATGACTACTTCTATCGTGCCGACATAAAGTATGACCTTTACTTGGGCCATCCTTGGCTTCGCAAGAACAGGGTGGCGCCCGTAGGTCATCGGCGTTGTTTTTTGCTGGAGTCAGGTCCCTTGGAGCGTCCTGAATTTCGTTTTTTGCACGCAGGGTTTAAAAGTGCAGAAGAATTTTTGAAGCAAAAAGTTACACCAAAATTTGGCGAAGATGTCACCATTGCAGAGGTGAATGGGAGTGCTGATTACTCCCGAGAGTTAGAATGTCTTCGTAGGGACTCCCAGCCACGACGCCCTTCGCGCTGGCACTCTTCATCCTACAGAGTTGTCGACAAATGGCGCGATACAATTTGTGAATATTTTTATGAACACCATTCCTTTTGGCCACAGTATGATGCCTTTGCTAACCGCGAGAACAAGCGCTTTGACAAGCATTTTCGCGACGCTTGGACCCATAAATGGGACAAGAAGTTATGGATTAATCCTCCGTTTCACTTAATCCAGCAGGTCATCCACAAAATCAAACAAGATAAAACCCAGGCGATTTTAGTTGTGCCCTTGTGGGACGACAAGCCTTGGTTTCAGGAATTACAAGACATTTGTGTAGATTACATCGAACTTCCCAGGAAGATTAAGCTGTATGCCAGGGACAACACAGGTCCCCTGCCACAGCGGTCCTGGAGTTCGCTTGCATTCCTGGTGGATGGAAAGCTTTCTGACTCTAATTCTGCTGATTCTGGTACTGATTCCTGTGTTGGGTCTGAATCTGAGGTTGAGCGTGGTACTGATGATGAATCTATTTTTTCTGATTTTTGTCCGTCAGATACCCAAGGTGATCCAACGTCAAATGGATCCGCCTCGTCTCCCTCTTCCCCAACACGATCGACATCGAAAAGAATCTTCAGTACACGGGCGAAGAAAAATTTTAAATCGCGCCGCAAATTCAGAGTTTTTTATGAAAAACCCCGTGTGGAAGCTTTCATAGATCCTTTCGAGGAGCTGGATCGCGAAGATAATCTCTGGAATGTCGACACTCGACCCACCTATCTTCAAGAGGCAGTTGATACGGACCTGTTTAGGGACATCCGTAAGAAGATCCTTCCTGCCAAGGCCGAAGAAGTCGCCAAAGTTTTTTCGACAGTAATTCCTGGCGATCAGGTGGACACTGAGTTGTGTTCTAAGACAAGAGAAAAGATTTTTGAGGAACGGAAGGACACAACCCTTTCGGGGAAGTTGATCAAAGATCCCCCTGTCCGTGGGCACTTCGGTGAAGCCTTCATCGAGCTTCGTGAAGGGTACAAGGCGAAGAAACAGCGCCCTTATGAGAACCATGGACACAAACATGAGATACTCAGAAAAATCATCGAGAGAAATCTCAGGGAATTTGGTTGGCTTGAGGGTTGTATGACCAGCGAATGGTGCTGTGCACCCTTCACAGTCCCGAAGCCGCCGCCTGCAGACCAGAACACTATTGATGGTTGGCGAATGGTTGTTGATTTTCGCAATCTCAACGCCGAAACCAAGGCGGATTCACACCCCCTGCCCCTCATTGAGGAGGAAATCGCCAAGAGGGCAAGAGGTCGTTTGTTTTCTGTGCTGGATCTCTGTCACGGCTTTCACCAAATGCCGTTGAGGAAGGACAGCCGACCCCTCACCTGTATGTGCACGCCATGTGGCCCAGTCCAGTGGACGGTCATGCTCATGGGCCTGAAGAACGCCCCTTCGTTTTTTCAAAGAATGATGGAGGATGTGCTTTTTACAGCTCATCCTGAGCTTCGTGCCTTCGTGAGTGTGTACATAGATGACATAATCATCGCGACGGAGGGGGAGGGACTGACCGAAGCTGAGCTGGTGGCCCTACATGAAAAGCAGCTGAACCAGGTTTTGGACATTCTTGATGCCAATCAGCTGATTTGTGGGCCAAAGAAGGGAAAATTTTTTTTAAAATCAGTCGAATTTTGTGGTTCTCTCCTAGAGAATGGCACCCGACGACCCAGTCCAGGGAAGCTCGTCGCTATTCAGAAGTGGAAGCGCCCTGAGACGATCACGGAGTTGAGAGGATTCCTGGGTTGTTGCAATTTTTATCACACTTTTGTGCCGAATTATGCCAAATTTGCTGCCCCCCTCACTGAATTATTGAAGGTAGGGAGAGATGCAGGCAAGGTAGGTTCAAAGGTTCGTGTCAAGTGGACTGACGAGTGCGAGGAGGCCTTCCATCACTTGAAGGCGGCCCTCTGCGAAGTCGCCACGTTGCATGTGCCGCAATTTGACCGACCCTTCTACATAAGAACCGACGCTTCTAGGTACGCGATCGGAGCTGTCCTTGAACAGGTTGATGAAGCCACAGGTGATCATTACCCTCTTGCATTTTGGTCTCGGAAGCTAGCCCCACGCCAAATGCAATGGTCGCCGCGTGAGCAAGAAACCTACGCCATAATCTGTGCTTTAAAAAAGTACCAATCGTGGGTTGGCACCAATCGAGTCGAGGTCCTGACGGATCATCGATCTCTGGAGTATTGGGCCACCGAACACATTGATACTGTCGCGAGCCCAGCTGGTCGACGTGCCAGATGGCACGAATTTCTCAGTCTGTTTGACCTCCATGTGTCGTATTTGCCTGGAAAACACAACACGGTAGCGGATGCTCTGAGCCGATGGGCTTACCCCGCTTCAGAGGGGCTGCAAAGTACCAACATCCATGGTACGGAGCAGGACCGCCATGTCATAATCGAATGGGATCAGGAAGAAAAAAAGCTCATTCGACGTGCATGCATGCAATGCGCTGTTAAACAGCACGCATTACCGTGTCACGACATCACGGCCTTTTTAGATCCGGCGCATGCTCATGAGATCTGCACCAAAACACTGAAAGTCGTGGAGAAAGTCACCGATCCCTCCTCAGGGAGTGTGAAACGGTTTGACTATACCCGACGAGTAGGTCGATTTCGGTTGATCCAGGGCATTAAGCGTCGAGATCCGGCCAAAACTCCACCCCTGCCGAAGGATTCCCTTATCATCCGTGACTGGACGTCCGATTATCTGCAGGATCCCATGTTTAAAGAGGTCTTTGGAAATCTCAAATCCAAAGATGCTCACAAGGATGGGATTTTTTCTGAGTATTCGTTGGATGGGGGGAAGCTGTGGATGGAGGGTAAATGGTGCGTACCAGACGCCCTGGCCCCCCGAGTGTTAAACTGGTGGCACAAATGGGAGTCCCCCCACGCACATGGCCGTCGATTATGGTCGATGATTAAACATAGGTTGTTTGGCTCACGGCTATATACTCACTGCATGAAAGTAGCCGCCGGATGTGCCCAATGTGCTGTCTCGACGCCCCCCAGCGCGAAGAAGCACGGCCATCTGAGGCCACATCCTATTCCGGAGCGCCTCTTTAACAGAGTCACCAGTGATTTCTTCTATCTCGGTGAACTCGATGACGAAGAGTGCCATTGGACCAATAAAAAGGTCAATGGTGTGCTCCTTATTCAGTGCCGTCATTCCGGCTACATTCAAGTGTTGCCTTGCAACATTGAGTCGATGACTGGCAAGGCTGCCGCCAAATGGTGCGCGCAGACCTGGATGGGAGGTTGGGACGTCCCATCCGAGGTGGTTACGGACTCAGGCAAAGAGTACACGTCCGAATGGTGGAGAGAATTATGTGCTCGCCTTGGAATCCACCACCTACGATGTGAAATCCACTCGCATCGAGCGCTGCCTGGCGAAAGAGCCGGCCGCTCAATTATAAATATGCTTCGTAAGGAGCTCGCGAGTGAAAAGGATTTCCATTGGCTTGAAGTTCTCTTCGCATTGCTTCGCCGTTACCACAACACGCCTTTGTACCATGGCCTTTCTCCAAATGAAATTGTCTTTGGACGAAAGAAGTGTTGGTGGAACATGCCGTTGAATAATCCTCGCCCTTGTAAAGATGCTTCGTTGTTTTTGGACGACGTCCAACGAGCAGATAAAACTGTCTCGAAATTAATCGATAAGCATCAAGCTGACTGGCTTTGGGTCCAGAATCAAGGCCGAAAAAACCCCCACAATTTTGAAGTCGATGATCGAGTTTGGCTTCGAAAATCCGAAACCACCCTGGACGGAGATGATGAGCTTCTTCCCTTGTGGGAGGGGCCATTCGCTGTTACAGCGCGTCTAGGTGAGAACAGGTGGAGGATTCGTGTGGATGTCAGCAGGGAAATTGACGTTTCGGGCGATCGCCTCAAGAGAGAGATCCCCTCCCCCAAGGATCGGGTTAAACCCCTTTTTTGGACTTCGAAAATTTTGTCCGATCGGGTCATCGAAGGGGGGAAGTACGAACTCAAGAGGATTGTAGAGGCAAGACGTGACGCTAAGGGCGAATGTGAATTTCTATGTGAGTGGAGGGGCTTTGATTCCAGTCACAACAACTGGGAACCAGCCCATTCTTTTGTCCATGGGTACACCAAGGGGTTCATCGACTTCCTCAAGAAGCACCCCGAAATTGGCGTACTCCTGACAGACTGTTTGTTGAAACCAGACAGACAGGTGGAGAGCGACGGAAAAAGACCTGTGGTGAATCGAGATCCAGCCTTTTACGGCCCTCAGCAGCCACATTCCAGGGCTGATCCGTCGATCCCCCCTCCTGCGGTCAGGCCAGCCCAGGAGCCAAATGAGGACCAAGCTTCGAGTTCGGCCGCTGATTTGCAGCGCCCAAGGCGTACGAGGGCGCGACCAGACAGGTTGGTGGTCACATGTATTCGTGCTTGGCCGAATTCGACTTGAAAAAACCACATTCTGCTCAACCCACTGTTCATTCTTCCTGATTATGTCATGATGTGGAGAACTGCAAATGTTTGATAATTTGACGTCAATCAACTTTTCTTTGGTCTCCGTTCGGCAGACAAGGCGTAGATACGCTACCGAAAGCCACGGAGTGTGCTGCCGTGTTCAGAAAAAACCAAACTCAGGCTTAATTCAGGCAGATTCGGGGTAATCTTGTCTCTGTTGGTCTGTGCATCTTTGGAATTTGGCTACTCGTGCAGATGGAAGCAAATGTACATAGTAAAAACGCTGGCCAGCGACATTCACCCCTACAGGTACCCCCTGTAGTACTGGCTGCACCAGATGCGGCGCCAGGAACTCAGATCTTACCTTCATTTGCCGTGATGCGGAAGCCAAAGTCCAGATTCAGATCCAGGATCCTCAAATTTGCCTTGAATTCCTCAGGTTTGTCCATCATTCTGCCACTGTTGCACGAAACCCAGACGTCAATTGTTCAGACAACCTTCAGATAGGAGCTCTAGGGACTTCTAAAAGCAACCTCTGAAGTCCGTAAGCTTCGTTGTATTTTTGGCACACGCCAATGTGAGCTCAATCCGACCTGAAACTGTCGAAAATGGTGAATCCAAGTGTCTTGTGGGACTCAATCGAAAGATGGGCCTTGTCCAAGTCGATTGACACCGCCGCCACTGTAAATACGGTGTCTCTCAGTTATATACTGTCAGTAAAGCGCCTTCAGCGAACCTTCGGCGCGTTACATGCCAAGGATCCAGGGTCAGCATGTCCCATCATGATGCATCATCACATGATCCACATTTTCAATGAATCTGTTGGATGCTCGCGAACCAACGTGCCGGAAAGCACAATTGAGCTGAATAAACGACAATATATATTAAATTTAGTGTAAACGAAGATGTTAGTAGTTTCAGTTCTAGACATTCCGCTTCATTTCACCTTCATCTTAGGGAATTTCCTCATTTTAGGACAGATTAGGTTGATTTCCTTGTCATCTCCTCTCATTCCTCGAAGATCTGTCGACGGCTTTGCCTAACTTCGTTGACGCTTATGATTTTCTGTGCACTTAGGGTCTGTAGACTACATTTGTATTTGTTTTCCCTCTCTGTGATTGTTTAATCTCCTTCATCTCTGCCCAAATTCATTCTCAATCTTGCTGAATCTTGTGATCATCCACCAGATGCGCCAAATCTGAAGCACATGCTGCACTTTTCAGAACGAGAAAAGCGGGAGTAACACGATGTAGAGTTCGGCGAGGACACCGTAGCGTGCCCGCGACAGCGAAACTGTGCCAGAGCGCTGAGATGTCACTCCATTTCTTCATTCCCCCACTCAATCCACCAATAATCTACCTCATTCTCAACCAGTGCATGGGTTGGTATCGATTCTCGATACGTTTACATGCTTTTTAGCCCTTGACCTAATGTTTTACTGCACGGAGGACGGTTCGTCACTCCTCATTCTGTCTCATTTCAGGTTCATCCATCCTGATTCAGTGCCAATTCAGTCCAAATCAGGTCAGATCAAGCAGATTTCGCCCCATCGAGGCTACAATTCTATTTTTTTTCTGGGACTTACCCGCACTACGTTCTTCGTTGACTTAGCGACACACCCCAGTGTGTTTTTGGAGGGGGAGTGTAAGTGCGGCTAACCCCCATCCGCTCAGATTTTCACTGATCTAACCCAGATTGACTACATTTTGGTCATTTTCTCTGCTTCGGCGGAATCGCCGCCTCGCAGCTCAGTCTCAGGATCAGACCTATATATTTCTGATATGCCGGATCTGACTCCGCGGTCCATTCTCCGTAAATCCGCCGCGTTCCGATCATTTGCCTGGAATCGCCATTTGCCGCTGACGCGCGCTCGCGGGCCAGATCGGCCAAATATTTTTCACAATCGGATTTATTTAAATCTTTTCAGATAGATATGGACACTCAGATGTGCATAGTAAAATCCGCATCAATTTTCTTCATAGACTGGGATTTTCTGCCGGATAACACTCAGCATGGATCTTGCTTCAGTTGTTGCTGCTCTCGCCTCCGTTGGTGTCCGTGTCTCCGGTTCTACCCCCAACAGCAGCGTTCAGGTCGACTCCTCGCGTGCCTGCCCCACTGGTCTTGCGGGCCCCGAGCCCTCCGGCACCATCAACGACCCAGGGCAGCACTTTCACGCACACGCAACACGATACACCCGCGGGCACACCGGTGAACAGGAGCCAAGTGGCCCAGGACACCGCACACGCAAAGCAACACACCGAGCGGGCGCATCGGTGAACAGGAGCCAAGTGGCCCGGGACACCGCACACGCAACACAACACACCCAGCGGGCGCACCGGTGAACGGGAGCAAAGTGGCCCAGGACACCGCACACGCAACACAACACACCGAGCGAGCACACCGGTGAACAGAGGCCAAGTGGCCCAGGACACCACAGACGCAACACAGCAAACCGCGCGGGCACACCGGTGAACAGGAGCCAAGCGGCCCAGGACACTGCACACACGTAGGGCGGCCGAGGGACAGGAAAGAACCAACAACCCATGGGTCGGACGCACTGGGGCGACCCAGCCAACCCACCGGGCCAGTGGGAGGATCGGTAGTCCAAGGCCACTGGTCCGAGCCCGGCCAGGCTGCATCGGGGACCATGGCAAACGTCACCCCGAGCCATGGAAGCAACCGGTGACAGGCGAGCCGGTACACAGTCCAGGAGGGGGTCGCCAGCCAAGCAGAGTGGCCCCGCAACTCAAGCCACAAGGTTGAGGCGGTCGTACTGTAGACTAGCGGGAGCAATACCCCTTGTGGTGAGAGATACTCCACACAGCTGGGCAGCCCCCAGAGCTGCCGCCCAAAGGAGGGGGCATGTGGCCCTACCGATGGACACATGTGGGGACACCCTCCCACCTGGGACACATGGACCGGGTGGCCGCGACAGTGCCTTCCCAAGCACATGCGGGGGCGGCTCAAGAGGCACCTGACATAGGGCAGTGGGAGGGACAGGACGTCCCCTTGGTAAGACCTTCTTCCTGCAATGTCAAAGGAGGCATCCTGAGCTCCCGAAGATACCTACCTACCTACCTTGCCTCGGAAGACCTGCGCTTCCTCCTCCTCTTCTTCGTCGCTCTCTTCCTCCTCATCTCCGTCGCTCTCGTCGGTATCTTCACCGGTACCCGACTTTGCTGCCTGAGGAGGATATGAAGCGGTCTTCTTCTTCTAGGGGGCAGGTTCCTCACCATTTGACTTGCGCTTTGCTGCCGGGGCCTCTGTTTCTGCAGCTTGACCCTTTTGAACAATCTCTTCCTCCTTCAGCGACAACGCCTTAGAACCCCATTTTTCATCGCAAACGCAAAGGGGAATACCACGGGTTGTCCAGTTGGCTTGCTGGTCCCAATCACCTTAATCGTCCAGTTTCGACCCTTGTGTCAAGACGTGGTTCAGCTGATTCTGCACTCTGTTGACCCAATCCGAGAGACTGTGGGTGGGGACACCAAGAGGGTACATTCGAGAATCCGGCTCGATGGCAGCAGTCTTGCACACCAGGTCTGGTTGATGATCAATGAACACAAAAGAAGGCTTGAAGCCCTTAGTCTCCTTCAGGTAATGGAGGTGAGCGTCGAAATACCACATAACATGCGTTATCGGCAGGGGGCCGCCAAATTGAGTGTCAACCATCTCCTGTACTTGAGTAGGTCCAAACGTCAGATAATTCGGAATCTGCAAAGAGGGAGAAGTTATTGCGCGAGGCCTCACGCAAAGAGAGGACGGAACGACGAAATTTTTCCTTTTTCGTCCAGCTATCCCGTGACAAAATCAGCAACCAGCAAACGTCCAACAATGTAGGATCCCCTGCTGCCTTTGGTTTGGTTGGCCAACTGAAGATGGGAATACGCAACATGTTAGCCATGCGCGGCGCGTTGAAATCATTGTTGAGACGCCTGTCTGTTTCCGTGTCCAGAACGTCGTACATGACCAGGAAAGCGTTATCGAGCACCGCGATCCGCCAGATCCAGGCGCTGGCGCTGGGCGAGCAACTGCAGCCAGCCATTCGCACTGAGACGGTGGCCCAGGCAGCACACGCGGCCCTTGTGCACGAAATGTTCAGTGCCCTCCGCAGCGCCCTTGTGCGACGCATGGGAAACCCCCCAGGGCCCTGCGTCGCAGCCGGCGGGAGGACCTGCAGCAACGACGCGCAGGCGATGCGGAGGGCCTGGCGCTGAACATCACACCAACGGCTGCGCGCTCGACCATAAACCACGACAACCCCGGGCGAGCCAACCTCGCCCAAAAGGACCCCTCGTACAACCCAACGACGCGCGGCCGCGCAACACACTACAGCAACGCCTGTCGGTCGGGCACACAAGCAGGAAAGACGTCACCCTGCCGGACACATGCAACAAACACCCGAAGAGTAGAGGCTAGCCTTAGCAGCCCGTGGTGTCGAACACGAACAAAAACCCAACTACTCCCTCCTACATCCCCCGGGCGAGGGCCACGCTTCCCGGACCCCGGCAACCCGCCTGCAATAGAGAAAGGGGCGGTGCCACACCCGGACCCGTCCTTCCACCTGACCCTCCTCTCCCGCGAGCCGGATCCGCAAGGGGCCGGGCAAAGGGGCCAGCCAAACACGCGGGACCCACGGCCGGGCCGATGACCAGAGGAATGTTATCGAACAATCGTTCAGAGTGTTACCTTCCAAGGCGAGAATCAAGGGGTACGTGCACTGCGGGGACCGGCGCACACCTCCTCCTGGAAAGTTAAACGCCTCGGACGCCGGGGGGAATTCGGCACATATTACCTGCGAGAATGGTACGAGGGACACACTCCCCGCAGAAAGCTAACAGCGCCAATAAGCGAGAGGGGGGCTGCAACACTGCCCGGTATTCCTATCCTCCGAAACCCCACCCGCGGCACGCAAGGGACCACAGGCTCGCCACACGGGGCCACGCCAACCCCCTGCCAGCGGGAGGATGTGTTACGCCGAGCCCAGCCCACCACGCCAGACAGAACGTCCCGGCACCACAGCACGAGCCGAGCCGCCCTAACCATCCCAACCGCCAAACTCAGCACTGCAACACAGGCACGCCAGCCACATGACCCGCAAAACACGGCACAATATGGCGCACGGCAGGCAGGCAGACACGAGCACGAGCACTGCACCACCGACCCGGAACAGCACCCTGGGACTACCATGGGGAGCACGGAGACGCACCAAGGGGGACCGCCGGGGCCTTGCCACCGACGGGGGGTGTACATATGAATGGCACAGGCGAAACTGGAAGGACGGCCACAGAGCACCGCGAAGTACCAGATGATGGGTTGTGCATGCAACGCTGCCAGGGCGGGGCAGGGAGAAGGGCACCGAATTTGAAAAACATTTTACAGCAGTCAAACTACTTATCATTACTTTTCTCCCCCACGGTAGGGAGACGGCGCACAGGAAAAATGTACCGTGCCAGCCCCACGCAACTGGCACCAACCAACACCGCAACAAGCAGAGCACCTGCGCCCAACAAATCCGAGTGCGCAAGCGCCCGCTGCAGCGCCAAGGAACCAACGCCGAACAAACCGACTAAGAGGCGGCTAACACGACCGCGCGCCAGCAAAACCACTGCAGCGGACACGATGTGACCATAAACAGACCGCACGCACGCCGGCCAACACCAAACTGGCCGGGCATGCATGGGCCGGTACGGGAACGGCACCCAACGGGCTGGCGACACCGTGATGAGCCACGCCCGCCGACCACATGCCCACGAACACAGCAGAACGCCTTAACTCTACCACTACGATCACCACCAACCAATGTTAACAAACTACAGTACACTACACTTGGACAAACGAAGACACAACTAACCAGCACCGACAGGGATGTGCCGGCTACACAGACAGGATTTGACGATGAGACCGGCGGCAGCAGCACGACGGAAACCGCACGAACCAACCCAACCATGAGGCGGCCACGACAACCGCGCACCAACCACACCGCATCTGCAGCCGCCACATGACGGTAAACAGACCACACGCAAGCCGGCCAACACCAGACCAGCCAGGCTTACACGGGTCAAAACGAAAACGGCGTCCAACGGGATGGCGGCACCGTGGTGCGCCACGCTCGCCGACCATCATGCCCACGACCGCAATAGAACACGGCAACTCTACCATTACGAACGCGGCCAACCAACGTTGACGAACTGCAATACGCTACACTTGGACCCACCAAGACGCAACTAGTCAACGCCGACACGGAGGTGCCGGCTGCACAAACAACATTCGGCGATACGACCACGGGCGGCAGCGCGACGGAACCCACACAAACCAACCCGACCATGATGCAGCCAAGACAACCGCGCACCAACCACACCGCAGCTGCAGCCGCCACTTGACCGTAAACAGACCACACGCAAGCCGGCCAACACCAAACCAGCCAGGCGTGCACGGGTCGAAACAGGAACGGCGTCCAACAGGTTGCTGACACCGTGGTGCACCACGCCCGCCGACTACCATATCCACGAACAAAACCGTGACTCTACCACCACGCAACCGACCGACGAACGTCAATAAACTACGCCGAACCGTTAAACGACCAACCAACCAACCACGATGACCTACTTCGAGCCCCCGGCCCCCCGGGAGAGCGCAAGCTCGTCCGGGTCAGGAGGTGTGAGTGTGCGCTACGGCATGCGAGTCCAGTAGCACGTGCTTCTTCAAGTTGCCTCACGCCTACTGAAAACCAACCCAGCTGGGGGTGCCTGCAGGACAGGGCCTTTGGCCTGGCTGCGGGCCCCTGGGCCCCAGAATTCGGAGATTGATGAGGATGTGCAATGGGACCCTCCCCCACGTATCATCCACCCAAAGGAGGGGAATGTGAGACTTCAGTCGAACATGGGTTACCTCTCTGGGCAGAACCCGCTGTAGGGTACTGCTTGCGGCGACCGCGCCCTTCCTCCATGTGGGGGAGCCGCTTTGTGGGGGCACATGCAGTAGGGCCGTGGCTGGGTGAGCAAAAGCCCCTTGGTAAGACCCCCCTGCGGGGCAACCCCAGTCCCGAGTCGACCTACCTACCTACCTACCTCGCTCTCGTCGGTATCTTCACCGGTACCCAACTTCGCTGCCTGAGGCTTGAAAGCGGTCTTCTTCTTCTTGGGGGCAGGTTCCTCACCAGTTGACTTCCGCTTTGCTGCCGGGGCCTCTGCTTCTGGAGCTTGACCCTTCTGAACAATCTCTTCCTCCTTCAGCGACAACGCCTCAGAACCCAAGTTGTCATCGCGGACCCAAAGGGGAATACCACGGTTTGTCCCGTTCGCTTGCTGGTCCCAATCACCATACTCGTCCAGTTTCGACCCTTGTGTCAAGACGTGGTTCAGCTGATTCTGCACTCTGTTGACCCAATCAGAGAGACTGTGGGTGGACAGACACCAGGTCTCGGTGGTGATCAATGAACACAAAAGAAGGCTTGAAGCCCTTAGTCTCCTTCAGGTAATGGAGGTGAGTGTCCAAATACCACATAACATGCGTTATCGGCAGGGGGCCGCCAAATTCAGTGTCAACCATCTCCTGTACTTGAGTAGGTCCAAACGTCAGAAAATTCGGAATCTGCAAAGAGGGAGAAGTTATTGCGCGAGGCCTCGCGCAAAGAGAGGACGGAACGACGAAAATTTTCCTTTTTTGTCCAGCTATCCCGTGACAAAATCAGCAACCAGCAAACGTCCAACAATGTAGGATCCCCTGCTGCCTTTGGTTTGGTTGGCCAACTGAAGATGGGAATACGCAACATGTTAGCCATGCGCGGCGCGTTGAAATCACTGTTGAGACGCCTCTCTGTTTCCGTGTCCAGAACGTTGTACATGTTGTCAACAACAGTTTGGGAACCGCAGATAAGTGTATCAGCAGGCGCCATTTCTTCATACAGCCAGGCTGGACACATCGTCTCAGGATCAAGATTTTCAAATATGTCGCCGTTGATGACAATCAGGTTCTTGTCAATCTCCATGAACCGCCTCGGGGGTTCGGCACCACAGCTGCGATTCAGGTCGCCTCAATTGTGATGGTTTGACTTGCCAGTAATGGATCCTGCTCTTCCACTGTCTTCAAGTCACCAGTAACGCCAGCAGCTGCGGGGACCACACGGCTCTTGGTAATCTCTGTACCCAGGGGTTTGTGGACATTGAGGATTTTCATGGGAACGGTTTCGCCTTTCTCTGCCACCCGCCACAGTGGTGCACGAATCATGGATTTCCATGCCGGCCATGGACCGCGACTGTTGCCTTCAGGTTCCCGCCAATAGCCCCATGTGCCAATAGTCACCTTCAGGGCGGGCCTTCCAAGTGCAGCAACCTCTTTGCTGGTGCGCATGTCCTTGGCTACAGAACAGAAAAGGAGAAGGTGTAGCACAGCCATGTAGAAACACAACCCACGCCTTCTCGATGTTACACACCTTTCTCACTCCCAACGTACTGGCTGTTGTGCGGGTGGTCCACGTGCATTGAGACCCACTGTTCAAGGATGATGTTGTCGAACGATTTCTGCAACGATTTGAGGGTTGTTTTTTCATCCTGCATTTCAGCTGCCACTTTCTTGTAGAACTCCGGCAAGAGGATACCGTCCAGTTTCTTTGGCGCGTTCTTCGTGTCTTTCTCCCCTTTGTCATGGAACTTTTGGAGACCTTTCACAGCTTCTGGACCAGCATAGTAGGCAAACGTCATGAAATCTTTCCACAATTTATACGTTTTGTCCTGAAAATGACAAGGTTATGCGCGAGGCCTCGCGCAACGAGCAGCGTCGAAACAACGTGAAACGAACATACGAATTGAGCAGGCTGCTTCACTTCAGCGGTTGGAACCAGGGCACTCATCTGCACAGCATCCACAATAACGATCTTGAGATTGTTATACGTGTCAGGTAGGCTTCGCCGCCGCTGATCTTCAACACATCGAATGAGGTTATCTGCTGCCTCATACAGTGGTATTGGCTCAACGTCTTGTGCGCTTCCTTGTGCTTGTCCCGCCAGCTTTGCACGGAAGGCCCACGGTGTATGAGGCTTCAGAATATCGGCAATGCATGTAGTATGCCACTTCTGCAAATCGAGACACGCTGTCCGTCGCTTCTCCGAAATCTTCCCAACCGCTTCAACGGTGTGCTGTCCAGATACATACCAATAATCGCCATCTGCGAATAGGACACAGGTCCATGCGCGAGGGCTCGCGCAACGAGAAGAACGAACAGTCAGTTGGTAACATACTCTTATTGAAGCGGTACCCAGAGCCCCATGGCTAGGTTACGGCATACAACCGGTCTCCGGTCCACTAACCCCATGTACGGAAGGGAAGACCAGTCTCCAGTCCACTAACCCCATGTACGGAAGGCGCCCGTTGACGCCCGGTGCGAGCCCGGCGGGAGCGTGTTCCGTGCCGTAAAGCCCCGCATCGGCAACCGATGCACCGCCAGCGGAGATTCATATATCAGAATATCAGGAATCAACAGGGTTTTATTCTCATATTGTTTCCGTCAATTTTTACGCTTCCGTTCTGATATTCACTGTTTTGACAGCTGGCGGTTAGCTCGCGACTTTAGCGTAACCGCCAGTTTAACTGTTATATACAGATATTTTAGCGCAAATCGTGACGAAGACTCTAAAGTCTTCAGGAATTGCATTGATGCATCCGCAATTTTCACATTCTACACTCGCAACCTTAATCCGAATTTTTCAGGATGTCGAAATCGGATTTTCGACTTCGACATCCCCGCACTTGATTTGACCTCTTTCGAGTGGACCTACATGCTTCCCTATGCACGAATCAACTTTCCTTTTATCTTGCCCTCCATTTGTCTTAGAGATATGGGCAAAACAAAGTTGATTCGTGAGGCCACTTGTGAGGGTCATATCTCGTGCCGCTTGCGAGGAATGACAATAAGAAAACGTGGGATGTATTCACAATACTCCCGACGTAATTTAGGAAGCATTATACGCCTTGCGTTTCCACACGTGCGCGCTAGCGTAATGGATCATGGTCAAGAGGGTAGAGTTTGTGTTATAACTCTTTGGCCATGATATCGCGTGCGTTAAGATAACTTTCGAGTGTAGCGCGCGAGTGTTGGTGTTGCAGAGGAACTCTCCTTGAGTTCCTATGAGCGATTGACACAAAGTTATGCCCTTGGAGGGGCATGACATATCGTGGGGGGAGCTACCTTTTTGGGCAATATGGAGTATGTGCCTTGTGTTGTGCTGCCTGCCCATTTGGCGGGTCCATCGCTCCGAGCAGAACCCGCCAATGGACCTCATATTGTGCAAGCCCCTTCTCCATACTCCCTACAATGGATTGCAAGCCTAACCTTCGTGAAGGGAAGCTTGTGTGGCGATCCCGAAGCGATGCGTTGGGAGCAAGGTGTGTATTTTGCAATTTTCCATAATTAAATGTGCCCACTTGGGAAGTAGCGCTCGTGACCTTTCAAAGCGCCCCAAGTGGAGCACATAGGTGGAATGGAAGGTCATTAGTGTCAAGTCATTGTGTTTAGAAGGATTAGTTGATTGCATGATCCAAGCCGAAGATATTATAATATAATTGTGGACCTTTAAAGGCACTTTTGTGTATCTTTGTGCCAATTTTGCCGTTTTTGGCCCGTCATGATGTCAAGTGGCGAATGTGTATCTTAACGTTGCGCTCAATTGACATCATGACCCAGAATTGATATGAGGGTACATACTTCGGTGCCCAACATATCTTGGACCCGGCGAATAACTCCTCTTCGGCTTGACACACCGTAGCCGCCATGTTGGCGATTTGGGACTATCCCAAATCATGGGCTCACTTGGCGACCCTGCCATTCCCAAAACCGGAGGAGTTGGGCGACGCCCAAAAGATATGTTGGACACACATGACTTGATACCAATCCTATGGCACATTCCGGTCCAAGTCTGGCATGTGCCTCATTTGCCCCAACCATGAGTGTGCGCATTCTTGACCATTTTAAGCAATTTTCCACTTTTTGTGCCCGCCGTGCACTATGTTCAGCCCACCCGTGCACGCCGGACGCATGGACCAATGGACCATATATGACATGGGTGTTATGCATATTGGTCCCCATGGTTCATATACCACGTGGGCGAAGCGGAGCCACCTTCGTTAAGGTGCTAGCCCAAAGTGAGTGTGGGCAATTTCGCCATTTTGGCATTTGTGGACCCAATTGTGATCATCACCACGCCTAGTGGCATCGGGATCTTCAAGAGCCAAAAGCATGGGAGTCTCCGGTGGACTCCCGGTGGATCGCGTATGGAATGGCGAATCCGATCTCCAAGCCGGCGTGGAGATATATTATTGGCAGCACCCCGAATTTTGGCTCATTTCGAGCAGCCAAAATGACCCCCTTTTGGGACCCCAATTTGGACCCCCCGTGTGGTCAGTTGGCGGCCCCATATCTCCATGCCCACACAGAGCCCGGACCTAATTCCAAGTTGTACACTCAGATATAAGTCCGAGGCCCTGCCTCCTAACCTGTGAGCGATTGGCCTTGCCCTGGCCGGGCGAGCCACGCGTGGAAATGACGCCAATTTTGGTGATTTTGGCATCATGACCCCACTTGACAAATCCGTGTTGCCCTGATGCCGGGACCTCAGAGGGAACCAGGTTGGGTGAGGGCTCCAGGAAGTTCGTACTCGAGGGACATAGGGTCAGTTTCCTCGTCCCTACCTCTGGCGGGTCCGGACCAGGGGTCAATTTTGGAGATTTTGGAGTTAATATCAGTTTGTGCTGAAACAGCCCATTTTCAGCTACCAACTCCTAGGGGATAATGGCGGAGCCATATCCCTGACTCAGAGTGGAATTGGGACCTGCCGTTAAGGGAGCATAGGAAGCCACTGTCGGTTGGCCTTGGAGCTACTTGGTTCCAAGGAACTCGCCTGTGGCTGGGCGGAACACCTCCCCTATTGGCAGGGTTTCAGGGTCCGGACTGAGCAGGGCATGGGTTGTGTTTGAGCCCCCGCCCCCACCAGCCACTGAGAGGGTCGTACCTGGGATTGGGATAAACGTTGGGATAGAGTGTCTATTGTCCTGTGATGCCCTTACCCCAGTCCAGTCTTAACCCCATGTGTACATATCCTGATGTGTTGCTGTACATACTTTCGTTCCCTTATTTCAGAGTGGCAAGGATTCTGAAACGCTTTGTCACATGACACGAGCGTATTGATGCCCTTGTGAGTGTAGTGCTTTGCCTGCCTGCTCACCTGTGCGTGTCACCGCAGCGTCCCGTGGCCGGCCCCCCACGGGAACGCGTCGAAGGCGTTTCACCGCCGCGGGGTTACCCATCCCTCACGTGCCACTCGGGGCCACCAACCCCGAGCAGCGCGGCGCAGCAGCTCGCAGCTCGCAGCTCGCAGCGCAGCGCAGCGGCTCGCAGCGCAGCGCAGCGGCTTGCAGCGCCGCCCGGCGACAGCGCCGAGTTCGTCACGGAGCCCGCAGCGCCGTCCAGAGCATCGCCCTGACCGCGCAGCGACCGTGAAGGAGGTGCACAGACCAGGACTCCTGCATCAGCGAGTCCCATCGGCCGACCAGCAAGGCCGCGTCAACCACCTCCACAACCACCGGCTGACCAGCACCAGCCGCACTCCCAGCCCAGTGCTGCAGCACCCGCCTCAACAAACACCACCAGGACCAGTGCGTTGAGCGGAACGAGTGCACACAAAGGACCTCAAGACCAACTACGCCCCCGCTGCCATGGTAAACTGGCAAGAAGCGGGAAGGACGTGGCCGCGGCCCCACCCCCATGCAGCGCACCTACTGCGTGGGTTGGTTTGGGACCAGCACTACCGCCGCAGCCACCCCCAGTGCGAAGGCGGCATGCCCGGGAGCTTCGAGCTCCGCACGGACATGGCCCCCGACCGCCTGCAGGCAGTGGAGGACTGGCTGGGGGCGGAAGGATTTGCCTTCCCCTTCCAGCAGAGGCGCTGGAGGACCTGGACCCCGCCGGACAGGCCCGGCGAAGGGCTGCGTCCCGACGGGATTGAGGAGGACGAGATGCCCAACGAGTACCCGTCGGGCGCCTCGATCAACGTCTCCATGTGGGACATGATCGAGAAGAACTTCCCGGAACCGGGGAGCGAGCGCAGGCTGCAGGGCAGCAGCAGCAGCGCGTCTCCGGGGAAGGAGAAGCGGTCCGCCGGGGACAGGAAGCAGGACCGGAAGTGGCGGGAGTACCAGGAGTCCCTGGCCGCCGAAGCCGCCCAGGGCGCCAAGGGCGGAACCCCAGCCCCCAGTCCCCAACGGGCCAATGGCGGTCACCACCCCGGCTCCACCACCCTTGGCGACTACATCCAAGTCGCCAATCAGACCAAGGCCAAGCCCCGTCCGCTGCTCCTGAGGCCCCAGCAGGCCCCAGCAGGCCCCAGCAGCGACGTGGAGTCGGCCCACCGCGGGAGGATGCCGGCCGACCAGGCCAGCTCCAGCAGCAGCGCCGCTCCCGCCCAAAGGGACGTGGCGCGCGCCTGTGAGCGCGCCTGTGGGGTGCCCTGCAACCTTCGGGTTGCCCGGCAACGGGCCACGCAGCAGAACGCTGCCGTGGAGGGCGCCGTCGGCATCGCCCATGAGGAGGCCACCGAGTGGGGCAGAGGCATGGACTACCACGCCTCGAAAGTGTCAGCCATGGCAGCCGGTCTCACGGCTGCGGCCGCCCATGAGGCAGTGGCTGCCCGGATCAGGGCAACCGACGAGGAAGCCCGCCGGACGCAGGAGGCCATTGCCTGCAAGGAGGCCGAGGTGAAGGCGCTGGAAGAAGCGCTTGCCCAAGAGAGGACAAAGAAGGAGGCGGAGGAAAGGGCCCACGCCGAAGCGACGGCTAAGGCCCAGGCGGACGCCGCCAGGAAGGACGCCATCGAGGCCGCGCGACGGAAGGTCGCTGAGGAGAGGGCCAAGACGGAGGCGGAGCTGGCGGCGTTGGAAGCGGAGAAGGCGCGGCTGCAGCAGGCCCGGGATGCCGAAGCGGCTCGTGCCCGGGAGGAAGCCGAAGCGCGAGCTGCCGCAGCCACAGCCGCCGCAATGGAGGAGGCAGAGGCCAAACTCCGCCGCGAGACTCCCACGGGAGGATCACGAGTGGAGACCCTTCGAAAGCTTTTCGAAGGGGACGCCTCCTCCAAGATGACGCTGGACGAGGCCGACACGGGCAGCAGTGGGAGCAGTGGCCCCACTGCCCATCGACGGAGGAAGGGCAAGGGGAAGACCCCCGAGAGGCCGCGGAGGCCAGTGGGTGGACACCCCCACGACAGTGACCCCTTCTTCACCACCAGCGACGGGGATGAACGAGGCCGCCGACATCGCCAAGTGGTGGCTTGGACGGGCGGAGGAGGCGGAGATGTCCCCATGGAGCCGGAAGGTGAGGATGAGGATTTCCCTCCTCCCTACCGGAGCTCGGAGTCTTCCGAGACCGAGACGCCCAGGTGGGGCGACATGGACGAGGATGACGACATGGACTTCGGCATCACGAAGAAGCGCCCATCCTCGGACCCACCGAGGCGACCCGGCGGAGACCCACCGGGACCCCCTGGCGGAGGACCATCAGGACCCCCTGGAGGACGCCCACCAAGTGGACCCCCTGGAGGCGGACCACCGGGCGGGGGAGGACCCCCTGGACCGGGCGGACCCGGCGGAGGCCCTCCTGGAGGACCCCCTGGGGACCCCGACGACCCACCAGGGAACGGCGACCCGGATACCACCTGGCGGTGGATTGTCTACCTCCGCAGGAGGGTCCAGTTCCTCGAGCGCGAGGTAGACACGGGCAAGGGCGAGATGACTCGCATCGCCGGGGTCGCCGCGCTCGCGCAGAGAGAGCTGGACATCGCCAGGGCCGAGACCAGGTCGCTGAACACGGTCATCAGCGGCCTGCAGCAGAGGCTGGACGCGCTGGAAGCCCGTGGGAGCGTCGGCAGCGACCACCCACCCCTGGAGTCTGGCTCGTCGGACGACGGCTGGGGATCCGGACCAGGTCCAGGCAGACCCCACGCCCCCGGCGGAGCCCCCAGGAGTCGCCCCAGCGCCAGTGCCCCCTCTCTCACCGCCCCCTCTCACCACAGCGCGGGCCGCCGCAACGAGCGCGTGCCGCCCGGCAGTGGCAGTGAGGATTGGCGTGATGAGTGGCTCAGCGCGGAGTACCGCAACCGCCGTGCTCCACCGCGGACGCCTGTACGCCCCCGACGCCCCGCACCAGCCCCGAAGCCAATCCCAATGGCTGCTGGACGTTATGGTGGACTCAGGGATGAGGTCCCCAGAGGAGACGTGGAGTGGGATGTCGGCGAAGGTGAGGACCTGGACCTGGACCTGGAGGAGTTCGGCATTACCCCGCCGCGTGGTGTACGACGGGAGGCCGCTGAACGCAGCCGCCGGCGCCGTGATGAGGAGGCATACATGGAAGGAGTACGGCGTGAACATCTGGGTTCAGCGTACATGGAGGAACCGCGGTGTAGCCACAGGGATTCCATGGAGGAGATGGACGTGGCGGCCGTGGGAGTCCGTGGGAGAGGCCGATGGGAACCTCGGTCGACCTCGCGGCCGGCGTTCATGGTCTCTAAGGCCGCGGATGCCGCCGTGTGGGAAGACTTGAAGGACATCAAGCCCCCCATGTACGACGGCAACCCCCTCAACCTCGACCGCTTCTTGGAGAAGCTGGACGATTGGGGGGTAACTGTTACTGAGGACATGCATCCCGCTGATGCGGAGAAGTATGTCTTCAGACGGTTCAGGTACCGCCTGCCGGAAGTGCTCGGAGAGCTATACTTCGTGGCGACCAAGGAGGGGAGAATCAAGACCCTCAAGGAAGCCAAGAAGTGGCTCAACGAGCAGGAGCGGGTGGACGCTCCGCAGGTGGCTGCCAAGCGGTGGAAGTCCATCAAGCTTCAGCATGATGGACGGGAGATTCGCCTACGGGACTGGCGAGACTTCCGAGGGCATTACACCCTCCTCCGCCGCAACGTGGAGGACTTGAACGAGGGTGACGAGCAGGCTCGCCTGCTCTCCATGCTGCCGGAGGCATGGATCAAGAGGGTCACCAAGGAGGAATCCAAGAGGGGCAAGTCCAAGCACACGGTCAAGATGATGCTCCCCAAAGAGTATCATACGAACGTGGTGGCTTGGACGAGGAAGAACGTGGCCCGGGATGTCAAACGGCACTCCCTGCGGAACGCTCTCCTCATCACCATCTCGGGCGATCGCGGGAAGACCGCGATGTGGCGCCTTGACGAGTGTGAGTTGAGCGGCCAGACCATCTGTCTGCAGGCCATCCCAGCGCGGATGAGCTGCGACGAGATCCTGGACCGGGTTGGCGAGGAAGTACTCAAGGAGTACCGAAACCTCCACCCCACCCGCGGGTTGAGGCCCGGCGACCGCGACGTCAACTACGTTGGCGAGGGACCTGGCGGGGAAGCTGCCATGGACCCAGCGGGAGCCGGCGGCGATGAGACTCTCGTCGACGATGACGACGACGATGAGCCCGCCGAAGTGGCTGTTTGTGCCTTCGTGGCCAAAAACCTGAGCGCGGGGAGCAAACCGGGTAACTGGAAGCCCCTGCAGCAGGGTTGGAGGAAGCAGGAGAAGAGGGACCCTCGCCGCATTGGCGACCCTCCGCTGTCCTTTGGGGAGTTCATCCGAGCTCACCCTCAGGGCTGTTTCGTGTGTTATGGGAGGAAGAAAGACTTCAACCATGACCACCGAACATGCCCCACCCACAAGGCCGACACGGAGGCTTACAAGAAGGCGCACGGGTCGAAGAAGCGTGCGCCCGCGGGTATCCGGGAAGCCAAGGTGGAGGTGGACAGGGACGAGCTCTCCAAGCTGGTGTCGCAGGGGACCGAGTTGGCCAAGGAGATCCAGGAGATCACGCGGAACTGGGTCCCCAGGTCGGACAACAAGAACAAGGAGAACAACCAGAATGACCAGAACAAGGACAAGGACAAGAAGGGTAAGAGAGGGGGAAGGAAGAAGGGCGTCAACGAGGTTGATGCGGAGGAGAACACCCCTTCTTCCACAACCGACGCCCCCTAGCGGAGCCCCTGCAGCCAAGGGCCCCAGCTAGGGCGGTCGCAGGATGGTGACGTGGGAAGCGCCGAACCATCCCAGTTGGGAGTCGATAAGCACAAGGGGACTGCCGCGGGCGGAAGGCCCGGTCTGGCACCCAGTCGCGGAGGCGGGGTGGGGGCAAGTGAAGGCACGAACCCTTGCACCCGTCCGTCCTTCGCGACCAAGAATGTGTTTGATGTACTTCAAGATCTATCCGAGAGTATCGGAGGATCACCCGGACCGCAGCTGGATGCTGCAGATGGGCAGCCTGAGCCCATTGTCCACGACCTGCACCAGTCGCTTGTTGAGCTTCTGGAACGGCCGTGGATCCTGAGTTTGCACGCCGTGCGCCGTGTTGGTCGCGAGCGGCAGTTGCATCTTAAGGTCCGTGCCTTGTGCAGGGAAGTGGAAAAGGTTTTCGACGTGTTGGTCGACACGGGAGCTCAAGTCAGCTTGGTCAAGGCTGGCCTACTTCCACCAGAGTGTCTGACCGACAGTCGGAAACCTGTCAGGCTGAAGGGGGCGAACGGCCAGTACATGGTGGGAGGCACGAAGGAAGCGGCCATTGGGCTGCAGTTCCTGAACCATCATGAGCTGAGCCGCCCAGACCTTGGCAAGGAAATTCTCCTGCACGGTCGCTTCTACGAGGCCGAGATGGACTGGGACATGATCGTCGGGTACGACTTCATGATGGAGACGGACTCCGGCGTTCTCCCGGCCCAGGCCTCCATGACCCTGTACTAGGACTACCAACTCTCGTGGCTTTCGTCACCTGAGCACCATGTGGAATGCCAATGGATCCACCCCGAACGCAATCAGCTCAAAGTGGCCGCACTGGACACTGAGCCAACTGGTCCTGCAAACCAGGAGTACGGCGTAATGCCGGAAGTGGCGAGCCGAGTTGTCGCGGACTTGGGAGCTTCGGATCTGGCCCTGGATGCGTTCTCATCAGGAACCTCCGCCCATCTTCGGGTGTGTGAGAAGTACTGGAGCGCACAGGACTCCGCGTGGAAGAAGCACTGGGGTCCGCATCAGGGCTTGATGTGGATCCATTGCCCTCGATGGGACATTCCAAGAGCGATAGCGAAGATTCGCAAGGACCGCTCCAAGGCAGTGCTGGTTGTTCCTATGGGATGCACCGAGGAGGAAAGTACCCGACATTGGGTAGCCTGATTGACCAACATGACCTTAAACAAGGTCGTCCTACCGGCTGGAGAGACTGTCTATCAGGACGCTAAGGGACAGCCCATGCCACCCCAGAGATGGCCAACGGAATTCCACTATGTGGATGGGGGCCTTGATCAGGCCGACGCCACGGACTTCGTGCGTGTCAACCGTATCATAGCAGAGCCCTGGCGGCAATGCTTTGCGGTTCCCCCTGTTGACATCGGAGAATCGGAAGACCCCCTCACTGAAGAGGAGTTGGATCTGGTTCAGGGGTATATGGATCAGCCCTTTCACGACTGGGGAACCCAGCGTGAGGGCAAAGGCCAGGACAAAGCCTGGTGGGAAGTGGACTCAATCGTCTCTGGTTCCTACGATGGGAACACCTTCGTTCAGAGGGTGCTGGATCACATGTCCAGCCAGGACGAGCCTTTGGGCCACCTGGGAAGACCGCCTGAGCTGAAGCCGAGCGGGGTCGCAACCCCTCAAGTAAGCTCTGTGGTCCAGGTGCCCGGAGAAGCCAAGGCGGAGTCCAATGATTGCCCCAAGATCCAGGCATTGAGGGCCAGGTTGAAGCAGAAGTATGGCGAGACCTTCTTCAGCGGAAAACCTGTGTTTCCCCCACCGTTGCGTGGACCGTATGGCGAGGCCAAGATACGACTGAAGCAGGACCCCCGTGTGTATCGTCACCGGTAGTTTGCCCTGAGGGGCGAGAGGAAAGATGCCATGGAGAAGATCCTCCGTGACTTCATCCAGAGAGGCTGGCTCGAGCCGTGCCACTCCGAATGGGCCTCTCCGTGCTTCGTTGTCCCCAAGAAGGTCGCCGGTGAGTGGCGGCTCGTGGTCGACTACCGCGGCCTGAACGCCCAAACGCAGCACGACAGCTATACGCTACCCCTCATTGAGGACATGCTGCAAAAACAACACCGGCGGAGGATCTTCACGGTGCTTGACCCGAAACATGGTTATCATCAGATGCCTCTCGCCGAAGAGTCCCGTGCCTGCACAGCCATGAGCACTCCACTTGGACCTCTCCAGTGGAAGGTCATGCCGATGGGCGTTACCAACGGCAATGCAGCTTTTCAGCGGATGCTGGAGAACCTGCTTGAGCCGGTGCGTGACTGTGCGGACCCCTTCGTGGACGACGTCATCATCGCGTCCGGGGACCCCAGTATGAGCTACGAGGAGCTCCTGGAGGCACATGCGAGGGACGTCACTCGAGTGCTGGACCTCCTGGTTCGGCACAAACTCACGGGCAGCAGTGACAAGGCCACCATTGCGGTAAGCGAGGTGGTCTTCGCTGGCCACGTAGTCGGGAACGGGCAGCGAAAGCCCATACCTGGCAAGGTGGCTGCGATTGAGCACTGGGAAAAGCCCAAAACGGTCTCTGAGCTACGGGCGTATCTGGGGTTCTGCAATTACTACTCGGGGTATATCAAAATGTATGCCGAGTATGCAGCCCCCATGACGACCATGCTCAAGGGCAACCGAGAGGAGACCAAGAAGGGGTCCAAGAAGGCTCTGGTCTGGGATGCTGAGTCCGACCGTGCCTTTGAGGGGATGAAGCAGGCGCTGCTATCCGCAGTGGGTCTGCACCTCGTGGATTCCGACCGAGGGTTCGTCCTGCGCACCGACGCTTCCGACTACGCCGTTGGTGCTGTCTTGGAGCAAGTGCTTGACGACGGGAGGCACGTGCCCGTGGCCTTCTGGAGCCGAGTCCTGGCGGAAGGCCAGAGACGGACGTGGACGCCCCGTGAGAAGGAGGCGTATGCCATAGTCATGCCTCTCAGGAAATGGGCTGGGTACATAGCCCTCCATCCCGTCGCTGTCTGCACCGACCATCAGAGTCTGCAGTCGTGGCACAAGGAGCACGTGGAAACCCCCTCTGGTCCCGCCTCCCGACGGGCAAGATGGCATGAGACCTTGGCCAAGTTCGACCTTACGGTTGTGTATATTCCTGGAATGGATAACACCGTGGCGGACTGTCTCAGTAGGTGGGCCTATCCTGCCAGCAAGGGCATGACAGACGTGTCTGCCCATGGCGATGAGGCTGAGACCGCTGAAGCCAAGAGGATCATTGAGATGGAGCGCCTGATGGAGGAGGAGGGTGTAAAATGCTTCGTCGTCATGGCTGCAGATGCCCCCCTCGCAACGAGGGTGAGCAGAGCGGTCAGAGTACTCGCCCCTGAGGGAGCTGAGTCCGACAAGCACCTCTTCCCAGAGTCTTGCCTCCAGGACGACTGGACCGACGATTACGCCAAGTCTGAGGCCTTTGCGGCCGAGTATAGGGCTGTGACCGACCCTGACGACGGGCAGAAGTGGCCAAAGGGGCTGACCGAGGAAGATGGCAAGCTCTACCGGAATGGTAAGCTGCTAGTACCGGGGTCCCGGGTGCTCGAGCTTTGTGAAGCTTGGCACCACCACATGCTGCACCCAGGGGTCAAGAAGCAAGCCCTTGACATGCAGCGCCGGTTCGAGATCGACCATATCGTTCTCTACACCGCCATCAAGAAGGTCAGGAAGGGTTGTTCGGTCTGCCAGGCCTGCAATCCCGATAACCGGAACGTCAAGGGGGAAGCCCAATGGACCCCGGATCCTGACCAGCCCATGGAGAGCGTGGCCATGGACGTCTTCTCCATGCCCGAAGTGCACATTGGCAAGGAGACCTTTGACTGTGTGGTTCTCTGTGTGGACCGCCACAGCGGCTACGTTGTAGCTGTTCCGGCACGCAAAAAGGGGTTGCTTGCCAAGGAAGTGGCAGTCATGATGATTCGTCATTGGCTGACCGTCTTCGACATGCCCCGCACCATTTGCAGTGACCGAGGGCCCCAGTTTACTGGTGGCTGGTTCAAGGCTATGTGTTCCCTCATGGGAATACGTCACGCCAGGAGCGTCGCCTATCTCAGCCGGTCTAACGGCCGTGCTGAAGTGGCTGGACGGCAGCTGTTCGAGAAGCTGCGCAAGATCCACATCACCAATCCACGTCGGAACTGGTTTGAGGAGATGTGGCCTGCTCTGAAGGCCCATCATGACACCCCCACTCCGGGCGGTTTGTCCCCTCACCAGATTCTGTTCGGCAGGGACCCCTTGGGTAGGGGACTTCCCTTGTCTGGTGATGGCATGGCTATGGATGCCAAGGAATTCTTCGCGCGGCAAGAGCAAACGGCGCGGGACATCTGCCAGCAGCTCGAGAAGGAGCATGCTGAGCGTCAGAAGTCCGCCCCCAGCTCGGCAGCGCAAAAGTTCAGGGTGGGAGACCCGGTGTGGGTGATCAGACCCCGCCCCATGGGCACCCACCGCACCAAGACCTGGTTCACACCCGGCGAGGTGGTCCGCAGTATTGGTGAGGACACCTACCGCATCAAGGTGGGTCACGGACAGTTCCGGGAGCGCCACGAGAGTCAACTCCGTGTGCGGGAGCCCGACCTCCGTGGCCAACATGTGTCCCTGAACTATGCCGCACATGAGGCTGATTCGGACGACGACTATGCTGAGCAGGACGACTATACAGTCGAGAAGATCCTTGCTCAGCGTCCGAAAGCCTCGGAACTAGGAGGCCTGGAGTTCAAGGTTCGTTGGCGAGGCTATGGGCCGTCCCACGACACCTGGGAACCCGTCTCCTCGTTCGTGCCGCGGGTCAATACTCCCTTCATGGAGTACATCCGCAAGCACAAGACCAAGATCCATGTCTCGGACTTGGCAGCACTCACCATCTTCCGGTGACCTGCCATCAGAGTGGCCATATACCCCCCCCTGCTGAATCCAGAGGAGGATGGCCCCTCTCTTCTTCTATTCGTCACTCCCCCCCTGCTGAATCCTTTGGAAACCAGGTAGGGCGACTGACCTTCATATTTCTGAGCTCTTGGGGCCTTGAAGCCCATACGACGTTGCGCAACGGATGCCGCTGTCATCGGCATTGCGAATTTTTGGTGTGTGGTCTGGTCTAATGGCACTTGCGGGATCCAGACCAGTCGACGTGTGTCTCGAGACTATATATGGCCTGAACTCAGGCGTTTTCCTCTCCACCCTCCTGCATTGCCTTATCCTAACCGGGGCGTGGTTTGGCGCTCTATCCAGAGTGTGTTTACACGCCTATTACCCCATCTATCGCTTGTTTTTCTTCCCTCCAGGATATGTGCGTCTGTATGTCAAGTGTTGTCAGCCCATCACTGAGGAATGGACTGTCTTTCCCCCCGAGGGATGCGAATCGTAATACGATGGCGCCTTGAGTCGCCGTGGTCCCTACCAGGACCGGCCCCCGCTGTGCCCCTTCCGCCTGTCACCCCTGCTGACTTGCACCGGATCAACGATTGCATTTCTCAAAATCCTCAAAATCCAGGGTCCAAATCCAAAAATATAGAAAATGTAATCCTCCTTCAACCCTGAACAGCAACCAGATCCCACAAGTATAGCAATAACCCAATTCACAATCCAAATCAGGCTGCGGGCTTCCGTTCAGCACATCGATGGTCTCACGATGGCGGGCATGTACAAGAATTGCACCAAGGAAGAAAGCCCTGAAATTGGCATATGAACACAAATAAAGCAAAGTTGGGGAAAGATGGAAACTTATACAATCACAGCCATAGACCCCTCATTCCCTGGACTCAAGACCTTCCCTTGTCTCACCAACATGATGCCCTGAACCCAGTCCAATAAGATGGTTAAATGCCACATGTCAAAAGTCATTACATAAACTCCAAAAATGTGTTCACTCCCAAGCCTCTAAATCCTAGCCCAATAGGGGAGGTGGCGTGTCATGGCCTAGAGTGGCACTCAGGACCATGCCCTACCCTGACATAACCTTGGTTGGACTTGGAACCGAATGGGCTTAGAGAAATGACCTATGAGTTTGAACTCATAACATGCCAAAAAACTGCCAATTCACACCATATTGGCCATATATCACATATATGCTCAAAATTGAAGTTACCACTTATCCGAAGGCTCAAAGCATGCATGGAATCGAAGTCTAATATTCATGGAGGATATAGACCGCAGGTCAATGCCCATGTACATCCCCACTTTACCCTCGAAACCCCTTGGGATATGGGCGCCACGCACTGCCCAAGTCAGCCCATGATCTTGAGACCAATTCTTGTGATCCTTCGTGCGCCAAGCCAAATGGAGTACGCGATCCGGCATATGGTGGTGTTCAACTCCAAAGCATATGCCAACATATGAACAACATACCATGGTTCGACTCTCCATAGGCTTCTTGCTGTTTGCTGACCAGGTAAGTACACAAAACGCAAAAATGAGCAAAAATTGAGGTCAAAAACATGAAAATATGACCAAATACAAAGTTGTCATGATAGTATATCTCTATGACCACCCATGATCTCCGCTCATGGTTCAATACACAAATGATTGGAACCATTTGCCAACAATTCCCCAATTTGGATCCCCAATCGCGCGCATGGAGATACCTTCGCCACTAATATCTACATGCCCCATGAAAATGGGAGTGCACCCATGGATCTCTTTGTCAAACATACCATGAGCAATACATACGCGGTAGACTTGGTCTAGCGCTTTGAATTCCACAATTGGGACATGGGCAAAGCCCTTGTCACGTATGGCTCCCCATCTCTTCGGCCACACGAAGATATATAACATGGGCGTGAGCATATCAAACATATACCATGCATACAACACATACCCTCAAAATATGGCTCCCACCATGATATGCCATGTCCCTCCATTGACATAACTTCACGTTAAAAATACGTAGGAACCCAAGGAAAGTTGCTATGCAACCCCAACACTCATGCGGTACACTCGAAAGTCACAATAAAATGTTCGGTTGCACGGTCCAAGAGTTCTATATCACTTCATACCCTCTTGACCATTATCCCTTGCTATATCGGGCATGTGTACACACCAAAGGCGTTTGATGCTTCCTAAATTAAGTTGAGACCAAGGCGTTTGCAACCCAACCTTCCTTATTCTCTTTCCTCACACTCGCGCGTAGATATGGTCCTTCAAAGTGGTCCCACGATTCACTTTTGTTTCCCTTATATCTCCAAGTCAAATGGGTGGCAAGTATAAGGGAAACCTGATTCGGGCATAGGGAAAGGAGTATGACCACTCGAAGAAGTCCAAATCAAGTGCGGCGATGTCGAAGTCGAAAATCCGATTTCGACATCGCGAAAAATTCAGAATAAAATGTCGAGTGCTTATTTAGAAAATTGCGGAAGCAACGAACCCTTTGCTGATGAAATCTGACCCTTCAACGGAGTATCCGCCAAAATATCTGGAAATAACAGTTAACCAATCGGTTAACGCAAAATCGCGAGCCAACTGACGGTCGCCGATACATTGACCATCAGAACGAAAGGCTGAAAAATTGCGGAAACATCATGATAATAAAACCCTGTTGATTCCTGATATTCCGATATATAAATCTCCGCTGGTGGCGCCTCGGTACTGAATATGGCCGCTCATAGCCGGTATGGCCAAACCTATCACACTATCACATCGGGTTAGGTCAGGTGGATGGGAGAGTATGATATCAGCCAATGGCGGCTTGCCGGCACATAGATACACACCCCAAGTGACCCCCAGATGGCCACGGGGGTCCGAACTGGCTTCACCTCCCTTCTCAGAGCGTTGTTACCGCTCGGAAGTCATTGAAGAGAGGACGGGAGGACCCCAATGGGCTCCAACCCCCCCCTCCATGTCCCAAGGACACATGGAGGCCCCACACACGTCGTAGGCGTCCCCCATGCCCCAAGGGAGGGGTGAGGACACTGATACTCAGCGCCCTACGCCATATCCGGTCTCCTCTTGATCTACAACATGGACCAAGGGGATCAAAGATAGAAAAACGTCGTCGGTCGACCTAAATAAGTATACCACAATGAAATATATATGTGGAGATCGGGTGAAGGGGGTAGATGGCCAATCAAGGCCGAAACATCCCCGGATGAACGCCCTCACCCGTCTCCCCAAGCACAGAAACAAACAAAATGCCAAGGGGGGATCCATTACGGTGCTACAGCAGCAACCAAATGGACCAACACGTCCTTGACATCCAAAGAAATATTCTTTTGCTTTAGGTAGTCCATCCAGACCGTGGTATACCTCGGCACGAAACTGCTCGGAGGTTCCCACGAATCCCTGGATGCGGCGAATCCCTTCGAACGGACTTTATAAAGCCGCCCTCCAGGCCTCCCCGGGTCCGGCTTGTCCGCCAGGATTCTCTCGGCGGTGAAGTCGTCGTCCTCACCCTCGTCGTCCGAGTCCACATCGCCGGCCGTGAACTCGAAGGTGACGGGACGTCCGCTGGGGTCTGGTGCTTGAGGACAAAGCTGGGTATGGTCGCGGTCCAGGATCTTGTTATCCCCCACACGAACCGCATACACGTCCTGCCCGACCTTCCGCACGATTACCCCCGGCACATACCAAGATGCCTGCCGATGCCTGGACAGGACATCCTTGTGGTGCCGCTCCACCCACACGGTGTCTTGGAGAGCATACTTCTGGACCTTTCCCTGCTTGAAGTACTTGGACCTCTTGTCATGCTGGTCCTGAAGTGCCTTGCACACCTTGGCCGCCGTGTCGTCCGCCTCAGCCATCATTGCGTTCGCATCCCGGGCCACTTTGCCATGGTTCAACCACGGGAGAGTGCGTGACACTCGATCCCGTAGGAACAGGATGCGATGGGGCGACAGTCCTGTGGGTCCCGGAAGGTCATGGTACGCTTGGAGCACTCTCCACAGCGAATTGTACCAGTTCCGGCCCGGTTCGTCGATGTGCAGCTGGCGGAACTTCTAGAACATCTGCCGCCCGGCCACCTCAGCTCGGCCATTCGACCGGCTGTGGTACGCCACGGTCTTGGCGTGCCGAATGCCCCATGTGCTTGCACATCGTCTTGAACCACGTGCCCACGAATTGACTGCCCCGATCACTGCAGATGACAGCCGGGACATCGAAAATCGTCAACCAATGCCTGATCATGGCATTAGCGACAGTCTTGGCCTGCAGCCCCACTCCATGCGTGTCCTTCTTGTCCTTCTTCTTGGACTTCTTGCCAGGGACCGCCACGATATACCCACTGTGCCTATCCACCGCCAGGATGACACAGTCGTAGGTCTCTCCTTCCACGGTGACCTCAGGCATGGCGAATACATCCATGGCCACGGACCACATAGGGGCCTCCGGTATAGCCGTATACACCGGGTTGCCCGCTGTGGAGTGGTTGGGGCTCTTCGTGGCCCGACACACGGCACAGTCGCTGCAGTACCTATCCAGGATGGCGTAGTACCCCGGAGGGAACTTGAAACGCCACTCCAGGTCCTGCTGCATCTTGTCTCGGCCAGGGTGCATGAGCTGGGCGTTGTGCCAATGGTCAATGAGCTCCTCCACTCGGTTTTCGGGCACCAGCAGCTTGTCCTTGAGGAACAACTTGTCGCCATCCTCGGTCAAGCCCTCTGGCCATTCGTCGTCCGACGGGGCGCTCACGGCATTCCAGTACTTGCTCCAGTGCTCGGATGCCGCGTAGTCATCCGACCAGTCCTCTGTGAGCACCAACCTGACTAGCTCTACAGGGGCCACCATCCATTGCTCGAGGGTTTCCTCTCGAATAGCTTGGACGCGGGCACCCCGGAACTTGGCCAGGTCCGTACGGTTCGCCATCACCACAAAGCACTTGACCCCCTCTTGCTCAATGACCTTCTCCATCTCGATGATGCGCTTGGCCTCCTCGGTTTCCTCGGCGTCCCCATGGCTGGATATGTCCATCCAAGCTTTGCCCGCGGGGTAGGCCCATCGACTGAGGCAATCCGCCACAGTGTTGTCCTTCCCCGGGACATATACGACGCTGAGGTCGAACTTGGCGAACATCTCATGCCATCGGGCCCTCCTTGCCGCCGGTCCCGAGGGGGTGTCGACGTGCTCCTTGTGCCAGCTCTGCAAGGACTGATGGTCTGTACAAACCACCACCGGTTGCAATCCGATGTGGCCAGACCACTTCCTGAGCGCACAAACAATAGCGTACGTCTCCTTCTCCCTCGTAGTCCATGTGCGGCGTTGGCCCTCGGCCAGGATCCGGCTCCAAAACGCTACGGGTACGTGTGACCCGTCGTCCCGGACGTGCTCGAGGACTGCCCCCACGGCATAATCCGAGGCGTCTGTCCGGAGCACGAATCCCTTGTTTGGGTCCACCAGGAACAGCCCCAACTGCCCCAGGAGTCGCTCCTTCAGGCTGTTGAACGCATCCTCAGCCTCAGGGGTCCAGGCAAGCTTCTTCTTGCTCCCCTTCCGGCCATCGAACTTGCCCACTTGCAGCATCTTGTGCAGCGGCCCCGACAGTTCTGCATACATCCGGACGTAGCCCGAATAGTAGTTGCAGAACCCCATGAAGGATCGGAATTCGCTGATGGTTTGGGGCTTCTCCCAGTGGTGCAGGGACGCCAGTTTCCCAGGCATGGGACGGCGTTGCCCGTGACCAACCACGTGACCCGCGAACTCTACTTCCTTCACGAAGAGTGAGGCTTTGGTGGGCTTGCACACCATGTTGTGCTTGTCCAACTCGCTGAGCACTCGGCGCAGATCCTTCTCATGCGCGTCGATGAGCTCGTCCTCCGTCATGTTCTCCGTGCCGGACCCAATGATGATGTCATCCACGAAGGGGTCGGCACAGTCCCGGACAGGACCGAGTAGGTCCTCCATCATGCGCTGGAAAGCGGCGTTGCCATTCTTGGCACCCATAGGCACCACTTTCCGCTGCATGGGCCCCAGCGGCGTCGACATCGCTGTGCAGGGCCTGGAGTCCGGGTGTAGCGGCATCTGGTGGTAACCGTGTTTCAGGTCCAACACCGTGAAAATCCGCTTTTTCTGTTGCTTTTGGAGGATGGAGTCGATCAGGGGAAGCGAGTACGAGTCGTGCTCGGTCTGCTCGTTCAAACCTCTGTAATCAACCACCAACCTCCACTCGCCCTTCTCCTTCTTGGGCACGATGAAGGCCTGGCTGGCCCATTCACTGTCGGAGGGTTCGATCCATCCCCGCTCAATGAACTCGGCCAACAGCTTCTTCATGGCTTCGGCCCGATCGCCCTGAAGTTGGTACTCCCGATGACGATAGATCTTCGGCTTAGGCTTCAGCTTGATCTTCGCTGTACCAAACCTCCCCCGATCTGGGGGGTTCTTGTTGGCGACGCCACTGAATAGCCGCGGATAGGCCTTGATCAACCTCTCCTTCAGCTCGGCGACCTTCGGGTTCTCCTGGGCCTCTTCAGCCGCTTGCTTCGGTATCGATACAACCGACCGCACTGCGGTATAGGCCTCTTCTGGGTCCGAGTCCGACTTCTCCTCGTCCGATATGCCGTCTTCATCGTTGTGGGGCGCGCTTCCCACCGACAATCTTCGAAAATTTGCGGCCTCGGGCTGGTGCTCGTCGCTACCGGTTCCCACTCTTGGAAAACCGCAGGTTGGTGGGTCCGACCCAACCGGACCATCGTATTGGTCCGCGATGTAATCCATGACCCTCGCCACGAACTCATCCTTCTCGTACTTGCCGGTGACCAACATCTTGTCATCCCACCAATGCGGAGATGTGACCATGGCTCGCCTCTTCTTGGCTGCCACACGGTCGTGCATCCCCATCTGCATGTAGTTGACGACGTCGTCGATCTCGGCGTGGGACAGGACGTCAATGCCATCAGCTGGCTGATCCGTCCCCTCCTTGGGCTCAAACATGACCTTCATGGGCACCGCCTCCACCGTACGGATGAATGCTTCATCACCCGTGGGCTGGGCTTGCGCCCCATCCACCAGGAAAGCCTTGGTACCCCACGCATGACCCGGGGAGGGCATTGATATACCCTTGGCGTCGATGAACAACTCCTCCTCTGGCCCGAATGACATCTCGTTCAGGGTGATGGAGTCCAGCGTCGACTTGAGACCCTCCAGCGGACATGGGGTGGATCCTATGTCGGTTATGACCAGGATCCCCTTCGCCCTATCCGCGATGATCTTCTCCACCGTACGTCTGGTATTGTCCAGGGAGCCATGCCAATACATGGGCCTGCACTCCTTCATACCCCAATGCCTGTGCCAGGCTGAGTCTCCTCGATGCCAATGCCTCCTACACTTCCGCAAAAGTGGGGCATCCCGGGAAGCGAAGACGTCCGTCTCGGGCGCTTCAGCTCCCAGCGTCTGAATCATCCTGGCGTACACTTGCGGCGCCATTCCATACTCCGTGAGCTGAACTCCACGGTCTCCTCTGGACTTGGCGCCCACAGCTTGCACCGCTCGGACGATCCGATCTTCTTCCTCAGCATTCCATTGGGATGACCCGCACGCATAATCCGTGGACAGCCATGTGAGGCATTCGCCGTCCTCCCGGACCAGCGTTGCGCGATGGGGAAGGGCTCCAATGGCGTTGGCCACCATGAAGTCATACCCCATGATCATATCCCAATCGGTAATGTCGGCCACATAGAAGTTCCCGGATAGAGTGCTTCTCTTCGCCTGATCAGGGCGGTTCAAGCGCTCATGCTCCCAGAATTCCATACTGATGCTGGCCTCATGGGTGCCGCCGTCCATGATCTTTCCGTTGGCGACCTTCAGGCGGACCGGTCTCCGGCTGGGCTGCAGGAGTTCCTCCTTGAACAACCCTCTCCGGACCAGGCTCACCTGGGCACCCGTATCCACTAACACATCCACCACCTTCTCCTCTCGTCCGCACCGTACTCGCACTTTCAAGTGCAACTGCCGCTCGTCGCCATGAGGTGTATGGACGACTCTCACGGCATGCAACTCTAGCACGTCCGGGTGCATCAGGACTTCAAGGGTATGGTCACGGATGGTGTAGATCTTGGGTTGGTCCTGTCCGTCCACGGGGCTCTCCGTGGTCGCTCCTTCCTTCTTGCCATGTCCCGTACCCACATGTACTTCCCTTGGCAGGGCGCTCCAGGGGTTGGGAGTGGCGAAACTCAGTGGTTTTGGCTCTTCCGGAGCCTTCTTCGGCACCCGATGTGCCTTTGCTTTCTCACGGATTCCACTGATTTTCGGAGGAGAGACCTCCGAGGTCCCACTCCCGTGGGGGCTCCTCTAGACTAGGCTTCCCGCAGCCCCTTCCGGCTGCGATCCGCCAGGACTTTGTCCTCCACGTTGCTGGGCTTTGAGTTCCTCCAACGTCCTCAACATGTCCTCAGCAACTTCCTCGATCGACCTCACTCGTCGGTCTTGACCAGGTCCACCACCATAGCCTCTTCCTCCGCCTTTTCCTTGGCCTTTGCCTTGGCCTTTTCCCCCATCTCCGCCCTTCGCCTTCCAGTCGGAAATCCGCTGCTCCTTGGGCTTCTTCTCGGGGTGGGCTGCGAAGTAGGCCTTCTTGTCCGCCTCATACACCTTGCACTGACGGTGGTCGTGTGCATGGTTATTTCCCTTGCCATAACAGACCCAGCACCCGTCGTGCTGAGACCTGTACTCCCGGAACGAGAGCGGTGGGTTCCCGATCCTCCTTGGCTCTTTGCCCTTCTTGGGTCCCACCTGGCTCCATCTGGACCGATCCTGCCCATGGATCTTCACGTTGTGCGCCACAAACGCGAAGAAATGGGCCTCCTCGTGATCCTCCCGGGACCAGTGGTCTTGGCCACTTCCACTACCATCCTCCGCGGAGTTGGCCGTGTCCTCCTGGATCTCTCGATGATGGCGGTCTTCTCGGTGGCCTCGTTGTCCATGACCATGTCGATCCTGCACGTGGGCCTCGTTCTTCGCATTGAGCTTCAACTCCACCGTGATGTACTTCACGATCTCGTCAAGGCTCATGCGGGCGAAGATGACTGGCATCCTCAGCGGCTCCCCGCGCCTCCACTCCACGTTGTTGAGGCGCAGCAACCTTTGCCCCATGGAGTCTCCAAATACCTCCATGTACACGGCGTTCTTCAGTCCCAACATCCGGTTGGGTTCGCCCAGGTTCCTCCTGAAGAACTCCGTGATACCCGCATGGGTATCCTCCGCCGCCATAATCCTCACCGCCACCCGCTTCTTGGCACGCTTCTTCTCCTCGTCCTCCACTCTCCTCTTCCAGTTGCCGGGGAGGACGTCCTTCAGGAGGTGGCGGATCTCGCTGGCCTCGTTCCAGTCCTCCACCAGCTTGAGGCATCTGCGGTACTTCCGCAGATACCGGTTCCACTCCCGGACCCGCAACTCACCGCGGTCCAGCGGCAGCGGAATGGACCACAGGTCCTCCAGCTTCTGGTTAGGAGCGTCCACCCGCTCCTCATCCTCCAACCACTGGAGGCAGGCCTGCTCCGTACGGATCAATCCTTCCCGGATCTGATCCCGCAGCTCCTCCTTCAGGTCCTGCGCCAGCCGGTGTGGGAATGTCCGGCATACCCACTTGTCCCGCGGCGCGCTCCGCATCTCGCCGACGACCTCCTCGGCGAAGTCCTCCCAGTCCAGGATGAAGTCATCCAGGTTGGACGGGTTCCCGTCATAATAGGGGATTTTGATTCCCCTAAGGTCGTCAATCCTGATGGCGTCTCCGACGTCTCCAGCCACCACTCCACCGAGACGGATACCACCTGTGGCCGGGGGGTGTGAGTACACTCCCCGTACATCCCTCTCCTCCATGGAGTGCGGTCCAGTTGGGCCTGAACTCATGGGGTTTGGAATGCGGGAAGGACTTGCTCCATCGGCCGTCCATATCCCCGTATTGGGGTCCTTCGCCCATAGGTTTCCGCTTGGATGGCCTCGACCATGTCCGTCGGCGCTTCCCATGGTTCGCCCCTGCATGGTCTGGTTCTGGATCTCGATCTTCTCTTCCGCATAGACTACCATATTCGTCGTGGTCGGTACATCCTGGGCGGCATGGGACATCTGTACCGTCAGGCTCCTCGGGTCCGTGGTTACGTGCCCTTCCCGCATGGACCCAGCCGGTGCCGTGTCTTCCCCAAGCATTGTGGATTCGCTGAACATGGGAACAAACGGCAGCGCACCCGGGTCAACACGCGGAGGCGCGTATGGTGCCTCTGCAGGGCCGCCCATGGGTTTCTCCATGGCGCTCCTGAGGGTCTTAACCCGCTCCACCAGCTCCACCGCGGCCGGCTTTGCCGGGAGCTCCGGACCCCAGGCGAGGGGCTGTCGCTCCTCTAGCCTTTTCAGGCGTCCCGACATGTCCCCCACTAAGTGGAGGAGGCTGTCCACCACTTGCTGCTGCTTCTGCAGGGCCAGCTCCAGATTCTCCCGGTACCGGGCCTGATACGCTCGCAGCTCCTCCATGTGGTTCTCCGCGGCCGACTGGTCGTCCAGGATCCCCGCGACGTCCTCCTCTAGACCGTCCTTGGCGTTGTCCAGGCGGTCAAGGCGATGCACGATGGCGTCCATTCCCATCTTCCGGTACTTGCCCATGAGGAAGGACACGTGCTCGCAGTGGCACGCAGCGTGCTTTCCTCCGGATTCAGCGCAACCCGCGGTTCCCGGCACCTCAGACTCATCGCCCATGGGCGTATCGCCTATGGCGTCCGTCTCCGGTCCCGTGTGCCGGGGCAGAGGTGCCGTCCGGGCCCTGGCTGGCCTCTCCAAGCCCTCGGCGTCGTGCTGCAGGGCGGGCTCGGGGGCCGTATGCGCCCTGGCAATCAGCGCGGACATCTCCGACTCCGAAGGTGGCTCGTAGGCTGTCCGATAGCCCTCGGAGTGCCCCTCGGATTCCCACAGCCTGACCGGGCTGGGGTCCGTGTCCATAGCCCCGGCGTTGCTTGCCGCGGACTTGGGTGACCCGCGCTTCCGGTAGCGCCGGGCTCGTCCTCCGCTGCTGCCTGAATGGCAGGCCTCATCAGAGTCCTCCGCGGCGGAGCGGAGGTTGCATGCCTTTCGGCAGCGACGCTCACACATGGAGACCAGGTCCTCCATGTCACGTCCTCCTCTTCCCGAATGTCGTACTTCTCTTCGGGCTTCAACTTCCGGAGTTCGCCATGCTCTTGAACGTCTCGGTTCTTCTATGGCTCCAATCTCCGGCGTGGTCTCCACCGAGTCCACAATACGCAACCGGGGCGTACTTGGGCAGGGCTCATAAGGGCCCAAGTCCCCGGGTCGGCGGTTGGTAGGGGCAGCAGGTAAGCCTCTGCTACCATAAAGAAGGTCCCTACCAGGACCGGCCCCCGCTGTGCCCCTTCCGCCTGTCACCCCTGCTGACTTGCTCCGGATCAACGATTGCATTTCTCAAAATCCTCAAAATCCAGGGTCCAAATCCAAAAATATAGAAAATGTAATCCTCCTTCAACCCTGAACAGCAACCTGATCCCACAAGTATAGCAATAACCCAATTCACAATCCAAATCAGGCTGCGGGCTTCCGTTCAGCACATCGATGGTCTCACGATGGCGGGCATGTACAAGAATTGCACCAAGGAAGAAAGCCCTGAAATTGGCATATGAACACAAATAAAGCGAAGTTGGGGAAAGATGGAAACTTATACAATCACAGCCATAGACCCCTCATTCCCTGGACTCAAGACCTTCCCTTGTCTCACCAACATGATGCCCTGAACCCAGTCCAATAAGATGGTTAAATGCCACATGTCAAAAGTCATTACATAAACCCCAAAAATGTGTTCACTCCCAAGCCTCTAAATCCTAGCCCAATAGGGGAGGTGGCGTGTCATGGCCTAGAGTGGCACTCAGGACCATGCCCTATTCTGACATAACCTTGGTTGGACTTGGAACTGAATGGGCTTAGAGGAATGACCTATGAGTTTGAACTCATAACATGCCAAAAAACCACCAATTCACACCATATTGGCCATATAGCACATATATGCTCAAAATTGAAGTTACCACTTATCCGAAGGCTGGAAGCATGCATGGAATCGAAGTCTAATATTCATGGAGGATATAGACCGCAGGTCAATGCCCATGTACATCCCCACCTTACCCTCGAAACCCCTTGGGATATGGGCGCCACGCACTGCCCAAGTCAGCCCATGATCTTGAGACCAATTCTTGTGATCCTTCGTGCGCCAAGCCAAATGGAGTACGCGATCCGGCATATGGTGGTGTTCAACTCCAAAGCATATGCCAACATATGAACAACATACCATGGTTCGACTCTCCATAGGCTTCTTGCTGTTTGCTGACCAGGTAAGTACACAAAACGCAAAAATGAGCAAAAATTGAGGTCAAAAACATGAAAATATGACCAAATACAAAGTTGTCATGATAGTATATCTCTATGCCCACCCATGATCTCCGCTCATGGTTCAATACACAAATGATTGGAACCATTTGCGAACAATTCCCCCATTTGGATCCCCAATCAGGCGCATGGAGATACCTTCGCCACTAATATCTACATGCCCCATGAAAATGGGAGTGCACCCATGGATCTCTTTGTCAAACATACCATGAGCAATACATGCGCGGTAGACTTGGTCTAGCGCTTTGAATTCCACAATTGGGACATGGGCAAAGCCCTTGTCACGTATGGCTCCCCATCTCTTCGGCCACACGAAGATATATAACATGGGCGTGAGCATATCAAACATATACCATGCATACAACACATACCCTCAAAATATGGCTCCCACCATGATATGCCATGTCCCTCCATTGACATAACTTCACGTTAAAAATACGTAGGAACCCAATGAAAAGTTGCTATGCAACCCCAGCACTCATGCGGTACACTCGAAAGTCACAAGAAAATATTCGGTTGCACGGTCCAAGAGTTATATATCACTTTATACCCTCTTGACCATTATCCCTTGCTATATCGGGCATGTTTACACACCAAAGGCGTTTGATGCTTCCTAAATTAAGTTGAGACCAAGGCGTTTGCAACCCAACCTTCCTTATTCTCTTTCCTCACACTCGCGCGTAGATATGGTCCTTCAAAGTGGTCCCACGATTCACTTTTGTTTCCCTTATATCTCCAAGTCAAATGGGTGGCAAGTATAAGGGAAACCTGATTCGGGCATAGGGAAAGGAGTATGACCACTCGAAGAAGTCCAAATCAAGTGCGGCGATGTCGAAGTCGAAAATCCGATTTCGACATCGCGAAAAATTCAGAATAAAATTTCGAGTGCTTATTTAGAAAATTGCGGAAGCAACGAACCCTTTGCTGATGAAATCTGACCCTTCAACGGAGTATCCGCCAAAATATCTGGAAATAACAGTTAACCAATCGGTTAACGCAAAATCGCGAGCCAGCTGACGGTCGCCGATACATTGACCATCAGAACGAAAGGCTGAAAAATTACGGAAACATCATGATAATAAAACCCTGTTGATTCCTGATATTCCGATAGATAAATCTCCGCTGGCGGCGCCTCGGTACTGAATATGGCCGCTCATAGCCGGTATGGCCAGACCTATCACACTATCACATCGGGTTAGGTCAGGTGGATGGGAGAGTATGATATCAGCCAATGGCGGCTTGCCGGCACATAGATACACACCCCAAGTGACCCCCAGATGGCCACGGGGGTCCGAACCGGCTTCAACATGCATTTACATATGGTCCAGCCTGGACCAGTACCTGTTACAGATTCTTCTGTTTGAGTGCCCGTGATACCGTGTGCCCTATTCGCTGTGATGTGTGGAGATCCTGATGGCGCCAGGCGGGAAGCCCAGTTGCCTGACTACACTCCCAGCAGTCCGCCACTGTCAGTCCCAGTGTGAGCCTAGCCACTCGCAGACGCACTTGCAGTCGGATGGCGGCCTCCGGTGCTCCTGACCTCGGTCAGTCTGCCTGGGAAACTGGTGGTTTGAGGAGTCGACGCCTCCGCCCACACTGCATGAGGACTCACTCATGTATGGCCTTCGTGGTAATAGGGCGAGGGAAAAGACGGCCTTGATGCCCGATCCCTTAAGGAGGAGCTCGTTCGGCTGTACCACTCTGGACTCGCGTCGTATGGATATGGACATGGTGCGCCCGAGGAAGGACCCGTGGGGACTCTCCCCAGTCGGCGGGCCTTGGGAAGCTTGGGGTAGCCTGATGGATCTTTGTGGTCGCTCTCGACCTGTGGGACCACCTCGGTCGTCGTGTGTCGCCTATGTTGGCCGTGTATGCCACTGCCACTGTGGTGGTGACCGTAGCAGCCGGCACCCGGTGCGCCTGGTATGGGTTAACGGTTCCTTTGGATGCCGAACAATCGCCGCCAGGACCCGGGACTTGATACTTGATACTATACTTGCTTTCACTAACAGCTACAGCACCGTACCTGTCTTATTGTGGGATTTGAGAGCCTAATCAGCCTGAAGTGAGGATGTGACACCCTTCCCCTTCAGGAAATGGTCCTGGGTACCCGCTGCCATGCGTGGGTGTTATCGAGCCCCCCCCAGGGTTTGCTCTAAGGAGGGGGGTGAAGCGGTACCCAGAACCCCATGGCTAGGTTACGGCATACAACCGGTCTTCGGTCCACTAACCCCATGTACGGAAGGGAAGACCGGTCTCCAGTCCACTAACCCCATGTACGGAAGGCGCCCGTTGACGCCCGGTGCGAGCCCGGCGGGAGCGTGTTCCGTGCCGTAAAGCCCCGCAACGGCAACCGATGCACCGCCAACGGAGATTCATATATCAGAACATCAGGAATCAACAGGGTTTTATTCTCATATTGTTTCCGTCAATTTTTACGCTTCCGTTCTGATATTCACTGTTTTGACAGCTGGCGGTTAGCTCGCGACTTTAGCGTAACCGCCAGTTTAACTGTTATATACAGATATTTTAGCGCAAATCGTGACGCAGACTCTAAAGTCTTCAGGAATTGCATTGGTGCATCCGCAATTTTCACATTCTACACTCGCAACCTTAATCCGAATTTTTCAGGATGTCGAAATCGGATTTTCAACTTCGACATCCCCGCACTTGATTTGACCTCTTTCGAGTGGACCTACGTGCTCCCCTATGCACGAATCAACTTTCCTTTTATCTTGCCCTCCATTTGTCTTAGAGATATGGGCAAAACAAAGTTGATTCGTGAGGCCACTTGTGAGGGTCATATCTCGTGCCGCTTGCGAGGAATGACAATAAGGAAACGTGGGATGTATTCACAATACTCCCGACGTAATTTAGGAAGCATTATGCGCCTTGCGTTTCCACACGTGCGCGCTACCGTAATGGATCATGGTCAAGAGGGTAGAGTTTGCGTTATAACTCTTTGGCCATGATATTGCGTGCGTTAAGATAACTTTCGAGTGTAGCGCGCGAGTTTTGGTGTTGCATAGGAACTCTCCTTGAGTTCCTATGAGCGATTGACACAAAGTTATGCCCTTGGAGGGGCATGACATATCGTGGGGGGAGCTACCTTTTTGGGCAATATGGAGTATGTGCCTTGTGTTGTGTTGCGTGCCCATTTGGCGGGTTCATCGCTCCAAGCCAAACCCGCCAATGGACCTCATATTGTGCAAGCCCCTTCTCCATACTCCCTACGATCAATTGCAAGCCTAACCTTCGTGAAGGGAAGCTTGTGTGGCGATCCCGAAGCGATGCGTTGGGAGCAAGGTGTGTATTTTGCAATTTTCCATAATTTCATGTGCCCACTTGGGAAGTAGCGCTCGTGACCTTTCGAAGCGCCCCAAGTGGAGCACATAGGTGGAATCGAAGGTCATTAGTGTCAAGTCATTGTGTTTAGAAGGATTAGTTGATTGCACGATCCAAGCCGAAGATATTATAATATAATTGTGCACCTTTCAAGGCACTTTTGTGTATCTTTGTGCCAATTTTGCCGTTTTTGGCCCGTCATGATGTCAAGTGGCGACCGTGTATTTCAACGTTGCGCTCAATTGACATCATGACTCAAGTATGATATGGGGGTACATACTTCAGTGCCCAACATATCTTGGACCCGGCGAATAACTCCTCTTGGGCTTGACACACCGTAGCCGCCATGTTGGCGATTTGGGACTATCCCAAATCATGGGCTCACTTGGCGACCCTGCCATTCCCAAAACCGGAGGAGTTGGGCGACGCCCAAAAGATATGTTGGACACACATGACTTGATACCAATCCTATGGCACACTCCGGTCCAAGTCCGGCATGTGCCTCATTTGCCCCAACCATGAGTGTGCGCATTTGTGACCATTTTAAGCAATTTTCCACTTTTTGTGCCCGCCGTGCACTATGTTCAGCCCACCCGTGCACGCCGGACGCATGGACCAATGGACCATATATGACATGGGTGTTATGCATATTGGTCCTCATGGTTCATATACCACGTGTGCGAAGCGGAGCCACCTTCGTTAAGGTGCTAGCCCAAAGTGAGTGTGGGCAATTTCGCCATTTTGGCATTTGTGGACCCAATTGGGATCGTCACCACGCCTAGTGGCATGGAGATCTCTGAGAGCCAAGGGCATGGGAGTCTTTGGTGGACTCCCGGTGGATCGCGTATGGAATGGCGGATCCGATCTCCAAGCCGGCGTGGAGATATATTATTGGGAGCACCCCGAATTTTGGCTCATTTCGAGCAGCCAAAATGACCCCCTTTTGGGACCCCAATTTCAACCCCCCGTGTGGTCAATTGGCGGCCCCATATCTCCATGCCCACACGGAGCCCGGACCTAATTTCAAGTTGTACACTCAGATAGAAGTCCTAGGTCCTGCCTCCTAACCTGTGAGCCATTGGCCTTGCCCTGGCCGGGCGGGCTACGCGTGGGAATGACGCCGATTTTGGTGATTTTGGCATCATCACCCCACTTGACGAATCCGTGTTGCCCTGATGCCGGGACCTCAGAGGGAACCAGGTTGGGTGAGGGCTCCAGGGAGTTCGTAGTCGAGGGGCATAGGGTCAGTTTCCTCGTCCCTACCTCTGGCGGGTCCGGACGAGGGGTCAATTTTGGAGATTTTGGAGTTAATATCAGTTTGGGCTGAAACAGCCCATTTTCAGCTACCAGCTCCTAGGGGATAATGGCGGGGCCATATCCCTGGCTCAGAGAGGAGTTGGGACCTGCCGTTAAGGGAGCATAGGGAGCCACTGTCGGTTGGCCTTGGAGCTCCTTGGTTCCAAGGAACTCGCCTGTGGCTGGGCGGGACACCTCCCCTATTGGCAGGGTTTCAGGGTCCGGACTGAGCAGGGCATGGGTTGTATTTGAGCCCCCGCCCCCACCAGCCACTGAGAGGGTCGGACCTGGGATTGGGATAAAAGTTGGGATAGAGTGTCTATTGTCCTGTGATGCCCTTACCCCAGTCCAGTCTTAACCCCATGTGTACATATCCTGATGTGTTGCTGTACATACTTTCGTTCCCTCATTTCAGAGTGGCAAGGGTTCTGAAACGCTTTGTCACATGACACGAGCGTATTGATGCCCTTGTGAGCGTAGTGCTTTGCCTGCCTGCTCACCTGTGCGTGTCACCGCAGCGTCCCGTGGCCGGCCCCCCACGGGAACGCGTCATTATCTTCCAAAAGGACGCCGTGTATGGGGTCTGTTGGCGGTGCTGCTTCACGTGACTCAATACGCTTCTGCAGTAACTTCGCATCTTTCCGTCTGATCTGTCCTTTTGTCTTCTCCCGGTCAATTTTCATGTTGTCCAGCTCAGCCTCCACCTGCTTCCCATCTGGCTTCAGGTGGTCCTCGATGTCTGTACCCATTGTCAGGCCAGGATCTGGTGTTTCCTTCTTCTTCCACGGCTTCTTTGGCGTTCCAGCCTCCGATTCCGATTCTTCTGGGTCATAGTCGATGTCCGCCGCTTCCTCACCTGTCTTTTTGGCGGGGCTTGCCATTCTGCGATAAGCAGAAAGCCTGTTCAAGAAACGAAGCATTAAAAAAGGTTGAAATGGTCGGGAATCATCAATGTGTGACGCGTTTTTAGCGAAAAAGGGTACGGTATGGTTCAGCATGCAAAACTGAGAGGTCCCGCAACTGTTTTTTACTAACAACCTTGCGCGAGGCCTCGCGCAAGAGAGGGGGTGTAATAACCTGTTGTTTCACACTGTTCGCGCCAGGCCTCGCGCATCACTGCATGCTCTCCAATCTTCTTCGAACGTTTTGCATCGTGTCAGCCTCTCTCTGCGCCTCAAAAACACTGCGTTGGGGGATCAGCTCGGACAATTTTCTCTTAAAACCAGCCTTAATCGGCCACTGCTGCGTAAGCACTAACAACACAGACACAAGGACTTTTTCGTAGTGGTTAGCACCCTTTGCAAGTAGACCCCTGCGTGGCCAATGTGCGTGGATTGCACAAGTAGGCTCCGCACACCACCTAACCCAAGGCACGTATACACGCTCTGCGTTCAAGTAAGCGGTTAACCGGTAACACACGGAATTGACAAAGGCATTGGGGATTTTGCAGACGTTCACCCTGTGACCTTCTTTCCGGATAGTGATTAGGTGGTACAGATCGTCAACGTCTTCAATTGTCACTGCACCTCTGTTCTCGCCTTTCTTCGTCACAAGGCTGGAGAGCAGACTTTCACAAAACTCCTCAGCAAAAGCCTATCCAGGCATGGCTGAGTGCCATGCAGTGTGGCACAATAAGGCATTTGCAACAGTGCGTTCATACTTTAAAAGTGTGCTCCCCAGGTTCAAATGGTCCAAAAGACACATAACAATCTGCAATCCCTCAGAAGCAAAAACAGCCGTGTTAGCGGTCTCACCCGACCAATTGCACTGCCTAACGAGGTGTTCTAGGTATAGTAACATAGGACAGGATGGTGTTAACAGAACCTGCGTGGCTTCACACATAGCGTACCGAAGACAACTTCGCCGATTCGCTGGATGTGCCAACCCAAAGGGAGTGACAGTTCCTGTTAAGGCGCCGTGTGTGGGGGCCCATACCCAGCAGCAGTGCACCAACAGTTATCTCCATTGTTATCAGCTTGGGAAAACAGGGGACTGTGTCACCGCTGCGCAACAAACCTTTACACAAAAAAGTCACAATCGGCCAAAATGAGCGGAGTGTTTGTGTAACGCAAAATTTGTACGCGTGCCAGAAACCATATAATATAGGGTGTGAACGCAAAAATAGTCGGACATTCCAACCCGTTGTTTTTTCACCATACATCATCTTACAAATGCAGTAATGGATGTTTTCATCACATAAAACAGGGACAACTGGTCCAGTGTGCTGTGCCAAGTCCCTAGTGAATTGCAGTATGTTAAGAAGCGATACGTTGCCGCTTACCTTTTCTTTGCTTAGACAGAGGGGCCGCCAATGCGGTCTCTTGGCAGGCACTGGGCGAATAATGTCAAGCGGTGCCCTAATGTTTCGCACAACTGGCCGCGTGCTTGCAAATCCTAGATCATGCAGGATACGGGCAAAGGTTCCCTCAAGGTTCCCCAGCATGCGTGCAACAACACGAACACGCCGTTCAAGCTCTTCTAGGCTAGGATGACCATGTCAGTAGCACGGTGCATCCCGCAGTAGCAAAACAGCCAACGCTGTTGCGCTAAGGCTTTTGTCGTTCTTGTCAGGGTTTATGGGAAATTGTTTGTTTTACCAGTTGTCCATCCACAACACAACCCACTGCTGGTGTATTTTGTTCCATGTAGTCTGTAACCTGACTGTGTCCCTTTTCTTCACTGAAGGTGCACTATATCGCGCCAGACCTGACCTTGCTAAAATGCGACGCTGCGCCCTACTTCCCTGTATCGCAATAACCGACTCTGGTTTCCCCTGGTACAGGACTGCGCGGTGGCGCATAGATACATAAAGACGCCAAACGTCTTCTATCAAAATAGCGACCCATCTCTTACCCTCTGCCCTGATTGCCCTTTCAACGGTGCAACGCGTCTGTTCCTTTTTACGCAAACGCAACAAAAACACAAAAAACGATCGCGCGCCCTCGTCCCCTTGTTTTAGCCCGAATGTTCAATGATTCGCTTGTTGCATGCACCATTTTAGGTTTAATGTAGCTGTCTGGTGGTCCCACATTTAACTGGTTACGCCTAATTGCGTTACCGAGTTGCGGCGCGCTTCCATCGCTGTTGGGCAGTGAAGTCAGCGGTGACCACACTATGAAAACTAGAGATGCCGGCAGGACCTGCATGGGCACCCATGCAGCAGCGCCGCATCAAAGGGAATGTACATGCTGTGTAGTTGGTGGATCTGTCCATTTTCTGTTCCTATGAGGGGTTATGACCTCCATTGCCCGAGGCCTCCCGCAAATATCAGTAAAAGTTTAATGTTTCTAGTGTGTCATTCCGTGCGCGAGGCCTCGCGCTTGAAACTACAGTTTGTTCCGGAACATTTATACATTTCAAGATTCTTGGTTGCACCATTATTGAAATTTATTTATTAATGGATCCTTTTCTATCATTCCGTCGTGATAATGTTACACAGTTACGTGTATAAATACGACAAGGTTCTATTTTTCGACAACCTGCCTAATCCGTTGTGCTGTAGTACATTAATCCTGACACAAATGAACGCCTTTGCGCGAGGCCTCACGCAAAGAATGGTCACAAAACAATACTTTTCCCTATATCGCCCATGGGACATGTTATTCTTACAAAAATATTTATTTCGCTGTACTGGTTCGCGACGGTCCACAAATATCCATCAAAATAAATATTATTTGCTGCTTTTTGAAATGTGTCGTTTTCCTACCTTTTCTGTCGTTTTTGACCCTGCAACTTGAGCCGCCTAAGTTTGTGGGCCCTTGACATTGACCATACAGGAACGGAAGTGCCTTGAGGGCAGTGGAGAGTTGACACCACACTTCGGTGACACTTTGCCCAATTTAGGCGCACTTTTCCGCTCCCATACACTACCTCAAGATAAGGTAAGGAACCAGTTCTGGCGATTAACCGATTAATCGGTTAATCGGCGATTTTCGTCGATGATTTTTAGAAATACAATCCGTTGTTTTTTAAAAAAATTGCCATATCATTAAGTTATTTCATCAGAAGTGGCGCTGCGAGGCTCGCCGCAAACATCGCGCAGGGCAGCGCCAGAATTACGTCATAAAAAATTACTGCCAACAGGATTTGAACGTCTGTCCCATATTTTCATGGTCCGGTGCATTTCCGCTGAACTAGCTTCAAACCTGGCCACTGTTGTAGGCAAAAACAGCGCTCGCAGCAGAAGTGAAGGTTATAGCATTTGGCAATCGGCATCCGATGTCGCACAAAGGAAACAGCGCTCAAGTCGCAACATACATATGAGGCTTATGATTGTAGGCAGCCATCAACCGGGCTCCCAGTGTGCCTTCCTTCATTTCTTGTGCTAAATCCGAGAAAGTCGACCTAGCAGCACTGAACAAGCTCTCAACCCCAGCCGATGTCGCAGGACACGCCAGGTTTTGCCGTGCCATCTTGTTGAAGTAGGGAAAGCGATGACGGTGCTGTTGCCACCAGTCAATGACGCAAATGTACATGTCAGCAACTGGCAAGGAAAAGTAATCACCAACTCATCCCGACGAAAATCATTGTTGCACTCGCGTGCTGCAACATTAGCAAAGAAATCTGTAGCCAACAAAGAGGTCAAACCTTGAGGCGCATCCTTTCGTGCCGCTAGCTTTGGTTGGTGCGCCATTGTAGCCTTTGGTTTCCATTTCAGGTTCCACTCTTGTCTGACAGTGTTAACTGCAGTATCCCTCCCCTCATCGCTCAAGAAACGGAAGTTTTTGAACCTTGGGTCCAGCAACATCGCAATGGAGTACATTCGAAGAACGTGTGCAGGCAATGAAGCAATGAAACGATCCTCAAGTGCATCACAGAAAGAGTGACGCGCCACAACAACTTCATGAGTCATATCTACAGGTGTAAACACCACTGCCACGTCCCATGGAGCAACAATATTCGGCTGTCGTTCCTTTTGGATGAGCATGTACGTAGATGGCAAGACAAGAGAGAAGCTTACATACAGTGTCCCCTTGATATCATTCACCACAGTTGCAGATGGGTACAAAATAGGCACCGAGTGTTCATTCACCTTCCAGTCGTTGTAGTCCATATGACTGTCCGCGTAAGGACCATCTTCGTGTCTGGCTTGTGCTCCGTAGGTAATATCGTACATTTGAACAACGCGCTTTTGGTCATGGAACCAATTCATAGAATCATGTGTGTAATGCCAGCGAACAACAATGCCTTTTTGCGGAGGTTGATTCAGAGCAACTTGCAACTCCTTCTGCAGGTCTGAGAGTCGGCTCAGACGATTGCTGGAGCGCTGGAAGTATGTTGTCCCGCCCTTCGTCTTCTTCACCACGTCCGCAACAACGGCAGCTTCGAGATATTCCTTGACTTCAAGTTCGAGGGTGTGTGCAGTGCAGAAACAACTAGGTAAACCTCCCCATGCCTTCTTAATGTTGCTACCCTGATCAGATACTTTAGCGTGAATGTTTCCAAAGGTCAACCCAACAGATTCCACATCAAGCTCAGTCTGTCTCCAAATGTTGTCACTAGTATGACGTTCACCTGAAAAACCGGTAGCACCGATGAGCATAGCGTGTAACCGTGTCCAGTCACCGTCAATGTAGTACAGCACGGTTCCCATCAGTGATACGTCGATGTCGCTCTAAATGTCACTGGGCATGCTAGGTCTGATGCCGTCCGCCTTCACACTGGACACGGTCTTCTTGTTGTGAAGATCTCCTGTGGCAAACATCTCAAGTACCTACTTGTCAATCTCTTTCTCGGAACGTGAATCAAATTTCTGAGCAGAAATATCCATACAAAAATCGTGAAACTCCGGATTCGTCACCAAGTGATGTAGCCTCTTCTTTGTGCGAAGCCAACATGCCAGCTTGCGGCAGGACCGATGTCTCTTGTCCTGTGACCACTTCGGAGCTGCGGATAAGTCATTCTCTCTGCAACGATGTCTTCTACCTCATAGGTATTAGATTGTCCATCACGATCAGCCAAATGATGGGGTGATCGCAGCGGTTTGCCGGTTTGACCCTTTGGTGGTAGTCTCTGTGGAGCAGTAGGTTTGCCAACACTCTTCCCACCGCGACCCATTTCGCAACTGAAAAAAATATACAAAAAAAACACGTAAAGAAAATAGTTCCCAAAGAATTTTATATTTGAAAAAGAAAAACTGCAGTGCAGCTTTTTTTTATTGGAAAAATATATTTGGGTGTAGGAAAATCAAGCTACGTCAGCACTGATGTCAGAGTTTGGAGACATCCCCGATGATGTCACTCAGGCAGAGAACAAAGTACGAAAAAAAAATTTCAGTAATAATTTGCAAAAAATAAAAAACATTTCAGTGGAAACATGTTTTGTATTGGAAAAAAACTGTGAAAACATAACACAAAAGTCACAAATCAGTGAAAAAAACTTTGTATTTTCACTTTGTAGTTCGAATAATGAGCCTTGCTAGGTGCCATCGGAAATACAATCGGAATTAACCTATTAATTGGGTCCATGAAATACGATAACCGCATCGAACCGGTTATTTTAGATACAATAATCGCATCGAATCGTTTATTTTTAATATAATAATCGAAAAAAAACGGTAATGCCTTTGGGGGGAGGTTACAAACCTTACCTCAAAAACAGCCACCCACACAACCCCCAACCACTAGAAGGTAATGTCTAGCTGCCTTGACACAGCTTTACGTTTGACACTTTGTTGAGGAAGGAAAGGGCTTTCAAATACAAAAGGAACTATCCTAAAACTCAGCCTTACACCCCAAATATAACTCTTCTACCTCGGTGGTACTTTGGTGATACACTTGTAAACACTGTTCCCAAAGGTGTCTTTTTTCTACCCCTCCAAGACAAAACACTTATGTGGCCGTGTTTTGGCCGATAACGGATATTGGTTGTTGTGTTGGTCATAAAAAAGGGTTTGAAACAGAAAAAAACTTCTCCAAAAACTCACCACTAAGACTTAGTTATGGCTCCCACACTTTACGGCCCTCCCCTAAATGTCATGTCCCAAAGGTGCTCATTTGTTACAATGTGCCAACCAATGGGACATGTTTGCTTGTTCCACCTATTTCCGAGCCATCCATTGGTCGACGACATGTCGGCTGTTTGTTTGTAATGTTTGTCGTGGTGCTGGCTTCGGCCGGCAACGTTTTTTTTAAAAAAATTTCGTTCCGGTGGGACAATTTTATATGACATGCTTCCGCAAAGCACATCAAGCATCACCAGTACAGTTGGGTAGCGCATCTGCCCCCATGAGCATTGCCGCACGTAGATCGTTGGTTCGATGCCCTTTGCACCCGATTTTGCACCTGGGGGGAGCTGGCGCAGCCCAATTGCAGCACTCGCCGCCGCATTTTTTGCTCGCGCCAGTCTCACTAGTGAGGTAGCCTCACGGGCGAGGTTTTCCTTTAGCCATATCCGTTCTGGCGCCTCCGCGCCAAAATTCTTTGGATAAGCCCTTACCCGGAGAAAACGCATTTCTCCGGATAACACGTGCGTCCAAAGACCCCAAATAGGTGTGGACAAGGCTTGTTAGGAAAGTTGAAGCACCTACTTGGGGGGGGGAGGGGGGGTTGTTTGGGCACATATGGATGTAGTAAACACTTCAATGGTTCTTTCCCGTGGCCCGCCCTTGGACGTGTCGTTTCTAGCCTACACCTCGTTGGTAGTTCTCATCCAGCCCTTTCTGCCACTGCTATGGTTAGGGTTCGGGCACGGCCACACGATAGCACTACACAAAGGCAAGGGATAAGTCATTGGAGCAGCTTCACCATTCAAAATGTTATGCAACACAATGTTGGATTTACTTAAGCTGGTCCGTATGGGCACAAAGCATCAATCAAGGAGCCGGCGCGGGATGGTGCGGGCCCGACCTGAGCGACTGGGCTGAGCAGACATGTTCACGATGGCCTGTGCTTCAGGAGCAACCACCCTGCGCTTAGCCTGGTGAGCTGTGTGCGTGTCCGGTGCCCTCTCCCTTTTCTTGGGTGGTGGCCGTGGTGGCTTTGCTTTGGCTCTCTCTTCCCTTGCCTGTGCTGCCTCTGCTTGTGCTTGCTGTCTGGCCCGTTTGGCTTCTTCTTTCTGTCTCTGAGCCTGCGGGATGTCATGCGGCTTACGTTTCGCGAGCTGAATGCGGAAAATCTTTACACACTTCCCATGCATTTCCTCTATACGGGCAGTCCGGTGAATAAGTTGAGGGACATCCTCCTCTAAGAGGGGCATGTCAACACTTGCATTTGCACGGCTGATAGCCGTAGCAGTGACACGCCAGGGAGCAGCAGTGGGACCCATCAGTTTCTATTGATCTGATAAGGCCCCAAAGAAACTTTTTTCAAATACGGAAGTGCATGGTGTTGCTTTTAAAGCGGATAAGTGGGTAGAAGAGGTAGGATCCATTGCACCACCATTTCTATAAGCAATAGTATACTTCTCCCACCGCTCTGACATGACACGGAAAACGATGCGTAGGCGCCTCAACAATATTGGCTACAAAGTGTGAGTTTGTACGATTGCCATTCCCTTGCCCTCAAATTGCAAAGCAAGCTTGGGATCCAAGGCCCATGAACGCAATGCCTCTTGGAATTGCAAAACATAAGGGTGGGTAGCGGCAACGGAAACAATACCACCTGCATGAGACTCTTGGAAGAAAGGCTTCGCCCAACATGCGTGCAAAACCGCACCCATCATGACAAACAAGCACGTAGAGGGTGCTTGTGCCCAACGGCGAAGAGAAGACCACCAAGGGGAAGAGTCACCAGCGAACCTTATCTTGCAAAAAAGCAATAAAGCGGTTAAGTAAGAGAAGAATGATGCAACTTGCATTGAATGTGCCAAAGAATCGCTCTCCAATGGTCCGTCCCAAAGTAGGGGTGGAGTCACCCAATTCAGCCATGTACACCCCAAAATCACCAGCTGCACCCTTCCCGTAGCTACCCTCAAGCACACCCTTGATGAGCTGCCTTTGAGTGTCCATGTTCTTGACATAGGTGTCTTCACCGCGAGGTATGTCACGTGTGGAAAAACCATGATGCACACAACCTGGGCATACATACTGCTTTGGCACGGATTTCAAATTATTACAAGAAGTATGCACCCACACTTTGCAAAGATCACTTTGCACCCAATCGGTTCCGTTGTAAGGAGCAATTGGGCAAGTAACATGTTGACCAAAAAATCCGACCACAACCAAAGGCGTGCTCTCTTGAGGTTAGATCAAAGGAACAACAACCGGTGGCGAAAGCGGGGGAGCAAGAGAAATAATGCATGGCTTGCCCAAAGGTTTTTTTCTTTTACCTTTGATGGCGTGCGCCTCAAGAGGTGGGTCCCATGCACCACAAAAACAATCAACACATCCCTCATCGGTGTATGTTGGAAGCACACCATGTCGCGAAGTGTTATGTCCACAATGGGCAAGACAAGGTGCCTGCATCTTGGCTCCTTCGGCACGATTACTAGCCAACTCATTGGCAGCGGTGTCCGTCACCCTACTTGGAATGTCCTCCTTACCAACAATGCCACGTGAAAGAGTGTGCAACTGGTCAATACGTTGATTTGTCAATTCACTTTGTGTGATTGCAGTTTTGTTGTGAGTAAGGGGACATTGCAAAATTGCATGGATCCATCGTCCCCCACCCGACTCATCAATTGCATGACCGGAGTTGCATTGGAAATGCCAACCTTCCTTGGACGTCCCGTCGCGACCGATACACATGGCAAAGTCCTTTGAACTTTTCTTGGCTTGTGCAAAAGCAAGGGCCGCGCACTCTTTCGCCCATTCACCTCCCTCAACACGCCAACAATCAAATGTGCGTCTACAAGGAACACGTGTAACATGAATGCCAAATGCATTAGCCCCATGGACAATGTGGTGACTAACCTTGTTTGCAAAAGTGCGATCTCTCATCATACGGTAGGCACATTGACGCACACTTGCCTTGTATCTACCACCATGAAAAAGGGAAGGATTTTGCGAGCGAAGCAATTGTCTTTTGAGACAAGAAGAAACAATACTGCGCGCCAAAGCCTTTGCCCTCCATATTGCCCTACTATCGACAACTTGCAAAACTCGTGAGTGGGACATCCTTAACCTATGGTTTTTTTCCTTAAATTCTTTCTTCCTCTTATAATCAATTTCCCAAAGTGCAACCATTCGGCGCCTTGTCTTTTCTATCTCAATCTTGACATCGTACAATGTCTTTTCATACATCTCCAACTCAAGGTTTTTGATAGTTGCTTCCTTCAACATCATGTTGCAACGGTCCTCCATTTCCTTCAAGTCACCCAAAGACCTTTGCAACCTAAAAGAGGTCGAAAAGCAAGTGTCGGCACCACAAAAGTGGAGCCGTGGTTGGATCGGTAATAATTGCCGGCGTCATTTTTGGGTCACTGGAAACGCAAAACACCAACGGGTGCACCGTACTTGACCAAACAAGCCAAATCCGAAATGCCCTTTGATCCCTCAACTTGTGGTGCCCTTAGATTTGAAATCCATGAGGATCCACTTTTGCGCAATATTAGTACACAAAGTTGAATACCATGGTCCAACCTTGAAAAGAAATGGGCACAAGGCAACACTACAACCTTGCAAACACGCGCAAGCAGTTTTTGGAGGCAACCAACACGGACATGTACTGCGATTGCGACATGATGACAATTGTTGGCCTAAATTGTAAATCAAGGTTGTAACAACCACAATGCAAGGAGTCACACCTTGAAAGTTTGGGTTTCGACCTCACTCGGAGTTGCTTTGTTTGCTTTGAGCGTGTCCTCATTGAAACTTGTCCACATTGTCCTTGAAAAGTCTTGGTTTGGAACTTTTGAACCTTGAATCTAGACAACCATGCAATACCCTCAGTCCTACAATCACCAACATAACACCATTGTGGCTTCGCACCACACTTCAGATGAGGTGGCGGCGGTTTCAAGGGTAGCTCGGCTGGCGGCGAGCGCCACTGGGTCGAGACTACCTGGTCCCCATGCACCCAACACCATTTCCTGGTCATTACAAGAGCCCCATCAGGATGCAAAGATCTGAGACATGGAATCGTCATAGAATGACTAATTCTATCATCCTATCAAAAAAATTTCTTGCATCCTGGTGGCGCACTACGATTTTCGATTCGATTTTGCATCAAAACTGACCCTTCAGCAGCAGCCGGCGCCCATCGCCGGCTGTCCCGTACCCGTCCATGGCGATTAGGGTAGGAATCCACCCCTAATCCCCATTCCTACCTGTAAAAAACCCTCCAAGACAGCCCCGGGCCGAAGCGCACCGGCGCAATCCGGTGACCGTATGCAGACTGCGGCCCTAGCAGACTGCGAAAGACTGCGCACGAACAGGCGACACGCGCATTTACGACAACCGAAAAAACGACTGCAACTGATCTACTGCAACTGATCTTCTGCTAAAAGGCGACAAGGATGTTTTGAACCGTTCTGCAGCCCAAATTTATAAAATAATTGCATTATTTTATTGCCAGATAAGGGAACGATACCTTACTGGTAAATCCACTCCCTCCTACTCATTTTCAACTCCCTCCTACTCATTTTCAACTCCCCCCTGCTCATTTTCAACTCCCTCCAAGTCAAAATCCACTCCCTCCTACTCATTTTCAACTCCCCCCTGCTCATTTTCAACTCCCTCCAAGTGAAAATCCACTCCCTCCTACTCATTTTCAACTCCCTCCTACTCATTTTCAACTCCCCCCTGCTCATTTTCAACTCCCTCCAAGTGAAAATCCACTCCCTCCTACTCATTTTCAACTCCCCCCTGCTCATTTTCAACTCCCTCCAAGTGAAAATCCACTCCCTCCTACTCATTTTCAACTCCCTCCTACTCATTTTCAACTCCCCCCTGCTCATTTTCAACTCCCTCCAAGTGAAAATCCACTCCCTCCTACTCATTTTCAACTCCCTCCTACTCATTTTCAACTCCCTCCAAGTGAAAATCCACTCCCTCCTACTCATTTTCAACTCCCTCCTACTCATTTTCAACTCCCCCCTGCTCATTTTCAACTCCCTCCAAGTGAAAATCCACTCCCTCCTACTCATTTTCAACTCCCTCCTACTCATTTTCAACTCCCCCCAAGTGAAAATCCACTCCCTCCTACTCATTTTCAACTCCCTCCTACTCATTTTCAACTCCCCCCTGCTCATTTTCAACTCCTTCCAAGTGAAAATCCACGCCCTCCTACTCATTTTCATCTTCCTGCTGCTCATTTTCAACTCCCCCCTGCTCATTTTCAACTCCCTACAAGTGAAAATCCACTCCCTCCTACTCATTTTCAACTCCCTCCTACTCACACACAAGTGTCCCCCCACCGATCCAACCATCGACTTGCACACTATTGTTGTCACTGGAAATTCCGTCCCTCACCTACCCTTGCACACTTGGCACGAAGAAAGCATTGTTCCATCTTTTTTTGTGCAATGTGCAAAAGAATGTGTGAAACAATGTGCAAGAGATGTGCTTCCCGATGATGAAAGTAGTATACATTGTGGAGCCGTAGCTCAAAACTGGGGGCCATGGAGGCATAACCCAACCTTACACAGGCGAACCGTGAAGGCATGGAACATAAACTCAGACTTGAAATTTGAAATGTCCTTAGTTCTTCGACACTTGAGCCCGCCACTCCCAAAGCTGCTTACACTGATGCAACTCAGCTGGCGAAAGTTGTTCCCCACATGCAGCCCGAGCATACAACTGAGCCAAGCGAGTATCAACCGAGTCAGCCGAGTCAACCATATTGTGAATGTGTGCATGCAATTGATCATTATACGCGGCCTGCTGCGCACTCAGGCCCCCAGGAGCCTGATTCACGGTGGTTAGCGCATCTGAAAGCTCAAGGGCAGCATTCAGCTCTTCCTTCATCGGCGGACCGCTACCCCTACCCTGACCCCTACCTCTTCCCTTTGTAGCACCCTTTGGACCATCCCCTCGCTTAGCGGCCTTCCTGACAGTTGGCTGCACGGTTCGCTTGGCGGCCACCGGCGGGGGAACAGGTCGTGGTGCTTGTGCACCAGCCACATGGACCTGTGTGGAGGAGGCTCGCATGTCCACAAATTGGTTCAGTAGCCTCTCCTCTTCTTCGAGAAAGGCCCCTGCATCCTGTCCCTGGTCGGAAAGATGAGTTGCCACTCGATCCACATTATTTATATATTGACGCATCCGGGACTGCAGGTTCCCAAGGGAGCGGACAATCTGCTCGCGTTTCGTTCTGGCTGGCAAATCAGCCCACGAGGAGATGTCGGTCAATATAATGTCATCGTCTGTAGCATGGATTGCCACGGGTACCTGCACTGTGGGTAGGGGGAGGCGTTGGCTGCTGCATTTGGCACTGACAAGGACCTGAGTTGCAGTCTGAAATTGTTTTAAAATAAAAATTGGATTGAACAACCCAAGATGGAAGCCGACTGAAGATCACCGATGATGCAAAACAGCAAAATAGTGACGACATGGATGCCCGACTCGGACAGCAAGTCCACAACTACACCAAAACTTCGTATAGGCACCATCCTCAGCCAATGGCTCGAGCAGACAAACATAATGTGGACAGTTCATGTAACGCGAAGTGCAGCTGGATTCACTTCGCTTTACCTCATAAACTATATTTTTGCCTTGGATTTGGTGCACACGATTGGAGATCGCACAGAATCTAGGTAGGTCTACCAACTCCGTCTCAAGTGAATCGTGACACTGTCGATCATAGTTCCATAAGGGTGCCGCCCTGTTAGCAACTATATATTGGGCCTCCCTGGACATGTCATACTCATACACGAGGTACGCAGTTGAAGCATTCATCTGCTGGAGCATTCTATCAAACGCCCAGCTTGTCACCTTGCCTGAAACGAACTTGACATAGAATGGGAAGGTCTGGTTAGCTATTTGGTGATTGGCGTGCCGCTGATTCACCATTTCAGTATATTCAAGCTTATAGCCCTCCTTGGAGAGCAAGTGCAAAACAGATAAAAAAATGTGGTAGTAACCTTTTCTTGTGGTTAGGTGGCGCTTTATGCGGCAATTCAAAGACTCAGCCCTCTGTGTGGACTTGCAGCCGAAGGTAAAAACTTCTACCTGCCATGCAACACACCAACGGTCAAGACGATGTAGGGGGGATCTGACTCCAAGGTAGTCCTTGACAGTTTTCCAGCGGGGGTCCTCCAGAATTTTGCGCCAGAGAATATCAGCAAAGTCCTTATCTGGGCACTCCTGAACCTGTCGGATGGCGCTCTCAAGAGCAGTGAAATCGTGTTGCTCGAGGGAGTTTCGGCAGTTTTCGGTAAGATTTTTGTAAATGTGAAAAAGGCAGAGGAAGTGAGCAGTTCGGTCCGGGGGGAAAACCCTGGGAACGGACCCCAAGAGGGCGTATGCAGCATCACTGAACAAAACGCGGGGTGCATAACCGGTTGCCTTTATCCACTCCTGCCAGAGCCACTCATAATCCTCTGCATTTTCACTGCTTGGCATGCAGCCCTGAGCCAGGAGAAGGGTTTGGCCATGTTCGTTGATACCGCAAAACAGGGCCAATGCCTCGCCGTACCGATTCGATTTGTACGTGTTGTCTTCAAAAATGACTTGTGCATATTTTCTGGCGTTTTTTACTTGCTCTGGCGTCATAAAAAACCATCTTCGTACAACACCAGTGACTGGGTCAGGGGCTTCATGATTGAAATAGCAGGCAGGATCTGCCTGTTTGAGCATTTTCAGGTGGTTAATCAAACGTGCAAGATCATTTGGGCCCATCTTGCGTTCGATGGACTTGAAAAAATTTTCGATGTGCTGGGTTGAAAACCCTTTGATTGCTGGGTACGCGTCCTCGCTATATTTCTTCCTCAAATTTATAAGAATTTGCCCCGGCATTTCACGGTGCTCATACGCCCGCTCAATGTCGTGCCAGAGCTCATCAGGGAGGGCTGATTTGTCCAGTGGGGGGGCCTCCTCCTCGTCAGGCCACCAATGGTCAGAGTGGTCCCAATTACACTCGGTTAGCTTCCACAGGCCCGTGCCAGCATCATGGGTTAGCGTTGCACCATATGGACAAAAATCAGACTTCGTGAGAGGCCGGGGATGCTTTTCTGGGCGTGCTCTACTGGTCTCCTTTAGGGGCCCGTGTTGTTTTAGGCGTCCCCAAATGCGACAACCAATACGTGCCCAATTACTCCCCCCTGCAGACTTGCTGGTAACGCTGTTATGTATTGCCAACTCCCCCCGAATCTTATTCAGGTATGCAACAGCTTCGGTGTGGGACCGGAAGGTGCAGCCAACCTCGTCTCCACGTCGGGGGGAGTGCTCGGAGGGACAATGGGCTTCGCGTTTCACGCGTTTGCGGGGGGGGATGTCGAGATGAGGTTTAGGATCAGAACGCGGTGACTGGGCGGCACTAAACTCATGCTTAATTAAGGGGGCCGGATCCGTAGATTCCGTGGGTCCCGAGTCAGATGCCGGGGTTGGAGATAGGATGGCAGGGGGGTTTCTTACGGGGGCAGGTCTGGATGAAACTGCCACTTCCGCGGGTTCTGTTTTGACGTTGTCCAACATTGATGAAGAAACAGATCTCAAGGTCGCACAAAATGGATCGTCATATACACCCTCAAAAAGCAAGGTCATCTGGGCGGGGGTAGGGTGGCCCATGGACGTGTGGAGGGACCAAAAGTTGGTTCGAAGGAAGTCTGCGGTTTGATCCTGCAGCGGGATGCAGTTCCATGCAACACCACCGCGGAGACGAAACAGGACAAGAACCCGTTCGTTACGGACCCAGTCACCGGTTCTGCGTGAAACTCTACAAATTCGCTGATCATGAACGGGCACACCAGTGATGATCCTCACCAGATCTGAGATGGCAGCCTCACTGATATCCTTAGGCACACACAGAACGAGGGTTCTGTCGGGGAGTGCCACGAAAATGGGGATCTCCTTCCTCGCACATCGTTCCTTGTGGAGTAGTTGACACGGTGAGCGTCTTCGCCGCCGTTGGTGGTGTCTACGATGCCTCCGATGGAGAAGGGAGAGAACAACAGCGGCCCAAACGAGGCCACAAAGGACTATGGTCAGCCCCACAAGGCTCCAGCCGACATCGCAGATTGCGCAGAGCAAAAGCATTAAGATGGACATGTCTACAACGAGAGATGAACGTGAGAGGCTAACCCCCATTATTGATTCACAAAGGTCCTCTGATGCACGAACTTGATAGGGTACCCCCTGACTCTTGGTTTACCAAGGGCCTCTGATGCACGAACTTGATAGGCTACCCCCTGACTGTTCATTTACTGGGGGCCTCTGATGCACGAACTTGATAGGCCACCCCCTGACTATTGATTTACCAGGGCCTCTGATGCACGAACTTGATAGGCTACCCTCTGACTATTGATTTACCCAGGGCCTCTGATGCACGAACTTGATAGGCCACCCCCTGATTATTGATTTACCGGGGGGCTCTGATGCACGAACTTGATAGGCTACCCCCTGATTATGGAGTCAACAAGGGCCTCTGATGCACGAACTTGATAGGCTACCCCCTGACTATTGATCTACATGGGGCCTCTGATGCACGAACTTGATAGGCTACCCCCTGATTATTGATTTTCCAGGGGCCTCTGATGCACGAACTTGATAGGCCACCCCCTGACTATTGATTTACCAAGGGCCTCTGATGCACGAACTTGATAGGCTACCCCCTGACTGTTCATTTACTGGGGGCCTCTGATGCACGAACTTGATAGGCCACCCCCTGACTATTCACTTACCAGGGGCCTCTGATGCACGAACTTGATAGGCTACCCCCTGACTGTTCATTTACTGTGGGCCTCTGATGCACGAACTTGATAGGCCACCCCCTGACTATTCACTTACCAGGGGCCTCTGATGCACGAACTTGATAGGCTACCCCCTGACTGTTCATTTACTGGGGGCCTCTGATGCACGAACTTGATAGGCCACCCCCTGACTATTGATTTACCAGGGGCCTCTGATGCACGAACTTGATAGGCTACCCCCTGACTGTTCATTTACTGGGGGCCTCTGATGCACGAACTTGATAGGCCACCCCCTGACTATTGACTTACCAGGGGCCTCTGATGCACGAACTTGATAGGCTACCCCCGGACTGTTCATTTACTGGGGGCCTCTGATGCACGAACTTGATAGGCTACCCCCTGACTGTTCATTTACTGGGGCCCTCTGATGCACGAACTTGATAGGCCACCCCCTGACTATTGATTTACCAGGGCCTCTGATGCACGAACCTGATAGGCTACCCTCTGACTATTGATTTACCACGGGCCTCTGATGCACGAACTTGATAGGCTACCCCCTGATTATTGATTTACCGGGGGCCTCTGATGCACGAACTTGATAGGCTACCCCCTGATTATGGAGTCAACAAGGGCCTCTGATGCACGAACTTGATAGGCTACCCCCTGACTATTGATCTACCTGGGGCCTCTGATGCACGAACTTGATAGGCTACCCCCTGATTATTGATTTACCAGGGGCCTCTGATGCACGAACTTGATAGGCCACCCCCTGACTATTGACTTACCAGGGGCCTCTGATGCACGAACTTGATAGGCTACCCCCTGACTGTTCATTTACCGGGGGCCTCTGATGCACGAACTTGATAGGCTACCCCCTGACTATTGAGTCACCAAGGGCCTCTGATGCACGAACTTGATAGGCTACCCCCTGACTATTGATTCACCCGGGGCCTCTGATGCACGAACTTGATAGGTTACCGTCTGACTCCTGTATGGCAAGACATTGCCCTCCCCAGCCTTGAAGGATGCGGGGGGATGAGGGGGGGTGGAGGGGGAGGTGAGGGCTGAGCTGGGGGGGAGGGGAGGGAGGGGAGGGGGGAGGGTTGGGGGGCTTGGGGGGTTGGAGGGGGAATTGGGGGGGCCCCGGGATGGGAGGAGGGTGCGGGGGGGGGGGGGGCGGGGGAGGAGGATGTTGGAAAAGCTGGAGGGGCGTAGGGGGGAGAGGGGTGGGGGGGCTTGGGGGGGTTGGAGGGGAGGTTTGGGAGGGCCCGGGGGGGGGGAGCGTAGGGGGGAGTAAAGGGGTAAAAGGGGGGAACACTGGGGCGTCTGATGTACGACGGGCATCAACTCAATTGGTGATTGAATCATGAATCATTCACAGGCCCACGCACGACAGGCAAGGGAACGAAACAAATCAATAGCAGAAGGATTGAGCAAGTAAAATGTGCGAATCCAGTACATCATTTTCAAGGATCCACTAGCATTTGTTCACACTTGGGTTAAACGGGAGAAACATATGGGGAGTCAGAATCAGGCTGATGACGACAACGCTAACTGACACTTATAAGCACGTGGGGGTAAACCATAAAAACTGGCCGGTAACCTGGAAACAAAACTCGCTGGCTGGGATTCGGGCCAGAGGGTGCCGTAGCTTGGTTATCGCCCCCCTGTAGGGGGACCCTCTGGCACTCGAGGTTCCCGGGGTGTGACCACACAGGATCCGCACATCTGTGGCGTCACGTACCTTCCCCTAGCCTCGGTAGCTGCCTTAACTGCACTAATTGGCCAGCGCCGTTTCCCAGGTCCCTTCTGACCTGTTTTTAAGGTCAGGAACAAGGTTCACGCCCACTTACAACGTGGGTTGGGTCTGTATAATTCTCTTGAACCCATTTGGGTTCAAAATTCGAGTTCCCTTAACCGCACCCACGCAACTAAGAAGCAAACGACGCAAACGCACTGTACCTGTGGTGTCTTTGTAGCCTGTATCAGCCATTACTCTCAAGGTTGGACAAAGGAAAAGGGTTCGGTCCGGTCAAACCAGTCAAATCAGACGAAATGGGGTAGATCTGAATAATACTCTTGAGGCTAAAAAATAGCGTGTTGTAACAACACCTGCGGTAACAGAAACCAGTACCTGTACCTGCAATCTGTCTCACCTGGTGAAACCAGATGGAAAGTAAGCACTGGGATCCGGTCAAGATCAGGTCAAATGAGACGAAATACGGTGCCCTTTGGCTCCAAAAAATGAACAAACACCCCAATAGCGCCAAAGAGAAAGTCACAGGGCTAGACAAGCGCGTATCAGGTAGGAGGTCAGTAGGAGGTCAAACAGAATTCACCGCGCAGAGAAAGGAACAGAATGCAATGGAGCCTGGCCTTTCAATATTATATCTGGGTCCGGGAACCGGTATCAAGGGTAAAATTTGCCAAGCAAACAGCAGTCTGCTGACCCCCCCGCCGTAGAAGAAAATCGCGGAGCCTGCAATGCGTGGGATCAGATCTCAGTCTTGGTCCGGCGATGCGCTCTGCCACTACACACGCCATCATCTCACTGCCCAAACCACTTCACAATACAAGCACTAGAAAAACTTCTAGCGCTTCCAATTAGGGTTACCGGAACCCTCGCGCGAGCCCCCCCACTGATCCTCCAACCCAATGGCGGTCTCATCGGGGAGATAGACCACCCATGCAACTTGGGTGGTTCCCCCCTTTTCGGTTTCCCGCTCCACCTCCCGAAAGTTCCTACCCCCTGCAAGCCGCTTCTGATTGACGTTCGGGACCCAGAAGGCTTCAAAACTGCTGAGTCGGCCCTTGGAGTCGGGCCGACAGAAGGTGAAAGGGGGGGTGCACTGGTCGGAGTCGACCAGAGCGAGGGGGAGATAGGGGACGGTCTTTTCTGGTGGCAGGAGCCACTGCGTCGGATTGCCCTTGCTGAGCATCTCCTCCACCTCAGCCTTCGCCTTCTGAACGGGGACAGACCTCTTCATCTGCCATTTCCCCCCCCAAACAACAAACTTGGACAGAGTTGTCCAACAAAAACTTGGATCCCGAACGTCAAACTGCTGCCTCAAACCTGCTCCCTGCACCGGCAACGACCCCCTACGAATGAACTCTTTAGAAAAAATTGCCGTTGCAAACGTGCAACGGTACGGACTCCCATCGACACGAGCCCTCTTTGCCTTGGGCTCGTCAGGCTCAACGCCGCAGGGGGGGCTGACGGTCGAGCTCTTTCCCCAATGCTCGATCCGCGACTGCAGATCAGGCATCTTAGCCAGCGCCCTGTCCACCACCACCTGACAGATCCGCCTGATCCTCGGCGAATCCAAGCCTCCAGCTTCCCAGACCAGCAGAAACCAGCTGGACTTGCCCCTCGAATCCTTGCTGCACTCGGCAATGACCGAGATGCAGTGGCCCATCCCTCCCCCAGTCCCTCCACCGCCGTCGACGAGCTTAATGGCATGACCATTAACCCTGCAAAGGACATGCCCATATACCGTGTCCTTCACCCTCTCGTACACGGACTTGTCCTGGGTCTTGATCGTTTTTTTGCCAGGCGGAGCTACCAGGTGCTCCGCCCGCCACTCAGCCCAATCCAGCGTCGCCCCCCACCGGCTGTCGACACCCATAGCCCTCTCTGCCCGGACAAAAAATGTCTTCTGGCGGATACCACGAGCTGCACCTTGGTATTCCGCATCATACCCCCTGAGGTCGATTCCGACCTGCAGCCACTGACCCGTCTGGCCGTACACGTCCTTCCTATTCTGCACCGAAATCACCTCCCACTTACCACCCACAAACACCATTTCTACGACACCCCCAGGAGCAGCCCCCTCGAACTCGTAACAAAACCAGGGAGGATAAACGCCTGCAAGTCGCGACCCAGCCGTGATGAAGTCGCCCCCCAAAGAATCCTGGTCACCCCAGACCGTGGTCAACGGCCTGACGAACCTCCCCGTCCGCCAGTCCATCTTGAAACAACAGGTCCGGCTTTCAACCTGTGTCAAGTTCGGCCCCCCCATCTCGGACCACAGCAGACGCACCCTGTCCCCCTTCCTGACAATAAACTGCCCCCCATCAACATGGGTCACGGTGGCCTGGCTGGGGTAGGTCACCTTCGAAGAAAAATACTGGCGACCCACCAGGGACCCGTCATCAGCATACAGTTGCCCTGCAGGCAGGGCACAGGCGCTGGGAAGAATGTTCTGGGTGGTTAGAACTGGCTGGTTGGAACCTTCTGCAGCAGGTTCATCAGGGTCAGCAGCATCAGCAGGTGGAGGCGAAGGGGGCAACGGGTAATTTACGCCATAGAACATGGCCAGCTCGGTACCCGCCTTCACGTCCCGCCGGGTCCAAACCCTGGGGGTACCGTCATCCAGGTGGATGATCACGTCGCAATCCTCCTGGCGAGGGCGAGCGTTGATACGGCTAAAAATATTCCCCCTTTTACCCCCGTCCACCCAAACCCCCCTCCCAGTCTTTGAATCTGCCCCCCCGCCCTTGATGCACAAAACCTTATCCCCCCTACCCGTCAGGCAATCCGGTGCCGTCCCTTCAATCTTTTCCCCCTTGTACTTCCCCAGGCAGGTGTCCGCCGCAATATCCACCTTCGTTTTCACCCCCCGGCCTTCCCCAATCGTGGACTCCACGATGTGGAGGTGCTTCCCCATAACAAAATGCGGCCGCTCCACCACCGCCCGTTGCCCCTCCTCCTCCCCCGCCCCCGTGTCCGTGGCTCGGCGTTTTTGACCCCTCGTTGTTACCCCCTCCGGTTGCTTGGCCTCCGCCGCCCCCGTGTCCCTCAGTCGGCGTTTCGTTGTGCTTCGGCTCCTCGTTGTGACCCCCTCCGGTTGCTTGGCAACCCCCCCGCCCCCCGCTTCTGCCCCCTTCCGCCCACCCTCCGCCTCCGCAGTCTCGGTGTCCTTCTCCTTCCCCTTCTCCTCCTCCGTTTTCTTTGCCTCCTCCTCCTCCTCCTCCTCCTCCACCAACACGTCGGTCGGGGTTGGGCTGACCA